>OU452193.1:5193756-6557923 GCA_911728515.1 Peribatodes rhomboidaria | reverse complement strand
TATAAATTATTATGTCAAGGATGCAATCTAATATGATTTAGATTTGGATGAGAAGTAAAAACTTAATTGCTTAGCTAATATTTCTAACTGGAGCTACTACTCGCTTAAAAGTGAGAAGATTAAAAATACAAAGTACAAATGTAATGTGTGTAGTATGTGTATATTAATAATTATGTTGCGATCATTAACATAATTGAACAAACAAATACTCACCAGTTTTAGAAGATTGATCTGAAGTTTTATGTTCCGGTTTTCCAGTCGTAATTTTTATTTGATTTTCAGCATATGTCTGAGGAAGTAAAGTAGATTCGTTTGTTTCTTTCTTTGCAATGTTTGTGGGTGCTTTAAGGGGATTTATTCTTGTTACTATCGGTATTTTACCTTGATCGGTCAGAATGGTAAGAGAAACCATTTTAGGAATCTGGTCACCAAATTTTTTGGCTTCTGTTTTACTGTCGATATCGTTTAGAGGTTCTGTAGACGCATCACTTCTAGGAAGCTTCGAACTTTCAAGCCCTTTTTCTTCTACTGGCTTTGGTTTATTTCCTGTTTTCGAAGGTTTCCTCCGACTTTGGATTAATATGCCTGGAACCTTAAACTGATTTAGAATATTTGGTGATGTAAGTTGTTTAGCAGGATTTGTTGCAGGCGTTTTGACTTCCTTTGTTGGAACTTGGTTGACTTCTGCATGTGATGTTTGATTTTTCAAATTTTCTTCATTTTCAGTTTTTATTGTTTCAGCCAAAATTCCAATTAGTTTTTTTTCTTTTCGTTCTATTTTGTCATCTTCTATACCTTCGTCTACTGTCGGTAAATCCGTATTATCATTAGCCGGGTTTTCTTTTATTTCCTCATTTTTGCTTGTCCCATTTTTATTTTTGTTATCAACAGTTGTTAAATTGACAACCCGAGTTAGTTCATTTGGTTCAATTGTTTTCAATTCAGCATCATTGTTTGATTTGCTATCATTCGTTTGTACTACTTCAGGTTGCTTAATCTCATCTTTAGTGGTATTTACAACTCTTGGTTTAGTAGCAACTGGAACCAAATTTCTTCGTGGTAAAGCTTTGTGAGGTTTTGCGTTTATTGAATTGAATCGTTTAGTTATTGGAATCAAGAGTTTTGTAGATTTGCGACAAGAGACTTTAGGCTTGTGTTCTCGTGCATGTATATCTATTTCTGTCTCTCTCTTACAACGGGTATCAATAGATTTAACCTGGAAATTTAATTTGAATGTTTTAACCTGTAGGCCTAGAGAGAGTTTCGTATTGTCTATGAACGAAAGTTGACTGGCCAACTTTTTTATACTTTTAAGCATTGCGCTGTGCTTTTTGTTCTCATCTACAATTATAAATGGATAAAAAATAGTGTGGCACTAATGTAAGTACCTAAGCCCATAGGGGCTTACGATTCCCCGCAATTTTTTCAGACCGTCTACATATAAAATATCATATACATAAAATATCATTAGTTAAGGTCACATCACATCCTATCTCAAACTCAAATGAAATGTTGATGAAAATTTGTAATGTTTGCGTAGTGAGATTGGAAAACCCGATTTGTATAGCAAATGAATTTAAGTTATCAATCCACGCCTACGTAACCCGCCCGGAAATCTTAGCTGTAGGGTGAGATCATGTACTAGTAAGTAGATGAAAATTTGATTAACTTCGACATTAATTTGAGTTCTACTATAGTCTACTTACTGTTGCTTGGTGCGGGTGACAGCCACATTTATTTAACTAACCCGTGTTTATTGGTTTATTTGCTACAGTTATTATGATTCCGTGTTTGAATTTGTGATATTTAGGGTGCTGCTGAAGTTTCGACGACAACTTTCAAGAAACTTTCAAGAGCGAAATTGAAGGATTACATTAGTGCACAGACTTCCAATACAGATTAGTGTAATCCTTCCTTTTCATTCTTGAAAGTCACTTGCATATTCCTACAATGAAAATAGAATAACTGCTATTTCAGCTTCTACCTTATAAAAAGTCACTATTACTCTACAGATACTGTAGAGTACAGTTCTGGATCTGTAGAGAAAGTCTCCCGCACTACCTACAATGAAAATAGTAGAACTGCTATTTCAGCTTCAACGAGTACCTTTTAAAAAGTCACTATTACTGACCTGAGTTTTTATTATCTCTTCGGACAACGCGACCAAAACAAAAAACAACGAACACAACACAAGTATCTTAAACGTCCCCATTTTTTAATTTAGCCTATTTTCGAACTTCAATTCATCTTGCCCCCTCAACGTCTAGTTCAGTTTTCTCTGATAATATTGAATTTTAAATTTTTGTATAAAATCGATTATTTCCGCAAGTTCCGTTGAACATAAACATTTGAAAAATTAGTAAACTATGAAGACTTAAGAATTTAATTTAGAGTAGAACTAATTGGTTGATGATGTCAGTAAATCTCTAAAGCACTGGGCACACAGAAAAGACGTAGAACGAGGACGTAACACGGACGTAGCAGAGATATGGCGCCTTCATACATAAATACAAGTATAATTTTAAAAAATTAAAAACCCTCGACTTCGATTTTCATCAACATAGCTTAGAACACTCTTGACTTCACCTTTCGAACAAAAAAAAAAACAAAGTCAAAATCGTTTCATCCGTTCGGGAGCTACGATGCCGCAGACCGACACACACACAGTCACGTCAAACTTATAAAACCTTGTCGTTTTTTCGTCGGGGGTTAAAACGAAAATGTCCGCGTCCTGGCAGCGCCCTGTCTTCACTGTTATGTGTTGCGTCGTGTATCTTCGAAACATTTTGTATTCTCTACACCCTTGTATATTCATTTTCTACACATTGAAAGAACGCCATGTCTACGTCTCGTCCGTGTCTCTTTCTCGTCTTTTGTACTTTCTGTCTGGCTTGCCGCAAAGTCATCAAAATGGAAGACGTGGTTTGTTAATATTGAAATCAATAAGGAATTACTATTTGTTTGTGCATTGTGACACAATCATGTGGCTACAACATTGTTCAACTTATAAGCGTATCCAATGAGAGGAGCCCATCGCAGAAAAATTGAGGTAACAACGACCTTTAACCCATAATATAGAACCTAGATTCTCATTAGGGAAAAGGATACAAAAAATGCGGCAGCGCATGACTGGTCATTGTAAAGATCATTCGGGTCTCTACTGACCAAGCACGTCTTGCGAGACTAGCTTCCATCTCACTCTGGCTGCTAACTCTACCACGCTCTAGACTGATAGAGCATGCCTCGCGAGGCATTTTCGGTCAGATCAAACTTTGAAGTGGTCTTTACATTATGCAATTTGCAGTACGCTACGTGAGCTAGCGTGTTAAGCTTGGACGGTGGCAGTCAGACAGTTAGCAAACTAATTTGTTGCTATTGCACGGGCTACGTTAGTCAAGTTAGCATACTGCAAATTGGACAGAGTAATGGCTACGTAGGGAGGACCTTTGTCCAGCAGAAGACGTGGAAGACCTCTTGAAGAAGCTCAGATGGTAAAACACAAACAAAATACTAGGTTCATGTAATCTTTAATTTCACTAAAGTTACCCATAAAGGAAGGTATACATCATATTGTAGACCTTCTGCAGCAGAGGATAAAACTCAAGCACGACAGACACGAGCAGCGCAGTCATGGTGAGGACGCGGCCGACGTTGCGAGCCAGGTCTATCTTGGACGGGAGCTGCACCAGCGACTTGCGGAGAGATTTGGTTTGGTACAAGGTGCCTTCTGGTGGTGTTACCTGGAAGAAGATGTTAAGTTTAGTACTTTGAATCCTTCTAAGATATTTTACATGTATGCAATTAACGATTTGTAATAGAAAACAAAAAAAATCAGTTAAATTGAGAACCTGCTCCTTTTCATCTCCACAAACATTTATTACTAGCTGCGCCTCGCGGTTTCACCCGCGGTTAAAAAGTATCCTATGTGCTATTCTAGACTATAATCTATCTCTGTGCCAAATTTCATCCAGATCTGTTCAGCCGTTCTGGCGTGAAAGAGTAACAAACATCCATCCATCCATACGTTCTTACAAACTTTCGTGTGTATAATATTAGTAGGATAGGATTCTAATATTATAACGTTACGAATTTTACTACTTTTTGAGTTTATTCGTTACTACTTTATAACGAATAAACTCAAAAAGTACCGGACCTATTCCGAAAATTCTTACACCATTACAAAGCTGCATTTTCCCTATGTGACATAGGCTATGAAATTTCCGAAAAGGATATTCCTACCCTATCTTTTAGAGAAAGTCAGTTTCTTTGTAACGTTTTTACGTTTTAACTACTCAGTTGATCATCATGGAATTTTGCATACACATTGGCAACCCCTGGCCAATACCGACCTACACCCAGAATCTATAGGTACCCACCTAGAAATATGTTCATAGAGAACTTTTTCAGTTCTTTTCCTGTAAGACAATGGGTGAGAGCATGGAGCGCAGCTAGCTGCAAAAAAAATTTAAAGTAAAAATCTGCCAGATAAAATAGTGGATCTGTGAGCTGTAGGCATCGCGGCGACGTCTGTCCTCCTCTACAGTTCGCATTTCTCAACCAATTCTCGTGAAATTTTGTGAGTAAATAAAACTACTTAAATAATTCAATAATTATTTAAGTAGATTTTTGGACAGATTGTTTCTGAATTTTTTGTTTTTAAATGGCCGAGAAATGATTTATTTTTGGAAAGGAAATCATATCTCCGATCAGAGAACCAGACAGAGAAGCATTTTTGTCAAAGCTGAAGCACAGACGCTTCGGTCGCTAACGCTCGCTCGGTCGACTGCTAGGTAAGTACACCCTTTTGCAGCACGTATTTATATTTTAATTTTATTAGTGTGATGCGGTGTGTTCCTCATAAATTCAGGTCGTAAACTGTAGACACGTACGGTACGTGTCGAATATCATTAAAATTAACTGCATTCAGAGCGGGGTTGGCCTAATTTTGAGATTTCGCATAATTAATGACGCAATTAGAGTTATTTTCCGTCACTCCCTTCTGGTAGGGGACGGAAGTTAGGCTGTGTATCCACCGGAGACGTGCCAGGAGAATTAGCAATGCCACAGAATAAATAATAGTACGCAGTGCAGGCGGACGATAAAAACCGGGAAAAAGTGCGAGTTGGGCTCGCGCACGAAAGGCTCCGATACATAAAATACAAAAACAAAAACAATTATGCATGAAAACATCATCAGGATGTCTTGTAATGTAGACAAAATTTTCTTGACTGTTTTTGTCGAGACAGACGTATGTTTACACGTAGCCTTGTCACGTTCTCACACAACAAAAATGAATGAGAAGAGTTTGTCGCCGCGCGAATGCTAAGCCTGGCTGGCAGAGGTGTAATACAATGTGGGTATTGTATTACTTCGCCGGACGACATTCGAGAGGGCGAGCCTGTCGCCATACACTGGGCTCCAGTCATGTAGCAGATATCGTACATGTTCACACAATGAACAATAAAGTGCCGTCCGCTGGGTTCGAACCCTCTCCTGCTGGCTTGAGAGGCGGGCCTTCTCCAACTAGGCTGCTATCGCTTTTTTTTATAAAAAATTTACCGCACCTCTCCAATGGAGACGCAGCCTTACTGCGCTACCCAGTGGGGACTCGGGAAATATCGCTTCATTTTGAAAATAATTACCAATTCACAAACAGAGGTTTTTCGGATTTTCTAAAAGTTTTGAGATTGTTGGGAGTTTGTAGCGTTGAAATTTGAGAATTTTTTTTGGTGAACCTACTTATATTTTGAATGCTAAAGTTTTTGTGTGTATTACTTTTTTATGCTAAGACGGATGGACAGATTTTGATGAAGTTTTGTATGAAGCTTACACTTTTGCACATAGGCTAATTTTTAACTGCAGGTAACACTTTGGGGCACATTTAGGTAAATAATTATTAAATCAAAAAAATATTTTATTACTGAAAATTCGTAATGTTATTTATATTAATGTACTTTCTCGCAATAAATAATTAACTCATCTTCAATATAAATATTATGAAATCGAAAGTAACTTAATTTGTCTGTCTGTCTGTTTGTAGGCATTTCAAGGTTAAACGGCTGAACGGATCTCGATGAAATTTGATAATAAATTACAGTATATCATGAGGATGGTTTTTAAACACTGTTTTCTGAATAAACGCCAACGTAAATAATTTAAAAAAAATATTTTAGTGAAATTACGTATTGATCTTAGACCAGATTGCCACACCAAGAGAGTGAGAGAGAGAGACGGAGAGAGAGAGAGAGAGATAGAAAGAGAGAGAGAGAGAGAGAGAGATCAAAACCAAATAGCGGAATAAAACAAGTAACATTATTAAAAGGTAAAAAAACCCGACTGCAAAATATAATCTGACACTCCAGATAATTATAACAAAAATGTTGTACCGTAAATCACGTCCACTATCAAAACGATTCAAATGACACCTCTCATGTCGAAATACATCACGTTGTTTAGGCTGTAGGGCGTACCCAAGAAACCTCATACATACATACCCACATACATACACTCGAAAAACATAACCCTCCTTCTGCTCAGTCGGGTAAAAAGCTACGATGATGATGATTATTTTATATGATTAATTCCAAATCCGTGGACCTCCCTAAGTTCCCCTTCCGATCCCTCTTCTCCCATCCTCCTCTTCATCTTTTTATTGCCCTTAAGTTATTTCGGAGACGTTTTCAACTTGTTTTTGTAATCTGATTTTTGTCCTTCAACACCAACAAAATTTTCTTCGTAATACAGGAAAAATAATGAAAATTAATTATTTACCTGAAAGACTACTCCACTTTCGATATGTGAAGGTTGGATTTTGTTTGTAGGGCACGGCTGCAAATCATTGTTCATCGTTGTTTAGGGAATAAATTTAAGACCCAAAATTACCAATGTCTGTTTGTTAAAACAACCCCAAAACTACTTTTCCAATCTAAGGACTTAAAATTCAAATTCTTGAAATGTGAAACAAATCCTACTAATATTATAAACGCGAAAGTTTGTATGTATGGATGGATGGATGGATGTTTGTTACTCTTTCACGCCAGAACGGCTGAACAGATCTGGATGAAATTTGGCACAGAGATAGATTATAGTCTAGAATAGCACATAGGATACTTTTTAACCGCGGGTGAAACCGCGGGGAGCAGCTAGTAATAAATAAATTCGGGACACTTTCACACACGGTCGCCTGACCCTAAACGAAGCAAAGCTTGTACAATGGCTGCCAGAGACTGATAAACATACATATTTGGATAATTTTATACATATCTATATACATAGATATTATCACCCAGATATAGAACAAACACAAATGTTCATCACATAACTAGGTGGGAATCGAACCCACGCCTCCGAGCTCAGAAGGCAGGTTATCTACCAACTGAGCCAGCGAGGCAGTCAAGCTCCACAGTAGTTTTCTAATTACGGAACTTCGAATTTGAAATTTATTTATTTTAAGCAATGGCAGCCTAGTTGGGAGAAGGTCCGCCTTTCAAGCCAGAGGGAGCGGGTTCGAACCCAGCCGACGGCACGCACCGATTTGTTCATTGTGTGAACATATGTGCGTATTGTATGTCATCTGCTACATGACTGGAGCCCGGTGTATGGCGACAGGCTCGCCCCCCTGTCACATTTGGGACTGAATATCGTCCGGCGAAGTGTGGGTTTTGTATTACACCTCTGCCAGCCCCCTCGGGGGAAAGGCGTGACCATACGTTACGAATTTGAAATTCGCTCTATGGTCACTTAGAATAAGGAATGAAATTTAAATTTGAACTATGTGCCCTCTACGCCGTAGCGCTTTCCCCGTAGCTCCGTAGCACGTAGCTTCGCAGCTGAAGTGGTTTTTCACATTCTTCATTTTCCGTCGACAAAATAAAATGAATATGTCGATTCTAAACGTTTTAGTTGGCATTTTTTGCCTACAAAAACCGGTTTTTGTCGATTTCAGGCGCACTTTTCGGTAGAAGACGTAAAGGAGAATTCGCAGCGACAACTAAACTCAATTCCGGAAACAGCGTTTAAAAATGTTTTAATGATTGAATTACTCGTTGGCGTAAGTGTATCGTTTCTGAAGGAGCATACTTTGAAGGTGATAAAATAAATTTGGATGAATAACTAACATTTTATGTACTATTGATCTTTTCCCGGTACTTTCTTGACAGAGTAGAAGTTGTACACTATCAAATATCCTCTTTGGCAACGAAATGCTACAATAATCTTGACGAATTTTTTGCAGATAATTTTGAAGACATGGATTATTCCATACAAATTATTGCTCTACCCTAACAGGGTATTATTATGTTTACTTATTTATCAAGCGTTTATAAGACCTGCATGACAACACAATTAATATGAGCAATACATTTTCGAGGATTACGTTACCGCAGTTCACCGCGTAGGTATGGAATAAGCGTAAAATGAAAGTTTGCTAAATTTGTCAGTCGTCAACCGACTTACCGGATTTCAAACAACAGATCAGCAGGCCATGATTCCAAAGATTCTAGCAATATCTGATGGTGTGATGTTACCTTGTCAGTGATTCCGGTGGCTTCTGGCTTCACCTCAGCGTGTATTGGCTGCGCGTGGTTCGTCACGATGTCCAGCGCGCCGCTCGCGTCGCGCCTCGAACGTGGCAAGGAAGCCTGCTGGTGAACACACAACATATTATAAGACGGCGTGTGACATCATTACATAAAGAAAATCAGTTAATTTTGAGACTTGTTAATCGATGGTGTTATTGTTCTGTTATTTTTGACGATTAATCGCTATGTTTATGATAATTTGGAGCGGTTAACACCGAATGGAGTTGCGTTTGGGATGGCAGGCGAACGTCATGTCTGTCAGTCAATTCATTCACTTGACTTGGTTGAGGGCGGTCGCACGCAATGGTCATTCGCAAACCTATTACTCTAAATCGCCAATTATTGTTCTGATCCTCTACTAATTAAGTATTCTGAATGTCTGAATTATTAAAATAATGTAAAGTCCACTTATTTCAACGTTCCTACCCGTGATGACGAGTTCACGAATCGGAAATCAGACAAGACACCTCGGTCTACTTGTCTTTCTCCGTCATATATGTGTAGCTGGTCCATTGACGGTTTATTTATTTACCTTTGGCTCGTCGGTTCGTTAACGTTACCAACAGTTTTACTAGCCAATAGATCACCCGCTTTATACTGGCTGCGCCCTGCGGTTTTCCCTGTAGATCCCCTTAAATTGGCTCTATCGCAAAATCAGTCCTTAGCTGACGTCTCCTACTTATAAACTATACCTGCTGAATAGCATAAGAGATCAAGAGTTTTCAATAGCATAAGAGATCAAGATCAAGAGAGCATAATTGCATCATCCAGTCGATACTGGATGATGCAATTATGCTACTTTACATTAAATATTGACTCTAAAAATGTTGAAAACACATCGCGCTCCGCCCTCCTAAAAGCGCGAACGCAGACACTAATTGCGTTGATTTTGTTTGTAAACTATTCGCGTTATGCCGCTACTTTGTTAGAATAAAAGTCGCGAACATATGATACAGATTTGTTAAGATTTTTGTAAAATTTCCTTTTTTCTTGCATTCTTAAACCGGTCATAACTCTTGCTAATTTTAACGTGCATTTTTTTGGTATTATTGCTGGAATCCCTATAAGTGTATACATGCCCTTCAATTATACAACAGGGTTTTTGTAACATGCTGTATAACTATTTTTATTGCATTTTTTTTTATGTAGAATAGGTTGGCGTTTGACCACCAACTCGCCTGATGTTAAGCGACGTTGTGGTCTAAGATGGAGCACGATGACCTATAAGGTACTTATTCACTCTAGCCTTGAAGTTTACTAGAGTGAAGAAGTACAAAGACGGCAGTTGAGTGAGGCGCTACAAGTGCGCTACTGCTCAGACCCGTCTTCGGAACGGTTACACCGGACTACATCCCGAAACACGACTAGGTCATTTCACGGCATGGCTTGGTCCGGTGGGTAGTAACTAGCCACGGCCAAAGCCTCCCACCAGAGTTTGCTACCCGGTTAGCACTACCCGGGGACCACATGTAGGGAATCAGAATACAGTACACTCCTACGGACGTGGGTAGCTCAGCCCCCACTGTATTATAGTGTATTGACTGTAGGAGCCAGTTTTCAGACCAATAATTATTATTTAGAACTGACATCTTGAAGTAGCATAATTTTCTAACGTGGATGTTGGAGTGGCACCTAAAAAAAGTTAGGGCTACTCCACGACTATGCGATGCGACGACACATCTTTTTTTTTTTAATCTTAAATTATTTGGTGCTTATGTCACTATGCGACTATGTCAGCTCTATTGTGTACATTCTCTTGTCACCTTGTACTTCATAATGTTACACATTAATTTAAAAAGTGTTATAGTCGCTTTACCCAGAGGAGCAGACAGAACACTTTGAATCACACCGACATCGAGAAAATCATATCCGTATTGAGTGAGCGGCAGATCTAACAGAATTCGTCCGCAAACATTCCACCAGGGAGATTTGATATTATATTTGATAGATTAATATTCAGAGATTTGAGATTTTCATCTCACCTTTTTTCGTCCTTGTTGCTCTCGTTTGAAACGTCATAGGTGTGAAAGTGACCAAGATAAAATCTCATCTCATCTCACGCGTAGGAATAGCCCCACTGGATTAGATACACGTCGTCGAGGCATCCGCATGTCGCAGGTGGACGACACATCGTAAAGACGACGTTGTACTGCACGCTGTAGCACACACGCGAAATTTTCGATGCACACGATATCGTTCAAGAAAATTAACTATTAGAAACGGTAGCACGTCGTCGCTTCGCAGGTTTGTACGATGCGGCACCGTATCTACGTTGTGATGTCGTAGATTTACAGTGCGTCGTTGCACTGCAGTGTTGTGGTCTCGCTCTTACTCTAACTAACTGAAACTCACCGTACCTGGGGGGTGATTAAGCTGACCTTAGCTGATGCTGAACTGAACCGTTGAGGTTGCGTTTGTCTTAAAAAATCGTGCGGGGAACAGCTCAGTATCAGAAACTAGACTTTGTTGATAAAATAATAAATAAACTCAGGACATTGTCATACATGGTCCTCTGACCCCAAACTAAGCAAAGATTGTACTATGGCTGCCAGAGACTGATATACATCCATATATTTATATTTAAATACATACTTATTTAGATATTAACACCCAGACATAGAACAAACACAAATGTTCATGACATGAATGTTTGCCCTAGGTGGTGATCAAACCCACGCCCCCAAGCTCAGAAGACAGATTTATTACCAACTGAGCCACCGAGGCAGTTTTTCATAACTCCAACAGTAAGTAATGTCTTATAAACGTACCAGACGGACTGGTGACACGTTTGTGAAACGTTAATGCTATTGAGCCGTTACTTGTCCGTTTTCTTAGGGTTCCGTGCTCAAAGAGTAAAACAGGACCCTATTACTAAGACACCGCTATCCATCCGTCTGTCACCAGGCTGTATCTCATGAACCGTGATAGTAAGACAGTTGAAATATTCACATATGATGTATTTCTGCTGCCGCTATAACAAGAAAAACTAAAAAACAGAATAAAATAATTTTTCAAGGGATCCAATAAAACAGGCATGATTTTTTGCCGTTTTTATAGATAACTAGCTGCGCCCCGTGGTTTCAACTGCGGTTAAAAAGTATCCTATGTGCTATTTTAGACTATAATCTATCTCTGTGCTAAATTTCATTCAGACCTGTTCAGCCGTTCTGGCGTGAAAGAGTAACAAACATCCATCCATCCATTCATTCTTATAAACTTTCGCGTTCATAATATTACTAGCTGCACCCCGCGGTTTCACCCGCGGTCCCACAGGAACTGTTTATTTTTTCGGGATTAAAAGTACCCTATGTTACTTCTAGTACCTCCCAGAATATGTGTACAAAGTTTCATGATGATTCGTCAAGTAGTTTTTGCGTGAAAGCGTAACAAACATCCACGCTTTCACATTTATAATATTACTAGCTGCACCCCGCGGTTTCACCCGCGGATAAAAAGTATCCTATGTGCTATTCTAGACTATAATCTATCTCTGTGCCAAATTTCATCCAGATCTGTTCAGCCGTTCTGGCGTGAAAGAGTAACAAACATCTATACATCCATCCATCCATACATACAAACTTTCGCGTTTATAATATTAGTAGAATAGGATAGGATAGGATATATACGAGTATAGTAAGGACATGAGTGGGATGGTACGGAACACTCGTCTCGCACTCGACTTGGCAGGTGCTTTTTATGATAAAAGTAACATTAACGGTTTAGTATCGGCTATGGTGAGCTGAATTGCCCCACAGTATAATATCTTTGTGTGCGTTTTGTGTGTGTTTAATGGCATCGCGGACACAGAGAAGGAAACCTACCTAGTAGGAAGCGAAGGTGTGAGTGCGAAACGTTATTTTTCGCACTCGCACATTTATTGACTAGCTGCGCCTCGCGGTTTAACCCGCGGTCCCACGGGAATCGATAATTTTTTTGGCGCCGTCATAGGATGATATTTCATCCACACACACGTTTACTTAAGCCGCTGCATTTAGAGTTGAAAATCGTTCATCATATTTTTTTTGATACTTCCACACACGGTCGCCTGACCCCAAACTAATTATTATAATATTAACTAATTTCATGATAAAATGAGATTGGCGCGTAAAATTACATTTTAATCGAAAAAAAAATCTGGTGTAATCGCTAAAAATTTAGAGAACTACGTTCTAATAATTTTTTGAGAAGATACTTTTTGTGATTTTTTTTCCAGAATGAGAATGATTTTCAAAATTGTTCTTTAGTTAAACTTGAGTTGGTTATTTCTTCTACCAGCTGTATTTTTTTGCACCTGATCATCATAATTCTTCATATCAAACTAGGCGCAAAAAAATACTTGTTTTTTGTGATTTCGTGTAATACGGGGCCTTAAAGGTCCTCTGTATATGTCTTTTTTTGTACCCCTGACAATTTGTATGCAAAATTTCATGAAAACTTACTTTCGCATTTATATATACTAGCTGTTACCTGCGACTTCGTTCGTTTTTATTCAGTAAATAGTATTCAAAAATCAAGATCTGTTTAGCCGTTTAGCCGTGAAAAGCCTACAAACAGGCAGACAGAGTTCCTTCAATTTTAAAAAATTAAAATGGATAATTATATAATCGTAATATTATATAGTAGGTTATACTCAGTGGGATTAAGAAAAAATGGAAATTGAGGAAAAACATGGTAAAATTATACTCCGCCAGGTATAGATAGCATTTAGAAACACGTAGTGACGTCAATCGATGCCTAAGCAAGACCGAAATAAGTCATAAAAAAAAGTTCGAAAGAGATGGATGATGATGACGTCAATATGTGTTTGCAGTGTTTCAGACCTTTTTTGTGGATCATAGGGAATAAGTAAAAATGATGTACTCACGACATCGTAGTGTGGAAGCGCCACCAGATAGAGTAACGCGAGTGTGTAGGGCACCATCGTTTCACATCGTTGGAAAGTAACTCAATATTACGGAGCTCGTGCATTATTTCAGTTCCGTAAGGCTATGTTTACACTGTACTACACTGTTTACACTGTACTATTATTATTGCAGTTTTTGTACAATTTTTTTAGTTTTTGAATTTTAACAATACTTTTATGAATATATAGCGATGATAGCCTAGTTGGAGAAGGCCCGCCTCTCAAGCCAGAGGGAGCGGGTGCAAACCCAGCCGACGGCACGCACCTATTTTCATGAGTAAGGAGTATAAACTATTCGTAACCAACTTTAAAAAAGAAGGAGGTTTTCAAGTCGACTGTATGTTTTTTTTGTATGTAAGTTACGCGATCACTCCGCCAATTGTGATTCGATTTCAATTACTCCTTTTTTTTTGGATAGATCAGATTTTAGAGAAGATCCCATATAAATTTAATCGAAATCGGTGAAGCAGGTTTAAAATATCAACAAAAGTATAAAAAGTTGTTTATATGGATGATGGGAAGTCGGTTTGTAAGCCTTTGCAATTTACCCGAATGCGCAAGAAGGAGAATTATGTTTTTTGAGTGTATGCATGTATGTATGTATGTATGTATGTATGAGGTTTCTTTGGCATGCCCTACAGCCATAACAGCTTGATGTATTTCGACGTGTGACGTGTCATTTAAATCGTCTTGATAGTGGAAGTGACATAGAGTACAACAGTTTGCAGCCGGGTTTTTAGGTTTTCCTTTAATAATGTTTTTACTAGCGGCGCCCCGCGGTTTCATCCGCGGTTAAAAAGTATCCTATGTGCCATTCTAGACTATAGTCTATCTCTGTGCGAAATTTCATCCAGATCTGTTCAGCTGTTCTGATGTGAAAGAGTAACAAACATCCATCCATCCATTCTTACAAACTTTCGGGTTTATAATATTAGTAGGATTACAAAAATTGCGAAGTAGGTAATTCTTAACACTAAAGTGTGAACTGAGCCTACTTTTTATCGAAAACGGGGCAATTCAATATCTACTTATTTCAGTAATATTTACGCTTTTATGTTACACCAATAAAATATTCATTGCACAAACAAACACAGTTTTTTCTAAGAGAATTCGTATTCGTATTAACATGTTCACCACAATTTGCTTTTGTCTGTGGATTACTTTCAGTCATGGACACACTAACGTAAGTAAAATATTACTAGATATATTAGTAGACTAACTAAGCGCCTCGAGCTTAGTTAATAATGCCTAATGTTAAGTCAGGGTATAGTTATCTGCATACGAAATTTCATCAAAATCCGTCCATTCGTTCGAGAGTGAAGAAGTAAAAAACACACATACAAACTTTCGCCTTTGTAATATATGTAGGGACGTTGAATAAAAAATAGAGCTAAAGTCAGTATCCGCGATAAAGTACCCAAAATAAGGCACAGAACCGGGAAACTCCGGTCCCATAAGTACCGGTTTTTGGTCTCTAGTTTTTGGGGCCTGAGCTACCCACGTCTATTCTGATTCCCTACACGTGGTCCCCGGGTAGTGCTAACCGGGTAGCAAACTCTGGTGGGAGGCTTCGGCCGTGGCTAGTTACCACCCACCGGACCAAGCCATGCCGTGAAATGACTTAGTCGTGTTTCGGGATGTAGTCTGGTGTAACCGTTCCGAAGACGGGTCTGAGCAGTAGCGCACTTGTAGCGCCTCACTCATGCCGTCTTTGTACTTCTTCACTCTATAAAACTTCAAGGCTAGAGTGAATAAGTACCTAGGTCGTCGTGCTCCATCTTAGACCACAACGTCGCTTGACATCAGGCGAGTTGATGGTCAAACGCCCACCTAATCTACATAAAAAAATAAATAAAATAAAAAGTTATCAACGCACAAACAAATGCCGAATTGTCCCCGTTAACTGAGATCTCACTTTGCCCCGTCAAAATAACTTTACAAATTGACATTTACACGGTGTTACAAAAACTCTGTTACATCCGCGAAGTGCGCGTCCATAGGATACAACTATGCTACATAGTTGTATCCTCCAGTCGATACTGGATCTATACAGGATTTAAATACGATATCGACTTTTAAAATTTAACACATCGCGCTCCGCCCTCCTAAAAGCGAGAACGCAGATACAAATTGCGTCGGTTTTGTTTGTTAACTAGTCTTAGAATAAAAGCCTTCAACATTTGAGACAGATTTGATTTAATTTCTGTAAAATTTCCTTTTTTTCTCGCGTTCTTAAACCGGTCATAAGTTTTGCATTTTTTTCTTACATTTTTTTTTGTATTTATGTATGAATACTTAGAAATGTGTGTACCCGCCACCAACTAACATTATTACTACTGACAATTTTTTAATTACTTTTAATAGCTTTAAATATTTAATAGCTTTGGGCGCTTAAGTCTTTCAATCTAGCAACTACCAGCGAAAATTATACGGCAGTAAATGTATTTTTGTTTTTAAAAACAGAAAGGATAATACCTTTCTTAATTTAAAATCCAGAGTAACTCTGTCAGTCTGTTTGTAGGCTTTTCCCTGCTAAACGGCTGAACGGATCTTAATGAAATTTAATAATTAGTTACACTATTTCCAAGGAAGGTTTTTGGATACTATTTGCATGCATAAACGCGAACGAAGTCGCGGGTAACAACCTAGTATCTTATACTTTGAAAATGTTGTTTAGAAGCCGAATGATTTCCAATAAATAAACAAATATGATAAAAGATGAAGACGACAATAAAGAAGAATGAATGAATGATATGAAATGAAGAATGACGTCATCACCGGGCTAATCAATTTTTATGTCTCTTTACTCGAATAGTTCCGCTTGATGACATCTATAATAATTTTACGACTCCGAAATCTAAAGCCCATAATCATAGAAGCTAGTCGATTCTATTTCTCCAGAATTATCATCGGTTCTGTCGGTGACAGACACTGAAACAATCGCGTTATTGATTCCCAATTGTATTATGAAACTGGGACAAGAGCCGTGGTATGCTACGGCCAGACCTGCCCCAGAGCGACACGTGTAAAATCCTCTACTTTATTGACGCGAACGCCCGCGAAAGCGTTCCGGCCAAAAGGAACGGCGAATGGCTGCTTTCGTGGGCGTTCGCGACTAAAGTGTAGAGGCGGTGTAACGAAAGGATCAGACGCGGTGGACGATGCTCATGCCTTTCGAGTCTTATAAAACCTTTTTAATTTAATATAATGTAATTTAATTCGACCTGCCGTCGAGACGGCAGGTCTGTGGGGTCCAGAGGCAAAGAAATTTGAGCGGCGTTTGAGAGAGAGTGGTCGCAATCCACTGGGTTCTTTCGGGTCTTTTCTTTCGTCAACATACTTCAAATATATAGAATATATTTTATATTCAATGCTCTGGCCATACAGCCCGGGAAAGCCCCCAGTCTGATGGGCACGTTCGAACGCAGGGGGATCGTGCGAGAGGGTGTTATATAATGTTTTGTATGTTGTACATACTTGTACGATATGACTCTATATGTAACTTTTTGTCTATACCTATATTTATTTTAATTGTAATTTATTGATTGTGTGACCACAAGAATTGATTAACAAATAAACAGAACTAATGAAAAATGTGCAGACTATGGGTCCAATATCGTATGTCTCGCCTGAAATTTATATTTTAAATTTGAATTTCAGTCTACTGGAAGAGATCGCTTGTAGTGATAAGGCCGCCAGGTTACACTACAGCTTAAGTTTATTCTGTTCTTTTGTTTTGTTATTTCTGGTCTGAACAATAAAGTGTTTTTTTATCTATCTATCTACACTCCCACAGCGCGGGACAATCTCTTCTAGCTTATTTAGAAGTTGTAGACGCTGCCACTGACGCCTGTATTTCTCGCGTCGTTGTTGCGTTGGTTTGGCCGTAGTTTTATAGTTTATAGGTAGTTAAGGCTCAGCTTGTAGAGGTAAAGACAAACGTGGGACCGTAAAACTTGCGAATGCATTTTTACTTAGTAATATTGGATAACATAAAACCGAATGAAATTATCGGATTAGGTTATAATGAATCTTTAATGAAAGTAACTATGTCTGTCTGTTTGTAGGATTTTCACGCTAAACGGCTGAAGGGATCTTGATAAATTTTGATAATTTAAGTGACAGTATTTGTGACAGTGAGTGAATTTTGGATACTATTTTCTAAATAAACGCGAACATAGTCGCGGGTAACAGCTAGTACTATAAAATTAAATGTAACTCTGTTTGTCTTTCTGTTTGTAGGTATTATTGTTCTCCTCTTTTACAATTCAAGCAGTTATTTTGTGGAATGACCTACCTATCGACGTTAAGCGTGCTCCTTCGCTTGACGTCTTTAAGAGTCGTGTCAAGGCTCACTATCTTTCAAAACAATAGCCGTTTTGAAAGATAGTAAGATATGAATGTCACAAAAGTCGCACTATGAATTTATTTATATATTAGTGACATTTATTTTTAAACATTTTTAAAGTATTTATATTATATTTATTTCGTCTACTTATTAGTATTTATTTGTGTATTTTTATTATTTATAGAAATATATTATGTATATATATTTATGAATACCTTTATAAATGTATATATATTTATTATTTTTATCTTATTATTTTTTACGTCTTGTAAAATTATGTATTAGATTATTACTATTGTATTAGTATTAGAACTTTCAAGGCCTCAACTTATATAAATGTTCCTGTCCATTCAGGTTGCCTGGAAGAGATCGCTAAGGCCGCCCATTAAAGCCTTATTTAAGTACTATTGTAATTATTTTATGTTTTTAATAAAGAGTTGTTGTTGTTGTTGGTATTTCACGGCTGAACGGATCTTACAGAAATTTGAAAATTAGTTACAGTAATATCACGAGGAAGATTTTTGGGTACTATTTTCTAAATAAACGCGAGCAAATTCGCGGGTTTGTTCGTCAATACTAAACCCATTATATTAAATATATATTAAATAACTAGCGAGCCATTTAATAATGGGTAAAATATAGTGTGAATATATCTCAGTCTAAATTATAGTTTAGCAAGTAACAATGTTTTCATATCGCAAGGTATCCAGCCCCCAACGTCAAGGTAAATTGAACGATAACATATGCCAAATGTTGAAGTTCCCATCAAGTGAATCGATGAAGCTGACTGTACACATAGCTATCTTTATTAGTTTTCCTTTAAGGCATTGCTGTGCTGTTTTTGACCGAGAGAGCGTTGGCGAGCGAAGCGTCTCTGTTTCAGCTTCGACAAAAATGCTTTCGTAAGCAAATAAAATGCAATGGGGTCCATATATTAATGCTCTGTCTGGGAGACTTAGTTCTGCTGCTTATGCGGTTCGTAAGATTAGGCAACTGACGGATATAGCTACAGCTAGGATTGTTTACTTTGCTTACTTCCACAGCATAATGTCATATGTCATTTTGCTGTGGGGATCAGCTGCTGAAGTAGAGGCCATTTTTATTTTGCAAAAGCGAGCGGTCCGCGCTCTCTACGGAATGGGTCCCTGCGAATCATTGAGAGATTTATTTAAAGAAATAAATGAAAAGAGGGTATTATTTAGAAGATAAAGATGTCTGGAGCCTTCCACTTCCGCCAAGTAGCCACTAGTATTTATAGATATTACCTAGTTGTAAGCCAAAATTTGTGAGACTGTAAATTATTTATTATTTGAAAAAATAATGCCCCTCAGTTTCTTGCCTGTTTTTCTGAGTAGAGGCTCTTTATCCGAACAAGGCGTTCGAGTCTATTTAAATAACTTTGACGTTCATAAGTGTATCTTTGATACCTAAATTGAATAAAAACATTTTGACTTTTGACTTTTGATTTTCGTATGTCCGAATTCTGTCCGTATCTTAGTCTTCCTCTACAGGTCCCGTTTGTTAACCGATTCTATTGAAATGTTAGGAGTAGGTTCAATAAGTAGTGGCACTGTGAGCTATATACCTCGCGACCGACGTCTGTCCTCCCCTACAGGACGCATGTCCGACTCAAAATATTCCAACCCTCATAGCTCCGTTCGCACGGAGCTTAGAGGCATTTTCTACTTACCGAAATCTATCAATTAAATACAGTGAAACCTGGTTAATTGGGATCTTAAGGGGCCAAGACATATGTTCCAATTATTGAAGGTTTCCATTAATCCAGTTTTTCAATTAAGCAAGTGTAAAATTATAGTTGTCTCATTTACAGAGGCCCCCGCTTACATGCAGAGGTCGAAATGTGCCGTTATTCCATTTTAAGAGGTAAAAAACACTACAACAAGGGAAAAAATTCCCTTTGTTGTTCCCTTGTTTTTAGGTCAAAACCTGAGATAGTACTGACAAACAAAGCTTGCGCGAAAAATGACGCGAAATGTATGTAAACAAACATGTCAAAGTGTTAAAACCTGATTAATTTGTCTCACTTATACAGGTAATTGAGCTAAAGAGTCTCAATTATAGAGGTAAAAATCGAAAAAGACTTAGAATTCAAACCTCATTTAACCAGGTTCAAAAACTCCCATTTACAGAGGTAATTTAATTAAAAAGAACCGGGACCTCATTGCAACTCTCAATAATAGAGTTTCTCACTTATCCAGGTCCCACTTAACCAGGTTTCACTGTATAACGAAATTTTTTTTCAAAGTCGGGTGTTCATTTCACACAGCTTTGGCATACACATTCTAACATTGTGTTTGTTATGTTATGTAGAAACGATATCAAAATATTCGATTAATGGCCGCTGCGTAAAAACTCCTAAGAAATGTCCTAATCTGAATTCTCAAATAATATTCATAACTCATAACACTTTATTAATAACTAATGTAGTTCCACGTCAGGTAACATAACATTAATAACTTAATTTAAATTTCATTTACAATTCCAATAATAATTCATGAACGAATATAAAAATAATAATCAGTCAGTACAATTTCATTAAAATAAAAAATAATAATTAAACAATGAAATAACATTGAGAATATACTCGTAGAACTCCGTTCGGACTGAGGTTAGAGGTATACATGTTGTTTGTTATTTTGTCAGTTAAAATATGGCCCCGTCTAGGGGCGAGATTCACGTACCGCACTTCGACTTTACTTGGTTCGAAAGTTCAACTTTCTGGGCGAGATTCTTAAGCTTTGCTTCATAGTAAAGTCGAAGTGCGGTCTTATGAATCTCGCCCTAGGAACACCCTTAGTTCCTTAAAGTTTCCGCCAGGGGCGGTTTACTGAAATGTATGCAGCCTAACAAAAACAAAAAAAGTTTATGTAAAAAAATAGCCCCATATTTTTACCCGACTGCACAAGAAGGAGAATTATGTTTTTCGAGTGTTTGTATGATGTGTGTATGTATAAGGTTTCTATGGCACGCCCCACAGTCAAAAGAGTTTGATAGATTTCGACATGATGAGAGATGATGAGATGTCATTTGAATTGTCTTGATAGTGGAAGTAACATAGGGTACAACAAGGGTGGGTATAACATTTTGCAGCCGGGTTTATTGTTATTCTTTTAATAAAGTTTCTTGTTTGTTTTCAACATATTTTCTGCAGATAATGAGAAGCGAAGCGGACCTGCAGTCAGCTCTGATGCCGCAGGAGTTGAACCCCGCCTTCGTTCCGGAGAAGATCAGCTTGATGACGGTATTTTTTATCGATTAATTCAGAAATTGGTTTTTGTGTGAACATATGTGCGTATTGTGTGTCATCTGCTACATGACTGGAGCCCAATGTATAGCGACAGGCTCGCCCCCTGTCACATTTGGGACTGAATACCGTCCGGCGAAATGTGGGTGTTGTATTACACCTCTGCCAGCCCTTTCGAGGGAAAGGCGTGACGATATGTTTGATAAAGCAATTGGTATTACATACGGGTCCGGAACAAAGTTTCGTCAGTCATGTGTTCGGTGAATGAAATTGACTAAACGATTTACTCATTAGACTTGCATTGTAAGTACGTGGGTAGGTATGTAATTTTGTTTAAGGAATTTGATCACACTTATATTAATATTGCGAAAAGGATGGATGGATGGATGTTTGTTACAAATTCACGCCAGAACGTCTGAACGGATCTGGTTGAAATTTGTTACAGGGGTAGATTAGAGTCTGGAATAGACCCGGGCTAGTTTGCTTTTCCCATGATCCAAAAAATTACTTAATTTGGTCGTGCTTAAGCACGACTTAACTACGTGTTGTACACGAGACCGGTATGCTATACCTGGCAGAGTATATTATTATGCCATGGAAAACCCATGATCCAAAAAACAAGGTTGCATTCCGGTTAGGTTGCATTCCGGTAGCAATCACGTTGTGACGTCACTCGTCATCTTCATCCGTCTCTTTCGAACTATTTGTAAATTACTTAATTCTGTCATGCTTAAGCATCGATTGACGTCACTACGTGTTGCCTACGTGACCGAAATGTTATAATAATAAAAATAAAAATATTCGGGACACACGGTCGTCTGACTCCAAACTAAGCAAATTTTGTACTATGGCGGCCAGAGACTGATTACATACATTTCTATTTCTTAAATACATTCTTAAATAGATAACTAATACATAGAACCCAATTCAAAGAACAAAAACGAATATTCATCACATGAATGTCCTAGGTGGAAATCGAACCCACAATCGATTGAGCCACCGAGGCAGTCAAACCTGGCGGAGTATATGAATGAGAAAACAAATTTCTTTGAGTTTCTGTCTCTCTGTCTATCCGCAGGGCGACCAATGGAACGCGGTGATGCCCGTCCCGCGCACGCGCCGCGATGCAGGGCTCGTCGAGCCAGTCGGGCTCGAGACGTCGGTCGGACAGCACGTCCAGAGCTACGGACGTATCATATCATTTATCATTCTCGTCGTATCAGCCGTTGCTGAAATAATATTCTATGTTATTGACGTTTATTATTTAAGATGAAATAATGTTTTAATAATAAATTAACTAAATCACTCTTCACACTAATATTATAAGTACGAAAGTTTGGATGGATGGTGCTTACTAAATCACATCAGAACGGCTGAACGGACTGGATGAAAATTGGCACTAAGATGGATTCCAGCTTATTGGAATTGCACGTAGGCTACTTTTTAACCGCGGGTATAGCAGGTGGCGCAAATTTACCTACCTACTTATTTTTTGGCGCAAACCTACTTATTTTTTATCTGCCAAATTCGACTACAATTTCTACAACGGTTTGCTACGCCATCTAGAGGTAGTATCGATGAATGAGACTGCAATTAAAAATTAGCTTATGCATTTAGGTAGGTATTAGACGTGGACAAGTTTGTGCAGAACCAACTGGGAGTAGAGGCGCCGCCGGTGGTAGCGATGCAGCGCCTAGAGTCAACTGTCCGTAAGACTTATTTCAAGTCTTACTTACTACGGGTTCCAGCCTTACCAAGCACAAGGCAGCGCTACTCTCGCCTTCGAGTTCTGGCCAAAGGGGCTAGTGTTCCGGCGTTACTGGGAGCCGGCACGAGAGCAAAAGTCCAGATGACATAGTTATTAATTTCATTTAAATGTATGTTAGTCTGTAATTTATTTATTTTCTATGGGCCTCTGTAACTTGCATTATATGCAAGTTATATTGCCGGAAATAAATGGATTATTATTATTATTTTACAGGGTTATCGGTATAGGGTGTACTAAGCCAAAAGGAGGTCATTGTACTCATCATTATGAACGACCTTTTAATAAGGAGCCAACCCAAAATCTCGAAAAAAATACAGCTGTTTCATACAAAACCTTCATTGATTGTCGACAAAATTTATGGAGCAGTTGTTAATTTTTTTTTTGTTTTCGGGGTTGACCTCTTCGTAGAAGTTGTTCATAATGATAAGTACAATTAACCCCTTTCGGCTTAGAACACCATTACCTGATAACCCTTTACGAATATATAATTTTAATCAAAGAAGGCAGTCATAAAAACTCATAGTATTTTCATTACCTCCGCAACAAATTTAATGACTTATATTAAAATTTAATTCGTTCCGTTCGACGAGAATTAAATAAAATCAATATTCACAGCAAGGTCACAATCTTATCGCTAGCGGCGCCACCATCGTATTCCATAAATAAGAAATAGGAGACTGTTCTTAGTTGAGCTTAATTCGTTTTTTGGCCGGTGGCGTATGTAAGTTGGTCGGTGTACAGTGCGTGTGCTATATAATGGCGCGTCTGAGTCTGCGATGATCACACGTCTCAGTGTCGCTGAGTTACCATGAAGTGGCTTTCATTGGTGCTTGTTTTAGTGGCCCTGTTGGTTCCAATATGGGTGAGTTCAATTTTTTTTAACAATAACTTCTACTGTTGGGTAAATAAATATATGATAACTAGCTGTCACCCCGCGACTTCCTTCGCGTTTATTATTTATATAATTATATATATATATGTGAGCTATCCTATCTGATAAGTTAGATCGAACTGCACACGGTGTGCAAATTTGATTGAAATCGGTTAAGTAGTTTAGGAGTCTATAGCGGACAAACAACGTGACACGTTATTTATATACATTAAAAAGAAGATAAGTACTTACTACTTACCTACTCCAATTAAAAAAGTATGGGTAAATTATGCATACATATACCTAGCGTCACGCTATTCCCCCAAGGGAGCTGACAGAGGTGTAATACAACGCCGGATGATATTCAGTACCAAATGTGACAGGGAGCGAGTCTGTCGCCATACCTCTAGTCATAAAGCAGATGACATACAATACGCACATACGAGTATGTTCACACATAACAAATTGGTGCGTTCCGCCGGCTGGATTTGAATCCGCTCCTTCTGGCTTCAGAGGCAGGCCTTCTCCAACTAGACTATCATTGCTTACCGCTTATCGCGTGGGTAAATAATATAGTAAAATAATAAGTACCCGCGGTTATAAAGGATCCTTTGTGCTATACTAGACTATAATCTATCTCTGTGTCAAATTTCATCCAGATCCAGATCAGCCGTTCTGGTGTGAAAGAGTAACAAACATCCATCCATCCATTTTTACAAACTTTCGCGTTTATAATATTAGTAGGATGTAGGATTATCACATCTATCATAAGTCATACCAAAAATAATAAAACTATAAATATAAATGCTATATTAATATTAATTTATAATTATAAATATTAATATTGATGCTCGGAGACCTAAATCGAGTTTCTCAACAAGTGGGTCTGAGGATGAACATGGACAAGACGAAGGTCATGTGTAATTCCCTTGTTATACCCACTCCAATTTCTGTTGAGAGCTCGGTTCTTGAAGTTGTTGACTCGTACGTCTACCTAGGACAAGTAGTCCAGTTAGGTAGGTCCAACTTCAAGAAAGAGGTCAATCGCCGAATCCAACTCGGCTGGGCAGCTTTCGGAAAATTGCGTAGCATCTTCTCGTCCGACATACCTCAGTGCCTCAAGTCGAAAGTGTTCGACCAGTGTGTGTTACCAGTGATGACTTATGGCACTGAAACGTGGTCTCTTACTATGGGCCTTATTAATAAGCTCCTAGTAGCCCAACGAGCTATGGAGAGGGCTATGCTCGGAGTCTCTCTGCGAGATCGAATCAGGAATGAGGAGATCCGTAGACGAACCAAAGTTACCGACATAGCCCAGCGGATTGGCAAGTTGAAATGGCAGTGGGCAGGGCACATAGCACGAAGGACTGATGACCGATGGGGTCGAAAGGTCCTCGAATGGAGACCACGTTCCGGCAAGCGCAGCGTAGGACGTCCACCCACAAGGTGGACAGATGACCTTATCAAGACCGCAGGATCGCGCTGGATGCAGGCCGCTACCAACCGGTCTTATTGGAGGTCTATGGGGGAGGCCTATGTCCAGCAGTGGACGTCCTATGGCTGATGGATGGATGGATGGATGAAATATTAATTTAAAGTGTAGTTCTTACCTGCATAATATTTTTATGTTTAAAATAACTTTAATTTAATATCATCATTTAATTAAATTATTATACTTACGGGCTGACTGATTGACCACTATAAATGGACATCAAGGACTAATTAATTCAAGGTCACATGAAGAAAAAGAAAATTAATAAAATACCAACGAACTAGGTATTAAGAAAGACTACAAGCGTTTGTGCACTACAAGTAATTTTACTGTCCGTCAGTCCCATTTTTTGCGGTCCGGGGTGGCATGAAAAAAACGGATGATTGGCTTGTGCACCTGCAAGGAATTTTACCGTCCGGCGGTCCGATATTTTTATTTGTATGAAATGAGCGAGGCGTGCTTCGTGGGCGTAAGAGGAGGGACGTGAGGGAGAGGAGCCCCACGCCCGCCCTGCCTGCTCATGAAAATCGCGGACGCAGTGCACAAGCTTAGACGCCTTTTTCATTGCTGTCATCTCGGACCGGAAAAAAACGGCCCAGAATGGGGAAAAGTAAAAAGTCGGACGGTAAACACGTACGTGTAGTACACAAGCTAGTATTCTACTTATTATACTCTACTTATTATTACTTATTCTATTATTATTATAGACCTTAAAAAATCGGACTCCCGGACAGTAAAATTACTTGTAGTGCACAAACGCCCTAAGGCCAACTCGGAACATAATTGTGGGCACGGTCATAATAATAATAATAAACCGGTCGACCGGTCCCAGCGCCGTCGACATCACCGTCCCACATGACGAGAACCTCGTGAAGGTCGAGAAGGACAAACTCAGCAAGTACCTTGACTTGGCTCACGAGGTAACCGCCATGTGGGATGTTGACTCGACGATCATTGTCCCGATAGTCGTCACGGTAAACGGTCTCATAGCGAAGAGCCTACATCTCAAGAGGCTCTCGTTAGACGGTTGGATCAAGGGTCAGATACAAAAGGCAGTGATCCTAGACACGTGCCGTATTGTCAGGAGGTTCCTCACTCTGCAGCCCTAACCACCGGTAGCTTGGGCCTCGCCCCGCTGGCCCTGGCCCCGCCGGCACCCTAGTTTTTAAGTTTTTTATAGTATTTGTTTTTATATTCATTTATTGTAAAAAACTTAGGAATTAAGAAGAAAAATAAATATCTTGGAATAATAATATCCACCGCACTCAAGCTATCGTCGGACAAAATATGTAAAAATACAGACACGGATGGGTACAAATGCCAAGTTGTCCCAATAGACCTTCCGCTCGTTTGGTAAAAAAATGCCAACAAAAGGACTACCTAATTTTTAGTTTGTCATCGACCAGTATTCTATTGTCAACTTACTAAACGAAAACGAATAATATCGCTATCTTTTAACAAAAACACTAGACAGAGATAGCATGTTAAGTTGTAGTGTTATCAAACTAGAATATCGTCCGCCGAAGTGTGGATGTTGTACTACCAATCCGTCTGGGGGAAAGACGTGACAATATGTCGAACTTTTACCGATACAAGCCTCGAAAAATATAAAAGTTACGTATAGACTTGTTTTGAGTCAGCATCCTTTCTGTTCTCGACCTCAGATCAACCAAGAGGAAAAGACGGAACACTGCGTTAAATATCGCTGAAGCCACTTCTTTTTAAACTTGTGTGCGTGGTAATATTGCCATGAAAATAATTTACAATTGCACGAAAACTAATATTAATCCCCAAACTCTACGTTTGCCATTTCCGTTCCAGTATACAACCTTAGTAGATTTAATATTCTAAAACTGCACATATTTGAAAAAGTTTAATGTTACGGCTATTTTAAACTTGTAAAAAAACTGTACAGTTTTCAAAAAGAACCTCAAAATGTAGTCAGTAGTACATAATACATAGTGCATTATAAAAGTTGGCCAGACTTTTATAATGCACTATGTATTATGTACATGAAATTATACCATACTCCAATGCAAATAAAGTCGAGGTAAGAATGACCAAGTGAGTAGCATAGTTTTTTTGCGTTAATGTGTGCGTGTTGTGTACATATGCGACTGTAGCATAGTTTTTGGATGGTTTTTGGCTTCACCTAAATCATACGCCGTGCATAATCATTCGTTATATTCTCTAGGTTGATCTGAGTTCTCGACTAAACTTGTAATGGAAAATTAAGTTCTGACTTACATCTCTTTCTCGTGTTTCTATAAAAGATAGGAAATTACTTAATTTAATTTAGTGAGTTTACATCGGAATCGTTGCCATTGTTTTACTTAGGATCCTAACCAACCAACTATGTGCCTGCTTCGTTCCTAAACTTCAAAGTTAGGTCCATTGTCTCTAGACGCTTGAGGAAAGGTCGCGATCCTACATTAAAACTTTGTACACGAATTTAAACGTTTTGCGACGTGAAAAAGGTCTTAAAAGAGCAAAATAGGTAATTTAGTCTGAATTGTTTTAGTTTTATTTAGCTGTTCATTTTACCCGGTGAGTTATATTTAGGTTATTGAATTAATCATTTAGTTAGTAGAGAAACTAATAAAATTGATTGTTCATTTTCCTATACAAAAATTGGCTACTAGAATTTAAATGTTTTTGTAAAATGAAAGAAGACGCAACCTACTTATATCATTTTTAAAGTTTTGTGTTTCATAGCAATTTTCTTACCAAAGTTTGCGAACAGTAAATCCCGCTTCAACTCTATGTATCAGAACTATTTTATTCCTGTACCTACCTAAGTCTTACTTTCGCGTAGATTTTTACCCAACAACAAAAAAGAAGAGGGAAATGTGTCGTAATGAGTAGGTATGTCTATGTGACACTCTCCCACACGATGCTGTAGCTAAAAAAAATCAGTCAAATAATGATTTTACTACTGCTTACCTCACTATAGTGCTACAAGGTTCTTTTCGCCCTTCAGCTAGGACACCGATGTCGTTTTGGTAGATACTCTTCTTTAATGGGGAAAAAAGAACGTACCTACCTATCAGAAATATAAAAATATATATTCTATGACTTAAAAGTAATCTCTGTAGGTCTGTACGTTACCTATTTTGAAAGCTATTTTAATTTTTCAGGGTCAAATCAACGACGGTCCGGATTACACTAGCCGCTACGCTCAGCTGGCATCGCCCTTGCCAGCAGGTGTCGACGTAAACGAACTCCTCACTCGACTTACGTCACTCCACTGACCTTTTAAAAAAAGTCATCTGTCAAAAGCAACAAAATGGCGCCCATAAAACGCCATCTTGTTTAAAATGCCGTCGACAAAAAGTTGAATTTATTTAGATTTTCGTTTGATTTTGATTTGTTACGAGTATAACTCTCACTAAATGCTTTAATTTTACAACGTATTTATGTAGATATATTGAAATTATTTTAGAATTTAATTAAACGTCAATTTATAAGACAGCTTGAAATCTCGGACATTCCTAAAGGCTGAAGCTAATTTTCTGTCCGTTAGAAAGTTAGAATGGAATGTGTTGTTAATTTCGGCCTATTATGTATTTTATAGTTTAAAATTGGTGATAATCTATGTTATTCTATAATAAAGTGTAGATTAGTGTTCCTGTCATTGTATTGTTTTATTTTATTGTCTAATTTTTCATAATAGGAGTTGGTAGTTTAAACGGTTTCTGATTGCTCTACGCCACAACACGTCGCGCAGAACCTCATATTTTTTTGTCGTGCCGTCAGTATATTAGTTAGTATATAATACCCATGCGGTACAACACACTGACAACAACTCACTATGCGGGATATTTTTCTCGTTGTCCCGCGAACCGTCGATCGTATGGCGTAGAGCAGTGTGGAAATTGCCTGAGTTGGTTCCAACGCCGAGAAAAAGGCTTCATTAATAGACCTTAGAGAGTGCAACCCCTACTGGCATGATTAGAGCAAAACAAAAAACTAGCTTTTTCCCAACATAAATTTACTCCCCCCCCCCTCCCTCCCCCTCCCCCTCCCCCCCTCTCCCGCAGTTATTTCACTAACTCTTCCAGTTGCTTCTCCCCTCTCTCAATTACTTTTTATCCATGTCCGCATCCTCAGAGTTCGCCCTCCTGAACTTGTAATTATGGTCGATCCACTTCCTGCGGGACGGGAAGAGGCGTTCGTAGTTCAGAACCACGTCAGAGGGATGGCTGGAGAGTTCTTGCTCGACGGCTGCGCGGCCTATCGGGATGTAGTCATAGGGTACCTGGAAATAGGCAACTAGTAACGGATTTGGCAGGAAATATGTACTTATATTTTTGATAGTAGACACATAGGTACCTACATATTTTCAGATATAGGGTCAACTGGGGTAAATGCGTCTTTCGAGAATTACTGACAAACCCTTCACAAACTAGGAAACTAACAATCTTGTACAGATTATTGTAAGTAAAAATAAGAAATAAAATGTAGGTGGCGCCTTAGTTTGTGAAGGGTTTGTCCCACAGACGCATTTGCGCCAGTTGACCCTATTTAAATTTTCGATAGTAGATATATAGGTATTTTTTTCCGATATTTACCTAAGTAGGCAAAGTAAGGGGTAAAGGGTAAGTGTTTGGCAAAAGATAAATTACCATTTGGTGCTAGGTATAATAAGTAAATAATAATTTGATAGTAAATAGGAATTAGTAGAAAGACACATTTTTGATAGTAGATACTTAAGTTAAATATACCTGGTAGTAAATTTTAGTAAATTAAAATATATCAATCGTGAAAAGAGGTATTTTATCGTCTGTAAAAACAGTAAAAAGGAAAATAGATTCTGCTATCAAATCTTTCTTTAAAAACCATCTAGAAAATAAAATAAAAACTTGCATTAAAATTTCATGATCGAAATATCAGCTCTTAAATGCAATGCAAATTCTCGTGATCCAAAAACGTTTATTTACTGTAAATCCCAGCAATAAAACCGATCCACATCGCGGACTCGGCCACTGAATCAACATTTAATTTAAAAAACTGTAACTCTTAGTCAGCGTTTCTCGACAAAATAAACGCTGGCAATTTGTAAGAATATTTATGGAAACAAGTATCACTATTAAAAGAAAAACAAAAAACCTGGCTGCAAAATATTGTACCATATATGCCACTTCCACTATCAAGACGATTCAAATGACACCTCACATGTCGAAATACATCAAGTTGTTTAGGCTGTAGGGCGTGCCCAAGAAACCTCATACATACATACCCACATACATTCATACATACTTACGTACAAACACTCGAAAACATAACCCTCCTTCTTGCGCAGTCGGGTAAAAAGGACAAAATATGACAACATTAAGTCGCAAAAACTTGCGTTTTTTCATGAAATCTTCTTTTATTTTCCCTTATCGTCTACTTAATGCTGACAGTACCAGTAGTGCTACCTAAAAGAAATACCTACTGACGCACTTAAATTAAAATTTTGAATGTCTAAGGCCCGCACTTGCAAAAGTAAGTAAAAACGTAGAGTTAAAATGTTATTAATGTCACTAATATTGTGTTAACTCAAGGTTAACTTCTAAGCCACCCTGTTCCACCCCCCGTAGTGGGGTCACTGGTCTGTCTGAAGATTGGAGAGGCCCCGTAGTGGGTCACCGGAGAGTCAGGGGAGTCTTCACTGACTTGCACGGGCCTACACGTCGCGTCTGGGGAGTGACGTTGGTGAGCAAGGTTGCCCCTCCACAGGCACAAAGGCGTAGAACTCGTTGCCTGCGTCTATTTTTTAACCCAAATACAATCCTGGGATGTTCAAGAGAAAAGTGAGTAGGTATTTCCTAGACAAACGTGTAACACCTTCGATCACATCGTCGCTTCTAATCAGGCGAGTTTGTGGTCAATCGTATGCCTAGTCCGATGAAAAAAAGAGGCCCACCCAGGCCTTAGGCCCCAGGTATATCATCGTGGCGGGGTGCGATGGCGCATGCTAGCGCAACCCCATCTCGCCCCACCTTGGCGGAGGTCCACTCATGGGAGAGGAGTTAAGTGACTTTGATTCCCACAAACCACCTTTCGCCATCCCCGCGGCGGAATTGAAGTGCAAGGGTATTTCAACCTTCCCCTTAACAAAAACAAAGGTAAGCTTCTAATAATGCAAATTGTAAATACGAGTACCTATTAAAACGAACTTATTAGTCTAATTAGGTATTATAATATTCACTGCACATTTTCTAGATATTTTTCACTCTTAAGTAATTGTATACTTCTCTTCTTCTTAAGTATACCTATGTACAATTGTTAGGTTTTTTTTTTTTTTTATGGAAAAAAAAAATGGTCGACGTTTGACCACCAACTCGCCTGATGTTAAGTGACGTTATGGTCTAAGATGGAGAACGAAGACCTATAAGATACTTATTCGGTCTAGCCTTGAAGTTTTGTAGAATGAAGAAGTACAAAGACGGCAGTTGAGTGAGGCGCTACAAGTGCGCTACTGCTCAGACCCGTCTTCGGAACGGTTACACCGGACTACATCCCGAAACACGACTAGGTCATTTCACGGCATGGCTTGGTCCGGTGGGTGGTAACTAGCCACGGCCGAAGCCTCCCACCAGGGTTTGCTAATTTTGCTAATGGTAGTCCATTTAATGCAATTAAGTATAAAAAAACGTCCGTGGAAACGCTCACATACCTGCGGCTTTCCCCTGACGTGGACAAACACTCCATACAAAAATAAAACAGATAAAAGTAATTTCATTTTTAACCGTACAGAACTATACGGCCTCCCTCGATACGGCAATTTAAACACATGCTGTTTTGACTGTCTTTTAATCATATTTTTTAATTCTGATTGCATTTGGCGTTGAAAATTCTGGAAATAAGACGATTGTATCAATTTATGAGATAGGTATTGACGAATCGAATTAGATAGGTAGGTATGATAATGATTACGTAATAATCTTTGAAAAAAAAAACATCCAATTTGGATCGGATTTGGTATAAAATGGGATCGGATCGGATTTTATATAAAATGGGATCAATCTGGAAGTATAAATCATTTCAAACAAAAAAAGATTTTTCAAAATCGGTTCGTAAAAAACGGAAAAAATGTAGTAACAAACATTTCAAAAAATACAACCGAATTGAAAACCTCCCCTTTTCTGAAATCGGTTAAAAATAATTGACAGAGTTACATGTGATAGGAGTCATTTTTATAAATAATTTCATTCCGAGTTATTTTAGAAAATCAAACGCATCTTTGTACGAAAACATAAAAAGGGTAGCGAGCGTGTTAAAAGTCCTGAGTTCGCTTTTTTTCAGTTTTGGTGGACCGAGCCGACCGAGCGAGCGTTAGCGTTTCAGCGTCGACAAAAATGTTTACGTAGGTACCTGTATCCGAATTCTCTTGAAATTTTATGGGTAGGTTTACAAGAATCGGTTGAGGAAAGCGCCACTAGTAAAATACTTAAGGTTGGTCTTAAGGTACATAAGGCCCTCTTAGTTGATGTATGTCATGAAATGACATGGAAAATTACATTATTATGAGTAAATAACATATCGTCACGCCTTTCCCCCGAAGGGCTGGCAGAGGTGTAATACAACACCCACACTTCGCCGGACGATATTCAGTCCCAAATGTGACAGGGGGCGAGCCTGTCGCCATACACCGGGCTCCAGTCATGTAGCAGATGACGTATAATACGCACATATGTTCCACACAATGAACGAATTGGTGCGTGCCGTCGGCTGGGTTGGAACCCGCTCCCTCTGGCTTGAGAGGTGGGCCTTCTTCCAACTAGGCTGCCATCGCTTTTAAAATAAATGAATACGAATATGAACATACCAATAGCTCGAATTTCTCAAATGCTTTTTGTGTTATTGTGCTTAAGTTTTTGTCGATCAAAAAATAAATTTAAAATCTAAGTACATTTTATACGTAGCCAGGCGTAAAACAATATTTCTATATCCATAAAATATTTTATTTGTCATAGATATAATAATATAGTTGGCGACAATTGTCAAACGTTGGATTATAGCAATGAGAATATTCAGCTTTTTGCTCGTTTTAATCTCCATCTGTTTTGTATATTCTATTGTAAGTACTCTAATTACTGATTTACCTGTAACATGCGCATAGGGTAGGTAATAGACCTGTTGAGTGCAGTGCCGGCCAGAAGCAAGCGCGGGGCCCGTTCGGAATGTGAACAGCGGTGCGTTTCCGATCGGATCCCAGAAATTTCAAACTCAAATTGTTCGAATCTCAGTCTACTTTTATACATTTAGGAATGGGGAATCAAGTATGAATCCGATCGGTATAATTATTCACGTTTAAAAATTTATGAATATAGACTGAGATTCGAATAATTTAGGCTTAAAATTATTTAAATACGGACGGAAAAGTTTCCGAATGGTTGTGAATACCAGGAGACCCTTGAGTTGGTTTCCCGCTAAAACTACCTATTACCCCTAAAAGTAATGGGGTGTTGCCTAGTATGGTCAGCGCTTTTTTCCCCCATTTACGAAAATTTGGCGCCGCATGTCTACTTTTTACTACATTTGGCGCAGGGCTTTAGTTTTTAGGGCTCCGTACAAAAAGGGTAAAATGGGACCCCATTACTCAAACTCCGCTGTCCGTCCGTCCGTCACCAGGCTGTATCTTACGAACCGTGATACTTAGATAGTTGAAATTGTCACAGGTGATGTATTTCTGTTGCCGCTATAACAACAAATACTAAAAACCAGAATAAAATACATATTTAATGGTGCTACAACACACAGTCACTAGTAGGTATTATATAATAAATGATCTAAAACTTCACCTTACAGCCACAACACGACCCAGAAAGCAACCAACCACAAGTACCACAAACCACAAATCAAACAGAAACAACCGACACTTACAAAGAAACCAATCCAGTAACAGACGACAACATTTTCATACCTGACATCCCAATCAACGACAACAATACAGCATTACTAATTAAACTGGATAACGCAAAAATAAATGACACAGCTATACAAATTACCACAAAATTGGAAACACCAAGTTTTGCAACAAAATTTTATATAGCGATTAAGACGCCGATCATAAAATTTATTGAAACGCCGAAAGTCAATGTGGTCTTAAAGAACATAGGGACGTGTATGGTCAACGGAGCGATGGAGATCATTTCTTACTACTTTCCAGCGCCACTGATGCCTCTGATAGCATCTGCTGCTGGTATGATCATACCTTTTGAGCCTATTGTGATGTTGAGGAAAAGAATGCCTGTGACGAATTATAGGTAAGTCAAAAAGTAGGAGGCTGAGTCGTTAGTAAACGTCTGATGACTGTTTTTGAGCTGGCTTAAGGTGGCTGGCTTAATATGACTCTATTATTTTTAAGGCCTCTAGCTAAACTATTTTGTTAATGAATAAACAACTGCAGCCAACAATTAAATGTGTCATCCTATATACATACGGTAGCATCCAGTTGTGTATGTCATCCCCGATCACCCATCCGAAGACTGACTGGTGTTGTCCGCTACTTGAGTGAAGTGAGTAATGGCTACTTGCACTAAATAAAATAATTGCCCTTGCCATTGTAAAAATAAGGAGGGCAAGGATACTTATCCTTATTATTATTTAGGACTTATCCTTGCTTAACTAGTTTGCGATGATATCCTAGTTGGAGAAGGCCCGCCTCTCAAGCCAGAGGGAGCGGGTTCAAATCCAGCCCACGGCACGCACGCACATTTGTTCATTGTGTGAACATATGTGCGTATTGTATGTCATCTGCTACGTGACTGGACAGGCGTATGGCGACAGGTTCGCCTCCTGTCACATTTGGGACTGAATATCGTCCGGCGAAATGTGGGTGTTGTATTACACCTCTGCCAGCCCCTTTGGGGAAAAGGCGTGACGATATGTTCATATGTTCATGTAACTAGTTTGCTCTTCATCTAGCTAGCTCATACCTACATTTTTTAACCATTCCTTTGAAGAATCTTGACTTTATGTGCTCGTTATGCGAATATTTCGTTATGAGTAGTTTAAAACTAGATAAGCAGGGACTTGGACAATTCTTATGTTTAGAACAAGTGGCCATTAATGTATTTAACAATTAAGTACGTAACTTCTTCACGCTAAAACTGTTCGATGGCTTCACAAGTATGGTAGAGTCACTATAATTTTTCACTTGAAAAAATATAATTGTCTCCGTCTATCAGTTGATATCTCTTGCTGCCAGAGCGAGAGGAAATACTGTGGAGAAGAGACTTGTTATAGTGAACAGATTCCAGTTTTCAATTGCCGAATTTGACATTTAGGTACCTCTACCTACCTACCTACTGTCGAAGACTACCCAATATGGTCGACAAAACTGTTTCAAATTTGACAATAGAATAAATACTGTATGATCTACTAGGATCTTTAAGCACGTGGCCAAAATCGAAAGTAACGATTGAAATTAATAATTTGGATGTCTGCTAACTATAATATTGAACTATAAAGTGTTTTTTTTTTTAAATGTAAATATCCTATATTGATACCTATCAATTGATTAAATACTCATATTGATTCATTATACACTAGCTGCGCCACGCGGTTTCACCCGCGGTTAAAAAGTCCCTATTCTATGTGTTAGTAAAATCCTATGTGTTATTCTAGACTATAATCTATCTTTGTGCCAAATTTCATCCAGATCTGTTCAGCCGTTCTGGCGTGAAAGAGTAACAAACATCCATCCATCCATCCAATCTTACAAACTTTCACGTTTATAATATTAGTAGGATATACCTTATACCTAAAAATCTTAGTATTAAGTATATGCTAGCTATTACCCGCGAAAAGTCTACAAACAGACTTTTTATTTTATAATATTATAGTATCAGCTCTTAAGCGATAAGACCGCCCATTGCGCCTATATTTTTGATTTATTTTGTATTTGGTATGGAAGTATGGATTTCTGATAGTCACAAGGGATACTCTTAAAACGACATCAGCTCATTCAAATGGAAAAAGATTATTGTATCACTGTATTTGCTCTGCTGATTCGAGTGTTTTTGTGTTTTACAGAAGAGCGTTTAATAAGGCTGTCAATTCGTTTATGGGAACATTTAATAGATTTAAAACCTCTGAAGAAGATCCTTACATGACGAGAAGATTTAATAGAAGGTTCATGCAAGATTCTGGGCAAGACAAGAATTTAAGTAACGAATAATTATATTTATAGTAAAAGTTAATAAAAAGATTCCTTTTGGAGACTATGCTTATTTAATACCTACCTCCACAACAACAAGTGTAAATTTTAATTTGAAAAAACCCCGATAACCATAGCTACGAGTAACTTCACACTCAATCAAGTCGCCATACAAAAAAAACTAAATCGAAATCAATTCTTTTGTTTATGACATATGATGTCACAGACACTTTTTTTTATGATTGAATGGGCCCACGTTTGACCACAACACACATGATCGAAAGTGACGATGTGGTCTAAGATGGAGCACGCTTGCCCATGAGGTGGCTATTCACTCTTGTCTTGTCATCGATACAAACCTTAAATATATACTAGGCAACACCTCTCTGTATGCTTCAGGGGTTAAAAATGTAAATTAGTTGCTCTGCTGAAGAATTCGCAAAAACGTTAACAGAAAAATTCTATCGAACCTGTGCTCACAACATTTCACGAGAATCGGCTGTGAAATGAGGCCTGTAGATGACAACCGGACATCAGATACGAATGCATTTTTGCCAAGCTGAAACGGAGAGGTTGCTTGGTTGTTGCCTTGCTAATGCTGAGCGCTCGGTCCGCCAATTACGATAGAGTAGGCTAGGACGCACAATAGGATAGTTGACTAGTTTTTAAGGGTCGAGCGACCACTTTAAGACTTACTTCGCACTGGCTTTTAAGTAAGTCTTAAGGTTTTTTATTGCCATTTCGTTTAGAAGAAGACGAAGAGAGCAAGTAAAGATACTGACGAGCCTCTAAAGTTATCTACAGAGCGACAAAGTGGAATTTCAGTATTTTTTATGACTTATGCACTTGTCTTCTCTTTTCAATAATTCTTAAATAACTAAGAATTTCCCTTGTTCTATTTGGATTAATTTAAAAGCTAATGATGTAGACAACCTCCCTATGTACTTAAAGAGATTTTTAATTTGTTTAATTTGATTTTATTAAATAAATCAGTCAAAGGTACATAAAATGCAGACATTTTTCATAGCTCTATTTTATCTTGAAGTCATTTAAAAAAAATAAAAACCAAGAACATAGGGTAGAATATATTGATAAAATAATTGTTCATGCCAAATTTTATTATAATCTGACAAATGGTCTTCAAGAAATTTGACAAGCGCGTTTGTATGGAAAATTCAGAGCGTCGCGGAACCCTTAATTTATTGATTAAGTATTTACTTATTATTAAAAATAAAAACAAATTTTAATCAATAGCTGTGGTCATTTTGATAACGCCCAAGAACGGGCAGAAGAATGTAGTTATCGCCACTTTTTTTGGTTTAATAAGATTGAGTTTGGTTTTGGCTGCAGTAGCCTGAGGTTTACCTGCAACCGTAGGTTTGGTTGTAACAGCTGCTGGTTTGGTTGTGGTAGGCTTAGGTTTGGTTGTGGCAGGCTTAGGTTTGTTTGTGGCAGGCTTAGGTTTGGTTGTGGCAGGTTTCGGTTTTGCTGTTGTATGTTTGGTTGTGGCAGCTTTCGCATTAATACCCGCTCTTTCTATAGGAATCCCTGATAATTCCTCAGATGTTTCATCATCATCTTTGTAAGCATTAGCTTGAATCTCTTTATTAATTTCATATAGTTTAAAGTCGGTTTTTCTGAGACTTTCCGCTTTTAGTCCTAGGCCACTCCAGAAATGTCGAAAACCATCATTGTCTATGAATATTTTTTCATTTTTTCTTGATTCAGTTCTCAACATGAACTGTTCAAAATAATCAGTGATTTTGTGAACGGTTGGTTTGAGAATGTTATAATTTTCGTTTTTGTATGATACTTCATTTATTTTTTGTAAATCTATGTGGTCGGGAAACTGGGCGTTTGTGAAGTATATCTAAAATTTGAATTTACAAATTAATACTTCAATTAAATTTAGGAGAATTAAGGAGGTTATACTTCAAAATTGTTACTTGAACTAATATCTAGTGTATTTCCGCTTTAACGTCGCGGTTATACTTACTAAATAATAACTTAACTAAATAATAATAAAAAACTTTTTAAATAATTTTTATTTGAAAAAATACCTAAGGACTTATATTTTATTACTATTAAAGACCAAGAAAACAATTTTCTTTTCCTTTTCTTTTTTACTTAAAAAATTAAAAAGAAATTACCTACATTGGAAATGTATCTAATAGATACTAGCGAGAAAACGCATTTGCGTAAAATAATTATTGTCCCGTAATAATTATTGTATGTTACTTACCAACAAAGTAAAAACATAATACAGAACAACCATTTTACCTATAGAACTTATTTCAATATTCATAACGACTATTTTAATCGCTTGTAATTTCGTTCCGGCAATAATGAAATCATTCGGAACGTGTTGCCGACTACAACCGAATTATTATCTTACCCCTTTAGCAATAAAGGTTGTATAGCTTCAGAATGGTTAGACAGTGTTTTGTCTTTTTCTTTCTCATAAAATTTTGAAGTCGACCAAAAAAGACAAAACACTGTCTAACTATTCCGAGGCAATACAACCTTTATTGCTAAGGGGGATAGTGTCTAGTTTTGTGATAATTTTTATTATATCAGGTGACAATCAAACCCGTCAAACCACAGCTTCTATGAGTTCTGCACTCACCTTCATTTCTCTACGTACCTAGTATAACAAGTAACATTATTATAAGAAAAACAAAATAACCCGGTAGACTTGATATCATAGACTTGATAGTAGTCTTCATGGTAGTAGCAAACAAGCTAACGGGCCTCCTAATGGTAAGCGATCACCGTTGCCTATGGATACCTTTAATACCAGGAGCATCACAAATACGTTGCCGACCTTTAGGGACTCTATTGACCGCCCTTTTGAAGAACCCCGTGCTGTAGTTACTCAGAAATACTGCAGCAGGGAGCTCATTACACAGATTGCAGCTGTACGGCAAAAAAGATCGCTGAAAACGCACAGTGTGCGATTATTGTTGATTGTTGATAGTGTCGTTTCATAGATTTATCCATCATACTAGATGCGCCCCGCGGTTTCACCCGCGGTTAAAAAGTATCCTATGTGCTATTCTAGACTATAATATATCTCTGTGCCAAATTTCATCCAGATCTGTTCAGCCGTTCTGGCGTAAAAGAGTAACAAACATCCATCCATTAGTAGGATATATCGTGCGCTAAGAACCAGAGTACCGTAAGGTCAAAAATTCAAAAAAGTTTTTTTTACCATTCGCTTTTTTATTCCTAATAATTTGATGTGCCAAAAAACTGGAGTGATGTACAAAAATAAAGTATGGAAAAAAAAGATTTTTGTTTAGTGCCAAAATGAAGTGCTTCTACTTACAATAATCTTGATATTATTTTGTTAAAACAGTTAACGAGCACAACGATTTACAGAGCGAATAGGACACCGAAGATGCTTTGAATGTAATCGCTCAAATAACGTATCTTGTCACACGTTTCTAACGCAGAACTTTTTGATTGTGTAGCCTAAATTAGTTTCGTGCCACCTTGACTTGTCGACTCGATCTTGTTTCGTGCGCTCCCGTGATTTTTCTCTCTGCCAAAAAACGTAAGGGTGTGATACGTTACTGTGGCACTAAATAATTAAAGCAATTTTAACAGCCAAAATGAAATGAGCGTATGTCAACCATTTTTTGAACAATAAACTTTATTAAATCAAAATCATTTTTTGATTGTCCAAAAAGTTACACTATTCTGTGGCCGATAAATAAAGCGTTATTATTAGTAAAAATCAGATATCTGACTACTATAGATATAGCCATCAAAGAGCTCTATGATAACAATAGGTAAATTTGAGTTGTTTTTCGGCTCCCCAGTAGTTGTCATTTTGCCCTTAAGCTACTCTAGTTCTTAACCCACGATATCGATCATAATTACTAGATTAATAAATAATCATAGTTTTGCCTCGATCGATTGCCTCGGTGGCTCAGTTGGTAGTGAACCTGCCTTCTGAGCTTGGGGGCGTGGGTTCGATTCCCACCTAGGGCAAACATTTATGCGATGAACATTTGTGTTTGTTCTATGTCTGGGTGTAAATATCTATTTAAGTATGTATTTAAAACTATAAATGTATTTATATCAGTATCTGGCAGCTATAAGCTTTGCTTAGTTTGGGGTCAGACGACCGTGACATTAAAAAAAAAAATGTCCTAGTATATTATTAGTAATTCCGTAGCTATTTTTAAAGACCAATAAAACTATTAAAATAATTTTTACTTACGATTTAATTGCAACATAATTATTTTTTACTAAAGCGTAAAACAAGACAGCCTCCCGTTACATTCCTTCTTAATTTTGTCTATGGTGTTGATTCTGTGCGTTACTAAAATAAAACTAAATAAAAACAGCTGTAAAACTGTAGCCGTCTTTTTCTTACATTCAAAGTGAAAAGAGACAGATGTTTTAAGCCTCATTATTATAGTTTAGTTTTAGTAAATAATCCTCAGAATCGACTAAATATTGATACCAAAAATTAAAAAGTTTTTACATCATGTGCGATAACCAAAATTACTTACAAATAAATACAAAGTTGATTAAAACAAGCCTGAATCAAAAATTTACATAATCAAAATTCATAAGACCAATTTACAAAACATTTATTCTCAAAATTGATTAAGTATGTAAATTTGAAATAAGTATTTAAAACATGAGGTACAATCATTGCCTGTTTTTGATCCAAACAAATTAATAATAAGAATTCTTGTATACATTTTTTGAATTTATTCCTGCGTTTATTTGTTTGTGCTAAAATTAAAATTTGATTGAATCAACCGACGAAGCTTTTGCATAATTGTGGTATAACTTCGTTTGATAAGTTCGTTTAACCAACCATTGCTTTAGTAAACAATTCATATAAAAAATAACAGCGTTTTTTCAAAAACAATCCTGAATTTTTCACTTGAATATTTTCGCTCGCTGGTAACAACTAACATTAATGTTAAATGTAGAAAATAAGTCAGTCTATTTTTATTCAAGTGACTGCTTAAAATGTATGATGTATGTATACATGTATGTTTGTCTGTCTGTTTGTATTATGACATTCAAAATATTTAATTTTGTACTTTTTGGTTGAAATGTTTAAGATTAATTCATGAGACAAGCACTCGTGTGTAAGTTATAAAATTTTAATCGGTTTTTGTTTATTTTCTTTTCGACTTGTGTCGCAAAGTCCTAATCTCATCCTAAAAAGGCCAAAATTCTTAAGTTGGTAATAACAATCAAGCCATAAAAATACTAATTTAATAACAAGGTAAAATTTTCAAGATTTTTTAAAAGATCTCTTAGTGTAAAAAATGTTATTGTTATTTTAATAATTTTAAGCAGTACTATTTTTACCGCTTTTTTTCTTTACCAAAAAAGTGCATTTTATTATTTTTCTTATTCTTCTAATCGCGTGTACATGGTTTATTTAATTAGGTGAGATTATAACATTTCACTAAAATAATTATAAATAATAGCTACTTATTTTATTTAAATATTAAAACTAATATTGATAACGCTAATTATGAGGCAAAAATAAAAATCATGAAAAAATGTGTACATTGATCATAATTGCGATTATTGTTAAGTCATAATAATCAAGTTGTGTTTTTGAATAGAACAACAATAATTACTAAGTAATTGAATAATAATTTTAATAATATGAAATAATTATATTTACAAACGGCATAAAATGACGTCGATTCTGTTAAACCATTCTTATGTAAACTAAACTAAATTCTAACCATATTTGTATGTTATGGAAGAAAAGCCTGTTTTCTGTTCCGAAGAAAATACACTCACTACACACAACACTTTCAGTCCTGCCAAAACTTGAGAGAAAAGCGCTAGCGCGAAAAAAAACCGTTGGTCACTGACACGAGAGAGGTGTGCAGGGCGGTGTGAGCACCGAGTGCGGAGAAGCGGGGAGATCTAAATTTGAATATGATAGATAAAGATGTAATTTCTGTTGAAAATGTATTGAATTTATTTCTATAGTCAAATCAGTTTGCAGTTTAGATAATGGCCCAATCAAAATCGGTACTTATAGCAACTAAGGCGATTCTCACTGCTCTGCTGACACGACGGTGCGCGGTACGAGCCAAATCTTCCGCGCGGAAATATGTTGTCAGTGTGTTGCTCCGCGCGAGTTTGCATACTAAATGGCGGTACTAAAGGTACATCGATCAAAAATGTGCGCCCACGCATTACCGGGAGACACGGAGCAGTGTAACATCGCCTAACACCCTCAAAACATTTCAAAAACCTCAGAATCAAAAAGTAAATTCGTTCTTTTTCTTTAGTAGGCTGATTTTCTTTTTAAATTTCCGTTATTCACAAACGTTCCATATGCTAACCTATGCTATTTGGTGTTCTGTCAACTTCTCGCTTACGTAAGTAGCCTCGTGTGGAACTGAGACAGCTTATTTTGGTTGAAATAGGCATTTTTGAACGTGTCTGAATAAGGCCTTTAGTGTACTTATATTAAGATCCACTTAAAATAATTAATTTTTAAATGTAAAATTACATAATAGCATCATTTTACATTTAAAATTTATAGTGACTATTTATATGAGGTGGATATGTATTGTTAATCTAATAATTTAACTGCGGGGAGAATTTACAAATCTACATTATAAATTTATTGTAATTTGTAATATTAAAGCCGTTAGCAGACTCCCGCCTAGAAACATTCGCTTTAGGCCCAATACCCTTCTAGCATAAAATAAATGGGCATTGGTCCTACATTATTTAAAGACAAATGGAATTACACTGTCTTGATGTCTGTCATTGTCAACATGATGAAGAGATCACATTTTAATTAATAGCAGTTCAGCTGCTATAGTTTCGCGGGAAGATGTGCTGAAGGCAATAAAATTACAACATAAATTCAAACAGAGCAAAGAATGAGGACTAGATACATTTTAATCTAAAAATCAGTCATTCAATAAATCAAAATACTGTCACTTGCAATAAAATAAATAAATCGAAAATGAAAATAGCATCACAAATTTTATACAACATTTTTATTTATTTTACTACAAATATACGAAGAGTAACAGTCAAATATCATTTTAAACATTTAAAATTTGGTGCCAATTAAAAGCTCATCAGAGTTCAAAGAAAATATTATAAAAATACAATACCATTTTTACTCTATGAAAAGTATTATATTGCAATACTCAAGAATCTATTGAAGTTATTATAAGAATAGTATTTACATATAATATATTTTATTATTATGCTAAATATTAAATATTGCATGTGTCATAAGTCAAGTGTCTAGGGCCTTATGCTCAATACGACATTTACAGGGAATTATGAATAAGCCCTCAGTTTGGCTTATTTATACATTTAATAATAACGATAATTTAATAATGTATACACACATAAAAATAATACATTGCATTTATTGTGTTTGTAGTGTATTTAATTGTGTTCCACCAATTTGGCTTTGGTTTCCGTTACAAAAATAATTGACTGGTGTTTTTAATATTTTAAATAAGCGCAGTTACAAATACATGTAATTAATTATTATTTACGTATATTGAAGAAATCATTTAAATTGGCTAATTAGGTTTTGAAATAGAAGCGTTTTAAAGCCTTGGTTGGGATTGAGAAAGAATGCTGCCTTTCCCACGAAGCATGTGTTGGTTTAATTTAAAAAAAACGCACGAAATGACGCAACTGCTTACGTCATACCTCATGTATGACGTCACATACCATAATTGTATCAAATACCGAACCCCCTCTAAATACCGTAATGTGCTAAGGATCAAAATAGTAGGTAAGTATCTTAAATTCACGCGTAATTATGAAAATATAGTTATATTACAAGAACAGCTATAATAATCTAAAAATTAGCAATTTGAATATTATGGAAATATATGTATTACGATATTTACAATTCAAAGCGTTTACTTACAAATACTGAACTGAGGAAATATGCACTGGAATAAGTGTCAATTATTATTATTATTTTTTAATAAAGAATTGTTAATAAATTATGTGTGATTATAGTTTGACTTATTCTAGTTTAATGCTATCACACTTTCGTTCAAAAATCTAAAGCATGTCAGTATGACATTCTGTCATTTTTGACATCTCCGTTGTCCTTAACGTGAAAATGTCTAAGGTGCGATGTCGACCTACGCGACACTTAACCTAACAAGTCTCAACGTTTCAAAGTGGATCCGTCTAAAATGTTGCCACGTTAACTTCGTCAAAATATGTGTCATAGATGGGCATCGAGCTTTAGATAGCAAACCGCAATACCGGTGGGTATGTGGGCAATCAGTTTTTAACAATTAAAAAATGTATTGTATATTCAATAATAACGAAAAAATACCTGTAACCTAAGTTTTGGTACTATATTTTATAATTTATAATATTTTAAATTGTAATATTATTAAATTATAATATTATGATTTTTAAAACCAACGGTACTTCATGTCAGTGTTTCATGTTTTTATTATTATTTCACGGTATTTACCTAATTATAAAAAAGATTTATTAAACTGATGGAAAAACAAATATTTCACTAAGTATACTATAATAGAAAATGTATTTACAAAATGCGATTGAATGATTTTAAATTTTTATTATAAGTTAAAAAACTGAGATTTTTTTTTATTTGCCTATTTTTTTTCCAATTATTAAAGATTATTTACATCGTCAATTCATTACATTTATCATAAATACATAATTAAATTCATAAAAAAACTTTTCCTAATTTATCAATATTTTACATGTTATTTCATAGCAATACATATATAAATATGGTTTAGAATGCTGATTTAAAATAACTCCTATTTAAAAACGTTCGATAAGTAAATCAAGGCTATAACATTCTCTATCTCCTTCTCGCTAACGTGAACGGTCACGTGTAAGAACGAGACAGAGCACATTTCAGTTAAAACCTATATACGTATCTAAATTTAATGACTTTAATAATATTTAGTAAAGTAGGTACGTACTGACGTAAATTATTCTACACTATTTCCCAAAATAATCTGAAATCTCTAAAACTATATGCGTCTCTTTTCGTTTTGATGTGTGCGAAAAAGATGAGAATACAATTTTGAAGTTTTCACATTTAGTTTGTGAACAGAACCGGTACTTTTTTATATTATTTTTATATTTACTATTACAGGGTTGCGCGGAACGGTGGCACTAAGCCGAAAGGAGCTCATTGTACTCATTATTATGAACAACTTTTAATATCTAAAATCGTGAAAAATTAAACAGCATCTGTTACATACATTTTGCCTGAAATAACAGGAATTTATTTTAATTACTGCCTTATTGTTTTTATTTTATTCTAAATTTGAGGGTCGATCCAAAACTAAAAGTGGCTTTTTGACCAGTGACGGTCTCTGGTTTACATGACATGTGTTTGTTTGGCAATTACTTGTGTACCATTGATCTTATGTTCATAAAACGTAGGTTATGTTCATATAATGTAGGCAAGTAGTTAGTTCTAAAACAATTTAACAGTTCAAATATGTACAGAACTGGTCAAGAGATATCGCAAGAAACGAACTTCTAGTACCAATACTATTATTTATTTTGCGGCACTGGTAATAAAAATACAATAAGCCCCTTTCGGCTTAGCACCATTCTGCTTAACCCTATATATAATGACAAAATACTTATCAATGATTAGTAAGTTAAGAAATAGGAACATTATTATTTCTTCTGCTTTCTTTTTATTGTTATGATCGTTTATCCAAAAAAACAAGGTCTAGCATTCAGGGAGTTGACACCCAACTACGTCACTCGTCATTGTCTCTCTCGAACTCGTTGTCAATTACTTATTTCGGTCTTGCTTATGCATCGATTGACGTCACTGCGTATCCCCGTTACATTTTTGTCTCGGAACGCTACACCTGGCGGAGTATATTATTATACTATGGTTTTTCGTAAATAAAAATTTTACTTATTTGCGTTGAAAACATGATTTTTACATATTTACTTTCCAAAATTCATATATGCAGTTTGTTTGTTTGTATATCATACTCGTAGATTATTTTCAAAAGAACATTTGCGAAATTACAAAATGATTTTAAAATTACTTAGAATAATCTGTACAGGGTTTCTTCTTATTGTGTATTTTTAAATTGCATTGTAGAAAATTCTGAAGAATTTCATTGACAGGTCTATAATTTACTAAAATATTGCCATCATTGTCATAGCTTTCTAGAGGTATAAGACAAGGACGACATTATATTATAACATATATTTAACAAGTTCATATCAGTCGATTAAGCCTTCAAAATTCGCTATACAGGTCTTATTATTTTTTGACGTTCATAAGTGTATCTTTGATAGCCAATTGAATAAAGACATTTTGACTTGACATTAACTTTGTAACGAATACAACTGTACTTAAATAATTGTAGATCTGTCAAAATATTCCTTTAGAATTATACTGTGTATTGTATATTTTTGTTTGATAGTGTATTTTTGTTTGACAGTGTAGTTTGTTTGATTGTGTATTAGTGTTTAAAAGTCTAACTTAGCTAGCATTTCCCCGCGTGTTTCGCTCCGAATTCGTGTAAAATATCGCAGGCCATTTCCAGGTCGTTTCTTGTAATGCCCAAGGCTCGGACCACGATGTCCTTGGGGTATCCCTCGCCGACGAGCCGCGCGATGTAGTCTAGGTTTATGTTCTCGTATGAAACGTTGTCGTTGTATTTCCGGCCGTGCTTGTCGTGCGTTAGGGGGTTGATTTTCTTTGCTGTGGAGAGGAAAAGTTTGTTTTGATTTATTTGCACATGTACAAATTACGTTAGTTCCTTAAAAACGTTAAGGTATAGAATCTGTAATGCTACGGCTACATTGGCGGCCTTCGACGATAATTTGGGCTATCGCGAGAAGTGTAGCGAGCTAGTTCGTCACTCGGCGATGTATCGTGCGAATTATCGCCCACGTCAACTCCGCGGAAAGGCGACAAGTTAACCGCTAATGTAGACAAAAACATCGCCAATAACCGAAGATTTTAGCGCGACAACGCAACATGAATTATCGGGCGCTAATAACATAGCCCCAGCATAAGGATGCTGTAATAACATAACATATCGTCACGCCTTTCCCCCAAAGGGGCTGGCAGAGGTGTACAACACCCACACTTCGCCGGACGATATTCAGTCCCAATATGACAGGGGGCGAGCCTGTCACCGTACACCAGACTCCAGTCATGTAGCAGATGACATTAAATACGCACATTTGTTCACAATAAACAAATTGGCGCGCGTCTTCAGCTGGGTCCGAACCCGCTCCCTCTGGCTTGAGAGGCGAGTCTTCTCCGACTAGGCTATCATCGCTCTTATATATGAGGGAAATATTAGTTGTATTATCATTGTTTATCATTAACGTACTAGGTTGCCAAAGAGGGTAACGTTTTTAGAATGTAGTTATTACAAAAGTGGTTGAGTATGGTTTTAGATAAGAAGCCTGCGAGAGGTTTTTGACCAATCACAAATTGCTCCGGATATAGTGTGATTGTTTGTGTGACTTTCTGCCGTTTAAAATCCTTAGCCGATTTTGTATGATTCCTCTTTGTCATAGACTAAATTGGTCACAAAATAGAAAGAACTCCAAACTTTACACGAATCTAAAGATGGCACTAGCTGGCAAATACTGACAGAAAATAGAAAAGGTCACTATGCTGATGGTCCGCCAGTAGGTCGGCTAGATCAGGCTACCGCTGGTCGTGGTCACAACTACCAGTCTGTTCGGCTTTGAGACTAAATTTAAAATATAATAAGTTTGAATTCCCACTGACTCACCGACTAATATAGAGAAACCCAAAGGGTATAAGGGGGAGGGAGTGAGTATAGCTCATGCAGAAGGGGGTCCACAACCTTCGAGAATAATCCTAAAGCGGAAGAAATATGTACCCTGGTGGTATATCAAAAACGGTATTTACTCGTATTTTTACTAAAGAGCTTAAACTAAAAATAAACAAACACTGGGACTTTTTAGGAGAAATTAAGAAAGACATGGCTCCCGAAGAAAAAAATTTGTATAACCGCCATACAAAATTGAAACGCTCATAACTCGATTATGAGTGTTTCCATTGGATGGAGTGTGTTTGACCAAATGTCATAGCGAATCGAAAATCCAAGAGGGCGGCCAAATTTTAAAATGGTCCGAGAGGTCTGATATTTTAAATCCGGGGGTTATTGGGGTCCCCGATCACATTGCTGAGAAAAAAACATTGTAGAGATTTTTTTTTAATATTGCTGCCATACCACTTTTATTATAGATTTGGGGGGACGCCGCAGAGATAAACGGGCGTGGGCGGAGGCCAATCCACTGATGCGAGGCCGAAGGCCGAGCAGCATTACTCGATAAATGCAAGGCAAGGCGGAAGGCCAAGCCTTGCAGCGGTCGAGTACAACCACACACAATCAAAATCGGATAGAGACAAGCAAGGCCGAAGGTCTAGCAGTACCGGGGCGAGTCAGGTCGAGTCACTGTGCATATAGGACTACTCAACTGATTGCGACGTTCGGTTGCACAGTTCGGCACTAATCTAATGCACCCTGACCGTATCGATTCGAAACTTAGAGCACCCAGTCGTGCTCTAAGTTTCGAACGTCGCAATCAGTTGAGTAGTCCTATATGCACAGTGACTCGGCCTGACTCGCCCCGGTCATTGATCAGTCAATTAGTCAGTCACAATAAATAAACGTTGAAATATAAAACTTACGCGCAACAGCCAGTTCATTCTTGTCCACGGCGACGTTCTCGTAGGGCGGATCCTTGGCGTCGTGCTCGGGCAGCTTGTGCGCGGAGCTGGAGTTGGGCGGCGCGTCCAGCGCGGCGGCGGGCGCGGCCGGCAGCGAGCGCTGGCGGGCCGGCGCCGGCGCGCGGCTCTCCGCCCGCCCCTCGAAGCTGCTGCGCTCTTGCACTGGACATACCATATACAAGCTTGTCAGAGTTCCGTACCCGAAGGGTAAAACAGGACCCTATTATCAAAGATATGATTCCGAACCCCGCCACACGCAGCAGTGGTGCTGTAGCACTACTGCGGTGCTATTCACAAACATTCGGAAACGTTTCCGATCCATGTTTATTGGTAGAGTAGTTAAGGCGTCAGAGCTAAACAAAGTAAAGAAAAAAAAATTGGATTTATAATATTAGTTATGGCTAGTCTTACCGTCTACCCATTTTGCTAATGTGTAATTAATTGAACTGCCTGCAAAAAATCATGAGGATCCGATTATTCATAAGTCTACTTTTCACTATGAGAGCCTGTCCGCGGACGAATCTTCGTGTGGACGTTACGGTTTGTGTTTCGTTCGTTAACACTCACATGCAGGTCTGTTACAAATCCGATAAACCCAGCCGTTTTGCTCGCATGCTTGCATGTGGCGTGGTGAATCGTGAATAGGCGTACCCGGCGCCGTTTTCAATCCGACTGGATTAATTGAGTATATAATAATTGTTTGAAAGTCAGTTTTGGATTTTTAAAACGGATCATAGAAAAATTTTGTGAATTGTGTTATCTGCCAGTCGACTTCTAATGTGGCGTGGGGCGACTAGGCGTCGAACAACTCGGATGCATGCACAGCACACACGTTTAAAAAAAATTGAATATAGCAACAGATATTTTGTCACAAATTGCTAACACCGGATTTGGTATATTGATGCCGGATCCGGTGATGTTAAAATGATGCCGGATCCCCCGGATTCGGTCTCCGATTTTTCCGGATTGCAATCCCAATACTAAAGTTACCGTCCGACAAATTTACAAACATCCTAACAAATATTACAAATGCGAAAGTGAGTTTGTTCGTTTGTTTGTTTATTACGCTTTCACGCCTCAACTTCTCAACCGATCATCATGATATTTTGCATACATGTTGTCAGGGGTACAGAAAAGGGTTTAGGGTGCCTTTAATTCCAAAGAAGCGATGACAGCCTGGTTGGAGAAGGCCCGCCTCTCAAGTCAGAGGGAGCGCGTTCGAACCCAGCCGACGGCACGCACCAATTAGTTCATTGTGTGAACATATGTGCGTATTGTATGTCATCTGCTTCATTACTGGAGCCCGGTGTCGAGCAAGGTGTGAGGTGTCTCGGAAAACTCTCACTGTTTTATTATTTGCCATATTTTTCAAATTTACATCGTACACCACTTATTTTACATCTTATTTTAACTCTCACCTTTCAAATCTGGCTTCTCCGGTCTCTCGGGCGGTCTATCACTACACCGATCCGCGATCGGGCGCTCTAAATGTCTCTCTTGACGTTCTGGCAAAAAATGTCTCTCTAAATGTCTTGAATCCGTAGACCTGTCTGGTCTATTTTCCATCTGATTCGGTCTTTCTTGTCTCATTTCTGGCCGATCTGGCCTAATTTCTTGTCGTTCTGGTCTCATTTCTGGTCGATCCGGCCTCATTTCTGGTCGATCAGGTCTAATTTCTGGTCGGTCTGGTCTCATTTCTGGTCGATCTTGCCTTATTTCTGGTCGATCTTGTCTTATTTCTTGCCGATCTTGCCTAATCTCTTGTCGATCTTGTCTAATGTCTTGTCTGATATCTACAGGATTGGAAGCGTGCCGCTCTTGTCTCTCTAACCTAGGCTCTAGAGGATTAGAATGTCTATCCGTTCTACTTTCTAATGGTATCGAATGTCTATCTTGTCTAGATTCTGTATGTCTATTTTCTTGTCTCGATTCTAGATGTCGGTCTAGTCGCGAGTCTGAATGTCGACTGTCGGAATGTCGATCGGCTTTGGGTTCTAAGGGGGGGTCTGTGGGGGGGATGGGGAGAGGTCTGCTGTTGGATTGGGGGGTGCAGGCTCGGCGGGGTTTTTCGAAAGCTCGCGGGTCTGGAGGTATCTGAAATATGAAAATACACGTGTTATTCGTTGTAAGATTATAATAATAATAATTTATTTACTTCGGACAACAAAAATCCACACTTTATACTAACATAATAACACTACAAAAATTATAAACTTTAACCTATACATAATGAAATGAAACCTTTAGTTTTAACTAAAGGTTTCATTTCATTATGTATAGGTTTATTCAAAAGAAAAAAGGCCTCTAATGTCTGACATTACGGATCACATTTTGTACTTCTTCTATTATATTCTTTTACATTCGACTGCCTAAGGAGGGTAATATTCTTAGCGTGTTTGTAAGTATGTACTCGTATGTTTCTTTGATCTCCTACCGTCTAAACGATTTGTGTGATTTTTTTAAGCGAGGTGCCGTTGGATTTCTTTTTGTTATACTACATTTATCAGTCAGTTTCTTTTTTGTTTTGTCTTTTTTAACAGGGTTCCGTACCAAAATTGTAAAAACGCACTCTGAAGGTGAGAATTCGATGTAGGTACGTCTGTCTGTTAAAGACCCACAGCCGATTATTACTAGCTAGCGACACGCCCGGCTTCACTCGCTACCGACAAAGCATCCGCCAGAATATCATTGCGATATTGAAAACCGCATCAAAATCCGTTTAATAACCGTCCGTTACAGTAAAGCATCGAAATTATATAAGGAAGAAGCGGTACGATTCTAGCTTTAGTACACAGCGCCTGGACCAAATAAAACTTCAAGCAATTGCACACCTACGCAGCTTCGTTGACAATATTGTACTTACCTGTATCACACTAATATTATAAAGACGAAAATTTGTGAGTGTGTGTCTTAGTTTGTATTTTGTTTATAATAAAGATAGAGAGTACAAGAGACTGTAGCGAGAACGAGACAACGATAACTGTCACTGTCGTGACTTGTTGGGCTTGTTTGTGATTTGTAAGGTGTGACTCGCAGTATTTAACCTCCGACGCCAAAACGACAGGGGTTATAAGTTTGACGTGTCTTTGTGTGTGTGTGTCTGTCTGTGGAATCGTAGCTTCCGAACGGATAAACAGATTATGATTTTATTTGTTTAAAAGGGGTTATTACCTAGTCATATAGTTCTTATCTACATATTATGTTTGATGAAAATCGGTGTAGACAGTATTTTTAATTTATTTTTGTTTGAATAATTAAATACTAATGCATGTAATCCTTACTAATTATAAAATCGAAAGTAACTGTCAGTCTGTTTGTAGGCTTTTCACGGCTAAACAGCTGAACGTATCTTGACGAAATTTGATAAGAAGTTGCAGTATGTCACAAGGTTTTTGGATACCTTTTTCTGAATAAATAAATCTTTTTGTCGTGAAATTCTGTAAATTAATAAAAAATAACGCTTACCAAATGCGTCAGACATCACAGAATAGTACGTAGTTGGTACCAAAATAACAACTGACAACTAAAATTAAAACTCCGCTAAAACCAGCCAGTACTTTTTTTTTTGTTGGACTCTGATCTCTTTGGTAACGGATTATTTTTCATAATTTGATAATTAGTGTCAGTGTATTACGAGGAGGGTTTATGGCTATCCATAAACCCTCCTCGTAAAAAATACTATTATTTTTTGAATAAACGCGAACGAAGTTGCGGGCAAGAGCTACTATCTTTAAAAAAAAAACTATTCTATTCAGTAAAGTGACTGAATATTCGGTGAATTGTGTGTTTGGACCTAATTTAAGCGGTCTATAATTAAGTAAGTATCTTCCCAATTTATATGTTATTTTACCTCATGTCTCGTGTCAATGACTCCCGTGATTGTTTCCGTTGATCCGGTGATTATTGACGTCAGCCGGTGTCGCGCGTCCGGTTCCGGTTCTAGCGAAGATCTCCTTCTGGGCTCTGCTGTTAAATTTACGTCAAAATTTCAACACCATGTACAGTAAATGTATCAAGAATTTTGGTTTGGGAGGGACTTGACACAGCTGAGGGTAGGCTAAACTATTTTACTGTTCCTAAAAAAATGTTGTATCTGATACCTTGTAGTTTTTGAAATAAAATTCATTATTACTGTTTATTTATTATTATTTATCTCACCTGCAACGCTGGCGCTGGCAGTTGCAATGTCTTGCACACTAGACGCCGCCACGATCGACGGCTCTGCGGGGGACAAACTCTTCCTAGGGGGTAAAGGAGGGGCCCTGAGTTCCCCGTAAGCGTTCTCGTTAGGGGCGGGGGCTTTACGGGTCGCGCGAGGGGAGTGTCGGGGGGAAGCTATTGGGGAGCGGACTGAGGGGCGAAGGGCGTCGATTGTTGACGTCGCCGCGTTGAATTCGGCCCAGTCCTGTTAAATAATTGAATGTGTTATGAGAGAAAATTACAGTGATCTGGCGCCCTACATTTGTAATCGCTTCTAGAGACCCACGCCCCCTAGCACAGAAGGCAGGTTCACTACCAACTGAACCACTGAGGCAGACAAATGCTAATGCAGACGTCTGTTGCTAATTGGTCGAAATACGAGCATATAAATGTTGCCTTGATCTTATTGTCAACTCATCCAATCAGCAACTAACGCGCGATTGTAGAAATAGAAAATAGGAAGTGTTACAGTTTGGACCGACATAGGTCGGTTTTCAAGACATAAATTAATGGTATTTACTTGGAATACTTACACTTTTACAATGCAGATTTTTACGTTATTACTATTGTTTGGTAATAACGTCGACATTGTTCCAAGCTTACTAAACAAGTTAGACAATAGGAAAGGGGTGGCAACAACTTTCGAGCCGGCTTCTAGGGCAGATTTCTAGAACCAAAATTGGCCACTGACAAGTGGCCAATTTCTCCTTCACTTTAATACGTAAGAAATGGATCGGAATATCTTTCCAGTTGCCAAATTTGCTTAAGACGTCTAGAAGATAAATATTGGTAACTTGTGCCATCTCCTTCATTCTAATATGTGAGAAAAGGATAGAAACAGTTTTAGACCTGTCTGTGAGTCCATTTAGACGGGCCATATTTTTACAGCAATACTGGCCCAGCAATATAGCGCCATATGGCCGGGCCATACTAAAAATATTGGCGCTATATTATATTATTATTATATTACATTTCTAGCATCTCTGATGACGGCCGAGCTACAGTCAGCAATACTGGCAATATTGCCGGACCAGTATTGCAGTGAAAATGTGGTTCGTCTAGGACCCTTAGAACCCAGTTTTTAATTTTCATCCCGGTTGTCCCATTTCCCATGGGACTAAAGTGGGACGAAAGTGTCGGGACAAAAGAAAAAAACTCAAGCACATTTCACCAAGCGTATAATGTCAACATTCACTTACAAAAATAAATAAATGATAAGTCAGATTTAAGGTGAAAAACAGCACCTAATTTTCATACAATATTGACTTGCCAAACTTTTCCCCCTTACAAACAAACGTTTAGCCTCTAGGTAGTTTTTCGGTATTTCATCTTTTTCTTTCAAGTTAAAAATGTAAACGAAAGAAAGAGACAGAGCACTGTATAACTATTCCTAGAATTTACAACGTTTATTAGTAAGGTAAAACAATACCGTTTTCCTTTTATTTTGTTATCCTTCTAATTTTACATTATGAAAGGCATACCGTTGACAAACAAAAAAAAAACGTTAAGGTATAAAAAAAAATTCAAATCAAATCAATCAATCAATCAAAATTTGATTTAAAAATTCTTAGCAATAATTTTTTTTAAATATATTTTTGTACGTATTTTTTTTTACTAATCGAACAGTTTACTCAACGATTTTTTTTATGTCAAAAAACAGTAAACTAAACATCAATAGAAAGAGTGAACGATAGAAACGACAACTGTTTTTTTTCTTTCTAGAAACTGGTCCCACTCATTACTTTCTCAACATCTTTCTTAATTTGTTGTTTATTTATCCTTGAATATGTAAAACTAAGTTAATAAAATAAAACAAATTATTTATACCTACTTTTCGAGTTCGGGCGCAGCAAAGTTGTAAAAAGTCGCGGTCACACGTTGCCCATATTTGCACCAATCTAGGTCTTAGGGCCAAGACACCAATGTGTGTATCAGTCTTGGGAGACCAGTTGATATTGAAGTCAACGAGTCACGCAGTAATAAGGTTCAATATTGCCCATTTCAAATTAAAGCCAAGCTTCGGCCCAAAGTTAAACCAATGTGAGGATAAAAATCAGGCATTGAGTTGCATCTTAAAATAATAATTAAACTAAATACTAACTGAAGCGTTACCTCTTCATTCAAAAACATTCAACAAGCCAATCAATGCTAACAAGCGCTGTCTCCTTCACGCGTAGGAGAAAATACCCACGCGAGAACGAGACAGCTAATTTTATAAAACAAGCCCATTGGAAGTTCCTAAATAAGATCATAATTCTATTTCATATCCAAAAAGGAATTAAATAAATCATAAAAAGTGATTTAAAAAAAAATTACAAAGTACTTTTTTTTTCAACAGACACATTAAAAATAACTTGCATTGGTCAACAACTAAATAAGTAATCATAATTATTAACTTTATAACTAAGTACGAAATCATAATCTAAATGAGTTTCAATAATAAATACCTAAATATACATTAGCTTAGCAAAAATCATAATAATATATCTATAATTAACTAGCATAATTATAATTTCATTAATTTCATCGTTCAAAGTTCAAAACAGACGGGTTGGGACGTCTGTCTGTTTAATATTGTATACCTCTCAAACGGATGGACCGATTTAAATACGGCTTCAAATTAAAAGCTAGTTTAATTTGTATTATAAATTAATTAATTTAATTATTTTTAGCCGTAAGTACTTATTTGACAAAAAAAAACTACAAGATGTATATTTCAAAGTTAGGCAACTCGCAAGCAACTTTAGTTGCTCGTCAGACTGAGTCAAAAACGATAACGCTCCGCGTTTCGAAAATAAGGCACTTTACTATTTTTTTCAAGTAATAGTTACCATAGCAGTTAGTTAAACATTCGTAAGTCATCGATTTCCCGTTATTTTACTGATATATTCCTACTGGTAGGACTAAGTTATTTTCCCAGCGATTTGACCAGTTGGCTTAGTATGAGCTTTGATAGTTAACGTAATCTTTTTTCGTTTTCGTTTGGCTCCATACATACAACTTAGTTTCTTAACGTTTCCACCAGGGGCGCTATACTGAAATGTATGGAGCTAAGCGAAAACGAAAATAGTTTACGTAACTATCAAGACTCATACCAAACCTACAGTAGTTCTACGACAAATTTGTTTTTATCCTACTAATATTGTCAATTGGTAGTTCTCCAGATAGTTCAATAATAGTTCTAATAATTTATTTTGTTAGTAGTATCATCAATGAACTGAATATACCCTTATGATTTTATAATACGGGAATTACTTACGTACGATTAAGTCGGTTAGTCAGACTATAGTTTCAACCGACTGTTATGCGAGACGCAGCTGCGCACGAGCACTCGCCTTGAAAAAGACCATCTATGATGCCAACTTATGCGGTTAAAACTATATTCGGAATAACCGACTTAATCGTACGTAAGTTATTCTCGTATTATAAAATCATAAAGTGGAAAACCACGTCAATTTCCATTATAAATAGGAAGAGATCGCTCTTAGTGATAAGGCCGCCAGTTGTTACACAGTTGTAACAGTTTAAGTTTTTCTGTTCTGTTGTTTTGTTATATCTGGTGTGAACAATGTCGTAAGTTTCTATGTAATCATATTAGCTATTAATTAAATCAGTGTAAGTACAAAAATAAATAATCATAGACATTTACAGAAAAAGTAAACAGAGCATGCCTCAAACAAAATCACAAGCATTGTAAAAACTTACGAGTCTAATTTACGCCCATTAATGTCTTTAAAGAGTATTCGTTTGGAAACTTTATTTGTTGACGAACAATCAACGATGTTGCCGAACATGCTCATAGATTTGAATGAAAACCCACTTTCATAAAACACATTTAAAGCATCGCATAATATTAAATAATTAACCGCGAACAAAATTGCCGAGAAACAGTCTATTGATTCTATTGTTTCAGCTTCTAAATAAAAAATGTATTTTGACAGCACAAAAATAACTTGAATCTAGTATTCTTTTTGTAAAAAGCAACTACAGTCTTGTGAAGTTAGATTATTTCAGCAAACTGTACAATAGAATCGATAACATTATCGCCGTACAAAATAGCAGACCAATATCGCCGAGCATATTTTCTGAGCATTGTTGCCAAACAAACACCCCGGCTTATCGAAAGCAAACGAAACAACCTTTTCTGTGCGTACAAAATGCATTACGGGAAACATTAAGCATGGGGTGATTTTCTCGGGTGCCTCTGCAAACAAAACAATGGCCAATTTTAGATGACAATGACACATGCTTTTGGTAATTTCTATGTGCGTTTTCATTTGCCCAGTTGTGGGTTATTTTTATTATTGGATTTTGCCCAATGGGGAGCTATATTTTGCCAGTTGCTTAAGGAAAATATGAACAGACGCTAACGCGAACAAAAACTGAACATCTATGATATGACCCGCGGGGCGAAGGAAGTATCGAGTGCATAATAGTTGCCCATTTACATAGTACAAGTTTCTTGTAAATTCAAGAGAAATAATTGATTACAATAGATTGAATGCAATAATTTACCTTTAGGAATTGTCACCAACTACTGTTCGGACGATGCAAGTTATTTGTTGATTCAATATTTTTGTATGCAATAGGCAAGAAACTTGCAGCGTGTAGGCCAGACTTTGAGCAGGTATGAGCATTAGCTTATGAGCGCGGTCGAATAAGCTTGTTCGAGATGTCGTTTCTAGTGTTAACATAATTCCATGGTTAGGTGTGGAATTACGTGACAATATTTTGAACTGAGTTTCCCTATATCGTTTCCCTTTTCGCTATTTCGACAGTTTAGAAATAGCGAAAAGCTAATTTGAATTTTATACCGGAGCAACAATGTGCTATTTAGTTTGCCGCCTGTGCAAGATAAACGCACACCCCCTTACTAAAAAACATTGTATTGTACGGCCTGAAAATAGTTCTACCCCGTAACCGTTGGTCGTATAGCTCCAGAATATTTGTGTACAGTGTTTTGTCTTTTTCATTCTTTTATTTTTTTTAACTCGATCGAAAAAGACAAAACACTGTGTAACTTTTTCGAGGCTATACATCGTTTATTAGTAAGAGGATAAATTACTAAAAAAGTTACAAAGGTTTTCTTTTATTGAGGTTTTTTTGAGGGGCCGACGAATTCCATTTTCTTTTTATCAAAGTAGAATAAATTAGTGCAATTAGAATTGTTTTTTTCTTCTCTATTTTGCCCGTCAATTGGGATACATAATATCGATGGCCTGAGAATAACCTCCCTTTTCTCATCTCGTACCAAGATGCGATCCCAGAAAATCAACTCAATGCTTAATATTTTCGTAAAAAAAAACTCGCACCATAAATACTGAGCAAACAAAAACGCACAAATAAATACCAAGCCACAAACAAACACAATGACATTAAAGGGCCGCGGTCCGAAATACGTAAACAGCACCAATCACGTCAAAAGCGAATAAAAATCTACTTGACATTAAAGCGCAACTTTTGTTTTATGAGGCCTCCGCTGCGGAAGGCGACTGAGGCAATAAAAATACGTTTGTCACGTCTACAACGAAAAATATATAGATACGACTCACGCTACGATTTTGCCACGTTCGACGTTAAAATCAATGCATTTTAATTGCTCTAAATGTAATAAAAGAGCATGCGTCAATCGCAACGCGTTTACACAACGAGTGTAGCGTAATACAAAGGTGCGCTTTAAAATTTTCTTCGTGCTTTCACATTTGCGCTGTTGACATCGTTGGCGCTGTATTCGTATTGCGGACCGCGCTCATAGCTCTAAGCTGCGGCCATTTTGAATACCATGTTCAAAAACCGAGTTCTAATAAAAAAAAAAATACAATCTTTTACTTTTATAAAAGCTAGGACTAGGATGGTTTCCAAAATGGCAGAAGCTCAAGTATAAAAGACGAACACAAATTCATGCTACATGGCATAGGTGAAGATTCGTTCATACTCGTTTTTAACGGCTTCATTTAGCATATTTGTTTAGTTGTATTGTATTGTGCATATTTAGTAAATCCTTTGTTTTAATTTTTGCTATAGCATTTTCAACATCTACTGTTTGTTTGTGTTTGTTGTGAACATTGTGTTCTCGAGTTTCACAATTTATTTATATAGTATTTATTTTTGGAATCCCAAAATTTACAACGGTTAAAATAAAGAAATAAAAATGTCAATAAAAACAATTATAAAATATATTTAAAACGAATGAACGAATCTTCCAATGCATAACCACCATGCAACAAATCAAGACAAACCCTACCGAATGAAGTCTAATGATTATGAACCCTTTGGCTTAGGTTAATAAAGTTGTATTTACCTCAGCATCGTCGATGTCATCAGTCAATCCGTTGAAGGTCGCGTTTCGGGACCAGCCGTTCGAATTGCTCGACACTGGCGCGTCTATACCTGGAAAATGCAACTCGATTACTAGTTGTTCGTCCCAAACTGTGACTTCACGACCGCTTTTTCTTTTTTTGAAAGTGCTTTTATCAAACGCGAAAAAAGGAAGTAGTTTTTTTTTTGTCGATGACAAAGGCACTGTCGACGTCGCTGGGGTAATTCGGACCACGCTCTTTGTTTACAGGGTGTATCTTTAGACGTCAGACATATTCTAGGGTATCATTGTACCCATCATTATGATCAACTTTTCCTAAAAATAAATAATTTCGGGACATTTCCACACGGTCGCCCGACCTCAAACTAAGCAAAGCTAAAGTACTATAGCTGCCAGAGACTGATATACATACATATTAATACTATGTCTATGTCTGGACATAGAATTAACACAAATGTTCATCACATAAATGTTTGCCCTAGGTGGGAATCGAACCCACGCCCCCAAACTCAGAAGGCAGATTCACTACCAACAGAGCCACCAAGGCAGTCAATGGGGTTAGTTAAGTAAGTTAATAAGTAAGTTAGTAAGTAAGGTAAGTTAATAGGTTAGTAAAATGCATGGAACAAAAAAAAATTTCCATGCATTTTATCGACGATCAGTGAATAATAATACCTAATAAAATAAATTCGGGACGATTTTCACACACGGTCGTCTGTCCCCAAACTAAGCAAGCCTTGTACTATGGCTGCCAGAGAGTATGTATTTAAAAATATACATATTTGTATGTTTATCAAATACATACGAGTAAATACATGTATATTTTTAAGTACATCCTCTAACAGATCTAAAACAAACACAGATGTCTATTACATAACTGTTTGCCCTAGGTGGGTATCGAACCCACGCCCCTAAGCTCAAATAGTAAATTCACTACCAACTCAGCCACCGAAGCAGTCAAACTTTATCGGAACAGCAGATTTTTTTTTCGCGTTTTCAGGGTTGGCTAAACGCATAACTGAAAAAAAAATTGCATTTAAAGTTACTCACTAGATCCGTTACAGCCTGAGGAGCCCGAAGAACCGGAAGAATTTGAAGACACTGGCTTCACTGCCATCTTCTGTGGTCTAGAAATTTACAAGCAAACAAAGAAATTAGAACATAGAACAAACAGCAAGCGCCAAATTTACATCTACACACGGAACGGTAGAACTCTGAACGACCATACATAACATATCGTCACGCCTTTCCCCCGAAGGGCTGGCAGAGGTGTAATACAACACCCACACTTCGCCGAATGATATTCTGTCCCAAATGAGACAGGGGGCGAGCCTGTCGCCGGGCTCTAGTCATGAAGCAGATGTTTACAATACGCACACGTGTTCACACAATGAACAAATTGGTGCGTGCCGTCGGCTGGGTTTGAACCCGCTCCCTCTGGCTTGATATTATTATTATTTTTTACACGAGAGGAACAGTCGGTTTCTCGTGCAAAGAATCCTGTGCCATAGGTTTACTTTCAATTTTGGATATAAGTTTTAATAAAAACTGGGGAAAGGTATGCTATGTCATGTATAAACATTTAGCTCAAACAAATTTCACAGAGAGAAGACTCGTCTCTCAAACCAGTGGGAGCTGGATCGGGGCTACAGCCCCAGGGCCTCCACAAAAGAGGGGATAATTAATAACAATAGAGATAATTAAGGAAAAAAACCCTAATTTTCCGTCACAATTAGGGTTTTTTTTCTTTCACCACCAACTTTCCCGTTTTTCCTTTCTTTATTTTTTTACCCATAAAATCATAAGATATCGTATCTGAACGTGATCTGTTCATTTCATTCAGAAAACAATTTGGGGCCTCCTCTCCTTTGTTGCCCTCGGACCTATAAATCCGGCGGTTGGTGGAATTTTTCTCCCAACACTTTACAACAGGGTTGTCAGTTGGGAGAAACATTATCCCAACACTTTACAACAGGGTTGTCAGTTGGGAGAAACATTCTCCCAACACTTTACAACAGGGTTGTCAGTTGGGAGAAACATTCTCCCAACACTTTACAACAGGGTTGTCAGTTGGGAGAAACATTCTCCCAACACTTTACAACAGGGTTGTCAGTTGGGAGAAACATTCTCCCAACGCTTTACAACAGGGTTGTCAGTTGGGAGAAACATTCTCCCAACGCTTTACAACAGGGTTGTCAGTTGGGAGAAACATTCTCCCAACACTTTACAACTGGATTGTCAATAAAAGCCGGTCAGACCTGCAGTCGGCGCCGGGCGCGTGGTGTCTCGGCGGCACGAAGGCGTCCACCACGACTTGCTCCGTGCCCTTGATCTCCGCGCGGCAGAACGGACACCCCTGCCCTTCTGAGTCCTGGAACAGAAACCGTTACAATATTACACTCTTTCTTTGTCAATAAAGAGGAGAGATAATTGGGAAGATTTTTGTCTCAATTCCTACTCCTATATATAATATATTATAAAAGTGTAAGTTGGTGTGTGTATGTCTGTTCGTTACTTCTTCACCAAATGGCTGGATGGATTTTTTATTTTTATTTTCTACGAGCCATTAGTTTTTTGTTTCATAGATTATACTTCAGAAGACCCATATAAAATGAATCGAAATCGGTCAAGCGGTTTATAAAATATCGAAAAAATTGTTTTCAAAATCCAATTTGGATGACGGAAAGTCGGTTTTTTAGGCGTTGCATTAAATATATATAAATATAAATATGCATATTGATTAATTATTATCATTACTAACATTATTAACATTATCACATTAGCATTATAATGGCTAAAATTTCGATGGATGTATGTTACTCAATCACGCCAGGGGGGCTATTTCTACGCGTGAGATGAGATGAGATTTTATCTTGGTCACTCTAACACCTATTATTATTCAAACGAGAGCAACGAGGACGAAATATGGTGAGATTGAATCTTACTCCGTAAGAATAGCCCTCCAGGACGGCTCAACGGATCTGAATGAAATTTGGCACAGACATAGATGATAACGCTCACGCTGGCCTGTAACAGGTATACTACGCGCATGCGTTCAAGTGCCTCGCATTCACTCTCGCTCTGTCTCTTTCTAATCCCCCTCCCCAGGAGCGTTAAATGTTTAACGCAACCTTGTTCGAAGTCGCATTGTCTAGAATAGCACATACGCCACTTTTTAACCGCAGGTACAACTGCAGGGCGCAGCTAGTAATGTATAAGTAAACTTACGATCTGCCAGGCTGTAAGGCACGGGGTACACAGCAGGTGCCCGCACGGCTCTATCCGTATGTCCTTGTCATTTTCCGCACAGATCTTGCACAGCTGAAATGTGCTCCCTGAAAATGAAACGCAGACGAATTTAAAAAAAAATATGCAAAAAAAATAGTTTGGCATTCAATGCAAACAAGATCCTAGTTGATACGAAATACTTTGGAATAATTTTTAGTTGTTTTTTTCTTTTTCGAACGAGCGAGCGGCAGCGAGCGAAGCGTCTTTGCTTCAGTTTCGACAACAATGTTTTCGTATGTCCAAACACTGTCTGGATTTCTGCCGGTATCCCTATTTCCTTCTAAAGGTCGCATTTCTTAACCGATTCTGTTGCAATTTTGTAAGTAGGTTAAATAATTATTGTTTTCATTTAGAAATAGCATGCGCTGCTAGGGTTACAGCACAGAATAAAAAAAAAAGTAAGATCAAGAAAACCGATATCAAACTTGAGGAAAAAATTGATATTTTCTTTTTTGTTCGAAGATTTAAGAATTAGAATATTGTTACGCCAGTCGCAGAAACTATACGCTAATCTGTGGCAATGTTGTTTACAACTACCGATAGGTAACGCAGATTAGACAATAGTAGCCGCTCGAGCCGCGCGTTCCATTGTTAAATCCGGAACAAAAGAAATATTTCTGGAAAGCAATTATTGTGCACCGTTTTTATGATGTTTTTATCTATTGAATAATAGGGTGTTTACTTCAATCTTTTGTACTGTCCGAATGTTCTAGAATGAACGCGTGGCTCCGCGTGATAAACAACTTTTTGTGTGCTTGCGCTATTGTTAAATCGAATGCTCTGGATATCTTAAAATTGTATAAATACGCGGACGACCGACGACTCGGGAGTCAGTTTTGATTACGCGTTCAAAGTGCTAACATCAAAGTAATTGTACGAGAAGTGTTCAGAGTGTCATAGTGCAAGTGTCTAGTGTAGTGTAACAGTGTTTGTGTGTGTGTAACTGGTGAATAAAGTGAATCTTCGGATACGTCGACGTTTCATTCCTTTTATCCTAACCCCGTTTGTAACAATATATTTTTTTCACAAATTTACAAAGAATCTAATTCCAAAAACTTGATACAATTTATGTAACTTGGCAATTTTTTACTGAAGTTCTACAGTGATGTGGTCCATCACTGTCAGTCTTTCGGTTACTTAGAGGAGATTGTCATACAATTGTTGATTATCTACTTTTTTCTGTTGGTGTCACCCAACCGGACATACAGATACATAATCACGCCTTTTCCAGTAAGGGTGAGCTGAGATCACTTCTCTCCTTTCAAACATCTTTCGCTTCTTCTACTTCCATGAGTCTTTTCATACACACTCGTCGGTTACGGGTACTCTTGACCTGGCTTTTTTTCAGAACGTCTTGAATTTGATACTGATACGTTCTCCTAGGTCGCCCCTTAACGACTTGACTTATGACCATTCACACTCGCCTTGTATATCTGTCTCATCAATCTTCTTTCATCCATTATGTTGTCTCCCAATATGTTCAAACCACCTAAGCATCCCTTTCTCTATCTTTGTCACTACATCTACTAACCGAACGCTACGCAATAATCATCTCTTGTAGATTTTACTAAGTCAAAAACGATAATTCTCACCCATTTCACAGTACAGTTCGTACTGCTCCTGCGTGACTGTGATGTGGTCTTCAGCGGGCGATATGATCGCGCTGCTCAGGTCGGGATTAATGTCGCGACCGTCCGGGTACAGATAGCTGGAACGAAGATGCCGCAGTTTTATTTTACATTTAAGAGGAAAACCAAACAAGTGCCCCGTTACTAATAAGCGCCTCGTAATAATTATTCAGTGTTTTGTCTTTTTCTTAAGCGATGACAGCCTAGTTGGAGAAGACCTGCCTCTCAAGCCATAGGGAGCGGGTTCGAACCCAGCCGATGGCACGCACTAATTTGTTAATTTTGTGAACATATGTGCGAATTGTATGTCATCTGCTACATGACTGGAGCTCGGTGTATAGCGACAGGCTCGCTCCCTGTCACATTTGGGTCTGAATATCGTCCGGCGAAGTGTGAGTCTTGTATTACACCTCTGCCAGTCTTTTTCTTTTTTTAAAAGCGATGATAGCCTAGTCGGAGAAGACTCGCCTCTCGAGACAGAGGGAAGAGCTTCGGACCCAGTCATTTTGTACATTGTGTGAACATATGTGCGTATCTAATGTAATTTACTCTCTATATCTACAATTCTAAACAAAGGTGCAGTCCGTGTGTATTCCGGTCCGGTTTGCTAAAACCAGTAATGTATGAAATTCTATGAAAGACGTCAGACCATAAGCAGTCTGTGTACAGTAGCTGCATGTCACAAGGACAGCTCGTCGACAACGATCAACCGACAAGCATGCAGATACGGGACTGGTGCATGCCTTGCAGTTAGGCGTTGAATATAGACAGACGCGGCCTGCGGTGACAGCCAACGGACTTTTGCATTAGCGATCACAGGCAGCCTATTTATTGGCTGCCACCGCAGACCACGTCTGTCTAGCAGACGCCTTACAGCGTAAGTGACGTAATATCCAGCGAACTTTCTTACTGGATGTAACACCAAATCCGTGTGCAGTGCAGTCCGTGTACGTGAAGTTTGGTGTGAGGCCTCATGACTACCCTCGTATTGCAAACGGAACTGCACAGACCGGACTGCAACTAGGCAGCAGACTAGGCTAAATTGATCTTCAAAAATTAAGAAAGGCAGCTTGACAAGAGAGCAGTTGTACTTACAATCCCTCTCTGTACCCGTCCAGAAGCGCTTGCACCAGACTCTTGTTCTGCGGTATCGTTTGCAGAATTTCCCCGTCCACCGTGACGTAGCCTATCGCCCATTGGCCGAGCCGCGTACATGATAACCTAGAAAATTACAAAGCTTCTGATAGATATTGAGTAATGGATAATCGTTCAATGATATGTTCCCGTGTTGGAAATGGGAAGTTAAGAAGAAGAAAGGGATGTGTTAGGCATATAAAGAGGTGTTACCTTTACTAACTAATTAAGTGTAGTAAGTAAAAACACTTTAACACACATGATAACCTACTTGTCTACATTTTATCGATTTGTGTATTAGCAAAACATGTCTGTATTTTCCTAACATTGTTTCTGACCAACAAATTAAAGAACTTTATAGCTTAGGTAACTGCAAAAATACGAAACTAACAGTTACCGGCTCGCTGCTAGCGCGTGAGTCGAGCGCCGAGCGACAATCTCCGCCATGCGTACGTTTAGCCGGTGCATCTCGGGAGGTGCACCGGCCAAACGTACCTAAACTGCAGAGTGACACCCCCTGCTAGAATCTAGACAGTAAGTACTTACTAAAATGTCTTTTTGATCAGACCAGATTTCAGTCTTAGTTCATTTGTCTCTCGCTTCTTTGTAGGTGATAAGAGATAGGATAGCTGCTGTAGCTGTAGCTATCTACAGCAGCTATCCTATCTCTTATCACCTAAACTCATTGCTATCATTCAATATGGCTCGAAAGCCATATTGATAGACCTCGTACTTCTGAAAATCATAAAGCCTGGATGCAGTGGCAGCTAATAGATGTCAGATTTTGAGAGTAAAGATTGGCATGATCTGGATGTGCATTAAGCTATGTAGCTTTGTAGCTTCCAGTTTTACGTACAGTGTTACATAGTTGTGCACTTCATTGTAAATAAGAAACCTCGCCTAACCTGCATCCCAAGCATGCGCGCGCGACAAAATTCTACTTGCCTTTTTTTGTCATGCAAGAACGCGACAAAGCTATCTGTATACATACGAGTACGTCTGTCTCGATATAAGTAGTCGGCATATATTTGTCGCGTCGTCGCTATGCTGGATACATGATAGGCAATAGCCGTCAGTTTGTGATGAATGCGTTAGTGTATTCTAATAGTATCTAAAAGGGTTTTGAATTACCTACTTGTAATTAAAATACGTAATTGAAATACAAATACGTTTTTAGTATTTGTATTTCAATTACTTCCTCGATATGTAATTTGTAATTAGTATTTCAAATACCTGACGTCGTAGTATTTTGTAATTTGTATTTCAAATACTTGGGGCTTCAAAATACATTTTAACATTAAAAAACATTTAACCTTCATTTAGCGATCGTGAGTATGAGTGAAAGGCGAGAGTGTAATGATGGATGAAGCTGCTATCAGAGTTGGCAACACAGCTCCTGTTACGTATGTATACTGTACGACAAAATTGGCCACAATACCAAAAAAAAAATTTTTTAAAAAAGTACTGTTTGCCTCTACTTTTCAGCCCGTGCTCGTCTAGTTTACTTATTTTGTATTTCGTCTTTTAATGACTTGCGATTTAGTATTTATTAAATTTGTATTTCAATGAAAGCAAAGCATGTATTTTTCCCAGCCCTGAGTGTATGAAACTTTAGAAGTAACGCACCTAAAAACGTAGCTCCCAGCTTTGTGTATGTACTTCTGCAGTCGCGCCTTCACCTCGTCGTAGGTTAGGAACGCCACGTAGCCTGGATGCGTGACAGCCAACAGCTGCCAATTTCGGAGCAGCGTGCTCCATGGTTGGAATAATCTGGAACGTTCGAGATGCATTTTCAATGATCGCCAAATTGGTCAGTCACGTTTTTTGGCGTCTTTTGCTATAGAGGGTTGTCGGGATAGGGTGTACTAAGCCGAAAGTACGTACTTATCTGAATGGGAGAAATGTAGGTGCTGATGATGAGATATCAAACTGTTAATTATCATAACCCTTCATTTTCAGGTTGTCGTCGTTTGCTGCAAAGTTTTTTAAGGGTCCGGCCACCACTTTAACTACCACTTTAACTAATATCGCATTGGCGAAAGTTTCTCTATTGCCATTTCGTCAAGAAGGAAACGACGAGCGAAAAGAGCAAGTAAAGATACTGACGAGCCTCTAAAGCTATCTACAGAGTGAAAAAGTGCAATTTCAATAATTTTTATGACTTTTGCACTTCTCTAATCTTTCTTAAATAAATAACGGAATAGGGCCGGATATATAGTTCATTTAATAATTTTAATCTGACTTCTTGGTTTCCAACAAGTCAGATAAATACCTTAACGCGCTTATCAAATGTCTTGGTTTCCAAGAAATTTGATAAGCGTGTTTATGTATGGAAAATTCAGAGCGTCGCGGAACCCTTAAGTTTACTGACTGGTGGGGAAAGAGCGCGTCTCTTAGTCACTCTTTTTCTTTCATAAGATCCTTCTCCGGTCAATAATAAACAACAAAAAAAAAGTTTGCGAAAATGTTCTATCTGTTCACGCGTGATTCGATGACCAAGGGAAATAGTGATTCATTTTTATACATAGAAGAAGAAGATGGGCCGCGATATGTCCTGCACTAACGTCCCACTTGGGGTGTATAGAATGCACCACTCCATCAATTGTAAAAAAAACGATATTACCTTGACACTGGCAAATGCACAAAACGTGCGACGCCAAGTTCCCCTGGAAGAGCAAGAAAAAAAAAGGAACCTTGAACCTAAAGTTATGACAATTGCGTCTGAACACCAATAAGCGCTAAAAGCGAACCGCTGTAGTTTTGGTAGAGGCCATTGCTTGAACGCGAACGGCAGAACTAATGTGTGACGAGAGCCGTGTAATAGTTGATTACACATTAACATGGAACTTCGCCGAATGGAAAATATTCGGAAAACAAAGAATGTTAATTTTATGTTTTTACTAGCTGCGTCCAGCAGTATTACCTTTAACCCGCGGTTAAAAAGTATCCTATATGTGTTATTTCAGGCTTTGATCAGTGTTTGTGCCAAATTTCATCTTGATCACGCTGTTTTTTTTTTTTAATTTTTGCCATAATTACACAATTCTTAAATCATTGCTATTTATTGCCTTCGACCAGGCTATTGCGCTAAAACCTAAATTCGGTTTCTCCAATCAATTGGGTTCTCAATGATTAGTATAACTGTCAGTTTTTCTCTCTCTCTCTCTCTCTCTTTTCACTACATATTGTTGTAACTGTTGTCTAATCATCACATCATATATTAAACCTCTTTTTTCCATACCTGGTAAAGACGTCGAACTCGAAATTCGATATGAAGTCGTTGCACGTCAGATCTATGGTCGTCTTCAGCGCCATCGTCTCCAGCCCCGAAGATATAGGGTGTACGTTGTTCAGCTCCTCCCGGAACGCCTTCCAAGGCACCAGCGTACTGTGGACAACGGAAATACAACTTTAACGTTTAGACTTTAGGTATATAATTGAAAGATTTTTTTACCCGACTGAAGGAGGGTTATATTTTTCGAGTGTATGTATGTATGAGGTTTCTTTGGCACGCCCTACAGCTTAACCATGTATTTTGATATGTGAAGTGTCATTTGAATCGTTTTGATAGTGGAAGTAACATAAAGTACAATATTCTGCAGCCGGGTTTATTGTTTTCCTTTTAATAATGTTACTGGTTTATATTATAATAAGTCTGATAATCTTTAGGCCAGAAGTACCAATACCACCGGATGTCACTTCGAAGACTAGGTATACGCTGCGTCAATAAAGAAACGAATCCAAACGAAACAGCGCTAATCGCGTCCTCTCACTCGGATTATGTGTAAATGTGCGAGCGAGATAACATGATTATCTCTGCTTCTTTATATTCGTGTATGTAATGGATCAAGTTTATAGGTAGTTGCTAGAGACTAGCAACTACTAGTAGGAGGGATTCAAAAGGTCTGGAAGGAGACAAATGGCAAGAAAGTAGGAAAGTTTGTCCAGCATTGGGATGTGACAGGCTTATAAAAACAATAATAATCGGCATGATAGGAAACGAGTAATGGGACTTTAAAGATTTGAATTAATAATCGATTTTCATATAACGTCGCCTTAAAATTTGTCCAGTGTGACAAACAAAACCTGGGGCTTCAATTTGTAAGCATAAATAATAGCAATTATTTGCCAACCCGCTTGGTCAAATGGTACGAGTACTTTGGGGCGAGCGAGATGGCATGCCACAGCGCTTCCATGTCATAACAGAACCCCATATTGGAGCAAAGAAAACATTGAAGGTTGATTGATTGCTTAGAGGCGCCGCCGCGCCGGTGGCAGCGATGCAGCGCCTGGAGTCGACTGTCCGTAAGACTTATTTAAAGTCTTACTTACTATGGGTTCCAGCGAAACACAAAGCAGCACTACTCTCGCCTGAGTTCTGGCCAAAGGGGCTAGAATTTCGGCGCTACTGAGAGGCGATACAGAGAGCAAAATCTAAGAAGAAATGGTTTTTGCCTATAAAACAATATTGATTATACATAATAGAACCTGGAGTAGACTGTCCGTAAGACTTCTTTAAAGTCTTACTTACTCCGGGTTCTTATGAAGTACAAGGCAGCGCTACTCTCGCCTGAGTTCTGGCCAAAGGGGCTAGAATTTCGGCGCTACTGAGAGGCGATGCAGGGAGAGAAATTCCAAAAGAAATGGTTTTTGCCTGTAACACAATATTGAGTGTACATACATAATAGAGCCTAGAGTGGACCAGCCGTAAGACTTATTTTAAGTCTTACTCACTTGGGTTCCAGCGAAGCACAAGGCAGCGCTACTCTCGCCTGAGTTCTGGCCAAAGGGGCTAGTGTTCCGGCGTTACTGAGAGGCGATACAGGAAGCAAAATCACAAAAGAAATGCTTTTTGCCTTGTAACACAATATTGAGTGTACATACATAATAGACCCTAGAGTCGACTTACCGTAAAACTTATTTTAAGTCTTACTCACTTGGGTTCCAGCGAAGCACAAGGCAGCGCTACTCTCGCCTGAGTTCTGGCCAAAGGGGCTAGTGTTCCGGCGCTACTGGAAGACGGCACAGGGAGCAATATTCCAGATGATATAGTTTTTGTAATTATCGATCGAGGGAGCGATAGCACGCGAAGCGTCTAGCTTCAGATTCGACAAAAATGCTGTCGTATGTCCGCTTTTTGTTCGGATCTCTGTCCAGGTCTTTGCCTTCCTCTACAGTACGCATTTCTTAACCGATTCTCTTGCAATTTTGTTCCTATGTTCGTATTATGTATAATTTTTTGATAAGGCAGTTTTTTTTTTTTTTTTTAATAATTCGGCAAAATAAAATTGTATAATTACAGAATCTGCTTACAAAATTTCACGAGAATCGGTTGAAGAATGCGACTTGTAGATGAAGAACAACGTCGGCCGCGAGGTTTACAGCTCACAGAGCCCACTAGTAACAATAACAATTGAGTATACTTACTTAACTAAATATTATATTTCTATTTTCAACTTATTATATGACGGCGCGAGATATCATTGGATAAAGAAAATCAGTTTATTTTGAGAGTTGTTAATCGATGGTATTATTGTTCTGTTATTTTTGACGATGAATCGATTTGTTTATGGTAATTTAGAGCGGTTAACACCGAATGGAGTTGCGTTTGGGATTTCGGGCGAAAGTCATGTCTGTCAGTCAGTGGTTGACAGGACTGGGCTGAAAGCGGTCGCACGCAATGGTCATTCGTAAGCCCATTACTCTAAATCGCCGATTGTCTTTGTGATCATTCACTAAATAAGTAGTCTAAGTGACTGTATAATTAAAATAGTGAAAAGCCCACACTGCTGTCCCCTTATTTCAACGTTCCTGAAGTTTGACGCCGACCATAAATGCCCGTGATAGCGAGTTCACGGATCAGAAATCAGATACAACACCTCGGCCTACTAGATTTTCCCCGTCATCAGGAGTGAGATGTAACAGCTCGGCTCCTTTTCCTAATTTCCCCGACATCAAAAGTGGAAGGTCACAGCGCGGCGGCTTTCCCGAATTTCTCCGACAAATATAATATCATGCCTTTGAGGTGTTTGTTCAAATATAATTTAATATCGTTTTTGGTATTAGAAAGGAATACTTAGATCTTAATATGGGCCTAGTTGCCCGTTTTAAAGATCAATTTTAATTTTTATAACTGGTAGTTGCAGCCAAACAGACCAATCCATAAATATCAGTACTTCAGTCGAGCGTGTCACATAATGCTAGACATATCTGTCTGAAACTGAAGCCAGTAGGTAGGTACATGTACTTTCCAATTAGCGGAATTAATTCCCGATAGCCTCTTGCACGTGTTCGATGTTTGGGCTCGGTTCTAGGGATGGACAAATATACGAGTACAATACAATACAATACAAGATTTATTGCACACCAAAAATACAAAGTAAAACAAACTTAATATATATATATAATTCGGCAGTACAAGGGCGGCCTTATCGCCTAAATCGATTTCTTCCAGGCAACCTTTACACCCAGCAAACCAGCAACCAGGCAAATATACAGGGGTTTATTCAAATAACCCTGTATGGTCTCATGATGAATAACAGTTAATGTTGTTATTGTCATCCTATGCTATCTCCTAATATTACATACATATCGTCACGCTTTTCCCACGAAGGGGTTGACAGAGGTATAAATACGACACCCACACTTCAACGGACGATATTCAGTCCCAAATGTGACAGGGAACGAGCTTGTCGCCATACACCGCGGGCTCCAGTTATGTAGCAGATGACATACCTACAATACGCACATAATATGTTCACACAATGAACAAATTGGTGCGTGCCGTCGACTGGGTTAGAACCCACTTCTTCTGGCTTGAGAGGCGGGCCTTCTCCAAGTATGAGTTTGTTTGTTACGGTTAACTACTTAAAAGGGAACAGAAAAGGACAGGGTACCTTTCTTTCCGGAAAAAAGTACGGTTCCTGTGTTATCGCGGGTGAAAACGCGGAAGCAGCTGGTAAAACGTAAACATCATAACATTATAATGTAAATTATTAAGCCATTATAAGTTCACTAGCTGTTACCCCCGACTTCGTTCGCGTTTATTCAGAAAATACTATCCGAAAACCTTCCTCGTGATTTTTAATTGACTTCTGCCACACGAAGCTGAACAACGAACGAACACTGAATTATTGACCGGCTAAACTGATCTTTAAGAAATCTGACGTCTGACGTGATCTGGGTGTCAATGCCGACACAGGAAATACTTCTAATGTGTAAAAAGTAGGTAAACAAGAACGAACATTTCAATGAATAAAATTTACCAACCGAATGACAATTTTACCCCAAAATAGCAAAAAACCTCGAATACAAATGCTGGCAGCACCACCCCCGTAAAACATTGACCAGGGTTGTCACATTTGTGTTATTCACCCATACATAGAATGGTTATGGTCCACTGGGCATTCGAGATCCATGGAAACGGAAACTAAATTCCAAGTTCGAATGTCCCTTATAATCTGAGAAATGCCGGATTTGGCCGGCCTCGTGGTAACGGTTCACGTAGATACCTTGAGGGTTGCCATGCTTTTGAAACAGTTACGCACTTTTTTGTATAGCAGCTAGCATATGACCCCCCTTACTTAAAAGGATGAAGCGCTTTCAAAACTCCTTCCTAATTAGAACTGCCAAGGAGTGGAACGCACTTCCTGTCTCGGTGTTCCCCAGCAATAGATACAACCTGGTTATCTTCAAGACAATAGTGAGACGGCACCTCATGGGCAAGCGTTCTCCATCTTAGACCGCATCGTCACTTTCCATCAGGTGTGTTGTGGTCAAACGTGGGCCCATTTAATCATTTAAAAAAAACATATACCTACTTAAGTTTTATATTACAATACTAGTGCGCCCCGCGATTCCACCCGCGGTTAAAAAGTATCCTACGCGCTATTCTAGACTATAATCTATCTCTGTGCAAAATTTCATCCAGATCTGTTCAGCCGTTCTGGCGTGAAAGAGTAACAAACATCCATCCATTCTTACAAACTTTCGCGTTTATAATATTAGTAGGATTAGTATTTTTATATAGTATTAGATTTATGCAGTGTTTTGTCTTTTTCGATCTGGTTAAAAATTTAAAAGGAAGAAAATACAAAACACGTTTTGTTTTTTAGTCAGAGGGCTACTATTCGCCATTTTGAAAAACCTCGGTTTTGGTGGCCAGTTGTGAAACAAGTGTCAATCTGCCTCTGTGGCTTAGTTGATAGTAAACCTACCTTCTGCGCTTGGGAGCGTGAGTTCGATTCCCACCTAGGGCAAACATTTATGTGATAAACATTTGTGTTTGTTCTATGTCTGGGTTTGAATTTCCATTCTCGTATATCAGTCCCTGGCAGCCATTGTACAAGCTTTGCTTAGTTTGGGGTCAGGCGACCGTCTGTTCAAGTATCCGGATATTTATTTATTTAATCGACAAGGTACAAATAATCATTACCTGTACAAAAACTGTCAAAGTTACCTACTACCTCAAGGGCTTCTAATAGTAAACGGATCTATCCACCCACACCCTATCACTACCTTGCATTTTGTGTTCTCAGGAGAATTTAATTTAATCCTATAATACCATCTAAGTCCGTCCGGTGTCCGCTGAAGACACACATAATGGCCAACCTACACAGTATCCACAACACCTACTGGTATTCACACACATGTATGTACATTGTACACACTACACTGACATACAACGACCAACCCATCTGCAAAGTTAAACGATGGAGCCACCTTCGTATTCCAAACCAAAGAATCCGTAGAAAACTTTTAGTTCACCCATTTAGCCAACTTCGAGGAAAAGTTGGTGCCATATCCGCCCGGGAACCCTTCCGAAGTTTCGGACCAACATTTGCATTGAGGAAATCACCTGGCGAGCGCGTAGGAGCTTTAAATATTTATTATTTGGACTCATTTGAATTTTATTTGGACGCGTGCCTTGGATTTGCATGACGATAAGAGCTTCGGGATTTAGGTCCCTAAGGTCTACAGGATTTAGGTAGAAGAGAGTTTAAGAAGGATAGAGTAATGGCTACTTGCACTGCATAAAAGAATTGCCTGAAGAATTGAATTGAAAGCCCTTGATTATTATTTTAAACCACTGCCATCGAAATATTTGCTTACCTGGCACATAAAGTTAAGAGACTCCTAAGGAATGGCGAAAGGTTGCAAGAAAATTTAGGTAGGAGCTAGCTAGGAGTAGTTAAAACTAGCTAGTCAAGGATTATTAGGCAATTCTCATATTTAGTGCAAGTGGGCATAAGTAAGTATAGAAAAATCTAATCAACAAGGAAGCCAAGCATATAGAGTAGAGCAAATTCCTTCTATCCCTATAGAGGGGTATAGACGGGAGTTTTCTCTGTTTGTTACCACCACATGACTAGAGGAAAAGACTAGGCTAGACGGTATGTGTGGAATAAACCAAAATTAGCACCCATAATCAAGATGCTGACGAAATTTAAAGAAAGTAAAATTAACTACTATTAAATTTATAATACCATTAATTATTAATTATTGAAGTTGTCAGTAACTTTTCAACAAGAAAAAATAAAAAAAAAATAAAAACCCCGACAAGCTAGCACTCCCGACTAATTCACCCATCAAACAAACAGCTCATCCGTTCGAGAGCTACGATGTCACAGACAGACACACACACACACACACAAGTCAAACTTATAACACCCCGTCCTTTTTGCGTCAGGCTTGCGTTTGGCTGCCATCTCATCGCAATGATGCGGCCTACGATGGAGCACGCTTCCTTAAAAGATACCGATTCACTCTTAGACTTTAAGACAGACAACAACTCTAGAAGAACCCGACTACAATTGGAACTCTTGAAGTCTATTTATACGGTGGCTTCATAGACTTGAGGCTTTATTTTCTTCACAGAGCGTTATAACAAAGCATTTACCCGTAACTTTTTCCCTCGAGCGTATGAAAACGATACCTGGTAATACCTACTAAATAGCCATGCGTTTATCTTGTTAGCTATTGTGTCTTAATTATTATATGGCACTACCCTTCAGGTGTTAAAGGTAGCAAAAGAAATAATAGTTTATTTCTGTAGTTTCTAGTTACTCCCACACTTTCTTGGATAAAGTATATTTTATAGCCTCCGACACAAAACAGACCCCTCTGTTTTGTGTCATAAGTTTCCGTTATAAGTTTATCGTGTGTATGTGTATGTGTATACAGGGTTATTGGTACCTAATCAAAAACCTCTTAAGGGTTCATTGTACTCATCAGTACGAACTACTTTTACTATGAAGCCAATCCTGTAATCGCGAAAAAAAAACAGCTGTTCCATACAAAAAGTTCAATCACCTGAGACAAAATGTATAGAACAGCTGATTTTTTTTTCGCGATTTCGGAGTTCGCCCCGTAGTAAAAGTTGTTCATATTGATGAGTACAATGAACCCTTAAGAGGTTTTTGATTAGGTACCTATAACGCTGTATATCTGTGTCTCTCCTCTGTGGCATCATAACTCCCGATGGCTAAAAGCGATGGCAGCCTAGTTGGGAGAAGGCCCGCCTCTCAAGCCAGAGGGAACGGGTTCGAACCCATAGCCGGACGGCACGCACCAATTTGTTCATTGTGTGAGCATATGTGCCTATTGTATGTACTCGTACCTATGTCATCTGCTACATGATTGGAGCCCGGTGTATGGCGACAGGCACGCCCCCAAATTTGGGACTGAATATCGTCCGGCGAAGTGTGGGTCTTGTATTACACCTCTGCCAGCCCATTCCGGGAAAGGCGTGACGATATGTATATAACTCCCAAACGAATATGTTTTGATTTAGTTTTTTTGTGAAATTACTTAATAAAAATCAATTCAAATTCATACACATTTTCTTTTGTGACTTCATCGAGAATGTTATCCTAGTAAAGTAATTCTGTCCATCTGTCTGTTTGTAGGCTTTTCACGCCTAAACTGCTGAATGGATCTTGGTGAAATTTAATCAGTTACAGTATTTCACAAGGAAGGTTTTTGAATAAAAACAAACAAAATTAATAAATAAATAAATCCGGGACACTTCCACACACGGTCGCCTGACGACAAACTAAGCAAAGCTTGCACTATGGCTGCCAGAGACTGAAATACATCCATACTTATTTATTTTTAAATACATACTTAAATACATATTAATCACCCAGCCATAGAACAAACACAAATGTTCATCACATGTATGTTTGCCCTAGGTGGGAATCGAACCCACGCCCCCAAGCTCAGAAGGCAGGTTCACTACCAACTGAGACACCGAGGCAGTCAACAAGTCAAGTGAAGTTAACAGCTAGCTAGCGATCTTTGTCAGCCATGTGTAGCGTCAGCCATGCTAGAAATTTATGACTATTATTATGGTCGGGCCACACTCAAAATATTGTCGCAATATTACCGGGTCAGAGTATCGCAGTAAAAATGTGGCTCGTGTAAAAGCACCCTAATTTATTTATGTACCTTGTTGAGAAACACATCAGGGACCCTATTCGGAGATTCGAAATTTTCATCTCACCTTTTTTCGTCCTTGTTGCTCTTGTTTGAAACGTCATATGTGTGAGAGTGACCAAGATAAAATCTCATCTCATCTCACGCGTAGGAATAGCCTCACTGTTCTGTCCTTATTAGTTCCTAGTAACATTATAACATACACATACGTTTGGTGATATACACATACGCATAAGCAATCACCAAACCGAACAGTCAGTTCCGACCGGCAAGTCTATTGTCTAAGTGAAATCGGAATTAGTTTCAAGTTGGATTACCTGTCGGTTAAGGCTGACGCGCCGTTGGATCGATGATCGATTATCTATATAAATGTAAAGGCGATGAGTTGGTACACATAGCTTGATTGTGATGAGAAGTATAAGGCGATTAACACACTCCTCCGCACCACGCAACGCCGATCTTGCGCGGGACGATGCGATGACCAACACAGTATACCTATATTCTAGTAGACCCCTGTTCACCTAGGTGAACAAACTTCACTAAAAGTGCACTTAATGCACCCAGGTGATTAAAATTAGATTAATTACGGGCAAATAATTATGTCGCGCAGAGAGGCGTTATCATTTATGTACCTACCGCGCATGTTTCAAAAATACTAAGACCCATGATCCAAATAAACAAGCAAAGTCTAGAAATCGGGGAGCAAACACATAATGACGTCACTCGTCATCCGTCTCTTTCGAACTATTTGTAAATTACTTATTTCGGTCTTGCATGAGCATCGATTGACGTCACTACGTGTTGCCGGAATGCTATACCTGACGGAGTATATTATTATATCATGCTAAGACCAAAGTGTAGCGTAACTTGTAAGACTTGTAACTTCACTCTGGTGGGAGGCTTCGGCCGTGGCTAGTTACCACCCACCGGACCAAGCCATGCCGTGAAATGACCTAGTCGTGTTTCGGGATGTAGTTCGGTGTAACCGTTCCGAAGACGGGTCTGGAGGGCTATTCCTACAACTCGAGATACCATCTCATCTCGAAAAAAATGCCTAAAATCGAGATGCCTTATTCTCTTCGCTAGAGATCGAGATTATCTCGATGGCTGGGGCCCGAGATGTCTCGAGTGGTCGGAGGCAGTCGAGACGTATGTGAGATAGTGGGTCGCGACTCATTTGTTGCCACTTCGGTCCCGTAAATATATTTTTTCTACAAAACTGGCAACTCAGTATTTGAATACCTACGTCATACGTTTCTTTAAGTCAAGGAGGGTCTTTGGCGGGAACCGAAAAAATGGTGTCGTGATTTTGTATTATTTTCTAAAACTTGTGATGCTTCGAGTGTTAAAGTGTAATAATTGTGTAACCTTTGCCGTGTTCGTTAACGTGCACGAGTGTAAGCAAATGATACAAACATTAGGAAATGCAACTTTTCGTGTTCTCTACAGAACTCGACTTAACGTTTCAGTAAAGTATCCACGACTGAAATGGGAAAAGGGGAGGGATTCATCTAATTTTTCATCACCCTCTCCGCTATCATCTTAAATTTAATAACCCATGTACAAAAATCAAACGGATGACAAGACGGTATGGCTATGTTGGCTTTAGCCTGCCCTACGGGCAAAAAAAAATTCTATACGTCAATGTTTATACTTGTTTGTTATTTTAAACTTAAAATTATTGCCTCTCACTTTTCAACCCAATAGTCCACTTCATTTCGATCTGACAAGGACTATCCTATTTTACCAAAGGATTACATCGCATTACGCTGGTTGGCGTAAACATATTCACTGATGCGTCGAAGTTATCGACAGTCAGTGCCGTGGGAGCAGCTGTTTGCATACTATCTGCTAGAATAAGTCTTAGTTATAAATGCCCATCTTCTCAGTATTCACTGCAGAAGCGATTGCCCTTCTAGAAGCTATCCTCTATGTCAAGTCGCATAATCTCAACTACTCTATCATCTTTACTGAGTACACTAAGAGATCCTTTATAGGTGGCCAATTTTGCACAAGAGTGCAACCTATTTTACAACAATTTATGAGGGATTCCTTAATTTAACAAATTACAGGGAAACGAAATGAGGAGTGAAAAGGGTTTGACAAGATAGATTGTAAGCAGCTTTTGGAATCTTGAATACATCAATTATACTCGCATGGCCTTTTTCTTCCTAAATTTTTCCTCCTAAATCAATGGTCAAAATACTGGGAGGCGTCCCAAAACATCAAGGGTAGATATGCTGATATCCAACCCAATAGGTATCCCTACAATTCCCTAGTTCTTCAAATTCCGCTCAACCGAGAAACATATGAGCATGATCTTATGTTGTCTCCAATTAAGTCACCCGTGCACTCTGGTTTATTTAGCCAAACACAGGCTCAGGGAGCACTCAATCTGTGAATGTGGGTTGGATGAAGATAACACAGATCACATCTGCTTCAGTTGTCCCAATCTAAGTTTCCTCCTTATAAGATATCCTCTCCCGGACATAGTCCATCCTACTTCCTTCAAATATCTACAATCATGTTCCTCCCACCCCACGCTATATAATATTGTTTATAAATTTGTCTGTAAAAATAATATTAAGCTGTAAATATTATCCCCCTTAGCAATAAACGTTGTATAGCTTTGGAATAGTTATATAGTTTTGTCTTTTTTTTAATTCTTGAACTCTATTGAAGCTAGCAATAAATGTTGTATAGCCTCAGAATAGTTACAGTCTTTTGCCATTTTCGATCGAGTTCAAAAACAACAAAGAAAGATAAAGACAAAACACTGTATAATTATCCCAAGGCTATAACACTGTTTATTGCTAAGGGGGTTAGTATATTTACCAAAGTGGAGTATACAATACAAATATTTTTCGGCATTGCATGTTGAACATAACATATCATATCATCACGCCTTTCCCCTGAATGGACTGGCAGAGGTGTACAACACCCACACTTTAGCGGACGATATTCAGTCCTAAATGTGACAGGCGGTGAGCTTGTCGCCATATACCGGGCTCCAGTTACTTAGCAGATGACATTAGATATGTACATATGCTCACACAATGAATAAGTTGGTGCATGCCTTTGGCTGGGTCCAAACCCTCTCCCTCTGGCTTGAGAGGCGTATCTTCTGCGACTAGGCTATCATCACTAGTATGTTAAATAACAAGACATAATACAATAAAAAAAACTGATTTATTTATCTTTTTCGCTGCATGCTTTTTCAAAATCTGTTTGTACTCATTAGAATGTCCTTAAAACAATAACAGATTACTTCCAAAATATTAAGTAAAGCATCTTGAATTTAAGTAGCAGTGTAGGTTTCCATCACAATTCAATCTGCAAACAAAAAATCACAATGTTACTTAATGTATCAAACATTATATTTTACTTTTGCTCTGCATTACATGACTGATTTAAATTATCTTGTTTAGGACATACTGGACAGATTTATGGGAAAATATAGGAAATGATTATAATTTTTCCCAAAGTGAACGGTATACTACTTAGATAAAAGTCAATTTGTCCTTTGTTGGCAAGCACATCACTAGGGAATGGCTAGATTGTCTTGCCTAAAACTCTCTATGTAATATTAGTTTGTATAGTCCGTTAGCCGAACCTCATTGCAAAGCACTAAATGTAAGAAGCTGAGAGCTGAGCTTCACCGCACTGGGTATGAAGTATAGCTATAGGTACAGAGATCAGCTAGTAAGTATATTACCTAATGCAGAGTGTAAGGTAGGTAGATTGGCAATATAGATATCCTAACTAATAATTTAAAAATGAATTTGTTTGTTTGTTCTGCTGTCACACCTCAACTACTCAATCTATCATCATGAAATTTTGCATACACAATGTCAGAGGTACAGAAAAGGACGATGATAAGACAATGAAGAGGATGATAGAGATAATGGTTCTGCAGGACCGCAGGTGAAACTGCGGGGCGCAGCTACTTGATATATATGTATAAATGTGCTTATCCAGATTATTCCTATAGTATCTATCTTTATCTCTGTGCCAAATTTAATTCAGAACAACCATCATCTATCTAATATATACATATGTACTTCCATTCAAACTTTTGCCTTTTTAAAATTAGTGTAAAGTGTGATTTCTCAGATACTTACTTACTGGGTCTAAGAAAATTCAATTTTTTTTGTTCATACAAATATGTAACTAAGTCCACAGATTTGTTGTTGATAGTGGTTGTGATTGCTGTTTAGCTCATCCACAGTCAGGTTTCTAAAGCCAACTTGGAAACCATTAGTCACGTACGAGTCCTTGGGTGACTTGTTTGTTGGTAGGTGTTAGGCTCGAACGGCATAAATTACGCAGTAGGTATCTGAAACATTTTTCAATTTATAAACAAGAAAAAGTTTGTGACTTTTAGGTTAAGTTAACCTTGGTTATTTACAAATTATGTGGTCATATATAGTGATAAGAAAGTACTTAATACTTACAATTATCTCCATAAGTATCCTGGCGTCACTTTATTAACCCTGTTAGATTATTTTGAAGGTCTTATGTTATTAGTACATAGGGGCGATTGATTCGGAAAAAACTTCCAAACCGATCTTCCATTCCATTGGGTTTAACGACAAACGAAAGCCTTAGTAGTTCCTATTAAGTGTTTAATGTTGTTAATCGTGATAGTTTTTGTGGGCGTGATGACGGAAAGATTTTTAGATTTTAATAACCTCTATTTGTAAACAAAACAATGACTTATTTGGCTAAGTGCGTTTCGTTCCCCACAAATCCTTTACGGAATGAAAATGTTATATTTTATTCTCCTCACTTTTATAACTTGTATTACAAGTTATTATCATAATATTAGTTCATTTGATTAAACATATCGATATTTAATTATTGTATGCATTTAATGAGCAGAATGGTCCTGAAATACGTTTTATCGATTTTACCGGTTTTTAGCAAGCACAGTCGAGTAAAATGGAACGTAATTTGAGTGAGAAAAGCCCATCTCATCTCATGCTTGTTTGAGAATACCACATGGTTTGTTTTTAGGAGATTCTCCCTCGAGTTCTAGGAATCGAGATCGAGATGAAAAAGTCCTATCTCCGAATAGGGCCCCTGAGCAGTGGCGCACTTGTAGCGCCTCACTCAACTGCCGTCTTTGTACTTCTTCACTCTACAAAACTTCGAGGCTAGAGTGAATAAGTACTTTATAGGTCGTCGTGCTCCATCTTAGACCACATCGTTGCTTAACATAAGGCTAGTTGGTGGTCAAACGCTGACTTATTGTCCATAAAAAAAAAAGGTGATTACATTTTTGACCGTCTCTTTTTTGACAGCTATTCAATAAGTTACAAAACAATGCAGTACAAAACTCTTTATTGACACTAAAACACAATATAAAACAACAACAATGAAACAATGACGCCATGTTAAATTTTGGTGAACATAAGTCTAAGGTATTTCAGTATACCCGCACATAATACGCTTGGCGAGGAGCAGTGTGAGATCTGTCTTATGCTGCTCTATATACCTTGGCGATGAGTCAAGCCACTGGAAGCTATGTCGCATTGTCAGATGTAAAAGGTAGTGCATTAAGCATTCACACCGTCACCTTCGAATACGTTCGCTATCGGACCTTGTCGAAGTACACGAAGCACATTTAACAGTTGGTAGAGGTTTGCAAGTGCAGTTGGACGGACTGTTGAAAGAAACTTGTTTTATTCGTTAATAGACTTGCTTGGCAACGATTTTAAGGAATTGTTACCGTCTTGAACTTGATGTTAAGAGTCCGGCGACCACGTTACTTTACTCACCACTTAACTTTACTAACTTTGCATTGGCTTAAGGTTTTCCATAACCATTTCGTCTAGAAGAAGATGACGAGCGAAGATTTTATTTTAGCTTGAGAACGTTTTTTAAAAAAACCAAGAACATAGGGACCGAGATATTATTAATTTAATTGTACATGCTAAATTTCATCTTAATCTGACAAATAGTTTTCAAGAAATTTGAGAAGCGCGTTTGTATGGAAATTTCAGAGCGTCGCGGCCCTCTTAAGGAATTGTTACCGTCTGTCCCCACGAACACCCCCGGTGGCACACGGTAACGCAAGCAATGATGCGCCCTACGATAGAGTAGGCTGGCCTAGAAGAAACAACTCACTCGAGCGACTACTCGCTCCCTACTCTTGATGCGTGAGATAAGATCTGGTCACTTTCACTCCTATGAGTTTTCAAACGAGAGAGACAAAGACCAGAACATATCTCGATTTGTAGGAATAGAATACAACGACGATGAGAACTACGAGCGCCTCTATCTTGAGTGTTGCACTAGACTACGTAGGTACAGTGCTGGTTGAGGCACGCAAGCGGACCGACGCAACGTCGGCCAACCAGTTGCTCGATGGGTCGACAACATCAACAACGCGGCTCCAACACGAATCCGATTAGCACAGAACCGAGGCACATGACATTTATTTACAGTAAACGCTAGCCTACACCCAGCTGTCTGGGAGGATGTTCTAAGGTGTTTTCATTGCGACAGAGTTCTAAACAGCTGCACAGAGAGCATTGCGTGCTATCGGTGCGATAGTTTCGTCGTATACCGTATTAGTGCGCAGTGGGTCGAGATTACCATTGTGCAAGAGTAACAATGGTGTGGGGTCCGATTCACATTAGGTAGGTGCAAATTGCGCGAAGCGAAATTATGACGTGAGACCATCGGGTAAATAAACCTTAGGAGGTTGTCGATCAAAAAACTGCCTCGGTAGCTCAGTTGGTAGGGAATCTGCCTTCTGAGCGTGGGTTCGATTATCGCCTATGGCAAACATTCCTGTGATAAACATTTGTGTTTGTTCTTTATATGGGTGTTCATTTATATTTAAGTATGTATTTAAAAAATATAATACGTAGGTAAGTATGTCAGTCTCTGGCACACATAGTACAAGCTTTCCTTTGTTTGGGGATCAGGCGACTGTGGGTGCAAAATGTTCCACATATTTTTAATATAATACATTATTCTCTAATTTACGCCTTTCATAATTCGATAAATTAGGGAGCAAAATCGACTTTGTTTTTAAAAGTCTCACACTCCTAGCTCCCAACTAGGATTACCTGTGTCGGGGATGTAATTGAACACACACAAAGACATGAACAACTAACACCTAGACCTAGAACATGTATTTTAATTCAACATCAAACCAGCGCCAGTACTAATGTGGTAAACTAAGTTAAAAATATGTACACTCACCTGCTCCTAAATATAGATCAGCCATTCGCTTCGCAGCTAGGCTTTTATGGAAAATTAAATTATTTGATAACTCAGACCTCGGAGGGTACTAAATAAAATTAAACAACGTTACTGCTGAGGCCGGGGTTATTTTGTTTTAAGGCTCCTTAATCCTATAAAGCCTTAGCCTAAATTCTTAAGCCTAAATTAAGGATAGGCGTCTCTCGCACTGCTCCGCGCTAAGCAACAGTGCCTCGGATCGCAAACCGAGGGTGCCGAGCACGGACATTTAAACGGACGTTTCAAATCGACCAATTCGGTAACTTCCATTCAAATTTGCCGATTTAGTCAATTTGAAACGTGTTACGTGTTATGTTACGTTACGTAAACGTTACGTTATTTAGGGCTCTTTTCCTGTCGCCCGCACGCGGACCTAGTCCGCGTTCGGAATGCCCGCATCCTATCATTTCATACATATTTTTCCTATCATGCGGGCAGCACGCGCGTAGAACGCGGATTGGTTGCGGGAGTGCAGCCCGCGTGCGTGCTAACCGGATGCGGGTGGCGTTCTTCTGCCTTCAGTGTTGTTTTACGGTGACTCGGGACGCACGCATGGTCATAGTAAGACACACTAGTCACTCGCGACACGCACGAGTCTGCAGCGGCAAACGAAATCTTTGTCCAGCGTGTGGCCAGGACCGTATTATCACCCGCATGCGGACCACATCCGCGCGCGGGTGGAAATCCGCATGACAGGAAAAGGGCCCTTATATTTATATGTCCGTGCCCGCACCCCAAGCCTCAACCTGCAGCGACCTTAACTTTCAATTTTATAAATTGACATGCCTGATGCTATTGCATTGCCATAAATTGCCAAAGTGGGCCATCTGATGTTTTTTTTTTATCAATGGATTAGTTTTATATTACCCCGGGACAAAATCAATTGATTTACTTGATCAACGTTGGAAAATATTGAAAATGTATAACCGTAACAACTGTGTAGCCAAAAAAATGCGATTGTGAAAATAAGTTCGGTAATCGTGTAATCTGCCGTTTTGGCTATGGTTATTATTGGCTGCAGCCGAATTGGGTCGGAGCTGCGATTTTTCGCTGTTACTTCTTTTTGTTGGGCACTGTTAAAGATGTTATGCAGCTAATCAACAAACGGTTCAGGCCCATAAGTCGAATATTGACCAAGCCATTAGTCAGATAGAGTCCAAAACCAACAATACAGTCTTGCACAATTGGGTTAGCAGGATGCGCAAGTCAAGTCAGCTGAAGAAGCCACAAATTAATTTGTATTCCATAACCATTATTTATGTAGTACAATATTATTCATGCATTCAATATTTACTCAACCAAATAAAGCTATACTATTTGGATATGGCAGTGTTTTTGTTAACTTTGTTGCACTTTGATAAATATAAATTAAAAAAAGTACGAGTATAAACTCCCGACCTCGATTTTCATCAACAGCCTAGAACACTTCAAACAAAACCTTTCAAACAAAAAAAAAATACAAATCAAAATCGGTTCATCCGTTCGGAGGCTACGATGCAACAGACAGACAGGCACACACACACACAAAGATACATGAAACTTATAACACCCAATCGCTTTTGGGTCAGGGGTTAAATAAAAACTTATATTTTGTCCACCCAATACGAACTGAGGTACTACGTATTTCCGCAGACGTTTGGCGCGGAGCAGTGTGAGAAACACCTTAGCAAGTTAAAGCGGATAAGCACACGTTGTAAATTGCTTTCCGCGATATTAATATAAAGGCGACGGAAAAATTCAAAACTTATCTGGTATAAAGATTGACTTAGTTCGACAACTATCGACTGGAACGAAAACTACGATTTCTAGAGCAAATTTTCAAAGTTATCTCTTCGGGATTCAGCTAGCGCGACAAGATTGAGTTTTGCTTCGAGATTTTGGATGGCGAGTTTTAAAGTGTTTGAACCCTCTTGAACGGGTGGGTGTTCGATGCTTGGACAATTGAATTTCACTTTAGTTCTAGTCTACAAGTTTTGGGTCAGTGATTTATTCATTGTTTTCCTTACCTAACATCGTCACTGGTCACGTACGTTGGCTAAGTCTTGCGGTTTTACTTGGACACGATGTTACTTGCAATTTTCTTAACTTATCTCATAGATGTAGTGTCTCAATAAAAATAAGGGGTACTATTCCTACGCATGAGATGAGATGAGATTTTAACTTGGTCACTCTCACACCTGTGACTATTCAAACGAGAGCAACAAGGACAAAAATTGTTAGATTGAATCTCACTCCGTAAGAATAGCCCTCCAGGCCTCTTTAGTGGCACCGCATCAACACTTAGCATTCTATCAAAATAATCAAATACATATAACTGTATTTGAATCTAAGCCTTATGATTCCGCAATAACGTTGATAACATTTGCTAAAGAGGTTTTTTATAGCACATTTAGGCGTTGTGCCACCGACGCGATCACAAAGCGACTGACAGCAAAACAAGGCTTACACTTGAACTAAGCCTAGTTTTCAGGGTGCCGATTTTCGTATTGAGACTTGATCTATGTAGGTAAATCTGTGTGAATGGCTATAGTGGTAGGGGGCGACAGAAAAAAGTATGAATGAACTGCGCGAAAGGTTCTATGAATGAAAAGGGAGTGAATTCTGAGACGACGATTAATGGAGATTCTGAGATGGAATGGGGATTCGGAGACTAATTGAGAATACGTACTTACTGTACCGACCCCCTTAAGTGGAATAAGGGGGTCGGTATGATGATGATCTTTTGTGTCTTCCGTCTTTTCTTATTTTGGTGCGTGCATATCTCACGTCACTGTCTCTCTTGTTACAGAAATCATACGAGCGAGAATGACAGAAACAACATCGCACGCGTACGGTGTCTGATCTTAGCTTCATAATTATTCCATTTACCAAAGTTCTAAATATACTAATGCCCATTGGCACTAAATATAAGAATTGCCTAAGTCCTTGCTTAACTATTTTGAACTACTCGTAGCGAGTTTTCGCTTATCGGGTACATAAAGCTAAGAGTATCCTAAGGAATGGCTAAAGGTTCGTGCAAAAAAATCTAGTTAGGACCTAGCTAATAGTAGTTTTTTTTTTAGCCGACCTCCTCCTCTAATACTCCCCGGACTCTGTCCGGGACCTTTTTTTGGGTGTTTACATAAATCAATATTTACTTACCTATTTTAAAAGTTGAAAAAGGTGATACATGTAATTTAGAAAATTAATTTTTTTGAGTTTGAACGTAATTTGTCACGAATAAAGAAAAAAATGAAGAAAAGTCTATAAATAATATTTAGTCGATGTTAAGGTTGTTTCCAACATAATTTCACTTGCGTTCCTCCAATATATAGAAAATCCAATAATACAATAATATAGAATAGAAATGCTAGTAGTAGTTTAAGCTAGTTAAGCTAGGACTTAGGCAATTTCTATATTATTATAATACATTTCCTGAACTGTTAAAAAACATAGAAGATGAGGCCAAGTTTAATAAAACGCTAAAAGATATTTTGACCAAAAAATGTTTTTATACTTTAGACGAATTCTTAACTGACTAAATCCAGTCTGAACAATGTTGCCATACCCTATCAGGGTCACTATGTGATCCAATTTTATGTGATTTACCTTTAAGAACTGCATGTACCATAATGGAAGCAATAAATTATGGAGTACTAGCTGCGCCCCGCGGTTTCACCCGCGGTTAAAAAGGCGGTTAAAAATCCTATGTGCTATTCTAGACTATAATCTATCTCTGAGCCAAATTTCATCCCGATCTGTTCAGCCGTTCTGGCGTGAAAGAGTAACAAACATCCATCCATCCATCCATCCATTCTTACAAACTTTCGCGTTTATAATATTAGTAGGATTGAGTATTATTCAATGCAAGTGGGCATCAGTAGGTATTATACTGAGTCAAGTGGGTACCTAGAACTACAAACTGCTGTTTTACCTTTTCCACGCTAGCCTACTTCAATCACACCATTACGGAGTGGAAGTGGGTCATGCCAACCAATAAAGTGCGGTGCTCCTTATTACGAGGGTGGGAAGAGGGCTAGTGATGGGAATTATCGATAGTTTTGTTGGACAATAATAATAATATTCGGGACACTTGAACGCACAGTTTCCTGACCCCAAACTATGCAAAGCTTATACTTTGGCGGCCAGAGACTGATGTACATACATTTACTATACTTTTAAACATACTTATGTTGTATGTCATCTGCTACATGACTGGAGCCCGGTGTATGGCGACAGGCTCGCCCCCTGTCAAATTTGGGACTGAATATCGTCATATTATATACTATTTATCTATTTTATAGTATAAAATAAATACGATTAAAAAAATATCCCATTGGAATCTAGATAATATTGGTAATTACAAAATGACAGGTATTGGTCTGGAATAAATAAAACCAAGTAACATTATTAAAAGAAAACCAAAAAACCCGGCTGCAAAATGTTGTACCCTATGTCACTTCCACTGTCAAGACGATTCAAATGACACCTCACATGTCGCAATCCATCAAGCTGTTTAGGCTGTAGGGCGTGCCAAAGAAACCTCATACATATTAGGTCCTTACGTATGAAATTAGCGTTTTGTCGTACTGATCAATTTGATCTGAAATATCTCCTCTTTGGTTAAGAATTCGAAATTCAAATTAATAAATTCATTTAGCTGGTTTTTTTTTCTTTGGAATACAGTCATTCATTTGTTATTTTCCTCATTATTTTTTCTTTGGCGTCGCTTATTACCGCGCAATGGAAAACATGAAATATCGGTATATTTACGAGTACGAGTTCTACCGTGGCACCAGTGCTGCAGAAACAGCTCGAAGAATTATTGATGTGTACGGCGCTGGTGTCGCTAAAGACAGCATGGTACGTTTTTGGTTTCAACGTTTTCGTTCTGGAAATTTCGACCTTAAGAACCAACCCCGTGGACGGCCGGAGATCAAAGTGAAAAACGAAGAATTAAAGGCTATTGTGGAAGCGGATCCATCACAAAGCACTTCAGAGATAGCAGCAGGCTTCGGGGTAAGTGACAAAACTGTATTAATCCACTTGAAGCAAATCGGGAAAGTAAAAAAACTCGAACGATGGGTACCTCATGAATTGAGTGAATCGAACTTGCAAACACGGGTCGCCTGCTGTGTTACTTTGCTCAACCGACACAATAATGAAGGGATTTTAAATCGAATCATTACTTGTGATGAAAAGTGGATATTGTACGATAATCGAAAGCGCTCATCGCAATGGCTGAACCCTGGAGACCCAGCCAAATCCTGCCCTAAACGAAAATTGACTCAGAAAAAGTTACTTGTAAGTGTTTGGTGAACTAGCGCCGGTGTCGTTCACTACAGCTTTCTTAAATCTGGCCAAACGATTACGGCAGATATCTATTGTCAGCAACTGCAAACCATGAAGGAAGAACTAGCTGTTAAACAACCGAGATTGGTCAATCGCTCTAGGCCACTGTTGCTTCAAGACAACGCAAGACCACACACTGCACAACAAACAACCACTAAGTAAGCTGAGCTACAATTGGAATGTCTGCGACATCCACCGTACTCCCCGGACCTTGCTCCAACAGATTACCATTTCTTCCGGAATTTGGACAACTTCTTACAAGGAAAAAAATTCCACTCCGATGCAGCAGTCCAAACCGCCTTCAAAGAGTTTATTGATTCTCGCCCCCATGGTTTTTATAGTAAAGGGATCAATGAACTACCCATAAGATGGCAAAAGTGCATAGATAACAACGGTGCATACTTTGATTAATTAAATATATTTTACAAAAAAAAATCGACTTTTTATTCCTCCCGTACAAAACGCCAATTTCATACGTAAGGACCTAATACATTACATACATACATACATGTATGTGTGCACGTATATATGTATGTGGGTATGTATGCCTACATACATACACTCGAAAAACATAACCCTCCTTCTTGCGCAGTCGGGTAAAAATACGAACTAATTTGCTTGCTAAAATTGTCGATGCACTTTAGCGGAGTTGACGTTAAAATATGTAAAATTATTCCTAGCGTGAAAATACCAGTTTGTTGCTATATTAAGTATACCTACTAACTAACTTCTATCAAATTTAAGTTTTAAGCATAAAGGTTACCCCCTTTACTAATAAACGTTATTAACCTTCGGAATAGTTTTGCAGTGTTTTGTCTTTTTCTTTCTTTTACATTTTTGAACTCGATCGAAAAGGACAAAGCACTGTACCTATAACTATTCTGAGGCTTACACAACGTTTATTGCTGAAGGAGTTTAGTATAACTATTCTGAGACTGTTATGAGTCTTATGAGGTGTATTGGTATATTCAACTGATTCATGGAATAGAATAGGCATTGGGAGTAATCGATGCCACACTTTTAGTCATGAAAGAAGATACTCTATCCATCGAAATAATATAAGGAAGAAGCGGTACGAGTCTAATTTCTAGTACACAGCGCGTGGACCCAATACGAGTTACAAACGGACACCACACAGCTCCGTTGACAGTATTATGTTACGTGTATCAATAACAAAATAGAGAAACGTACAAGAGACTACAGCGAGAACGATACAACAATAATCATCACTGTTGCCACAGGTTGCGTTTGTTAGCGACTATACGGTGAATTGTGTGCAGCACCAAATTTATGTGGTCCATTTTTAGATTCTCGCACCGCATCTTCCTTATATTTCATCGAAGACTATCGATAATAATTAATGAAAAAGATTTTATTTAAATAAATAAATAATAATTTTTTAGTAAATATTATCACCGTCGTATATGAAATTGATTTAATAAAAACACCAAAATAATATTTATTTATTCACTGTTTAATTGTACTCTTACGAAACACGTGTTCTAAATACAAAAATACTAGAATTTACAACTTGAACATAGTTATCAATTTTCATGCCACCTAGAACTAACTTCACGATGTAGAATTTAGGTGTCGGTGCGCGCGCATCGTAAAAATTCACTCTCATCAAAAGAAGTATAACTTCAATAATCACACATCATCAGATTAATTCTTTGAAAATTAATCTTGTCAACGCTTCCGAGATTTCTTCGATATCGGCTTTCCTTGAGGGTGCTCCTTGGAATCTGAGAGCCTCTCTCAAGTGTCGGTTACGACCCTATTTCTTTTGTCAACTAAGCAAATAGGTTTGTTGATATTTGTTTTATTAGGGTTTACATTCTCAACGAGGCTCGGGGGTTTTTCGTCATCAGGGTTCGAGAGCTCTGTAGGCACGTTTTCAGAGAAAAATTTAGAATTTCTGAATGTTTCGTTTTTCATGCGATTGTTTTGGTTATTGAGAATAGTATTTGAAGTTTATTCACAGCATGATGAAAGCCGAAGCGTCTCTGCTTAAGCTTTATTTAATGCTTTTTATGCCTGAATTCTGTCTGGATTTCGGACCAGATCTGTCTTCCTTTCCAGATCGCATTTCTTAACCGATTCTCTTGAAATTTTGTAAGTGGATTCGACAATGTTTTTTTTTGGGAAAAAAATCGTATTTTGTCCATTTTGTAAATTTTCCAAAAACTGACTACAAAAAATATCTTCTATATCTATTATAATTATCGAACCATCTCACAAAGCTTCACAAAAATCGGCTGAGGAATGCGACCTGTAGAGGAGACAGACGTCAGCCTTGAGGTCTCCAGCTCACAAAGCCACTCTACTATCATCTTAGAGTGATAGGTGGAGATAACATGCCCAATTTAAAAAAAAACTTTTGGTTTAAAAGACTCTTGAAAACAGACAACTCTACCAATGTTATGTCGCTATCACACCTGACGTCTCCATAAATATCTGAAGCTATCTCTTTCCCTCACCATCATTATTATCGCTTCGCTTAAGAGTAAGGAATAAGGATAATGTTACCATGTGTACCTGCGTAAAACAGCTAAGAAGCAGATACAAATTGCCAGTTAGGTTTTATATTCAATAGGGATTTTGCAATCTAATGCGAATGGTCGGCTTTACGCTCGACACAGCGATAAAGATAAGTAGCCCGGGTTCTTCCACTTTACCCTACCAAGCGATCCAGCAGTGGAAGTACGGCTACGGTTCCTAGTCGATCGATAAACTGACGTTTAAGATTAAAGATCGACAAGTTCCAAAAGTTGCCAAAACTTAAACAAACGAGAAGACCGAGGTCCGGACATACGAAAGCATCTTTTTTCGAAGCTGAAACAGATGCTTCGCTTGCTAACGCGTGCTCGCTCGATAAATACTCGCCCAATTGAAGTTTAGTGATGTGCCTTAAGACCATAGGCAAAATGTGTGATTTAGTCAAGTTTAATCGTCAGTGTAGTCAGTGAGTTTAACCGTACTTCCACTGCAGCTGGTGGACTATAGTGGCATAGTAGAATGTTGAAAACACTGTAGGCGACTTTACCCCACCACTTATCAATTTAGGTGGTAAAACCATACTCTAACATTTTTTTTTTATTCCGCCTCATTTGGGCTCTTAGCTTTAATAGGAAGTGTTTTTAAATAAAATTCGCCTCTCAAGCCAGAGGGAGCGGGTTCAGTCACAGTCGAAAGATCGCACCAATTTGTTCATTGTGTGAACACACATAGGTAATATGTGAGTATTTAATGCCATCTGCTACGTAACTGAAATCCCTGTCACATTTAGGAGTAATTATCGTCCGGCGAAGACTGGGTGTTTTACTCCTCTGTCAGCCCCTTCGGGGTAAAAGCGTGACGATTTGTTATGTTATTTTTTTAAATCGCCTAACCTAATAATTAGTCGGGCAAAGTCGCTAGCAAAATTTTCAATTTTCCCACTATCCTCCAGGGGGGAAACTTGATCGGGCAAAGTGTAAGCACCCGCCACAGCGATAAAGATAAGCAGCCCGACTGTATGGCACACTTGTTGATATTGCGTTTCGAGGCCCTGGCGCCGGCGTAATGTGGCAACATCTGCTTGCAGTCTGCTGAATTCTGATTAGCTGGAAGTGCTTTGCAAGTCTCATTAGTGATCATCATCAACATTGTTAAGGGGAGGGTTGTTGATGACGTATACCTAACAGTGAATTGATACCAGTTGACAAGGACCATGATCACACGTGAACTGAGCATAGATTTTTCTTATAAGCCACTCATTCCGATCCATCGTATAAATTTGACCAGCGATTTGAACAATTTCGTCGACCCAACGAGCTGGTGGTGGTCGACTAACGCCTCGTTTAGTTTACTGGATAATTTCAGTTTAGTGTTTTACTTAAACTTATATCTTAAATAAATGTTATTTAATTATAAACTGTGTTTATTTTCATTTCAATGTGTAAGAAAGAGGTGGTAACCTAGCAATTTTAGAGCTATCAAATCTGATTCAATTCAGAAGATGATACTAATAAATCAACATCAGGTAAAGAAAGGGTCTAAGTATTATGCCTTGAGCAACGCCAAAATCCGGAAGAAGGTTCATTAACAATGACTATGTTGACAATAGTTTAAGAAAACCTTAGCTCCTGAGTAAAAAATCAGTAGAGATCTACTTCTGTCTGTCCAATCCTAATGACTCACACTGTGACGATGAAAAGCTTTCATCTGTCCAACGATAAATAAACGAAAACCAATTTAATTTTAAATGAGACTTAGCAATACTCTAATTTTAAGAAGAATGGGTAAGTGGGCATTAGATTTACTGTGACCGTAGTAGAGTCACAGAATATGTAACAGTTGGTACGTGTCGTGCGTGTGGAAATGATACATTTAGCCTACGCAGGTGGCCTACGCACCGTGAGTAACGTACTAGTTATAGACGACGAATCGATTAGACCAGTATGACAAATAGATAGATTACCTATTCCCTGTCACGAAATTAATACCCTCAAAAAAGCCTAAGCTTAAAGCCAATCATCCACACGCGTACCAATCCGCGGACTAATTTGCATGTAAATGCTGACGGCGAGTGGTTCGCGGACCAATCCGCCGCTCGCCTTTCGAGGACGCGAGTGCCGCGCCGAGCCTTCACCGTCTAGAGCGCCTGAGCGCTCGTGTAGTGTGTGGGGGCGGTGAAGGATTTGTCCACCGATTTGTACGGCGCGTCGTACGGCTCGTGGGCAAAGCGGCAACTGACTTGCAAAGTTTCTTCGTTACGTATCGTGTATGCGTGGCGTAACTCAAAGGGTTCGCAAAAAAGCGACAGGCTCGCGTGCAGCTCGCCTTAGCGGATTGTTACAAGCACGACACGTAAACTCGATACAGTAAGACGAAACGCTCAAGTCAGTCTGCGCCATGAGTAGGTGCGTCATGAGTAGGTGCAATTTGAGTCGTCCAATCGTGAGCGCGCTTTATTGCCTCGCCCGCACCTGCCGCAATAAATTGTTTTTGTAGAAAAAAACCTGCAAGCGCTATCTACTGACTTTATTATCTTCGAAGGAAACGCACGCGGCAGCGCGTCAACCTACGCCAACTAAAGTGTCGCAAACTTTCATCGTCTGGAGACTAACCCGTGCGCGCTGACCATTATATTCTAAAAAAACTCACCTTTGCATTAACTACGATGCGTAACAATAGAATGTTTTTTGACCGAGGGACTTGTATAGGGTTGCCAACTTGTAAAACATACACACATTTCCTGTAGAGGTAGGCAGAGGCCACTTCACTTCCAACGATCCTGACCCACACATTTCGCTTCTTCTAGGTGCTTCCGAGTCTTTTCATACATGCTCGTCGTTCATACTGTCAAAACAGTGTTTTACTGTTTATAAAAAACCAAGTAGGCAAAATACTGTTTCTTTCATCACCAATGTAAAAATGTTTTTTTGGCCAGTCAAAAATTATGAAGAGGGATTTGCATAATATTAATTACGAAGAGCTCTGACAAATATACTTAAATTAACATCTAAAAGAAAATAATTAAATACTGTTCATTTTCCTTCTCACACCTTAATCTTGTCATACCTACTTTATTTTTTGTTGAAAAAGTTGGCAGCCCTGGACCGGTACAAAGTTGCCCTTTGTATCCAGGAGGTTTCAATATTCATGAACGGAGGCTGGTTCCGAATGAGGCTCATTGTGGACTCGCTACTTAAATATGGCCACTGAAAGTTTGCGACGTGCATTAAATATCTATCAGAGTTACGGCCAACCCTGTCCGTCGGTGAGGTGGGATAAGGTACAAAACACACTGTACCGGAGACAGCTCCGGTGTGCGGTGATGCTGATTTTAACTTTGACTGTAAAAATCTCGATGTGTATACAAAAACCGCAGGGTGTAGCACACTGACACCGCGTCTTCGTGCGGAGATGCGCCGTGCGAACCTTGTCGCTCCGCACACCGAAGCATTCTGCGCATTACGCATTCTGCGTAGGCAGTGTTTTTTCCGCCTAAGAGACGAGAAGTGGAAGTTTTGAACTCAGTGGTGGATCTACCAGCAGGCTGAGGAGGTTGGAGATTGGCCTAGAGCGGTAGGTTTTAGTGCTGACAAATTTGGGCCAACACTAGAAAAAAATAAAACACCATTGTCAATACACGCAATGGATTTTTTTTTTAGACTTTTATTTAACTTGTCTTGCGTCGTTGTTAACGTGTAAGCGTCTGTGCTTCAGCTTCGACAAAAATGCTTTCGTATGTTATGTCTTATCATCTTTGTATATTCTGTTTGGATTTGTCTGTCTGGTCCATTTCAAAAATGTTAAAAAACTGACTCGACCATGAACGTAGAAAAAAAGTCGGACGGAGCTTCATCTTTGTCAAAACTGTGCTACCCAAAGTCAGCCAGCTCCTTGTACTTACAGGCCGACGCACACATTCACAGATATCTTTAGTCATTTGAGCGTAACGTTTACACTGACAACACGTCTATGCGGGGAAAACAAGTTTACAAAACAGCGTGTCTTGTGCGGTAAAATGGTGTAAAAACCGTATTGATCGCAAGAATAAAAATCATGGAATCACGTTTCGTAGGTAAATCAATTATTCAATGATTTATTCCCGAATTTCATACATTTTTATTCACCAGAAAATAATAATTCATTAAATCATTAGAGCGTTCCGGGAGTTGACACTCGCAACATCACTTCTCATCGTCGTCTCTTTCGGCCTTGTCGTGAATGACTTATTTCGGTCTTGCTCTTATGCATTGATTGACGTAACCTAGGTGACCATTTTTGTTTTGGAACGCTCTACACCTGGCAGACAGGCCAGTGTCAAGACCAGTGTTACCAATGTTCACATATGGAAATTTCCCTAAACACGGTAAAATGTTTTTTTACGAAACTCAATTCATTAAAGTTCCAAAGTATTTTCTTTTTACAAGATTTCCCAAAAAAATGAATCATGGAGAAATGACTGGATCCAAATAATTAGACGATGTAACGATCAAAACAGTTGGATCCCAAACCAATACAGTGTCATTTGCAGTATACATTTTAAAGCTAATGACTTATATACAACTAAAGGAGGATACGGCGTGTTGTTACATAATACATATGCAGTCCCTCGAAAAGTAAATTTTGCAACTTTGAAACTTTTCCACATCTAAAATTTAGCTCACTAAAACTTTTTGAAACGATAATAGCCTAGTTGGACTAGGCTCTCCTCTCGAGCAAGATGGAGCGGGTTCGATCCCGCTTAAGGCACGAATCAATCTGCTAATTGTGAGAACTGTGAACACATGTGGGTATTTAAAAACATTACTATAAACAAACATATTTACCTACATATTTATTTATAAACATACTAACATTACATAACCATGTCGTCACGCCTTTCCCCCGAAGGAGCTGGTAGAGATGTAATACAATACCCACACTTCGCCGGATCATATTCAGTTCCAAATATGCCAGAAGGCGAGCCTGTTGCCATAGACCGTGCTCCAGAGAAATATTAACAGATGAAATTATATATGCATAGAAATGTTTACAAATGAACAAATTGGTGCGTGCCTTTGGCTGGGATCGGATCCGCTCCCTCTGCTTGATAGCTGATTCTTCTCCCATTAGGTTATCATTGCTCAAAAATAAAACCATAAAAAAATGGGTAAATTTGGTTAACATGGCCACCCGAAATTCACTCACATTTAGAAAGTCACCGCCATGACAGAATTCAGTCCTGTCTTAGCTGAAGTTCCGTCCGACTTTTTTTCTACGTCCATGGACTCGACAAAAACATCTGTATAATTATTGAACCTGCTCACAAAATTTCAAGAATATTGGTTAAGAAATACGACCTGTAGAGGAAGACAGTGATCCAGCCATAATTCGGACAGAAAGCATTTATGTCGAATCTGAGGCATAGACGCTTCCTCGCTAACGCACGCTCGGTCAAATGAAATGACCTAGTCGTGTTTCGGGATGTAGTCCGGTGTAACCGTTCCGAAGACGGGTCTGAGCAGTAGCGCACTTGTAGCGTCACTCAACTGCCGTCTTTGTACTTCTTCACTCTACAAAACTTCAAGGCTAGAGTGAATAAGTACCTTATAGGCCGTCGTGCTCCATCTTAGACCACAACGTCGCCTAACATCAGACGAGTTGGTGGTCAAACGCCGACCTATTCTACAATAAAAAAAAAAAAAAAGAATGTGATAGATAAGGAGTCAACGGTGTCGATCCAAGTCATTGTGGCTAGCCGTTAGATCAAATGGCTGAATATCATCAGGAAGCTAGTTGAACGGTGGAGTTTTGTAAAAAGGATAGGCTGATAATAATTGAACGCCTAATTGAGTTAGTTGGCGGCGACATACCTACGTGTAACATAAGTGACAAAGCAATGATATGGAACCATGGAGCTGGTCTGATGGTCTGGTCCAATCGGACAGACGGTGACCACTGACCTTAGGAACTCCGCAACAGACCAAATAGTCTTGCTATGTTAGGCTGTTTAGATTGATCTTAATAAGAAGTCTTTTTTTACAATAGACTAGGCATGCGTTTGACCACTGACTCGCCTGATGGGAAGCGTCGACGTGATCGTGACACGCTTGCCTAGGAGATACCTATGCACTTTAATCTTAAACACCCCCGGATTGTATTTAGATGAAAAGACAGACGCAGGCAACGAGTTCCACACCTCTGCAGTTCTCTTCCTCCAGAGAAATAGTAAGATCAAGCACCAATGATAAAGCCAATAGCCGTAAAAGGTTGGTTTGCAAAATTATTTTTAGTGATAGAAAACGTCTCAAGATTTTCGCCTCAGTTAACAACTGGAATTAAAAGAAAATAGTCTGGCCTATTTAGGGAATTCTCTAAATGTGTTACGTGTTCCTCGTATTCGTGCCCACGTATATAGTTACCAAGTAACGAATTAAAGGAAACGAGCCTACGCATCTTATTCATTGTGTGTGATAGTACTTACTCTACTGTAACAACACCTACCTATATCATGAGAATTATTATTTTTTCGTTAATAGTTTATGAAAAGCGATGATAGCCTAGTTGGAGAAGGTCCGCCTCTCAAGCCGGGTTAACACCCAGACGAAGGCACGCAGCAATTTGTTCATTGTGTGAACATACATATGTGCGTATTGTATGTCATCTGCTACATGACTGGAGCTCGATGTATGACGATAGGCTTGCGCCCAATCACATTTGGGACTGAATATCGTCCGGCGAAGTGTGAGTGTTGTATGACACCTCTGCCAGCTCCTTCAGGGGAAAGGCGTGACGATATGTTATGTTATTGATAGGCTTGCCATCTCGGCGGATGTAGGCATAATATCAAGAAAGTTTGTATGGGCCTGGAGGGCTATTCCTGGGGGGCTATTCCTGCGCGTGAGATGAGATGAGATTTTATCTTGGTCACTCTCACACTTATGACGTTTCAAACGAGAGCAACAAGGACGAGAAAAAGTGAGATGAAAATCTCAAATCTCCGAATAGGGTCCCTGCGCGTGAGATGAGATGAGATTTTATCTTGGTCATTCTCACACCTATGACGTTTCAAGCGAGAACAACAAGGACGGAAAAAGATGAAATGAAAATCTCAAATCTCCGAATAGGGTCACTGGTGGCTAGCCATGTTGTGGTCAATACTCACTACACTGCGGCGTGAGTATTGACCACTTGTCATACTGTACTCACCACACTGCGGCGTAAGTGACTAATTGGCAATTAAGTAAGAGAACTCTGTTGTGTTAATATTTGCGTTATATACAGTGTTAAGTGGGCTGTTTATACTTCAGTTAATATTGACTGTGTAGAGGAGGTGTAGGCCGTTTTGTGATGGATCTGAGATGACGGAGGTAGGGAGTAGAGAATGGCAGAGGGGCAAGTTTAACGCCGAGAGTAAACTTATGTTTAAAGCGGACATTATTCTACTCAATTTGTAATCTAAACCTTCAGTGAAAAATTATCTAACTGATGATGAAAACCGCTTCAAAATCAGTTGCGGTTTAGGAGTTAGCAGATATACAAGTACAGTTAGAGTGACAGGCAGACGCGGAAAGCGACTTTTGTTACCCGACTGCGTAAGAAGGAGGGTCGTGTTTTTCAAGTGTATGGATGTATGTTTGAGGTTTCTTTGGAATGCCCTACAGCCTAAACAGCTTGATAGATTTCGTCATGTGAGGTGTCATTCGAATGGTCTTAAGTGAATTCGAGTGGAAGTGACAAAGGGTACAATATTTTGGTGCTGGATTTTTGTTTTTCTTTTAATAATGTTACTCTAATTTACTTTTATAGAGATAAAGATTACTGCGTGACACATTGGCTATAATATTAACTTTGTGTCCAAAGACACACATGTACACACTTTAGTGTCTTGGCCTCGAAACCTAGATTGCTGTAAATATAACCAATGTGTGGCCGTAGCATTTATTTCATAGCACCGGCAAGCAAATGAGCGAGACTTGACGACATCAGATCTACAATGCAATACATCTTTATTGCACACAAAAAATACAAAGTAAAACAAACATAAAGAAAATATTAAAATAAAATATCACACCACCACCATACACCTACCATGACATATTATCGCCATGATCGTTGTGTTGAAAGCAAATCGTATCACAGCGCAATAAGGTTCATGATCGCACAGCGTCGAATACAAAACGCAAACATCTTGGCAATAGGATGTCATGGTAGGCCCACTGGGGCCTTTTAAGAGTTGTCTCTCTGCCTTCTTATTCTGTTGTTTAACCGTTGTTTGGGTCAACGCGGCCGCTAATTAATACTTGCGGGGTCTCTCATTGTCCAACTTCAACGGCTTCTGAGTAATTGTACATTTCTTTTATATTTTATATATATTTTGGTTAGGTACTTCGTATTTAACGGAATCGTTTCATCTGTCCGATCTTGCAATTGAATTGAATTGAATTCAATGTCATCGTTATAACGTATCAACGTCATGCCTTGTAACTGTAATTGATCGAGCGCAGCGTAAGTCTCAGTTTTAATGAGACAACTCTGAATTTGTATACAGCATGTTCGAAAACCCTGTTGTATAATTGATGGGCATGTACACACTTCTAAGTATTCATGCAATAATACCAAAAGAAACACGTTAAAAATAGCAAGGGTTATGACCGGTTTAAAATCGCAAGGAAAAACGGAAATTTCGTTTTATTTTTTAAATCTGTATCATATGTTGGTGGCTTTTATTCTAAAAAAGTAACAGCACGACCAGAATAGTTAACAAACAAAAGTGATGCAATTTAGTGGCTGCGTTCGCGATTTTAGGAGGGCGGAGCACGATGTGTGTTGCATTTTTTATATTCAATTAGTTGCGCCCCGCGGTTTCACCCGCGTTTAAGAAGTATCCTATGTGCTATTCTAGACTATAATCTATCTCCGTGCCAAATTTCATCCAGATCTGTTCAGCCGTTCTGGCGTGAAAGAGTAACAAACATCCATCCATCTATCCATCCATCCATCCATTCTCACAAACTTTCGCGTTTATAATATTAGTAGGATGTTTAATTTCAAGTAGCATAACTGCATCCTCTAGTGGATACTTTCTGTTATATACTCGCGGATATTACAGAGTTTTTGTAACAACCTGTATTTGTATATATGTACAAATATGTTTGTACGGCGATAGCCTGAGTACCGGTGATGCGACGTTCGTGTAAATTTTGCAGGCAAGTAGTTAATTTCAATACTTATTTTTAATTTGAGCTAAGTCATTCCAGAGTGATAAATAAACTCTTCATTGTTCACACCAGAAATAACTATACATAAAAAGAAAACTAATATCACTTCAAACTATAGTGTAACAACTGGCGGCCTTATCACTAAAAGCGATCTCTTCCAGACAACCTCAGGATGGAGAGGATATGACGAAGATGAGGATATAGGGTTCATACATCTTAGTACCATACCCTTACATCGCAATGATGTCCACGAGACTCTCGATTAGTTTTCAATACGAGATTTTTTTATTAAGAGACGACTGGAAACAACATTTTTTTAAATTAATTATATCATTATAACTATCTTAAAAAGAACAAACAACTCATGGCTCAGTCGCAGAATGTCCCTTTCCTAAAATGTCTACTGCACGCAAAACGTCCCTTTTGCAAAATAAAACATAACATAACATTTCGTCACGCCTTTCCCCCGAGGGGGCTGAAAGAGGTGTAATACAACACCCACACTTCGCCGGACGATATTCAGTCCCAAATGTGACCGGAGGCGAGCTTGTCGTCATACACCCGGCTCCAGTCATGTAGAAGATGACATACAATACGAACATAAATTCACACAAAAAATAATATCCTACTAATAATATTATAAACGCAAAACTTTGTAAGAATGAATAGATGGATGTTTGTTACTCTTTCACGCCAGAACGGCTGAACAGATCGGGGTGAAATTTGGCACAGAGATAGATTATAGTCCAGAATAGCACATAGGTCACTTTTGAAACCGCGGGGCACAGCTTGTATCAAATAAATGTGTTTCCTTCTAGATATGGATGGATCTAACATAATCATGTCGCATCTAACTATGAAATTAGCAAGAAAATGATAAATTTGATCTACTAGTTAAATGTAAGTCAAGTAGTCTGTCCGATTCTAATTGGCTGGCTAGATCATAACTCTCGGTTTCCGTTAGTCGATTTGCATGACCGTTAGAAATGCAGTAGAAACGCTGGATCGCGGTAGTAGAGCTTTTAGTGACCCAGACAGGCAAACTTTTAGAAAACTCGTTTTTTTTTTTAAATCGTTGTTTTTATTCGATGGCATCCTAGTTGGGAGAAGGTCCGCCTCTCAAGTCAGAGGGAGCGGGCTCGAACCCAGCCGACCGCACGCACCAAATTGTTCATTGTGTGAACATATGTGCGTATTGTATGTCATCTGCTACATGACTGGAGCCCGGTGTATGGTGACAGGCTCGCCCCCTGTCACATTTGGGGCTGAATATCGTCCGGCTAAATGTGGGTATTGTATTACACCTCTGCCAGCCCCCTCGGGGGAAAGGAGTGACGATATGTTGTTTTTATTCGAAATATCCAGAAAGGTGGTTAAACAACTCGAGTGTTTGTTAGACTGTTTTTTCGTTGTAAGAAATACTAAGTGTACCCCACGGTGTTAGCCGCGGTTAAACATTACATATCGACACGCTTTTCCCCTTACAGGGGCTGGCAGAGGTGTAATACAACACCCACACTTCGCCGGACGATATTCAGTACCAAGTGTGACAGGGAGCGACCCTGTCGCCATACACCTCCAGTCATGTAGCTGATAACTACGCACATATGTTCACACAATCAACATATTGGTGCGTGCCGTCGGCTGGAATCAAACCAGTCCCTCTGGCTTGAGAGGCGGACCTTCTCGAACTAGGCTGTCATTGCTTAAAGCATATGTGTTATTCTGGTGGATTGTAGTATCTCTGTACCAAATTTCATCCAGATCCGTCCAGCTATTCTGGCTTGATTGAGTAATAAACATCTATCCATCCAATCCATCCATCTTGACTTTCGTATTTATAATGTTAGTATGAAGTACTTCTACAGGTCTTTTGAGTTTTTGAAGTGAAACTTCTAATGCGACTTCCAACAAGGTTGCGTTAAGCGTTTAACGCTCCTGGGAAGGGGAAATAGAAAGAGACAGAGCGAGAGTGAATGCGTAGCTCTCGAACTCATGCGCGTAGTAAGAAAGATACACAGAAATTTCACTTCTTCCGCGCGGAGGGACTCCACGCACTTTTTTTTTTGCGATTTCGCCTTGGTTGATATTAAAAGTTGTTCACGACATGAACAAGAACCATGAACTCCTTTCGGCTTAGCACCACCGTTCCGTCTAACCCTGCAAAGATGTATCGAGGACAGATAGCTTAGTAAGATAAACAAGGACTAACATGTACCTCCAAACACAACAGACTCAAAGCAAAGCCGCTGTGTGCTTAGAGCTTTGATTGCAAGCTTATAAACTGCATTTGCTGTAATAAAGATAAACTGAACAGTCCTGGATTTCAAACATATCCGTATTCTATAGCTTTGTCACATCTACTCGTAAGCGTGGATAAAAATGATGGAAAGACAATTTGTCTTCGGCCCGTGCTAACCCTGTAGAAGCGGGACGCCGCAACCGCCGCCGCGGGAAAGTGGTCGCGATCCGAGACTAGTATTTACCCGACTGCGCGAGATGTTTTTTAGGTGCATATATGTATGTATGTGGGTATGTATGTATGTATGTATGTGTGTATGTATAAGGTTTCTTTGGCACGCCCTACAGCCTAAATAGCTTTATGGATTTCGACATGTGAGGTGTCATTTGAATCGTCTTGATAGTGGAAGCGACATAGGGTACAACATTTTAGTTATAATTATCCCGAGTGTCGGACTATGCAATTTTAATTTAATGTCAGAGTCTACGTCAAAGTCAAAATGTTTTTATTCAGTTTAGGTATCAAAGATACACTTATGAACGTCAAAGTTTTTTTTTTAAATAGTCTCGACCGCCTTGTTCAGATAAAGAGCCTCTACTCAGAAGAACAGGCAAGAAACTGAGGGGCATTATTTTTTTAAAGAATAAATAAATTACATAACATATCGTCACGCCTTTCCTCCGAGGGGGCAGGGGGCAGAGGTGTAATACAACACCCACATTTCGCCGGACGATATTCATTGGCAGAAGTGGAAGGCTCCAGACATCTTTGTCTTATAAATAATTCTTAACCTTATAATAGCCTCTTTTCATTTATGTAGTTTTTACATGCATGTGATTTGAATTTTCCCTCAGTGAGTAGTTCCCTTGTAATATTTTTCGGGATTTTATTGTAAAAACGAACGCAGTTGCCTAAAAAGGACAAATGTAATTTTGCAGTCGGGTTTTTTTTGTTCACCTTTTAATAATGATACTTGTTAATTACTTTGAACTGACGCAAATTATGGAATGTTAGCTTAATGATTGAGCAGCTACAAAACCACACAGGATCGGCTCCGGTTCATGTATAGTTAGTAGAGATTTTGACAGAATAAACCACTTTACAGGTACGAAACACACAATGTTCAAAATGTTGTTGGATGCAATGTTCAGATTGCCGTCTCTACATTGTTTTGCTCTATGGCTTTACTGCACTATAGCAGCTGTCAAACGACCTGGGGGCTTACCACAACCTCTTAAAACATCATTAATTAAGCCTTACTTCGTAATTTCGTACCATGACCACCCTAAAAGTATTCCTGTTAAGTTTTGATATCGCTTAGCAGTTTTGTTGACGTCACTCGATTTCGTTCATTCAATCCAAGGAACATTTGTTTAAAAACCGTACCATGACCTCTAGAGTATTCCTGCCGAGCTGTCAAATTAGCAGGAATGATACAAATGACAACGATTGTTAAAAAGTTGCTCTCCGTGTAACTTTTTCTATTTTTAAGTGAGTTTTTGCTGTGTTTCTGAGGTTCTATTTGTAATATTTAGCAAGATGGCCGATGATTTGGAAACTTTCGAGTTTCTCGAAGCAGATAATGGAAGCTCCGTACTACGAAGGACGCCTTCGGACGGGCTCCAGAGAAATTTCAACCCATTTTCACATAGATTTTTTGTTGGCTAAGTCAGCTCCTTTTGATGCACTTGCTTCTTCTTAGAGTGAGCCTTCGCCTGCAGACTCCTATTAAAGCCCGCAGCGATTTCACTGTGGGTTTTTAAAAAGTCTCAGACTGAGACTCTGCGGCCGCTGTGACAAATTATTCTAAGCATTAAATTCTAGATATCACCAAAATAATTTTCACAAACTTTAATTGGATACAGCAATTGAATTTTAATTTACCTTCATGATCATAGGTAGATTTAATTTACGGTTTTGAGGGGAACCGAAAAGATGGTGTCATGATTTTGTATTATTTTCTAAAACGAAAACTCGCCTTTACTGAAAGAGGGAAAGAGGAGCGAGATTTATCTCATTTATCATCATCTTCATCAGAGATTTAATGAAAAATGTTATGACAAACATACGGAAGACTATGGTGGTATGGCTATGTTGCCTCTAGCCTGCCCTATGAGTCAAAACAAAAAAAAAAACGTTTTTGACATTGTTCATTTTTTTTTTTTTTATTAATTTATTCATGACCATGGATACTCGTCCTTCAGTCGGATTCTTAGTAATATTTTTTCCTTCAGTAACAGATGATGGGATGATGATGATGAGGTGATGATGAAGACGATGAATCCCTCCCCTTTCCCATTCCAGTAAAGTTATGGATACTTTACTGAAACTTTAAGTGAAGTTTTGTAGAGACCACGAAAAATCGCGTTTCGCGATGTTTGTATCATTTGCCCACACTCGTGCACGTTGACGAACCGGTAAACGTTAATAATCCACCATTATTACAATTTAACACTCGAAGAATCACAAGTTTTAGAAAATAATACAAAAAGACGACACCATCTTTTCGGTTCCCGCCAAAACTCCTGACATTGTTCATACAACCAAGTGTCGCCAGATGTTTCTTAGGAGAGATTGTACGCGAGTGAGGAAAATAAAAATTCTTAGGGAAGAAACTAATAATAAATCATAGTGTTTTTACTTGCAACTTGTAAAAACCGTAAGTGTAATTTCCCTGTATCGATAGGATATTGTAGGCACGATTTCGCTATGCGGTCGTACTATTGTACGACCCCGATTGTACGATTTTTACATGGCAAAAATCGTATAATTACGATTGACATCGTACATCTGGCAACACCACACTCCAAAATACGCAAAAGTACCACAGAGTGTATAAAAGCACTTGTATCGTACATTCTTTTGACATCACTGTAGCAGGAGTAATAACGTTTTAAAACATTATTGTTTTCAATGCTTGTGGTAGGGTACAAAACAATACTTATTAAGGAATGTAACAAAACGTTCCTGCGCAATGATGTTTTTGTAAAAGTTCATGGTAAGCCCCCTGGAGATAGCTGATAGAGGCGTCACTAAAGGCACTTGTGACTGAAGAATAATAACCACAGCATAAAGAATAGCTATTATAAAAACTATATTTTTATTTCGATTTGAAACATTTATGTTTGCTATTGTCTACGTTTTGCACGTTCTTCTGTCCGCAACATCGCAACGTTTCATACATAGCCTTTCCATTTAATTAAATATAATACATTTGTTTCAGGTTTCTGAGACCCATATGACCAACCTTTGGCACTCAGTGATTGTGTAGTTTTCTTTCTATTAGTGATTTCATTTAAAAATCAAAATAGTAGTTTCGGAGTTAGCACCTACATCCAAGCTATGCCTTTTTAACTCCAGACTCAAAAACAACGGGGTGTTATAAGTTTGACGTCTCTGTATATGGGTGTGTGTCTGTGGGATCGTAGCTCCCGAACGGCTGAACCGATTTTGATTTTGTTTGAAAGGTGAATTAGCCGGGGTATTCTAGCTATGTTTGATGAAAATCGGTGTCGGGGATTTTTTTTTTTTTAATTTATTATTATGCTAGCTGCGCGGGGTAAACCGCGGGTTTTACCCGCGGTCCAACAGGAACCGTTTATTTTTTCGGTATAAAAAGTACGCTATGTTATTTTCTGTACCCCAGACAACATGTACCTATGCAAAATTTCAAGACGATTCGTTGAGCAGTTGAGACGTGAAAGCGTTACAAACAAACAAACAAACAAGGTCACTTTCGCATTTTTAATATTAGTTAGGATGAAGACTAGTGAGTATATATAATTTTATAGGAGATGAGATGATGATCGCTAACTACCAAGCAGCCCATCTGCTTGTTTACCGCCTATGGCATAAAAAAACCGAAGGAAATGAAACGCGTTTCTTGCACCGATTCAAGATTAAACTCAACCAACTAACTTGCACTTGCCCGTCAAGTTTTTCAAGTCATTAAGTCGAGGAAGCATCAGGCTTTACATTAATATGTATCATATTATAATCTCTGATGGACTCGAATGATATGAGATGTGACAATGGCCTTCGCTGGGTCCGGGTCGTCCAATTTTAGGACATGGCAACTGTGTATGCGAAAACAACTCATCTATTTGTTTGCACGTCTACCTGTTTATTAACATTTCTAGACTAAGCTGATTACTTAAAGCGCCTAATGACTTCGACTTCATCATCTGCTTTATATATCCTACTAATATTATAAACGCGAAAGTTTGTAAGATGGATGGATGTTTGTTACTCTTTCACGCCAGAACGGCTGAACAGATCTGTATGAAATTTGGCACAGACATAGGTTATAGTCTAGAATAGCACATAGGATACTTTAAAACCGCGGGTGAAACCGCGGGACGCAGCTAGTTATATATAGATAGATAGATCAGCCCGGTATGTCCCATTGTTGGGCAAAGGCCTCTCTTCCTTCTTTCCAGTTGTCCCTGTTTTTGGCTTTGGTGGGCCAATACTTTTCATAGGCGTCAAGCTCGTCTTTCTATCTCGTCTTTCAGTTATATATAAATAACATAATGTCTTCACGCTCCCTTCACGCTCTAATCCGATTCCGACCCTTCTTCTATGATCACAGATATCAAATCACTTCCGCATTGCTGCTCTCCCGGTTCCGTAACGCTCACGTTCCAACCCCGTCACGTCCTGCCTCTGACCCACTGCCGTTTTGGGGGCCTACAATGACATTTTATTACCATAATGGTTACGTTTTGCTTTTGTCACTGCGCGACCATGGCCCTTATTGCGCGGCGATACGATTCGCGGTCGCGCAGCGTCGAAAACAAAACGTAACCATCATGGCTTAAAGATGTCATAGTAGGCCCTCTGATATTTTTTCATCCCGCTCTTATCGCATTCAAATCCTGATCATTATAACTCCCTGTCCCATTCCCATTCTGTCCGTTCTTATAGCACTCCAAACTTAAAAAATAGTTTCACACTTGTAACTCCCTGCTATATAGGATTCCCTAAGCCGGGAATGCTTTAAAACAAACACAGAGACATAAAGTCAAAATGTACACTTACGAACGAAAAAGTTTTATAATACAACTCAACCGCCTTATTCGGAAAAAGAGCCACTACTCAGAAGAACCGGCAAGAAACTGATGGGCATAGCTATTAACATCCAAACCCTGATCCTGAACCCTGCCTTAGTTCCTGCCGTCCCGAATCCGTGACGTTCCCGCGCCGCCCTATCCCCGATCCGCTCCCATTCGCTCCTTATAAGATATTCTTTAGTCCTCGATCTGCTCCCAATAAAATGTTCTTGGGTGTTATAAATTAATGTCATAATCATGCCTATAACTTAGAAGGACTAGGTTCTGACCCAGCTTAAGATACGCACTAATTTGTTCATTTTGTGAACATAATCTGTGCGTATTCAATGTCATCTGCTACGTAACTGGAGACCGGTGTATAGCGACAGGCTCGCCCCCCGACATATTTGGGACTGAATATCATCCGGCGAAGTGTAGGTGTTGTACACCTGTGCCAGGCTCTTCGGGGAAAAGGCGTGACGATATGTTATGTTTCAGTTGCATAAAGACTAGGTTTAAGTAATGACTCGACCGGTTTAACATTATCTAATATTAGCTGCTCCCCGCGGTTTCACCCGCGGTTAAAAAGTATCCTATGTGCTATTCTAGACTATAATCTATCTCTGTGCCAAATTTCATCCAGATTTGTTCAGCCGTTCTTGCGTGAAAGAGTAACACACAAACATCCATCCATCCATCCATACATACAAACTTTCGCGTTTATAATATTAGTAGGATTTTATTTTAATTAACCTAATACTTTATTTACCGAATCTATAATTTTCATATTAATACTTTATGTCAGAGCGTCTGATCTGATCATCAAAAGGTCAATATACTGATTGGAAAATTTCTCCGTCGCGACAATTTTTGCGATTTTTATAGCCAATAACTTGAGCACAAGCAAATTGAGATCGTAAAGATGCTATGATAAAAACTGTATTGGTATGTAGGTGTAACGGTACGCTATACTAATGACAGAGTGAATTGGCTTTGTGCAATATTTTTAGTTCATTTTTTTTCTACCTGTGCAACTCAAAAGAGTTGATTTTCGACTTTTCGCCGTTCTGTTCTAAACGTAAATCGAACTAATATTATAAATGAGAAAATAAGTGGTTGTTTGTTCCGTTTTCACGTCTTAATAACAAAATCGATCATTGTAAATTTTTGCTTTACATAGTACATTGTCAGGGTTACAGAAAAGGGCCCTACTTTTCATCCGGAAAAAATTAACGATTTCCGTAGGACCGCGGGTGGAAACACTGGGCGCAGCTAGTTTCAGGCTCCAGTCTAACTGAGCAGCCACACCTGCACAACCTCTCCGGTTAACCGTAGCGTGTATAACCGACTTTAGATTCAGTTTCATAGAAGATCCGTCACCGCGTCGCACGGTCCTGCCATGGCACAGTGGATGCACAGTTATCCGTGCAAACTGGTATTGCAGGTTGAGTTCCGTCTAAGGCATGACATTGACTGCATCTTGGAATAGATTAAAGACGTTCTCAGACTACGCTATAATAGACATACTTATCGGCAAGTAGACAAAAGCGAGCAAACAGAAAGGTGTGGGATTTTCAAAATTGCAAAATTTGGGAACGAGGCAGATTGGACAGTAAGACATGGCTGTGGTCGATGGCGATTTTACACTACCAATATTCATCATCATCATTACAGTCTTTTACGTCCCACTCCAGGGACACCGACCTACCCTAAGTCAAAAGTGATTGAGCCGTTACCCACCACGCTGGCTCATTGCGGGTTGTGGATTTCACATGTCTTTCGAATCATTCTTCTAGGACATGTCGGTTTCCTCACGATATTTTCCTTCACCGTAAGAAGACGTGTTAAATTTAAATGCGCATTGGTGCACGGCCAGGACCAAACCTATGACCTACGGATTGGAAGGCACGGCCCATCCTGCTCTGCCAACACGACTCCACTAATATTATTAAGAGGTAAAGTTTGTGAGTTTGTACGTAGACGGTAATCTTCTTTAGTAAGAGCCTGCTAATACTAAAAGGGGAACTCAGGGCTAGGCTGTCATACGGGCGGTCTTTATGGCATTGCATGTAGCTGTCTCAACGAGCTGAAGCACAGTGCTGGAGACTCTGTTGTGTTCTTTTGGAAATCCCGGAGTCCTCCATTAGGCGGCAAAAGGCTACCGGGAGGGTTTTAGTATGAACCATCCTACATACATATGTAGTTGAATCCATGGGAGCAGGGTATCGTGCATGAAAAATACCCTCCCTATAAAATAATAATAATGTTTTAAAATAAAAAATAACCGTCTTCCCGTCATCAGAAATGGATTTTGTAAAATAGGACCAATCTCTTATCATTCCAAAAAAAAATTTTTTTTATACGATTCAATTACATTAACAGAGTTATGCGTTAAAACATAAAAAAAAAAAAATACAACCGGATCGAGAACCTCCTCATTTTAGAAGGCGATTAAAAAGGATAATTTTACTTCTTCGGACCTACATATCTGTTTTTTTTTATTTCACAAACAAAACGCCACAATTATTGAACGCCCTCTAAAATTGTGAGCTTAGTCGCGCGTAGATTAGCTGGTCCCACATTTTGATCTTTTTTTTTAAATGTAGAATAGGTCGGCGTATGACCACCAACTCGCCTGATGTTAAGCGACGTTGTGGTCTAAGATGGAGCACGACGACCTATAAGGTACTTCTTCACTCTAGCCTTGAAGTTTTGTAGAGTGAAGAAGTACAAAGACGGCAGTTGAGCGAGGCGCTACAAGTGCGCTACTGCTCAGACCCGTCTTAAATCATGTCGACCAAATTTTCGGCCTTTCGCCTCCTTCCCCGTCATACGTGTATACTATGTTTAGGTAACACCTCGAGTGCCTCGGGAGCGAAGCTGTCTAGCTGTCAGGTTAGTCTGTTACCAACACAAAGAGGTTTCGTTTACACGCTAACGTATTGTAAATAAAATGTAAGTGGATTTTGAATGGAATCACGAGCCTTTTCAGTGCTGTACGTGGATTTATGACATCAAGTAACATTATTAAAAGAAAAACAAAAAAACTGTGAAATGTAGTCTGACACTACGGATGTAATTAAAATGTTGTACAGCATGATAGTTATATCCAAAATAATATAAAAAGCAAGGCCTAAAAAACCGACTTCCCGTCTAGCATAACATATCGTCACGCCTTTCCCCCGAGGGGGCTGGCAGAGGTGTAATACAACACCCACATTTCGCCGGACGATATTCAGTCCCAAATGTAACAGAGGGCGAGCCTGTCGCCATACACCGGGCTCCAGTCATGTAGAAGATGACATACAATGCGCACATATGCTTACACAATGTACAAATTGGTGCGTGCCGTCGGCTGGGTTTGAACCCGATCCCTCTGGCTTGAGGGGCGGGCCTTCTCCCAACTAGGCAGCCAATTGGCTGCTAATTACTAGCAACACTTTGACACACATACCACTAAGTAGCAACTGCTCATTAATGGCATGCTTTAGTGCTAGTACTAGTAATGAGCATGTCTATCTGTTTACCGCTTTAGCAATAAACGTTGTATGGCCTTAGAATAGCTACACAGTCTTTTGTCTTTTACGTTCGAGTTCAAAAATTTAAAAGGAAAATAAAGAAAAAAACACTCTATGACTATCCGAGGCACAGATCTAGGATGTAAAAGATCGACAGTGACAATTCGATAGTGATACAAAAAAACATTTGCGCATGCGTGAGTAAATTAGTGTTGTGAAAAGTACTTATTAATTTATCGATTGACCAAAAATGGTCCTTCGGGTGCTTGTTGATAAATATAATCTTTCGCATACCAATTGAGTTGTTTTTTGTTCCAAGTAACACCGCTGCTGAGCTAAAATGAATATTAATCACTAAACGGGTGTTAAGCTAGGCGGAAGAGTTAGATATCAGTGTCACCATGTATCTAAGTTAACATAATAAAAGTAAATAATAAGATCAATATAATACTATCCTAGTAATTCGCTTCGAATTGTGACCCTTGACCAATTTTACTCGTATACGGATTAGGATAAGTAATGATACTTATCTCATTGGTTTTGTACATTTATTTATAATTTACATATATATTATTTATTTAAATGAAATATAATTAAATTAGACTTGGATGTAAGACACCCAAAATGTGTAAATTGAATTAAAAATGGTGATCAGATAATGAAGGTACATACTTATATTTAATACAAAAATGTTTTACGCCTCATCATTCAGTACAAACTCGGAAGAATGTCAATTTACTTTTGATGGCATTGATTAAAAAATGTATGCTTTGTTTATGTTTTGCACCCATCTCGCCTACCTAATGAACTTTGATAAAAACTATCGATAATAATGACGTCATCTTTTTATCCATCTCTAGTGAAAATCGAGCGTAAACTAACTAATATTTTAATGCTGAATTTCATCACCAATTCTGCTTTCGTCTAGGAAATATAGATGTTACGAAGAAACGACAACAACATACCGCTGGTAAATCGGTTTTTGGAACCAATTTATGTTATGTTTTAGACAAAATTTAGACAAAAACATCACAATGGAATTTTGATATTTACCCATGAAACGACAAATTTTGTGGGTTACATCTTGGATTCACATCACAATTGCTAAACTCACAAGATGACATAACTGCATTTAGCTACAATTGCTCTCTTTTGAGTCTATTTATAATTATTTTAGTAAAAATATAAATCACAGGAATTTTCGCGTGTTCCCAGGTGGCTCGCTGTAATTAATGACAAAAGAATTATTGACCAACATTTTATTTGTAGGCGACCTCTTTCTCTCTTGTGGAGTATACATTTCGATGGAGACTTCTCTGTCCCACGCTTCGTTGGTCTTTTGCGAAGCAAAAAAAAATCTTAGGTCTGTGATCCGAGGCTATATGACGTTTATTGCTAAGGGGGTTGGATTGCTATGTTTGCTAGTTAGTTAGTTTTATCGTTGGTCATGTCAGCCATCATGGCAGAGTTTTTAGACCGCTTGAAAGCCTCTCTTTATCACAAGATAAAGCTATACAAATAGCTAACACATACGAAGGAAAAGAAAAACAGGTAATATAAGGTACCTATAGCCACTCGGCCTAAATACGAACTCAGTAATGTAAAGTAGAATTTTATTACTTAAAACTGTATACAAATAAATGTATGTAATAGTTTTGACTGCCTCGGGGGCTCTGTTGGTAGTGAACCTGCCTTCTGAGCTTGGGGGCGTGGGCTCGATTCCCACCTAGGGCAACCATTAATGTGTGAACATTTGTGTTTCTTCTGTGTCTGGGTGTTCCTCTATTTACTTAAGTATGTACAAGTATTTAAAAATATACATGTACCTATGTATATCAGTCTCTGGCAGCCACTGTACAAGCTTTGCTTAGTTTGGGGTCAGGCGACCGTGTGTAGAAATGTCACGAATTTATTTATTTATAACTAGCTGCGCCCCGCGATTTCACCCGCGGTTAAAAAGTATCTTATGTGCTATTCTAGACTACAATCTATCTCTGTGCCAAATTTCATCCAGATCTGTTCAGCCGTTCTGGCGTCAAAGACTAACAACCATCCATCCATCCATTCTTACACACTTCCACGTTTATAATATTAGTAGGAAGTAGGATAGGATGTTGGTACTTTACATTAAAAAAAAACAGAATCTAAATGCCTTCATATAAATATAAATCCAGAGATTCAATAGGTGATGCAACAGGTCGTAATGAAAAAATAGCTCAGACGACAAGCGCAGGAATAAAATATCATAGATTCCAATAAAGGGAAATACCTTCGCTGATAGTGGAACTGCTTCCTGTGAAGACATTGGAGATTAAACGGTTCAGAAAGCATCTTGGATCGTACCATGCAGGCCAAGCATACGCAACGCGACACCGGTACGTCGAATCTTTCCATCAAGACAGACGTATGTATACACATAGCCTTGTCACGTTCTCACACGACAAAAAGTGGAATAATTTTATCGCGCGCGCATGTTAATTAGGCGTGCTCATATTATGAAGATAATCTTGGATGCAGATTGTTTACGCGCACAACGTCAAAAACGCAAAATAACTAAAGCCCGCAAATTGCCGAAAGAGTGTTTAAAATGTTAAAGGCGTAAATGAGCAAGGAGTCGAATGTCAAAGCGTCAAACGTTTAGATATTTGGATATTTCGTTCTATGGATCAAATGCAGATGATGGACTCTCCTATATATAAATCTATCCTAATTCTAATCCTATCCAAATCGCAATCCTTCCAAAGTAATTTATAAAATATAAAATAAAGTGAGTTTGTTTACTTGTTACGCTTTCACGCCTCAACTACTCATCCGATCATCATGAAATTTCGCAAACACGTTTTCAGGGATGCAGAAAACGACATGAGTAACTTTCATAACATAACATTAATATATCGCCACGCCTTTGACAACACCCACACTTCGCCGGATGATATTCAGTCCCAAATGAAACAGGGCGCGAGCCTGTCGCCAAACACCGGGCTCCAGTCATATAGCAGATGACGTACAATACGTACATATGTTCACACAATGAACAAATTGGTGCGTGCCGTCGGCTGGGTTTGAACTCGCTCCCTCTGGCTTGAGAGGCGGGTCAGATCATCGCTTTTAACTAACTAGGCAACCCGAAAAAACTGGGTTCCTGGGGGAACGCGGGTGAAACCGCGAGGTTCGATACTAGCTGCTAGTATCCTTTAAAATAATACAGCCCCGATAATACAGTCACTTTACGTCGACTAACTCTGCATTAAATGTTTAATTTTCGGATATTAATGCCTTAAGTGAAGTTAAATCAAAGTTTCAAACAGAAGAAACAACTTTACGGATTTGACTAATCTAATTAAGCAACGAGAGTGAATTGAAGTGAGGCTCGACCTTCGAATCGATTTAACTTTTCACGATTCTCGCAAACACCTTTTCTTGGTAGATTTTCAACCAAAACTAAAGAACGAGTTGATCGTTCATGCAGCGCAAACTCACCGCTTCGACGGCGCCCCGTCTAGAACTAGACGAAGTTGACGACAACTAGACTTGTCTATTTGACTATACAACGTGTCGTTTCGCAATCCCGCGGAATTCGTAGAGGCAACCTTGAAATACAAAAAAAAAAAAAACAGCTATTCAATACATTCTGCCCACGATCAACGAATTTTTTGTTTAGAACAACTTGGTTTTTTTTTTCGATTTCTTGATTGCATAGTTTATTCGTGCTCTGCTAGTGGAGTATAACTACCTCTACAAATTCCGCGGGAATGCTAAGCAATACGTTGTATATCTATGTAGATATTGGATCAAAACAAAAAAAAACCTTTACTAATGGGACATGCAGAAAAAATGTATAGCGGCGGTGCGGCGGCGTCTAACACGAATATGTGAGAGAATAACGATGTTAGTAATCGTACCTAGGGTTGAGTGGTTCAAAATTAACTCAAGCATCGAATTAACAAGTTTTTCGACCGAGCGGAGTGTCTCTGCTTCAGGTTCGACAAAAATGCTTTCGTATGTCCAAATTCTGTCCGGATCTCTGTCTTTCTGTGAGTAGGTTCGATAATTATGTATTACATAATTTTGTATTTAAATTTTCGTCGAGTCACTTTTTGGATTTTTTTCAAAACTGTGTAGATTAAATCGTTTCTCCGCAATTTTTAATAATATTCAAAAACTGAATCGCCTAAAATATTCTGTATAAATATCGAACCTGCTCACAAAACTTCACGAGAATCGGTTGAGGAATGAGACCTGTAGAGGTGAGACGTCGGCCGCGAGGTCTACAGCTCACAAAGCCACTAGAGTAATTTGAGCGTAATATTATTTTCGTAAGAAGCGAATAAGTACGAGCTGTCAACGGGTTTAGTGGTCTGCGATTTTAATCCTCCCTTGACAGGATCCTTTGACAGCCGCGTAACATTTCCATTCATACTTTAGCCAAGTAAATTATAATGAATGAACATTTCCTCAAGAAAGAAACTAAGTCCATTGGCTTCGTTATCAGAACGGCACGTTCTTTTACGACGTTATTAATTTTCAAAGAAAAGTTAGGTCTATTAATTTGCTTGGGCAGTATGTCATGTCAGGCGTTTTCCGAACCTGTTTAAGTACGTAAAACATTTTGACATGACATACTGTCATGTTTGTCATTGACTTAATGTAGGCTTCTCGTAAATCAAATCAAATGTATTTTTTACCCGACTGCGCAAGAAGGAGGGTTATGTTTCTCGAGTGTATGTGTGTAAGTATGCATGTATGTATGTATGTATGTATGTATGTATGTATGAGGTTCCTTTAGCACGCCCTATAACTATAACCTAAACAGCTTGATGGATTTCGACATGTGTCATTTAAATCGTCTTGATAGTGGTAGTGAATTAAAGTACAATATTTTGCAGTCGTGTTTCTGTTTTTCTTTTAATAACGTTACTTGTTTCAATTAGGTATCGAAGATCCACATTTCAACTTATTTTTTTCAATAGATTCTACCATAATGTTCCCAAAAAGATCCTACTACTCAGATGAACAGGCAAGAAACTGGGAGAATATATACATATGTGTGTGGAAATGTACCGAATTTATTTATTTATTATTATTTATTTATATTTTTTTAAAACCTTGTTTCACAATCTTTGACTTAGAGCTAGCTAGACAGAACACCACATGTCATCATGGGCTTTAAAGGGTCTAGTTATCATCAGTTGCTTTTCACCCTCGTCACTTCACTTAGCTGCAGAACGACCTACTGCAAATTTCCTGATACGCAGTCTTTACTGTGGACCCTATTGAATCCTCTGAAATTTTGTGAAGAGCTTTGAATTTTTTTTCAATTTACAAGACCATTGTAACTGTGTCTCAGTATACCGAAAACTTGAAGACTTTCGGCTCTATTCTGGGTAGCTTGAGATTCTCTCTCACTGTTTCTCTTAATACAAACGTCATAAGAACGACAGCGACAGAAATCTTGAGAGTAAAGCATGGCCCTTGGTAGGTGTTTTTCAATACCTGTCATATGAAAACGAGGAAGTCGTATTTTTTTCTTGTAAGGCTATTTTCACACTAATCCACTGCATGTGACGATGCCGACGAGTCAATTCTCGCGGATAGTCGTTGTCGGTGTGTTGTCTCGCGCGTGTTTTATACACAAACAGACACTTCTGCACATTGATCGTTAAGCAAGTAACATTATTAAAAGAATAACAAAAAACCCGACTGCAAAATGTACTATGTGGTAGTACATATCAAGACGACTTAAATGACACCTCACATGACGAAATCCATCCAACTGTTTAGGCTGTAGGGCGTGACAAAGAAACCTCATGCATACGAGTACATACACTACACTACTTACATACATACATACAAACATACTCTCACACATTTATACATACAAATCATTAATCGAAATCGAAACATACAATCGAAAAAAACATGACCCTCTTTGCGCAGTCAGGTAAAAAACGCAGTCCTGGCAGATGGGGTCCGTTAGACTTTTGTACCTAACGCAATATTATGTTTTAAAATATATTATGTACTGTACGGTTGCATTTAAGCCAAGCCAAGCATTAAATAATCTGAATCGCGTAGCTTGGAGCAGTGCAAGACACGCCTAAACTTTTCTTCAAAAGTTGTGACTTGTTTGTCGTACTCGTCAGCTTGTTACGTTAAGCCATCGTTAAGCCAAGTCTGAAGGCTACTTCTTTTGTGTTTTCCAATTAAGTAAAGGTTATACTCGGCGTTCTTTAATTGGAAAAAGTATTGACTTTTCTGGGCAATATTTGAACTGTAACTTTCGTGAGAGGTTTCGCTGTTTGTTTTCTTAGGCTCTCAACTCTGGTAATGGTTGGCGTTGTGCTTCAAGTTAGGTTAGCTTTGCTTAGAGCTGCGGTCGACAACCCGCGGCCCGCGGGCCACATGCGGCCCCGGCCCTCCTCCTTGCGGCCCGCGAGTGTTTTGTAAATAAATGAAAAATCGGGACATTTTGCTCACGCGGACGTCTGGCCCCAAACTAAGCAAGGCTTTTGTTATAGCTGCCAGAGACCGATAAACATTGATTTTTAGAGATCAGATAATACCTACATTAATAAATAAATACCTATGGTAAAATATGTACAGATAGAAACCTTTAGTACATTTTTTGAACAAGTGCGGCCCTTCACTTGCTTATTTTGGCAATGTGCGGCCCTTGCCTGCCAACAGGTTGCCGACCGCTGGCTTAGAGCATTATTAAAGTTGGGCTTACTTTATTTTTAGGCGTGTTTTTCTTTTATTTCAATTTTATTCGACCGAGCGAGCGCTAGCGAGTTAAGGTTCTATGCTTTAGCTGCGTTAAAAAATGCTTTCGTACTCGTATGTCCGGCGTCTGTCCAAATTCTGTCCGGCTGTCTTCCTTCCTCTACAGGTCGTATTTCTCAACCGATTCTCTTGAAATTTTGTGAGCAGTAACGATAAGGTTCGGTTAATAATGCGAATAAACCAGTAGAGGAGGACAGACGTCAGCCGCGAGGTCTTGAGCTCACTGAGCTATTAGTTTATTATCATTATGTTTTGTCTGTATGCGCTAGTCCCCAAACTGAGTGAAATAGAGAATGCTTTTTTAACCAACTTCAAAAAAGGAGGAGGTTCTCAATTCGACTGTATATTTTTATTTTTTACAAGCTGCGCCCCGCGGTTTCACCCGCGGTTAAAAAGTATTCGTGCTATTCTAGACTATAATCTATCTGTGCCAAATTTCATTCAAATCTGTTCAGCCGTTCTGGCGTGAAAGAGTAACAAACATACATCCATCCATCCATCCATCCATCCATACATACAAACTTTCGCGTTTATAATATTAGTAGGATAGTAGGATGTTTGTTACCTCATAACATTCAACTGAGTGAAACGATTTTGATGATTCTTTTTTTGTTAGAGAGATCATACTTTAGAGGTGGTCCTATTTGAATTTTATAAAAATCGGTCGAGCAGTTTTTAAAATATCAAGTCTAAAAATTGTTTACATGGATGACGAATTACAGGATGGGAAGTCGGTTTGTGGAACTTTTTTTGGAGCTGAGCTGTGAATTCAAATGGACGGAGGCTATTCCTGGACACTTTTGGACTACAAGTCTAGACCTTGGAAGTTCGTCTATTTACTATAGACAGACCTTTAATAACAAGTTGATACAGTTCCTGAGTACCTAGATCTGCATTATTCAACACGCTACGCTTTTATTATCTTCATTTGTGTGCTAAACTTTTAAGTACATGTCCAAATAACAAATAATGTATCGTACAGTATTTAGTATACAATAATAATTTTTTAAAGTAATTTCTAACCTTCTTTTAATTGTCGTATCGAAATGAAACTTTGTGTGCTTGTTTAATGAATATTATTATTAGTTCATATTTAGGAGCTGACTCGATGATGGAAGCCAAGAAGTTAAAAGCGTATTTCCTAGTTTTTCGTATCTTAAACCAAAAGTGATGCTTGTTTGGTGTTCATACACTGTTTTTGTTATTGTTAAGAATTGTATTGTTCTGTTTTGTTTACTAAATTGTTTTTACCTATATTTAACATTTTGTGCGACGACGAACTACCTAATTTACTTAATACGATGTATTCTCATGTAAGTGATGTAATAATCTTAAATGAGAATAAATGTCTTTAAACCTAAAAACAGTGATAGTAGGTCAATTCATTAAGGTGAGAGTTCCAACTATTCGTTACACAAGCCCCAAAAAATCAAACCTTACAAATTAATTCCAGATCCCAGATAAAGAAACCGGCACAACAATTAACCCAAATCGCTCGGCTGTATCGGCGAATGGTAATCACCGTTTTGTTCTAAATGAAAAACGCTTATCCACGCTTAAGTACTTCATACATACATACATACATATCGTCACGCCTATCCCCCGAGGGGGCTGGCAGACGTGTAATACAACACCCACACTTCGCCAGACGATATTCAGTCCCAAATGTAACAGGGGGCGAGCCTGTCGCCATACACCGGGCTCCAGTCATGTAGCAGATGACATACAATACACACATATGATCACACAATGAACAAATTGGTGCGTGCCGTCGGCTGGGTTCGAACCCGCTCCCTCTGGCTTGAGAGGCGGCTGAAGTACTACAGTACATTATAATTACGTGCTACCGGCTTTCAGCGGCTGAAGCGATGATAGCATAGTTGGAGAAGGCCCGCCTTACAAGCCAGAGGAAGCGAGTTCATACCCAGCCGACGACGGCACGCACCAATTTGTTCATTGTGTGAGCATATGTGCATATTGTACGTCCCGAGCCCGGTGTATGGCGACAGGCTCGCCCCCTGTCACACTTGGGACTGAATATCGTCCGGCTAAGTGTGGGTGTTGTATTACACCTCTGCAAGCCTCTACGGGGAAAAGCCGTGACGATACGTTATGTTCCAAACAGTTCGTAATCAAAAATTCACTCGTTATCGTTAGAGAAGCCTCTTCAAAAGTTAAAAAGAATGAGACGTGCGGAACAAGATCCCGTTCGGCTTTCCATGGCAACTTATAGCAGAAAAACTGTCAAAATTCATTATCCACATTGATCTGGTATCAGCGATTTAACCATCACTGATGGTTAAATGCCATGATGGTTACGTTTCGTTGTCGACGCCGCGCGACCATGAACCGTATTGCGCGCTACGATTTCGCGCCTAAGTTCGATTTTCAGATTACTCGGACTAACCTAAAAGCTCAGGTGGTTCCGGTGATTTAACTTTGTAATTACGCAAAGGAAAACTATCCATTGTCATTGAGACTAATTGCAGCCATTTGTAAAGGGATTTAGGTCATCACGCCTACCGAGCAGTTAGATAAAGACTATCTTTGAATATTAAACAACATGAAACGTTTAGAGAATGTAAATGATAAACAAAAGAATTTAAACAAAACTCTTTTTATTTTTAAATCAGGTCCCTGTAAACAAATAAATAATAGATAACCTACTCTATAATCTTTTAAAATAAAAATAAAAAAAACGACTTTCCGTCATCCGAATAGGATTTGTGAAAAAACGGACCAATTCAAAAGTATATCCTTAAAAAAAAAAGGATTTTCAAAATCGGTTAATAAATAACGGAGTTGCTTACGTAACTCTTTGCGGTAACATGAAAGAAAACATAGAAACTAATTGAGAACCTCCTCCTTTTCGAAGTCGAAAAAAATCAAATACCTACTCTGATAAGTAACACAAACAAAAACACGAAAACGAAACAAACGATATTATCAATTTTAAGGCTGATTAATCCCAATAAACAATATTCCGTATACAATAAAACAATGAACACAGAATACAGCATTCAGCTCAGTTCGACCACGCAAAAGACCAATTTACAACAATAAAACCTCTCCCTATATTTCACAATCTCGCCTCAGGCATCCCAATGTTCCCAGGAGAAATCTACTGAAATAAACAACGCGAAGACGAGTAACAGTAACTCTTACGACAAAAGGGAAAGTAAGCGCTATTGAAAATCCCATGCGACTCAGAAAGAAATCACTCAAAAGCGAACGACCCAAAAGTAGGCACATTTCGAAATGAGAAGTGATTCTGGAATAATATTCATTCTATGCGCAATAATTGAGAAAAAAGAAGCTTGTGTTATAAAAGCGAAAGTTCAATTTCCTTTTGCAATAACAAAGGAACCCGTCGAGTTTCCAGAGGCTTTTAATTAACATCGGCCTTAAATTTGACGTCTGAAGAAATCGTTGTTTGAACAGGTAAGGTTTCGTAAAGCCGCGTCTCCAGCGTGATATTTCCGAAAACCAAAAGTTTTCGGAAATATTACACGAAATTACACAGACACAAAACATTGTTTTGCTAAACATTTTGCTGTCAAAACTTTGTTTTCATGTTGATTTATCAACAATGTTTTTGTTTTTCGTGCTTGATGCAAAACATATCCCCTTTTCTCCCGCAGAAGTAAAGATGTTGAGAGATGATGTGAAGAGGGTTGGAACAATCATGTTTTTAAAGAATGCCTCGGTGGCTCAGTCGGTAGAACCTGCCTTCTGAGCTAGAGGACGTAGGTTCGATTCCCATCTAGGGCAAACGTTAATGTGATGAACATTTGTGTTTGTTCTATGTCTGGGTGTTAATTATCTATATAATATGTATTAAAAAATATATATAAATCTGTATCAGGCAGCCGTAGAACAAGCTTTGCTTAGTTTAGGGTCAGACGACCGTGTGTGCAAGTGTCCCGAATATTATTAATATCATTGTTATTAAAAGGTCTCGCAGGGATAGCATTCCTTTTTAACCGACTTTCAAAAAGGAGAAGGTTTCAACTGCAGGTTTTTGTTGTATTCTTCGTCCGAGCTCATTTTGACACTAAATGTTTCAAAAACACAACAAGACAGGATACACAGATAAGAACAAAGCATGCGAAAGCATGTTTGTTGGCTCAAAACATTTTAGCCGAAAACATTTCCGTTTTCACGGTTCTGAGCTATGTTTTATTGGAAAAAAACCTCCAGAGACGCGTCTTAAGACGAGATATTTAATATAAAACCTGGATTGCGAATTGAGATATTCCGCTATTCGAGTGAAATGATATTTCCCATTGTGAATCGAATTTGTCCGATTTGGAATTGGCTGACTGCGTCGGGACAAATAAGGGATTTGTTCTTGCGTCTGTAATCCTATTGCTATTGAAGTGGAAGAAGTGAAATTCTCAATATGGAAGCTACTGGATGGATGATTCATTTATTGCAACATATATGTATTATACATTCGTTGTATCGTGTGTTCGAGTGTGCAGAGGTGTTAATATCCGGTATTAACAGCGTGTTTGAATATAATTTCCTTTTGTTGCTCTGAGGAAATCGAGTGGTGTTGTCGTGGTTCTAAAGCGGAAAAGGGAAGAAGAGGCAGAAGTCGTCTAAAGACAGTTATATAATCTTTGTCGTAACACATAATTATAGATATAATAATATAATATATAGATTAGTTTAATTCTAAGATTTAATTGAATACTTTGACATAGCCGAGCCTCAAAAAATATTATGTTTTAGGGTTAATTATTTATATATTTTGTTTTTTTTTTTACGAAATAAATTCGTAGGTGGCATCTACGAATTTATTTTATGATTAATTTTGACAGCTTATTATTTTTTAATTGTACCTATTTTTTTTATTACTTTTCTTACTTTTGTTTTAAACCTATATAAATTAATTCTTAGATGTGACCAAATGAGAACATAGCTAAAATAACTAAGAGCATTGTATACCCTATTTATAGTGAATAAATTTCATTTAATTTCATTTCATAATACGTATTCAAAATGTTCATGAAGTAAATAATGTAATTAAATGATTAGAAGACGCGACTCGTAAACCAAGAAATCAATATATTATACACTAGCTGCGCCCTGCCGTGTTCCAGACTATAACCTATCTCTATGCCAAATTTCGTCTACATCCATTTAGCCGTACTGGCGTGATTGAGTAACAAACATCCATACATCCATTCATCCAAACTTTCGCATTTATGATATTAGTGCGATGTACGAGAAGTGTGAAGACATTCGTTTCATATTTTCAGTTTCTTCGAAATTAGAACGTTATTTTTGGGTTCACCTGTTATAGAGATCGCTTTTAGTGATAAGGCCGCCAGTTACACTACAGTTTAAGTTTTTTTTGTGTTCTTTTGTTTTGTTGTTTCTGGTGTAAAAAACAAAGTGTTTATCTATCTATCTTATAAAGTTTAGGTAACATTGCTGGAACCATGTTCAGTTTTTCTTATACATCCTTTAACATCACACACGATGAACGAGCAAGCTAAATATTACGAAAGCCAAGAAAGCCATGAAAAGGTACCCACATGTGCAAGAGTGGCTTGCAAAACGGCGCATTGTTTCAACGTTGATGCAACTTGCACTTACGCGCTGTGAATGTGATCTTGAGTTCGAATCGATTGTTTTAGCTGACATACTTACTTACAGTTCAATTACGTATATTGTTGAAGGATTCATTTTGACTAAAAATTGACAGAAAGACTAGAAATTGGCACAAAATCGAAGCAGTTCTCAACTTCAGCCCCCAAGTAGAGCGTAGTCCTTAATATACATTAAAAGTTACCCATCACCGCGAGCATTAATCTATAATGTAACAAATCAAGGTTCAATTTCCTTTCGGCTCTTCTCACTATCCAATTAAAAAGTTAGACATTGCTACATTACTAGTTACGAACGTTAACTCTAGATTCTCCTCCTAGGCTGTAATGCTCGATTCTGAGCTGTTACACGCGAATGCTCCCGTTAAGACACCTTTATATTTCACCACATCACTCACCTTAAGGAATCAACCGCGCAGACGCGGTCAGCGGTTATTAACCAACTTCACAAAGAGCAAAGTTTAACCTGCAACAAGAAAGTGTCGAAAACTTCAACGTTCTTTCGTGTTCGCAAACCGCTATTACCTGTAACAAAAGCATAAAACACTTTAATGGAAGGAAATTGCTTTATTTACGATGATGATAATAAACTACGCATCCGCTCTACATGCTATCTATACAGAAATCAAAAACCCAATTTTCTTAAGAGCTTCAACTAAATAGAATAATAAACTTAAGAATTGTTGAAAGATGTGGATATATAGTCTCAGATCAACCTAGAAAAGATGGAGCACTCGCTGAAGCCACTTCTTTATTGATCTTGTGTACGTGGTAATGTTGCCATAAAAACATTTACTTACAATTGCACGAAAACTATTATTAATGTGTGTGTGTGCACTGTAGACTCAACATACTGTTTATACACTGCTAAAGAAATAAATTGAAAATACTTGCGAAAAAACGGAAGACACCTGCTGCAAAGCCATACATCGCAAGGAATAGACTACAGACAGTGTAATTCATACATTGACTTGACTGGCAAGTACTTTTCCAAAGCATTAGTTGACTATAAAACTTTCGGCACCACGTTCTTACAACATTTTTTGCTCACGCACACTAACACAAACTAGTAAGTCCACAGAACTGGCGGCCAATGAATTATCTAATTTAACACGATTTCCACCTTCGTAACGTCCTTTTCTGGAAATACACCCTCAAAATCTTAGAAACGCGGGTTTGGAAGGAAACATTTTCATCCCCCACACACAAAAGTCAGCTGGCGCCTGGCATTGGCAGTGACAGTAACGTCGGATTGAAGACATTGACAGCAAAGGAAAAAAACTACTGAAGTGTGTTCAAAAACCAATTTTATCATAATCAAAATAAATTATGTCGACAATCGCACACTCTCCGCCATCACGACCTTTTAGTGAAGCAAGATCATTTCCGGACGTATTCCGGACGCCGGAACCGGACTCAGAAGCATTTGTAAATCTGAAAAAGAGGAAGTATCGTGACGACCTGGAATGCGGTAGTTCTAATAATGATGTAAAAGATATGCTTGGTGGTCTCCAGCAGTTATTTATTGATCTAAAAACTAACCAAGACGTCCAATTTACAAAAATCGAAGAAAACATGAAAACCCTGAAAAAACAAAATGATGTGTTACTATCGACGAATGATGAAATTAAAAAATCAATATCAGAAATAGTTAGAGCACAAAAGGAAATGAAGTTGCGTATAGAGGCACTAGAAGAAAAAGACGATAACGTAGAAGATTTTAAACAACAACTTGAAGTTTTAGAGAGAAAAGTGAGAGAAAGCACAGTTGAGATTAGAAACTTACCATTGGAAGACAACAATCAAATAATGGAGATCATTAAAAAAATTCACAAAGTCCTAAAACTAGACTTTGTCGCCCAGGAAGTTCGCAACTCTTTCCGACTACCTGCTAAAAAAGAACAAATCAGACCAATTGTCATTGAATTTTCTACGGTACAGAAAAAAGTCGATTTTGTACGAGCAATAAAGAGCTACAATCAGAAAAATGCAGAAAAATTCAGCACCTTTACTATCGAATTACCTGGCGAAAAAAAGACGATCTTTATCAACGAATTTCTTACCAGACATGCCAAGCAGCTACACTACCATGCCCGGGAATTTGTCAAAAAGGTAAACTGGAAGTATTGTTGGACTGACAGAGGCAGAGTATTCGTGCGCCGAGAAGAAGGTACAGCAGTAATCGAAATCAAGAACTTAGTACAGCTTAAAACGCTTGAAACTCCTACTTCAACGAGAGATTGACTAGCTCGCGTCTTGCACGGACTACCAGCGTTTGAAGCTCTTACTATATTAAGCTTTATATCTACTATTCTAAAACGTTATCGTAGCCTTTACAATAAAGAATCTCCTAGGTCATGTTCTTTTACTAAACACAAATATGTAATTACTCTATTTCTGTTAAACCGCATTATGTTTTCACAAAATAACACGTCAATCACACTTTCACGCACACAAATCATACACCCACATAACAACACACACACATACAGAATTCTCCTGTTCACAAGACCCGTTCGAATAATAAATACTGCTCAAGCATTCCACGACTTACCTCAGGATGTAAAATTACGAAACACTCAGTTGTTACATTATTATACAAACATTTAATGATGTCACAAATTGGAGAATTGTTAACCGATATTGACAATGTCAATGTCGCCAATTCTTATATCCTGAGTAGGCCCGAGGAATGTATAAAGTATTTTCGCACCAACTATGCCAGAACCTTATCGATCATATCCATGAACATACGCAGTATAAACTGCAATTATGACAAATTTCTGGTTCTATTGAGTCGTATCGCCGTCAATATGGACATTCTCGTATTTTCTGAGTGCTGGCTAAATGAAAACTACACGCCACATCAGCTACCTGGATATAACGTATATCACACTAAAAACCACATAAACCAGAACGACGGTGTAGTAGTATACTATAGGAATAGCATGAAAAAAGTCAAAATTTATGAAGAAAATGTTAAAGACGCAAACTGTATCATAGTACAAGTAGGAGGAGAGCTCTGTGTGGTAGCTATGTACCGACCTCCTTTCAATCGAAATATTACAAATTTCTTAGACTCATTAGACCCCACTCTAGATAAATTGAAAACATGGTCTAATATAATATTGGTAGGAGACATTAATATAAATATTGAAAGCAATAGCAGTGACAAAAATATGGATGAATATTTACTTTTACTAGCCCGCCACGGATTGCTGCCGGCACATACGTCTCCAACCCGAGAGAAAAATTGCCTAGACCACTGTATTATGAAGACCAAAAGCAAAGCAACAACACTGGTGTTACCAGCCACAGTAACCGATCACTCGCCAGTTGCTGTACAAATCAGTACGAATCATGACTTAAATAAAAATATAGTCAGAGCAACGTCTAAGATAAACTATGAAATGGTACGAGAAGAGATATCAAATATAGAATGGTTCAACATCTTAGACTTTTCGGATTTAAATTATGCAACTCAGACTTTTATGCAACTGATTACATCAGCTGTCCAGAAACATACATTTAAAATAAAAACACCCAGATCAAAGACTAACATTAAGCCTTGGATCACGCCAGGCCTAATAAAAAGTATGAGACGAAGAGACAAACTACATCTGAAGTGTAAACAAGAACCTAGTAATAAAGAAATTATTGCTAAATACATAAACTATAGAAACACATGTAATAAGATACTAAAAAAACTAAAAAGAACATATGAAAGAACAGAGCTAATAAAATATAATAAAGATAGTAAAAAAACGTGGGAAACAATAAAAAAGATATGTAATTTTCCAGTGAAAGCAAACCCGGTTGAAAGTTTACTGAATATTAAACCGTCTCCAATCGAATCTTTAAACGAAGTAAACCAATACTTTATCAATGTAGGATCAGACCTTGCCAAAGACACACTGAAATCTCTAAATCATAATGAAGAAAACTTAGCCGCAACTCATCATAGCAATACCGATAAACACCTGACATCCTTTGGTCTTTTACCTACAGATCACACAGAGATTTACAATATTGTCCGAAATCTCAAAAACAGCTCAGCACCTGGATGGGATAAAGTCAATGCTAAATTATTAAAAGTGATTCTGCCATATATTCTGGAACCACTAACGGCAATTTGCCAAGTCAGCTTTGACTCTGGTGTAGTACCAACAGCGTTCAAAAATTCCATAGTCTGTCCAATTCACAAGGGCGGAGATGAGGTGTGTGTCACAAACTATCGACCTATATCTTTGCTTCCTACTTTCTCCAAGGTACTGGAAAAACTCATGAACATAAGGCTGAAGAAGTACCTGGAAAGCAAAAACATACTCTCAGGAAATCAATTTGGATTTAGATCAGGAAGATGTGCCGAAGATGCAGTGCTTAGTGTTACCGAACATATAAAAAAAAACCTAGATGAGAAAAACAAATGTGTAGGCATCTTCCTCGATTTAGCAAAAGCCTTCGATACAGTCTCTATTTCCATCTTATTGTCAAAACTTGAAGCGATCGGAATAAGAGGAACTCCTCTAAAATGGTTCCAGAGCTACCTCACAGGTAGAACACAGACAGTGAGGGTAGATAATGTAATAAGTTGTCAAGCTGATATGATATTTGGCGTGCCTCAAGGCAGTATTCTGGGACCGACGCTCTTTCTCGTATACATCAATCAGTTATGCGACTTACAGCTTCATCAAGGCAAAATAGTTACTTAAGCAGACGACACTGTGCTATTATTTCATGGGAAAACTTGGAAAGAAACTCAACAAGCAATCAACAAAGGCTTAGACAAGGTTTCAAGATGGCTAAGAATTAATCTGCTTTCCATTAATATAACAAAAACTAAGTATATTACATTTAGTATTAACATCACAACCCAACCTAAAAAACCATTACACCTTAAAATACACAAGTCCACCTGTGATATAGGTTGCACATGTAGATGTGACAATCTTAATCAAACCTCAGAGATAAGATACTTAGGAGTTATACTGGATCAACACTTAAATTGGACGGGACACATTAAACAACTATCAAGTAGAGTAAGAAAACTTATATTTACTTTCAAACAGTTACGGCACTTGCTGAGATTTGACTACCTTCTCAAAATCTATTATGCCCTAGCCCAGTCAATCCTATCCTATTGTATTCCCTCGTGGGGTTCAGCTGCAAAAACACATCTAGAACGGTTAGAGATATCACAAAGAGCTCTCTTAAAAGTAATGACTTTCAAACCGAGACGCTTCCCGACTGTACAATTGTACAAAGAATGTAGCGTGCTTACAGTTCGGCAACTATTTGTCAAATCAATCATCAACAGACAACATATGCTAGTTGCTACTGATAGTTGCAAAGAGAAAGCTCAAAAAAGAAGAAAATATTTAGTTTTCAGAACCTCAGCCAAACGAACCAAATTCGGTGCCATGAGCCTAGACAAGTTAGGACCTGTACTTTATAATAAATTGAACAAAAAATTAGAACTTGAAAATGTCACAAAATTTAAATGCAATCTAATAACAGTTAATTTCTTATTATCTTTGAACTATGACGAAACGGAAAAACTTACAGAATAATCAATTATAAAAGGTAATAAAATGGCAAAAAAAAAAAATGAACAATTGAACAGGTTAAATCACCGTACACATCACATCACACCACATACGCCCGTGGTCATCTCCGCAAGCCCAACTCTCTCGAGGATGGTGCTATGTGGAGCTGTCTCACGTACACACATAAACGCACACACACACTCACACACCATCACATGTATATATACGTGCACAAACACTAACACTTTCACACAAACACACACACTCAACACCCATTCATTAGAAATTAAAAAAAAAAAAAAATAGAATTAAGAAATACTACAACACAAATACTCTTCCAGTTTGTGTTTCATTGTTTTGCCTATGTTTATCTAAAATAGTTAAGTTATTTAAGTATTTTATATTCTTAAAATAAATTATAGATTAGTTTGCATACTTATTATTGTTATATAAAGTGGCCAGAGGGCCAAAAGGAACTGTACTCTGCAATACAGGCTCTGACGAGACCTAGTGCAGGGCACAGCGACTCATATGGTACCCATATTAACACACTGTTAAGAAAAGAAAATAATGCCACCAACACCTCTGTACAGATTTTGAATAAACTTATTATTATTATTATAATTCCCAAACTCTACGTTAGCCATTTCCGTTCCAATATACAACCTTAGTAGATTTAATGTTCCAAAACTGCACATATTTGTAAGAGTTTAATGTTACGGCTTTTTCAAAATTGACTTGTAAAAAAACGGCAGTTTTAAAAAGAAACCTCAAAATGTAGTCCTGGCCACACTTTTATAGTGCACTATGTGTATTTATGTAGAAATAGAAATAGAAATAGTTTTATTTACCAAACATATTACATTAAATGTATACAAAATTATACCATAAACCAATGCACATACTGTCGAGGTATTTATGTATATGTATGTATGTTTTTTGCGTCAATGTGTGCGTGTTGTGTACATATGTCTACGAAAGTTGCTGTAGTTTTTGGATGGGTTTTGGCTTCACCTAAATCATATGCCGTGCGCCATCTTATTCTCTAGGTTGATCTGAGTATATAGTGTAGGTACTTTGAAGCTGCATTCTGCAGATTCAAAGTAATCACGTGAAATCACAAGTTCTCACTTAATCCTACAGAAGGCGTTTACGTTCCGAGACGAAAAATAGCTTCGAGCTAAGTCTTCGTCAGTCTCTGACAAAGTCATGACGAATTCAAGAACAAAAAAGAAGAATGAGAAAAAAGAAAAAACAATTCAAGAAACCTACTGTTTTCTTAGCTTTGCATAAAATATATCGTCACGCCTTTCCCCCGAGGGGGCTGGCAGACGTATACAACACCCACACTTCGGATGATATTCAATCCCAAATGTGACAGGGGGCGAGCCTGTCGCCATACACCGGGTTCCAGTCATGTAGCATGTAAAAATAACAGGAAAGCTAAATATAAGTTAAAACACAAGACTCAACGCCTTTAATCGTTCTAAGAACAATCATGCAATCAAACGTTACTAATTAGAAATCTAAGAATACTTATATGAATAGGGTTACCTACCAACTACGCAATTAAACGTAGCAGTCTTTAAAAATCGTACTGTTTACACCTGCTTTTAAAGTTATAAAGTCTAGGTTTAAATAGTTTAAAATACAAATAATAGTTTAAAATACAAATTACTCGTATTTAAAATTTCTAATTGACAAATGTTATTATAATGTAGATGACTTTTTAAAAGACAAAATTTATGTACCCATGACCTATAATGATTAATTTTAATTACTGAAACATTTGGACACCTTATTAGGTAGAATATTTGATACTATTATTACTATACTAGACCTTATGACAATATTCTTCCAAATAAAATGATTTTGATTTTGATTTGATTTTTAATCTAACTAAAACACTATCTGTAACCTTGAAGATAGTGTCAACTCACAACGAACCTACACCACGCATTTTAAAATCTGTTGTAGAACCGTATCTAATTATCCCGGTTATAAAATTGATAGTTTTAAGATTTTTTTTAACTCCTAAAAATATTAACCTTTTAATATCATTTTTCGTTACGAGAATCCTAGTCCTAATATTATAATCGCGAAAGTTTGTAAGAATGGATGGATGTTTGTTACTCTTTCACGCCAGAACTGCTGTACAGATCTGGATGAAATTTGGCACAGAGGTAGATTATATACTAGAATAGCACATAGGATACTTTTTAACCGCGGGTGAAACTGCGGGGCGCAGCTTGTAGGTAATAATTAAGTGCTTTAAGCTATTTACCTTTTCCCAAGGTTCGCTTACGGTCATAAGCCGGCCGAGGATATCTATACCTAGAACCGCAACTGGTCACCCTATTTTTACAAGTCGAGATATTTTCTCGTCATTGTCTCTCTCGTTTGAAAAGTCATAGGAGTGAGAGGGACCAAGATAAAATCAAACGCGTCAGAATAGGAGCCCTGGTAACCCTAAACTAGATACGTGAACAAAGAACTTGTATTACCTGATCCTTCTATTAAGAGCACGCGATTCAGTTCCCATAGTTAAGAGTCTGGCGACCTAACTAACTTTGACCTAGGCAACCTACGCTAACTTCGTATTGGCTTAAGGTATTCTATAGCCATTTCGTCTAGAAGAAGAAGACGAGCTAAGAGAGCGAGTAATGATACTGACGAGCCTCTAAAGTTACCTACAGAGTGACAAAGTGCAATTTCAATTTTGTTTATGACTTTTGCACTTCTGTAATCATTCTTAAGTAACTAAGAATATCCCTTGTATTATGGATTCATTTAACAGCTAATGATGTGTAGACAACCTCCCTATGTAATGGAATTTATGATTTGCTTTGTCTATCTATTGAATGAATCAGTCAAAAGTGAGCCCTTAAAAATGCGGATATTTTTCATACCTCTATTTGAGCTTGCGAACGTTTTAAAAAAAACCAAGAACATAGTGGCGGAGATATTGTTAATTTAATTGTATACATGCTAAATTTCATCATAATCTGACAAATGGTTTTCAAGAAATTTGAGTAGCGCGTTTGTATGGAAATTTCAGAGCGTCGCGGCCCTCTTAACCAAATAATACAAATTGTTCCGATCGGTGAATAAATACTATTTTTATAACAACGCAACGGTAAAAACTAGGTATATCGTGTCGCCTTCGATCAGATACGTATAGATATCGTGTCTCATTAAAAATCCGGACTCTATAGTGGCACAGCATCGACACTTACAATACAATACAATATCACTTTATTCCACACCAAAAACTACATGAAAAACTTAAAAAACTAAAATACGTTTTTCGGCAGTACAAGGGCGACCGTATCGCCTAAAGCGATTTCTTCCAGATAACCTTTGGATGGACAGGAACTTATGGAAATACGAAAAGGACACTTAGCGTTTTATTGTAAACTAGTGGCTCATGTGAGCTGGAGACCTCACGGCCAGCGTCTGTTCCCTTCTAAAAGTCGCATTCCTCAACCGAATTTCGTGAGTTTTTGTGAGCAGGTTTGATAATGGTACAGATTTTTTTCTCTGAATTCTTTTTTTTTTTAAGTTTTCAAGAGACTCGGGCAAGAAATACGACTTGTAGAGAAAGACAGGACAGTGATTCAGACAGAATTCAGAGATACTAAAGCATTTTTGTCGAAGTTGAAGCATAGACGCTTCGCTCGGTAGCGCTCGGTCGATTATAAAATATATAAAATGTATCGGCAGAACGTCCAACGAAAAACAATATTCCCATCAAAATAAGCCATAATAGAAGATTAACTCGTCTCTCTGAAAGATAAATAGAAATTGTGCCAAACAAAGACGAGACATCGGTTAAATTGAGGTAAAAAAACTTTTCCGTTTTGCGAAATTTCATTTAACAAAAGCTTTGTGACGGGAAATTAACCATTTTCCCTTGTACAAAACAAACATTTGTAATGGAAATAGAGAATGAATGTTTCAAATAAAAATGATAAGTTTTCAGGAAAAAAATCACCATGTAGTATTATTACTTGACATATATATATAACATATCGTCACGCCTTTCCCCCGAAGGGGCTGGCAGAGGTGTATTACAACACCCACACTTCGCCGGACGATATTCCGTACGGCTGGGTTCGAACCCGCTCCCTCTGGCTTGAGAGGCAGGCCTTCTCCAACTAGGCTGTCATCGCCTTTTTCATGACATCGCAACAGAAATTGATATAATACAGTACCTATAATAAACATAATAATAATAGTTTGTAAATAGATATTAACACCCAGGCATAGAATAAACATAAATGTTTATCACATAAATGTTTGCACTAGGTGGGAATCGAACCCACCCCAAGGCTCAGAAGCCAGGTTCACTACCAAAATAGTTCAATACTAAAATAGGAACAAGTCTTAGCTCTCCAAAAATGCATTGTTCAAAGTCAATACGTACATGTTTTTCACTGTTTTAAATAATTATTTTTTTTTTTTTCACTACCAACCAACTGAGCCACCGAGACCGTCAATATGAAAGATCTATGTAAAATACTAGCTGCGCTCCGCGGTTTCACACGCGGTTAAAAAGTATCCTATCTCTCAAGTTGGATCGAACTGCACATGGTGTGCGAATTTTAAGGTCCTTACGTATGAAATTGGCGTTTTGTCGTACTGATCAATTTGATCTGAAATATCTCCTCTTTGGTTAAGAATTCGAAATTCAAATTAATAAATTCATTTAGCTGGTTTTTTTTTCTTTGGAATACAGTCATTCATTTGTTATTTTCCTCATTATTTTTTCTTTGGCGTCGCTTATTACCGCGCAATGGAAAACATGAAATATCGGTATATTTACGAGTACGAGTTCTACCGTGGCACCAGTGCTGCAGAAACAGCTCGAAGAATTAATGATGTGTACGGCGCTGGTGTCGCTAAAGATAGCATGGTACGTTTTTGGTTTCAACGTTTTCGTTCTGGAAATTTCGACCTTAAGAACCAACCCCGTGGACGGCCGGAGATCAAAGTGAAAAACGAAGAATTAAAGGCTATTGTGGAAGCGGATCCATCACAAAGCACTTCAGAGATAGCAGCAGGCTTCGGGGTAAGTGACAAAACTGTATTAATCCACTTGAAGCAAATCGGGAAAGTAAAAAAACTCGAACGATGGGTACCTCATGAATTGAGTGAATCGAACTTGCAAACACGGGTCGCCTGTTGTGTTACTTTGCTCAACCGACACAATAATGAAGGGATTTTAAATCGAATCATTACTTGTGATGATAAGTGGATATTGTACGATAATCGAAAGCGCTCATCGCAATGGCTGAACCCTGGAGACCCAGCCAAATCCTGCCCTAAACGAAAATTGACTCAGAAAAAGTTACTTGTAAGTGTTTGGTGGACTAGCGCCGGTGTCGTTCACTACAGCTTTCTTAAATCTGGCCAAACGATTACGGCAGATATCTATTGTCAGCAACTGCAAACCATGAAGGAAGAACTAGCTGTTAAACAACCGAGATTGGTCAATCGCTCTAGGCCACTGCTGCTTCACGACAACGCAAGACCACACACTGCATAACAAACAACCACTAAGTTAGCTGAGCTACAATTGGAATGTCTGCGACATCCACCGTACTCCCCGGACCTTGCTCCAACAGACTACCATTTCTTCCGGAATTTGGACAACTTCTTACAAGGAAAAAAAATCCACTCCGATGCAGCAGTCCAAACCGCCTTCAAAGAGTTTATTGATTCTCGCCCCCATGGTTTTTATAGTAAAGGGATCAATGAACTACCCATGAGATGGCAAAAGTGCATAGATAACAACGGTGCATACTTTGATTAATTAAATATATTTTACAAAAAAAAAACGACTTTTTATTCCTCCCGTACAAAACGCCAATTTCATACGTTAGGACCTAATATTATAATCGGTTAAGTGGTTTAGGAGTTCATTGAGGACAAACATTGTGACACGAGATTTATATACTTATATTAAAATGTAAATTTTTTCAGGTAAGTAATAATACCTAGTATGAAAGAAAAATTTTCCACCATGCTAAAGATGAACCTTATCGCTAGCGACTCTAAGAGCTGAAGACATCGCGGCTGGCATCTGTCCTCCTCTACAGATCGCATTCTTCAACAGATTCTCGTGAAATTTTATGAGCAGGTTCGATAATTATACAGATCTATGTTTTTTTGTTTAGTCAGTTTTTCGACACTTTCAAACGCGACCAAGACATAGAGAAAGAACTGCAAACTATTGTGGATATCTGTCGAAGAAAATTGACTTCCCCAGGAAAATGCACGATCAACAAGTTGCGGATCTTTGGGAATCAACATCACGATGAAAAATCTATTTTTAAGATGGCTAGTAAAAGGTGAAATTTATTTGTGCCCTAATGAGAAAACAGTGTTTGTCAAATTCACCGGTCAAGGACAAGAGGTATTAGTAAAGTTTACTTTTCATGGTAAATAATAATGAAGTTCAGCAAACACAAGAAAAGGTGTTACATTACGAAAGCATTTTTGTAGAAGCTGAACCAGAGACGCTTCACTCACTTACACTCGCTCGGTCTATAAATGCAGTACACAGGTCAAACGCCAATGTCAAAGTCTTATTTGCATTTCGTGCTGTCGGTCACATCGTCCATTTTTTACGGAACAACGCATGTACGCACTCGCATGTTTGCCAAACATTGTTACATTTACGATTAATCATTTGTCAGCCAGCGCGAGCGGAAGCATGCCTACACGTTTCCACATATTCAATTAATCCAACAACAACATCCTACGTGTTTGTTTCCCATAAAGCCGGCTAAGCTCGTAAAGAATGCGTGAAACTGTACGCAATTTTTGAGCCATAAATCCAAGATGGCCGGAACGGAAACTGTGACGAGCGCCCAGCGGGGAGAGCACTTGATGACGCGGGCGGGCTATATCGCAGTGTATTTTTGGTCAGAACTTGACCTCTAGTATTCAGTGAATGAGGGCAATGGCACCTAGATTAGTAAAGAGTACAACGTTACGCATAAAACTTGAGCTGTACAGATTAACGCAATAACATAACGCAGAATCACTGCAATAAGAGTATTTCCTACTATATTTATCTATACAGTTTTTTTTTTTAATAAAAGGATTTTTTAGATAACGTGCGACTGACTGCACCCTTAACCTTACCATGAGATTTGTTAGTTAGGAAACCTTTTTCGTTACCTTTTGGCTTCATACATTTCAATAAAGTTAAAACGTATGGAGCCAAACGAAACAGAAAAAAGTGTTTGTTAACTATTACGACTCGTGGTAAGCCCACTGATTACACAAATAATCTCATACACACGGCTATAAAAAGTAATCTATTTTAGCGTGTGCATAGCCAACATAGTAATACATTATACACGCACAACCAATGTGCGTGACTCATGGACCGCATGCACATCTGTTACTCTGCTAAATACTGAAATATCGTCGGGATAACCATCATTACCGTTCGCATGCTGTTTTGCTCTTTTGGCGGGAAGCAGTCATATGTGTCTGGCCTCTGGCCGCAATGCTCGTGGCTCGCACGATGCACGCGAGCGATGATTGAGAGTTATTTTAGACTGATTGATTGCAGTTAGCGTCGAAAGTCGCTAAACTTGTATTTTGGTTGGCGATGGCCATTGCCAACACAACAGGGCTCACTGAGGGAAAATTCAAATCACATGTAAAAACTACATTAATGAAAAGAGGGTATTATAATGTTAAGAATTATTTAGAAGATAAAGATGTCTGGAGCCTTCCACTTCCGCTAAGTAGCCACTAGTATTTATAGATATTAACCTAGTTGTAAGCCAAAATTTGTGAGACTGGAATTTATTTATTATTTGAAAAAATAATGCCCCTCAGTTTCTTGCCTGTTCTTCTGAGTAGAGGCTCTTTATCCGAACAAGGCGGTCGAGTCTATTTAAATAATTTTCACGTTCATAAGTGTATCTTTGATACCTAAATTGAATAAAAACATTTTGATTTTGACTTTGCCAAACGAGACTATAACAATTCGGCGTCATCTATTCTTGAGGCTACTACGCTTGTTGTGAATGTACTACGTAAAATTTGAGCGTTAATTAAGTTACGAATCTATGATTTAACGTGTTTCGTGTAAATCCAAATTTGCGTGCAGATTTGAGCTGTGGAGTTTCAATTATGTGTCTTAAGTCTAACAGCATAAATATAAGTGTTGAGTGCTACATGCTTCAATACAAAAGGGTGGTTCACTATCGTGTGACCACATCGATCATTACAGTCAATTAACCCTTCCCCATCCTTTCGGAAGCGTTATCATTTCCTGCACTTTATTTTTCCAAAACGATGACGCATATTTCCTCTTCCTTTGATCTTCGGATGAATTCGAAAATTATCTTCGCCGGGAATAATCCTAAAATATCGCGTGTACGCGGAATCGCTTCAGTATCCGCTCGAGAGGTTTTAGGGAGGTGATCATAAGCATTTAAACGCAGTAAGGACATCATCCCAGACATTCAAATGAGCAATTTTAATAACCAGGAGGTGCCGGGTTCGATTCCTAGCCAGGAAGTTTGAATGATGTATTGAAATATCTGTTCTGCGTCTGGGTTTTAGTTGTCTTTGTATGTGTTCCATGGCATTATCGACAAGGAATCCTAGTGGAGCAATACGTGTGCGAAACGTTATTTATTTATTTATTTTATTTCAAAATTACACTCCACGGACTCCGGGGACCGTGACTTTTGTTAACATAAATCTTAAATTATTATTTAAGGGGAATGCAGGTACAGGGGGGTTAGTTATTAAGTCTTAATCTAAGGTTAGGTTAAAGGTTTTCAGATTTACTTATTGCATTGCGAGTACAGCACGAGCAGACCAGCGACCCGCAAGCAGCACCCGATCACGAGTATGACGCATGTGCCAGCCATCGCTCTCCTCAACCATATTTGAGGGAAGAGAACGACCCGACACACGAGGCTGCCGCAAGAAGGTGCCTTCGATAGTGAGCATGAATGCTCGAGATAGACCCACAATTTATATACAACGCGAAATTATTACAATTTTTATAACAATTAATTAAACGTTATTTATTTATGGCATATGAAGTCTTAAAGCAATGTTAGCCTAGTTGGAGAAGGCCCGCCTCTCAAGCCAGAGGGAGCGGGTTCGAACTCAGCCGACGACACGCCTCAATTTGTTCATTGTGTGAACATATGTACGTATAGTATCTCATCTGCTACGCAACTGCAGCCCGGTGTATGGCGACAGGCTCGCCCCCTATCACATTTCGGACTGAATATCGTCTGGCGAAGTGTGGGTGTTGTATTACAATACTGTCAGTCCCTTTGAAAGGCGTGATATGATGAAGTGTATGTACGTGAAGTCTTAGAACATTTAAATATGTTCACACACTTCACACAATGAGACTGGAAGATCTGTAGTACAACGCGAAAACAAGACTTCAAATGTAATTGACAAAGTGCCCGGTAAAACTGTAAACTCGGTAACTGTTACAATAATGCATCAAAGCAATCAAAGTCAAAGTCAAAGTCAAAATGTTTTTATTCAATTTAGGTATCAAAGATACACTTATGAACGTCAAAGTTATTTAAATAGACTCGACCGCCTTGTTCGGATAAAAAGCCTCTACTCAGAAGAACAGGCAAGAAACTGAGGGGCATTTTTTTTTTCAAATAATAAATAAATTACAGTCTCACAAATTTTGGCTTACAACTAGGTAATATCTATAAATACTAGTGGCTACTTGGCGGAAGTGGAAAGCTCCAGACATCTTTATCTTCTAAATAATTCTTAACCTTATAATATCCTCTTTTCATTAATGTAGTTTTTACATGTGATTTGAATTTTCCCTCGGTGAGCCCTGTTAATCAATCAAAGTACTAATCTAAAATAATCAAATAATAATCAAAATACTAGTCAATCAAAGTACTAATCTCTGACAAAACATCTAACTTCCCAACAAAACCAATCACCAACAACTACTAATTCAATCGAACCATAACTGGCCAAGTAATTCAATTACGTATCCCATCATTCAAAGGAATAACATAGTTTCTTCGTCGTATTCTTATGGTGCGGCTACATTAGCGCGCGTTAATTCGTGTCACGTTGTCGCGCTAAAATCATCGTTATCGGTTATCGGCGATGTTCTTGGCTACATTAGCGGTTAACTCGTCGCCTTTCTGCGGAATTGACGTGAGCGATAATTCGCCTGATGCATCGCTGAGTGACGAACTAACCGGCTACATATTGTATAACCACACCATTACGGTACATTACTTATATTGTTTCAGTCTCGTGGGAAAACGAAATGTGCAAAACGTCAGACTGTTCATGCGTGAGAAGAAACATATTGACTGCCTCGGTGGCTCAGTTGGTAGTGAACCTGCCTTCTGAGCTTGGGGGCGTGGGTTCGATTCCCACCTAGGGCAAACATTTATGTGATGAACGTTTGTGTTTGTCCTATGTCTGGGTGTTAATATCTATTTAAGTATGTATTTAAAAATATCTAAGTATGTCTATCAGTCTCTGGCAGCCATAGTGCAAGCTTTGCTTAGTTTAGGGTCAGGCGACCGTGTATGGAAGTGTCCCGATTTTTATTTTTTTTTATTTTGAAGGGAGACAGTTTTATTTGCGAAACATCAGAAATTAGCTTGGTATTTATGGCAACGCATTACAATGAATGTTTATTTGTTTCTCATTCATTTATTTTCGTGTGTGCGGTTAATAATATGCGAGCGGTCCGCGCTATCTACGGGATGGGTCCTCGCGAATCATTGAGAGATTTATTTAAAGAAATAAATATATCAACTCTACCTTCTTTGTATATCTTTGAAAATATTATGTACTAGCTGCGCCCCGCGGTTTCACCCGCGGTTAAAAAGTATCCTATGTGCTATTCTAGACTATAATCTATCTCCGTGCCAAATTTCATCCAGATCTGTTCAGCCGTTCTGGCGTGAAAGTGTAACAAACATCCATCCATTTATCCGTCCATTCTTACAAACTTTCGCGTTTATAATATTAGTAGGATAGTATTTATAGATAGTATTAGATTTATGCAGTGTTTTGTCTTTTTCGATCTGGTTAACAAACATCCATCCATCCATCCATACATACAAGCTTTCGCGTTTATAATATTAGTAGGATGTTTGCAAAAATCTACGTTAAATTTAAATTGAACCGTGACTTATCACAATAATAACACTAGGAATAAGGATAAGATAGCTGTACCGACATTTAGGCTGACTAAGTCAAATAAGTCATTTTTAGGCAACTGTACTGTAACTGTAATTATTTATTCTTTGAAAAAAGAATGCCCCTCAGTTTCTTGCCTGTACTTCTGAGTAGAGGCTCTTTAGGCGGTCGAGTCTATTTAAAAAACTTTGACGTTCATAAGTGTATCTTTGATATCTAAATTGAATGAAAACATTTTGACTTTGAGAACGGCGATTATTTTGAAAACGTCAGCTGATGGCCTACCAGACATCTTATTGCCGTGATTGTTACGTTTTATTTATGACACTGATTGACCGCTAATCGTAACGCTGCGCAATAAGGTCCATAAAAAAAAGCGAAAGATTAATACGTGTTGAAGGGAAACCAGAGTCGAATAAGGAGGAGAATAAGGTCCACGATCGCACAGCGACGAAAACATAACGTTAATAAGATGTCATGTGGCAGGCCCGCTGAATTAAATCTTGTCATTTTGTTCATAACTACCGTTTTAATATTCTGACTTTGAAGATAACCATATAATATGTCAATGTAAACAACTAAGATAAGATAACCCTTTGAACCGGGGAACTTCCTTCCTGACCATCATTACAATTATTTTGTATTTTTAGGAAAAACCACTACAATTCTCTGAATCAAGAACATCAAATCATACATCATAGGTACATCTCTACATTTTGTTGTTTTATCTGGAATTCAGAGAATCGATGCATATTTACTTGTTTCGTGTCTTTATTTCCCGATAGGTACTTGATATCGGTAAGCGAATTTTCCCCATAATGTAGATATGTTCAAATAATAAGACAACGAAAACGGTGAAACATTTGCGTGACTTAAAATCGAACCCAAACTTATAAGGAAAAAGATCTATCCATCCATCAGCCATAGGACGTCCGTTGCTGGACATAGGCCTCCCCCATAGATCTCCAATAAGACCGGTTGGTAGCGGCCTGCATCCAGCGAAAAAGATACCTTTAGATAATCATCAGCGTCATCTTCAAATTTGGAAATCATTAAGCAATTCAGCGAGCATTTAAATTCAAGGTCGCATTGCAATTCATGCAATTTTTAAAGAATGCATCGGCAATAATGTTGTGATCCAGCGCTTCATCGCTGCACACACGCTGAAAACTATTTCAGCACTTTCTCGAATCATGATCATTAAATTTGAAAACCATTAAGCAATTCAGCGAGCATTTAAATTCAAGGTCGCATTGCAATTCATGCAATTTTCAAAGCAAGCATCAGCAATAATGTTGTGATCCCACGCTTCATTCCTGCACACATGCTGAAAACTATTCAAGCACTTTCTCGAATCATGGTCATTAAGATGATGATTAATCAAAATCAAAACCAACATTTGTCGTACGTGAAATAGGTCCGATTATAGCAAGTTTCGTTTCGTTTAATGACCCACTAAACTAAAATAGTAACATCCGATTGGCAAAGTCCCGCCAGAAGCGTCAAACGAGGTTGTGCGCGGACAAAACGACGAATGTCTGCCGGCCGGCCATTCATGGTACAGTACAATGACAGGCAGTAATTCAGTTTACGATATTAAATGAAGTTTGTTGCCGTAGCGAAGATAGATTAGCCTTGATAACTAAGTTAAGAAAAGGGAAATAGTTGGATATCCTACTAATATTATAAACGCAAAAGTTTGTAAGAATGGTTGGATGGATGGATGGATGGGGAAAGATGGATGGATGGATGTTTGTTACTCTTTCACGCCAGAACGGCTGAACAGATCTAGATGAAATTTGGCACAGATATAGATTATAGTCTAGAATAGCACATAGGATACTTTTTAACCGCGGGGCGCAGCTAGTTACCAATATTTGTACGAGATTCGAATAAAAACGATAGTGACGATATTTTATGATACTAGTCTTATGTAACGAGCAATGTTTGGATGGATTTAAGCAGTGAAGGTCTGCTGGTACAACTTGGCGTTGGTCTAGCATATAATGACGTCATGGTCAACCGTCTCTTTCCAACTTGTTGTAATGACTTATTTCGGTCTTGCTTAAGTATCGATTGACGTCACTACGTGTTTCTGAATGCTATACCTAGCGGAGTATATTATTATACCATAATTTAGCTTCGATAACAATGCTTTCATATGTTCATAATTGTTCATAATTCTGTCTGGATTTCTGTCCGGATCTGTCTTTCCCCACAGATCTACGCAATGTTGAAAAAAAATCAAAAACTGACTCTACATAAAAAAACCAGTATAATTATTAATCTTGCTTACAAAATTACACGAAAATCAATTGAAGAATTCGACCTGTAGGGGAGGACAGACGTCGGCCGCGAGGTGTACAGTCAACAGAGCCACTAGTTAATAAACGTTGTATCTCTTTGGAATAGTTACACAGTGTTTTGTCTTTATCTTTCTTGACATTTTCGAACTTGATCGAAAAAGACAAAACATTTTATAACTATTCCAAGTCTATACAACGTTTATTAGTATTAATGTTTGTTCTTATTTGTTATACGATAACTTGAGTACTTTTGATATGATCTTCATTAAATTTTACGTACTTAGTTCAATCATTTTTTTTTTAAGTTGAGTCAAATAAAGATACAGGACTTGTGAGGTCTCATTTCTTCTAACTTCTTGTAGTAAAGTAATTCATTGATATTATCTTTATTATCAAACATCGAGGTTCATAATGAAATAAGTAGGTACAATTTAAATAAGCAAGTATTGTATTATTTTTAACATTTAAGAAACGACGGTGTGTTATAAGTTTGAGGTGTCTCTGTGTGTGTGTGGCATCGTAGCTCCCGAACGGACACATCGTTTTTTTTTTTTTTTTTTTCATTTGATAGGTGAATTAGTCGGGAGTATTCTTAGCCATGCTTAATAAAAACTGTGTCGAAGGGTTTACATTTTTTAATGTTTGCTTGTAGTTTTAATATACTAAAACTGTGGTCAGCAACGGTCTTTAGGTTACAAGTTGTACTGTATGTACCGTTGCACTGTGCCTGTGTACGAAGGCTTATCTCGCCTAGCATGTTATTTTAGGTTTTCAGACCATTCCATTCAGCCAGCTCGGTTGGGGAAATGAAAGAAGAACTGAAATATACTAGGCCCTGGTTATTTAGATGGTAGATAGTATCCGTTTCTGTTACTGGGTTTGTTTTTTATTTAATAAATAAAATAAGTATTGAGACATATTGTTGTACACACGGTCTGACCTCTTGTTTGAACTTAGGTAAACCTTTTATAGGTTCCAACACCGGCCCCAGGGCGGGCAGGGTAGTTATGCGGGAATCCCGCCACTGGCATCAGGCCCATTAAAAACCCTAGGGTGTTCCACTTCGTGGCATGATGTCGGGGCTACTATGAGGACGCTTTCGCACTCTTCCGCAGCCGCGACAGCGCCAGCCCCTTCGGGCACCTCCTTAAGCTTGCGCTCTCTCCCGCTCGATGACGATGTGTCGAACACCAGATGCGTCGTCATCGTCCACCTCATTGGGAACCAATTTTGCCAGTGAGCGCCAGGCAGCACCCATGCCTAGGCGCCCATGGTCCCCACGCGACGGGTCAGATGAGTGGCCGCCCCTGCCCCCTGCCACTTCGGCCGCAGATGATAGGGAGAGCGGCAACGATACACCGAAACGCCTCTTCCTCTGCGGCCCCACCGCGTCCGCCATCAATACGGTGGCGAGTGGCGTCCTCGCTTGGACCGCGAAACGTTGGGAAAGTGAAACCGACACACCAACAGTTTTCACCAGTCCTCAGTAATTGACAGCAGAGATCACAAACCGACATTAAACCAATAAAGAAACCTACCAAACCCCAACCTATCTCATTCATTGGATGACTCACGGCCGTTCATTTATATCGGTTTTCAGAGTATTCATTCATTGGTAGAAACAAAAATGGCGGGCGTCGGCAAAGGACGTAAACAATCAGCTCGCTCCCACGCTGTATGCCATGTTTCATCAATGGTTTTCATGATACCGCAGAATGTGTGGGTTGGGTTATGATATACATATACATGACGGCGCGTGATATCATTGGATAAAGAAAATCAGTTTCCGAGTTGTTAATCGATAGTTTTGATCTGTTGTTTTTGACGATTAATCGATTTGTTTATGGTCATTTAGAGCGGTTAACACCGAATGGAGTTGCGTTTGGGATTTCGGGCGAACGTCATGTCTGTCAGTCAGTGGTTGACAGGACTGGGCTGAAAGCGGTCGCACGCAATGGTCATTCGTAAACCCATTACTCTAAATCGCCAACTATCTTTGTGATCATTCACTAAATAAGTAGTCTAAGTGACTGTATAATTAAAATAGTGAAAAGCCTTCAATGCTGTCCCCTTATTTCAACGTTCCTGAAGTTTGACGCCGACCATAAATGATAGCGAGTTCACGGATCAGAAATCAGACACAACACCTCGGCCTACTAGATTTTCCCCGTCATCAAAAGTGGAAGGTCACAGCGCGGCGGCCTTTCCTATGTTTCTCCGACATCAATGGGATCAGATGCGACGGCGTGGCCCCTATTACCTACATTTCCCCGACATCAGAAGTGAGATTGGGATGTGAAGGCTCGGCTCCCTATTCCTACATTTCCCCGACATCAGAAGTGGGATGAGAGATACTTCGGCTTCCTTTCCCTGATTTCTCCGACATACATAATAATATTTACTCGTATTGCTTCACAGATACTACTGATATGGTTGTAACAAATTGGTGCGCGCCTTGAGCTGGGATTGAACCTGCTCTCTCTGGCTCGAGAGGCGAGGCTTCTCCAATTAGGCTATCATCGCATCGCAAATAAATATCCTACTTCCTACTCCTACTAATTTTATAAACGCGAAAGTTTGTAAGAATGGATGGATGGATGGATGTTTGTTACTCTGGCGTGAAGCCAGAACGGCTGAACAGATCTAGATGAAATTTGGCACAGAGATAGATTATAATCTAGAATAGCATATAGGATACTTTTTAACCGCGGGTGAAACTGCGGGGCCAGCAAGTACATAATAATATTTACTCCTATTGCTTCACAGATACTACTGATATGATAATTGTGTTGACGACAACAACAAACTGACAAGAAAACAAACAGAGCTACTTTTTTTTTTGCTTCGAAAAATATATCATCACGCCTTACGTCTAAAGTAACTAACAGAGATGTACATCACAACACCCACACTTCGCCGGACGATATTTCATTCTCAAATGTGACAGGGGACGAACCTGTCGCCACACACCGGACTCTAGTTATGTATAAGTTAACACAATGAACAAATTGATACGCGCCTTGAGCTTGGATCGAACCCGCTTCCTCTGGCTTGAGAGGCATTTAAATATTATATAAGTACGAGTACTTTAGATATCGTATCGTGTGTCGCTGCTCGACAATGGTGTTCCTCAATATCTATTTTGTTCTTGACCAGCCAGTGTCCATACTTTCCACCCTCCAGGGTCCCTATTCGGAGATTTGAGATTCTCATCTCACTTTTTTTCGTCCTTGTTGCTCTCGTTTGAAACGTCTTAGGTGTGAGAGTGACCACGATAAAATCTCATCTCATCTCACGAGCAAGAATAGCCCCCCAGGACTCCCCGACGCAAAAACGACGGGATGTTATGAGTTTGACGTGTCTGTGTCTCTGTGTGTATGCGTGTGTGTGTGTGTGTCTGTCTGTGGCATCGTAGCTCCCGAACGGATGAACCGCTTTCTTTTTTTGACGTGACAACGTCTTATAAATTGGTTTGCCGGGTGACACTTCAAGAAACTGCGTTACGCTCCGCTCACGTTATGCGCTCACAATGAGAGCGAGTGAGAGGCACGCGTCCCTTCCACTCGGGCATGGTTAGCCCGCCTAAGAGCGAGAGAGACAGACATAAAAAGTGAAAGGCACGCGTCCCTGTCGTTGTCACGTAAAACTTTCGCCCGTATACCGACTTTACAGGCAACCAATTTTTTTTTTGAAAGGTTAATTAGTCGGAATTATTCTTAGCTATGTTTGATGGAAATCGGTATCGGGGGTTTTTAAATTAATAATTTTCACTTGTACATTTCGCGTCACGTTCACGCCGCGTCACGGTGACGTAGTCTGCGTTCTTTACACAACTTTCTTGTTAGGGAAAACACAAAACAAAAACAGCTGACCTAGTCGTGTTTCGGGATGTAGTCCGGTGTAACCGTTCTGAAGACGGGCCTGAGCAGTAGCGCACTTGTAGCGCCTCACTCAACTGCCGTCTTTGTACTTCTTCACTCTACAAAACTTCAATGCTAGAGTGAATAAGTACCCTATAGGTCGTCGTGCTCCATCTTAGACCACAACGTCGCTTAACATCAGGCGAGTTGGTGGTCAAACGCCGACCTATTTTACATAAAAAAAAAAAAAATGAAGTAAGTTGTCTGATAATTTTATCGGAAACACTCATGAATATCGATCAAGTCAATGGCTGCAAATGGTTTTTCACGAATTAAGCAGGAAACAATAAAGGTAAAACCAAGATAGGTATCATGAGTAATTGTAGAAAATAATCTACTGTGACGAAGAATACATAGATAAGCAATAAGTGACATAATTCTATAATCATGGTTGAAGTCGCAAATCAAATATACCTACCTGAATTTAACAGCTCTGGAGGAATGATAATCAACAGAAATTAACTAGCGCCCCGCCCCGGCTTCGCGCGGTACCTACAAACCTTGAGCAATCAACCTTAATTCAACGGAAACAAGTATTTTGTTTGCGCCTAGTTTGATATGAAGAATTATGATGATCAGGTACAAAAAAATACAGCTGGTATAAAAAACAACCAAAATCAGTTTAACCGGAGAACAATTTTGAAAATCTCCCTAGCTGCTCACGGGAGTTAACTCTTGAGTACCTCGTAACGCTTAGGGTATAGTACCTGGATGACCGAGCTTTGCTCGGTTTTTTTTTAATTGTGTTTTTTGGAAATTATATTTAAGTACGCATAAAATATAAACAATTGATTTTAGTCTAACCTCAAAGCAAACACTCATTGACTTCGTGTTACTTAACAACGCCATCTGCTGTTGTGTCGTTAAAGCAATTAGTTGCTCACAAAAAATAGTATTATTATTCGCCAATAGATGTCAGGAAGAGTCATATTTTTCAGTTGTGACTACTCAAACGCCTCCTTTTTGTTAGATAAAACACGAATAAAATGACATTTTCTAAAAATGATTCCTAGCTAGATCGATTTATCGCCCCCGAAACCCCCTATATACTAAATTGTATGAAAATCGTTAGAGCCGATTCCGAGATTCCAATTATATATATATGTATATACAAGAATTGCTCATTTAAAGATATAAGATAAGATTAAGCCGCCGCGACATAAGACACTGCTTTGTCCCCTCGGTGAATAATCTAATATTGTCACCAAAGCAAGCAGTATCTTATGTCGCGGGTGGCTTATTGAACCTCTCGCTTCACTCAGAAACTCCTTAGCTGCGCTCGAGAGTTAAATCTTGAGTCCCTCGTTACGCTCAGGGTATAATAAACCGCCCGCGACATTTGACACTGCTTTGTCCCCTCTGAATAATCTAATATTGTCACCAAAGCAGGGACAAAGCAGTATCTTGTCGCGGGCGGCTTGTAGAACCCCTCGTTTCACTTAAAACTCCCTAGCTGCGCTCGGGAGTTAACTCTAGAGTCCCTCGATACGCACAGGGTATAGGGATATACACAGGGTAGGTATATAATAAGCCGCCCGCGACGTAAAACACTGTTTTGTCCTTGGTGAATAATCTAATATTGTCACCCATATCCGCCTAAACCATTCATCCGATAAAGTCGATACTTACCGTTATGAATTTCAGTAGAAAGCCTTTAAAGACCAGTTCACAAACAAACATCCGCAGGTTCTCAGATAATCCTACCTAACCTTGGTCTCCCTAGGAGTAGGAGTAGGTACCTACATCAAAACGTTGTTTACAAACTTATTCACAAGCTCCAGCAGAAAGCGACCAGCCCTTCGGGAATTGATTCTCTAAATTAACATAGAATAACAAGGTGAATGAAATCTGCGAATCGTAAACAAATTTAGGAAATCATTAGTTGAATGTTAAATATAAATATGGACTGAAAGATTTTATAAAGGAGGTAGAAATATGAACAACCGCGGAATTATCGCTAAAAGTAGTATTGACTAGGCAATAGGTATACGTTAACTAAACTGACAGATATGTTTCTGACATATTTTACTCGTATAACTAGCCACGCCTTGCGGTTTCACCCGCGGTAGAAAATCATACTTTGAGCTATTCCAGACTATAATCTATCTCTGTGCCAAGCTTCATCCAGATCCGTTCAGCCGTTCTGGCATGTTTGAGTAACAAACATACATTCATCTAAACTATCGCATTTATAATATTAGTGAGGACATCATGCAACAGAACACTAATAAACAAGAATTTCAAAAAAGCCCATCTTAAAAAACGACGCACACTCATGAATCTCGATAAAACTGTTTTATGTTTTAAGGCGAGGCTTTCCCAGAACTTTAGGTATTTTACTCTACCTCAGGCCGCACTTTTTGGGAGCGCGACGTATTCATTCACGCGACACAAAAGTTGTATGCGATGCGCCGCGCGCACGTCTTTCACCCGTCAGTCACGTTATGGTATCGAGTACCTAAACACCCATTTTTAGGAAATCGATAAAATAATCCGTCCGTCATTGTACTCATCCATTTTATGAACATTTTTTATTTGATACCAAACAAAAAAAAATCTAAAAAATGCCGTTCAAGCCAATATAGGTACAACCAATCTCATGTCCACGAGTTGTTGTATTTTTGATGTGTGAGCAGTCGTGGCATTAGTTTCATTTTACCGGTAGTGTCATATTTCCATTTTATCACACTTCACACTCATAAATACAAAAGATTGCGATTGTGTGTGGAAGTTAGGTACTTACTCGTATTTCACTTATTCACACCTAAACGGCTAGACGGATGAGGATCATATTTGGAACGGAGTTAGCTTATGCCCTGGATTGACACATAGGCTACTTGTTATCCTTATTAGGACAAATATTTATACAGGGTGTTGGAATGATTGTGTAACTACCGGTATTCATTAAATAATACAACATAGTAAATTTCATTATTTTTGGGTATATTGTATAACAATGGTAATAACAATTTTAATTACCTTAATTTACCATTAGGTGCGTACTAATAATATTGTATGGTTTGTTAAATGTTACAAAGTTAAAAAACTACACGATTCAGATATAATTTTGAACAATAATTATGAAAGAATCGAGTAAACTTATTTTATTTTTATTTTATTTATTATGGCTTCGCAATGATAACTACATCAATACTTTTATAATTTAAACTTACGAACTATTTTAACTTAATGTGTTATCTTTTAAAGGAAGCACAGCGTGCGTTTTATGATTACATCATTCATTATGCTAATACTAACTTAAAAAAAAAACATACATATTACATAAACATAATATAAACTTAAAATAATCAAAAAAATAAATTTTAAACACTTTATCCTAAGACCTGTCGTTGATGGCATACCGTATAGGCATTATACCGGATATATATACATACCCTGGGTACGAAGTGGCGGACATTCTGCTAGTACTAACAAAAAATCCAATACAAAAATATACATTCACAATATTTACATTTATATATACAATTGAGCTATAGGTACGTAGTATTATTATTTGTTCTGTGATATAGTTGTAGAATCGATGGCAGCCTAGTTGGGAGTGGCAATTTTGCTCTGCTGGGTTCGAACCCAGCCGACGGCACGCACCAATTTGTTCATTGTGTGAACATATGTGCGTATTGTGTGTCATCTGCTACATAACTGGAGCCCGGTGTATGGCGACAGGCTCGCCCCCTGTCACATTTGGGACTGAATATCGTCCGGCGAAATGTGGGTGTTGTATTACACCTCTGCCAGCTCCCTCGGGGAAAAACGTGACGATATGTATGCATGTCTAGCCATAAGTTCTGTTACAAATGAAAATGCATTTATTTTTTTATACAGTAATGTAATGTTAATAAAAGTTATATTTACATATGTATTGAAGTCTTAACAAAAATATAACTATTATTTTATTCAAAATTATCACATTTGGCCTTGATAGAGGCCTTTAGTCGGTCTGGCCAAGAATCTATGGATTTACGGACTGTTTCCATGGGAAATTTAGCCACTGCTTGCTTCAAAGATTTCTTAAGTGACTCTATGTCGGCGTGTCGTTTAGAGCAGGCCATGCCCTCTAAACCTGACCATAATTTGTAGTCCAGGGGGTTTTGATCTGGGCTAGAGGAGGGCCAGTCTTCAGCCCTTATAAAGTCCGGAACATTGGCTTCCAGCCAGGCTTGGGTAGTTCGCGCCTTGTGACCTGTGACCATGTGCAGAGTCTAGTTGGAAACTCCACGGTAGATTTTTAGAAAGTGTATTGCTAAGGGGTTGTACAACACCATATAAGACGGTCTCTTGATACACTTTGGCAGAAGTTTTAACCCCCTTTTCACAAAAACTAAGCTTTGTGACGCCGTGATAGGATACCCCCCACCAAACCATGACTGACGCAGGATGATGACCACGCTGAGTGAAACAGGGTCAATGTCATCCACGTGCCTAAAACAAAATAAAAATAAATATTTATAAGTATGATGTCCAAAAGTTCAAAATATAAAAATTCTAAAAAACCGACCAAGTTCGAGTCGGACTCGCGCACGGAAGCTGTCGTTCAAGCTTGTTGATATGTGTGTACATAATTATATAACAACTACATTATAAATAAATGAGCTTTCAAATGACACCTCAAACAACTGATTTGATGAGATAGAACTCGAGATATAAGCAATAATCTACAACGGTCGGCGGCCATCTTTGTGACGTATATACATAGCTTCGCCTGTCCCCGCTATCGCTTCTTACAACCGGCAGTTTCGAATTTCAAAGGCAACGACGAACACATCCATACCAGTCGTAGGTTTATAAAAGCCGTACTTACAAGATTTACCGAAATGCTCGATTTTCGCTAATCGTTAAAAACGAATATACAACTTTACGAGTTTTCTTCAAAACAGCCAAAATCACGTTGCAGTACTAATCAGGCCTAGATGTGTTCAAATCATACGGCTATAACTCAAACGCTACCAAACACTCGTGTAGTACAGTTTGTTCAGTCAAAAATGAAAGTATGAACGACGTCCCCTATCTCACCTAACACCCTATATAATTTACATACATACAGTACAGTCAAAACTTAGCGAAGATCCGCCACCTTGCATATTACAAAAAGAAGGTAGGTACTTACGTTTCGTCAATTGCAATGTCATCAGAGTTTATTACATTCTCTTGAAGTACTCTTCTGCAAAAAAAAAATGAAGATAATATCACTACTAGATATACCACTAGGCCGGGTATTTACTCGTTGTGCAGTTCAGATTGCTCAGTAAAAATGAAAGTATGAACGTCGTCCCGTATCTTACCTAACATCCTGTATAGTTAAAACTTAGCGAAGATCCGCCGCCCTGCATGTTACAAAAGGTAGGTAGGTACTTACGTTTCGTCAATTCCAATGTCATCGGAGTTTATTACATTTAGTTGTAGTACTCTTCTGAAAAAAAAACAAAACTGTAAGATACGTATTCGTGTAAGTAGGTATAACTATATAAATATCACTGGTATGCCACTAGGTCGGGTATTTACTCGTTGTGCAGTTCAGATTGCTCAGTAAAAATGAAAGTATGAACGTCGTCCCGTATCTCACCTAACATCCTCTATATAGTCAAAACTTAGCGAAGATCCGCAGCCCTGCATGTTACAAAAGGTAGGTAGGTACTTACGTTTCGTCAATTCCAATTTCATCGGAGTGTATTAAATTTGGTTGTAGTACTCTTCTGAAAAAAAAAACAAAACTGTAAGATAGGTATTCGTGTAAGTAGGTATAACTATATAAATATAAATATCACTGGTATGCCACTAGGGCGGGTATTTACTCGTTGTGCAGTTTAGAATGCTCAGGGAAAATGAAAGTATGAACGTCGCTCCGTATCCGTATCTCACAAGTTGTCTGGGTGAAATAATAAATGGTGACCGACATAGTCAAAACTTCGCAAAACACCCGCCTCCCTGCGTGGTACAAAAGGTAGGTAGGTACTTACGTTTCGTCAATTCCAAAGTCATTGGAGTTTGTTACGTAGTAGTCTTCTGCAAAAAAAAACTGTAACTGTAGGTAGGTATAACTACATAAATATCACTAGTAGGTATACCACTAGGCCGGGTATTTACATCGTGAATACACGTAACGAGACAAAAAAGTATCTATGATGATGAGTATGATATTTGAAAACACTAAAACGAATATAAGTAGGTACTAATAAATTTGTTGATACATCATCTGACTACAAAAAGCAATGCAAGAAATATCAATTCTAGTAAATAAAAACAATGATTACCAATTTAATCTAGTAGAAGTTTATCTACTTACCGACGTTTGCTCCTTGACTCGTACGATTTTCTAAAAGTCAGACTTGAGCATTTTTTTCGTTTATTATGTTTGTTACCCATTATGGCAAAACTAAATGCTTGGTTGGTGTTGGTGTGTGCGGCACTGCGGAGATCACAAAAATTTGGCACACGTCCGGCGTCGACGGGGTCTGCGGGCGGACTGGCGGTCACGCAAACGTGCCTTTTTACCATGAATTCGTGATAAAAAAATCATATAAAATTACCATGTTAACTTTTTAACATTTTTATTTATGATTCCATTTCTTTATTGCATTGTAATTCGTAAAAAAAATAAAAAAGCAATATGATTTGTAAAAATTAAGTCGCAAATCGTGTTTAAAATACCAAATAGAGGTGACTTTGGATTTTTTTTCTATCGAGTGAAGTTATTCATAACATGTATCAGATTTATGATTCCACTTATAAACATGCTTAAGAATAACATATTTTTTTTTACACAGTAAAAACCATGGTTTATCTTAGAGGAAAGTTGATTCTTGCTAGACGTTTTCTGGCCAGGCTCGCCTTAAGTCGAGATTTAAGACTGGGCGTCGTTTAAGCAGGGCCTAAAACCTATCCCTTTAGCGGTTTATGTAGGGTATGATGCTAATGAAAGCAAGCGGTACCGTGGACGAAGTAGTATGCAGTATGTAGTATGTCGTGTGTGTGTAAGCTAATTAAAATACAGGGCCAGAGTTTATCAAGTGGCAGGCGAATGAGAGCCCTATCACCAGAAGAACACACCTAGTCCCAAAAGACAATAAAAACAGGTGACTGCGTGTGCAAAAAAAAATCTTTAACAGTACAAATCATCAAGCTGCACTGCGTTGGGAGAGAGACAAGCTCACAAAACATTTCACGTAATATTTTTAGGGGAATAGGTACAAGCTATCTACCGGTTATGGTCTGTGCCAATTCACGACGTAAAATGCATTGTGCGACAAAAACAGACGACCAAACAACGGAACTAAAGTTTTCTACCGACAGTCAGTTACGGAAATGCGATAGTGTCTCCCCCGCCCAACTGCCACAGCTAACTTGGTCGTACAGTATCAATGAAACTCTTCCATTCATGCATGGAGCGCGCGTTCAACACCGCGAATGTGCTTCAAGGGCGAGAAGATACGATAGACGCTCGGCGTTTCCTGAATATATTTATAGATTGAGCCTTGTTCCTGTTAGCTGCTGCGATTATTGCGTCGATTCTGTTCAAGTTCATCGAGAAAAAGTGATTTGCTTTGATATTAGAAGCCACTAATAGTTGGGCGACAGCAGCGCGCGATAATTCGTGTCGCGTTGTCGCGCTAAAATCATCGCTATCGGTTATCGGCGATGTTCTTGTCTACATCAGCGGTCAGCTCGCCGCTTTTCTGCTGAGTTAACGTGGGCGATAATTCGTACGATACACCGCCGAGTGACGAACTAACCGGCTACACTTGTCGCGAGAGAGAGAGAGAGAGAGAGAGAGAAATGATGAAGGCCGCTAAGGCCGCTGTATCGTGTACTGACTGTGTAATATTTATATTTTATTTTGTTTTTAACTCTCTCTATCCACTCTCTCTCTCTTATCGCTGAAGGCCGCTAATGTAGCCGTAGAATAACAGTGGAGTGTGGACCATGCGAAGCATTGAGATAAAAGTAGTACGTACTAGAGAAGCTGCTCAAATTGGAAAACGTCATGCAATTTGATGACAGCGGGGCTTGCCCGCGTGGACTGAATGCAGGTTTGCTGCAGTGCTAAAACATTCGTTTACATACTTACGTATATGTGATACACGTATGTATACATGTACATGTATGTAAAACTGCCTCGATGGCTCAGTTGGTAGTGAACCCGCTTTCTGAGCTTGAGGGCGTGGGTTCGATTCCCACCTAGGGCAAACATTCATGTGATGAACATTAGTTTTTTTCTGTCTGGGTGTTAATATCTATTTAAGATTTGTATTTAAAAATATCTAAGTATGTATATCACTCTCTGGCAGCCATAGTACAAGCTTTGCTTAGTTTGGGTTCAGGCGACCGTGTGTGGAAGTGTGCTTATAAAACATTCGTTATATCGTCCAACCAAACTATTAAAACATTCAGCGCTAGCTGATCGCAGTTTTCTCGCTCCGTACAGAACTACACGGCGTGCGTGTTGAAGCCACGCTAATGTAAGGTGTACGGATCGCAGTACAGTGCAGTGGAAGAATAGGATGATGAGTACTAGATTGCAACAAGAGTCTACTGGGGTCCGGGAAAAATCGGACTACATTTGTAAGTCTAATATATTTGTTTGACGATAGCTTGAGTATCGATGATTCGATCTTTATGTAAATGAAATGCAGGAAAGTAAGCAATTCATGAAAATACAAATCTTGAGTTCGCCGTTCACATTTAAGGTAAATCGGTCGAGGACTTACGGAGATAAGACAACGCTCGATTTATGAATGAATGAAGTCTAACCCAATTTGCAAGCGCAAAAATGATCTGCATCTCTTTCCATTTCAATATATGAGAGAAGGATAGCAACAACTTTAGTGCTCAGACAAATTAAGTCAAGTTTACTGTAATCGAAACGGTTCATTTAATTAGCAAAGTAAACATCCAATCCCTTAACGAAGCACCCAAACAGCTGCTTTACTTGATTAGCTATAAATAACATTTAGTGTTGAATTAATTAACAATAGCATTAACATTTCACGCGTTTGGATTTCACAACTTTTCACAACTTTGAACAAGCTGTTTTTGTTAATCTCCGTTTTAGCTTGGGTAAAAATGGTTTGTATGTCCGGATGCTCGGATGTCTGGCTGCTTTTTAAAGGTCGCATTTCTAAACAGATTCTCGAGAAAAATTGTAAGCAAGTTTAATAAAATAAATAGTTACTCACTTACTTAGATTTTTTTTCGATTTAGTTTTCGGTTTTTTTTTAAATGGCGTATATAATTTTATACCTACTTGGCTATGTGTTCGCAGCCGATCGCCGATGCTTAGCAACAGACGGCACAGTCAGCCCTAGGATGGGTGACCGCGGGTGGCATTTACAACTGAGCGCTACCATGGCTCGGATGACAGGTTAAATTGTAGGCCCCGGTTGTTTGATCTATCTATGACAACAATCATAGATATCTCAAAAAATATCGTTCAAGGTAATTGAAAACTACGCAATCACTGAGTGTCATGGACTAGTAAACCCGAGTGAAGCCATGGGCAGAAGACGTAGTCGCGTATAAAAGTTAAGTCACCTGAAATATTTGAAAATATAATTCGATTTTTATTCCCCGACGCGTGTATATTTGTGTAGGTATTTTTGTGGCCTTAAGCCTTGAATATTCGCCAAATGCGTCTATTCAACTCGTAATAGTGAAGAAGCTACGGACCCTACCGATATGAAAAAAATATCACCAATAAGATCATTCTGTTACCTATTAATTAGCCTGATTAAAATATTATATTACTTACTAGATTGCGAGTAAAAAAATATTAAATGAACGTTGTTTTCGTTCTCATGGCGTGCAATACCGTGCTTACGGAGATTACGTTACTATATATTTTTACACCTTCGGATAGGAAATTTAAAAATATGATTGATCGTTCTTTTACCATATTTTTAGAGCTAAAATTGAGTTAGTTTAGTAATATTTTGTGTTATTTTGAAGTATTTCGTCAGATCACGTGACCACTGACACCCGCGAGCTCCTTTGCGGCTGTAGCCATGGGTAACTCAACAGATTTGCTTGAGCCATGACTCCGGTTCAGATCAGCCACTTGAACCGGAACCGTGAACCGGCTCACAGGTCAGCTCAAAAATCACTCCTTTCTACGTAATATGCGTCCTGACTCGAGTGAGTCATCTAGTGAGTAACGAAGTAAACTTCGAACTCAGCTTAGTTTGGCTCACACACATGCTTTATGGTTACCGTTCAAATAATGTTTTCCCGCGATGCGAGTCGGTGAGAGAGACGTATAATATCTCTTTCTCTCTTTTCCCCGATATAGGTTTGTCTCGTTCTCGTATACGTTGGTCAAAAATCGACTGTTCCTACGTACCTACAGTATCGAAACAAAAAACTGCATATTTACAGGAGAGCAATTTAATATCAAAAGACTTAATTAAAAGTTAAAATATGTGGTAAGTATCAATTTTAGTACATTCAAACCATGATAAAAATTTATGGTTTTTTTAGAACTAATAGTATTCGTTTTCCTAAAATTATTTTTAATATTCTTAAAGGGAGGTAATTGGTACAATGAAAAAAGTCATCAGTCAGATTTTGAAAAGAGGAATTGTTTTTTTTTAGCATTTAATATAAATAACTGTGATTAAATATCTACCTAATACCTAGTTGTTGGTTTAATTTAATTTCTAAATTTTGACTTGTAACTAAACTTACGTACACACTCTAGTAGTTGTTGTATTTCCAACTTTAATTATATGAGAACATTAATTTATTAAAATATAGCATTACATTATAATACTACGTACGTCAATAGTTTATTTTAGCATTCCGCTATCACTGCGCGTGCAGGCATAGCTTTTCTTAAGAATTTGTCTCCTTCTCTTTCTGTGGTATAGCTTTGTTTCGTCCATGCTCACACTACAATACATTTCGTATTCGGACTTGGAACACATCGCGTCAAATCGGCTCTCTTCGTTCTCGCGTTCATTTTGATGAATGACAAAATCGTTTGAGTCGTTCGACTTGAGCCGCCTGTTTCAGAGTTGAGCCGCGGCTCAAGCGAGCCAAACCAAGTGATCTGAATTTTTGAACCGGTTCCGGTTCGAGTTACCCACGACTACGGGCCAGTCGGCGCCAGCGCCTCACGAAGGAAGGACGTACTCGCCTTGCCGAAAAATATTTTCGCATTTTTTTTCTATTTGTACGTAAATCATCAATTAAACAGTGCTTAATTATCCAGAGACAATCAAAAAAAGTAGTTTTTCAAGACATTTGATAAGTTTTTAGTGACTTTACTACTAGTGAAAATATTTGGACAATAATTGATCGCGTTGTGAGTAGAGGGTACAGAAGGTTGATCCGATGAAAATGGGAGATGTCACCAAGGCAGCTAGGCGTAACAAAAAAATTGGACTCCAACTAGGTAGCTAAGTGGTAAGTACCTACCTACCTATTAATATTTAATTACCACATAAATATTTTTACCCGTTTGTTCTTATTGTGTAGACTGAAGTGACTAACCCTAGTGTCTGAGTTTTTAGTGGCATATGATTCGGTCTGACGTTTGTTTTCCTGATAAAAATACTTAATAGAAAACTACAGACGTGTCCTCCGACCTATGTTAACTCTCAGGGCTTCACCGTCCATTACACCTTATTGCGATGATTGTTGGATTTAGCCGCCGACGCTGTGCGACCATGAACCTTATTTTGCTGTGATACGAGCCGCGGTCGCGCAGCGTCGTGCTGTACTACAATCATCACGCCACGGCACGGGCCCCATTGTACATGTTGCTCATGATAATTATCCAAGTGCAAGACTTGTCAGAACTGTGTTTTTTTTCTTGTTATGTACAAATGTACCTATATGTGTCATATTAGTACATTGCACAGGGTTATCGGTATAGGGTGTACTAAGCCAAACGGGGGTCATTGTACTCTTCATTATAAACAACGATTACTTTTTAAACTTTTTTATTTGTAATATAAATCGGGGAAAACAGCATCTGCTTACATTTTGTCGACGATCGATGAGCTTTTTGTATGAAACAGCTGTTTTTTTTCTCGTGATTTCATTTGATTCAATTATTCACAAAAATTATACTAAGGTCAATATACCTAAGCCATTTCAAATTGAAGCTGTGGCATACTTGCTGATGCCCCAACACCTAGTTAATAACATAGAAATGGGGAGTATTCTATAGTTAATAATAATAAATAATCCTTCTTGAACAATCGGGTAAAAATAAAATAATGATAATTATTATGTGTACTTACGATGTCAATATCGGAAAGCGGTCGTTGCGTGCGAACGGTGTAAATGACTAATACTATTTTTTGTTTTTGGTAAAGCACATTTCCTAAACTAACCTACCTAAACTAGAAACAATCACATTTTTATGTTATAGCTGACCAACCACGGTCCGCAATACATTATTATTTTTAGCAGTGTAGTGAGCATATTTTTCTAACTTATCCTGGTTTGTTAACCGACTTCAAAAATTAGGACGCACTCAATTACATTGTATAAATTTTACTAAATGTTTGTTGCAGCATAACTTCGTCATTTATTTTTTATTTGAAAGAATATGCTTACTAACACTCTGATCAGTCACTTTGATCAAAATAAAGTATTTTTTTGTAAAAAATAGTATTTAATACAAAAATTCAAGCATTTGCATTCAGAAAGTAGTGTTCCGAGTTATGGCCATTGAATTCGAAAGAAAAGTTATTACATTTTCTTACAACAATAACCGAGCGAGAGATCGTTAGCGAGCGAAGCGTCTATGCTTCAGATTCGACGAAAATGCTTTCGTATTTCCGAATTCCGTCTGGATTTCTGTCCGGATCTTTGCCCAGACCTGTCTTAATCTACAGGTCGCATTTCTTAACCTATTCTCTTGAAACTTTGTGAGTAAGTCCGATATTTAAAAAGAATTTTCTTGTCTAGGCGGTTATTGGAAATTTTTCAATATGGCAGAGATGTGATTTAAAAAAGGATATATCTGCATAATTGGAAAATTTCCAAAAAACTTTTTGATCCGAGTCAAAACAAAAATTTATATAATTGTCAAACCTGCTCACAAAATTTCACGAGAATCGGTTGAGGAGTGTGACCTGTAGAGGAGGACAAATACAAATACAAATAATTTATTTGGGTATAAAATACATGTGACAATTTCAAATCGGACAGACATCGGTCACGAGATCTCCAGCTCACAGAGTCACTATTGTATGTATTGTTATTTATTTATATTTATTAAATACAACAATTTCTTTGGTAACTGATACCAACCTGCATCTAGTCTTAATAGTTATTTTAATCTAGTCTCTATTGCATGAAGACTAGAATAGTAATATATTTTAAACTGGGATTATAAATTGGTAATTGTTTTATATTTTATGGTATCATGGAAAGAGACAAACGAGACGCTTTGAGTAATATGAATATTGTGTAATTAATATCTTTAAATTGCTCTATTTCATTTTTTCAGAAACAGAGATCAACGAAATTATCAAAGTTTAAACACAAGCGTTCAGCCAACAAAAAATGCGAGTACTGAACTAAGGTGAGTTAAAAGACATTTAACATCTTATATTATTAGGGTGACAAGCATAGTGCATAGTCAGAGCTATGCCAAGTGGAAATGCTATTGCTAAAGTTATCGTATGTCCGGCGTCCAGCGTCTGATTGCACGGATGTCCGATTGTTTTCCACTACAGATCGCATTTCTCAACCGATATTTGTGAAATTTTGTAAATTTAGGTTTTATTTAAAATAGCGGAGATATGTAATTTGTGAGACGTTGCTCATAGAGATACTACTTATAATCAGAGTGGCGCTGAACTGCTATGGTCATGCGTGACGCCAGTACAACCATTCACTTAGCGAGCGCGAAGCGCGAGTGAAAAACTTCCGTTTCAGTACTAAAAACTTATCCTATATTTTTATCTACAGATGCCTAGTTCAAAATCATCCGAAAGTTATCGGAGCATCCGAGGAACAGGGACTTTTTCACCTTCGAATAAACTGGTAATCATTTTTTTTTTGTGTACACAATGTACATAAATAAATTATTGATACGAGCGTTGGGACTTAGTATGGTTGCAAATTAATTATTATTTAATATTGTTTTTAGGAACAACAATATCAGTCTTCATTGCCGAATCTCATCGTCGAAGAAGAAGCAGAACAAGAACAGAAAGACAAAAGTTATTGGCGTATTATAACATTAGCTTCTTCTTCGTAAAATTTAAGGAAATATCAAGACACAATGGATTTGGTTGCGCCAAACAATCGATAGACTTGATTGGAGAAAAGCAAACAGGTCTTGCTTCTAAATTCACCCTTTTGTGAATAAAGAGTAACAATAGTAAATTATGTACCGAGGGCACAAAGCAGTGCCTTACGTCGCGGGCGGCTTATTGTACCTTGAGCGTAACGAGGGAATCTAGAGTTAACTCCCGAGCGCAGCAAGGGAAGATGAGTCCTGAGGGCAGCGAGGGGTTCAAGCCGCCCAAGACAAAAACACTGCTTTATCCTAGAAGCGAATCCTCTTCTAAAAATACTGTCTAATATTATACTCTCTCATAACTAATAAAAAGGTACTAGTAAGGTACAGTCTTTTATTTTAAATTTCGTGCAGCTCGAGGAGCACGTGCTCGTATTTTTTTCTTGGTAGCTAGTTCAATTTTCAAATAAACTCTTCTTACAGTGCTTATTCTGAGTTTTCATTCAATGTTAATCTCTTTGCTTGGAAACTCCCAACTGCAAGCTTCGCTCGAATTTATGTTTCATCTATAAAACCAACATTTGATTTTCATGTGTTAGATTAAGGATGTGTTAATCTGAGCGATTACTGCCTTTAAAGCATTTGATTTATTGATATTTTTTGATTCTCGGTTTATTTTGATTATTTTTTTGGTGTTTGCTAAAATCTAAGCACTATACATGTATTTCAGCTACAAAAGGTTTTTCAATATCCAATCTAAGAACCCTTTAGTCCAGCTAGAGAGGATTTTTTTACTATATTAACTACTAGCTGTTGCTCACGATTTCGTACGCGTAGATAAAAAAAAGCTCGTTCCGTTAGTTTCTTGTATTTGTCATTCACAGGTCCCACTCCGAACCTGCACCCTTCTCTCTACCATCATCATATTGCCAGACCATGGTACGGGCAACAGTTATCTAGTTGGCATTGGCAATTGTCTTTATACTGGTTTGGCTGGCACTGTCCGATTAAAACGTCACGCTCAGACAGGTGTCTATGGCAAGGGTAGCGGGTAGGTAAGCCGTTAACTCGGCCTCCAAGCTAAATCTAATAGGTAGCCAAGTCTAATATGGAGTAGATAGTTACAATTTGTGTAGTAAGTAGGTTATATACTTGTTGGTAATAGGTAGAAGTACTAGGAGTTACTCGTACTATGCCAAATATTTCAGTCTGAATGTTTAGTAGGAATTACCTACTACTCGGAACCAGCCAAGCCAAGTAGGCAGTATATAGATACTATGTATATGTAGTAATTAGGTAGATACTTGTAAGTAGTATCCTTCTTCTTCTACCTATAAGACTTGGCTGGCACCGACTTCAAATAGATGGGTAGCGCTTATAATAATTATATTAATTAATATTAGTGCTTATTTGTGGTTTGGAAGTCGCTTTAATTTTGTTACAATGATCACTTAAAACATCTTCTAACTTGACTTTTATTGAAAATCAGTTTACTAAAAAAAATTAAGTAAACAAAATTAAGTCAAAGTGTAGTTTTTTATATCGTAAATTATGACACTTTTGTGCTAAGATTATTACACTCGAGGCGGTATTATAGCGCGAGCCGTATGCGAGCCCACTAATGGAGCCAATAGTGTAAATTATTAACGCACACGCGTTTCATGTGACGTTTTTCATCACACATGCGAGGGGAAAAAACACAGACTTGCATTAGTCAATACATTTTTCTGAAAATGTATGCGCATTTTGCTGCTTTTCCACTTATCAAAATTTTACTAGGCATAATAATAAAGCGAGTACTTTGTTTAAATTATCATACCTAATTAATTGTCAATATTTTGATAAAAAAAATAATGTTTATTTACTGTTATTACGTAGTTATGATACTTTAAATCAAGAATTTAAGAAAAGTAAAAAAAAACTCTTGTTGATTTATTTTAAAAAAAGTCTAGTTTAGTTACTAGTGCGATAATGGTAAAGTAACAGCACACGTGCTTAATAGCTCGGATTATGATCTAAAACTGATGTAATAAAGTCCTTTTTACGAGTGAGAGTGATGAAAAAGATATTAAACACAAACGCGTTTTTAACTTCGAGTAGGAACATAATTATCAGCAAAATCAGGCAAGAAACTATCGAGATAATAATGAGGTTGTAAGTTCTAGGTCCACTATGTTTTCAATCATTTTAGTCATTTTTATACTACCTGCTGATTATGTAAAACAGATTAGTACTACCAACTCGTAGAATACATTTTTTAAGCGGGCCGTCGATTGAACAGCTCTGCTAGTCCTAGTAAATATGTTTTTTGTTATGAGATTTTTGAAATGTTGTAAGCATTGGTTTAGGATAGGTTGAGTAATTTATCCCTGGTACCGGAGTTCTTAGGATGCCCATCAGGAGCCCTATTCTTACGAAAGATATTTTCTGATCAATGTCTCTCTCGTTTTAAAAGTCATAGTGAGAGTGACCAAGAAACATCTCACGCGTCAAGAATAGCCCTCCAGGGCCATTCTTACGATATTATATTATTTCCCCTATTCCTACGCACGAGATATTTTTTGGTCAATGTCTCTCTCGTTTGAAAAATCATAAAAGTGAGAGGGACCAAGATAATATCTCACACTTCAGAGAGTCCGTGGTCTACGATTGTTTTTTTAGATTTTACACGCACGACCAAAGGGAATCAAAACCTTTAGATGCGGGATATTTGTGAGTACATACTTAATCTACCTATACTTATAAACAAACTACCGCGCTCATGCTGCTTATAAGGCTCAACTTTAAAACGCCGTTGGCTTCAAATAATTTAGTAAAAAAACATTACAATAAAGCATAACATCACAGAGGGCTTTCATTTTTAGGCAAAAATATTTTTTTCACGGTGTTTCGTCTGAATTTGTTTGTCTTTGAGAAATGCTAGCTCAATGTTCAAAAGCTTCGAGCGTTGATCACTAGAGGCGCTAAAACCAGCTGAGCGCCGAATGCCAAATGTCATTGGCGCATCTTAACCCCTTAAACGGATGAACCAATCATGATGAAGTATTTTTGTTTCAAAAATGACTTTTCGAGTGTGTTTTTGGCTATGACTTAAAAAATACATCACCAAATACAAGTTTTTTTTGCGCCTTGTCTGATATGAAAAATTGTGATGTTTGATATTTCTTGTTCCAGCTGTATTTTTTTTTTACCTGATGTTCAAAAAAATACAGCTGGTACTAGAAACAACAAACTAAAGGTTATCCGAAGAAATATTTAAAAAAAAATCTCATATTGGAAAAAAAAAACACAAAAAGTATCTTCTTAAAAAAAATATCGGAACGTAGTTCTCTAAATTTTCAGCGATTACACGACATTTTTTTTCGATTATGAAATAACCAGATTAGTTCTCTAAAGTTTGACCGAGCAACTTATTCTTATTTGTGCCCTTGTCACGATTTAAATTAAGATAAATGATAAATATAAATTAATGATTATTACCATTAAAAACGGCAAAAAAAACTACTTCACGTGCAGATCTCATTTTACCCTCAAATACATATGATTTACGACTTTCAACTCTAAATGAAGCGATTTAAGTAAACGTGCGTGTAGGTGAAAACTCGTGCTATGACGGCCTTAACGTGCCTTAACAGTTAATTTTAACCATAACATATCGTCACGGCTTTCCCCCGAGGGGGCTGGCAGAGGTGTAATACAACACCCACACTTCGCCGGACGATATTTAGCCCAAAATGTGACAGGGGGCGAGCCTGTCGCCATACACCGGGCTCCAGTCATGTAGCAGATGACATACAAATAATTTTAAACATGCTAAAAATTAATTAAGCACAGCAACACCGGCCACCTCTAACGCGTAACGAAGATCTTTAAGGCCATAATAAAACGATTATTGACCGTAAAGTAGGCTTAGGACCCGTATAATTCTTACGACGAGCATTAAAATGCTGCCAGATTATCTGGAGGTAATCTCTGGAGTAAATCCCATCAATTGTCGCCAGGCTCCGCCTTCATTGATGACGTAATCTATAAGATCTATAAAGACAGAGCGAAAGGAAACGTGAAGGGAAGCGAAAATTTCGACACGAGGGAGTCCTTTTCTGACTGTGCCATTGTATTTGTACGCTTACCGTCATCATCTTAAGGTTTTAGGATAATTTTCAATTAATAGTTTTTTTCTTCTTCACAAAAAAATTCCTACTATCCTACTTAATATTATAAACGCTAAAGTTTGTAAAAATGGATGGATGGATGGATGTTTGTTACTCTTTCACGCCAGAACGGCTGAACCGATCTGGATAAAATTTGGCAAAGAGATAGATTATAGTCTAGAATAGCACATAGCATACATTTTAATCGCGGGTGAAACCGCGGGGCGCAGCTAGTTATATATATGTGCGAAATTTTTATGGATGGATGTACGTTTGTTACTCGATCACACCAGAACAGCTGGACGGATCTAGGTGAAATTTTACACAGAGATAGATTACAGTCCGAAACAACGTGGGGCGCAGCTAATATAATATACTAGCGACCCGCCCCGGCTTCTGACGGTAAGCCTATAAACCTGCCGTAAATAAATTACCTAACTGATGGCCTGGACTGAAACTGGACTGAAAACCGCATCAAAATCCGTTGCGTGGTATAGGAGTTCAGATATACAGACAGAAAGAGGGACAGACAGACGCGGAAAGCGACTTTGTTTTATACTATGTAAAGAAGAGATAAAGAAGAGCCTAGTCCTTGTAAATGTAGTTTTTTTTTTGGTAGCAGGCTTGCGTTTATTAATCATCTCGCTCGATGTAGTTTCATCTAGATTTCTTAATCTTCAGCCAGCACCTTAGCACATTTTGCACTCTCTTCCGCCTGCTTAAAAATGGATAGAACAAAAGAGAAGAGACTCCTTTTTCCCTTTTACGGTCAGAAGAAACAATAACAGGAAAGCTCATTTGGTTCGTGATGTAACATGTAATAGTATAAATTCTATCGACATAACGAAGTCTGAAGAGACCTCAATACAGAATCGGTAACAGAAATCCCTTGGCACAGATCCAGTACGAGACTTGTGAAAGTTACCACAATGAGAGCAAAAATAAACCCATTCAAGAGGTAGGGAACGGGTATCAATCGCCAGAAGTTGGCAACAAGACAGAGTCGCGAAACCAAACCACGTAGAATGACTACGCGAAAACAGAACATCCTAAATCATAAAAACACGGTATACGAATTTCAAGCCTAAGACGATGCAGGAAAAGTGATATTGGAAAAGGAGGTGCTAGTCTAAAAAGTGCAAATGAAGCGTAACGTATTTTTTACGAGGGGTCAAGTTCGCGAGATCAATTGGTTTATTACTTAGCGGTAGTCAGAGGTAATGATGTTATTTTCAGACGAAAATGACGGTGGATTAGCAGAGAGTATACTACATAATAATGTATCAATAGTAATCGAAATCTGGTTTGATTAAGCACATATTTTCTTTGCAATTAACATCATTTACTATCAGCTACCGTGGTTCAGATAACAAGTAGGTTTGACTTTTAAGTATAACTTCCGTTTAGCCATATTAGAAGTTCGAGAAGTCTGAAAAATGTGACGTTTTGGATAGCCACTTACACTTGTTAGCAACACATACAAAAGAATGCAGTCTATGGTCTGCTGTGTGACGTTTCGAGAGCGAACTGTCAAAGGAATGTAGCGAATGAATGAATGAATGTAGCGTAAGGAATGAAAGAGTAGCGCCTGAGTCGCCCGCCCCGCCCAACTGGCACTTCTCGCTGGAGCACGGAAGAGGACGGACCTAGTAGTGTTTTTCTTGGGTGTCTTTCTGTAGTATTGATCTTGGTGTCCATTAGATTCATACTGGAATTACCTACATATTGTACATGGTTTGGATTATTAGAAGTATTAGTTGTTTACATTTACATTAAGGTGGTTTTGAATACCGTCTCTTCAGAAATAGTTTACATCAGAAGTGAGATGTAGTTTTCTCGCGCCATAAAAGAAATAGAAATACATCGATAAAGGTATCAAGGCAAAAGATACCGGAATTATTTTTAGCAAATCGTGTAATGTTATTATGTCTGGCAACTAACTTCATTAGATTAGCAGTACTAGATGAAACGACGAGCGTGTATGATAAGACTCATGGAAGTAGAAGAAGCGAAAGATGTATGCCAGGATCGTAGCAAGTGGAGAGAAGTGGTATCTGCCTACCCGTATGGGAAACAGGCGTGACTATATGTATGTAGATGACCTGAAAGACGGCTATAGGCACTCGCCAAAATAGAAGTAGTGAGTTGAAGCAGTGACTTCCTAAGACTAAAGGAATGATCTGAACCAGGCACTACTTCGGATTAAGGGAGTGAGCTAAAATAGCTGAACAGTAAGTGAATTAGTAGCTGATAGATGACCTGAAAGGTTGCTATAGGTACTCGCCAGAATAGTGGTAGTGAGCTGAAGCAGTGACTTCCTAAGGCTAAAGGAATGATCTGGACCAGGCACTACTTCGGATTAAGGGAGTGAGCTAAAATAGCAGTCGTATAGGGAATTTCTAAGCCTAAATATATCAGCTTTGGTTTAGATGGGCAGCACTATTATAAAAAAGATACATTGCAGAACTATTGAGAAACCCAAAAGACTTTTTTTTTCGGTGTTATGATTGATGATGAAGTTAATGAATGAGATAACTAGTTACAAAGTGGTAGAAATTCCCAAGTCTAAAGGAATCAAGTGATGAAAAGGTTGCAACTGAAGTTCTATCTTATATTTAGGACATCATGAGTCATGATAGGCCGAGCTTAAAGATTTTAACAGCCTTTAAAATCATGTGTGTGTTGACAGATACGTAATTCATGTGTAGAGTTGGAACCAATATAAGAAGCGTGCCTGAGGGCATGCACGGCGCAGGAGGGCCGTGTTAGCAACACATACAAAAGAATGCAGTCTATGGTCTGCTGTGTGACTTTTCGAGAGCGAACTGTCAAAGGAATGTAGCGAATGAATGAATGAATGTAGCGTAAGGAATGAAAGAGTAGCGCCTGAGTCGCCCGCCCCGCCCAACTGGCACTTCTCGCTGGAGCACGGAAGAGGACGGACCTAGTAGTGTTTTTCTTGGGTGTCTTTCTGTAGTATTGATCTTGGTGTCCATTAGATTCATACTGGAATTACCTACATATTGTACATGGTTTGGATTATTAGAAGTATTAGTTGTTTACATTTACATTAAGGTGGTTTTGAATACCGTCTCTTCAGAAATAGTTTACACACTCATGAATTTCGTTTTATTTTTTATCATTATTTCACTCTTTTCTTTTAAGAACATTACACCTACCTATGCTTCTTTTATTTCTTGATTTTTCCAATTATTCCTATCATCCACACTAACAATAATAAAAGTAACTCTCGTCTGTCTGTCCGTTTGTAGGCTTTTCACGGCTAAGTGACTAAACGGATCTTGATGACATTTGATAATTCGTGAACAGTATATCACGAGGGAGATTTTTGGATATTGCTTTTTAAATAAACGTGAATCGTTCAATGCCGTAAAACAGGGTGAATAGGAACGGCGGGTGAATAAAGACGAAACTCCAGACTATTTTTATCATTAAAGATCCAGACAATATGAAAAAAAGAAAATGTACCAAATTGTAGTTAATTATTAATCAACTAGCGACCTGCCCCGGCTCGCACGGGTGCTATGCTGATGCTAAATACACTACAGAATAAATGTGAACGTTACCATCGAACCATCTCGAGCATTCGTGCTCACTATCGAAGGCACCTTCTTGCGGCGGCGTCGTGTGTCGGGTCGTTCTCTTCCCTCAAATATGGTTGAGGAGAGCGATGGCTGGCACATGCGTCATACTCGTGATCGGGTGCTGCTTGCGGGTCGCTGGTCTGCTCGTGGTGTACTCACAATGCATTAAGTAAATCTGAAAACCTTTAACCTAACCTTAGATTAAGACTTAATAACTAACCCCCCTCTACCTGTATTTCCCTTAAATAATAATTTAAGATTCATGTTAAAAAAAGTCACGGTCCCCGGAGTCCGTGGAGTGTAATTTTTTTTTAAATAAAAAAAAATAAAAAAAATGTGAACGTTATATTAAAAACATAGCGGCCCGTTCTGGGTATAAACAACAAAATGTTATTGTGGGATATCCATAAGAGATAGACATATACCATCGCGCAGTTTTCTGTAGACCTTTTCAATGTGTACAAATAATTAGTACATTATTTTGATAAATCTCGTACGGTTCAGCCTGTGTTTGCAATGTAAGCGGAAAAAATTGATAATTAACGACATCCCATTAGAAACCTCATAAATAACATTATTTCTCCACTATTTCATGGATGTTATTTTACATATAAACCTTCCTCTTGAATCACTCTATCTATTAAAAAAAACTGCATCAAAATCCGTTGCGTAGTTTCAAAGATTTAAGCATACAAAGGGACATAGGGACAGAGAAAGCGACTTTGTTTTATACTATGTAGTGATGTTTTGATTTTGAAAAAATATTTCAAAAACCTTAACATTTTTTGATAAGCTAACATTCTTAGTTTAGTCTCCATTCACCCTGTGGTTCCTATTCACCCCCTGTCATGGTAGCTATCGCGGTCAGCTAGTTTCTCATATTCGCTTTTACACCCTTTTTATTCCTTCGTTATTTTACACTGTCCAACCGTGCCTTCATAGTCATCGATCGTCCGCTACCTTTTCATTTTCTCCCTATTCACGTATAAATTTTGCATCAATTCCTTTCTTTGCAAGGGAACCGACAAATTCCATAAAATGATTGCTAAATCAAGTCAAACGAAGACGCTTTTACGTTATTATAATTCTCTTTGAAGTAATTAATTTTATATAGGCACAAAATATCACGTTTAATCACGGAATCAAAAAGAGGAAGACGCATTGAAAACGCTAAGAATCCTAATCTTAATTCTAACTAATATTATATTTTAATGCGAAAGTGAGTTTGTTCGTTTGTTTGTTTGTTACACTTTCCCGCCTCAACCACTCAACCGTTCGTTATGAAACTTTTTCAGGGGTCCAGAAAAGGACATAGGGTACTTTTTATCCCGAAAAAAAAAACAGGGCGCAGCTAGTCAATACTAAATTCACCGTGTTGTTTTAAGCGTATTTAAGAAAGTAATTAATGTATCAGATTATCGTTAAAGCTTTAAGCTCAAATAACCTTAATGGTAAAACAAATTGGTAGGTAAAAAGTGTAATAAAATGAGGAGATAAACCAGCCTAAAAGACCTTTCAGGGTGAAAATTGTTTGCAGAAGTTACGAATACGGGCCGAAATTAGAGTTCGATCAATACACAGTCTATGCTATGGGAAGCTACAAGTTTTGATAAACAGGTCATGGGGCCTACCCTGACATGCCAAATCATTGCCAATCATGCCAATTGCTTTTTTATTGTATAATTTTTTAATTGTATTAATTTTTCGATAAAATTTTGTTGTAAATTTCATAACATTATTTCTGTTAATTTTCTTATTGAATTAGCTTCATATATCAAATTGTATAAAGTTTTCTAGTAGATTTCATTAAATTAGGTCTGTTAAATTCGTTATTTGAAATATCAAATTGTTTAACGTTTAAATTAGATTCAAATATCAATTTGTATGAAGTTTTCTAGTAAATGTCATTAAATTATTTTTTTAAATTCTAAATTAGGAATAGAATAGAAAATTCATATTCCTTGATGTACTTAATGCGACGTTAAAGCGGAATTAAACTAGATATAAGTTCAAGTAACAATTTTGGAAAGTAATGTGTTGAACAGGACTACGGGTTGCCTCGATACAGGCTTGCCTCGTGAGGCAACCAGTAAACAATGTATTTTATAGGTAATAAGTTGTTCCAATAAATATTCTCATTTTCATTTTCAATAATTCCAACACAATGAGCCAGATAATGTTTTTGACCAAAAGTGTCGAAAATGTATTTCCATATAATATTATCGTGAATTAGGGACGTGTATGTGTAGCCACAGCAAAACCGATATTTTCAATCGTCGCCAATAATATTCCAAGTAACGGGTTTTACCGCTACTCATCCGGAATCCAAATTGTATCAATTTTCGAAGAAATTCTGCAACCGTTTACGAGATTTCAGATATTCTAAGAATTTCTCGGTAAAATACGAATTAAATATCAATTCACGCGTAAATTCCGATACAATCAATTTGTTCTCTGTATCTGGAGAATAATTTTAATTTTTAACTACTGCTCGCTATATCTTTATAAAAGAGATATAGAAATATTTCTTTCTACGCCTTAGTATCAATATAGAACAACATCATCAAACGACCGCAACATCGATTCCTGTCAAATTAAATTAGATTTAGAGAACGGTGGAACAGAATTTGCATTAATATCATTTACAAGGACACCCATTCCACTAACCTATCCGAGAAAGCTAGCTGGCTTGGATCGGACCTCTCAAATGTCAGATCCACCATTTGGCATTAGCCCGATCACGAATTCGATATTAACTTTACATTCGAGTGCGTTGCGAACTGGTTTATTAATAAAGTCAGGGAATATTGTCGAGGGAATTCGGTGAACTTTTGAGACTTCGTGAGGATTGAGATATGAGTACCGCGTACTAGAGAAGCTGTTCCAAACCAAAAACGTTACGCGACTTGATGACAGCGCGGCTTGCTTGCGTGGATTAAATAAATACAGGTTTGCTGAAGTGCTGAAACATTCGTTATGTCGTCTAACCAAACTATTACAACACGCAGCGCTAGCTGATCGCAGTTTTCTCGCTCTGTATACAACTACACGGCGTGATGGCGGCCACATTGATGTAAGGTGTACGTATTGCAGTACCGTGCAGTGGACGAAAGTCAATGTTCGAGTCGACAATAAAATCTAGACCGTAGTACTATAAACGAGTACATATACACTATCGATGTTCGTGAGACTGTACTGTCTTTTAAAGTTTAATTAAATTTTTTCAAACACTTTTATGAACGGAGCCACGAGTGTGCCAGATGGAAACCCGACGGAAAACTTTGCCATCTGCAGAGCGTTTTCATTTGTAAAATTTTGTATCTTGTTTGAAACAATTATTTAGATACTTACGTGGAAAAAAAGTACATGCCAACGGGTCATGTTACGGGTTTTCCAGTTTTTTGTTTTGTTTTAGGAAACAACACAGATTTTTTTGTTTTAGACACGAGAGTACTCGTATTATGTACTACTAGTTATGGAGAAATATTACTCGATTATATAACTTACATAAACCCAGACAGGTTAAAGCACGTATTAAAAAACGACGCTCAGTCTAGAATCTCGATTTAAAACTGTTTTTATGTTTGGTAAAACCATTTTTAAATCGAGATTCAAGACTGAGCTTCGTTTTAGCATACGGGCTCAGGCGGGCCTAAGAGTTCTATCCCAGAAGGAGCATAATATTTTGAATGTATGTTAGTACTTAGTATGTTTAAACGTATTAAGTTTGTGTGTTCTTAACTTCTTACGTAACCCCCTAGTTGCCTGCCGCCTAAACAGCTTAAACCAATTTTTTTTTATGAGCTGTCGTCGGATTCGCCTTTGTATCCGGAGCGCTATCCTAACTAATATTATAAGCGCGAAAGTGAGTTTGTTCGTTTGTTTGTTTGTAACGCTTTTACGTCTCAACTATTCAACCAATCGTCTTGAAATTTTGCATACATGTTGTCTGGGGTATAGAAAAGGACATCGAGTACTTTTTATCCCGAAAAAATAAGCGGTTCCTGTGGGACCGCGGGTGAAAACGCGGGGCGCAGCTAGTATATATAATACATTTTACAATCTAATTTTAGTTAGGCAAAACGTCTTGTCTAACAATAACCATTTAATTTTCCCTATTGTGTTTTTAACTTTTAACTAACCATCAAAGACTAACAACCAATCCATTAAACAAATTCTGCTGCCGAGCTTAAACTTCAACCTTCATAAGCTCGTCACGTCACTCTCAAGCGGACGTTATCAAACTTCAACACTTGGGAAGTTTGCTTCAACTCCGCCCTTGTTTACGTAGACAATGGCGTCGAATATTATATTAGGTGTTATGTATGCAGCGGTGTTTCTTAATTAGACATGTAAGCATACTCTAAGTGACACAGTAAGTGACAGTAGTAGCGGAGGCAAAACGAAAGGAAAGGTGAGAGTTAGTCATCCAGCATGAGATTAGGTCAAGGTTGGATGGTAATGCGAACCTGGATCCTATTAACATAGACCCAAAGCGGGTGGAATGCGTATGGATTATGAATGGATGTTGTAAGCCTTTTACACAACAGGAAAACGAGGAAGATTGTGAAAGGAAACAACTTGGAAATGTGTGTGTATTTTACAGTCAGTAAAATACGACAATACTTATCTAAATGAGTAAGTTAAAAAATTTTTTTTTTTTTAAACAAGCGTTTATTTCTATTAAGGGTCTGGCAACCACTATAGACTAACTTCACATTGGCTAAAGGTTTTCTATTGCTATTTCGTCCACAAGAAGACGACAAGCGAAGAGAGCAAGCAGAGATACTGACGAGCCTCTCAAGTTGTCTACAGAGTGACAAAGTGCAATTTTGACCATTTTTTATGACTTTTGCACTTTTCTACTTATTCTTAAATGACTAAAAAATCCTTTGTATTATGGATTAATATAAAAGCTAATGATGTAGACAACCTCCCCATGTAAAGGAATTTTTGATTTGCTTTTTCTATCAATTAAATAAATCAGTCAAAGTGACCCCTTACAAATGCGGATATTTTTCATAGCTCTATTTTCTCTTGAGGACGTTTTTAAAGAACCAAGAACATAGGTGCGGAGATATAGTTCATTTAATTGTACAAGCCAAATGTCATCACAATCTCTCGAATAGTTTCCAAGAAATTCGACAAGCGTTAGTATGGAAAATTCAGAATGTCGGAAACCCTTAACGTAAATAGGTCAGCAAGAAACAGAATATCGCTCAAGAATTTCCACCTCTTGAACTAAAGTATTATGTGTCCGTGTTTCTCGCGAAGTATAACGCGAGAACAAGATAACAAAGATCCGTTATAGCAAGGATAAATTGGACCATTTGTTATATTCGTTACATGGTTAAGGCCTGCATGGAAATGAAAGGAAACTCTGCGTGAACAGCACAAGGACTAAGTTTGCAGTGGATCAAATCGAGGGAAACTAATTGCAGTAGGTATGTGAATTTTATTCAATAGCTTTATGAATGGTTACATTAGAAGTTTGTTTTGAGCAGTTTATGCTAGGCATCACCTTCAAGTCAGACAGAGAAGAATGGAGTTGCTTAAGGCGAGATTCACTGACCACACTTCGACTTTACTTTGATGCAAAGTTCAAGAATCTCGCCTGGAAAGATGAACTTTCCATCAAAGTATAGTCGAAGTGGATAGTGGAGGACTGCGTCCTGGAAGCCAGGACACAGTTTGTTGTACCAACGTACATAGTTAATTTAAGAAGAGAGAGACTGTTGATCAGGTTGTAAGATATCTAGTACCTACATAATCATGGATGGACCGACCATTTGTCAAAGGAGCTGGGCACTAAAACCCCTGAAGCAGTTAAACCAGAGAACTGTCACAGGTGAAAGCAGATCTGACGCCATCTACTGCAGCATTGGAAGCAACATGATGATCAGCAGTAAGCTAACAAAACAAGAAGGTTATTTCACACACACACACACACAAACAGAGAGAGAGAGAGTATATAATAGAGTTGCGTCAGGTTAAAAACAAAATCTTAATTTATATAAATTACGTGTCACGTTGTTTGTCCGCTATAGACTCCTAAACTACTTTTTAAACTACTTTTACCGATTTCAATCAAATTTGCACACCGTGTGCAGTTCGATCTAACTTAACAGATAGGATAGCTCACATATATATATGTCGGGGAAATTAAGGAAGGAGCCACGCCGTCGCATCTGATCCCACTTCTGATATCGGAGAAAGGAGAAAGGCCGCCGCGCTGTGACATCCCACTTTTGATGACGGGGAAAATCTAGTAGGCCGAGGTGTTGTATCTGATTTCTGATCCGTGAACTCGCTATCACGGGCATCTATGGTCGGCGTCAAACTTCAGGAACGTTGAAATAAGGGGACAGCAATGTAGGCTTTGCACTATTTTAATTATACAGTCACTTAGACTACTTAGTTAGTGAATGATCACAAAGATAATTGGCGATTTAGAGTAATGGGTTTACGAATGACCATTGCGTGCGACCGCTTTCAACCCGTCCAGTGAGTGAATGACTGACAGACATGACGTTCGCCCGAAATCCCAAACGCAACTCCATTCGGTGTTAACCGCTCTAAATTACCATAAACAAATAGATTAATCGTCAAAAAACCACAGATTAAAACTATCGATTAACAACTCTCAAACTGATTTTCATTATTTAATGATGTCACGCGCCGTCATATATATAAAAATAATAAACGCGAACGAAGTTGCGCTCGACTTAGTCCTACATCAATGGCGACTGTTGCCAAAATTTCAAGGCGAAATGAAAATCACAATTCTGTAACCTGTAAGCAGAGTTACTGGAATTACCCACCGCCGTTGGGGACGCCCACGCAATTTGATATAAAGCGGTATTACTTACAACACTCCAAGTTTGAGAAATAAGCTGCTACCCTGGACTGCGGTACTGATATAAACCAGTGGTTTATATCGACGATAGACGATATCGATATGAAATGAAATGAAATTTATTCACTAAAAATAGGGTAGGGTACAATGGTCTTAGTTATTTAAAATATGTTCTCCTATTTTGCCGTTTTTCGGCACGTGAATTTGGTTACATCTAAAAATAAAATCCTACTAATATTATAAACGCGAAAGTTTTTATGTATGGATGGATGGATGGATGTTACTCTTTCACGCCAGAACGGCTGAACATTAATTCAGAAAATAGTATGTAAAAACCTTCCTCGTGATATACTGTAGCTGATTATCAAATTTCATCAAGATCCGTTCAGCCGTCAATCCGTGAAAAGCTTACAACAGACAGACAGAGAACTTTCCATTTTAAAAAAGGAAGTAATTATAGAATAACAAAAAAAATAAATGACTACTGATATACTAAGTATGGCTGCCAGAGACTGATATGCATGTATGTGTATGTACATTATTTCATGGTATAATAATATACTCCGCCAGGTACAGCATTCCGGTCACTTTTGCAACACGTAGTGACGTCGAAGACCGAAATAAGTCATTTACAGATAGTTCGAAAGAGAAGGATAACGATAACGAGTGACGTCATTATGTTACGTGTTTGCTCCCGGAATGCTAGTTTTCTTGGATCATGCATTATATATTTTTAAATACATACTTGAATATATATTAACACCCAAACACAGAACCCACAAATATCCATAACATGAATGTCTACCCTAGGTGGCAGGCAATTGAACCCACGCCGCCAAGAAAAAATATAAAAAATAAGTGAATGAAATAAAGATAGAAATAAATACCTACCTTTCTTACGACACAAGTAAATCATCACAAAATAGACATTAATTTTCCTCAAGCCTAAGAGAATTATACGTTTTCGCTTCTTTTGTAGCAAAATCTTAGCTTACGTATTTTCCTCTTCGTAATTCGAGAGCTTACTCCCAACGACCACCACCGAAACGGCTACTTATGGTACAATTTAATGGTACTTATGGTACACTTGGAACACCATTTTAATTTTTGTATTGTTGTTTTTTAATAACTTTTTTTTTGGCTCGTTGGGACTTTGAATTTTTTAGTGCCAACGACCACCACCAAACTGCCACCACTGGTGAAAACTACAGTCAAACCGATATCACCATAACATGGAAAACCAATTTTGGTAATTTTTTACACTGTAATACAGCTTAACTATAATAATATACTAGCTGTCACCCCACGACTTCGTTCGTGTTTATTATTTATATATCTATATATATATATATGTGTGAGCTATCCTATCTGTTAAGTTAGATCGAACTGCACACGGTGTGCAAATTTGATTGAAATCGGTTAAGTAGTTTAGGAGTCTATAGCGCACAAACAACGTGACACGTAATTTATATATATTAAGAGATAAATAAATCCTACTAATATTATAAACGCGAAAGTTTGTAAGAATAGATGGATGTTTGTTACTCTTTCACGCCAGAACGGCTGAACAGATCTGGATGAAAATTGGCACACAGATAGATTATAGTCTAGAATAGCACATAGACCGGGATGAGTTGCGCACGAGAAGAGAGGCCTATTGCTCAGCAGTGGGCGATTACGGGCTGATGATGATGATGATACTTTGTAACCGCGGGTGAAACCGTGGGACGCAGCTCGTATATTGTAATGAAAACGCTTAAAATAATAATATTTTTTAATACTCAACGAGCCCCACTGGCAGCAGTTAGGACCAAAAATTATAACTCTGTCCTAACGATCACCACTGGTGGCTGTTTTGCTGGTGGTCGTTGGGAGCAAGCCAATTCGAGTTGATGTCAAACGTAAGAGTATTTTGAACACAAGCACCTCGTTAGAGTTCTTGTTCAACAACCTCATTTGAAACACGTTAAAGCCAAACTTTGTTTAGCTTATCTACTGCAAGGTAATGAGTTTGTTTTAGCTGTGGTTGAAAGCGCAGTTTGACTTAATGTAACGTAAGTAAACGTTACAAGTTCTAATATTAGTTTAGCGATCTACTATTTGCGCTTTAGCATGGTGCAGGCATGATGAAAAAAAACAAGGTGCTCCGGGAGTCAACACCTGATGACATCACTCGTCATCGTCTCTTTCGCACTTGTTGTAAATGACTTAAGCGTGGGTCAAACAGCACGCATCGCACAACACAGCACTGTTTATGACGTTGTAATGCATGGAATAGTATGGGACATGACATACTAAACGCACGATGCTGTGCAGCGCTGCACAGCTACCCGCGTCGCCGCGCGTCAGGCCATGCAGACAGACCGAGCGCGTGAACGCAGCAGGCGGTCTGGCAACGCCGCACGCGCTAAGTGCCTCCTTGCACGATCCAAAAGGTCGAGCATTCAGCAAACACCTACTGACGTCATCGTCATCCGTCTCTTTCGACCTTGTTGTAATAGACATATTCGGTCTTGCTTAAGCATCGATTGACGTCACTACGTGTTGCTAGCATTCAGCAACATGTAGTGACGTATACCTGGCGGAGTATATTAATGTACCATGTGTTAAATAACTTTCTCTAGTTGCATTCTGTGCGTCACATGACAGAAGGAAAACCGTGGGTTGTTTTTAAATACAAAAATGGATGCGGGAATTGAAGAAAAATTAATAAATCTAGTCCAGGAACATAAGTGTTCGTCGATCCTTCGTCAGAAAACTGAAAAATGCTAGCACTGTGCTCGCTATTTTTTTTTTTTTTTTCAAAAAATAGTATCAAATGTGCAGCAATTGTTGCACCAAGCAAAGCTTGTACCTACTATGGCTGCCATTTGCATTCATACCTTTAAATCGCGACAACTTTCAAGACTGAAAACTATTGATTCGTCTATGTCATCTGCACTACGCCACAGCGCAAATAGTATAATCAATACGCTTGTTCCGCTTTTAAACCTAACTTTAACCGTTAATTAGGTCTTAAACCAACACGTCCGCACGTCGGCTAACAGTAATAACCACTCCATTTCCGCTACCAAAGAGCATCGTTAAGCTACCAGACGAGATTGCGCTTGAAATATTATCATTAAATCTGTTACGGAGTTCTACTACAAAATTGCTAGAGTTGATTCAGTTTAAGGCGCAATATACGCTGCACCCGACACCGCTCCAGTGTGCGGTGATGCGGATTTTAACTTTGACTGTAAAATCATAGCGATGACAGCTTAGTTAGAGAATGCCCGCCTCTCAAGCCAGAGGGAGCGGGTCCATACACAGCCGACGGCACGCACCAATTTGTTCATTGTATGAACATAAGCCCCCTGTCGCATTTGGGAGTGAATTTTGGCCGGCGAAGTGTGGCTGTTGTACTACACCTCTGCCAGCTCCTTTGGGGGAAAGGCGTGACGATATGTATGGATATGTAATGTAAAATCTCGATTTGTATACAGAAACCGCAGATTATAACACTCTGACACCGCGTCTCCGTGCGGAGAAGCGCATGCTAATTTCGTTACTCCGCACACCGCAACGGGATGCGGCCGCAGTGTGATATCCGCCTAATACTACTTCTCAGGCAACCTGACGGAGATTTACTCTGAGGATATTTAGCGGCTACATTATTTAAAATTTTGGTGTAATTTCACTGAATTTAATACAGGTAATCTAATATTTCTGACACAGTTCAAAAATTAACGGCAATTGCCTGGAGTTTAACCTGCATACGAGCAACTAACTAGTGTCCCATAACCGGTACTTTGGTAATTAAACTGCAGTAAACCTTATGAGTCATGTCAAATATCTTGAGCCGCTAATACCGCGGGCACACACTAGTCATATTTGTGTCTTAAGGCCAAGACACCAATGTCTGTATCAGTCTCTGAATTCAAAATTGCGGTCGCGCAGCGTCGAAATTGAAACGTAACGTTGGCAAACAAATGTCACGATAGGCTTCCAGCGCCCGTTAACAGCCGGCATTAATGCTGTGTTAGGCCGATTTGTGACCTAAGTAGGTGGTAGAGTTTTAAATCACTTATTGGTGTAATACTATTAAACTTTGTTTCTTTCAAATAATGAAATAATGTAAGGCATAAGGGGATAATCTCCAAAACTACAGAACCCTTTCTAAAAACTCTTCCATTAAGAAAGCTACATTATCCCTGAGTGCCATAGGCAATGAAATGAGAGCGAAGCCGTGGGCGAAAAGCTAGTATATTATGAATGCAATCATTCGCGTTTATAATATACTAGCTTTTCGCCCACGTTTATTTGTTAGTTCTTCCAAATCTTCAAGCTACAAGTATAAAATTAAAAAAAAACACCGACACCGTTTTTCATCAAACATACTCGTAGCTAAGAACACTCCCGACTAATTCACCCTTTCAAACAAATCAAAATCTGTTCATCCGTGCGGGAGCTACGATGCCACACCCACACCCACACAAACCCACACACACACACACACACACACACACAGAGAGAGAGAGAGAGAGAGAGAGAGATACTTTTTATTACAGTTACTTTCGATTTTATAATTAGTAATAAGGATTCTTGTGACTCTTAAGTGTCAAGGTTTTAAGTCCCGATTGTTGTCGTGTTTTCAACTTTGCTGAGTGTAGGCAGATCATAAAATATTCATGACAAGCTATGGAAAATGACCCGTTTTCGCCCTCGGGCCTTTGAAAGACGGTAATGTTGCATGTAATATAATTTAAGAGCTAAAAGGTATTCTCTTTGAATCTAAAGCAGCTTTTTTTTATTAATAACCTCAAAGTCGATGAGCGAAAAATTTTATGTAGAAAAGCCGTGTATGTGTTTTTTGGAGTAAGCATACATACACATCCTCACGCCTTTCCCCCGAGGAGGCTGGCAGAGGTGCATGTGCATAGATGTGTGTTCATAGTTGAAGAAGGCTCGCCTCTCAAGCCAGAGGGAGCGGGTTCAGACCCAACCGTTATACAGCCCATATAGTTATAAAAAAAATCTAGCTGAGCTGCGCGGTTTCACACGTGGTCCCACAGGAACCGTTCCTAATGTTCCTATGTATTTTTATGTACTCCTGAGAACGTGTATGCAAAAGCCTAACAAACAAAATCCATTCTTAACCGACTTAAAAAGAGGGGGTAAGTTCTCAACTCGACTGTATGTTTTTTTCGCAATATAATTCCGCCAATTACGAATCTATCTTGCTGATTCTTTTTGTTTGTTTGGTTTATCATATTCCAGAGGTCGTCCCATACAAATTTTATAGAAATCTATTTTAAATTTTTAAATTTTATAGATTGAGCTGTTTTTGAAAATTCCATAAAAGTCTAAAAACTGTTTACGTAAACATTCGTATGCCGGGAAGTCTCTTTGTTAAGCTTTGTTTTTATTCTATTATTTTTTTATTACTGTTCTTGTGAGCCTCAAGCTTCACTAAGTGCGACCCGCTCAATAATTCAACAGCGCCAAGAAACAGTAAGTAGAAAGTGTATATCCAAATAGTACCTACAGGGTGATTTAAATCCAGACCGTTACCTTTTCAGCGATGTTTCTAGTTCTTAGTCATCTTGGGCTACCTTTTAAGCGGTTACATTAAGTGTAAGCTGCCTCGGTGGCTCAGTCGGTAGTTAACCTGCCTTCTGAGCTAGGGGGCGTGGGTTCGATTCCCACCTAGGGCAAACATTCGTGTGATGAATATTTGTGTTTTTTCTATGTCTGGGTGTTAATATCTATTAAAGTATGTATTTAAAAGTATATAAGTATATATATCAGCCTCTGGCCGCCATAGTACAAGCTTTGCTTAGTTTGGGGTCAGACGACCTTGTGTTCAAGTGTCCCGAATATTTATTATTTTTATTATTTTTTATTAATTGTTAAATAACTGAAATTTTATATTTGTGTAATATTTTGTATTAAATTTGTCACAAAGTTGTTAAATAACTACATAGTTTAAATGTTAATGTTAAATAATTGGTTAAATAAATCGTTTTTCAGTTATTTAGCAACAGAAAAACTAAAGTTTTTAGTGAAAAAACTTCGGTACAAGAAGTACTTACAGGTACTAATACAAAAACAAATTTATAAAATGAACAATGAATATTACAAATGAATGAAACAATGACAAATTTAATTCAAAATATTACACAAGTACTTATTAATTATCAAACATAGCTAAGAACAATCCCGACTAATTCAACTTTAAAAAAAAAATCGGTTCTTCCGTTCGGAAGATATGATGCCACAGACAGACAGTCACACACACACACAGACACACATACACACACTCAGACACGTCAAACTTATAACACCCCGTCGTATTAGCGTCGGCGGTTAACAAAATATAAAATAACTCAAAAACTAAGAATGTTTGCTGAACTAATGTAAAATTTAAAACATAACCCATGATGAGTAGAAAACCTTGAAAGGACATGAAACAGGGTTGTTTCCAATCACCCTGTACGTATATACTTGAACGTTAAACTCCCGTTGTTAATTCGTTGCAAATTGCTTTGCGAAGTCAAGCAGGATGGCAGGTTGGCAGGTGGAGCTACACCTTTGTTCAACTTGCGCGGAGCAATGTGAGTGGAAATTGACGAAAAAGGTCGTTAGTACGTACCTACACTGTAGCAACATTGTACTCGAAACGGGTAAGAAAAACTTCTACACTCTACAAAACTTCAAAGCTAGAGTGAATAAGTACCTTATAGGTCGTCGTGCTCCATCTTAGACCACAACGTCGCTTAACATCAGGCGAGTTGGTGGTCAAACGCCGACCTATTCTACATAAAAAAAAAAAAGTAATTATCTTTCAAAATAAAAAACCTACATCCGAATCATCCGAATTGGATTTTGTATGGGACCAATCTATAAGCATATCCTTTAAAATAAAAAAAAATATTTCAAAATCGGTTCATAAGAGTTACTTAAAAACAAAAAAAAAAACTTTTTGGAAATCGGTTTTTAACCGACTTCCAAAACCTTTCGTAACGGTACTTCTAGTCATGATATTAGTAATAATTAATTAAACGGTATAGGTAAAGTATTGTTCGTTCAACGATAACTATTTCCGCGTCTGTCTGTCCCTCTGCCTGTCTGTATTTCAGCTAACTCCTTCTAAACCAGGCAATGGATTTTGATGCGGTTTCCACCATCAGTGAGATTTAAAAAAATCACGGCGGGTCCCTCGCTAGTTATACGTATTATATCGTTGGCGAACCTGGAAGAAATACACGCAGGAAGGTATTTTTTGTCATTGTCTCTCTCGTTTCAAACTTCATAGGAGTGAGGGTGACAAAAAAACCTCTCGCGCTTCAAGAATAGGCGGCCAGCAGGCCTAGCCGACCTAAATAAACTGTGTTAATTGTAGACTTCTAAATATGATGCCCAGACTGATGATCAGGATGACGACCTAAATAAACTGTCTTAATTGTAGACTTCGAAATATTGCCATCTAATTCTACCCACAATTTCATATTTTACATTTTTCACCACAAGCGAGCCTAAAACCAGCAAAATTAATCAGAATTTGTCAAAATGTCCTGTATTCCCTCCTCTATGACATGTAAACCCTCAATTCTCAGAGCCTTTGTGTGACCCGACTTCCAGAGCAATTTATTAATAGGGCAAGTACTTCATTTTTGAGGACGAAAACAATATGTGAAAGAGCCACGACACGTCGACCGTCGTCAGCGTGCGAATGTCACAAACCTCTATAGTACAAATTTACTCTCGACCCGTAGAAATTACAAAAAGTCCATTGCGTAAAGGCGGAGGCTGACTTGCAACGTTACTTGTAATGTACGATTCGCGACGAACTTTGATATGAAACGACGACCATACCCAGGGCCGGATTTAGAGGTGTGGAGGCCCTAGGCAACGTGAATGAGGCATCTAATTAAAGAGAAAAAAAAACAGTCAAAAATGTATTGCAATTTTATTTATTGCCAGAAACAAATTAAATTATTAAACTACTCATATTTGTACAAGTAGGTTTTAAAGTAAAAATCTTTTTATAAGTATTTTTTTTAATCTCTATTGTGGTGCCCTCTCTTGTGGAGGCCCCGAGGTTGTAGCCCCGCCTGCCCTCCCCTAAATTCAGCCCTGACCATACCAAACACGGCGAACGCTCGCCACGACTTATCGAGCAAGCAGACAGGATCGCGTACTCGCGGCTCGACTCGCTGCAGACTTGCGCAATGTTACAACAACGCGTTACATAATCTCGATACATTACAAACAATCAGCTTCCACCTTGAGCTCTCTACCTGTGACACGTCCTGAAAAGAGGGCTAATTTTAGCAGGACCTTTTTACGAATGACTTGTTTACGGCTATAATTTGATAGGTGAGGCCTGTGCTTAATTTTCAAAAGGATAACGTGTGAAGGCGATAATACTTTTTAACCGACTTCCAAAAAGGAGGAGGTTCTATGTTCGTCAGAAAGTTTTTAATTTTTTGTGAATGTTCATCTTTAGTTTCGCCAATTGTGAGTAGATTAAAATTTTTTTTTTGTTTGTAGGGGTATACCTACTCCCGAGGTGGTCCCATATAAATTTTATCGAAATCAGTCAAGCAGTTTTAAAAATATCAACAAAAGTAAAAATTGTTTGCAAGAATGACGGGAAGTCGGTTTTTAAACTTTGCTTCTCATATTTTACTAGCTGCGCTTCGCGGTTTCACCCGCGGTTGGTAAAAAGTATCCTATGTGCTATTCTAGACTATAATCCATCTCTGTGCCAAGTTTCATCCAGATCTGTTCAGCCGTTCTGGCGTGAAAGAGTAACAAACAAACATCCATCCATCCACACACAAAAAAATATTAATAAACAAAAATTTGTTTATTAATTTTTTTTTATTATAACTTTTGATTTTGATCCTTAATTATTCCACACGGGCTATTTTCACGCAGTGCGGTGTCAAACAAATCTCACTACATTTTTTTATTACTATTATTTCAATCGAAAATGACGTAGCTTCGTAAAGATTTTAGTATCAGGAAAAGCCGCAAACATCAATTTTAAAATGTATCTTATCTGTATTTGTTAATTTTCTGAATCTTTCTATCCTACTAATATTATAAACGCGAAATTTTGTAAGAATGGATGGATGGATGTTTGTTACTCTTTCACGCCACAACGGCTGAACAGATCTGGATGAAATTTGGCACAGAGATAGATTATAGTCTAGAATAGCACATAGGATACTTTTTAAACGCGGGGTGCAGCTAGTGTAAAATATTTTAAAACTTTAATTTTATTATAATTTGTATAACTATAGCATTTCTCGTCAAACATGACAAATACCTAAACCAAACAACCAGACCTATTTTCGTATCACATACTTTTCACGTAGGACAAAGGGCCTTGCAAAGACCTGCCGCCCTGAGCCTCGTAATGAGTACAGCCGCCGCTGATGGTAGGCCCTAGGTAGCTACGAGTAGATGCGAAGCAAAACAAGTGGAGTTGCAATCATTCGCTATTATCGGCTATCTTATCGCGTTTCCGTTTATATTGCTACTTCACTCACAGGATATAAAGACTGAATCTAATCACCTGTAAAAACATTCCCTTTATCTGCATTTGGAATACTTCACGCACTATCGTGTTATCTAGTCAAAAAGTACTTTAGCAGGAAATGCCGTGATGTGGCGTGATAAAAGTATTCCTAATTTTAATGTAGACCCATTGTTTGAATCTGTTTCATTTGCTCTGTCATGATATTATCAGAAAGGCTTGTCAGTATGCTTGTATGGCAGTTCTACTCGGGATCTGAAATTACCTTTCGGTTTATTAAATACCAGCTGCGCCCTGCGGTTAAAAAGTATCCTATGTGCTATTCTAGACTATAATATACAGGATTATAGGTACCTAATCAAAAACCTCTTAAGGGTTCATTGTACTCATCAATACGAACAACTTTTACTATGAAGCCAATCCTGTAATCGCGAAAAAAAAAACAGCTGTTCCATACAAAAAGTTCAATCACCTGAGACAAAATGTATGGAACAGCTGATTTTTTTTTTCGCGATTTCGGAGTTCGCCCCATAGTAAAAGTTGTTCATATTGATGAGTACAATGAACCCTTAAGAGGTTTTTGATTAGGTACCTATAATGCTGTATATCTGTGCCAAATTTCATCCAGATCTGTTCAGTCGTTCTGGCGTGAAAGAGTAATAAACATCCATCCATCCATTCTTACAAACTTTCCCGTTTATATTATTAGTATGACGGTTGTTAAGAAATCCAACTTATTATTGCGTGAAACAAGTATAAAACTGGTGGCTCTATGAGCTGGAGACCTCGCGACCGACGTTTTTCTCCTCTACAGGTTCATTTCTCAGGCGATTCCCGTGGAATTTTGTGGGCGGGTTAAATAGTTACACAGATTTGTTTGTCCATTCCGTTTTTGGAAATTCTTCAAAATTACGAAGGTATGATTTTTTTTAACCTACTCACTAAATTTCAAGAGAACCGGTTCAGAAATACCACCTGCAGAAGAAGAAAGTCTGCAAAAAACTGCGTCATTTATGCGGAGCTGAGCTAAACCGTGGACCAAAAAAATAAGGTCTATAGCATTCCGAGAGCAAACACGTAATGACGTCACTCGTCATCCGTCTCTTTCGAACTATTTGTTAATGACTTATTTCGGTCTTGCTTAGGCATCGATTTACGTCACTACGTGTTGCCCACGTGACCGGAAAGCTTTACCTGGCGGAGTTTATTATTATTTCATGAGCTAAACTAAGTTAGCTTAGCTTTCGGTCTGCATCCCGCGTATAAGTATGTTATATCATAAATTCATAACCGAATGTCAGATTCAGATATCCCTCACCCATCCAGAGGCGAATGGACGCGCTAAACGGTATCATAATCCGCGTAATTCGCTCCGATGCATGAAGCGGAAACCGCTCAGTTGTGTGGTTCCATCCAAGCGGATCGGTTATGTTTCCGATGATATAACATCGGACTTGCATTATGAATGATCAGCGGTCCTGCCCCAGTTTATGTTCCTGACTGTTGGCAGAGGAAACTGGCAGTTTGGGTTTTTAGTAGCTCAACTTGCCTGTTTTTGCAAAAATACTTTTAGACGGGTCTGAGCGACCGCTTTTCCGAATCATAATGCGATCCTATTGCTGTTTGTTTGTATATCTGGCAATATTTTAACCAAAAATCAATATAACTTAATTGAATTGGGTATTTGGGTAATAATGAATTGAACTGGGCATTGATTGAGTGATTCAATAAATGAATTGACTATCTTACCAAAGTTAGCCGAATTGCTAATAAATCTGGCAGGAATTAATAATTCTATAAATCAATTTGGCTCAAAGCGGTCATTTTAAACCCGCAAAGAGCTTTAAAAGCACAGGTGTACAAAAACATTTGACTGCCTCGGTGGCTTAGTTGGCATAACCTGCTTTCAGAACTTAGGGGCGTGAGTTCGATTCCCACCTACAGCAAACATTTACGTGATGAACATTTGTGTTTGTTCTATGTCTGAATGTTAATATCTATTTAAGTATGTATTTAAAAATATATAAATGTATTTATATCCGTCTCCATATATTTGGGGTCAGGCAACCGTGTGTAAAAAAAAATGGCACTATCGGGATTTATGTACCCAGTAGTATCTTGCTTGAGCTTGAATCTAACTTTACATCAACCATTCGTACTCAATTAGATTTCCGAAAGAAATACTCATAGTGTATTCTTTAAAATGCCTGACTCATGAATTGATGCCAGGATGCCGTTTGATTGATAGCAATAACGCGACTGAATCTGCTTAATCTAGTCACAACACTGAACTAGTTGTGATCAGACCTGACAATCGTCAGGTCTGATCGGGAGTACAATAGAAGCAATGGCCAATATGTCGCCGCTCGTGATCCTTATTCTACTCCGCGATCATCCAGGTAGCCGGCACACTCACACAAGGCACTGTCCGTGCAATGCAATTTTATACGGTGAGTCATGTTATGTGAGCCGGGCATCATTTCATGTAGTCTACTGCCTCTGGCCTACCTGCCTCAGGCATTAATCTGGTTAGACCCGAAAGGATTGCTGATCCGTCCAACTGCACAACTAGATACCTACTCATTTTACACAACATTTCAGAGTCAGCTCAGTTGCGGGAAGTCCTAAACGAGAAGTCATTATTATGGAGTCGTTATCTCGCCTCGAAAAGTGGTGAGTAACCCTGTAAAATTATACCAACTCCAAATGCGGATGCTTAGTTTAGTCGAAGCTCTTAAATCACAGCAGGCCTTCGCACAAATCTCTTGCCGGTAGCTGGCATTACATATTCATTGCGAGAACGCAGCACTTACTCTTAGCAAAGTCACGTGGAAGCGATTGGGTACATCCATTATCCATACATAAAGATTGGATAGTGAAGTTTCAATAGGATTTTAGAAAGAACGGTCTAGCGGAGTGTGCTGAACAACATTGCTAATGAAAACTTGACCCCCTGATCACCTGGGTTATCCGGGTGAACAAAGTTTACTAAAAGTGCACTTAAGCACCTAGGTGATTAAACTCAGTTGAACTACGGGGAAGTTTTTCATGTGGGAGGTCCATAACGTTGACCTTACGACGTGATAGCGTTTTAAGAACTTCTAAGATCTGGGCCCTTAGACAAGTCGCAAACGTTAAGACCTCTACACACCATGCAAGCCCGCCGACCCCGGTGGCCTAACCCGCCGCGCAAAGCCGGTGGGGTCGGCGGATTTGGTGTGTAGAGGCCTTTAGCTGCTAATGGGATGAGATGACTTATGTCATCTCATCTCATCTCTGTCAGATTACGTGACATTTATATAGTTCGTCTTCGTCCGATCGTCCAATCAGCACATGACGTTCGAGCCTTAGCGATTGTAAAAAGATATTCGTTTCAAAGCGAATGCCACTTGTCTAGAGTTCCTGAAGGATTTAAAAACTGACGGTCTTATTGCAAAACGTCAAAAGTCATATTTGGCTAAAATATGCTTTGTCTCTTTTTCGTACATGGCTCATTCCGTTGGTGAGCATGTGACATAACCTTGTGTACCCGACTGCGCAAAACGGACGGCTATGTTTTTCGAGTGGATGTACTCGTATGTAGGTATGTCAGTATGTATGTATGAGGTTTCTTTGGTACGCCCTACAGCCTAAACAGTAGGATTTCGACATGTGAGGTGTCATTTGATTCGTCTTGATAGTGGAAGTGACATAGGGTACAATATTTTGCAGCCGGGTTTTGTTTTCATTTTAATAATTTTGCTTGTTTTTAATCATTAGTTAATGAAGACGCTGGTTTCTTTGAGGGTTAGAGTTGTTGTTTTGTAGAGATTTCTTGAAGGGGATGAAGATTGTTGGAAACTTGTCTAAGATCGGACCGACCAATCATTGTTTTCTTTATGACTTGAATGTCCATAGCAAAGACGAAAGTGCTTAATAAATCGTGATGTGGCCTAAAATTACACACAGATACCAGTTTTTCTTTACTTTGCTATACATACTTGTACAAATCTCTGGTGTATTTCCGATTTAAAAAAAGTGAAATACATTAGAGATTTGTTACGTTTTGAAGACGAACTTCCGCAAAGTAACGTCTGATCCAATTAAATATCTCAATTCAAATCAAATACACTATACAGGTCAAACCAAACATACATTATCACTATAGCCAAAAGATAAACAATGGAGTAACCTTTGCCCGCTGGCTATCAAAGCAACAGGTACGTATCAATAGAAGAGCCCTGATTAGATTACAAATATCCTGCGTTTAATGCGGCGGAATGATCTACGGCGAAAACAGGAAAAGCGCGATCAGCGGATTAGATAGCGCAGGAAGTGATAGAGAACAATGAACGATCGATAGGGAATAGGAGAGAGTAGAAGGCCACCTGACTAAGCATTTAGCTAAAACTTTCCATTTCCATAGCCAGAGCAGAGGTAGAGGTAGAGGTAGAGGTAGGGGAGAGAGGTAAACATGCTACACGTATAAAACAGTGGCCCTTTTCGGAGATTTGAGATTTTCATCTCACCTTTTTTCGTCCTTGTTGCTCTCGTTTGAAACGTCATAGGTGTGAGAGTGACCAAGATAAAATCTCATCTCATCTCACGCACAGGAATAGCCCCCCAGGTTACCGGTGCCGGTCTACCAGCGCTTATCGGCGCTGGGGGCGTATGGAAATTTAAGGCCCGGTATTACGCAAAATCAACGAAAACAAGTATTTTGTTTGCGCCTAGTTTGATATAAAGAATTGTGCTGATCAGGTACAAAAAAATACAGCTGGTAGAAATCAGTTTGATCGGGGTAGACTTATAAAAATACTAGCGGTTTCACCCGCGGTTAAAAAGTATCCTATGTGCTATTCTAGACTATAATCTATATCTGTCTGAGCCGATCTGGCGTGAAAGAGTAACAAACATCCATCCATCCATCCATCCATCCATTCTTACAAACTTTCGCGTTTATAATATTAGTAGGATAGGATGACTGATTTTGTAAAAAAAATAACAGGAAGTATCTTCTTAAAACAAACAAAAACTGTTTGAAGTTCTCAAAATTTTCAGCGATTACAACATTTTTTTTTTCGATTATTAAGTAAATAGCCAGATTACTTAGTTCTCTAGTTTAACCAAGTAACTTTTTCGTATTTGTGCTCTTATTACGATGAATACCAATAAAAACGGCAAAACAATTTAATTCTAGGCGCCGATCTCATTTTACCATCAAATACACATGATATACGATTTTCACCTCTAAATGAAGCGGCTTAAGTAAACGTGTGTGGGTAAAAAATCGTGGTACGACCGCGTCTTAAACTGACGTTTCAAATTGACTAAATCTGTATTTTCGTACAAATTTGTCGATTTAGTCGATTTTAAACGTTTAGATGTCCATGCTCGCACCTCTAGTACGCCAGGTATAGTGTTCCGAGACCAAAATGGTCACGTACGTGACACGCAGTGACGTCAATCGATGCCTAAGCAAGACGGGAATAAGTAAAAAAAAATGCATACAAGTTCGAGAGTGGCGAGTGACGTAGTTGGGTGTCAACTCCCAAAACGCTAGACCCTTTTTTTATCATGGACGAAATCATGCACATACCTATGTATAATAATATACTCCGCCAGGTATAGCATTCAAAAATAGTCACGTGGGCAACATCAATCGATGCTTAACTTATGCAAGATCGAAATAAGTCAGTTGCAACAAGTCAGAAAGAGACGGATGACGATAACGAGTGACGTCGTCACGTGTTGGCTCCCGGAATGCTGCACCTTGTTTTCTTGGATCATGGACTAAATGACATGAGATAGTGTTACGTTTCAGTAGACGATGTGGAGGTGGAAAGTAAGGAAAACAAATCGAGAAGAGAGCTATAGAGAATCAGCGTAAAGATTTCGCTGTGGCAGCGCGAGTGGCTTGGAAACCATAGTTGGATTGAAACCCTCAAATGGAGCTAGTTTTACCTAGAATTTGGACAGTGCAAAAGAGATAGGGCGACCATTCAGTTTTCTCGCAAGCGTTGCGCACCTCACTCAAGATATTTTTTGCGGGTAGTTACGCATGCCAGCGCTTTAAAGAATGGCTTGCGATTAGCGCTGTAACTACTGGAAGCAAAATTTTGAGTGCAAGCTAAAATATTAAATTGAAATTTTCGAGAATTGTGTACTTATTTAGGATACTAGAAATTTGAAGAAGAAATTAATCATTTTCGATTAACCGTCAAGGAGTTGCAATAAAAAACTTTATGGCAGCTGACAGATAAGAAGGTAAAAGGTAATTTAAAAAAATTAGCTTCCCGGTTTAAAAAACTGATAAATCCGACAAGATTACTCTGATAACAAACATTCATTCACAATTTTCAACATGGATTTTTTGCACAACATGCTAATATTTTAAATCCAGCCCAAATTCCACCTTATAACTGTGACTTAAAGGTCATAATCGCATGCCGGATGTGACAGACGAGAGCGATAGGATGTTATCAGTTTATCAGAGCGTAGCGTTAATAGACATGTCAATATTGATACGATAGGTCCATTCATAAAGCGCGTGCGGTGTATTTTATTTTGTTCTAAATAATACATATTATGTATACATATACTGTCACGCTTTTCCCCCGAAGGGGCAGGGCGAGTTGTAATACAAAACCCACATTACAGGGGGCGAGCCTGTCGCTATACACCGGGCTCCAGACATGATGACATACAATACGCACATATGCTCACATAATTAACAAATTGATGCGTACCGTCGCACAGTGTGCGCTGTAGAACAAGCCAGGTGGACAAAAGTCGTAATCAAATTCCCGGAAATGAGTACTATGTACCTGTAAACAAAACCCCCAAACCCCCAATTCCAAGAACTATTTATGTCTAACATTCCATACTAATGAGTCATTGTTTATCAAAGTGAGCTAATGAGGTAAATGTAATTTAAAATATAGGTCAGTTGCATTTTAGCGACACTTTCACTAGCACCTCATTGTGGCAGTTTTTAATTTTGTGGAAAGTTTAGTGATGGATTTCAATTCTGAAGGTATGTATATTAATATTTTATTATTAGAATCTTTTAATGAGCCTTAAAAATCATTAGAATAGATTATCAACGAAAACACAAAAAAAAAACATATTTTTTCTTTGATTTCAAACTTATCGAGTATGGGAAAAGCATGTATCCTCTTGTATCCAGGCTAATTTTTTTATATGTTTTAGCTGCATGACTATAGATTATTGTGACATATATTTTACGTAGCACAAATGAGTACAACTATTTTTTTTTCTCTTTTTTGCAGAAAAGCTTCACTCTATTAATAAAATAGAGTTTTTCGAAGAATGGCTTAGACACGAAAAATACGAAAGAAATGATCGTCTATTTGAATTTATTTCGTCTAAGTTTGAGTTTTCTGAAATTTCTGAAGATAGTCAAAGAGACATTAAGATGAAGTTAGCCAGTATTTCTTCAAAAATCGCTTCCAAATAGGTTTCTTCAGGAAAGTCAAGGGAGCGTTTTCTTATCAAGAATAAGTTGTGGCTAGAAGGCGAAGAGTTAGAGTTCTGCGTGCGGTCAATTCAACCGCAACCTTCTACCTCATCCACTGACCACTCTCGACCCGGAAGACCCAAAAAAGACTTCGAAGATTCGTCTTTCAAAACTAAAAAACGTAGACTTGAAGAATTAGTTTACTCGCGGAGTGTTGGCGAATTGATGACTGCTGCAGAAGTAGCTGCACGATCTACTGGACACAAAAACGTGTCCATAAAGGACGTTGCCAGGGCTATAAAGGACATTGGCAAAAATCCGAGTTCTGCGAGTGTATGCATTAGCCTTCAACAACCCAGTGCTGTGCAGAATAATAGACCACTAAGTAGTGACGAGGCATTAGCCTACTATATAGACTCGACTCGAAGTCGACCACTCACTCCTATAAACAGACTAGGAAATGGACTATGAAGGTCGGGCACCATGTGTTTCCATCATATAATTGCATTGTTAAATCAAAAAAAGCACAAAAGGAGCACATTGTTGTGACACAATCTCGAGCAGAAATTGAGTTACAAGCTTTACTCAACAAAACAGCGGAACGGTTAATAGAAGCTCAGAAAGAAGTTGTCACAAGTGTGTTCCCCAATTCATCATTTACTCTTTTAAGTAAATGGGGTTGTGACGGGAGTTCCGGTCATAGTGCTTACACACAGAGATTTGAGAACAGCGAAGACACTGATGAGTTCCTTTTTGTTTATTCGTTTGTTCCTCTTAGGTTAATCGACGAAGCTAACAATATCATCTCGCAAAATCCTCGTCCATCATCGACGATGTTATCGACCAAATAAATAAAGATTCAGAGAGCACAACACGAGAAAGTGCTCGCGTCAAGCCACGAAAGAGATTTGCTCAATCTGTTGATTATAACATCTGATCCTCTGATCAACAGCCTGCGGGAAGTTCCAAAAAAAGTCGAATAAATTGTGTGCGGAGGTCCTAAAGCTCATTATAGCTCCTACTATAGAGCCTCGACTTCCACAGCAACTAAGACCTCCACAAAGTCAGGAAGACTATCTTGTATCGGAATCATCCGATACAGAATCCGATGATTCCGATATTGACAATTAGTTTTAATGTACCTGTAGTGTATTATATTACCTTTTAGTGTTAGTATTTGTAATTTTTGTAAATAATGTAATAGTCTAAGGTTGTACATATAATTAGCGGTAATATTTGTAGAGATTAAGGTAATTGTATTATTATTTCAGTATTTTTTTCTGTTTTATAATAGTGTAAATATAAAATATTTTTTTCTTATACATAAAACTATGTATTTTTTATTTTTTTTATTTTATACTATTATAATATATTTTCATGGTTCCGAAACAATGAAAATATATTTTTGTCCACCTGGCTTGTTCTACAGAGAACACTGTGCGTCGCCTGGGTTTGAACCCGCTCCCTCTGGCTTGAGAGGCGAGCCCTCTCCAACTAGTCTATCATCGCTAATCTTCTAAATAATAAACGTGAAAATTACAAAATGACCTTAGGTAGCAATGTACTATGCTGTCTGGCACGCACTGGCTGAAATGGTCCTCGAGGTAGATGATGACGATGCGTCTAGTTTCCCGACACGTCGTCATCGTTAGGTGAGCGCAAGCTCAGGGCGGAGCCCAAAATGGGCTGACGCTGTCGGGGCCGCGAAAGCGTGCAAAAGCGTCCCCGTAGCCCCGACATTTAGCGCCGAGGTTGGACTCCCTAGGGTTTTTGGTGGGTAGAACTCTCACATAACCACCCTCTCCGCCCCCAGGGCAGCTGTCGTATCTCTATATGACTTTCCCTAGGTTAAAAATAAGAAGCAATATACTTGCTTCATAATGTACTTGCTAACCTATCAGAGAGCTTGAACAATATCTACCTTTCGCCTAAGTACAGCAGTTCTGTCCAACCTTATATTGTACACATATTTACACTTCATACGGAGCAATCAGTGTCATATTTCATCCATTAGCTTAGTGGCCAAGTTAGTGAGATGGCTAAGTGGAAAATTAATACTATCCATAGTGGTCAAGAATAAAGAACACCTAATTAAGGCCCCGTCTAACACGAAATCACCAGAAACAGGTATTTTGTTTGCACCTAGTTTGATATGAAGAATTATGATGATCAGGTGCAAAAAAATACAGCTGGTAGAAGAAACGACCAACCAAAGTTTAACCAAAGAACAATTCTGGAAATTATTCTCATTTTGGAAAAAAAAATCACAATAAAGTATCTTCTTAAAAAAACTATTGGAACGTACTTAGTTCTCTAAATTTTCAGCGATTACACCAATTTTTTTTTCGATTTATAAATAACCAGATTAGTTCTCTAAAGTTTAACCGAGCAACTTATTCTTACTTGTGCCCTTGTTATGATTAATACCATTAAAAACGGTAAAAAAAAAAAAAAAAATTACGCGCCGATCTCATTTTACCCTCAAATATGATTTACGATTTTCAACTCTAAATGAAGCAGCTCAAGTAAACGTGTGTGTGGGTGAAAAATGACGGCGCGTTAACTGAGAAAATCTTCTAAGACCAATTAATATCAAGATAATATAATATAAGATAATTTGGGGGCTGAGCTACCCACGTCCGTAGGAGTGTACTCTATTCTGATTCCCTACACGTGGTCCCCGGGTAGTGCTAACCGGGTAGCAAACTCTGGTGGGAGGCTTCAGCCGTGGCTAGTTACCACCCACCGGACCAAGCCATGCCGAATCTGAGGCATAGACGCTTCCTCGCTAACGCACGCTCGGTCAAATGAAATGACCTAGTCGTGTTTCGGGATGTAGTCCGGTGTAACCGTTCCGAAGACGGGTCTGAGCAGTAGCGCACGTGTAGCGCCTCACTCAACTGCCGTCTTTGTACTTCTTCACTCTACAAAACTTCAAGGATAGAGTGAATAAGTACCTTATAGGTCGTCGTGCTCCATCTTAGACCACAACGTCGCTTAACATCAGGCGAGTTGGTGGTCAAACGTCGACCTATTCTACATTAAAAAAAAAAAAAAAAAAAAATGTTTATCCTATAAGGAATATCCTTTTTCTTAGCCCCGGTGCAAAACGATGGCGTGTCATAAGTTTGACGGGTCTGTGTGGCATAAGCTTGACGGGACTGTCTGTGGTAGGTATTCTGTTTTTTTTTTCTCTTGTTTGAAAGGTGAATTAGTGGGGAGTGTTCTTGATTAGCTTGTTGAGGGGTTTTTAGTTTTTATAGATTTTTAATTTATCTTGTTATTTTGTTATACTTACTTGTTATAAATATGCGAAGGTTTGTGTCTGTGTGTGTGTGTGTGTTTGTTACTTCTTCACACTCAAACGGATGAACGGATTTTACAGAAACTTAGGATGGAGGTTGATTATACCCTGAGCTCAGATCAATCTAGAGGAAAAGATGGAACACTGCGTTATATCTCGCTGAAGCCACTTCTTTTTCAATGTGTGTGCGTGGTAATGTTGCCATGAAAAACATTTACAATTGCACGAAAACTAATATTCATTCCCAAACTCTACGTTAGCCATTTCCGTTCCAATATACAACCTTAGAAGATTTAATATTTTAAAACTGCACATATTTGTAAGAGTTTATGTTACGGCTTTTTCAAATTGACTTGTAAAAAACTGCAGTTTTTAAAAAGAACCTCAAAATGTAATCCTGGACACACTTTTATAATGCACTATGTATAATTATTTAAGTACACGAAATTATACCATAAACCAATCATGTACATAATGTCGAGGTAAGAATAACCAAGCGAGTAGCGTAGTTTTTTTGCGTCAATGTGTGAGTGTTGTGTACCAATACGACAGTAGCGTAGTTTTTGAATGGTTTTTGGCTTCACTTAGATCATACGCCGTGCGCCATCTTATTCTCTAAATTGATCTGAGACCCTGAGGTGGATTAACACATAGGCTACTTTTTATCTGCAGGTAACACCGAGGCGCGCATCACTACATAGTATAAAACAAAGTCGCTTTCTCTGTCCCTATGTCCCTTTGTATGCTTAAATCTTTAAAACTACGCAACGGATTTTGATGTGGTTTTTTTTAATAGATAGAGTGATTCAAGAGGAAGGTTTATATGTATAATAACATCCATTAAATAGTGGAGAAATATTGTTATTTTTGAGGTTTCTAATGTGATGTCGTTAATTATCATTTTTTTTTCCGCTTACATTGCAAACGCTATGTTTTTATATGTACCTACAACGTTCACAGTTTTTCTTTAGTGTATTTAGTATCAGCATTGCACCCGTGCGAAGCCGGGGCGGGTCGCTAGTATAGTATATTATAAGGATTATGTGTGTGACCTGCAAAAACATAGTATTTCATATCCTTCTTTATGTTCACTCACAACTACTAAACGGCTAAACCAATTTCGATGAAAGATATGTCGTTAGATTAGTCTTTTTAGCACAAGTATCAAGTAGTATCAAGTTAGTAGGTTTCTTTTCGCAGTTGAATTTTAAAAAAAGGAAATACTTGTGTATGAAGCTCAACTACTGGCCGATTGTATCCAGTGTCACAGCTTGAATTAACTTGTTTACAATCAATTTACTAACATTGTACCATATAACTTGCAACTTGATATGTTTGCGGACATTTTAGGCTAATTTCATTGATAACTTATGCTAGTGTGTGGACAATGAGTGAGCATCGGCCATTGTTTAACCAACATTAAAATGGTTTACGAAAAAAGGTTTTATATATAGTATGCACAATGGTTAAAATAGCCACTAGAGGAACAATAGTGAAGTACTAATTAAAAATCAGTACATGATACTCATATTTCTTTTAGTCAATCCTATCTATCCAAAATGCTTTAGGCGATAAGGCCACTCTTGTATTAAGTTTTAGATTTTTTAATGGATTTTTGTTGCAGTAAAGATTAACCCCCTTACTAATAAATGTACATAAATAAAGAAACATAAGTAAATAAACATATGTTGTATGTCACCTGCTACATGACTGGAGCCCGGTGTATGGCGACAGGCTCGCCCCTGTCACATTTGGGACTGAATATCGTCCGGCGAAGTGTGGGTGCTGTATTACACCTCTGCCAGCCCCTTCGGGGGAAAGGCGTGACAATGTATTTAGTAAACAGTATACTTCATAAAAGAAAGAAAAAACTACAAAAACTATTTAGAATAATATAGTTTCAGGCTTTCCAACAATTATAAATAACTGGCTATTTCCCCCGACTTCATTTGTATTTATTAAAAAAAATAGCATCCAAAAACCTTCCTCATGGTATACTGCTTGATCCTAGGATCAGTTCAGCTGTTTACCCATGAAAAGCCTACGAACAGACAGACAGACGGATGAGAGTTACTTTCGATTTTATAATAAGTAAGGATGTAGATATTGTTTGTACCATATTGAGAAACTAGCACAACAATACACACTTTGTTACAGTTTGTAACAAAAGCATCTTTCTTTATTTCTACCTTTGTCCCATTTTGTGGGGTCGGTACAGCATGACTGTTTCTTCAATTCTTCTTCTCAACCAACTTTCAAAGAAGAGAAAAACTCGTAAAATTTGGTTTTCTTATCTTGTTATGCACTTTAATTCTTTGTCATTTTTGCTGCTTAGTCCAAGCTGGCTAAAACTAGCTTTTTATTGGTGCAAAAAATACCATAATGTAACAATGTATACACCATGAACTATAATGAATCCCGTGTGAACAAGGAAGGCAATGCTTGTGGGAATGAACTGCATTGTCTCATTAAAAAGCAGTTACTATTAGCTAGGAAATTAACTTGCTGTTGCATTAATTGACAGGCAGACATCAGGGGAGAAATTTTGCTATGACATAGATTGTGCTATAGGTAGTTACTTCATTATTGTTTTTCTATTTAAACTTGCGATTAGTTGCCTAGAATATAATCAGGTGAGTTTACTTATTTTAGCTGTACTTTGCGGTTTGCCCAGCAGTGGACGTACTCAATCTTAATAGTTAACAAACTTTTTTTATCATTATGTTCCATGGGAGCATTGTTGAAATGTAAAGAGCCAAATGAATGGAGGAAAACGAAAAAGGTTTTCATAACTATCAAAACTCATACTAAGCCTACAGGGACTTGGTTTTTTTTTTTTTTGGAGTAGTGCTTGGTGTTTTAGTCTTAGGTATACGCTAAATCCCTGCATAATTACACCCAAATCTAGTTGTTTGAATGTATATGTATTGCTTGTGTTTTGTGGCATCCTCAATACAGATAATATAATTTCTGCTTTGGATTTAACCAAAATTCGGAACAGAGATTACTTATCTCTTGGATTAGCTCATAGGTTTATTTAAGAACAAGTAACACTGTGGCGAGCATCTAGTTCTAATATAAATAAGTATTTTGAGTGCATATGTATAGTTAGCATAGAGGAAATCTATGAAATAAGTGTGAAGAGTTATAATCACAGTTTATGCTGCATTGTAACTAATGTACCTATTTTGCAGTAGGTAATATTCACCTTTTGATATTAAGCAGGAAAACTGTCAGGTTATCAGTAGTAGTTTAAAAGTTGAGGTAACTTAAATAATTCAATGTTTTTTAAAACAAAACTTACCTGTTTCCAAAGTTAGTCCGCCAGAACTCTGCGGCATCACTCTTGGTAATTCTGAACTGGTCCCCGGCAAATGTCCCATTAGGAAACATGGCTTTTAACTCGTTCAACATGTGACTAAACACCAAACTCAACTTAGTCAAGTTCCTCCTATAGTGAGAATTCTCATCAAACATCTTCTCTTTACCTTCTTTGAACAACTTTATGGCTTGTTTACACTTTTTTATCAAATTAATAATAAATATATTGAAATGTTCATTACTATTCAACGCCTGCATATTATCCTCGTATTTAGAGTAAATAACGCGCAGTCTCTGATATGTATCCGGTAGAATATCCAAGATAAACGGTGGACTGTTTTTTAAATTCATTCTGTGGTGTTGACATAGTTTTACGACTTTGTCCATCAACTTCCAAGTCTTGTCCAGGGTCCGTTTGTCTGTCGCCAGCTTGGTAGGGCACACGGCGTCGGAGAAAGCGCCGTGTAACTTGGAGAATATCGAAGAAATATTCTTCTGTTGTGATTTTTGACGTTGGGCCGCGGCCATATTGTCTGCTCCGCTGACATACAAACGAAACCAACGTTTTGTAACACTACACTGAACTCAAAACGCGCTCATCACTTTATAATCAGGTAATCAAGCGTGTGTTTTCTCATAATCGCACAATTCCACATGATTTGCGACACAAATATTCGCACGGTGCAACGATCGTTCACTGACACATTGCCGACGCGTATGACAATTTGTTTGACAAATGAAATGAATGAGTATGAATGAATGGATAAAGCGGCGGATGAAATGAATGAGAATGACAGCCAGCGTTTTGTTGTGGACTTGCACAGTTTTTTTTTTTATTAATTTTTCATGACCATGGATACTCGTCCTTCAGTCGGATTCTTAGTAATATTTTTTCCTTCAGTAACAGATGATGGGATGATGATGATGAGGTGATGATGATGAAGACGATGAATCCCTCCCCTTTTCCCATTCCAGTAAAGTTATGGATACTTTACTGAAATTTTAAGTGAAGTTTTGTAGAGAACACGAAAAATCGCGTTTCGCGATGTTTGTATCATTTGCCCACACTCGTGCACGTTGACGAACCGGTAAACGTTAATAATCCACCATTATTACAATTTAACACTCGAAGAATCACAAGTTTTAGAAAATAACTAGAGTTTGCCCGCGGCTCTGCCCGCGTGGAATCTATTGCATAGCAATTAATTACCTATTATGTAAATCTATTCAGTAGTTTTAGTGGTTAAGTAACAGTTACCTACTATATTATAAGTATAGTGATGTAAATAATAAAATGTTTAGCAAAAACATAAGTATTCTTGTTTATTGATTTTAAAATGATACAAATACATCTAAGAAACGAATACGTACACAATATATAGGTAAATTTTAAAATATAATTAAGAAATTAAAATATATTGATAGCGTAGTTGGAGAAGGACCGCCTCTCAAGCCAGAGGGAGCGGGTTCAAACCCATGCAGCCGATGACACGCACCAATGTGTTCATTGTGTGAACGTATGTGTGTATTGTAACTATGTCATCTGTTACATAAATTGAGCCCGGTGTATGGCGACAGGCTCGCCCCCTTATACATTTGAGACTGAATGTCGTCCGTCGAAGTGTGGATGTTACAACTCTTCTAGCCCCTTCGAGGGTAAGGCGTGACGCTATGTTATGTCATGTTTATTTCACAATTATCGGTAGCTTACAATAACTACATCGAGAAGGTAGGTTTCCAAATGACACCTCAATATGCAAGCCACAAATTCGCTAAGTGTGCTGTGTTTATTTGCCTTATCACGCACACAGACGCAGACATAATGTGGTTATGTGATTAAAATATAATCTTCCTGTAAGATGATTAATTGGTTGATTTCTTCCATTTCAATTGCGAAAAGCCTGGTACCGTTACTTAGTTAGTCCTTCTTTTATTACCAAAATGTTTCAGTAACATAATAATTGCACCAATTTTCAAATAAAGGCATACCAGATAAATTAAAATTCAAAACAAACATCGAAATTGTTTTTTGTTTCTTTTTTTTTTTTTTTTTTTAATTTTTCATGACCATGGATACTCGTCCTTCAGTCGGATTCTTAGTAATAATTTTTTCTTCAGTAACAGATGATGGGATGATGATGATGATGAGGTGATGATGAAGACGATGAATCCCTCCCCTTTCCCCATTCCAGTAAAGTTATGGATACTTTACTGAAACTTTAAGTGAAGTTTTGTAGAGAACACGAAAAATCGCGTTTCGCGATGTTTGTATCATTTGCCCACACTCGTGCACGTTGACGAACCGGTAAACGTTAATAATCCACCATTATTACACTTTAACACTCGAAGAATCACAAGTTTTAGAAAATAATACAAAAACACGACACCATCTTTTCGGTTCCCGCCAAAACTTCTTTTTTGTTTCTTTAGAAGCAGTGTTGCCACGTCATATTTTCGAAAACGCAGTGCTTTCTTCATTAATATTTACGGTTAAGCGAGAAAAGTACACTGTTTGATGAAACAAACAAATGAAAAAAAGAAATTATTGTTTTACTAAGTAATTTAATATTCTCAAACTAATATTTCAACATCATAAAACGATTATTCTATTAAAAATCTTACCTCTTTGCTAGACCATGACTTCGACTTGACTCTGAATACAATACTTTCTCAATTTTGATTGTGACTATCAAAATACTTGACATGCCACTGGCTTAAATAAATCCACTAAGATACGACTTTTTTTGTAAATTTGCATAACATTTGCCCATTTTGAGGCAGATAGAGCAATAACGTGCAACACTGACATAGACGTTCTAGACGGGTGTGTTCTATGCAAAGGATAGAAACCTGTTTCTCCGTTGTTTTCTAACGGCTCCGTTGTTTCACTGGCCTTACGAAACGACTAAGTTGTTCTATAACTTTGCTTGAAAATGTTTTTTTCAGTTGTAATAAATTGTTTAAAATTGTTTAAAAATAAGTTGTTTAAATTTATTCAATGTAATTTAATAATTTTTACACTTATGTTTTGAACGGCAGAGTTGCACACGGGGTGCGCTGAGAGACTATCCTCTGAACGCGACCCCGACCCCGACCTCTAGCAAGCCGGCGATTCTATTGGCTCTCTAATATAATCTCTATTGGCTCGAAATTTGAACTTGCGATTTTATCTTGCTTATTATACAAAAATTACACATCCAAAATCATAAATATTAAGTTTGTCGCAATTCCCCAGGGTCAAGGAATCGAATTACATGCGAATTACCGAGAAACAGGTAGCCGTTTAGGAGAAACGTGCCAAGGAAGTTTTGTAGAGCGCCATCTCGCTCCGTCTTGCGTTTTTATCTCGTTCTGGTTTTTCACTTTTATTATATAGACGCACAATTCCACATGATTTGCGACACAAATATTCGCACGGTGCAACGATCGTTCACTGACACATTGCCGACGCGTATGACAATTTGTTTGACAAATGAAATGAATGAGTATGAATGAATGGATAAAGCGGCGGATGAAATGAATGAGAATGACAGCCAGCGTTTTGTTGTGGACTTGCACAGTTTTTTTTTTTATTAATTTTTCATGACCATGGATACTCGTCCTTCAGTCGGATTCTTAGTAATATTTTTTCCTTCAGTAACAGATGATGGGATGATGATGATGAGGTGATGATGATGAAGACGATGAATCCCTCCCCTTTTCCCATTCCAGTAAAGTTATGGATACTTTACTGAAATTTTAAGTGAAGTTTTGTAGAGAACACGAAAAATCGCGTTTCGCGATGTTTGTATCATTTGCCCACACTCGTGCACGTTGACGAACCGGTAAACGTTAATAATCCACCATTATTACAATTTAACACTCGAAGAATCACAAGTTTTAGAAAATAACTAGAGTTTGCCCGCGGCTCTGCCCGCGTGGAATCTATTGCATAGCAATTAATTACCTATTATGTAAATCTATTCAGTAGTTTTAGTGGTTAAGTAACAGTTACCTACTATATTATAAGTATAGTGATGTAAATAATAAAATGTTTAGCAAAAACATAAGTATTCTTGTTTATTGATTTTAAAATGATACAAATACATCTAAGAAACGAATACGTACACAATATATAGGTAAATTTTAAAATATAATTAAGAAATTAAAATATATTGATAGCGTAGTTGGAGAAGGACCGCCTCTCAAGCCAGAGGGAGCGGGTTCAAACCCATGCAGCCGATGACACGCACCAATGTGTTCATTGTGTGAACGTATGTGTGTATTGTAACTATGTCATCTGTTACATAAATTGAGCCCGGTGTATGGCGACAGGCTCGCCCCCTTATACATTTGAGACTGAATGTCGTCCGTCGAAGTGTGGATGTTACAACTCTTCTAGCCCCTTCGAGGGTAAGGCGTGACGCTATGTTATGTCATGTTTATTTCACAATTATCGGTAGCTTACAATAACTACATCGAGAAGGTAGGTTTCCAAATGACACCTCAATATGCAAGCCACAAATTCGCTAAGTGTGCTGTGTTTATTTGCCTTATCACGCACACAGACGCAGACATAATGTGGTTATGTGATTAAAATATAATCTTCCTGTAAGATGATTAATTGGTTGATTTCTTCCATTTCAATTGCGAAAAGCCTGGTACCGTTACTTAGTTAGTCCTTCTTTTATTACCAAAATGTTTCAGTAACATAATAATTGCACCAATTTTCAAATAAAGGCATACCAGATAAATTAAAATTCAAAACAAACATCGAAATTGTTTTTTGTTTCTTTTTTTTTTTTTTTTTTTAATTTTTCATGACCATGGATACTCGTCCTTCAGTCGGATTCTTAGTAATAATTTTTTCTTCAGTAACAGATGATGGGATGATGATGATGATGAGGTGATGATGAAGACGATGAATCCCTCCCCTTTCCCCATTCCAGTAAAGTTATGGATACTTTACTGAAACTTTAAGTGAAGTTTTGTAGAGAACACGAAAAATCGCGTTTCGCGATGTTTGTATCATTTGCCCACACTCGTGCACGTTGACGAACCGGTAAACGTTAATAATCCACCATTATTACACTTTAACACTCGAAGAATCACAAGTTTTAGAAAATAATACAAAAACACGACACCATCTTTTCGGTTCCCGCCAAAACTTCTTTTTTGTTTCTTTAGAAGCAGTGTTGCCACGTCATATTTTCGAAAACGCAGTGCTTTCTTCATTAATATTTACGGTTAAGCGAGAAAAGTACACTGTTTGATGAAACAAACAAATGAAAAAAAGAAATTATTGTTTTACTAAGTAATTTAATATTCTCAAACTAATATTTCAACATCATAAAACGATTATTCTATTAAAAATCTTACCTCTTTGCTAGACCATGACTTCGACTTGACTCTGAATACAATACTTTCTCAATTTTGATTGTGACTATCAAAATACTTGACATGCCACTGGCTTAAATAAATCCACTAAGATACGACTTTTTTTGTAAATTTGCATAACATTTGCCCATTTTGAGGCAGATAGAGCAATAACGTGCAACACTGACATAGACGTTCTAGACGGGTGTGTTCTATGCAAAGGATAGAAACCTGTTTCTCCGTTGTTTTCTAACGGCTCCGTTGTTTCACTGGCCTTACGAAACGACTAAGTTGTTCTATAACTTTGCTTGAAAATGTTTTTTTCAGTTGTAATAAATTGTTTAAAATTGTTTAAAAATAAGTTGTTTAAATTTATTCAATGTAATTTAATAATTTTTACACTTATGTTTTGAACGGCAGAGTTGCACACGGGGTGCGCTGAGAGACTATCCTCTGAACGCGACCCCGACCCCGACCTCTAGCAAGCCGGCGATTCTATTGGCTCTCTAATATAATCTCTATTGGCTCGAAATTTGAACTTGCGATTTTATCTTGCTTATTATACAAAAATTACACATCCAAAATCATAAATATTAAGTTTGTCGCAATTCCCCAGGGTCAAGGAATCGAATTACATGCGAATTACCGAGAAACAGGTAGCCGTTTAGGAGAAACGTGCCAAGGAAGTTTTGTAGAGCGCCATCTCGCTCCGTCTTGCGTTTTTATCTCGTTCTGGTTTTTCACTTTTATTATATAGACGCACAATTCCACATGATTTGCGACACAAATATTCGCACGGTGCAACGATCGTTCACTGACACATTGCCGACGCGTATGACAATTTGTTTGACAAATGAAATGAATGAGTATGAATGAATGGATAAAGCGGCGGATGAAATGAATGAGAATGACAGCCAGCGTTTTGTTGTGGACTTGCACAGTTTTTTTTTTTATTAATTTTTCATGACCATGGATACTCGTCCTTCAGTCGGATTCTTAGTAATATTTTTTCCTTCAGTAACAGATGATGGGATGATGATGATGAGGTGATGATGATGAAGACGATGAATCCCTCCCCTTTTCCCATTCCAGTAAAGTTATGGATACTTTACTGAAATTTTAAGTGAAGTTTTGTAGAGAACACGAAAAATCGCGTTTCGCGATGTTTGTATCATTTGCCCACACTCGTGCACGTTGACGAACCGGTAAACGTTAATAATCCACCATTATTACAATTTAACACTCGAAGAATCACAAGTTTTAGAAAATAACTAGAGTTTGCCCGCGGCTCTGCCCGCGTGGAATCTATTGCATAGCAATTAATTACCTATTATGTAAATCTATTCAGTAGTTTTAGTGGTTAAGTAACAGTTACCTACTATATTATAAGTATAGTGATGTAAATAATAAAATGTTTAGCAAAAACATAAGTATTCTTGTTTATTGATTTTAAAATGATACAAATACATCTAAGAAACGAATACGTACACAATATATAGGTAAATTTTAAAATATAATTAAGAAATTAAAATATATTGATAGCGTAGTTGGAGAAGGACCGCCTCTCAAGCCAGAGGGAGCGGGTTCAAACCCATGCAGCCGATGACACGCACCAATGTGTTCATTGTGTGAACGTATGTGTGTATTGTAACTATGTCATCTGTTACATAAATTGAGCCCGGTGTATGGCGACAGGCTCGCCCCCTTATACATTTGAGACTGAATGTCGTCCGTCGAAGTGTGGATGTTACAACTCTTCTAGCCCCTTCGAGGGTAAGGCGTGACGCTATGTTATGTCATGTTTATTTCACAATTATCGGTAGCTTACAATAACTACATCGAGAAGGTAGGTTTCCAAATGACACCTCAATATGCAAGCCACAAATTCGCTAAGTGTGCTGTGTTTATTTGCCTTATCACGCACACAGACGCAGACATAATGTGGTTATGTGATTAAAATATAATCTTCCTGTAAGATGATTAATTGGTTGATTTCTTCCATTTCAATTGCGAAAAGCCTGGTACCGTTACTTAGTTAGTCCTTCTTTTATTACCAAAATGTTTCAGTAACATAATAATTGCACCAATTTTCAAATAAAGGCATACCAGATAAATTAAAATTCAAAACAAACATCGAAATTGTTTTTTGTTTCTTTTTTTTTTTTTTTTTTTAATTTTTCATGACCATGGATACTCGTCCTTCAGTCGGATTCTTAGTAATAATTTTTTCTTCAGTAACAGATGATGGGATGATGATGATGATGAGGTGATGATGAAGACGATGAATCCCTCCCCTTTCCCCATTCCAGTAAAGTTATGGATACTTTACTGAAACTTTAAGTGAAGTTTTGTAGAGAACACGAAAAATCGCGTTTCGCGATGTTTGTATCATTTGCCCACACTCGTGCACGTTGACGAACCGGTAAACGTTAATAATCCACCATTATTACACTTTAACACTCGAAGAATCACAAGTTTTAGAAAATAATACAAAAACACGACACCATCTTTTCGGTTCCCGCCAAAACTTCTTTTTTGTTTCTTTAGAAGCAGTGTTGCCACGTCATATTTTCGAAAACGCAGTGCTTTCTTCATTAATATTTACGGTTAAGCGAGAAAAGTACACTGTTTGATGAAACAAACAAATGAAAAAAAGAAATTATTGTTTTACTAAGTAATTTAATATTCTCAAACTAATATTTCAACATCATAAAACGATTATTCTATTAAAAATCTTACCTCTTTGCTAGACCATGACTTCGACTTGACTCTGAATACAATACTTTCTCAATTTTGATTGTGACTATCAAAATACTTGACATGCCACTGGCTTAAATAAATCCACTAAGATACGACTTTTTTTGTAAATTTGCATAACATTTGCCCATTTTGAGGCAGATAGAGCAATAACGTGCAACACTGACATAGACGTTCTAGACGGGTGTGTTCTATGCAAAGGATAGAAACCTGTTTCTCCGTTGTTTTCTAACGGCTCCGTTGTTTCACTGGCCTTACGAAACGACTAAGTTGTTCTATAACTTTGCTTGAAAATGTTTTTTTCAGTTGTAATAAATTGTTTAAAATTGTTTAAAAATAAGTTGTTTAAATTTATTCAATGTAATTTAATAATTTTTACACTTATGTTTTGAACGGCAGAGTTGCACACGGGGTGCGCTGAGAGACTATCCTCTGAACGCGACCCCGACCCCGACCTCTAGCAAGCCGGCGATTCTATTGGCTCTCTAATATAATCTCTATTGGCTCGAAATTTGAACTTGCGATTTTATCTTGCTTATTATACAAAAATTACACATCCAAAATCATAAATATTAAGTTTGTCGCAATTCCCCAGGGTCAAGGAATCGAATTACATGCGAATTACCGAGAAACAGGTAGCCGTTTAGGAGAAACGTGCCAAGGAAGTTTTGTAGAGCGCCATCTCGCTCCGTCTTGCGTTTTTATCTCGTTCTGGTTTTTCACTTTTATTATATAGATAGATACAAAAACACGACACCATCTTTTCGGTTCCCGCCAAAACTCCGGACTTGCACAGTACATTTCGGTGTTGCTACTCTAGAAATGGATTTTACCGATAAAAGGCCAAAATGATTGCAAATAATGAAGTATTTAGTTATTTTTTGGGCCTATTTTAATAAAAAAATTAAACTAATTTAATATAATTAAATTAAATAATTTAGATTTTTTGTATTGTATTACATCTCTGCCAGCCCAGGGCTTCAGGGGAAAGGCGGGACATAACATCCGTGGCACGCAGGAATAACTGAACATCGCAAAAACGTCAATTTTTCAGGGCAGCCATTTTAAAGTTTGAAATTTTCTGTTTAGTCGGTAAGTTAGTCAAACGATGATGTCAAAGTTATTTTGAGGGTTACTTGAGGCCCTCTTTCGTATGGTTTCAAGAATTTAACGAAACAACTTATAGTTTACACAATAATAGACTTGTCAAACAGCTGAAATGCCTTGAATAAGTTGATAACTCGACTTGTAGACCAAGTTTTGGCTTTTAAGAACATTTATCCAGTTATTTACCATCTGAGTACGGATCATTTTTATCGGTTATCTTAGTTATTTCAATGGAAAAAGCATTATTTCTCATTAGTAAACTAATGACAACTTCAAACAGATATAGTTTGTCAAGTAATTATTACTACTTTACAAGATATATCTTACTTTTCAGCATATAATGCAAAATGTAAAAAAAAGTCTTAGTATTTAAAATATATTTCTTTTAGAATTATACGCTCATATACATAATCTAAAAACTATTTTCACTAAGTTATTAAAATTATTTTTAAAACATATGGGAAAAACACAATGGAAACGCATTTGTTTCTAATTAAAATGAATTATTTAGAGTATACACTAAATTAACACATAGGCTAGACTTATTATCCCGAGAAATCAACAGTTGGCAATCGTTGAGTTCTACAAATAAGAAAATATTAATCAAACACACTACAAGACATAAATACCTAGTCATAAAAGGTCTTATTTAAAAAAGCTTTTCTAATTATTATTTTAAACGACTTCAAAAAACCGTTTTAAAAAATCTTTGAAAATTTTTGTAATCTTAAGTGGCTGTAAAAAATCTGTAAAAATGTCTGATGACACACATGCTTAATACATGTTTTGTTAGATTGCTTACACATTACTTCGATCAATAATAATACTAATAAATAATAATAAAACCCTTTATTCAGACCAACTTAGTATCTATTTACAAAGGATTAAGAACTAAAAACTATGAGTGTGGATTTACAAGTATATTTTGGTAGTTAAACTAATCTTAATCGAGTATCGAACACATGACAGATGATGAGAATCGAGTACATGACAGGAGCATTCCTAATACATTGTAATGAATTATTATGAGTGTGACTTTATGACAATAAACTTTTCTATTTTATTCTAATCTATTCTAGTACTTAATTAATTTTTGTAGGTCTGTTTGCCAATCGGCAAAGATCTCCTCCAACCTTTTTCATTCCTGTCTATCTTGGGCCACTCTATTCCAAGTTACTCCTGCTACCTGTCTAATGTCACCATCCCACCTTTTCTGTGGTCTGCCCCTTTTCCTTTTCCTAGGGCACCATCGTGTCACAATTTTGCTCCATTTCTCTTGGCCTCTTATCATATGCCCTGCCCATTGCCATTTGAGTCTTCTGATTTTACATTAAAACAGGTAGTACGCAGGTGTTGAAAAGTTTTTTCTTTACATTAATGTGAAGAGTTTTATCTTCCATGGCTTCTCTCAGACTCCAGTATCTCTTTCAGCCATTTGTTATTCTTCTGTCAACTTCTTTGCGTATAGGGACCTCTTGTGTTATTAGCTGTCTCAGGTAGATATATTCATCAGTGTAATCAATTTGGTTATTTCCTAGATGTATGGTGGTTTTCTTCCCATTTGTCCTTACCTTTGTTTTCTCTGGGTTCAACTTTAAACCTTTCTTCTCACTTTCATCCGCTAGTTCAAGTATCAATTTTGCTATATGTTTTTAGGTGTTTCAGCAAATAACATTATATATTATCGTCTGCGAACCTCGATTGTGTTAGGGAGACTCGGTCGACAGTGATTCCGAGGTTTTCCCAGTTAAGTCTCCTAAAGATTGTTTCGACAACCGCTGAGAATAGTTTTGGAGGTAGAGGGTCTCCATGTCTGACACCCTTTCCTACTCTAAATGGTTTACCTTTCTTTTCTAGTTGGATTCTCGCGGTGCTATGACTATTATTTTAATTAAATAAAGTGAAAAAAAAAGGAACTTCTTATTCTGATTGGCCATCATTGGTGTTTTTCCCCAAAAACCTTAAAACACAGATTTAAAAAATTGTCAGTCTTCGTCTTAGACAACCATGGCTCTAAAGGGTCTAAATGATCTATGCTAGCGTCTCTGTACGGCTTTGCACTCCGCTATCAATCAACCCTCTATTGATTTGAATCTTTTGTGTAAGTATGCATGTAGGTAGGTACATAGTACACCAATGATAGTAATAGTCACCAATAATGTACAGCATTATAATATATTTTTTATATTTACTTCACGTTGTTGCATGGCATGTTTGTAGGCGTTTAGGCTCCAGTAGGTACATAAAAAATATCCGGCTCGGGTAGATAACAACTTGATATCTTGCTATTGCAGATGAAAACTAAATCACCACGGCAAAGGTAAAAGTGAACATGTGATAATATCACTTTTTAAACAAAAATATTTGGCTTGCCATAACTTGACATCTCGATTTGTCAATGGAGGCAGAAACAGGCTATGTGTATAAGTCGAGATATCCAGTATTTTGGATGTGAGTGTAAGTTGATAAATCAAGATGACAATTATTCATACACAAACTTATGCTTGACATCTCAATTTGTCAAGTTAAAATTATTTTTTGCAGAAAAGGCTTAGGTGTATAAGTCGAGATCTTCAATATTTTGAACATGTGTTGATGTTGATAATTCAAGATGTCAATATTAGTAAGCAAACACACACTTGATAAGTCGTTTTATCAAGTAAAACACCATAAAATGCAAGGGTGTCGAGATGTACAAAACGCGATTGCTCTAAAACTATTGTATATTTCGGGCTGATTTTTTTATACATAGTAAAGCGCATACGAAGGAAGCGTTTAAGCCAATAAAAAAAAAATCATGCAAGTCGAGTTGTTCAGTTATTCCTACGTGCCATGGACATAACATATCGATAAATAAATAAAATAAATAAATTCGGGACACTTCCACACACGGTCGCCTGACCCCAAACTAAGCAAAGCTTGTACTATGGCTGTCAGAGATTGATATACATACTTAAATATTTTTAAATACATACTTAAATAGATATTAACACCCAGACAAAATGTTTGCCCTAGATGGGAATCGAACCCACGCCCCCCAGCTCAGAAAGCAGGTTCACTACCAACTGAGCCACCGAGGCAGTCGATCGATGTTATGTAAATTAAGTTTTGTTTTAGAACAGAGAAATTAAGATGGGGCAGGATTGCTGTGATTGTCAAGGGACTGAGAAATGGTACAAGAAAGCAATAAGAGGCTAGCATCTGTAAAAAAAATCACAAGTACTTATGTAAGGATCATTGGTGCAACCACGGGAAGCACATATTCTATAATTATTCACTAGGTGGTCTATATATCTGAATTATCTAAATACATATATCTCTTTGATAAATGATATGTCTAGATTGGACTGAAGAAACATTGCACGGGCCAAAAAAACAGCCAACTGCTAGGTTCTGAATGAACAAAATGTATGACGCAACCCTAGTACGACCAAGACGTACCTGTCACGCACACTAGTATGAAAAAGTTGGCCGGTCACTTTTCACTTTTCGCTCCTAAACGGTACGGAACACTCTCTGGACATTTGTATAAGTACTCATAGGTGTATATTCCTATTATGTGTACTTATTTATTTTTTCCCGTTATCTTTCACCACCAAAATTAATAGAAATTAGATTCGGATAGATGATTTTTTACTAATAAGGCTTACCTTTTACCCTTTTTTGTAAATTAGTGACTAAAATTGCAGAGTGCAGCCAATTTCATAGCGCATAGCTTTAGATTAGAGCAACGTGAAAAATGGGTAATTTTTCTATATTGGCAGCTTTGCACGAAGCGTTTTGTTATTGCGGATTGAAACTATTTTTTCAAGAAACACCGCTCTCGTTATTAGCGACATCTGTAATAAACCTTTTGAACTTAGTAGGGAACTGTCACAGATAGTTTTTTTTACCAAAACGGTAAATGTAGCTGTTTACAACCTAATAGTACAGTAGTTCTGGGCTGATTCGATAGATGGCGCTAATATAAGACTCACAAAGTACAACAGTTACATATTTTCTATTATTTTCTACGGTTTCATCCACGATTATAAATTATCCTATGTACTATTCCAAACTATAATATATCTCTGTGCCAAATTTCATCCAGATCCGTTCCGCCGTTCTGGCGTGTTTGAGTAACAAACATCCGGGACATCCTATCCTACTATTCCTACTAAGTATTCCTACTAATATTATAAACGCGAAAGTTTGTAAGAATGGATGGATGGATGGATGTATGGATGGATGGATGTTTGTTACTCTTTCACGCAAGAACGGCTGAACAGATCTGGATGAAATTTGGCACAGAGATAGATTATAGCCTAGAATAGCACATAGGATACTTTTTAACCGCGGGGCGCAGCTAGTAATGAATAAAATTATGTTCCTACCTACAATATTGATGTAAGATCAATATTAGGAACTATTATAAAATTATTAGAATAGTAGGAACATACCATCTGCGGATAGGTATTTCTAAAATAAAAAATAAAGGAATTTCATTTTGAATAATTTAATACATAACAGCAACAGTTCATGGTAACTTGCACTCAATTAAATTTTAATCTTGGAGGTAAGTAAGTCCTTATTTATTATAAACTGTTTAAAAAGTGTATTCTGTGTAGTTGCAGATTTAGGTTCTATACACAATAACTAATTCTACAGGGCTATTTTGAATTGATCCAAAACCTCTTATATCTCTGAAAATCAAGTTTGATAGAATTTGACAAGGCATTACAGGATATTTCACTGATGGACATAGAATACCTACTCTTTTCGAATTTACCGAATACGTTATTTTTATTAGGTATGTCTAGGCGAACGCAATCGTGCCAACAACTAGTTGTAGGTACCTTCATAATTATCTTTTTAAGTGCATTTGTAAGATGTCGTGGGGAGCAATCCAGCAAAGCTCAGCCGATGTTGCGTTTGTCATAAAAAATCGAACAGGGACCGGCTCAGTAAAACTAACGTTTCACACACGTGTCACCGGTGGTCTAGCTGGTACGTTTGTGAGACATTAGCGATACTGAGCCGTTCCTCGTCTGATTTTTTAATGATTAACGCAGCATCAACGGTTCAGTTAAGCATCGGTTGAGCTTAGCTGCATTGCCCCCCAGGTTCTCGCGGGGCCGACGAGTCGAGCAACATTTTATTCAATGATATTTATATAAGTCATCATGTTCCAATTTTGAAAACATCAGTTTCCAAAATTCGAAAAAAAAAACAATCGAGTCTCCATACAAAATAACCACCTAGTCACGTCATCAATTTTCTATGAAGACTTGATTTTTTTTCTTCAAATTATTGAAACTTGTGTTCTAAAAGTTGCTCACTTTGACGGGTGGAGCAACACCCTTAAGTATTACTACATCCAAAACCAGCATCATGTATTTCCGTAAATGAGCCTTATGTCAATCTCAAAACACGGGCAAAATCGAAAGTCGCGCGCGACCCCATGCGAAATATTATCTTCGACTTGCCAGCAATTTAAATTATGCCTAAAAGGACGCGAAAGTAAGGCGTCAAAGAAAGCGAGGTAGCAGCACGTTACAGTCCTGCCACCAGCTCCTATCTCGCTGCCTTTGACGCCTTACCCCTGCGTTTACCGCGCGAGCGAATAATCATTGAGACGGTACCATAAATCAAAGTACAATGTTAATAATTTTAATTTTCGTTCGATTCTTCGTCCTCTTCTTCAGTTGGTTCGGTGGTGCTGGTGGAAGTCATCTTCTTGAACCGCCTCTTGTTGTGTCGCTTGCTTTTTTTGGTGGGTTTCGGTCTGGGGATGAGACAAAATAATACAAAAGGCTGTAGGTAAATATTGTGTTAAGTAGTGCTAATAAGTACCAAAGTACCTTTGGTTACCTTTGGTACTAGTTGGTACCAGACTACCAAAGTACCTTTGGTACCAAAGTACCTTTGGTACTCTGGTACTTTTTGGTACCTTGGGTTCATTTAGGATACTAGACGGTTTCGTAAGTGGTTCTTTGGATACTGGATGGTTTCGGACACTGGACATTGTCAGACTAGACTTATTCTACATTGAACGTTTGTTAGTAAACTATGTAGACGTTCTAGGACACTGGCTGGACGTTGTCAGAGCCAACGCCTCTGCAGACTCTCGGCCAGAAACCTCGGCAAAGTCTAAATAGACTTAAGTTTATGGAGCTAAAAGGTCACAGATAGAAATTGTTCTTTTATAGACGGTAATCAGCTATTTCTTTATTTTAGGGTCCTGTAGTCAAGCAAGGAACCCATAAAGCTTAGACTTTTTTTTTAAATATAGAATTACTGAGTGGAAATTTAAAAAATGTAACTATAAATAATCTTTGGCAATAATATCGCAAATGTATAAAAAATAATAAGAGTGTTAGAGTAACAAAATACTTCGAGAATAACAAAATTACTATACCTACTTACTTAGTGTTTGTATTTTAATGATATTAAGTAGGTCTTACCTGTCTCTAATATTGTCTGCTGTTGTTGACTTTGAAAATAATTAATTAGGCTCATTTTCTTATTGAATAGGGTTTCGTACACAAAAAGTTATAAAAGGCCACCTCGGACACGAACAGATAATTATGAACATGTAAGGAATAAAGCAGTTCGGTTAGATTCTCTCCAAATAGTCAATCAGTTCAACCTAATAAGGCTCAAGCGCAAACCCCCGTCTGGGTTGGCGGGGCAAATCGACTGCCCCTCCCCGGCGACGGCCCAAGCCGAGGTCCGTACCTTAGTGGTGCCCTTGTGCTAGTTGCCCTTAGTTTTTAAACAACCAATCTCTCAAGGCCCTGCGCCCTCCGCGCTTGCCTTACGTCCGGTACGCTGTAGAGGCCTCAGTGGCCAACAGCATTAGTCATTCACAAAAAAAAAATTAAGCAGTGGTTAGTTTTAGTACTAAATATGTGGGGTGCACACTTGCGGGCTTTTCGCCTGAAGTATCTTGTACCCTCACTAGACGACATAGCCATGACAAATGTGCACAACACATAACATAGAATAACAAAATTAAATAGTCACGCCTTTTCCCCGAAAGGGCTGGCAGAAGTGTACAACACCCTCACTTCAACGGACGATATTTAGTCCCAAATGTGACAGGGGCGGGCCTGTCGCCATACTCCGGGCTCCAGTTACCTAGCATACGCACATATGGTTACACAATTAACAAATTGAAGTGTGCCTACGGCTGGGTCCGAACCCGCTCCCTCTGGCTTGAGAGGCGATTCTTCCCCGGCTAGGCTATTATCACTTTTTAACACACAATACAACAAAATACGGTAACAACCCTGAACCCTTTGCACTTTCGCCCATTCGCAGTTGAGTGGAGCGAGCGAGACCTTTCGGCGTACCTCGAGATAAGACAGCGAGATTTTGCACCCGCGACGTAGGTTTAAGCATGATCTAAAACATACTACATAAACATAACGGGAGCCAACACGTAATGACGTCACCTTTCATCGTCATCATCGTCGTCTCTTTAGAACTTTTTGTAAATTACATATTTTGGTCTTCCTTAAGCATCGAAGCAGCGATGGCAGCCTAGTTGGGAGAAGGCCCGCTTCTCAAGCCAGAGGGAGCGGGTTCGAACCCAGCCGACACGACCATACGCACATATTATGTTCATTGATTGAACATAATTATGTGCGTATTGTATGTCATCTGCTACGTGACTGGAGCCCGGTGTATGGCGACAGGCTCGTTCCCTGTCACATTTGGGACTAAAAATCGTCCGGCGAAATGTGGGTGCTGTATTACACCTCTGCCAGCCCCCTTGCGGGAAAGGCGTCACGATATGTACATATGGTAAGCATCGATTGACATCACTACGTGTACCTACTTGACCATTTTTGACTCTGAAGTACGAGTATATTATAAAACCATGCGTTTAAGTATAACAGTTAATCAGGTTACTCACAACAAATAGCAGTAGTTACATTCAAATAAAAACTGTATATTACTTTTCCATAATAATATGAGGACAAGGATTCTTTTCCATCGCATTGAACTTAATTATAGCGTTCTTAACTCCAATTAAAACGTTATCAGCTGCATCCAGCGCAAAAGTATTCACTCCCGTCACGTTAAATGACCCCAGAAATCTTGCACTGGCATTCTCTGAGTCAACAATATACAAATTACTGGTTTCATCCATTGCAAACACATCGTCGGACCGACTCACAAAAACGCCTGTCATTTTATCGCTGGGCAAACCTTTGATTTTGATCGGGATACTGTATCCATTCTTTAGAATATACGTCGTCTTCGTGGCTACGAAGTAAATGTTATTTCTTGTGTCTACCGTCAGGCCGTGTCCGTTCGGTATGGGAGCAAACATCTCTTGCTTCTGCCCGTCATTCGTGATCTTATGCACGCGATTCTGAGGCCACGTCGCGATGTACATCGCTGCACCATCACCTGTCAAAGCTATATACATGACGTCTTCTCCCAGAGCAGCATACAACTCTATAGATCCATCATCTTTGTATTTGTAGACCCCATTATCAGTTGCTAAGTATACTATATCGTTGAGGTTATCGACTGACGTTGATTGACCTAAGCCAGCAACTTTGATAGTCTCACTGTCACCGCTTGGATGGAGAACTACGAGACTCATCTTCATTTCTTCACTGATTAGAGTATAAAATACGTTGCCCGTTTTCCAATTGACGCTCATATCAGCTGGAATGCCCGTGACGTTTCGGATTGAGTCCAAATTGTAGTAGTAGTTGTTCATGAGTATCAGTTTTTGGCAGATTTGTTCACTCTTCAGTTGTTTCTCTAAGCTCTGACGCGTCATCACTGGATTGGATCTTATCGTTGATGCTATCGATAAGATGATGATGATGATTGATCCAGTCATCTGAAAGTGCAACGAGTTTAAATTAAATTATGTTTCTCTGGTTTTAATTAAGATTACGAATAATGTGTTACTTACTAGTTTTGCATTGTGGTTTACTTTTGCTAGTGTTGGTTTTTCTATTTTTTTGTAAAGTTTCTATTTTTTTGTTATCATTCTCGTTTTCAATTTGGACATTATTATTTGAACGTCATCTTAGAGTGAACTTTTGCTTTTTTTTTAGTTTTACTAATATTAAATCTGTGTCTGACTGTCAGCTTTTCGCATTGCAAAAGGTTCAGTAAGTAGTTGACAATTAGTAAATTTTTGACTAACGCTCGTCTGTCTCTAACTACCAGCTAGGTAGTTTGAGTCTCTTGTAGATATGCCGCAAATATCGAATAATCGCAAACATTTGTTTTATGATTAGCCCCTTAATATAAGTCAAAATAAATTAGTAAAAAATCCACAGCGCTTACCTTTCTATGTGCAACTAGTTTAACCAAATCAATTCTATCAAACATGATCCCCACGTCAAAATATCACTATATCTACGAAATCTAGACTTTTCCACCAGCTTCGGACACTGTAACTTTTATTGGCAACAAAAGATTTATTTATTAATCACTGCGTATTTTATACAAAGAGAAAGAGTCTCTCGCTACTATCTTCAACGAACTACTGGCCTTCCTTATCTCGATCAACGGTTTTAATAACCCGTACTATTATTGTTTACAATTATTTATTATTAATACCTATACATTTACAATGAGTAATTTAGCATCAGAGAATTGTTTACAAATACTTTGTGTAGATATTTATGTATGTTGTTTGCGTGATGCTTGAGATTCTTCTTAGATGAGTAGAATCAATATAACCTGCTGGTCTAGCATTATCATACGCAATGCGACAACGGTAAGTCGACTCTTGTTATCGACACAGGCATATGTTTCCACATAGCCTTGTCACGTTCTCACACGACAAAAACTGACGAGAAGAATTTTGTCGCGGGCGCATATCATTAGCCGTTTTTCCACTTGCCGGCCCGGCCTGGCCCGACGCGACACAGCATGGCTACGAGCCATTTATCTGCATTTACAATAAAATCCCGGAAAATATAACAGGGCTCACTGAGGGAAAATTCAAATCACATGTAAAAACTACATTAATGAAAAGAATACCCTCTTTTCATATATCAAATATATCTTTTCTTATAATGTTAAGAATTATTTAGAAGATAAAGATGTCTGGTGCCTTCCACTTCCGCCAAGTAGCCACTAGTATTTATAGATATTACCTAGTTGTAAGCCAAAATTTGTGAGACTGTCATTTATTTATTATTTGAAAAAATAATGCCCCTCAGTTTCTTGCCTGTTTTTCTGAGTAGAGGCTCTTTATACGAACAAGGCGGTCGAGTCTATTTAAATAACTTTGACGTTCATAAGTGTATCTTTGATCCCTAAATTGAATAGAAACATTTTGACTTTGACTTTGACTTTGACATACATTTTTGCGTCCCCGACTATCGTGTCAAACCGGGCCAGGCAGGACCGAGCCAAGCCATGTCAGCAAGTGAAAAAACTCCAATTGTCTGATCGAATTAGATGGAATACACACAGCACGCGTATGTATTATTGTTTGGAAGGTCAATATTTCACGGTAATAAGTAACTATTTTATACCCGTAACGCATACCGCTAGGTACTATTCATGTTTACACTAAGGCGCTAGCCATAAACTCTCCCAAAAAATTAGTCAAAAACGTTTTGTTTTTGCTCTATGTTAGAAAATAGCAATGTACCTTTTTAGTACGGAACTCTCAATGCACGAGACCGACTCGCACTTAGCTTGTAAAATAAAGACGTATACGCATGAGTATTAGAGTTTTAGAATCAGTTTTAAATTTTAATTTTCTGGTTTTAATTAAGATCAAGAATAATATGCTACTAGATTTGCATCGTGGTTTATTTTTGTTAGTTGTGGTTTTTCTTTAATTTTTATAATAAAGTGTTTTGTTTTCTTTCTTTAAAACATTATTTTTAGTTTAGACATAGTTAATTATCCTTCTTGGAGCGAACTTTATGAAACAAGCCTCTGTATAGCCTCTACCATGGTAAAGTAAATACTCAGTACTCATCAAATTATTATTAATAATAAGTATTTCTAATTCTAATTTATTCCGATCACGTCGACGACGCTTCCCATTGAGGTGAGTCAGTGGTCAAACGCATGCCTAGTCCATTGAAAAAAAAGCTATAGGTAGATAATGAATGTTTTTAATTGCGATGTGTCGATATTTATATCATCTTTTTTATTCGGAATGTCTATACATAGTTCTGTTTTTATATAGCTCTCTGTTTAATATATGTAGCTCTGTTTTTCATTTCCCTTTTGGTTATTAAGTAAAATTTGTTGACACCATTTTTCCTGTAGCGTTTTCGATTATTTCATCAAACGTTTAAAGACATTGTGAATTATTGAACTCAAAAATGGGCCATGAAAAATGATTCTACCGCTCCATCCCTCATTCTAACTTTAATCGCAACTTTTGGCCACGTTTATGCAAAATGAATCAATTTTTCAAAATATGGACAAATCAACATGTAGTAAATTAGACCTTTATTAAAAATATAAATAAATTATAATAATACTTAAACTATGGCCAAACTAAGTTTTTAATGGGCGGACTTATCGCTCAAAGCGATCCCTTTTAAGCAACATTTACGGACAGGAACATACATAAATAGCACAGAGTCCTTGATAGTAAACAAAAACAAAATGTACATAATGAAAGTAAACATCACGCATAAGAAAATGTTCAATTGTAGAGGTACCTATCAAGTCAACAGTACGAGTAAAATTTGTACTAGCACTCGGCTGTATTTGAGAGCGACCCGACATAATTCGAAGAGATTTCGACAGATGGCGCTAATTTAAAATTCTTGAACGCTAAGATGCAAATGTTTTAATGGGCAGAAATCCTAAATTCTCATCACAATTTATACGCTAAAAATAAATCACGACGAAAATCTTCCACAGCAACTAGATAAAGTAAAAATTTCCCATATAACTATTCCTCTAATATCTGGCATAATGCTAAGTTATTTTCACCCAAAGAAGATCCCTCTTTATGCAAATAATGGGGCTAATGCACTCGCGACCCAGGGCGGTTTTCATTCAGAAATGCCCCCGAGCGGCCATGATCTCCATGGTTTTCATAGACATACGTTGGCATAGAATAACCTTGGCTTGTTCTCAGTTATTTAAAGTAAGATAGCCCTAGTATCAGATATCCTATCCTACTAATATTATAAACGCGAAAGTTTGTATGTATGGATGGATGGATGTTTGTTACTCTTTCACGCCAGAACGGCTGAACAGATCTGGATGAAATTTGGCACAGAGATAGATTATAGTCTAGTCTGCGCGGGGCGCAGCTAGTTTAGAAATAGATTAATGGCATGTTTTCTTAGAAGGGATTGGTTTTTGTAAAAAGGCCAGCACTTGATGCACAATTTTTAAGTGTAGCCCTGCTTATGGTTTTGTAATTTCTGGTGTCAACGATGGGCCCAGTTATCGAGATTTTAGTTGACAGATCTAGGTATACTTATGGCGCTTCTAAAGGGCCATTTTTATACTGTACTTCTGGCCCATTGTGATAATATTTTGAGTATGGCGCAGTCACTCATTCATACATTACTAGTATTGCCGATGATGGCTGGACTACTGTCGGCAATATTGCCACTATTGCCCGGCCAGTATTGCAGTTAAAATGTGTCCCGTCTAGCGCCCTTATTGAAATATAGCTGTTCTTATTACTGCTGCCCATTAGACAAGGATATTAACAAAGTTAGCAATTTTAGATGAGTCACATAATAAAACTAAAATTTCGGCTATCTATCTTTATCATTATCCAGACACGTACTGTTTGAGGCATTCTATTTAACTATTCACCTCTCTTTTCCACGAAGCCACTTAAAAATAGATTTTCAGGTAAAAATACCATCTCGCATAACGCCGTCCCTTTCATGACTCAGGTACGGTTCAAGGAAGACATCATTTTTCACACCCTGTATGTCATGGCAGGTAATGAATGAATCTCAAATTTCGACAAAAATTTGTTTGGCTGTTGAAGGAAAGTAGGCTTTATTTCTTTGCTCGTAGAGTTGACGTTATGGTATTATTGGCAAAATGATTAGTAGATGTTACTGACAAAGTATATGATTCTGTCATAGTGTGAAATATCTATTTAACCTATACACGGTTCGTTTGAGATTTTATGTATAATTTATTAGGTAGGTATAACCTTTATCTAGATCATTGATATTACAAGTATACCTAGAAATTGTATAGAAAGTAGAAGATCAGATAGAATATCAATACAAAATATTGTTAAAATGTTTTCATTCTGAAAACACAATATGCAAAAATAAATGGACGTTGGTCCAAACGCCCGCAGAGTTGACACTATAGCCAATTTGTGGGTAAAGTTTATAAGTTTTCGCTTAAAAAATCTCGCTGAATTCGAACCCACAGTTTTGGAGATGTTTTGTATATTTTAGTTGTGATTTAAAAATCTTGTGCTTTGGTAACTTAATACATATTTTATGTTTTAAATTAAAGTCATACGAAAATCAAGAGAAAAATTGAAGCCATTTACATAATATTCACACACCCACCTGCATGGTGGGTGAGGTGATTCATCACGTCAGTGATTGGTCACGTTCGCCATAGAGGTTTTGCCTTACATTTCTGATAATATATTTGTATTTTACTATTCTTAAAAATATTACATTTATCAATTTCTGTGGGTTGAATTTTTCCGATGTGGTACTTTTTTTAATGCTTAAAAATAATCGACTGAATGCGCCATGTGCCTACTCTGGATGCCAAGTAATTTGGACCAGTTTGCCCATTGTCTTTTTAGTCCAAAAAACAAAAAAATACTCGAAAGACCCTTCGAGCCAAAGTCAAAGTCAAAGTCAAAATGTTTTTATTCAATTTAGGTATCAAAGATACACTTATCAGTCAAAGTTTTTTTTTTAAATAGACTCGACCGCCTTGTTGTTGGATAAGATATAGAGCCTCTACTCAGAAGAACAGGCAAGAAACTGAGGGAAGATAAATAAATTATCAAAGAATAAATAAATTATTGTCTCACAAATTTTGGCTTACAACTAGGTAATATCTATACATACTAGTGGCTACTTGGCGGAAGTGGAAGGCTTCAGACATCTTTGTCTTCTAAATAAGTCTTAACCTTGTAATACCCTCTTTTCATTATTTAAAGCCAGATTTCATAGTTCATTTTTGATCCCATTTTTTAAAACAAATTAGTAGGTATGTAAGTAAGTAGGCATACAAAAATGCTTGAATCGTAACTTTAATATTGATTGCCACAAGAAATAGTTCCAACTAATTTCCTCTATGGAATAAGTACGTAAACCAGATTTTACCACAATTTACCCGTTTGCCATATCTGTTTCCAATCCTACCCTCGTTTTTGTCAAGATTATATCTCACAACAGGCTTATGACTAGTGGTGGGGTAGTGCTACTGTGATGGTCTTTATACCGTAAAACATCTCTTCTTCTTCTTAGTAGACTTAGTGGCATCTTCTTGGCTGAAGGTCGTGCCTAGTTTGAATTAGTAGTGCTCACTCGGTGCACTATGCTCTTCCACGTGTTCCGGTCTTCGGAGGGCCGCGACGCTCTGAAATTTCCATACAAACGCGCTACTCAAATTTCTTGAAAACCATTTGTCAGATTATGATGAAATTTAGCATGTACAATTAAATTAACAATATCTCCGCCTCTATGTTCTTGGTTTTTTTTTAAAAACGTTCTCAAGGTAAAATAGAGCTATGAAACATATCCGCATTTTTAAGGGGTCACTTTTGACTGATTTATTCAATAAGTGTACAAAGCAAATCAAAAATTCCATTACATAGGGAGGTTGTCTACATCATTAACTGTTAAATGAATCCATAATACAAGGGAAATTTTTAGTTATTTAAGAATGATTACAGAAGTGCAAAAGTCATAAAAAAAACTTAAATTGCACTTTGTCACTCTGCAGGTGACTTTAGAGGCTCGTCAGTATCATTACTCGCTCTCTTCGCTCGTCTTCTTCTTCTAGACGAAATGGCTATAGAATACCTTAAGCCAATGCGAAGTTAGTCTAAAGTGGTCGCCAGACTATTTATAGCTTAAGGTAGTGGCAGGCCCGTAAACATACGAAATTATTAATTATAATACCCCATTACTAATAGACGTTGTATAACAGTGTTTTGTCTTTTCCTTTCTAAATACTACTTTTAAACTTTTAATTCATTAGAAAAATATAAAGCACTGTTTAAGTATATTCTGTAGTGGTCATGGCGTAGCTCACAGCTGTTAGTAACCGATCACCGATGTTAAGCAACGGACGACACGGTCAGTCCTAGGATGGGTGATCGCGGGTGGCATTTCTAACTGAGCGCTACCGTGGCTCGACTGACACGTTAAATTGTTGGCCCGGTTGTTTGTTCTATAACAACAGTCGTCAAGCCATTCGGCCTTCGGGCCCATAGAGGCCTTCGGGCGGCCTAGAAACTCTGACTCCAGAGCTAGCCATTAGGCCTATTCGAACTTGCTTGATAGTAAGGGAAAACAGTACAGTACAAGCACTATGGTCATCATAGTCTCTGAATAAAAGTACCTACTGTGATAATTATACAGACGGACGGACGGCTAATATGATATCTACAGACAGACGGATATGGCGAAACTATAAAGAGTTTCTTGGTGTACTACGGAACCCTAAAAACCAGAACAAGCTTGCTTTGATATTCCTGCCTTTTCCCGAATAATTATTTACCGTAAACCAATTCACCATAGCAACTACCATCACTACGTCTTAAGATAACTCGAGCCCGAGAGTATCAAGCATCTGACAAAACAATACGCCAATGGATTTAACCGGAGATCAAAGACCTACCGTATACGGCAAAAACTGACGGTTAGGATTAAGTCGAAGGATTTGTGGAGAAACTCGGTTGACCAGCGTCTCTTGTGTTGTTTATTTATGGATGCAACTATATAAGTTTTGAAATGACGGTATTCAGGCGCTTTAAAAACTCTGATACCGACGATTCAGCTAACCATCCGATGCTTAAATGAATCGTTGATGTTGCGTTTTTCATAAAAAAACCGGCTAAGCGCGAGTCGGACTCGCGCTCCATGCAACCATGTTTAAGAGGAATGGGGTAGTAAGTTTAAAATTTTAAAAAATATTTTTATAATATAACGGACGCTGCCCGCGTCCTTTACTTTTTACCGTTATTTTCGGGATAATATCTTAATTTTTTCTTTCATAAGATCCTTCTCCTGGCAATAATAAACACAACAAACAAAAAATTAGCGAAAATGTTCCATCAGTTCACGCGTGATGCAATGACCAAGGTAAATAGTGATTCATTTTTACATTTATAGAGATGTAACTAAAAATGTATGCTTTAAGCAATCTTTCTTTTATCTGTGCTTTAAGACGTTGCTTCCTACCAAATTTCAAGATTCTGAATTCACGGGAAGTAAGTAAGTACCCTGTAGGTTTTGATTTCCTTGCGAATGTCAAAAATTTGCAGCATAAACGGTTGTTTCTTTTGAGTGCGTTGGCTTATAAGTTTGATTTTTTCACAGCTCCAAGGGATAGTAGACTTGAGTATTTGACATGAATTTCAGTTTGATACCTCCACGCGTTCTTGAGAAATAGGGTCTTGACAAACAGACGAAGTCAAAATCAAAGTCAAAATATTTTATTCAATTGGGTATCAAAGATACCTACACTTATGAACGTCAAAGTTTTTTTTTAAATAAACTCGACCGCCTTGTTCGGATAAAGAGCCTCTACTCAGAAGAACAGGCAAGCATCATATATTATTATACCACGAGCATTTGTATTTTTGCTTATGTGTAACTGTGTGTGTTTATGCGTAGGTGTAATAAGTCCGACGGCTGGAGTACTGTTGATGTGATCTTAACGAAACAAGTAAGTATATACTTAAGTGCAAAGGTATGTTGTTCATTTCCATAATAATTAACTTTAAATTTAAGCCAAATCGGTCAAGAGGTTGTTTAGATACGGTGGTCGATAATAAGAGACGCGGGGTCTCAGTTCGAAGGGAACAGCTAGTCTGAATACACTTAAACACTACTTTGTAGTTCTTAAAGTTTCAAATACCTTCAGGCGGCCTAAAAATTTAAGACTAGGGATATCTACTCAGCTAACAAAACTCATATCCTACTTCCTACTAATATAATAAACGTGAAAGTTTGTAAGAATGGATGGATGGATGGATGGATGTTTGTTACTCTTTCACGCCAGAACGGCTGAACAGATCTGGATGAAATTTGGCACAGAGACAGATTATAGTCTAGAATAGCACATAGGATACTTTTTAACCGCGGGTGAAACCGCGGGGCGCAGCTAGTAAAAAATAATTTTGTAATAATTTCCCGGATACCTATACCTACCTATCAATATACTGTCAAAATATTCCTCAACTCATAATTAATACCAGTCTTGTATAACAGACGGGCACTTTACCTACATTACGAGCTGGTTCGCGGACCGGTCGTCCGTCACTGTGGCGCCAGCCGCCGTCGGGACGATGGCGTGCTGTGGATATGGCGGCAAGAGATTTAAATTTTAATGACGCTAGTTCGCCCCTTAGTGTCTTGTCTGTTCTTCTCAGGTGAAGCTCCCTTTCCGAATAAGGCGGTCAAGTCCTTGTTACAAATCAATCTTTGACTATAATTTCACCCGTCCTAATTAGGGCGGTAGAGCATACCCCTACTGGGCTGCCGGGGCAAATTCGTACTGTAGAGATGCCCTTGAGCTAGTCGCCCATAGTTATAAGCCTAATTTAAGGCCCTGCGCTAAATGCGCTTGCCTAATGCCTGGTAAGCTGTTGAGGCCTCAGTGGCCAACAGCATAGAGACATTAAAAAAAAATACGCTAGTTTCTAGTCGCTAGTTACTAGTATAAAAAAAGACAAGCTGCACCTTACCTACATTATGTTACGAATCAATGCGATAGTATGGTGTGGCCATGTCAGCAGGTCTGAAGAGATTTGATGACGCCAGTGGGTAGTGACTATAAGTCGCTAAGATTGTCGCTAGGTTCTAGTTACAGACTGGTTCTGATGTGGACTTAGGTACAGGTTTAAAGAGACTCTTCAATACCACTAGTCATTATTCCATAGTTGCTAGTCGCTGTTTGGAGTGAGCGAGTGTGAACATGGCAACAGCTTTAAAGACAGTCAATAACGCTAGTTGATAGCCGCTAATCCCTATTCTAAGTAGCTAGTTTGTCATAGTTTTTAACATTTAGGTATGTATAGGCAGTAGGCAGCCATGTCTAACTGGATGACTTAAGATCGAAAAACTCTTAAACAACTAAATTTGACGGCCACTAGGAAAGTATCTAGTCAATTAATCTGAGGAAATCTCTAATTCATTGTAACAACAATATTATTACTCGGGTTTAAAGCAAATAAATATACCTTTATCTTTAGCATAGTAGAAAAAACACTTTAAAAAAGTATTAGAAATGAAAATTTTGAAATAGCCCTGACAAATAGCTAACAACACTCTCGTTCATGCTATCCTTCAAACAAAATGAAATTAGGTAAGTAAATCAAAATCGGTTCATCCGTTTTGAGTAACAAGGCTACAGACAGGTACGTACTTGACAGCGCCCTATGCCACAGAATTGTCGATAGTTACTATTAATGGTGCCCTGCGCCATTGATTACTTCATTGTTAGTATGTATTAGTTAATATAATATTAACAATTCAGATATTTCATGAGTAGTCCGCCCAACGCTTTTGATGTAAACATATGTACATATCGTCACGCCTTTCCGCGAGGGGGGCTGGCAGAGGTGTATTACAACACCCACATTTCGCCAGACGATATTCAGTCCCAAATGTGACAGGGGGCGAGCCTGTCGCCATACACCGGGCTCCAGTCATGTAGCAGATGACATACAATACGCAAATATGTTCACACAATGAACAAATTGGTACGTGCCGTCGGCTGGGTTCGAACCCGCTCCCTCTGGCTTGAGAGGCGGGCCTTCTCCCAACTAGGCTGCCATCGCCTTATTGATTTGATGTAAATAGACTGTGAAAAATCATAAGTTATTAAACTATTTTCCTACCCTTCTATCATACTCGTAAAAACAAAATTTTCAACTCAAACAACGCTAATAGAGTTAACATGATTTTCAAGCATTAGGAGCTTAAAAAAAGACGTAATGTCCATACTAATATCATTCTCGCCTAAAACCTAGGTATCCAAACTGCGTGGGTGTCACCAAATAAGTTCAAATCATTGTGTGCGATTTCTAAATTATTTCTTGGCACTGTAATAACTGTCAGCTTGCTTTATAATTATACACTTAGTATAACTAAGCTTGGAGATTTTATAATTGTTTATTTTAATTCATAGCTACTAGGCATTATGCTGAGTGGGGGCCGATTTGTGACCTTTTAGATAGTACAATTGCCTTAATGTTTTTAATTTGAAATTTAGGTCATAAATAAACTTTTTTCTTTCTTTCTTTCTTTCTACTAGAAATCCTTACTAATCGACCGAGCAAGCGTTAGCGAAGCGTCTATGCTTCAGTTTCGGCAAACATGCTTTCATCCCAGATCAACCTAGAGAGTAAGATGGCGCACGCCGTATGATTAAGGTAAAGCCAAAAACCATCCAAAAACTACGCTACTGTCGTATATGTACACAACACGCACACATTGACGCAAAAAAACTACGCTACTCGCTTGGTCATTCTTACCTCGACATTATGTGCATTGGTTTATGGTATAATTTTGTAAGCATAGTGCATTGTTAAAGTGTGGCCAGGGCTCTACATTTTGAGGTTCTTTTTAAAAACTGTGCATTTTCTTTACAAGTCAATTTTGAAAAAGCCGTTACATTAAACTCTTACAAATATGTGCAGTTTTAGAATATTAAATCCACTAAGGTTGTTTATTGGCAACGGAAATGGCGAACGTAGAGTTTGGGAATTAATATTAGTTTTAGTGCAATTGTAAATGTTTTTCATGGCATCATTATCAGGCGCACACGTTTAAAAAGAAGTGGCTTCAGCGAGATATAACGCAGTGTTCCATCTTTTCCTCTAGGTTGATCTGAGGCTTTCATATGTTCGTCGTCTGTCCGAATTCTGTCCGGCTGTCTTCGACTTCAGGTAGCATTTCTTAACCGATTCTCGCAATTTTATAAACAAGACTGTAGTCCAGCCAGTTTTTAGGGTTCCATACTCAAAGGGTTAAACGGACCCTGTTACTAAGACTCCGCTGTCCGTCTGTGTGTCTGTGTGTCTGTCCGTCTGTCACCAGGGTATCTCATGAACCGTGATAGTTAGACAGTTTATATTTTCACAGAAGATGTATTTCTGTTGCCGCTACAACAACAAAAACAAGAAAAAGAATAAAATAAAAACTTAAGGGGCTACCATACAACAAACGTGTTTTTTTGCGTTTAGAGTCCCGCGACGCTCTGAATTTTCCATACAAACGCGTTTGTAAAATTTCTTGGAAACCATTTGTAAGATTATGATGACATTTGGCATGTACAATTAAATGAATGATATCTACGCCCCTATGTTCTTGTTTTTTTTTAAAAAAAACGCCCTCGGGAGCAAATAGAGCTATGAAAAATAACGGCATTTGAAAGGGGTCACTTTTGACAGCCTAGACGAGTTAGCGAATAAACAGACTTTGTTTTATACTATGTAGAGAAGAATTCAGAAATCAGAATTTATTGATACCTTGAGAACTTATATAACTATTTAAGTTAAATACATGTCAAACAATGAATAAAATATGTTGATGAATGAACGAACAATATTTTTTTCTTTAGGTTTGTTAATACAGCATGTTACAAAAACCCTGGTATATGTATAATTGAAGAGCATAAGACACATTTTTTTTTTGTTTTTTTTTTTTTTAATAGGTCGGCGTTTGACCACCAACTCGCCTGATGTTAAGCGACGTTGTGGTCTAAGATGGAGCACGACGACCTATAAGGTACTTATTCACTCTATCCTTGAAATTTTGTAGAGTGAAGAAGTACAAAGGCGGCAGTTGAGTGAGGCGGTACAAGTGCGCTACTGCTCAGACCCGTCTTCGGAACGGTCTTCGGAACCCGGGGACCACGTTTAGGGAATCAGAACTCATACATCAGTACACTCCTACGGACGTGGGTAGCTCAGCCCTATTTAAAAGTTTTCATGCAAAAATAACAAAAAAAAATGCATGTTAACAAATAACATTACTTAAATACATACCTACATACGAGTACATACATACCCACAAATATACATACATACATACATTCGAAAAACATAACCCACCTTCTTGCGCAGTCGGGTAACAATAGCAAAAGTTATGACCGGTTTAAGAACGTAAGAACAAAAAAGGACATTTTACAAAAATGTTAACATCTGTATCATACGAGTATATGTTGGCGGCTTTTATTCTAAATAGCAGCGGCACGACGCGAATGTTTACAAAAAAAAAAAACCGACGCGATTAGTGTCTGCGATCACGCCTTTAGGAGGGCGGAGCGCGATGTGTGTGCAAATTTTTTAGTCAATATGTAAACTAGAATAATTTGATCCTCCAATCGATACTGGATACGCACCCCGCGGATATTGTAACATCCTGTATATTGTATTTGTGGTATGCAATAAAAATGTATTGATAAAGATAAAGATTATAATAAATAATAATAAATAAATTCGGGACACTTCCACACACGGTCGCCTGACACCAAACGCAAAGCTTGTACTATGGCTGCCAGAGACTGATATACATACTTAGATATTTTTAAATACATACTTAAATAGATATTAACACCCAGACATAGAACAAACACAAATGTTCATCACATTAATGTTTGCCCTAGGTGGGAATCGAACCCACGCCCCCACGTAGATTAGGATACATTTATTTTGCTTTAAACACGAGTAATATATAATATTATTGTTGTAGTAAATTAGAGCGTGCAAATTTTGGAGAGATGGCTAATTAAAAATATATATATATATTTTATTGTCAAGGCTAATTGAATTTAAATGAATCTATACTACAAATTAAATGTCAAAATTGAAGTTGAAAGTCAGCGTTCAAATATAATAGCTTACGTAAATATAATGTCATATGACAGAGAACCGCAAGTCATATTTCATTTGATAGTTAAGTATGAATAGAATATATGTCAATATTTATTAAAATGTATCCCGGAGGAAGTCATCAATTTTATAATACCATTTGGCAGTCAATATTTGGCAGTCAATTGATTGCAATGTATTGTAACAGTCAGAGAAAAGATAGAGATTAGAGAGGGAGAAGAAATGTAAGTCCTTCCCATTAACAAATTGCGAGCAGCTTTCGTTCAAGTAACAATTTATTGTCTAAATGATAAGAATGTTATAAGTGACATGAAGAAGAAGAAGCCGATTTCGTGGATCAGGTAGAGAATAAGACTGCTGTTTCGACCAGCGAAAGTAGGGACAGAAATAAACCACCCGATTGGAATATCATTATTATTTATAATATTTGTAAGTTTAATTTCTTCAGTTGTTATTTATTAAAGAAAAAGTTATATAAATTCTGAGTTAAATTTAATACGTTTTATTATTTTAGTTTTATTATTTGTTTTTTCTTTAAGTTGCGACCGAATTTCTAAAATAGTTATTGATTGAAAATAACATAGGTAAGTGTACCAATTAAATTCACTTAGATTATTTTGATGGCGAAACTTTGTATGTGTGTGTTTGTTGGTGTACTTCTTTACGCTCAAACGAATGGACAGATTTTGATGAAATTTGAAATGGAGGTAGTATACTTATACTGTGAAATAACACAGAGGTTGCTTTAGCACCGGAGCTAGTATAATCCATACTCCATAATAATATTATAAAATCGAAAATAACTCTGTCTGTCTGTTTGTAGGGTTTTCACGGCTAAACGGCTGAATGGATAGTGATGAAATTTGTTGATTAGTTCCAGTATCTCACGGGGAAGGTTTTTGGATACTATATTCTGAATAAACGCGAAGGATGTTTAGGAAGTTTGTATTGTAGACGATATCCTCTGGAAACTATTGGTACGATTTTAAAATTGTTTTGAAAGCTTCAAAATCACTGAGTGCCATATGCCATGACATACGAGCGATGGCGAGGTTTGAAGGTAAGAAAGAAAACGAAAACATTCAATTTGAACAGATCGGCAAAAACTAATGAAGTAGTTGACTGCCTCGGTGGCTCAGTCGGTAGTGAACATGCCTTCAGAGCTCGGGGGCGTGGGTTCGATTCCCACCTAGGGCAAACATTCATGTGATAAACATTTGTGTTTGTTCTATGGGTTTTAATTATCTGTATAAGTATGTATTTCAAAATTATAAGTATGTATATCAGTCTCTGGCCGCCATAGTACAAGCTTTGCTTAGTTTGGGGTCAGACGACCGTGTGTGCAAGTGTCCCGAATATTATTATTATTTCAAAATATTTATTTTACTTCTTAACTTCTAAGTTTTTTACAATAAATGAATATTAAAACAAATACTATAAAAACTTAAAAACTAGGGTGCCGCCGGCAGCGGGGCGAGGCCCAAGCTACCGGTGGTTAGGACTGCAGAGTGAGGAACCTCCTGACAAGACGACACGTGTCTAGGATCACTGCCTTTTGTATCTGGCCCTTGATCCAACCGTCTAACGAGAGCCTCTTGAGATGTTGGTCGAGGCTCTTCGCTATGAGACCGTTTACCGTGACGACTATCGGGACAATGATCGTCGAGTCAACATCCCACATGGCAGTTACCTCGTGAGCCAAGTCAAGGTACTTGCTGAGTTTGTCCTTCTCGGCCTTCACGAGGTTCTCGTCAGGTTCTCGTTATTATTATTATCATTATTAGTTATGTACCTACCTACTCCTAAACCGTTGTGTCAAACTCTAAATCATAGTAATATATCATCTCATAATTTCTCCCATACAACGGCATACTCCGGCCAATGTATTGCCATCCATGGTGTTCTCCGGCCAACTCATTGCCGTAACTCAACCGGCCGGATTTGCATTCGGTCACAAATTCACAATGGAGGTGTATTCATACTCCCATTCATTATTCAGGCAAAACCCCAACGAAATTTAACGAACATTTACTGGATTGGGGATTAATGGCTTGTACACACTATCGGTAACAAGTTTCATTATTAAAAGAAGTTTTTTAAAAAAAGCTATATAATGTCATGGTATAATAATCTTAATATATATAAATCTCGTGTCACAATGTTTGTCCTCAATGAACTCCTAAACCACTTAACCGATTATAATAAAATTCGCACGCCATGTGCAGTTCGATCCAACTTGAGAGATAGGATACTTTTTAACCGCGTGTGAAACCGCGGAGCGCAGCTAGTAAATAATATAGAGCGATGGCAGCCTAGTTGGGAGAAGGTCCGCCTCTCAAGCCAAAGGGAGCGGGTTCAAACCCAGCCGACGGCACGTACCAATTTGTTCATTGTGTGAGCATATATGTGCGTATTGTATGTCATCTGCTACATGACTGGAGCCCGGTGTATGGCGACAGGCTCGCCCCCTGTCACATTTGGGACTGAATATCGTCCGGCGAAGTGTAGGTGTTGGATTACACCTCTGCCAGCCTCCTCGGGGGAAAGGCGTGACGATATGTATGTATGTTATAATGATATTCTCCGCCAGGTACAGCATTCAGTAACACGTAGTGACGTCAATCGATGCTTTAGCAAGACCGAAATAAGTCTTTTTCAACAAGTTCGAAAGAGACGGATGACGATGACGTCATTACGTGTTTGCTAAATGCTAGACCTTGTTTTCTTGGATCATGCAAAATGTAATCATAATGACAGTTTTGAATGGAAAAGACGAGTGACACACTTTTATTGCAGGTCCTACTCAACTGTGTCTGCTGACACACTTCGAGGGACCGCGGAACTTCTCCATGACGGGGGGCAGTACCGTATTAAGCGAGCGCGGGGCCCATAGCAAATGTGAAGGGCTCCTGAGTCGTTGGTTTCCTACCAAAACACATCATTTCCCATCATTTCAATTTTGGTGTTGCCAAGTATGGTCAGCGCCTTTTCCAATCTATATTGAGAAATTTGCTATGTGGCGGATCCGGCACTGATAACACATCTTAATAAGTTTCACTCAAAAAACTACGCTCAGGCAGGGATGAGTGGGTTTACTTATGGTGGTCCCCCTTTCGTGCGGGGCCCGTAGCAATTGCTACTCTTGCTATGTGGTTAATCCGGCAACCTCTTTTGCAAACCTTCTTTGGTGACTTCTTCAATAAGCTGCACTTATTCTTGCAGACAAAAGTCCACTTGTCCTAATGAGACTCAAAGCCTTTCACTTGAATTTATCAAAAATACCATGTACCACGTACTTACTAGATTTCATCGTCCGAACATTGACTTTCTTCCACTGCACTGTACTGTAATCCGTACACCTTACATTAGTCAGGCTTCGACACGCACGCAGTGTGGTTGTGTACGTAGCGAGCAAACTGCAATCTACCGCTGCATGTTTTTATAGTTTGGTTAGACGACAAAACGAATGTTTTAGCGCTGCAGCAAATCAGCTGTCAGTCCACGCGGGCAGTTGCGTAACGTGTATCGTTAAGAACAGCTTCTCTACTACGTAGTAGGTACATAAATTTCAATGATTAATGAATCTCAATGTTGAGTAATATGTTTTGAATTTATTGTGTTGTGAATTATTATTTTGTCTTTTTATTATGTAATTTTAATAACGTTGTCCTAGAACCATTATACTTATTTCTAGAAGTTAAAGTCCATACCTATACAATTTTAGTATTACAAATTTTATCTTAATATATATAAATTACTTGTCACGTTGTTTGTACGCTATAGACTCCTAAACTACTTAACCGATTTCAATCAAATTTGCACAACGCCACAGCAACGCGTGGCCGGGTCTGCTAGTTATTATATATGGTAGAAATTAGGTAATAATAATATAATAATAATAAGTTCGGGACACTTCCACACACGGTCGCCTGACCCCAAACTAAGCAAAGCTTGCACTATGGCTGTCAGAGACGTCCTGCCCCACGAGAGGTGGAGCAGTGGAGGCGAGACTCCAGGGATGCTGCCCTGGAGTCCTGGAGCAGGCGGCTCGCGGTGGACCGGAGGAGGGGGGCTGGGGCCGTCCGATTTCTGGAGGCGGTCCGGCCCGTACTTAGGGAATGGGTCCACCGTGAGCATGGGGGTCTCTCCTTCCGGCTGACCCAGGTACTCTCGGGGCACGGATGCCTCGGGAGATACCTGTTCAGCGTAGCACGGAGGGAAGAGACCCCGGTGTGCCACCAGTGCGGCTGCGCGGAGGAGACGGCGCAGCATGTGCTGGAGGTATGCCCGGGGGCGGCAGAGCCACGACTGGCTTTGGTCGCGGCTGTAGGGGCGGACCTCTCGCTGCCGACCATCCTATCTAGGATGGTCGCCGACGAGGGGTCCTGGAGGGCTATGGTCTCTTTCTGCGAGGAGGTGATGTCGCAGAGAGAAACCGAGGAGCGGGAGAGAGAAAGGGACCCTCTTTCTCTCCCGCTCCGGAGGGCGCGGACACGGAGACGAGCCAGCAGGGCTCGCACTCCGTCTCCGCTAGGAGGCCCAGGGGCGCCGGACACGGGGGTGTCTGGTGCTCCCAATTAAGAAGGGTCTCCTGAGGAGTCGATGCCTTGGTGTCCAGGGCATCGCTTCGGAGCTGGGGAGGGGGACGAGCCCCCTCCTGAGGTGGGTCCGGCTGCGGACAGCGGCGTGGTGGGGTTGCGGAGAATCTGAAAGAGGCCCCGTGACCCCGCCATGGCCGACGAGGATGGACACCGTGGGGGTTTAGTCGGTAGGGGTGCCCTTCTGGCGCCGAGTCCGACATACCCCGCTGCGCCTCCCCCGGGGCGTAGCGGGGATGTGTAAGCGCATTCGCCCACGAATAAAAAAAAAAAAAAAAAAAAATGGCTGTCAGAGACTGACATACATACTTAGATATTTTTAAATACATACTTAAATAGATATTAACACCCAGACATAGGACAAACACAAATGTTCATCACATAAATGTTTGCTACATTAACTACATCTCAAAAACATTTTTACATGCATAAACCTATAACGAAATTCTAATCTAAAAGCCCGTTGGCAGAGGGAAAGGTTCCCAGAATGCTAGCAGCATTGCCACGCTGGATGGCAATGCTCAATCGCCGAAATAAATGCCAGCATGCTATTTGACGAAGCCACTATACTGCTGACTTAGAATTAGATTTATTTGAATTTATTTTAAAGTTTAAGCCTTGAATATTCGCCAAATGCGTCTATTCAACTCGTCGTTGTGAAGAAGCTACGGACCCTACCGATATGAAAAAAATATCACCAATAAGATCATTCTGTTACCTATTAATTAGTCTGATTAAAATATTATATTACTTACTAGATTGCGAGTAAAAAAATATTAAATGAACGTTGTTTTCGTTCTCATGGCGTGCAATACCGTGCTTACGGAGATTACGTTACTATATATTTTTACACCTTCGGATAGGAAATTAAAAATATGATTGATCGTCCTTTTACCATATTTTTAGAGCTAAAATTGAGTTAGTTTAGTAATATTTTGTGTTATTTTGAAGTATTTCGTCAGATCACGTGACCACTGACACCCGCGAGCTCCTTTGCGGGGGACGGGCCAGTCGGCGCTAGCGCCTCACGAAGGAGGGACGTACTCGCCTTGCCGAAAAATATTTTCGCATTTTTTTTCTATTTGTACGTAAATCATCAATTAAACAGTGCTTAATTATCCAGAGACAATCAAAAAAAGTAGTTTTTCAAGACATTTGATAAGTTTTTAGTGACTTTACTACTAGTGAAAATATTTGGACAATAATTGATCGCGTTGTGAGTAGAGGGTACAGAAGTTTGATCCGATGAAAATGGGAGATGTCACCAAGGCAGCTAGGCGTAAGAAAAAAATTGGACTCCAACTAGCTAAGTGGTAAGTACCTACCTACCTATTAATATTTAATTACCACATAAATATTTTTACCCGTTTAATGTTCTTATTGTGTAGACTGAAGTGACTAACCCTAGTGTCTGAGTTTTTAGTGGCATATGATTCGGTCTGACGTTTGTTTTCCTGATAAAAATAATAGAAAACTACAGACGTGTCCTCCGACCTATGTTAACTCTCAGGGCTTCACCGTCCATTACACCTTATTGCGATGATTGTTGGATTTACCCGCCGACGCTGTGCGACCATGAACCTTATTTTGCTGTGATACGAGCCGCGGTCGCGCAGCGTCGTGCTGTACTACAATCATCACGCCACGGCACGGGCCCCATTGTACATGTTGCTCATGATATTTATCCAAGTGCAAGACTTGTCAGAACTGTGTTTTTGTTTTGTTATGTACAAATGTACCTATATGTGTCATATTTGTACATTGCACAGGGTTATCGGTATAGGGTGTACTAAGCCAAACGGGGGTCATTGTACTCTTCATTATAAACAACGATTACTCTTCAAACTTTTTTATTTGTAAATTAAATCGGGGAAAAAAGCATCTGCTTACATTTTGTCGACGATCAATGAGCTTTTTGTATGAAACAGCTGTTTTTTTTTTCTCGTGATTTCATTTGATTCAATTATTCACAAAAATTATACTAAGGTCAATATACCTAAGCCATTTCAAATTGAAGCTGTGGCATACTTGCTGATGCCCCAACACCTAGTTAATAACATAGAAATGGGGAGTATTCTATAGTTAATAATAATAAATAATCCTTCTTGAACAATCGGGTAAAAATATAATAATGATAATTATTATGTGTACTTACGATGTCAATATCGGAAAGCGGTCGTTGCGTGCGAACGGTGTAAATGACTAATACTAATTTTTGTTTTTGGTATAGCACATTTCCTAAACTAACCTACCTAAACTAGAAACAATCACATTTTTATGTTATAGCTGACCAACCACGGTCCGCAATACATTATTATTTTTAGCAGTGTATTGAGCATATTTTTCTAACTTATCCTGGTTTGTTAACCGACTTCAAAAATTAGGACGCACTCAATTACATTGTATAAATTTTACTAAATGTTTGTTGCAGCATAACTTCGTTATTTACTCTTTTTTTTTTTTGAAAGAATATGCTTACTAACACTCTGATCAGTCACTTAAAGTATTTTTTTTAGTAAAAAATAGTATTTAATACAAAAAGTCAAGCATTTGCATTCAGAAAGTAGTGTTCCGAGTCATGGCCATTGAATTCGATAGAAAAGTTATTACATTTTCTTACAACAATAACCGAGCGAGAGATCGTTAGCGAGCGAAGCGTCTATGCTTCAGATTCGACGAAAATGCTTTCGTATGTCCGAACTCCGTCTGGATTTCTGTCCGGATCTCTGTCCAGACCTGTCTTAATCTACAGGTCGCATTTCTTAACCTATTCTCTTGAAACTTTGTGAGTAAGTCCGATATTTAAAAATAATTTTCTTGTCTAGGCGGTTATTGGAAATTTTTCAATATGGCAGAGATGTGATTTAAAAAAAGATATATCTCCGCATAATTGGAAAATTTCCAAAAAACTTTTTTGACGAGATCACCAGCTCGCAGAGTCACTATTGTATGTATTGTTATTTATTTATATTTAATATATACAACAATTTTTTTGGTAACTGATACCAACCTGCATCTAGTCTAAATAGTTATTTTAATTTAGTCTCTATTGCATGAAGACTAGAATAATAATATATTTTAAACTAGGATTATAGATTGGTAATTGTTTTATATTTTATGGTATCATGGAAAGATACAAACGAGACGCTTTGAGTAATATGAATATTGTGTAATTAATATCTTTAAATTGCTCTATTTCATTTTTTCAGAAACAGAGATCAACGAAATTATCAAATTTTAAACACAAGCGTTCAGCCAACAACAAATGCGAGTACTGAACTAAGGTGAGTTAAAAGACATTTAACATCTTATATTATTAGGGTGACAAGCATAGTGCATAGTCATAGCTATGCCAAATGAAAATGCTATTGCTGAAGTTGTCGTATGTCCGGCGTACAGCGTCTGATTGCACGGATGTCCGATTGTTTTCCTCTACAGATCGCATTTCTCAACCGATATTTGTGAAATTTTGTAAATTTAGGTTTTATTTAAAATAGCGGATATATGTAATTTGTGAGACGTTGCTCATAGAGCCACTACTTGTAATCAGAGTGGCGCTGAACTGCTATGGGCATGCGTGACGCCAGTACAACCATTCACTCAGCGAGCGCGAAGCGCGAGTGAAGAACTTCCGTTTCAGTTAATAAAAATACTAAAAACTTATCCTATATTTTTATTTACAGATGCCTAGTTCAAAATCAGCCGAAGGGTATCAGAGCATCCGAGGAACAGGGATTTTTTCACCTTCGAATAAACTGGTAATCTTTTTTTATTTTTTTGTGTACACAATGTACATAAATAAATTATTGATACGAGCGTTGGGACTTAGTATGGTTGCAAATTAATTATCATTTAATATTGTTTTTAGGAACAACAACATCAGTCTTCATTGTCGAATCTCATCGTCGAAGAAGAAGCAGAACAAGAACAGAAAGACAAAAGTTATTGGCGTATTATAACATTAGCTTCTTCTTCGTAAAATTGAAGGAAATATCAAGACACAATGGATTTGGTTGCGACAAACAATCGATAGACTTGATTGGAGAAAAGCAAACAGGTCTTGCTTCTAAATTCACCTTTTTGTGAATAAAGAGTAACAATAGTAGATTATGTACCGAGGGCACAAAGCAGTGCCTTACGTCGCGGGCGGCTTATTGTACCCTGAGCGTAACGAGGGAATCTAGAGTTAACTCCCGAATGCAGCAAGGGAAGATGAGTCCTGAGGGCAGCGAGGGGTTCAAGCCGCCCAAGACAAAAACACTGCTTAGCGAATCCTCTTCTAAAAATACTGTCTAATATTATACTCTCTCATAACTAATAAAAAGGTACTAAGTAAGGTACAGTCTTTTATTTTAAATTTCGTGCAGCTCGTGGAGCACGTGCTCGTATTTTTTTCTTGGTAGCTAGTTCAATTTTCAAATAAACTCTTCTTACAGTGCTTATTCTGAGTTTTCATTCAATGTTAACCTCTTTGCTTGGAAACTCCCAACTACAAGCTTCGCTCGAATTTATGTTTCATCTATAAAACCAACATTTGAGTTTCATGTGTTAGATTAAGGATGTGTTAATCTGAGCGATTACTGCCTTCAAAGCATTTGATTTATTGATATTTTTTGAATCTCGGTTTATTTTGATTATTTTTTTGGTGTTTGCTAAAATCTAAGCACTATACATGTATTTCAGCTACAAAAGGTTTTTCAATATCCAATCTAAGACCCCTTTAGTCCAGCTATAGAGGTTTTTTTTCTATATTAACTACTAGCTGTTGCTCACGATTTCGTACGCGTAGATAAAAAAAAGCTCGTTCCGTTAGTTTCTTGTATTTGTCATTCACTCGAGGAGGTATTATAGCGCGAGCCGTATGCGAGCCCACTAATGGAGCCAATAGTGTAATTATTAACGCACACGCGTTTCATATGACGTTTTTCATCACACATGCGAGGGGAAAAAACACAGACTTGCATTAGTCAATACATTTTTCTGAAAATGTATGCGCATTTTGCTGCTTTTCCACCTATCAAAATTTTCCTAGGCAAAATAATAAAGCGAATACTTTGTTTAAATTATCATACCTAATTAATTGTCAATATTTTGATAAAAAAATAATGTTTATTTACTGTTATTACGTAGTTATGATACTTTAAATCAAGAATTTAAGAAAAGTAAAAAAAAACTATTGTTGATTTATTTAAAAAAAGTCTAGTTTAGTTACTAGTGCGATAATGGTAAAGTAACAGCACACGTGCTTAATAGCTCGGATTATGAGCTAAAACTGATGTAATAAAGTCCTTTTTACGAGCGAGTGTGATGAAAAAGATATTAAACACAAACGCGTTTTTAACTTCAAGTAGGAACATTTCAGCAAAATCAGGCAAGAAACTATCGAGAAAATAATGAGGTTGTAAGTTCTGGGTCCACTATATTTTCAACAATTTTAGTCATTTTTATACTACCTACTAATTATATAAAACAGATTAGTACTATCAACTCGTAGAATACATTTTTAAAGCGGGCCGTCGATTGAACAGCTCTGCTAGTCCTAGTCAATATGTTTTTTGTTATGAGATTTTTGAAATGTTGTAAGCATTGGTTTAAGATAGGTTGAGTGATTTATCCCTGGTACCGGAGTTCTTAGAATGCCCATCAGGAGCCCTATTCTTGCTAAAAATATTTTCTGATCAATGTCTCTCTCGTTTTAAAAGTCATAGTGAGAGTGACCAAGAAACATCTCACGCGTCAAGAATAGCCCTCCAGAGCTATTCTTACGATAATAAGCATTATTCCCCCTATTCCTACGCACGAGATATCAAAGTCAAAGTCAAAGTCAAAGTCAAAATGTTTTTATTCAATTTAGGTATCAAAGATACACTTATGAACGTCAAAGTTATTTAAATAGACTCGACCGCCTTGTTCGGATAAAAAGCCTCTACTCAGAAGAACAGGCAAGAAACTGAGGGGCATTATTTTTTCAAATAATAAATAAATTAGTCTCACAAATTTTGGCTTACAACTAGGTAATATCTATAAATATTAGTGGCTACTTGGCGGAAGTGGAAGGCTCCAGACATCTTTATCTTCTAAATAATTCTTAACCTTATAATATCCTCTTTTCATTAATGTAGTTTTTACATGTGATTTGAATTTTCCCTCGGTGAGCCCTGTTATATTTTTCGGGATTTTATTGTAAAAACTAACGCAGTTGCCTAAAAATGACTTTCTTGACTTAGTCAGTCTAAATCTCTGTACAGCTATCCTATCCTTATTTCTAGTGTTATAATTGTGATAGTCACTGTTCAATTTAAATTTATGTAGATTTTTGCGAACGTGCATAATATTTTCAAAGATATACAGCGTGCCCGTTTTACCCCCAACAATATTTTGACAGCCGATGCCAACACTGATGTGGACTTCATCTCCGAAGGTTTGATTCACCTCAGCATGTTAGATTACCAGATAATACGAATCAAAGTTTGATGTAAAATTGACCAGCTGCAACCCTAACATACGAACAGCTGACAAACGACCTTGTCTATCAAAGACTAAATTTTGCGCAGAAAGATTTTTTTATTACCTAATTCTAAACTGTGAACGAAATAAACATAAATTAAATACCTTACTGAGAATTAAATGCTCTAAAACAACAATCGCTAGATTCGATAAAACATGTTGGAGTCATATCGGGCGGTTTAAAACTCCGACACTAGGGCTAGCCACTTGGCTTACATGACTAAAGTAGAAGAAGCCTAGAATAAGTACTGCGGTATAAAAAGCTTGCCTATAAGTTCCAAGCAACCCCACGTACATCGTAGACCTACGTATAGCGTCATTTATCACTGGAAATAGGCACCTAAGCTTTTGTTTTTTAATTTATTGTGATAGTATCGTACAAAAATGTATTATCATTTCATTACTTCGACATATTTCGTATAACTTCAAACTAATTTACGCCTCTAGTCTAGTTTTATTCTTTGCCAAGTACGGAAGTCCACGTGCACTTGTCGGCAACAGTCAAACAGAGCAAAGGATAGCGCTTCCCGCTTATTGGGCAGCGGTATTTTACAAATACTGGCGCGGACCAATAAGCTCAACGCGCGAACGCGTAAAAGCCGAAAGGAGAATAAGAAAGCGCCTAAATCTGCGAAATTTAATAGTTGAGGGTTCCGTCATAAATATTTTATTATTTTCGGGTCCCGTGTTCGATTCCCTGCCGGGTCCATATTTGAATGATGAATTCGAATATCTTCTCTGGGTCTTAGTTTTAGTTGTACTTGTGCGTTCGACACAAAATAAATAAATAAAATGACCGAGTGGGCAGCTATGAGTGTGAGGCGTATTTATTTATTTTACAAAACTAGTGTTTTTAGTGTTAATATGTAAATACTTTTTTTTAAATAAAAGAGCGGCAAATAAGCAGTCTGTTCGCCTGATGGTAAGCAATACAGCCGCCTATGGACATCTGCAACACTGTCGCCGCTGTGTTACCGGCTAGGTGCTGACGATAAAACTTCATAGGATTTTCAAGTCACAGTCAAGTATCACAAACCCCTTTACTGAGGGTTTTTTACCCGACTGCGAAGAAGGAGGGTTATGTTTTTCGAGAGTATGTTTGTATGTATGTATGAGGTTTCGTTGTCACCCTCTACTCTACAGCCTAAACGGCTCGATAGATTTCGAGGTGTCATATAAATCGTCTTCATAATGCGAGTGACATAGGGTACTTTTTTTTTTAAATGCAGTCGAGTTTTTTTTAAATAATTTTATTATGATATTGAGTTGCGCCTGATGTAAAATGGTGGTGACTGTAAAGTACCTACATAAAAATTATAATTTTAATGTGAAATGTTCAGTGTTCATACTAGTATTATAAAAGTGAAAGTTTGTGTGTTTGTTTGTATGTTTGTTACTTCTTCACGCTCAAATGGCTGGACCAATTTTTATGAAATTTAGTATGGAGGTAGCTGATACTCTGGATTAACACATAGGCTACTTTTCATCATCATCATCACCGTTTTTCATCATCTCGCGAGTAAAACCGTAAGCGCAGCTAATATGAAATAATTATTAAAATCGTGTAATGTTTGGGAATAGAAATTAGTTTTTTCTTGTTTTATGGACAAAGGCATGGTAAATAGTTCTCTTAAAGACGTCAGCTTGGCACACTCCGATATCTAGTAATAAAGTAAGCAATTTTACACGACCTTAGGTAGCATGGGGTTTTTAAAGTGCGGAACCCTAATTGTCCTCAAAATATTTTCTAAAGAATTGCAATTTTTTGAAAGATTTTGAGTTGAAAGTTCACTCGCATTAGATCATTTCAAGTGTGAGGTTGTGTTGTTGTCTTATTCACCGCTCTTATCTACGATGTCATCACAGTCATCCCAGTATACGAATTTGGAATATTACGACATGATTTTATGTGTTGGAGCTGCGGGTGGAAGTTGTCATGGAGCACGAGAAGTTTACCGGCAACGATTTATTGACGGAAGGCCGCTTTCGGAACAACGGACGCTTCCTTCGTATTCCTGTTTTCGAGGGCTTTGTCTCCGTCTGCACAGCACGGGAAGCGTTCACCCACCACGAAACGAAGGACGTCCCAGTACGCACATCGGATCGAGATTGGAAACGCAGATTCTTCAACATTTCGCTGAAAATCCGCGCACCAGTACACGTCGTGCTGGCGCAACATTCCAAGTGGATCACAGAGTAATATGGAGAACTCTTCATGATGACGGCCACCATCCGTACCATTTTCGTCGCACTCAAGAGCTGCTTTCGTCGGATTTCAGTGCTCGTGTAGTTTTTTGCCAGTGGTTAGAAGGTCGAATTTCTGCCGATTCATCTTTCGCAGAAACGGTGTTGTGGACTGACGAGGCGACATTTACTCGCAGTGGCCTTGCAAATTTACACAATGAACACGTGTGGGCGCACGTCAACCCTCGAGTATCTACTGAAAGCAGTTTTCAGCACCAATGGCGGATCAACGTGTGGGCAGGCATATTCGGAGATCGCTTAATCGGCCCCAAGATTTTGCCAGCCAGCATGAATGGCGCAAGCTATTTAGAGCTGCTCACAGGCGAGCTGGAAGAGGAGCTGGAGAGCTTGCCGTTGGCCGCGTACCGCAGGATGTGGTTCCAGCACGACGGAGCACCGTCGCACTTCGCGCGCAGTGTCCGCGAGTACCTCGACGCACGCTTTCCCGGCCAATGGATCGGCCGTGCAGGCCCGACGGCTTGGCCACCTCGTTCGCCGGACTTAACGCCATTAGACTTTTTTCTGTGGGGTTACATTAAAAATGTGGTTTATTCCGAGCCGTGTAATACCAGGGAGGAAATGATACCGCGTATTACAGCGGCATTTAACCAAGTAACCCCACAAATGCTTAGAAACGTAATGGCGTCAATTTCTCGTCGTGCTCGGCTATGTATCGAGAAGGGCGGCCAGCACTTCGAGCCTTTTTTGTGATGTGTTGTGTCTTGTGTTGTGTGTGGCCGAAGAAATGCCAATGTTACAGTTTAGTACCTAATTCTCATCACTTAAAATAAGAACGTAGATGCTGATTATGGATTCATATTAATGTAATATTAAAAGGTTAATGAATATTACAGCCAAAAATTAGTAGGTATTGTATCTTCCGTACTCATTAAATGGGTTTAAACTATTGTTTTTTATTAAAATTTTTGTTTGTTTGACATTTGTAATTGCATTTATCTGATAAATACCTACCTACCTAATTTAAATTTTTCAATTGTGACATTTATAACTTATTCATTACTTACTACAATCTTATTTGTAGTATGTCTCTGATTTGTCGCGTGTATCAATAAATGATGTATTCCTGCCTATATCCTATTTCCGTGTAAAATGAAATTAAAATATTAAAAATACTTTTCGTTTTATTTCTTTGCACTGTAAATTGAAAAATGTGCACCTATAGGAAACAAAACATGGATAGATAGGTAGGTAGGTACTTTACATTTGAACACAATGCTCGGGATTAGAAAGCCAGGCTTACTACCTATGTAGGTCTAATAAAATGAGATGCCAGGTTCAATATGCAATAGCAGTTAAGAGCTTCCACACCTAATCTTTGTTACCCGTTCGATTACCATGCTAGGTAGGTAAGGTACCTATTTGTTCGAGTGCGCGGCGGCGCGCGTCGTGGGGACACGACGGGAGCGGGGGGTGAGGCGCGCCGCCGCGCGCGCGCGTGCGTTTGTTGTGGCGCGCTCGTCAGGGTTGTCAAATAAAAAACCAAATAATGAATTTTTAACTTTGTATGGAAAAAAAAATGTCATGGTTTCACGTTTAATGTTTGCTTGTTTGATTCGAAATTTAATGCAGATTAACTACTATAAATATTGTTGGACCTTTCTGCAGCACGTTGTATAAAGAAGGTAAAGTTAAAATATTTATTTCTTTAAATAAATCTCTCAATGATTCACGGGGACCCATTCCGTAGATAGCGCGGACCGCTCGCTTTTGCAAAATAAAAATGGCCTCCACTTCAGCAGCTGATCCCCACAGCAAAATGCCATATGACATTATGCTGTGGAAGTAAGCAAAGTAAACCATCCGAGCTGTAGCTATATCCGTCAGTTGCCTAATCTTGCGAACCGCATAAGCAGCAGAACTAAGTCTCCCAGACAGAGCACTAATATGTGGGCCCCATTGCAGTTTGGAATCAATGCTTATACCCAGGAACACCGTCGCCTTGTCTATGTTAAGTTTATCGCCCTCAAGCATTACGTTTGGTTCTATAAATCTAACATTAGGCATGGAAAACTTTAAACACTTAGTTTTTTTTGCATTTAGTAACAAATTGTTCGCAGCGAACCATCTCGAAATAATAGTCAGTACGTTGTTCACATGCACAAGTTCACTATCTTTCCTATCTGTTCTAAAAATAAGAGATGTATCATCAGCAAATAGAACTATGTCTGTAAGGTCCTTAACCATATACGGCAAATCATTTATATACGCCAAAAATAAGAACGGGCCTAAGATAGAACCTTGTGGTACTCCCATTGTAACTAAAGATCCGGAAGATGTGACGCCATTAATTCCCACTTTTTGTTGTCTATCAGTTAAATATGACTCGACAAGATCTAGAGCGATTCCACGAATTCCGTAGTGGTGTAATTTACGGATCAAGGTGCGGTGTTCTACACAATCAAACGCTTTGGAAAGATCACAAAAGACACCGATGGCATCCTGTGAACTCTCCCAAGCTTCCATCACATGCGTAACTAATCGAACTCCCGCATCTGTTGTTGATCTACTTTTCGTGAAACCGAACTGATTTTCGTTTAATATACTGTGTATGTTAAAGTGACACAACAGTTGATTAAGTATAATCTTTTCAAATATTTTACTCAAAGCCGGAAGCACAGAGATGGGTCTGTAATTCGAGGGATCTGACTTACTACCCGATTTGAAGATAGGGGTAATTTTGCTGTTTTTCATTAAATCGGGAAATGTGCCTCTGTCAATACACATGTTAAATATGACCATGAGGTGTGGTGCAATAGTTTCTATTAAAGACTCTAACACTTTTACTGATAATCCCCATAAATCTTCACTAGATTTAACTCTTAAGCTTTTGAAAGTTTTGATAATTTCAGAGATGGAAGTGTATCTGAACCGAAAGTCTGGTATATCCCGCGAGAAGTGTTCTTTTAGAAAAGCACCTGCATCATCTGGAGACGAGTTAAGCGTTTTGGTGGCATCAAAGGGTATGCTAGAGAAGAAATGTTCAAAAGAGTTGGCTACCGATTTTGCATCAGAAACCGGCTGATTCTCAACTACCAGCGTAAATTCTGAATCCCTCGACTTACTTTTTCCCGTCTCTGTGTTGATGGTCTTCCAGACAGCTTTTATTTTATTATCGGATTTTTGAATTTTATCTTTTATAAACAAAGCTTTAGCGCGAATGCAAACCGACTTAAAAGTTTTCGAGTATTTTCTAACATAGTCATGAAAATCCTTACTAGATGTCAGAGATTTCTTGTTATATAAATCATACATAACATCTCTACTTTTTCGTATACCTCTGGTCGCCCAGTCACTAAACTGTATTTTTTGGTTGAATTGAATCTTCTTCTTTGGACAAATTTCATTAAATTCATTGCTAACTATTTTAAATAATTTTTCATAACTGTCATTAGGGTTATTGACAGAAAAATCAGTTAAAATAAGTTTCGACTCTATGCAATTATTTAGTCGTTTTAACCTACCTTTCGTTAATGGTCTACACTCAACTAAAGATGGTTTCTTTATTTTATCAATTTCAAATTTAATTGCAAGGCCCTTGTGATCTGACCTGACTCCGTTAAAAAGTGATAAATCTTTTGTTTTACAACTTGAGAAAATATTGTCTATGCAAGTAGATGAGGTCTCCGTTACTCTAGTTGGCTCGAAGAAAAGATAGTTTAAATTAAATGCTTTAAATAAAGAAATTAGATTAATTTTATCCGTAGAATTGACTAAAATATCTATATTGAAGTCTCCGCAAACCAAAATAGATCTATTTGATTTAGAAAGTTTCTTTAGTACGCACTCCATTGTTGACATAAAATGATTGAAGTTAGATGCTGGTGGTCGATAAACACATAATATTATGTGCCTGTCCATTTCCGCACAAGCAATTTCACAGACACGTTCAACAGAATAGCCCCTTATGTCAGAGCGTTCCTTATATTTCATGTTATTTTTAAAAAGAATAATACAGCCTCCTCCTTCAGCGGATACTCTGTTAAACGCACTGGCCACCTGAAAATTTGTAACATTAAATAGCATTTTATTTGATTTTAACCAAGTTTCAGTGAAACATAAAATATCAAAATTATACTTATCTAATAAAAGTTCTATTTCTAAAATTTTGCCAGAGAAGCGGTTTATGTTTTGATAAAAAAGTGAAATGTCCACACACTTCTCTGTTGTCTCACTTAATATGTTTTGGTCAATGTCTCTCTCGTTTGAAAAATCATAAAAGTGAGAGGGACCAAGATCCGATGAACCAAGATATCTCACACTTCAGAGAGACCGTGGTCTACGATTGTTTTTTTAGATTTTACACGCACGACCAAAGGGAATCAAAACCTTTAGATGCGGGATATTTGTGAGTACATACTTAATCTACCTATACTTATAAACAAACTACCGCGCTCATGCTGCTTAAAAGGCTCAAGTCTTTAAAACGCCGTTGGCTTCAAATAATTTAGTCACAAAACATTACAATAAAGCATAACATCACAGAGGGCATTCATTTTTAGGCAAAAATATATTTTTCACGGTGTTTCGTCTGAATTTGTTTAGTCTTTGAGAAATGCTAGCTCAATGTTCAAAAGCTTCGAGCGTTGATCACTAGAGGCGTTAAAACCAACTGAGCGTCGAATGCCAAATGTCATTGGCGCATCTTAACCTCTTAACTGGATACTCGCGCAATATTGTCGTTGTCGTTTTTTGAAGGAGACACAAGACTTTAATAATAATACCAATTGTTTTTGTAATTTTTTTTGCAATTACCTTTTGACGAGTCCATTATAGGAGCATCCTTTATTCATTTTTTAGCTAAAATTGTTAAGGAACTGTTGCTTAATGACAATAAATAATTCTTTTTTTTTATGTAGAATAGGTCGGCGTTTGACCACCAACTCGCCTGATGTTAAGCGACGTTGTGGTCTAAAATGGAGCACGACGACCTATAAGGTACTTATTCACTCTAGCCTTGAAGTTTTGTAGAGTGAAGAAGTACAAAGACGGCAGTTGAGTGAGGCGATACAAGTGCGCTACTGCTCAGACCCGTCTTCGAAACGGTTACACCGGACTACATCCCGAAACACGACTAGGTCATTTCACGGCATGGCTTGGTCCGGTGGTTGGTAACTAGCCACGGCCGAAGCCTCCCACCAGAGTTTGCTACCCGGTTAGCACTACCCGGGGACCACGTGTAGGGAATCAGAATAGAGTACACTCCTACGGACGTGGGTAGCTCAGCCCCCAAAAATTCTATTCTATTTATTCTATAATTATATTCTATTCTATTCAATAAAAAAAACACTTTTTTGTCTTTTATGTGTACCAATCTTAACCCGCCCATTCAATTAAAGCGAATGATATTCAATTCAGGTAATTAATGCGGACGCTGCATAATTGCGGATTTCATATTTTGACCAAATGTGATTATTGCATTAATCAGGTTTGATGTTAACTGTGACCGTTATCGGTTTAAGCACTCGATAATGGTCGTTGGTTATGGTTGGGTTTCAAGGCGGTTTAGGTGTTTACTAACCCTGGGTTTTAGGGTTCTAGATGACTCTTAAGTTGGTTAGTTTGGCGTCGATTATATCCCGAATAAGGAGAAAAAAATTGGTTAAATAATTAAAAAAAACACCCTGTGCTAGATACTAGCTGCGCTTCGTGGTTTCATCCTCAGTACAACAAGAATCGTACGTTTTTTCGGGATGAAAAGTATCCAAGGTCCTATTCTGTTTCCCTGAAAACGTGGATACAAATTCTCAAGATGATCGGTTTGAGCAGTAAAGGCGTAAAAGCGTATAACAAACAAACGAACAAACACACTTTCATATTTAATAAAAAAAAAATCTCTTGCACACGCGGTCGTCTGACCCCAAACTAAGCAAAGCTTGTACTATGGTGGCCACAGACTGATATACATACATACATATTTTTAAATACATACTCATGGGCGTACCCAGCTTCTGGCGTAGGAGGGGGCAAGTCCGATTTTTTAGGTCGGATCGTCCGCGGCTGTTTTGTCATACACACTACACAACACACATACATGAGTCATTAGATGTATGTAGTGTAGTGTGTAGGGCAAACACCCGCAAATGATCCTGTTTTATAGGTAGTTAAATAAATAAAATTTTACAATCCTGTCACAGTAGTACATTTTAATATATTCTTAAGTGAATCATTAACCTAATTTGTCATTAAAATTTTGATGCAAGTTCCCTATTGCATCGTGCATTTTGTCAGTGTCGGTTTATTTAAAAGTTAGAGCATAACTCGTTTACACTTAGGGGATTATGTTCTGCGAGATTTGCAAGGGGGGGCAGCTGCCCTCCCCTGCCCCCCCCTGGGTACGCCCATGTACATACTTCAATAGATAATTAACACCCAGACATAGAACAAACACAAATACTCATCACATAAATGTTTGTCCTAGGTGGGAATCGAACCCACACCCCCTAGCTCAGAAGGCAGGTTCACTACCGACTGAGCCACCGAGGCAGTCAATATTGGTAAGGATTAGGATAGTATTATGATTGGAGCTTTTAACGGGCACTATAATTGCTCTCTCGCTCACACAATTCAGCGTTATTATTAGCGTTATTGTTAAAGGGCTAGTGTTCCGGCGCTACTGGGAGGCCGCACAGGGAGCAAAAGCCCAGAAGATTTAGTTAATTTTGATGTTATTTATACGTATGTTAGTCTGTAAGGTATTTATTTTCTATGGGCCTCTGTAACTTGCATTGTATGCAAGTTATATTGCCTGAAATAAATGGATTATTATTATTATTATCAATGATAAAAAATTACTGCAATTGAAAATAGTTTTAGGATAACTATTAGCTTATAATATAACGGTTATGTTAAACTCATTTTAGTTTTCGTACTCTTCTCTTAGACAGAGAGCAATTTTCTTAACTACCAAATTTTTAAAAATTTTGATGATAATCCTATTCTACTAATATTATAAACGCGAAAGTTTGTAAGAATAGATGGATGGATGGATGGATGTTTGTTACTCTTTCGCGTCAGAACGGCTGAACAGATCTGGATGAAATTTGGCACAGAGATAGATTATAGTCTAGAATAGCACATAGGATACTTTTTAACCGCGAGTGAAACCGCGGGGCGCAGCTACACACGAGTACATACGAGTATGTATATCAGTTTCTGGCAGCCATAGTACAAGCTTTACTTCGTTTGGGGTCAGATGACCGTGTGTGCAAAATGTCCCGAATTTATTTATTTATTTTTCTCAACGCCCTTCCTCTCAAAGAAAAAAGGTTCTCAAAGAAAACCTTATAGCCAATGAGAAGTCAGTCTAAAGTGTTCGCGAAGCTTTAAGGTTCCCCAATTTTTCCGCAAACTCTTTCAAAAGCCCCATAAAGCTTGCAAGCAACCACAAAGCTTATTGATAACTGTCGAACTAGTGAACTCCGAGCCAGGAACTAAGAAATATCAACTGCAATAACTCTCGGGAGCGCATTAACGACTACCTTAGACTTACGAGGCGGAAACTTGCGGAGCGAAACGAAAAGTTGCGACAGAAAACGAAAAGTTGCAAAGACTTGACGTAAAGTTGCACCTATGCTTATAATATTACTTAGTACATACATATCGTCACGCCTTTCCCCCGAGGGGGCTGGCAGAGGTGTAATACAACACCCACACTTCGCCGGACGATATTCAGTCCCAAATGTGACAGGGGGCGAGCCTGTCGCCACACACCGGGCTCCAGTCATGTAGCAGATGACATACAATACGCACATTATGATCACACAATGAACATATTGGTGCGTGCCGTCGGCTGGGTTCGAACCTGCTCCCCCTGGCTTGAGAGGCGGACCTTCTCCCAACTAGGCTGCCATGGCTTAAATAAGTTATATAAGCTAAGCTATAGTCGGAATAATCGGCTAAATCGTACATGAGTAATTCCCGTGTCATAACTTTAAACTAACTTATCTAGTAAAAATATAATATGTTTTAGTAATAAGTTCAAAATTTGGAGGTATTTTGTTAAATTTGGAGAAGCCACTGGCTCCTGACACACAGTCTCTGACTAGTTTGGGAGCCTCTGGAATCAAATATGAAATTGTCACATGTTTTTTATCCTACTAATATTATAAAGGCGAAAGTTTGTAAGAATGGATGTATGGATGTTTGTTACTCTTTCACGCCAGAACGGCTGAACAGATCTGGATGAAAGTTGGCACAGAGATAGATTATAGTCTAGAATAACACATAGAATACTTTTTAACCGCGGGTGAAACCGCGGGGCGCAGCTAGTACCCAAATAAATTGTTTGTATTTGTAACTTCACATCGGCTACATGTTTTCTATTGCCATTTTGTTTAAAAGAAGACAACAAGCAAAAAGTGCCAGTGATGATGAGCCTCTAATGTAATCTATAGAGTGACAAATTGCAATTTAAATCATTTTCTAAGACTTTCTCTTTAATCATCCTACTAATATTATAAACGCGAAAGTTTGTATGTATGGATGGATGGATAGATGGATGGATGTTTGTTACTCTTTCACGCCAGAACGGCTGAACAGATCTGGATGAAATTTGGCACAGAAATAGATTATAATCTAGAATAGCACGTAGGATACTTTTTAACCGCGGGTGAAACCGCGGGGCGCAGCTAGTGTAACATAATCTACTTTTTTTTAAAACATCGAAATGATACTGATTCATTGTTCTGGAAAAACTAAGTACTAAAGAGCGTGAAAACAAAACAAACTGATTTTCCTTTAAAAAATATTATTTTATAAGTAACCGTTGCGTGTAGGTGTATACAAAACCGATGAGCAAAATTATAATTAATTATCTATCAATAAGCACAAAAAGTAAATGAAGGTACATAACTGTAAGATTTTCAATTCACACGATAAGTAACCTAAATATCAAAAATATAAAATATATTTAAATATATATTAATATAAATATAAATTAAAATATATTTGTAATTTATGATATTCCTCACTCCAAAATTATTTCTCAATCTCTTTCTGGCTGGATGATATTAGACCATAGTTCGTCAGGCATACGGTTAATTTTATTACTTATATTCCTTTATACTGTTTACGTAAAGCCTGAAAGATCAGACATTTTAGACTCAAAAACACAACGCACAAGATTTTGATGATTTTGGGTTTCCATCATTTTTATGTCTACAAACGTCACTTGGACTACAACAACGAAAAATCAAAATTAACAACAAAATTAAAAACAACAAAATTATCATCACGATTTATCATTTTATTTGATCATTACCATTTTCAGTTATTGAGAATTCATCATTATCATCATCATCATCGCGCAAATTCTGTTCTCTGATTTCAGGAGAAGACAGGTCTTCTTCAGGAACAAATATTTGATCACTAAACAAACTATTATAAATCACAAACCAAATCATTTCTATTACTAACCTTAATATCAAAATAATAGAAACCGTATTACCAGAATCAGAACCTGTACAAAAATTATACATAACAAACAAAATATCGCTCAGAAGAAACACAGAAATATGACCGCAAAAAATTAAGCAAAGCGACAATTTTATAGTAGATTTAAGGATCGCAGTAAGTATTATACAAACCAATACAAACACAGTTGCACTCATTATTAAAGTAACCGTAGTCAAACGTAAGGATGATTGAAGAATTTCGTCTTCAGAGTAACCGTTATATATATAACGGAACAAAAATTCATACACCTCCATGACTCCAAGACAAAACGCAGCAAGGAACCCCATATCTTTTTTAGAATATAACTCAGCCAATTCAGGAATGAATATTCTTAAAATTGAACACAAAGAAATACAAGCGGTTGATAATACAATCAGCAAATCCAAAGTCAAATATGTGCAAGACAGTACGATGTCTGCAATCCATTGTACATCTTCATCATCTCCAAATAAGTTGTAAGCAGCTATGCAAACTATATGTAAATAGCCAGATACAAGATGGTTGATAGAAAGATAGTTCAGTATTCTCATGGGACGAGGAATGCATTTTAAATAAAAAACATAGAGTATTAAGCCCAGAATGAGAAGTACTACATTACCCCAGCAAATAATATCAATTTCTTCAGGAGATTTCATTAGTAACTTTATTTCCATAAAGTGGTAAATGAACCGTTTTTCTGTTTCGTTCATGTTGAAAATTTAACTTTAAAATATGTATGCTGAATTAAATACCAAATTAATTAGTTTCTTGAATTTGTAACAGACGTAGTCCAAAGTGTTTGGAAGATAAAATTCTTGTAAATTAGCTTGCAAAGAATGATTCCAAACTGTCTTTAGTAAAGTTTTTCTTAAATTCGGATGACACAAGTATTGAGTCTTAGTGCGCTGGATTCCAATGATTCGATCAAAGTGAATTAAATCGAATTCTGTTTCTTGGTTTAGCAGCAACTTGATGTGGTCTAAAGATGTAGTTCATCTAGGAAATGTTGTAACTGATCAGTTAATTCAAATGACATCATTTTCAATTTATGTTCATTAATTTCCAAGTCACGATTCGGGCACGAGTGTGAAGTGTTGTGAAGTAATAAATTCTTTAAACGGTCTTCAATCAACTGATTTTCAAATTATGATGACATCTGTTGGTTTGTAATATCAATAGCAGTAGAATCTTGATGTTCTCGATTTAAATTTTCATTTTTCACTCATTCGATAACTGGGTTGACTAATTCAATAAAGCTTGTTCAAGTCGAAAAGTTGAGTATATTGAAGTCATCACAGCATAATGTTATCTTGAATCTTGATTCAAAGTCCAATCAGCAACAGTTTAGTTCTTTAGTAGTTACTTCAGTTTTAGCAGTTTATATTTTTAGTACTTCAGTAAAACATAATTTTAGTTCTGCACTTAGTCCATCAACGGTCTGCGTTCCGACCCGTTAAAATTCGTTCACATATTCGTTAATTGTTAACATGAGGTTCAGATTTAATTTAAAACGTTGTGAATTTTTTCACTTTTAAATACACTAAGTTTTTTTTTTTGTAATAGGTGAGGCAAATCAACACTTATCACCAATTTTTTTCCAAAATTTTTATTGAGACAACTCCGGACATGACTAAGGCCAAGCCTACACTGGTTTATAAATTAGTAAGCATTTTGCGTCTCAAAACATTGTTATTAAATATCTAGATAACAACTCAACTGATTTTTATAATAAGCGATAAAAATAATTGGCACCAACGATAATGTTAATAAACTATGCTAAAAATATAGTTCTGAAAGTGAATTATTAATAATAATCAATCTCCTTCTTCTATCGCAAAATTTTTAATGTTTTTTTTTTTGTTAATCGTAAAAGCCATACTTAACTTTGTTCACACAGATTTTAAAGTAAATAAAAAAAAGAAGAATTCTATTGCTTTTTTTAATACGGTCATTCTTAAATCTATAGGTAAATAAAAACATCGAAACTTAAATCGTTGACACATTAAGCATTCACGCAAAAGTTAAGTGTGTTGAATTTTCTTTAATAAAAAAAAGTGTTCCTGTAATCAAATAGTGATTAAAAGTCAACAACATTTTTTGTTTCTTTATTTTCACTACATTTGTAACAAAGAGCTACAATACTTTAGATATGCAATATCAGTAAAAGTTAGATGTTCTCGTTGACCGAGTGAAACAAAGTTTTAACGCTATGTTCGTAAAAATTAACATGTTAGTTATTTGTTTTTCCCTTTTAATACATTACATACAAACTTAATAATATATAAATTAATATAGTTAATATTTATTTAAGTATGTATGTATTTAAAAATATAAATGTATGTATACAGGGTTATAGGTAACTAACCAAAAACCTCTTAACGGGTCATTGTACTCATAAATATGAACAACTTTTACTATGCAGCCAATCCTGAAATCGCGAAAAATAAACAGCTGTTCCATACAAACAGTTCATTGGCCTGAGAAATGTATGGAACAGCTGATTTTTTTTCGGCGATTACAGAGTTTGCCCCATAGTAAAAGTTGTTCATGTTGATGAGTACAATGAACCCCTAAGAGGTTTTTGGTATGTTACATATAACCATGTATAGTTACATTTATATTAATCTCTAACAGCTATAGTACAAGCTTTGCTTAGTTTGGTAACAGACGACCGTGTGTGCAAGTGTCCCGAATATTTATTTATTTTATAAAGGTATAGTGTGGTATACTTAGTAATAGATAAGGTTTGTACATTTTTAAAGCTATTTTAGTTTAGCAAAGTTTATCTTTTAGTTTTTTATTAAATGTATGTTTGCAGCATTCACTAAAAGAAGTTGTGAATATTTATGGATATTCAAATTATAATTAAATTGTTAATATTTAGGGTCAACTGAGGCAAATGCGTCTGTGGAGCAGTTGCGTCTTTTGAGAATTACTGACAAACCAACCAAGAAATTAGGCAACTAACGCCATCTTGTACAGATTATTGCAACTAAAGATTAATAAAAAATGTAGGTGGCGCCTAATTTGTGAAAGGCTTGTCAGTAATTCTCGAAAGACGCAATTGCCCCACAGACGCATTTGCCCCAGTTGACCCTAGCTGATTGAAAAGTTAACAAAACAGTTTTATAACAATCTATTGGCCTTGTCAGTGTTTGCTGAACTTTGATCTGAGACCAATGACATTCCATATTGTCTGAGACACATGTCTGAAAAAAATTGACTGTTGTTGATTTGAAATTGTTGATTACTTATAAGTACTTTCTTAGTTATTTATTCGTCTAATGTTGTCATTGAATTATTGAATAGCTGTCATAGGAAGTTGGTTAAAAAAAACTAAATCATTATCAGAAATACATAAAATATTTCCAACTCATCAAATAATGACGAGCAGTTTTTAATGACTACTTACTTAGACTATCATATAATATTATACCTATTGTATAAAATCTATGTATAAATAAAAATGAATCGCCGTAATGCGTTTTGTCGCGAATGGTCAAATTCACATAACTATTTCGACAAATTGCGATTTTCTTGAATTTGAACGATTACTAGTTTGACCATTCGCGACGTAACGGCCGAAATGTACATACATACTCGTATGTACGAGCATAACTTGTGAATGACTGCACTAATTAGGATAATTTTTTTTCTTGCGTTCGTAATTGTCAGGACAAAATGCATATACATGGTTTCCGTCTTTCTACCCGTCACAGTAAACAACTTTTGCAAAACATGTTTGCAAAATTCGAGAAAAAAATCAAGTCTTTATTCAAAATTAATCATGTGACTAGTTATGTTGTATGAAGACTTGATTATTTTTCTTTCGAATTTTAAAAACTTATGTTCTTAAAATTCGAAAGCAAAAAAAAAAAAAATCGAAAGAAAAGCACCCTGAAATATATTTACTACACCCAAAAACAGCACCTTGTATAAAAAACCAAATTGGAAAAAAATGGCGCTAAGAAGTTTGCCGGGTCAGCAAGTTTTGTTTAAAATACTTCGAATTTTGGGCCAGCCCCATGATGGTGACGCCTTGATCTGCATGTTCAATAAACTGCCACATAGCGCCACATAGCATTAGCAACTTACAAACTCAACATTTTAAAATAAAATAATTCAGTTCTTTGAGTCCAACCCTTTTTATTCACTGAGCGAATTTATGAATATGCGACTAACTGAATTTTCATGCTTGAAAATTGACTAAATTACAATCCTACTAATATTATAAACGTGAAAGTTTGTAAGAATGAATGGATGGATGGATGTTTGTTACTCATTCACGCCAGAACGGCTGAAAAGATCTGGATGAAATTTGGCACAGATATAAATTATAGTCTAGAATAGCACATAGAATACTTTTTAACCGCGGGTGAAACCGCGGGGTGCAGCTAGTAAATTATATTAATAATTTTAAAAACATTATGTACACATTTTATAAGCGTCAAACACACAGAGGCGGCCTGGCGCGGCGGCTGGCAGAGCGGCCAGTTGTATTTCATTGAAATGTATGGGAGTCTTCACACACGCGCGGCCACCACGCGGCTTGCAGGCGGCTGGCCGCGCGTCGGAAACATTTTTGGGGTTCCGTACCCTAACGTTGTAAACGGAACCATATTATTAAGCTTACGCCCTCTGTCCGTCCCTTCGTCTGATTGCCTGTCCTTCAAAGACAGACGGATGAGTGAGAGACATGAGGTGATGGTCAGTTATCTTTGTTTGAAATAAAAAAACGAGACATTTTTGCACACACAGTCATCTGACCCCAAACTAAGCAAAGTTCGTAATTTGGCTGCCAGAGACTGAAATACGTAGATACATAATATTTATTTTTTTTAAAGTACTATAATTTATATCAAGTTACGTTTGTGGAAAGATAACTGTAAAAGTTTAGGTAATTACTAATTGCGCAAGACTCTAGTATTGTCTAATTTTCGATACCAACCTTGTGCTTTTGTATTTTATTTTGGTATGCTGAAACGGAACCCTTAGTGCGCGAGCCCGGCTTGCACTTGACCACTTATTACAACAAGCTACGTCAGCCGCGGATACCGCGTAGAAATGGGATTAAACGTTAAAAAAAATAAACTGATAACTGTTAAAAAACATTTTGAATAAAATGTTTAAAATAATTATCATGTTGTTTAAAATTGCTTGGTCGATAAATCAACGTTTCTTTAAATATGTATATTTAGGCATAATATGGCATACTTAAGTTAATTAGGGGTGAGAACTGTTTGTCCTAAACAAATAATAATAATAGTTATAACAACAATTCGAAGACTTTTGTGGCCCAATCAATGAATGATGTACCAATGTTCTCATAGATGACGTTAAATTCTAAGAAATGCAAACCGGAAATTGGATTTATCGATTAACGTTTTGAAGAATATTTTTTAACGATGTTAATGTTATATTTTTTCAACGCGTTAATTTAACTGAATAAAATTATTCATTGCTCATCTCTAGTACCGCGTTGACAAATGGTGAATGACGTTTAATGTTGCCACTTTAGCACTTTTCGGGCTAGATCTAGCATTTTTAATGTTGTGTTTTTGTAATAATTTATAAGTTGTCAAAAAAAGCAGATGTCAATCAGCCATCAACTTGCTCTACTTCAGCCAGTAGATATTATTTTAAGAAGATTTTGATGAAGATTCCGACTTTTAACAATTTAATAATAACTTAGTTTTTCGACCGAGGGAGCGTTAGTAAGCGAAGCGTCCATGCTTCGACAAAAGTACTTTCGTATGTCCAAATTCCGCACCTTACTCTTTGTCTACAGGTCGCATTTCTTAACCGATTCTTTTGAAACTTTGTGAGTAGGTTCGATGATTTTTTCGAATCATATCTTCGCTATTTTGAAAATTCCAAGAACTGTCTCGACGCAAATAAAATCGGCATAATTATCAAACCTGCTCACAAAATTTTATGAGAATCGGTTGAAAAATGCAACTTGCAGCCGAGACAGACTTAGCCTCGAGCTCTACAGCTTACAGAGCCACTAGCATTAGTTTGTTACATTTTCTGAAACTACTTATTTTAATAAATGAATAAATACTTGGAAAAAGTACTGGTTCTTAAAATAAATATTCAAAACATGCAGACAAACATCAAAACTGAAGTCATGATATCATGCCTCCTACCTTGTTTAACCTATATCAAACTTGGAAATTTACGTCCAACTTAACCTGCCAACGCGGAATAGATAGCGTATGCTCAATATTAAAAAGATGCAAAAAATTCGTCACACAAAAATTAGTGAAACCACCAAAGTGACGAACTAAAATGGAAGCGGGCTGGGCACGTAGCGAGGCTAAAGGACGAGAGATGGACAAACAGGCTAACAACGTGGAAGGGTCCAATCGGCAAACGTCTCAAAGGCAGACCCACATGAGATGGGCAGACGAGTACGAGACTAGACTGATAATAATAGCTGGTACCTGCTGGCCGCAAATAGCTCAAGACAGAGACACATGGTATTCTTTAGAGGAGGCCTTCACCTTCACTGGAGGAGGGGTTCAGGCAAACAAACTTCAATATTATTATCTAGAATTAATAGTTTTTTTTTTTCAAAAATAAGTGAAATACGTATAAATAACATTTTTTTTTCTTATCTTTTTTTTCTCTTTCTTTAAGCTTTGTGTGCATCTTAGTTTTTGCATGGATTAAAAGGCTTTTTATTATATACCTAGTAAAAAAAAAATTACTTACCTACTTTCAGAGATCAGACCCGACTCACCAGACATACTGGAAGTTGGTGAGATTTCTGTAATCCGGCAAGACGAACACCATGCCCAACCTCGTCCGACCGAAATATAACGTGTTCGATTGGGGGATGGTAGTTACGTATCGGTTTGTGGTTTGTCTTCTTGATTTCGTCATTTGTTGTCAACGACAATACATCTTAACTTTGGCAACTTTAGTAACTTAGCCACAGAAATATTGTATAATTTTTTTTACTGAAAATTTATGTAAGTACTTACCTACATAAAATAACAAAACAACTATATTTATTCGATATGATTAATTTGCGCCGGGGCTGGGTTAATTTTGTATGGATCGTGATCATTCTTCGAAAATCAATTTGTAAGTAATGTATTTGTAATTGCCCGAAATATACCTATGTAAATGCAAACACAAAATGCAGATTTTCCCCCGTTAAAAGTGTTTATTTTTTAGTCTCTTTTTTCTAGCACCACTTTTGATGCTAAAATTTGGTATATCTAGCCCGTTCTAACTTGTCCAACTAGGCCTTTTCAAAACCCAATGTGGCAACACTGCTGACGCTTCCGGCCGCCTCTGTCAATGGCCGCGGCAGTGTGTTGTCGCCGCGGCTGGAGCTGCGGCTGACAGTCAGTGACAGTAGGCCGCCTTGTCAGGCCGCCTCTGTCTGTTTGACGCTTTTTAATCTGTAATGAACTTGCCCACTGTAACATTGTGTTATGAGGCCAATAAATTGCTCTATTGATTACTTGACAGTAATTATTAAAAACTCTTTAGTGGTTTCAAGTTTCAACCTTACATAATTTTTTTTAGATAGATAAATACTGAATAAGGTTACAAAAGATTCGTAGCTCCACGTGGAGACCTCACGAGACCCCCAATTTGGAGAACACCGGTCTCATTCGAAGCCTCTCATTTAGTTGGAGTTTTTTGCTGCCCTACTGTTTCTGATCTGGGGTACATAATGTGTGGATAGCGGCTCGCAATGTATGGAGATGGCTTTTATAAAGACTCCGTTTTTTTTTCGACACAATGCTTCTGAGTAGTTCGGGAGTCTCTATAATCGATAATCGAATCAAATCGATCGAAAATCAAAAATCGAATCGATAATCGTGATAATCGATATTTAAGCAGAAAAGGTTCGTGAACAAATACATTATTTTGTATTTTGTAGTTTTACATTTTAATACATAACAAATCGTCACGCTACATCTCCCCCGAGGGTGCTGGCAGAGGCGTAATACAACACCACTATTCGCTGGATGATATTCAGTCCCAAATGTGACAGGGGGCGAGCCTGTCGCCATACACCGGGCTCTAGTCATGTAGCAGATGACATACAATACGCACATATGCTCACACAATGAACAAATTGGTGCGTGCCGTCGGCTGGGTTCGAACCCGCTCTCTCTGGCTTGAGAAGCGGGGCCTATCCAACTAGGCTATATAGCTTTCTCTTTCAAATTTTATAACATGATCATGTTATATTGGTAAATACTTCAATTATTTCAAGTGGTTTAAAATCACGGTTTTAGTGGTTATCAAAACAATATTATTGGTTGGTACCTATAATATACATAGAGCTATCAAATCAAATTTAAAAAAAACATGCAAGAAATTGCATTAACAAAAAGCCCTAAATTTTTGTACGTCATTTTGTCGTAAAATGTGTCGTAGCGATTGAAAGACCTCGCAGCCGGCGTCTGTCCTCCTCTACAGGTCGCTTTCTTCAACCGATTCTCGTGAAATTTTGTGAGCAGGTCCGATAATTATACGGATTTTTTGTTTGCCGAGTCAGTTTGTGTTAATGATTTTTTTACCAAAAAAAATGTTCATGTGGTTAAGAAATGTGACCTGTGGAAGCAGACAGAGATCCGGACAAAAAAGTCTTCGGACATACGCTCGGTCGATAAAACTTTATTTTAAAAAGCTTTATACTCGTACGTATTATTAAGAAATACTCGTAACGTGATAGAAAGCTCCCCTCCACACTTTCCTACCCAATTTCTTCTCCACGCGATATTTGGCCCAACATCCGGTGATTATTCTTAACGCTACTAAGCCAAAAAAAAAATTAAAAAGCCAAGGCCATTCTCATGAACTCTGATAGCTACGTCGGATTCGTTATTTGTACTACCAATGACATGGTTGTTGTTAGAAACGTGACCAGACTATTTTGAGAAACTCAACTTGTGCTAGAAAAAGAATGTACATAGTTATTCTTACTGTCTCTTTCCGACTATACTTTTTTCTCTCTCTTTCCGACTATGTACCCCACATAGTGGTTTTGTCAACCTTCCTCACTTACCTCTTCCACTCATCTACTTCGCTCTATCTTCGACTTTTTTTCGTTGCAGGTTGCGTTTGACCACTGTCAATGCTATACTCTTTCTCTCTCTTTTCGACTATGTATCCCTCATGGTAGTTTTGTCAATCATCTCACTTTCCTCTTCCACTTATCTACTTTACGTTTGACCACTGGTCAAACGGTGGCTAGCCTGCAACGTAAAAAAAATTTCGAAGATAGAGCGAATGAATGAATAGGTATGGTAACAAGTGAATAGGTGTGCAACACTCCTGTGCGCTCATTAACCCAGAATATGCCAGAGGTGTCCTTCGTTACAACAAGAAACCCTCAGAGACCCCGGCGTAAATCATCTGATGATGTACTAGAAACCAAACCTCAGATTTCGACTGATGCACTTCGTACTCTAATTCGAGAGGAACTTAGAGCTACTTTAAAAACCACTTTAGAGGAGCTTCTTGGCAACCAACTGAAAGTTATCAAGGATAAAATTTCCTCGTTTGAAGAAGCATTAAACTTTTATAATTCCACATATGAAGAAATGAAACAGCGGATGGAAGAGAAAGACAAAATGATAGAGTCTCTACAAAAAGGTAATAACGCATTAGATACTACGGTCAAGGACTTGGGAAATAGACTGAGCTTAATGGAACAGTTTCTAAGAGAAAATAATTTGGAAATCAACGGAGTACCTGAAGCACCAAATGAATCCTTGAATACTGTAGTACTACAACTAGCAAAAACAGTGGACTGTGAAATTGCTAAGGATGACATAATACACATCACCAGGATTGCTAAGATTTCTAAAGACCAGACCCGCCCAAGATCGATACTTGTTAAATTAAAAAACCGAATGATTCGGGACAATCTTCTCTCTTCTACGGTTAAATTCAATAAACGCCAAAGTCCTAAGATTAATACGAACCATTTGGGATATGGAGGTGGTCCGACACCTGTGTATATTTCGGAACATCTCAGTCCTGCAAACAAAATATTGTTTGCTTCTGTGAGGCGTAGAGCAAGAGAATCTGAATTCAAGTTTGTATGGATAAAAGATGGAAGGATTTTCACTCGCAAAAACGAAAAAAGTCCCGCCATCTACATAAAAAACTTTGACTGTATTGATTTGATGAAGTGATGGTTGAATGTATTCTTTAGTTATAATCTTAATGCAACATTATTTGTGCCTGTTAGTTGTCTTAATGGCTTTCACTGCTAATTTAGTTGCAGATATTGATGAAACTGTTGTAAATGAAGGTTTCACTACTCGAGTGAATGTATCAGAAAACTGTAAACAAATTCTAAATGTAACTGACAATTCTTTTAATATTATTCTACAAAACATACGTAGCGTCAATCATAATTTTGATGATTTTGAGATTCTTCTTACTAGACTAAACATTCGTTTCGATATTATTGTTTTAACCGAATGTTGGTTGTCCAAAGTAACGAATATTCCTATTTTGGAAGATTACAATTGCTATTCTACAACCAAAATATTAAACCAAAATGATGGAGTAATGGTGTATGCTAGGAAAAATTACAACGTAAAATTTCATGAACCGGATTGTAACGCAGATTGTAATTGTGTTGTTGTCACCCATAAGAAAACAATTGCTTTAGTATGTGTATATAGATCTCCCTCTTCTAAAAAAATTGATAATTTCTTATCGTCGTTAAATGACATCTTAAGTGATTTAAAAGATTTTGCACAAATAATTGTGCTTGGGGACATGAATATTGATATAAAAGTTAGTAATGTAAGTGATATTTCGGCAAAATATCTGAATCTGTTAGCATTGCATGGTTTGATTGCTACTCATAACCTCCCTACTCGTGAAAATAATTGCTTGGATCACACTTTTGCTAAAATTATCACAAGTGTAAATACAGCTGTTTGTGATTCTACTGTGACGGATCATTGTAGTGTTGTCTTGTCTATGAAACATTTTGGTAAACACAGATTGATAAATAATACAAAAAAAGTAACCAAAATTAATTATAATAATCTAATTGCTGACTTAAGTAATATAAAATGGGGTGATATATTTGATTGCAAAGATGCTAATGCTATAACAAATGCTTTCATTGATAAGATTAAAGAACTTGTGATTAGCCACACAAATACAATTTACAGGAAACGTAAAGAAAGAAATATAAAACCTTGGGTCACGACTGGATTGTTACGTTGCATTAAACACAGGGATAGGCTACATATGAAACTAAAAAGTGAACCTAATAACGTAATATTAAAAATAAGCTACTTGAGATATCGAAATACATGCAATAAAATATTAAAAGATTTAAAAAATTTATATTACAAGAATGAATTATTGAAACACAAAAACAACGTTAAAAAACAATGGAGTATAATAAAAGATATTTGCAACTTTAAAAGAAATAAACAGGATACATCTGAGCTGTTATATATTAAAAATAATCCTTCCGAGTCACTTAATTTTATAAATAAATATTATGCTAATGTAGGCAGCAATCTGGCTAAAATTATTCTTGATAGGCTCAAAACAGATGAAATAACTCTTAGTATTAATTATATGCATTCGTCTATGGATTCAAATTCATTTGCTATTTTACCTACTGATGAATATGAAATAAAAACAATTGTTACATCTTTAAAAAACAGTTCGAGTACTGGGTGGGATGGGATATCAGCTAAAATTTTTAAAAAAGGAATAGCCTTTTTAGCAACACCTATAGCAACTATTTGTAACAAATGCTTTGAAGAGGGTATTTTCCCTGACGCATTGAAAAAATCTAAAATTATACCTATTTATAAGAGTGGGGATAAGAACATAGTTATAAATTACCGACCTATTTCTCTTCTCACAACCATGTCGAAAATTATAGAAAAAGTTATTAACATTAGATTAAAAAGATATCTTGAAAAGAAAGAGCTTCTCTCAATTAATCAATTTGGCTTTCGTAACAAGATTTCAACAAAAAATGCTGTTCATTCTTTCATTACTCTGGTCACAAAAAGCTTAGATTCTAATGAAAAATGCATTGCAATATTCCTAGATTTATCAAAAGCATTTGATACAGTTTCAGTTCCCATTCTCATAAATAAGTTAGAGAGCCTTGGAATTCGTGGAAACCAGCTTAAACTTTTCTCTAATTATCTGACTAATCGATATCAAACTATACAAATTGGAGAATTTCAGAGTTCATTTCCAGAGTTGGTTACTTTTGGCGTTCCGCAAGGTAGCGTTCTTGGTCCCACATTGTTCACGACATATATAAACGATATGTGCAACTTAAACATTCCTAATGGTAACATTATTACTTACGCAGACGACACAGTTCTAGTTTTTAAAGGTAGGACGTGGGAGGAAGTGAATATTAACGCGAATAATGGTTTAAGTATAGTTACGAAATGGCTAGATAATAATTTACTAACTCTTAATCTTGATAAGACGAAATATATAGCCTTCAGCTTAAAAACAAATGGTCAACCACCACTCGATTTACTAAAAATTAAAGCACATAATTGCAATAATAATATCCTTTGTGTATCTTGTAACTGCCCTACAGTTGCTCCAACGACTGCCATAAAGTACCTCGGTATAGTCATAGACTCTAACTTAAACTTTAAAAATCATGTTACTGCTATTGCAAATCGAGTCCGTAAATTAATTTATGTATTTAAAACTATTCGCCACATTTGTGATAGTAAACAAATTATGAATGCGTATTTTGCTCTCTGTCAATCAATATTATCATATTGTATCACCTGTTGGGGTGGTTCTTCTAAATATATTTTATTATTTCTGGAAAGAGCACAACGTGCTATACTTAAAGTTTTATCTTTCAAGCCCTACTTATTCCCAACAAATCAGTTATATAAAGACTCTGCTGTCCTTACTGTCAGACAATTATTTATTATGTCCATGTTGCTAGATCAACATAAACTCTCCAAGCTAAATGTTGATAATAAGCGACGTAAAGATAAAATTTTTGAAATTCCACATTGTAGAACCTCATTCGCTAGAAGATGTAGTATTTTTTTAGGTCCACTTATTTATAATAAATTGGTTAAAATGATCTCACAACTTCCAAAACTATCTAATTTTAAGTTCAAAAAAGCAGTATTTGGATATCTCAAAACACTAGATTATGAAAAAACTGAAAAATTGTTGGCAGTTGTATCGTAATTTTTCCCTTTGTCTATATTTCTTTCTCTGACACGAATAAGGGGTATAGTATTATTGTATATGACTAGTTGCACTTTCTTTTGTTCTTTTTGTTTTTGATATTTAATATGTTCATTTTTTCTACACTTTTTATATTCACTCTATGATATATTATGTATTATTTTTTTGTAACGAACTATTTATGTAAACGAACAACTGCCCTCTGAGATACAGTTTTTACTAGTTCCGAGGGCAGGGTTAATATATTAGTGTACTTACTTGTATTAATTTTCATTTTTAAGTTGCTAATCAAATAAATGTAAGTAGGTACTTTTAATATTGTAATTTTTAGCTCTAATTTTTTGAAAAATAAAGTTATTTGTATTTGTATTTGTATTTGTAGGTATAATAACGCAACGGCCTAGGCAACGTGTTATACCTTCGATCACTTATCGCTCATGAATTAATAGAAGTTCTGTTAAAATACGTTTATGTATGTATGTTTGACTGTTCTTGTGTGGTGCGTGTGTCTTACCGATTAGCGGGATTTGATTTGAATTTTAGAGTTTCATTGGATTCTTTTTTGCATTAGAAATGACGTGGGCAGGGCATAATACATGCTTTGCTTTAATTGAAATACAAATTTAAAATCCTGTATCGCAAGTAATTAAAATGCGAAATACAAAATATCTTTATGGAAGGTATTTGAAATATAAAATACAAAAACAGTATTTTAGCTATTTACAATTGAAATACGAAATACAAATTACAAAATACATACAAAATAAGTAATCTAGATCAGCACGGGTTGAAAAGTAGAGGCAAACAAGACTTTTTTCTGACTTTTTTTTTGTGTTGTGGCCAATTTTGTTGTACAGTATCCATAACAGGTGCAGTACTGCCAACTCTAATAGCTGCTTCATCCGTCATTACACTCTCGCCTCTCACTCACACTCACGATCGCTAATAAAGGTTAAATGATTTTTTGTGTAAAAAATGTATTTTGAAGCTAAGTATTTGAAATACAAATTACAAAATACTTTGACGTCAGGTATTTGAAATACTAATTAAAAATTACATATTAATGAAGTAATTGAGATACAAATACCAAATACGTATTTGTATTTCAATTACGTATTTTAATTACTAGTAATTCAAATACTGCCCTACCCTGGACGTACGCTTCAATTTTCAGTCAGTTTTATTTTACTCTTTACAGTTGTCTATCTTTTTATTAGTAATCTGTGCTAGAGTTTGTACCAACGCGTGTGATCTTGGGTAATCACCGGAACTGCATTTAAAATTCTTCTCTTGTGAAAACGGAGCTCTGGGTGATTGACGAAAGTAACTCTATCACATTGTGCCTGGAAGAGATCGCTTGTTGCGATAAGGCCGACAGTTGCTGCACTAGTTGTTAAGCGTTTTTATTCTTTTACGTGTAGGTAATGTTCATTTTTGACAATTATGAGATTATTTATATGTAAATCTAACTAACTAATTTTAATAATTTGTCTTGACGGAACGGGTACACTCAATGTCGAATGAGCAGCGTACTATAAGCTAATTAGCCGCAGAGCGTTGCCAAACTCTTGGTAAAGAAGGCAAACCCAATGCTATCATGCACCGAGCGTACTTCACCGTAGACCAGAGCAAATTCTGCTCGTAATTTTGCTGCGAATCGGCCGCTAACTGAAATTATACATAACTATACATAATTATACATAATTATCAAACTTGCTCACAAAATTTTAAGAGAATCGGTTAAGAAATGCGATCTGTAGAGGAAAACAGAGATCCAGACAGAATACGGACATACGAAAGCATTTTTGTCAAAGCTTGAGCAGAGACGATTCTCTCGCTAACGCTTGCTCGACTAACGAGAAGGTTGCAAATAAACAATTTCAATTTATAGCAACCGACTTCAAAAAAGGAGGAGGTTCTCAAATTGATGTTTTTTTATGTTTGTTACCTCATAACTTTTGATCAAAAAATCATCAAAATCGATTCACCCAGAATCGATTTTGATGATTTTTTTTAAATTAGAAAGCTGACGCTTTCCGTGTGGTCCCATATAAATTTTATCGAAGTCGGTTAAGCAGTTTTTAAAATTTCAACAAAAGTCTAAAAATTGTTTACATGGATGACGAGAAGTCGGTTTTGTAAGCTTTGCTTTTTATATTAAACTAGCTGCGCCCCGTGGTTTCACTCGCGGTTAAAAAGTCCTATGTGCTATTCAAGACTATAATCTATCTCTGTGCCAAATTTCATCCAGATCTGTTCAGCCGTTCTGGCGTGAAAGAGTAACAAACATCCATCCATCCATCCATTCTTACAAACTTTCGCGTTTGTAATATCAGTAGGATAGGATAAATACTAGCTGCTTTCGGTCGTCAACGACCTATGTATTTTAAATGAATGCCTCTCAAATGGCAATACAGATGGATCGGTCTGGTCCAACTTAATTTGGCTGCTACTAACATAAAACGAGATAGCTCCGATGTTTGTTTGTCACTGAATTATGCAGCGGCTGAATGGATTTAGGTGAGCTTTAGTATAGATATAGGTTAGTATTACAGCTGTGTTTCGCCGTTTTACCAACTCTACTTACGTAACATACCGTCACGCCTTTCCCCCGAGGCAGAGGTGTAATACAACACCCTGACTTTGCTGGACGATATTCAGCCCTAGATGTGACAGGGGGCGAGCCTGTCGCCATACTGGGCTCCAGTCATGTAGCAGATGACAAACAATACACATACGTTCACACAATGAACAAGTTGATGCGTGCCTACAGCTGGGTTTGAACCCGCTCCCTCTGGCATAAGAGTCGCTCCTCTATACTTCTGGCATAGTATAAAACATATTGTTATCTGTGAGCTGTAGACCTCGCGGCTGACGTTTGTCTTCATCTATAGGTCGCATTCCTGAACCGATTCTCGTGAAATTTTGTGGGCAGCTTCGATAATTAAACAGAGTTTTTTGCCGAGTTCTTGCGACCTGGGGCCCTATTCGGAGATTTGAGATTTTCATCTCACCTTTTTTCATCGTTGTTGCTCTCGTTTGGAACGTCATAGGTGTGAGAGTGACCAAGATAAAATCTTATCTCATCTTACGCGCAGGAATAGCCCTACAGGGGGGCTATTCCTGCGCGTGAGATGAGATGAGATTTTATCTTGGTCACTCTCACACCTATGACTTTTCAAACGAGAGCAACAAGGACGAAAATAGATGAGATGAAAATCTCAAATCTCCGAATAGGGCCCCTGTAGAGGAAGACAAAGATCCGAATAGAGAATCTGGAGGGCAATGCAGCTAACCATCGATAAGCTGCAAGCTGACACGTTTCATCCAATCCAATTAGCAGAATTATTGTTAGCATGGCTAAGCCCGTGCAATGGAAGAAAAGATTACTAACTGTCTAACAGCCATGATACTTTCCAATTTTAGAGATTTTACATTTTAATATAGATTTTATTTAGATATTATTATAGATTTTATTAGATTTTTTTTAATAATAGATTTTACATATTCTAATTTTCAGTACGCTAGCTCACCTAGCGTACTGAAAATTGGAATATGTAATGACCGCTTGAGGTATTAGGTGATACAGAGCCGTTCCTCGTCCGATTTTTTAAGGCCAACGCAACGTCAACGGTTCAGTTAAGCGTCGGCTGTGATTTTTTTTAAATGTAGAATAGATCGTCGTTTGACCACCAACTCGCCTGATATTAAGCGACGTTGTGGTCTAAGATGTAGCACGACGACCTATAAGGTACTTATTCGCCTTGAAGTTTTGTAGAGTGAAGAAGTACAAAGACGGCAGTTGAGTGAGGCGCTACAAGTGCGTTACTGCTCAGACCTGTCTTCGGAACGGTTAGTTGAAGATATATTTAAATTCAGACTGTATGTCTGACTGTATGAGGTGCATAATGCATCTAAACTAGACCTAGGTGAGAATAGATTAACAATCGCGCAAGTTGAAGATATATTTAAATTTCGACTGTATGACTGACTGTATGAGGTGCATAATGCATCTAGAGTTAGGTGAGAACGAATTAACAATCGCACAAGTTGATGAAAGTAATGGAAAACTCCATCAATTCTACGACCGCCATTAACGTCTTCAGCATCAGTCACGATCCTGGTGGACAGCTTGGCATGGCTAGAACTGCTGGCTATCTAATCCCTCGTTTCCTCAGCAAAAAGTCACGGACATCAAGCTTAATTTATTCGGGGTATCCTATGTCTTTTTTTGAATCTTATTCCTCTGACAACGTGTAAGTATACTATGTTTAATGATGAGAGGTGGCGTGAAAAAGCAACCAAAAAACAAAAAAAAAATCAAACGAACAAATTCACTTCCGCATTTGTACTATTAAAGTTAGGAAGTAAGGATTAGTATTAGAAAGTTACAATAAACTAGCTGAGCCCCGCGGCTTCACCCACGGTCCCACAGGAACCGTTTATTTTTTCGGGTTAAAAAGTACCCCATGTCCTTTTTGTCCCTGACAACGTGTGAGCAAAATTTGAAAATGATCGGTTGAGTAGAGACGCGAAAGCGTTACAAACAAACAAACAAACTCTTATTCGCATTTATAATTGCGAACCGTCTTTGCTACTAAACAGTATGAATCCCTTAGCTCTAGACTATACAGTAAGCTTAATAAAAAGTTAAATTTTTTCTCTCTTTCAAAATTTGAAGTCAAAAGGAAACTAATGTCATGGTTGCAAACTCTTAATTATAACGAAACAGAAAATTTACTAGTCTGATTCTCACCCTAAATTGTGTTTTTAGTGCATATTCTTAAAAACCTCCACTCCTACCACGGTATTCCCTTTTTTTACCTATTTGTTACCTTACACTGTCCTTGTCCAAACACTGGCAATTAGTTGTCCCTAATGTACCCATCCTACTGAAGAACTAACTGTCTCCCATAGCACAGGATCACCCTAGTTTGGGAGACAGGAAATCTCATGTAATTGTATAACTATTTTTATAAGCAAATAAATGATTATTATTTTTATATAAGTTAGGAAGTTTTTTTTTTATTTATTTGAACAAAAACCACAGCTTTCAATAATACATGAAATAAACTTACAGATAAACTTACAGCTAATAACGGATTTACATTTTATATACAAGTAAGGATTTTAATGAGTAGTTTATTTTCATAGAGCTGAGAAACTACACAACCACAAGCAAACCCCGGAGCAGAGCGAAACAGCATATATGTATAAATCTTAGTTTGTAGTAGAGACCGTTTCTAAGCTTGGGAGGTTGTAAATTTTGCAAAGCGTTTCACGACTACGGACTACTTTAGCTAGTTTGAATAGTGCTTGAAGCCTGATTTGGGAAGGAGCCTGGGGCAAGTTCGAAGTTTTGGGTTCTAATCCCGACGGTCGAGATATTTTAGGGATATAAACCATTAAAATAAAAATAAAACCTCCTTCCCCTTTTCTGAATTTGATTTCTTGGTTCTTATAATCGAGTCATGCGGTAATAAAGCAAACAAAACCGAATCAATAACCTAATAATAATTTTTAAAGTCGGTTAAAAAGTCACGCAAAACATAATAAAGGAAAACGTGAGGAAACCGATATGTCCTAGAATTATTAGTTCGAAAGACATATGACATCCACTAACCCGCACATAGCCAGCGTGGTGGATAATCAAATCAAATAAATATGGGGTAGGTCAGTGTCCTTCCAGTGGGACGTAAAAAGACTGTAGCGATGAAGATGAATCTTAACCATTATTCAGTAAAAATAAAAACGGCCTAGAAACTCTGACACCAGGGCTAGCCACTCGGCCTGTACGAACTTGCTTGCTTTTAGTAAAAATAGAGTTAAAAACTTTAACCAGCTTCAAAACAAGAAAGCGGCACTAAAAAGCGAAAAGTAACCAAATCACTACCCACTTAACTATTTGAAGTCGATGCAAAACATATTATTATGCCAATTTATGAATATTTAAATATTGGTTTCAGAAAGAACCGTGTTCACGCGTAATCTGTTTTGTTCTGTTTTGTACTTCTTTTTTTCTTTATTTTTTTTTGCAACGCAGACGTAACGACCTTATGAACAATTGGACCTCACGAGCGAGGCCTTAGGCACAGATTATACAAGGTGTCGTTTTGCATTTTCGCAAAATTCGTAGAGGTCGGTACTCAACTAGTCTCTCTTTCTCTGGTCGAACCTTCATGGCTGAAGATCGCGACCACCATTTTCCTTCACCCAGCGGTTTGTCAGTATCCTCCACTTGTTCCCGTCTGTAGCCATTCGCACCACTTCCTCAAACCTGGACGAGCTATTTTGTTTGAGCTGGTCTGACCATCTCATCGGGGATCTACCTCGTGATCTCTGGCCCTCTACGTTTACGGAGATGATCAGCTTCTCCAAATTCTCGTTTGGGCGTCTTATAATGTGGCTGAAATAGCTAAGGATACTAGTAGATTCAAATAGTAGAGTATGAATAAACTATGGAGCAACCTTGAAAATCGAGAAAAAAACAATTGTTCCATACATTTTGTCGACGATCAACGAACTTTTTGTATTGAACAGCTGTTTTTTTCTCGATTTCAAGGTTGCCCCGTAGTTTATTCGTACTCTGCTTGTAAAGTATAATTACTCTACTTCTACAATTTCTGCAGGTATGGAAAACAACACGTTGTATGTTATAATAGTTACGGCAACTCATCAACTCAAAAACTGACCTAAAGGTAAAGGATTCCTGTGTCGGGAATACTATGGAACATACCCATACCCACAAAGGGTTTGGTATCAAAATGTCCCATTGAAACATCTGCCTGGTCGAATCAAATTTGAGATTTCCTGCTTACACGACTCAAAATGTTACTTTTAGGACTTGATACAATTTTTTTAGTATTTTCCTGCAAAAAAAAATGTTGTCTCCTATTGTATTGTATTCGAAATAAGAAGTGTTTTTCGGTTATAAGTTACATCGTTTGCAAAGTGGTAAAGTGATGGACCCATTAATGTTACTTGTCTCGTGATAATGTTACTTTTTAAGAGTCCCGCGACGCTTTGAAATCTCCATACAAACGCGCTTCTCAAATTTCCGATTGTGAGATTATGATAAAATTTAGCATGTACAATTAAATTAACAATATCTCCGCCTCTATGTTCTTGAGAGCTATGAAAATTATCCGCATATAAAAGGGGTCACTTTTGGCTGATTCAATAGATAGACAAAGCAAATCAAAAATCCCTTTACACAGGGAGGTTGTCGACATCGTTCGTTTTTAAATGAATCCATAATACAAGAGACATTCTTAGTTATTTGAGAAAGAAGTGCAAAAATCATAAAAAATAATTAAACTGCAATCTACGTAATACGTAATACGTATACGTAATATGTAAACTGAATCGTACGTGAGTAATTTCCCGTGTTTTAAATCATAATTAAACTGCAGTTTGTCACTCTGTAGGTAACTTTAAAGGCTCGTCAGTTTCTTTACTTGCTCTCTTCGCTCGTCATCTTCTTCTAGACGAAATGGCTATGGAAAACCTAAAGCCAATGCGAAGTTAGTCTAAACCGGTCGCCGGACTCTTAAGCTGACTCATAAGACTATCTGCCACTGGCAACACTGCTCCTGCTTATAAAGCAGTCACACTTCATCATCGTCATTCTAATTCTTCATTTTTATTTGAAACGGTGGCAAAAAGTCCTGCACTGACGTCCCGCTTGGGGTTTGTGCATTTCCCCCTTACCAGCACCTACCCGAGCCCACCCAACTCCTTGAAATACCGGAGTGAGACTCTGGGGCGCTGGCATAGTTGCTACAGTGGCGTAGATGGTAGCGTGCACAATGACGATGAAAAGCAATCTAGCTGTTCTGGTGTCGTGGATAAATAGGCGTTGATGCCTCATGCAAGCCGGTATAGCAATTCTAATTTCTTCTGTGGCTTCACAATGCCACAGCACATGCACTACAGTTTCGTTCTCCGTCATGCAGCCACGACACAGCGGGCTGTCCGTGGCTCCCAGTTTATACAAATGACTATTCAAATTGCAATGACCGATTATAAGCCCTACTAGCAGCGAAGGTCCTGCCGTTGCAACTTTAATAGATTGTGCATCATCGTCATCAACAACAGCCTTTTTTATTCCACTGCTGGTATCACTGTATAACTGGAGCCCGGTGTATGGCGACAGGCTCGCTCCCTGTCATATTTAGGATTGGATATCGTCCGGCGAACTTAAGTTAGGTTGTAATACATCTTTGCCAGCTCCTTCGGGGAAGGTGTGACGATATGTTATCGACTGCCTCGGTGGCTCAGTCGGTAGTGAACCTGCCTTCTGATATAGGGGGTGTGGGTTCGATTGCCACCTAGGGCAAACATGTCTGGGTGTTAATATCTATTTACGAGTATGTATATATTTAAAAGTATATAAGTATATATATCAATCTCTGGCCGCCATAATACAAGCTTTGCTTAGTTTGGAGTTAGACGACCGTGTGTTCAAGTGTCGCGAATATTTATTTATATAAAAAAAAAAAAAAACATTTATTTGTTATGACGATTTGCTGGGTTTCATCAGCCCGTAATCGCCCACTGCTGAGCAAAGGCCTCTCCTCTCGTACGCCACTCATCCCGGTCATGTGCCAATCTTGTCCAGGTTCGACCCACGACATATTCCTTACTGTGATGCCCACGCTGGGTATCACAGTAAGGAAAAAGTTCCCTATTGCACTATCTGTACCGGGCCTCTGCCAATCAGTTCCGACCAGCAACATTCGGCTCGTTCACCAATAAACAATTCTGCGACAATATTGTGAGCACCAATTCAAACTGACAATTCGAGATATCGATACAATGGATGCAAGCTATCAATCGATTTCAAAACATCGCATTAAACTGGAGCGGCGCAATCCAATTGCAATGCGATCGTAATAGGATTCCCCACTCGATTGCGGTCTAATGTACGAATTATGAACGACGATTCGTAGTTTCAATGACTCGCTGGATATTTCAATTTTGGAACGTAACTAAGCTTCTGCACTGACCAATAACGGAATCAATGACAGGTTTCTTTTAACTAATGCCTCGTTAGCCATTTCTTTTGTGAAACTGCTAGACCCACTTGCAGAAGTAATATTTGTCCATACCTACGAGTACATAATTATAATCGCCCCTCTTTCCTTTAGTCGTAGGCAGATACCACTTCTCTCCATTTGCTACGGATCCTGACACATCTTTCGCTTCTTCAACTTCCATGAGTCTTTTCATACACGCTAGTCGGTTACGGGTACTTACTCCTGACCTAGGGGCCTACCAATACATCTATTTATTATTATTTTTATATTGCTACGAGTATGATGGTTACGTTTTGTTTTCAATGCTGCGCGACCGCGAATTGTATCGCGGCGCAATAAGGTTCACAGTCAGGCGGCGTTGAAAAGACTATTAACTATTACATTATATACAAACGTAACTATTTTGACATTATGATGTCATGGTAGGCTCCCTGGCTTTTCTTTAAAACGTCTTGGATTTGGTCTAGACACGTGCGCCTAGGTCGACCTTTACCGTCGAAGATAATTAATCTTAATATATATAAATCTCGTGTCACAATGTTTGTCCTCAATGAACTCCTAAACCACTTAACCGATTATAATAAAATTCACACACTATGTGCAGTTCGATCCAACTTGAGAGATAGGATAGTTTAAATTTCAAATTATAGTCGCAATTTTAATATATGTATATATATGTCGGGGAAATGTAGGAAAATAGGAGCCACGCCGTCGCATCTGATCCCACTGATGTCGGAGAAACATAGGAAAGGCCGCCGCGCTGTGACCTTCCACTTCTGGTGACGGGGAAAATCTAGTAGGCCGCGGTGTCGTGTCTAATTTCTGAGCCATGAACTTCTCATCACGGGTATCTATGGTGGGCGTCAAACTTCAGGAACGTTGAAATAAGGGGACAGCAGTGTAGACTTTTCACTATTTTAATTATACAGTCACTTAGACTACTTAGTTAATGAATGATCACAAAGATAATTGGCGATTTAGAGTAATGGGTTTACGAATGACCATTGCGTGCGACCGCTTTCAGCCCAGTCCTGTCAAACACTGACTGACAGACATGACGTTCGCCCGAAATCCCAAACGCAACTCCATTCGGTGTTCATCTCTCAAGTTGGATCGAACTGCACATGGTGTGCGAATTTTATTATAATCGGTTAAGTGGTTTAGGAGTCCATTGAGGACAAACATTGTGACACGAGATTTATATATATTAAGATAAACGCGAACGAAGTCGCGGGGTGAAAGCTAGTAAATAAATAAATTCGGGACACTTCCACACACGGTCGCCTGACCCCAAACTAAGCAAAGCTTGTGCTATGGCTGCCAGGGAGTGATATACATACCTAACTTTTCAAATACATACTTAAATAGATATTAACACCCAGACATAGAACAATCACAAATGTTCATCACATAAATGTTTGCCCTAGGTGGGAATCGAACCTACGCCCCCAAGCTCGGAAGGCAGGTTCACTACCAACTGAGCCATCGAGGCAGTCAAGATACACAGTTAAATTCTTAAAAGCAGAGCTAATTTGCTCATATAGTTAAGTGTATATCTATCACATAGTCTATCACATAGTCTATCACAATTTTAGTACTAAGTATGATAGGTATCTTATACCATCACTATTCCATTAAACAAGCTGTTTCAATGCAGTGCACCTTCACCCCGCAGTAAAGTATCGATACAATAAGATATATCGATAATCGATATACACTAGCTAGGGATGTGCTCGGGAAAAATGCCGGGGGCGTGATGCGAATTATCTTTATCTAGAGCAGCTCAGTTTGATATACTTGATTTACTCGTAGTATAGCTTCATATACATTTGAAGAACACTTATTATACAAATAATATTACACAATATGTTTAATAGACTCGACCGCCTTTTCCGAACAAGGCGGTCGAGTCTATTATTCTACTTTAACGTTCATAAGTGTCTTCTCTTTGATACCTTTGATACCCAAATACCCAAACTTTGATATCTTTGATACTCAAATTGAATAAAAACATTTTGACTTTGACTTTGAACACGACTCAAATAAATAAAACTACCTACTATAGTAGTCACTTATGGTGGGAGCACTGGAAACTTAGCCACTTAGGTTTAGACTGAACGGACAAATGCTCGAGCAAGTTTGATGTCATTGACAAATGAACCATATAACCATACTTCAATTAAATAATCGTATAATATCAGCAGAAAATTCAGCGTCGCGCGTCGCCTCGATATTATGCAATTTTGATGCAAGTATGGTAATTTTTTCAATAAGGTCTAAAATTGCTCGAGCATTTATCGTTCGGCCTGAACCAACCTTTACCTACTCCCTACTAGTCCCTACATACGTTCGAGTAAAAGCATACACGCACACATAGACACCTAAAAGTAAGTATCCAATACTCTCCTCTCGGCTTTGCTATCTTCGAGTAACAAGTATAAATTAAACTTTTTTTAAAAAAACCCGACACTGATTTTCATCAAACATAACTAAGAAAACTCTTCTTCATCACTCACTTCACTTCATCCGTTCATGAGCTACGATATCACAGACACACACACACAGGCACACACCTAAACACACAGACACACACGTCAGACTTAAAACACCCTGTCATTTTTGCGTCAGGGTTAAAGACGAAACATGACCAAATTCTCGTTAGTCTCCATTCCAAAATGACTATCTAAAATATTACATGCTTCATAAATAAATAAATAAATAAAATAAGCCTTTATTGCTGTAACAACTATGTCTATGAGTATGACAACATCCGAATATAAATTGTTGACATAACTATATAATTATTTATATATATATATTTTAACTATTTAATTTCTAGCTATTTACATCGGAAGCCGGTTTTTCTTTTTCAGCTTGTCCTTCGACAAAGGCCTCCTCTAAGTCTTTCCATTTTGTTCTATCCTTCGCAGTGCGTGTCCATGCTGGACCAGCTATTTTTTTCATGTCGTCTTCCCAACGTTTTATTTGTCTTCCTTTTTTCCTTTTACTATCACGCGGGTACCATTCCGTTACTAGTTTCGTCCACTTCTCTTTATTTTCCCTTAACATGTGTCCTGTCCATCTCCATTTCAGACTTTTGCATACGGCGAGGATATTTTTAAATTTAGTTTTGCTCTTTATACTTTGTATTCTCACTTTATCTCTTCTTTTAACTCCAACTACATGCTTCATACTCGAGAGTAATTCCGTATTTCTTCCTATCCTCCGCTCTGTACCTCAGTCGCCTACACTGGGAACTCTATTCTTCTGTCCACCTGCGTCTACCTAGCGTTTAGCTCAACGTAAAGTTAAACCAAGTCCAGACTATGTGCTTTAGTGTGTGCAATTTTTGCAAATGTTGCAATTGCAATCGAGCAACGCATTGAAGTACTTAAATGATAGACAATATGAAAAAAACCCTCTTAAACGTATTTGTAAACACAAGAGAACAATGTCTGAAGGTCAATGTTTAGTTTTTTTTATGTACCTACTCTACATTATTTGTATGAGTTGTTAGATTTTGGATTTTAAATTAATGTAGTGCGATTTTTGGCATTTTTAACCGACTTCCAAAAAGGAGGAGGTTCTCAGTTCGACTGTTTTTTTTTAACACATGTTTCGCGATTTGTACGATATGCACAATATAAATTAAGTGGACTGTATTTGAGGTGCGTCCAGACCCCAGTTCGAACGGTAAACAACCCCGCAAGTTCACAAAGGACAAATGAAAGCACTCCACCAACCTTAAATCCACGACCGCAAATCAATTTCAGCGTCAGTCGAACAGGTGAATGAGGTGAACAGCTCGGCACGGCCTCAACTGCTGGTTTCTATAAACTCCTTTGTATAATAGCGGCACAGAGTCACGGACACTGGGTTCAATGAAGGTCTGAGACGGAGACCTGCGCGCGCGTCTCGAGCGCGAACGACGTGTGTTCGCTTCGAATGCTACGACAGAGTACCTCTATCGATCGACGATAGCAGTATTCAAGTATTGATGGAGTTTTTTCCATCTACCCTCTTTTAAACTTGCGGAGATCGAACATACCCCCTACCGAATTCAATACGATTGAATTCCCACTTATGAATGTAGGATGTACAGGATATAACAATCCCAATAAAGAGGACAAACATTTAATTAACTAGGCTTATTAATGAGGTGAGCCCGTAGGCATAATAAATATAAAGTGTAATGTGTAAGTGTATCTAAACAAATAAACATAATAATATAAGAGAGGTAAATTATAACTAATAACATATTGCATCTTAAATTGTTTAATTTGCATAAGGTAATGGACAAATTTTGTTAACAGGTCGTTTAAGAAGACCATTTTTAGTTCGCAGCGTAACGACGCGTACGATTTTGTCAACGCCTTCGTGTGTCGCTTCAATTCTACCGAGCGGCCATTGTAAAGGTCTAGTTAAATTAGATTTTAGCAAAACTAAGTCTCCAACTTTTACATTAGGAGGTGAAGAAAACCACTTCGCTCTCTGCTGCAGAGTATGAAGGTAATCATCGGACCATCGTCTCCAGAACGTCTGTGAGATCTTCTGAACTAATTGCCAACGTGACAATCTATTCATAGGTTCATTCTCATACTCATATTCCGGGACAGCTACTAGACTTCGACCTATCAAAAAATGACCTGCCGTTAGGACTTCAAATTCGTTAGGGTTGTCTGACAACGAACACAAAGGTCGCGAGTTAAGCACGGCTTCAACTCTACAAAATACCGTTGACAGCTCTTCAAAAGTAAGAGCCTTATCGCCTACAGCACGGATAAGTAAATGTTTACATTGCTTTATCCCACTCTCCCAAATTCCGCCCATAGAAGCAGCATTAGGTGGGGAATTAAGCCATTCTACCTGACGAGCCGTTAATCCGCAAAGAATACCATCTTGAATACTCTTGTCATTCCAGAATTTAGCTACTTCTTTAAGATGCTTAGCAGCAGCAATAAAATTCGTTCCGCAATCTGAATACAGACATGATGGAATACCTCTGCGCGCCACAAAACGATCAAGAGCAGCCAAGAAACACTCGCATGACAACTGTGAAAGTACTTCGCAGAATACGGACTTAGTAGAAAAACATATGAAAAGACAAAAATATGCCTTATGTACCTTCGCGTTACGACGCAAGCTTTCTTTAATTAGATAAGGCCCGCCTATGTCACACCCCACGTGATCAAAAAGCTTGTTAGGTATAAGCCGGGGAGCGGGTAACGTACCCATCTCTGGTTGTAACGCGGTAGGTTGGCACCTAAAACATATTTTACACTTCGATAACACGGATCGAATTATAGAACGAGCGCTGATAAGCCAATAATTTTGACATAATATTCCCTGTAACGTACGAGGGCCTACATGTAAATATTTTAAGTGTAAATAATTAATTAACAACTTGCTCGTCTGACATTTCGGAAGCAACACCGGGTGCTTCTTATTATAGGGTAGGTCGGCTTGCACAAGTCGACCCCCCACCCTAAGGAAATTGTGAGTGTCCACGAAAGGCGATAACTTTCGGAGTGTTGCTACAAATTTACCTTTTTTAAGGGATGCGATTTCCGAACTAAAATGATTAGTTTGTAAAACACTAACTATTGTATCATGAGCCTTCTTGAGCTCCGATGTTCTCAGCGGTCCTACTAACCTATCCGTAGTTTTACATCGCAGGTTACGCACAAACCTGTGACACCATGAGATTACGCGCTGTAATCTTTTAAACGAAGAAAAGCTTTCGAAAGTTTTTTCGAGGTCATTACAGAAAACGTTTCTGTCATCAGATGAATTGAATGCATACGATGCACTATTTGATTTAAGTTCAGAGACCTTAAATTCCTTATCTACATGGAATGACTCGATCGGCCATTGATCTCGATGTTCGCGTAGCCACGCGGGGCCCTGTATCCACTCGTCGGTAACTTCCACGAAACGAGCCGGCAACACACCGCGCGAGCACATGTCAGCCGATCCATTGTTGTGAGTTCTAACGTGGAACCAAGAACTAGGTGGAATCACAGAAGTGATTCGACTAACACGGTTAGCCACAAAAGTTTTAAGCACGTAAGGTTGTGTCTGAATCCACGCTAAAACATTCTTAGAATCGCTGAGTGCGATAATCGAATAATTAATTACCGTTAAATTTTGTACGACAAAATTAACAAGTTTACTAAGCAGCACGGCTGCCTCAAGTTCAAGTCTAGGTATTGACAGGATAGGATTTAATGGCGCGACCTTTGACTTGCTAGTCAACAGCCTGACCTTGACCTTCCCTTCGTTATCTACGCTGCGCAGGTATAAACATGCCGCATAACCACGAGTCGATGCATCGCAGAAAGCAATTAGTTGCACATCACAGAAATTAGGTATTAAAACGTGTCGTTCAAAACGCAACTCCGATAACAGAGGTAAGTCGGCGATGAATCGATTCCACTGCTCGCAAGGCTCGGGCGGTAACTGATCGTTCCAGTCGACTCCTAATTTCCAAAGATCTTGCATTATGCACTTCGCGACGAACGTACAAGGTGAAATCATACCTACTGGATCGTAAATACTCGCGAGTAATTTTAACACTGATCGTTTGGTTTGTTTTCTGTCAGTCATGTTATAATTAAAGGCAAAACTATCACACGCAGGTAGCCATATCAACCCTAAAACCTTGAGAGATGACGATAACGTATCGTCTTGAAAGTTAATAGCTGAAACCTGATCCGATTGCATTCTACCTAGCAAGTCCGGACAGTTACTAGCCCACTTTCTTAATATAAACCCACCACTCTCGAGAAGAGATACTATATCATCTTGCAATTTGCAAGCCTTTTCCTTAGACTCGCAAGACCATAACAGATCGTCGACATAAAATCCTTGCGTGACAACCCTAGCGGCTTCAGACCGCGAACCTTCAGCGCGAGATAACTCGTCTGCCGCCAGCTGATGCAACGTGCGTATGGCGACATACGGCGCACTACGGAGCCCGTAGGTATTCGTTTTAAGTTCATAGGTGCGCACCGGTTCCGTCGGAGATTCACGCCACAGAATATGCTGATATTTCCTATCGGCGGGGTCAATTAACACGGCTCGAAACATCTTCGACACGTCCGCGGTAAAACATACATCAAATAATCGAAAATTAACAATGATTTTCAGTAAATCTTGGAGCAGTTTTCCGCCAGTCAAAAGTGCATCGTTGAGAGAAATTCCGTTGTTAACTTGTGCCGATCCATCGAAAACAACACGTAGGGGTGTACTAACTGAAGACGGACGCAGAACACAATGGTGCGGAATCACATACGCAGACGGTTCAGAACCTTGGTACATTTCCATGTGTCCGAGGGCTTCATATTCTCGCATAAATTCTACATAAGCCTTGTGAAGGTCTGGAGACCGAGCGAGACGGCGCTCGACCTGATTGAGACGCTTCAACGCTACATCATAAGAATCACCGAGAGGAGCATGGTCTGGGTTTAATAAAATCGGAGAAACATAACGACCGGTTTCTTCGCGATAATGTTTTTCTAAATATATTTTATCGGCTAACTCATCTAGCGGATTTTTCGGAACTTCGCACGGCGACGCTTCCGTCTCCCAAAATCGTTTGAGAGTTTCATCTAAAGTCTCACTTTCTAAGATGAACGAGGTGTGTAATGATGTCGTACACGGTACTGCATCACTGTTGCTAGGGGAAGGCATCCCTAGTCTTCCGGTTACTACATAACCAAATACGCTACCTAACGCCACTGGTACATCACTATTTATGATGTATTTCTTTCCGTCATAAATGTACGGAAATAAGTCACCGGATAAAATTATATCAATCGGCGCTTTCTCATAAAAACACGGGTCGGCTAACTGAAGACCTTTATATTCACTAATTATTTTAACAGGTATAGGTACGGTCGGCAAATCAGACGTAAGTTTTGGCAATATTACTGCATCGATATTAAAGGTAGGTGTCATGCTATGACGCGGCTGAATAGCGCACGAAACCATCCCGTAATTCTTTACAAATTCGCCACCGAGTCCGAAAATATTGTACGGACATTTATTTGCTGATAGTCCCAGTCGCTGATAACAATCCTTTGAGATGAAACTTGACTGTGCTCCCGAATCAATTAAAATACGACAAGGTTGATAATTATCAAACGCATCTAAACAATTCACAACGGCAGTGCCTAAGATAACGCTATAGTTAGTCGTCGATGACGTCACGTGGCAGGTATTATTGATAACAGCTGGCTGATCTACTTTGCACGGCAAAGAAGCCGGCGCGGCTGGAATCGGATTTGATGCCGGTTTGTTGTTATTGACGTTAACTTCTTCGTGCAAAAGTACGTGATGAGATGAGCGACAAATTAAGCATTTAAAGTTGCTTTTGCACGAATTAGCAAAATGGTTTTGTTTTAAACAGTTGCGGCACAGTTTCAGTTCATTAGCACGGCTAATGCGCTGACCGATTGACAATTTACGAAATTGATCGCATCGAAAAATCATATGATCTTCTCCACCACAATGTAAACACTTAATAACCGCCTTAGAACTGGTCGAAGAAGCATGCGAGTAATTTCTCGAACTACCTTGTTTTGCATCATTTTGTTGACGCTTGTTTTGCAGCACAGTCGTAGAATAAGACGTAGAATGATCCAGAACTTTTATATGATTTTGAACAAACGAAATAAGTTCATCAAAAGTGGGTATCGTTTTTTGATCTAATTTTTGTTCAAAACTTTTCCGTGTATGTGGGTCTAATGCCCGCATTGCAATATGACACATTACGTAACTACATAAATCTTTAATTTTCAACGCTTGAATGGCTTTGTATGAATGATCAAAGTTTTCAATAAACAGGTTCAGGTGAGTAGAAGACTCCTTTGTTAACGGTGAAAAGTTTAACATCTTATCTATGTACCTACCGACTAATAACCTTTCATCTTTGTATTTCTCAATCAAACTTTGCCAGACTAGATCGTAGTTGTCGGAGGTCAAAGGAATAGGTACTTTTTACTATATTCAAGGCTGACCCTTTGACACTTTGCAACAAATAATGGAATTTTTCTATCTTCGGAATATGAGCTTGATTGTGTACCATTGAACAAAATGTCTCATAAAACGTTATAAAATTCTCAGGATTAGAATCAAACGTAAACAACTCAAGTTTAGGTAAACGAGGTTTCGACTCCACAGAGCGATTATCTTTGTCACCTTTATTAACATCGTTTTTAGGTTTAGATTGGTTTGCACATAACTTTACACGGAAATATAAATCATCAAAACTTTTCAATTCATGACTTCTAAGAGTAGACTTTGGATCATGTTGAAGTTCTTTTTCGAATATATCGAATATAATTTTTTCAAACGAACTACGTAGTTCATGGATTTCAGAGACGTGCATCAAAAATAATTGCATAGTTTCAGGTTCTGATAAATCACGGGACATATCATAAACTGTTTGTATTTGTTGAAATATTCGCTGCTTGCGATGAATTAACACGGTTAATTCATTCGACATTGTTTCTTCGAAATGACTTTTCGCTTCTTTAGATGGCGGCGCCATTTTGAGAAATGACACACGAAGACGTTAGCAATTGCAAATGAATATTTCGATGAAAATGTTATATTTTACTTAAATAAACAACACAATACATAAATAAATACTTGTACGACAAGAATATGTGTGTAGTGTGTGTAAATAAATAAATACCAGGGCAGATTAGGCAAGTTAAGAATCGACACGTCACGTGTAGAACGTCTACCACGTACATGAAATATATAAAAAAAATGGGAAAATAAACTAAATTGGCACGGCCAATGTTAATATTGGTGTTAAGAACGTCTTAACGAGTAATTATGCACGGCAATAATTACGGGAGGTGATCTGACACGGTCAGAAATATTTAAAATAACCGGTTGAATCCGGTACGAAGTGACCAAAAAGATTGTACGATATGCACAATATAAATTAAGTGGACTGTATTTGAGGTGCGTCCAGACCCCAGTTCGAACGGTAAACAACCCCGCAAGTTCACAAAGGACAAATGAAAGCACTCCACCAACCTTAAATCCACGACCGCAAATCAATTTCAGCGTCAGTCGAACAGGTGAATGAGGTGAACAGCTCGGCACGGCCTCAACTGCTGGTTTCTATAAACTCCTTTGTATAATAGCGGCACAGAGTCACGGACACTGGGTTCAATGAAGGTCTGAGACGGAGACCTGCGCGCGCGTCTCGAGCGCGAACGACGTGTGTTCGCTTCGAATGCTACGACAGAGTACCTCTATCGATCGACGATAGCAGTATTCAAGTATTGATGGAGTTTTTTCCATCTACCCTCTTTTAAACTTGCGGAGATCGAACACGATTACTCTGCCAATTGTGAATTGATTTAATTGTTTTTTTTTTGGTTTGGTAGATCATACTTTAGAGGTGGTCCCATATAAATTTTATCGAAATCGGTCTAGCAGTTTTTAGAATATCAACAAAAGTCTAAAAATTGATTGCATGGATGACGGTAGTCGCGTTGTGGAGCTTTTCTTTTTAAATTTAACGTAATTGGATTTATTAATATTTGCAGTCCTCTGAAATTGTTAGCAAATTGATGCGGATTAATGGATATACCTCCTTTTTTATTTTGGACAATTTGAATGAATAAATCACATCAAGAGCCAGAATATGAAATAAAAATATGAAACAGTCAAAAGGTGATGTTGCTGAAAATATCCAATAAAGCTGACTGACTTGACACTAGCGTGCCCCGTTGTCACACGTTTGCAATTAGCGTTGCACGTAGTCTGTACTAGCCTTACATTTACTCTAGATGTCTAGTTGCTCTAGCTAGAGTGATGTTGCTCTACCGTAGAGCGAGGTTTTAAGTGTCTTATTGTTGCGGCTCGCGACAGGACTGAATAACGTAAAATACAGCACTATTCAAGGTAAAAACAGTTGTGAAAAAGAAAAATATTATAAAACTTCATGATCTAAAAAACAAGGTCTAGAATTCCGGGACCAAACACGTAATGACGTCACTCGTCATCCGTCTCTTTCGAACTATTTGAAATGACATATTTCGGTCTTGCTTAAGCATCGATTGACGTCACTACGTGTTGACCACGTAACCATTTTTTACTCGAAATACTTATACCTGGCGGAGTATATTATAATACCATGTAAAACTATCCTACTATAATAATAATAATAATATTATAAACGCGAAAGTTTGTAAGAATGGATGGATGGATGGATGTTTGTTACTCTTTCACGCCAGAACGGCTGAACAGATCTAGATGAAATTTGGCACAGAGATAGATTATGGTCTAGAATAGCACATAGGATACTTTTCAACCGCGGGTGTAACCGCAGGGTGCAGCTAGTAAGTAATATTGCCATCACTGAAAGCAGTTTGCACTATGACTTATGACATCATATTTTATATTAATTTTGGGTTATTCGGAAAAGGTGTGCTAAGTTGTAAAATCATTGAACACTTTCCTTCTTACTAATCAAAACGTTGTGTTAGCCTCAGGTCACTTATATCTCCCTCTTAGCAGAGGTTATCACTCATTTTAGCGACTCGGGATCACCTCGACTGTTGGTCAACTGCTCCCCAGTTCTACTAACCAATTGTTTCAAAATTGTTAATGAATTGCCTCAAATTGACACTTCAAGCATACTTGAAGTGTCAATTTGAGGCAAAATAGACTATTCATTATCAATTAAAAAACAATTGCTTTGAATAGAGAATCGAAGCCCTGGTGGTTCGTCGGTAGACGCCGCGTGGTCAACCAGTGAACCTCGCGTGGTCAACGAATTTCCAAGTAGCCTGTCAGTGATTGTCACTTGTCTTCGCGTGAATCACTCGCGGGTGGCGCGTGGTCACCGAGTAGGACACTCGCCGTCCGCGCGATGACAGCTTACTCCGAGGCGATCCGACGTTGATGTAGTGAGCGCATATCCATAGAAGTGCATGTAAAGAATATCTAACCGCACGAGGTGAGGCGGCGCGTGTCGGGTCCCGGGTGGCTGTAATCAATAATAACCTACGTTCACGATTTCAGGGTAGGTTTCGATCTTTCAATAGTAAAGTTTATTAATGATGGTCCTCTTTTAGCTTAGCATACCCTATTTGAATAACCCTGCACAAGTACAAAAGAACATTGTTCTGTGTATTTTTTAACGGTTTTCGTACTTATTAGAACTGTGATGATACTGTCCATCTTGTGACAGATTTTTCGACTACTTCCGCTAAACCGATTTTTATGTATCGCATACACATTTTGTTTCAATGTTAATTCAACATTATTAGAATAGACCAGTTTAAATTGAAAGTTTTTTAAGTAACATAACATATATGGGGCTGGCAGAGGTGTAGAACACCCACACTTCGCCGGACGATGCTCAGTCCCAAATGTGATAGGGAGCCGGTCGCCATACAGGCTACAGTTATGTAGCAGATAACATTAAGTTCATCACATTGAACAAATTGGTGCGTATTCCATTATAGGTACTAATACTTCCATGAAATATATCTATATAGCTATATCATATGAATCTAAATATCTTCCATGAAACACAGTAAAATATTGAAGTCTCCGAAAAAGCTAGACACTTTTACAATACACAACCAGACTCTTTCAACTCAGAAAGAACTCAGAATCTTTTACCAGACTATCCCTCACGGTGCAAAAAGTTCCATATTCTACCGCTCCATGAAAGACGACGAGTAGCAGATATAGCTTACTCTTGAATATATAATAGCAAATGGTTCGATTGACTGTCCGGAGTTGCTCGGGCAGCTGGGACTGCGCACGCCGCCCACCTCGGTGAGGAGGCCGAATCGCCTCTCCGTCCTACCCGTGCGATGTAATTATAGATGCAACAGTTTTATGATAAGATCATCCAGTAAGTATAACACTCTCGTTAAAGAGTTTGACCTTGACTTATTCAATGCCACTGCTTTTAAATTCAAGCAGCTTGTAAACAGCAGTTATTTTTCATAAGTATTTATAAATTTAATTATATTATTATTATTTATTATCTGTGTATCTTTTAAATTAAAATTTAGCTTATTCTTTATTGTGTATTTATCATGAGTGTCTGTCTTTTAAGTGTTACTTATCTATTTACCTTTCTATTTGTGAAAACTTGTAATTGGCCTTCTGTCTCTATCTTATATTTATAATTTTGTACCTAGCTGTAAGTTTTCTTAAGATAATTAAATAAATACACAAGTAGTGTAAGTACCTGAAATATCCTTATCCCTATCTGATCCTTGAAGTCTTTTACAAAGTATGTAGCAAGATCAAGATTATGGAGGAAAGTGGGACAGATAGTTTCTACGTTGTACAGGGCTATTGTCTTCAATAATCCAACGTTTTCTCCGTTTATACAAGTCGTGTGCAAATAACTAGTAGGGATAGACTTAGGATGAGGGGAAGGGGGTGTGAATTGTTGTATTAAGTGGGGTTATTATGTAAAGTTAAGGGAAAGTATGAATTGTGATGTTATGTGGAGTTGGAAAAAATTGAGACACTTCCATTTGGGCAGTTAGGTAAATAGGGAAAAAACGAAGTTTTGTTCGTTCAAGGTTGGTGTTTTTTTTTAACAAATCTTAAAATAACCAAATGTACTCAAATCAAAAATACTTAACTCAGTAGAGTGACGTTAATTTTCCTTGTAGGTCATTTTTAGTAAGATACATAATATACATATCGTCACGCCTTTCCCCCGAGGGGACTGGCAGAGGTGTAATACAACACCCACACTTAACCGGACGATATTCAGTCCCAAATGTGAGAGGGGGCGAGCCTGTCGCCATACACCGGGCTCCAGTCATGTAGCAGATGACATACAATACGCACATATGTTCACATAATAAACAAATTGGTGCGTGCCATCGGCTGGGTTTGAACCCGCTTCCCTCTGGCTCGAGAGGCGGACCTGCTCCAACTAGGTTATCATCGCTCTTAATTAGTAATATACAAGCATACATAATAGTCACGCCTCTTTCGCAAGGGTAGGCAGCAACCACTTGCAACCATCCTGGCATACATCTTTCGCTTCTTCTACTTCTATAAGTCCATGAGACACACACACACGATCATTGGTTACGTGTACTCTTTTGAAAGATCAGCCAAATCTAACCTCTGAATTGATTCACGTAGCAACTCACTAGACCTTCTCCGTTACCCCGCCCTGAGTACGCCCCTGTCACTAGCCCCAAGTCACATCTGAAAGCCAAATTCAGAAACAATGCTGGAGGCCTATTTCTAAAAGAGCCGTAGTTAAGTAAACGAGGACATAAAGCGGAATACACGGTAGGAGGCACTAGTGTGCAGTTGGAGGCCAAGAAAAAGACCTCCAAGAATCATTATAATAGTAAAGTTTTTACCCGACTGCGCAAGAATGAGGGTTATATTTTAGGAGTGTATGTAGTATGTAAGTATGTGGATATGTATGTGGGTATGTATGTATGTATGAGGTTTCTTTGCCACACCCTACAGCCTAAACAGCTTGATGGATTTCGTCATGTGAGGTGTCATTTGAATCGTCTTGATAGTGGAAGTGACATAGGGTACAGCATTTTGCAGTCGGGTTTTTATGTTTTTCTTTCAATAATGTTACTTGTGTTTTAACCTGCCCCTGGCGTATCAGGGCTCCATGCTATCTGCTTGCAATTACAACCAATAGGAAAACTTAAACGATGATAGCCTATGATGATAGATAAAGAAAGCCCGCCTCACAAGCCAGAGGGAGCGGGTTCGGACCCAGCTGAAAACACACACCAATTTGTTCATTGTATAATATATAACGTAACATAATCTTCACGCCTTTCCCCCGAAGGGGCTCGCAGAGGTGTAATACAACACCCACACTTCGCCGGAAAATATGAACATATGTGCGTATTTAGTATCATCTGCTACATGACTGGAGCCCGGTTTATGGCGGCAGGCTCGCCCCCTGTCACATTTGGGACTGAATATCGTCCTTCGAAGTGTGGGTTTTGTACACTTCTGCCAGCCCCTTCAAGGGAAAGGCGTGACGATATATTAGATAATTTCTGGTGTACACTATGAAAACTATTCTATCTTTCTTTAATTTTATCTAATTTTAGTTGGTACCTATTACAAGTGTGCAAATGTAGTGTTGAGTAGTAGTGTGTATAAGTAAATAGTCATTTTTATTCCAAACATTACTATAGTTTGTATTTTTAGAGCGTGCAATTTCCTCACACTGCACTGTACAGATAGCGCAGACGGTATAGTGATCGGGGCTGTGGTTATCATAAAAGCTTATCGCCCCCAAGTCTGGTATAGTCGCTAATAATATACACTCACGGCCGCAATACTTGTGATCATTGTAATTATACACGAGAGGCAGGGCTTGGTTAGTGTGCCTGGAACCGACGAGAGATGAGACAAAATGAGCCAGAAAGAGACATAAAATAAATAAATAAATAAACTCGGGACACTTCCACACACGGTCGCCTGACCCCAAACTAAGCAAAGCTTGTACTATGGCTGCCAGAGACTGATATACATACTTAGATATTTTTAAATACATACATATCAACACCCAGACACAGAACAAACACAAATGTTCATCACATAAATGTTTGCCCTAGGTGGGAATCGAACCCACGCCCCCAAGCTCAGAAGGCAGGTTCACTACCAACTGAGCCACCGAGGCAGTCGATGAATGCCTCATGAAGTCGACGATATCGTCACCAACCAAGGGAACTTTAAAATTTACTAGATAAATTTAAAATTAAAAAAAAACCCCGACTAGCTAAGAACTCTCCCGACTAATTCACATTTCAAACGAAAAAAAAAAAACAGCAACAATAAACCCGAACAGATGACTTCATTGACGGTAGGTAGACCATGTACCTACCGTCATTTAGGTCATAATTTCGAATGTTACGATGTCAATGACACACACACACAAACACACACACACACGCAGACAGACACGTGAAACTTATAAAAACACCCCGTCGTTTTCCGTCAGGGCAGGGGTTAAAAACGAGACTTCGTTTTTTTCTAAGGTTGACATATCAATAACCCATACTTTTTATTGTGCGAACTGCAGCTAGAATATGAAATGTTCTGCTGGTCTTCCCTGACACGGACATCGGTCTCTCATAGGCAAGCGTGCTCCATCGTAGGCCGCATCACTGCTTATCATCAGGCAATTTAGCAGCAAAGCAAATATTTCAATAACTTTTCTTTTACACGGAGGCGTAACGAGATATCATGTAACTGTTTCAGGGTGTTCCTGTTGAGATCACGGTGCATTCTGCCAAGTACAAAAGCTGGCCGGGGGTATTTACATATCCACACTCTTGAGGCAAGAATGGAGAGCTTCCTACCTCTTAGCATACTTTCTACTTATAGAAAAACTAGCTCTTTTGCTCACGGCTATGCTTAAATTTCATAGCCTATGTCACTTAGGGAAAATGCAGCTTTGTAATGGTGTAAGAATTTTCGGAATAGGACCTGTTCTTTTTGAGTTTATTCGTTATAAAGTAGTAACGAATAAACTCAAAAAGTAGTAAAATTAGTAACGTTATAATATTAGAATCCTATCCTACTAATATTATACACACGAAAGTTTGTAAGAGCGGATGGATGGATGGATGTTTGTTACTATTTCACGCCAGAACGGCTGAATAGATCTGGATGAAATTTGGCACAGAGATAGAATAGTCTAGAATAGCACATAGGTTACTTTTTAACCGCGGGTGAAACCGCGGAGCGCAGTTTGTATAGAATAATGTATGAAGAGAATTCGGTCGATTTGAAATCGCCATTCCTTGCTACATTAAGCTTTAGAAGTACCTATCGCAACGACCAGAAATGGGTCCATAGGAGTGCATTGTCCGAAATCGTATCCGTTTCTATTCCGCGACAATGCTCAATGCGCTCGTTCAATGAAAACCAATCTATTTTAAAACTGAATCAATTTTCAAGCGTTAAGGTATGACAAAGTTATCTTTTCAGGTGCCCAAGTGGGGGAACTAAATTTTTGCTTGGGTTGGTGTTAGTCTCGTACGGAAAATAAGATGGTGGCGCCTTTACTCAACTGCATAGTCTGCGTAGATTGAATGAAAATGGAGGAAACCGAACACCTATGTGTTCGCAGAGCATTATTTCTTTAAACCACAATTGTGTCGATTCTGCTGTACCACTCCAAACTAAATTAATCTGAAAAGATTAAATTTATCTGCGTCTCTTTTTAATCAGATGTGAAAGAAAAAGATAACAACACAATTACACAGGGTGATTGGAATCCAGACCGTATTCTTTCCAGGGGTGTTTCTACTCATCCTGGTTTATATTTTAAGCGTTACATTTATTCAGCAAAAATGTTTAGTTTTCGAGTTATTTCATATTTTGAGTAATATTTTGTATTAAACTTTTATAAAACTGTTACATAACTCAAGAACAAAAAAATGCTAAATTAATGTAACGCTTTAAAGGTAGCCCAGGATGAGGAGAATCACCCCTTGAAAGGATACAGTCTGGATTCCAATCACCCTGTAGAGCTGGTTTATTTACTGACTTTTTTTTAAAAATCTTATGTACTGACTGCCTCGGTGGCTCAGTCGGTAGTGAACCTGCTTTCTGAGCTAGGGGGCGTGGGTTCGATTCCCACCTAGGGCAAACATTCATGTGATGAACATTTGTGTTTGATCTATGTCTGGGTGTTAATTATCTATTTATGTATGTATTTAAAAAATATATATGTATGTATATCAGTCTGTGGTCGCCAATGTACAAGCTTTGCTTAGTTTGGGAACAGACAACCGTGTGTGCAAGTCCGAATATTTAGTTCAGATGAGATTGGACGCCAATCCAAATCCTAACTAATATTATAAATGCAAAAGTGAGTTCATTTGTTTGATAGCGTAAGTTTTGACACCTTGACTACTCAACAGATCATAACAAACAGAACAAAAGGACATAAAACTTTTTATTACGAAAAAACTAAACAGTTTCTGTGGGACCACGGATGAAGGAAAATATCCTTTTCTCTAGGAGTAAGGTAGGATAATTAGTTTGATTAAATAAAGCATTGTTGTCGTGTTGAACATAAGTTTTATTGAAAGGAAACTTCTAATGCGACTTCCAACAAGGTTGCGTTAAACGTTTAACGCTCTTGGGGAGGGGGAATAGAGAGAGAGAGAGCAAGAGTGAATGCGTGGCACTCGAACGCATGCACGTAGTAAGAAAGATTCACAGAAGTTTTACTTCTTCCGCGCGGAGGGACTACACGCATTATTTTTATTATATTTTTGGTTGTTCTGTTTTGTTTCTTTTCGCTAGTACTAGTGTCTTCCCAACTTCTGTCTCAATCCATTTGGCTCAAAGTATAGCAACCAGCTTCCCTACAATCTCAATTACTAAGTGACCACTAACCAAACTATAAGTTTTAAGCAAAATTTTAAGTTAATATTTCAAGTTTAAGCTACCATACAAAATGATATCAAAATCCGCCAATCCGATTGAGCGCCACGAACTAACAAACAAGACTTTTCCCTTTGGGTATAATATGAAAAACAGGATAACTGTAAGACTATACAATATTAATTAAACTATTTAAAAAATCTCTCGCAATCACAACCACATAGTTACCACTAGCGAAACTAAGTACCACGCATCTACAATGTAAAGGTCAACTTAACCCATTAGTTCAAGTTACCTAACATAACTTAGTACGGTTCATATTGTATTAAGTCATATCAGCAATTCATCAGAACATTTCCAGAACTAACTTCAAGTTAGAGCACCCTTCGGTAAATAGCAACTGCTATAATGTGTAACTTGACTTAACACGTTCAAAGTGGTTGAGGGCTGAATGACATAGAATAGAATAGAATAACAAAGTTTTTTTTGAAGTGAAACTTCTAATGCGACTTCCAACAAGGTTGCGTTAAACGTTTAATGCTCCTGGGGAGGGGGAATAGAAAGAGACAGAGCGAGAGTGAATGCGTGGCACTCGAAAATTCACTTCTTTCGCGCGGAGGGACTCCACGCACTATTTTTTAATTGTGAAACGGTGTAGGTTCATATCGAACATAGAATAATCATACCTACTCAAACTCAAACTCAAATACTGAAGTGGTTTTTAATTTGCCTACACATACATAAATAAGCTAAATAATAAACAGAGCTCAAGTCAGTATCTATACTAATTCTCTGACCGAGGTAAGCATCAGCCATTGGCTGTTAAAGCGGCTGATAGATATTGAAATAAATGGAACACGGCATATTTTTTGATCTCAACAAACAGTTAAGTAAAAACCTGTACCTATACCTATATTTATTTTTTGGCAATTCGACGCCACTCTCTCGGCGACAGCCCAAGCCGAGGCCGTACATATAGAGGTGCCCTTGCGCTCATCGCCCATAGTCGTAAGAATTTTTAAGGCCTTGTGCCGTCTGCGCTTGAATAATGCCCGGCACGCTGTCAAGGCCTCAGTGGCCAACAGCATAGAGTCATTACAAATGTATGTAAATAGAAATATCTGTTGGATCGTAGCTCTGAAACGGATTTATCCGTTTTATAAACCGATTTTAATTTAGTGGTTTTTGTTGAAGGCGACTTGATCAAGAAGTATGATTATAATTTTTTAATTTTTACCGGACAAAAATTTTACTACAGTTTGACTAAGCGAATTTTTCGGCAGGCTCCTGGCACGACAGTTGAAAAGGATTCGCCCCGCCGTTGACGTGTTAACAAAACTAAACTTTAGTTATATATGCAAAGGATTAAAGCAGGCCAGTCATTTTGGTCCCGACCCGTGCTTTGCAGAAATTCGGGCTACATTGGAATTGTTTTAAAACAGAGGGTCTAGGATAGTTTAAAAGTTTCTATTATGCAAGTTTTCACATAGAAAATATGTATATGTTACTGTGGAATTGTTTTATTTTGTAATGTGGACTGTTAAGTTAAGGTTAAACTAAGATTAAGAGGTTGAAGCTGAGTAGGTATTAGATATTACAGAAAAGATAAACATCTGTTGAACAAAATAAATATAGTACCATCATTATTACACACTTGTTTTAGACAAGTTGTCTACCAATATAATGTTACACACTTGTTTGAGAGAAGTGGTCTAAACCAAGTGTGTATTATTATTGTTATAATACCTGCGCCCGCGGTTTCACATGCGATTGAAAAGTATCCTATGTGCTTCTCTAGGCTATAATCTATCTCTGTGCCAAATTTCATCCAGATCTGTTCAGTCGTTCTGGCATGAAAGAGTAACAAAACAGACGCAGAAAGTAAATTTGTTTTACACTATCTAAAGATGTAGAGATGAAATACTCATAAACCACGCAACGTATTTTGATGCGGTTTTCACCGTCAGTTAGATAATTTTTCACGGAAGGTTTATAGGTACTGTGCAAAGCCGGAGCGGGTCACCCTGATAGTTCAATATGAAAATAGCATGCAAACTAAACCACGTTGTAGACGCTTTAAGTTCATTTTAACGCATTGCTTAATCCGCGAATGCGCTCCGGCGCGAGCCGGTATCACAGTGCTTACGAGTATAAGCATTGCATCGTACTTTACTCTAAGCTCAACATAACATATCGTTAGACTGTTTACCGTTTTCAGATCGCTTCGTTGGCTCAGTTAATTGTGACCCTGCCTTCTGAGCTAGGGGGTATGGGTTCGATTCCCACCTAGAGCAAACATTTGTGTGATGAACGCATTTGTGTTTGCTCTATGTCTGGGTGTTAATATCTATTTAAGTATGTATGTGTATCAAAAATAATTATGTATGTGTTGTATATCAGTCTCTGGCAGCCATAGTATAAGCTTTGCTTAGTTTGGGATCAGGCGTCCGTGTGTGACAAATATCCCTAACTATTTATTTATTTATCGTCACGCCTTTCCCCCGAAGGGGCTGGCAGAGGTGTAATGCAACACCCACTCTTCCCTAACAATATTCAGTTCCAAATGTGAAGGAGGCAAGCCGGCTGTCATACACCGGGCTCCAGTCATGTAGCAGATGACATACAAAACGCACAAATGTTCACAATGAACAAATTGGTGCGTGCCGTCGTCTAGGTTCGAAACCGCTCCCTCTGGCTTGAGAGGTCTTCCCCAACTGGGCTATCATCGCCTAACTTAGGCTACGCTATGCATGCCTGAATTACCTATGTATTTGAAATATGTACGAGTAGGCGTTCAAATTAGTGACAGACATTTGATGCAGTGCGGCAACTATCCATCTAATGGTGATAATGATTGACGTAATGCATGCAAATTAGTGCAGGAGCCCACTGACGAATTTATTTCGCCAATGTGTTCCAGTGTCTAGATATTATACAATCGTATTACGGAAACTGACGTGGTTTTCACACATTATGATTTAAAACACGGGAATTACTCACGTACGATTCAGTCGATTATTCCGACTATAGTTTCAACCGCATGCATTCGGCGGTCTTCATCAGGGCGAGTGCGCGCGGCTGCGTCTCGCATAGCACTAAAGAAACTATAGTCGGAATAATCGACTGAATCGTACGTGAGTAATTCCCGTGTTTTTAAATTATACAATCGCTTTCAAGCGTTGCTATTTCTACAATGGCTAACGCTCGAATCTTAGAGATCACGTGACATTTATGTAGCTCGTATTTCAAGCGTTCGAGCGTTCGCGATTGTAGCAATAATCTAATGTAGACAATTTGCCCAAGCAATTTATAAGATAATTAATTTAAGATTCTATAAATATTCCGTAAAGATCTATTAAGATAGACAATATTAAAACAAAACTAACGTCTCTTAACTCAATTTGTAATTTGCGCTAGGTCACCTAGTTATAAGTTACTAGCTGCGCCCCGCGGTTTCACCCGCGGTTAGAAAGTATCCTATGTGCTATTCTAGACTATAATCTATCTTTGTACCAAATTTCTTCCAGATCGGTTCAGCCGTTCGCGTTTATAATATTAGTAGGAAGGATTTTGTGTCTATTAAATACTAGCTGCGCCCCGCGGTTGTGTTAATGTGTTAATCTTGAGTATTTCTATCTCCATACCAAATTCCATCAAAACCCGTCAACCCGAATGAGCGTGAAGAAGTAACAAACATACACACTCACAAACTTTCGCCTTTATAATAATAAATAGTGTGATTTAGATAAGTCTTAATGCTCAGGGAGGTAGGTACATACAATGTAAATATATCATAATATTTTAGTACCTATTGATCTTGCTTTAAATTAAAACTTTAAATTCTCTTTCACGCAAGAAATTTACACACATACATAACATATCGTCACGCCTTTCCTCCGAGGGAGCTGGCAGAGGTGTAATACAACAACAACATTTCGCTGGACGATATTCAGTCCCAAATGTGACAGAGGGCGAGCCTGTCGCCATACACCGGGCTCTAGTCATGTAGCAGATGACATACAATACGCATACGAGTATAATTATGATCACACAATGAACAAATTGGTGCGTGCCGTCGGCTGGGTTCGAACCCGCTCCCTCTGGCTTGAGAGGCGGACCTTCTCCCAACTAGGCTGCCATCGCTCAAGAAATTTACATTACAACTAAATACCCGGTCGCTTACATTTTTTCTTAAATCTTCTTCAAATGGCTACGCAATTCAAAACCAACATTGTTTAGAGCTAGCTTTATGAACATCCGTATAAAAACTAACAAAAGCTCGCCTCCAGGTAACCTCGTTTCGTGAATAACTGGAACATGGTCTCCTGAACTAGAAACGGGTAATGTATCAACCTGCTAGCGTTCAATGGCTTTGTTCTCGCATTGTACACTGCATGCCAAATATAGTGGTTGTATTATTTTATAATAAAAAAGCGATGGCAGCCTAGTTGGGAGAAGGCCCGCCTCTCAAGCCTGAGGGAGTGGGTCGAACCCAGCCGACGGTACGCACAAATTTGTTCATTGTGTGATCATAATTATACTCGTATGCGTATTGTATGTCATCTGCTACATGACTAGAGCCCGGTGTATGGCGACAGGCTCGCCCTCTGTCACATTTGGGACTGAATATCTTAAATATTGATTCTTGAATATTGGGTCTTGACTGTGCAACCGTTTGGCGTAGCGTACATAGTTGCATACTCTATTTTACAATGTTCAAAGCATCCACTCGGCTATAAATTTTGTCCTGCACTGCACTGACATCGTCAATTTGTCGAGATTAGTGGCGTGCGCTTGTCAATAGAGCTGTGTATGCAAGTTACATGTTATGAAGTAGACAGGTAGGTATATATTACATGTGCTACTGATATTTATTAACTACTCGTAGATAACTAACCTAACATGTGTTCTAGGAACTTTATGAACTTATCACATCACACTTATGATAAAACTATAGCTGTTGTTGCCCGCAACATCGTTCGCGTTTATTCAGAAAACATACAAATCGTGACGCCTTTCCCCCGAGGGGGCTGGGAACGGTGTAATACAACACCGAAACATCATTAGACGATATTCAGTCCCAAATGTGACAAGGGGCGAGCCTGTAGTAATACACCAGGCTCCAGTCATGTAGCAGATGACATACGACAATACGCACATATGTTCACACAGTGAACAAATTGATGCGTGCCGTCGGCTAGGCTTGAACCCGCTCCCTCTGACTTGTGAGGCGGGCCTTCTCCAACTAGGCTATCAATCGCTTTTTCATCCTTATCATTGTTTATTCAGAAAATAGTATCTAAACCCTTCTTCGTGAAATACTGTAAATAATTATCAAATTTCTCGAAGACCTGTTTAACTGCTTAGCCGTGAAAACCCTCCAAACAGACAGACAGGTTTTATTATATTAGTACTCAAATTCAAAATTATTTGTATTTAAAAAGTACATTAGATATGTAACTGCTGGTACTAACAACCAAACTGGGTGTGAGAAACCCAGGTTTTGGGAGTGTAGAAATATAGATTGACTTCATGACCCGCCTAGGCTAGTCGGATTTCGGACTCTATTCCCGGCCTAATTTTAATGATGAATTTAAATGTCTGTTCTGGGTCTGGATTTGGTTGTTAGTTGTCCTTGTCTTGTGTGTGTTCTATGGCATCTTTGACGCAGGGAATCCTAGTAAGCAAGCAAGTTCATATAGGCCGAGTGGCTAAAGTTTCTAGGCCGCACGATGGCTTCTGACATGGCTTTACGATTGTTGTCATAAAACAAACAGCCGAAAATTTAACCTGCCATCCGAGCCACGGTAGCGCTCAGTTGTAAATGCCACCCGCGGTCACCCATCCTAGGACTGACCGTGTTGTCCGTTGCTTAACATCGGGGATCGGCTACGAACACCTGATCAAGCTACGCTGTGAGCGCTACGAATCGAGTCGAGTCTATTTAAATAACTTTGACGTTCATCATTGTATCTTTGATACCTAAATTGAATAAAAACATTTTGACTTTGACTTTGATATCGTTAGGGAATAATGGAGAGCTATGACTGTAAAACGGTTTATTTTATTTTTATTCAGGTATAAGGAGTAACTACACACTAGCCAGCTAGCTAACCCTGGAGCCAGAGGCTTAAAGCAGCTGCAGACCTCTCACATCAGCATCAGCAAAACAGCTTTTGTTCTGTTGAACTTCAAAATAAAATACTTGACCATAATTTTTTAATAACCTACAAATTAACGTTTCATCTGAACCACGGTAGTGCTCAGTACTGAACGCCACTCGCGGTCATCCATCTAAAGACTGTCGCATCGGTGGTCACTCACGCAATCACAGATCATGGAAAGTTATAATCTAGATACGCTATACGAGACCTATTGAAGACTAACGTAAGAATTAGAAGAGAGTCAGAAAAGAAATAGAATGTTTTAGAAGTAGGAAGCTCGATTTTCCCGTAAGTTTATAACATAACATATCCTCACGCCTTTCCGCCGAGGGGGCTGGCAGAGGTGTAATACAACACCCACACTTTGCCGGACGATATTCAGTCCCAAATGTGACAGGGGACGAGCTTGTCGCCATACACCAGGCTCCAGTCATGTAGCAGATGACATACAATACGCACATATGTTCACACAATGAACAAATTGGTGCGTGCCGTCGGCTGGGTTCTAACCCGCTCCCACTGGCTTGAGAGGCGGGCCTTCTCCAACTAGGCTGTCATCGCCGTAAGTTTATAGTAGTAAGAAACTCAGTAGGGCCTGTGCAAACTACTAAAAGTTATGAGGGACAATAAAGCCGATGGAGTTGTTCTAACTTTACGTCTAACGTAAAACTGTTTGATTAAAAATTCCTTGTAATTAAACACTTTGTGTGTTTATGGATATTTAAGTAAGTAATACTATCACATTGTCAGTCTTTGGTCTAGGTATACGCTGATAGCTAAGTCTTAAAAACTAAAAAACTTTCGACTGCTTCGGTGGCTCAGTTGGTAGTGAACCTGCCTTCTAAACTAGGGGGCGTGGGTTCAATTCCCACCTAGGGCAAACATTCATGTGAAAAGCTTTTATGTTTGTTCTATGTGTTTGTTTGTTGTATGTTAAATATGCATACTTATATAGATATTAACACTGGGTGTTAAATATGCATACTTATATAGATATTAACACCCAGTGTTAATATCTATATAAGTATGCATATTTAACACCCAGTGTTAAATATGCAAATATTCAATAGATATTCAATAGATATTAACACCCAGTGTTAATATCTATATAAGTATGCATATTTAACATACAACAAACAAACACATAGAACAAACATAAAAGCTTTTCACATGAATGTTTGCCCTAGGTGGGAATTGAACCCACGCCCCCTAGTTTAGAAGGCAGGTTCACTACCAACTGAGCCACCGAAGCAGTCGAAAGTTTTTTAGTTTTTAAGACTTAGCTATATATATATTTAAGTATATTATAATACATATTAAAATATATATGTATATATGTTATTCAGTCCTGGCAGCCATAGTGCAAGTTGTGTTTAGTTTGGGGTCAGACGACTATGTGTGCCAAAATGTCCCGAATATTTAATTATTTCGCACTATACCGCTGACCAGCAAGTTTAACCCAACCAGTTGGGTTGCAGAGTAAAGGTTATGACTCATCACAGCCACCCGGGACTCGACACGCACCGCCTCGCCTCGAGCGGTTAAGTATTCTTTATATGAATTTATATGGATATGCGTTCACTATATAAACTTCGGATCGCCTCGGCGTAAGCTGTCATCGCGCGGACGGCGAGTGGCGCACTTTGTGACCTCGCGCCACCCGCAAGTGGTTCACGCGAGGACAAGTAACAATCACTGACAGACTACTCGGAAATTCGTAGGACACGCGACGTTCAATCGTTGATCACGCAAGGTTCACTGGTTGACCACGCGGCGTCCACCCGTGGACCACCCGTTGACCACCAGTTAAGGAGTTCCCGAGTCGCTCCAAAGAGTGAAAACCTTCAAGCTAACACTCCGTATTGCCGCAATAGTGTCGCTGCGCGAATTCAATGAAATGTACGTAGGTACACATAAATGTATAAAATTAAATTTTCTTTGAATTACGAGTAGCTACACTGTCGCCGGTGACAGTGAAGCCTAATAACGGACTTGAGCTTTTCGCAAAACAAATTTAAGAGAAATTTGATAGGACTATTAAATTTTAAACTGAATTCTAGGTCTGCAGAACCACTTGGTTACTAATTAACTGGCTAGACCTTCAGCTCGGTGGTCGGACGACATTATGAAGGTGGTAGGAAGGCAGAACACAGGATTGGGAAAAGAAGACATACACATACATACACAGCTTGAGGTGACTTACTGTTTGAACACACTGGATGTTGTTCGTTTTAATAAATTATTAGCTCCGATGCGACCAGATAAATGTATGAGTCACCTCAAGTGATCCTTTATGTACTTATGTTTTACTTTATTTGCGATGTTTTCTCTGTTTCCGATTAGGATTACGTAATTAATAGTTTTGTTAATACAATAGGACTTACATGTTGTAAACAAAAGTTCCCAAAAATAAACAAGATTAAAGAAAAATACATACACAGTTACACAAACACACAGATCGTCACGCCTTTCCCCCGAAGAGGTTGGAAGAGGTGTAATACAACACCCACACTGGACGATATTCAGATTCGATATTCGCTCAAGAAGAGACCTTATTATAATCATCATCATCAATATTACAGTCTGTTACGTCGCACTGCAGGGACACCGACCTACCCTGCATCGAGGGTGATTGTCTGATCCATCACGCTGGCTCAGTGTGGGTTGGTAGATGTCACATGTCTTTCGAGTTATTCTTCTAGGACATGTCGCTTTCCTCACGCTGTTTTTCATCACCGTTAGAGGTCGTGTCAAATTTAATGCATTTGAATTTTTGCAATAAGAGAAAAGTTCGTTGATGCACGACTAGGATCGAACCCACGACCTCCGGATCGGATGGCGCGGTTCATCCCACTTAACCAATACACCCACACACGTCTCGCGACCTTATTGTACTCTGCATATTTTTTATTAATAACGAGAAATTAAATTTACAAAGAAAGACAATTTTTCAATTTTATTGAACTCGTAATATCTTTTGAATGGAATGTCCTATTTTAATAAACTAAAAAGTTATTTATAGGTATTTAAACAGCCTTGAGGAAAGAAGAAATCATTTATTGAGGCAAAGGTATAAATAACTTTGTCTGATTTTGGTCGGAATATCTACTAAATTTTAAAATGTTAAAAATTAGTTATAGTGTCATAACTACAATAGTTAGACACATGATATCCCTAGTTTTTGTAAATATTGATATGTTCTTTAATGTTGTGGAACATCTTTTTATATTTTATATGCCTGTAAAATATATTTTATAGGCATTTTGGGTAACATTAATGTAGTTTTAGTAGAGATCCTTATTTTTTTTTTAAATAAAATAGTCTATATTAATCAGTGATAATGTAGCATACTAATGGTGAAAGAATTTTTAAAATTGGTCCAGTATTTTTTGAGCCAATTCGTTACAAATATACTTACATACAAATCTTTCCTCTTTATAATATTAGTATAGATTAAAATTGAATTCTGTAAACATTGTACACAACAACAAAAAACAGTGTCTATACTAACTTATTCGCACTTACGTAAGTAGCTCCTATTTAATCTATGCGACAGATTAGCGAAGTACTTAAACAAACTTAACCCTTTCTTAGTCGTAACTTAACACGGGTTTTTCCGCTTAATCTTCAAGAAAGGGTTAGACGGGGCACTTAATCCCGGATCGAAACTCTTTGTTAGGTTTCATTAGATACCTAGGTTTATGGGATACTTACTAGGGGTCACATCCTGATGTGTGCGATTTTGCCTTGGTCTCTGTCTGACTCATTAGAAACGTCATATAAGTGAGAGAGAGAGCAGGATAAGCGAGTAGTACACGTCTGAGTGGAGTGGGGCCCCTATACTAGAACGTATTTTTCTAACAAATAAATTTGAGCATTTTCATATTCTATAGGCCTAAAGCAAAAAATCTCTGACATCAAGGCTAGCTACTCGCCCTATCCAATATTATTTAGTCTTTAAGTTTATTTAGCTGTAGTATGACCTTCCCCCGAAGATCTTTCTGCCAGGTGCAACCTAGAGCTTATGGACTCTATTCAAAAGGGTGCCTACAAATTCCTCTCCGGGTTGCAGCGCCGCTGTTGCAGATGTACAAGGTAGGCGGCGGTTACCATTTACCATCAGGCGGGCCGTCTGCTTGTTTGCAAATCTTCTTGCATAAAAAATCTGGCTGAGTGGTGTGCCTGGAAGAGGCCATCGAAGAAAGAAAAAAAATTGGGCTGACATTAAAACAACGTGCTGTAAAAACTTAAGGTATTGATAGAACTTATTTCAGTTAAATACAAGAAAAGAAAGTCGAGTCTCCACATCAAATAACTCAAACTATTTTGTACGGGACTCGGTACAAAACGTTTTTTTCTTTGACTTTAGCAAACTTGTGTTCTAAAAGTGGTTCACTTTGACACCTAGAACCACCATATTAATATCCTTAAGTGTACACCTACACCCTTCTGTTCTTCGTTATCATCATCATTTCAGTCGGAAGACGTCAACTCCTGGACTAAGTTCTCCCCCAACGATCTCTACAACGACCGGTCTCGCAGCTAGCGCAAGCTGCTTCCCGCTACCCTCACCATATCGTCGGTCTACCTTGTGGAAGGCGTTCCCACGCTGCGTCTTCAGGTTCGTGATCGCCACTCGAGAATCTTTCTGCCCTATCGGCAATGAGCAATCTACGAGCAATGTGCCCTGCTCACTGATATGTCAATTTGGCAATTCTTCGGGCTATGTTGCTTACTGTGCTTCGTCTCCGAATTTCGTAATTTCTGGCTCGATCTTGGAGGACATATTCGAGCATAGCCCTCTCCATTCTTCTTTGTGTGACCTGGAGCCTTCTTATGAGGAACATCGTCTCAATTTCGTAAGTCATCACAGGTGACACACACACACCCTTCCGTTACTCATTGTATACTGGATAAAGATGTCTACTAAATAGATAGGCTGATGATGATGATGACATCGATATCGCAGCTCTGTCTCAAAGTTACACAGATCTGCCATCAATTTGGGCAAACGTCCCGAATTACCGATTTAAATTTCAAATTTGTTCTCATTCAAATCTGGAGACGCATAAATGGGAAGTTACCCTCGATCCGGGGCTGGGGACGAAGCCAAGCGGGGGCAAGTTGGGGCACTTCCCCTGTCTCTATAATTTTTGTTATCTACTCGTAGCTCCGGTGTAAAAAACGCAGAAAAACGAATAACTGTCGATAGATATTTCTGGAAAAAAGGTGGAAAATGAGCTTGATGCATGTTTGTAAGAGGAATTGGCTCATCTTAACAAGCAACAGGAAAGTATGTAAAGAGAGAAAGAAGGTTTTTACTCAACAATAAGGCAGCAAGGGGCTAATATTATAATAAAAATGCTCTCTTTGTTGTCATATAGTCATACACTAGTAACATATTTAGTATCAATTTGAACTCTGCCGCCCTCTCTATGTTGAGCAGTTGTCGTACGATGTGACGTAATTATGTACATAATGTACTTCAAGTAAGGTAAGTGGAAGCAAGATGAAAAATGGGTAAACAAATATCAGCCAATATTTTTAGTGTTTGAGCACATTTTACTTTTTTTTATTACGTCTCACACCTTGGTCTGAGTTTGTCCATTAGAGTAGAGTAAAATTAAAGTATGGTAAAATTTCATCCTTGCCCCATTTACAAACATCTGAGTCCGCCCACCCCCGTCGTTACTTCACTTTCCGATGTTTTCGCTTGATGCCTAATACCGCTCAAATAGATCCCGGAATTGCGTTGAATATTCAAGTGGGGGTAGTTGGAGATTTCATTTAGATAATGTTGCCAGCTTTCAACGTACCGTTATTATTGGGGATTATCCGTATTACTGCGGCTGATTAAAATTGGAGCTGTCTTGGGATTTTAATGCCTAATTAGATTAAAATCTGTTACTGCCATATAAGGCGCTATTCAGGACGCTATTTTGCCAAATCTAAAGGCGGAGACTTTAAACGTAATATTTCCGCCGCGAGCACGCGATCCTATCTGTTTTTTTTTACGCACTCTATGAAGCGTGCTCGCTGCAAGCTTTGAATTAAGGGTTCAAGTGCTTGTTGTGAGCGGCTCGGCTCGTTGAATTGATACAGTGAGCTGTTACGGCAAAACGATACGCTTAGTACTAAATGCGTTATGAGGTTCGACTTCAGCCAGTCTTCGCCTTAAAGTTGTTTTTGAAGTGAAAATTCTAATACGATATCCAACAAGGTTGCGTTAAACGTTTAACGTTCTTGAGGGAATAGAAAGAGACAGAGCGAGAGTGAATGCGTGGCACTCGAACGCATGCGCGTAGTATACCTGTTACAGGCCACCAAGAGCGTTAGCAACGAGTAACGTCTAATATTACAACGCAAAACAGACAAAGAAATTTACACAGAAGTTTCACTTCTTCCGAGCAGAGGGACTCCACGCAATATTAGTTTGACTGAGAGATATTTTCAAGTTCTTTTAACAAATCATATGTTTAAAGCGCTGTTAAAATACCTAATTAGTAAAGCTGCAGGATCCTCTCTAACTTAATAAGAAGACTTCAGGTAAGCTAACTAGGAAATCATGCGACCAACTTACCCACAAAAGCGGTCAAATCGACTGACTAAAAATTTCGAAGCCAGCTTTTAAGTTTCCTTTAGAAAATGCGACAGTGGCGTCAATGTTTACGTGAGTTAAGCTGGTCAGTGTAGTAGGTTATAATTAGCATCCTACACAGTAGACGGTAGATTTATGGCTCTCTAAGGAAGTCTGGAGTTGCGTAGAAATTAACTCAAGAAATAGTGTTTTATTTGTGGTGCATTTTCGTAAAATAATTGCAAAGAAATTGGTATTTAATCTGCTCTATCTATTAAATAATTTAGTTTTAAGTGGCTTCTTGACAAATAAGGCTATTAAAAAACGACGACTGAATATCGTCCGGTGAAATGTGGGTGTTGTATTACACCTCTGTCAGCCCCCTCGGGGGAAAGGCGTGACGATATGTTATGTTATGTTATCAATATAATTATGAACGCCCGTGAAAGTGTTCCTAAAAAAAGTGTGTGAAAGAGTTATTGGTTGGTAAAAACTTTGACCAATGTATAAAGAAACGTTGCAAGCTTGCCTCCGCCTTCACGATTAACACATAACTAATAGACTGTCGAGCCCCAGTTCACGTCAAAAACTTTTCCTCTGTTTGCCAGAAGTTTAACACGTTCTATACACACGCCAAGCTTCTCCTTGTAAGATTGCAGTGTCATACACACGCTGTGTTCAGTGTATTGCGTTTTAGTGACGGCGGCATCCCCAAAGCCATCATGAAACTCTTGTTGGCATTGAACGTGTTCACATGTAATTAGTTTGGAGCAATCTTAAGTACCCTTTGGTGCATGTTTAGTTTCTGATCTGCAACCGTATTTGGGTTTACTCCCAACGGCCACCACGAAAATGGCCATCAGTGGTGGTCCTTAGAACAATATTTTCATTTTTGTCCCAACTGTTGCCTGTGGAGTGTGGGACTCATTGGGACTTGAAATTATTTTTTGTGCCAACGACCACCAATAATCTGCTACCACTGGTGTAAACCATAGCCAATCCAATAGAGCTCTAATATGAAACATGTAACACAGGTGAAATATATAATTCAATTGTCATGACAATGGGAGAGAAGCGGGTTCGAACCCAACCGACGGCACGCACCAATACTTTCATTGTGTGTACATATGTGCGTATTGTATGTCATCTGCTACATGACTGGAGCCCAGTGTATGGCGACAGACTCGCCCGCTGTCACATTTGGGACTGAATATTGTCCGGCGAAATGTGGGTGTTGTATTACACCTCTGCCAGCTCCCTCGGGGGAAAGGCGTGACGATATATAAGACGAAACGTTAAAAATTAAAAATATTTTTTTGACCCAATGAGCCCCACTGGCGGCTATTGGGACAAAGCTTAAAACTTTGTCCTAACGACCACCACTAGTGGCTGTTTTGGTGGTGATCGTTGGGAGCAAGCCCCGTATTTGTGTTACAATTTGGTTGGTTCTCCTGAGACTTTTTGTCCGTCTTTCCAAGGAGGTGTACTCACCTAAGGCTCTATGTACTGATAGAGATTCAAGCTTCGTCTTAACCAAGCAAACTGTGAGTGGTTGACTGTTTGCCTCCAGCTCGCCACCCATTTTATAAAAATAAAATCAAAATAATAATATTCGGGACACTTGCACACACGGCCGTCTGACCCCAAACTAAGCAAAGCTTGTACTATGGCGGCCAGAGACTGATATACATACATAAATATTTTTATAAATACATCCTTAAATTGATAATTAACACCCAGACATGGAACTAACACAAATATTCATCACATGAATGTTTGCCCTAGGTGGGAATCGAACCCACGGCCCCTAGCTCAGAAGGCAGGTTCACTACCGACTGAGCCACCGAGGCAGATTATTTTAAATGGGTTTGCTGACGAGCGCCTGATTCGCATTTTGTATGCTATAGTTCGCCGCTTCAGTTGAGGTCAACATTGACTTCTAAGTGCCGCTTAACCAGAGCGACGCCAGAGTCCGGCGACCTAGACTAACTTCGCATTGGCTTATGGTATTCTATAGCCATTTCGTCAAGAAGAAGAAGACGAGCGAAGAGAGCGAGTAATGATACTGAGGAGCCTCTAAAGTTAACTACAGAGTGACAAAGTGCAATTTTAATCTTTTTTATGACTTTTGCACTTCTGTAATAATTCTTAAATAAATAACTAAGAATTTCCCTTGTATTATGGATTCATTTAACAGCTAATGATGTAGACAACCTCCCTATGTAATGAAATTTTTGATTTGCTTTGTCTACTTATTGAATAAATCAGTCAAAATTGACCCCTTAAAAATGTGGATATTTTTCATAGCTCTATTTTCGCTTGAGAACGGTTTTAAAAAAAACAAGAACATAGGGGCGGAGATATTGTTAATTTAATTGTAAATGATAAACTTCATCATAATCTGACAAATGGTTTTCAAGAAATTTAAGTAGCGCGTTTGTATGGAAATTTCAGAGCGTCGCGGCCCTCTTAAGAGTAAGTCAGAATGTTTGTTTTTTGCCAGACTGCTCAAGAAGGAGGGTTTATGTTTTTCAAGTGTGTGTATGTGTGTACGAGGTTTCTTAGTCACGCCTGCAGCTTGATAAACTTTTACGTGTGAAGTGTCATTTGAATTGATTTGATAGTGGAAGTGACATAGGGTAGCCGGGTTTTCGTTTTCCTTTAAATATTTTTGCTGTTGACGTTGCTTGGTGGCAGTTATACTCATATTATGAAAAATGAACTTGAACTTAAATTACATAACATAACATATCGTCACGCTTTCCCCTGAAGGGGCTGGTAGATGTGTAATACAACACCCACACTTCGCCGGACGATATTCAGTCCCAAATGTGACAGGAGGCGAATCTGTCGCCACGGGCTCCAGTCATGTAGCAGATGACATGCAATACGCACATATGTTCACACAATGAACAAATTGGTGCTTGCCGTTGACTGGGTTTGAACCCGCTGCCGCTGGCTTGCGAGGCGGCCCTTCTCCAACTAGGCTATCATCGCTTAAAATTTTATTACTTATGTAGATATTCCCTCTTAAGTTGTGTAGCCTCGGGTAGTTATACAGTGTTTTGTCTTTTTCTTTCTTTTCAATTTAAAAAGACAAAAGATTGCATAACTATTCCGAGTCTATACAACGATTATTTGTAAGTTTTACACATTACCTTTGTTTAAGAGAATTTTATAAGGTAAAAAGAATTTCTACGAGTCGTTAAAAATAATTCCTCCCTACCTGCCTGCATTTTATCTAGGAAACTAAGAACATAAAACTAAAAATAAACCTGGAAAATATAAATTAACAGCCATATTTTCAACTTCACAAACTTCGGTCAAAGAAGCCGCAGAAAATGTTACCCGCTCCTGACACTGCCCTGGATCTAAGAAGGAGGAGAATTGAAGATGGCAAATTAAACACATTAAGACATAATGCCTTATCTTTTTTTTTTCTTTATTACATAATATAGGCTTGCGTTTGGCCGCCAACATGCCTGATGATAAGCAAGGATACGGCCTACGATGGAGCGCGCTTGCCTAGAAGAAACCGATTCACTCGAGACTTGAAGACACCCAGATTATAAGTGTCAGGGAACACACAGTCTGGCAGAGTATTCCACGCTCTAGCGGTCGGAGAAATGAGGAACCAAACCGTTTCGTGCGTGTTGTAGGTATGTCAACCATAAAGCGATGCCGCTTTTTTGTACTCTTGGTTGTTTTATAGAAGAACGGGCTAGGGAGAATAAGTTCATGCAAACCAGATGCACATTCTTCGAAATGTATCCGATAAAAAACCGAGATCTTATGTTAAAGGATTTTGGTTCAATTTAGCAAGGATATAGATCATTCTCTAGATTAACAAATATGTAGGTTACTTTTGACCGCAGGCAACACCAGTTACAAAACCGAAAGAAGACCTTCTCCAAAATTCTTAGATCCCCGAAAAAATTTCTATTACAGCCAAAAATATGAAAGGTATTTACACTCGGAGAAGCCAAGTAATATCCAGCTTTGTGTGGTGCCATGGAGGAATTTCCTACTGCCCGCTTTTTAAAACCAGAAACCATCGATATATCAATACTACGTACTAGATTTCAACCGAACATTGACTTTCGTCGACTGTTATGTACTGCAATCCGTACACCGTATATATTCGTGTGGCTTCTACACGCACGCAGTTTGGTTGCGTACGGAGAGAGAAAACTATCCTGTAGCGCTGCATGTTTTAATGGTCTGGTAAGACGACATAGCGAATGTTTTAGCGCTGCAGTAAACCTGTAGTCAGTCCACGTAGGCTCTGCTATCATTAAGTTGCGTGATGTGTTTTGTTTGGAACAGCTTCTCTAGTACGTAGTACTTATATCTCAATGCCAGAAACCAGGTTTATTTGTCATTTTTAACCAGAGCTTGCAATTTTGTTTCGGGTCAACGAAAAATAATTTCGTCGGACGCTGTTCTACACGAGTTACGAGTACATGTGGTATGGTCATCAAAGTTTTAATATTGCGTGGTTGTTATTTTTGTTGGAAATTTGCTGTAGGAGCTTGTTACAAGTTTTTATTTAACTTGCCGTGTTAGTGAGTATTTTTACAGAGACCGCGGAGTACTCCATGATGGGGGTGCAACTTCTTTGTTCACCTCTTTTTTCAATCTTCGGCCCCGGGTCTGGAGGCACCAGGGCCTCGAGGTACCAGGGCCTCGATACTACTAACCAATTGTTTATAAATTATAGTAATATATTGTTAATGAATTGTCATTGAAATGAGGTCATTTGACCCCCTCTGCTCCGCACTTTCGCGGCCGCTGTAGGTACTTATGTAACTATGTTCGGCCCAAATCTTAGAAGCTTAATTAGAACCACTTCCTAACATACGATTTCACAGATGTATATATGTATTTATTAAAAGCTTGTTTTAAAAAAAATGTTTTTGTGATGTGATTTCAGTGATGAATGATGAAGAAAATATGATGATGATGAATGATGATGAAGGTGTAGGTAGTGTCCGTTTGCTTGTAGTTATATTGGGTTCACGCGTTATGTACTAGAAATTAGATTAATGCCGCTTCATCCATAGATAATTTCGATAAGTTTTTCAGTTCAAATTTGTGGCGATATGAACAAGTGTTTGAGGAAATTTGGGGACTGCAATCTCAATTGAGGCAACTACTAGTTTCATGAGCAGTCTATAAAAATACCATCGCAAAATAAAATAAAAATTTAACTCTGGTCGACAGAAGCGTACATAATACGCCTGTTCTTTCACAAAAGACTTTTGTTAGCAAACGTTACTAAAATGGTGTGCGAAATAGAAAGAGGTTTCGGTCAAAGAGTGTGAGAAGAGTAGATGAGGTTGATTGAGTCAAATTTTGACTTGTAAGATGCTTATTAAATGGAAATTGTATTATACTGTCCTACCAAACCATGATGAGGAGTGAAACTTAGATGAGGAGTGAGGTTGATTGAGTCAAATTTTGACTTGTAAGATGCCTATTAAATAGAAATTGTATTATACTGTCCTTAGTGAATAGTCTGTATTAATTATGTATGTGCTACTTTTTAACCCCCGATGCAAAAACTAGGGGTGCTGTAAGTTTGACGTGTCTCTCTCTGTGTGTGTGGCATCGTAGCTTCAGGAACGGATGAAGCGATTTTGTTTTTTTTCAATGTCCATTGTTCTTAGCTATTTTTGATGAAAATTGGTGTTGATGAAAATCGGTGGTGGGGTTTTTTTTAATTTTTAATTTAAACTTGTGTTATTACGCACCGGCTGGCCCCGGCGTTTTAATTTACCCCGACAATCACAGCAATGCATACATCTACGTATAGACACTCTTGATCACGTCACTTTTTAGACAAAACCCAAGTAAAAATCGTTTTATCCGTTTGTGAGATACAGTGCCACAGTATTATTACTTCGGTTTTCTTTTGCATCGAATGTTAAAAAGAAGCTTACTCCCAACTATCACCGCCAAATTGCCACCATTGATGAAAACTAAAGTTAAAACGATATAACTCTAAGATGAAGAACCAATTTTTGATAATGCTGTAACACAGCTTAACTATTTAATCCTAACTAATATTTTAATGCGAAAGTGAGTTCATTTGTTTGTTTGTTTGTAACGCTTTCACACCCTAACTACTCAATCCATCCATCCATCCATCAGCCATGGGACGTCCACTGCTGGACATAGGCCTCCCCCATAGATCTCCAATAAGACCGGTTGGTAGCGGCCTGCATCCAGCGCGATCCTGCGGTCTTGACAAGGTCATCTGTCCACCTTGTGGGTGGACGTCCTACGCTGCGCTTGCCGGAACGTGTTCTCCATTCGAGGACCTTTCGACCCCATACTCAATCAACTACTCAATCAATCATCATGAAATTTTGCATACACGTTGTCTGGGTTCCAAAAAAGGACATAAGGTACTTTTTATCCCGAAAAAATAACGGTTCATAAACCGCGGGGCGCAGGTAGTTTTACATTGTAATGACAAAATGTTAAGAATAATAATTATTTTAAAAGACCCAACGGCCCCCCTGGCGGCAGTTGGGACAAAAATTAAAACTCTACCGCTGGTGGCTGTTTTGCAACCGATTCAAAGCGATAATGTTTCTAGAATCGGTAACACATAAACGCTAGCCGCTGATTGGACGATTCTACAAAATGATTGCATAACATTCTTCAAGCTAGTAGGTATTTTGTCCAATGAGCAATGCTGGCATAAACAGATTCGCTTGGAACAGATTGCAACTTCTCTAGAACCCCTGACTAAAAAATACAATTTCTGACAAGATATAACGAGCATTCGGAACATCAACACAGGACTTATGTCTGGACTGCCTCGGTGGCAGTTGGTAGTGAACCTGCCTGCTGAGCTTAGGGTTGTGGGTTCGATTCCTACCTAGGGCAAACATTCATGTGACGCACATTGTGTTTGTGTGTTAATATCTATAAAGGTATAAATTTAAAAATATAAATGTATTTTATCAGTCTCTGGCAGCCATAGTGTGAGCTATGTTTAGTTTGGGGTCAGAAGGCCGTATGTGAAAAATGTCCAGAATATATAAATCTTATATCTTTAAATGTGCAATTCTTGTATATATATAAATATAATTGGAATCTCGGAATCGGCTCCAACGATTATCATACAATTTAGTATATAGGGGGTTTCGGGGGCGATAAATCGATCTAGCTAGGAATCATTTTTAGAAAATGTCATTTTATTCGTGTTTTATCGATAATCAACTTAAACATAAACTTAGAAGAAAAATAACAATTAGGAGGCGTTTGAGTAGTCTCAACTGAAAAATATGACTCTTCCTGACATCTATTGGCGAATAATAATACTATATTTTGTGAGCAACTAATTGCTTTAACGACACAACAGCAGATGGCGTTGTTAAGTAACACGAAGTCAATGAGTGTTTGCTTTGAGGTTAGACTAAAATCAATTGTTTATTTATGTTATTTGTGCACGTGTTCACTTAAAAATGCCTAAACGATCTTGGAAAAAAACGCTTATAGATGGATGTTTGTTACTCTTACACGCGAGAACGGCTGAACAGATCTGGATGAAATTTGACACAGAGATAGGTTACAGTCTAGAATAGCACGTAGGATACTTTTTAGCTGCGGGTGAAACCGCAGGGCGCAGCTAGTGTTTTTTATATGTGACCTCCACCTAGCAACAGAATGTGTGTCAAGCCTATATCCCTTCTGTACATAAACATATATCCTTAGTCATTGACCCAGGATAGGTACAGAATGTATGTCAAGCCTATCCCTTCTCTTCATAAACACTTATCCTTAGTCTTTGACAGCCTAGGTACAGAAGAAGTTGCGCTTGGCACCTACGGCGTTGCAAAACTGCTAAAGTTGGAAACAGACGTTTTTAACTTTACCTCGCTTCTTTATTCTGCATGCTTCGTTAAATAAACTATGGTGTGGAAACGACATGTTTTTGAATTTAGAATACCTTAAAAAAACCTAGCGAACAAAAAAGGTTGTATAGATCTAAATGTGCACAAAATTAAGTTAAAGGTAAGCTCAAATTGAGCTCATTTTGGGGAGCCCGGTGTATGGCGACAGACTCGCTCCCTGTCACATCTAGGACTGAATATCGTCCGGTGAAGTGTGAGCATTGGATTACGCCTCTGCCAACCCCCTCGGGGGAAAGGCGTGACGATATGAATGTAAGCTCATATTGTATTTGTTGTTTTTTGTTATCGAAATTAAAGGTGGGATCTCAAACCAGCCTAACACCACATCGAATCAGGCGGGAATTTTCTTCTAAATAAGTAACCTACTCTGTTACCTATGAGTGTGACTCATTAGGAATTCGGAAAAAAGAGATGAAACCAGTAAGAGTCCCAGCAGACTGCAGGCTTCCTGTTGGCCAATAGTTTAGACGGCTTCTTAATCAGTGTGAAGAGGTATGCAAATGCGCACATTACAGCGATTTAGCATCGGCTGCCATTGCCTTCAAACTAGTAGTAACAGCCCAACCCGACCAAATATCGGCCGATAGAAAGTCTGCAGTCTGCGGGGAGTCTAACAGCGTGATTATAATTTTAGGGAAAAAATCCCAATGAGTCACAGTCACTTATTTGAGAACTATCCCAATCCCATTTGGGAATTAACCAATTCCAAACTCTTTATCCGAATTCCTAAGGAGTCACACTCATAGGTACCTAACAGTAGCAAAGTCCCAAATGGGATTTGGAAAATTCCCAATACTCAATTGGGAACTCCACCTATAGTTCCTAATAACATAATTCGCTTTTGAGCTTTTTTTATTTATAAATATGGCTGTTAACGTTGAGCATCGACTACAGAAAAAATAAATTTAAGCTTTCCACCTTCATAACGTTTTCAATAATTTCAGTGAGATGTTTTTTTTTCTGTTAACAAAGATGAGTTTTCTTTATAAATTGGTACTTGAAATTGATCATATTACATATTTGAAAGCAAAGCGTATAGGTGTGTCAAATAGGTAAGGACAGCAAAAAAAACTATAAATTTGAAAGGTGTATGAAGTTGAATGGTTATTAATTTTTGAAAATCGTTATATGATGAATATTTAGCTAATAATAAACGGTTATTTTAAAGTAATTTTAGTTTTTATACCTTTTTCTTAGACGGTGAAAAAAAGATCAAGTTTTTAAAATGTTTTATCCAATCATTTTTTTTTTATTACTAAATAGGCTTGCGTTTGGCCGCCAACATGCCTGATGATAAGCAATGATGCGGCCTACGATGGAGCACGCTTGCCTAGAAGAAACCGATTCACTCGAGACTTGAAGACACCCAGATTATAAGTGTCAGGGAACACACACTCTGGCAGAGTATTCCTCACTTTAGCGGTCCGTATGAGAACTAATAAACCAAAGCGTTTCGTGCGTGTTGTAGGTATGTCGACCATAAAACGACGCCGCTTTTTTGTACTCTTGTTTGTTTTATTTTAAAAAACGCTGAATTGTGTGAGCGAGAATGCTCGCTCAACGCTCTTAGAATGAGACAGCCCCTCGTGACTCCTGTGTCTCCACAACTCCTTGCGGATTTGGGTCAAATTCAAACTTAATAATTGTATTAAAATGCCTGTGAAATTTCATAAAAACCGGATCAATGTATGTACTTAATTTTAACATCATGCAAATGCGAGTAAACTAAACAGGCTGTTTTTTAAACGATTGACATTATTGTTATATTTTAATAATATTTTAAAATATTATAAACGCGAAAGTTTGTAAGAATCTGTGGATGTTTGTTACTCTTTCACGCCAGAACGGCTGAACAGATCTGGATGAAATTTGGCACAGAGATAGTTTATAGTTTAAAACACATAAATCGCTTTTTAACCGATTAAAACCGCGAGGCGCAGCTAGTCAATGAATAATATGAAAATAGAAAATTGTTTTCTAAACTTAAATGTATCACTGCTCATTTCTTCTACCATATTTTAATAGGTAAATATCAAATCCAAGAATTTTGAAAAAACAACCTGGTCAAGAGTATGTAACCGACGAACGTGTATAAAAAGACTCATGGAAGTAGAAGAAGCAAAATATGTATGCCAGGATCATAGCAACAGGGGCTTACCATGAGTTTTGATATTAACGAAAACTTTTATCGTTTTCGTTTGGCTCCTTACATTTCAATAAAGCGCCCCTGGCGGAAACGTTAAGGAACTAGGCTAAATGTATGGAGCCAAATGAAAACGAAAAAAGTTTTCGTTAACTATCAAAACTCTTGGTAAGCCCCTGGAGATAAGTAGTTTCTGCCTGCTCCTACAGAAAAAATGCGTGGCTATTTGTATGATCAATTTTTTTAATTTATCCTAAAAAAACAATCTCAACCTCCAAGCAAACTTTCTTGCTATCTCTACATGGTCTGATGCTATTTTAATATGCTAATGGTACAAAATAAATTTGGTATAGGCATTTTATGGGAAATGAAGTATAAATTCAATTTCGCGAGGGTGAGGGGATGCCTTTCTTAGGGTTGAACCGCACTAGGATGCAATTTTTGACGTAATGTCGCCGACTGACGTTACGAAACTCACGTTCCGCTTTCCGGGTAGAGACACACAGATTTTGCTGTAGAATGTGATGTACGATACTGTTATGTAATTTAAAACGGATTGCAAAGGACGTGCAATATTCTATTCCATATCTATAGTGTAGTATTATTTTTCCTTTTATACTTTTTTAGGATAGTGTAAATAGTCTTAAGGTTTTTGATACACTGATACTCTGATAAATTCCTTTACCCTCAGTTAGGTAGGTGTGTAGACTCTGAACCTTAAGTCTAGATATCCATACATTGCGCTTCACCCTACCTTTAGGTGATACGTAACGCTGTATTAGATAAAGCAAATATGTACTCATTGATATATAGGTTAAGCGTTGCGATATTTTTAACTCTATCTATCTTTACCGACGTAGATGCTACATAATTGAAGCGTGAGAAATATCTCTATTTCTTTTTAGCGAATTGAGGTGCGAGCAAGGACATTTTATGTGACGTTTCAAATCGACTAATTTCTATACAAATTTGTCGATTTGCTCGAATTGAAACATCAGGGACCCTATTCGGAGATTTGAGATTTTCATCTCACTTTTTTTCGTCCTTGTTGCTCTCGTTTGAAACGTCATAGGTGTGAAAGTGACCAAGATAAAATCTCATCTCATCTCACGCGTAGGAATAGCCCCACAGTTTAGATGTCCATGCTCGCATAGAAGTGACAAACAGAGTGTGCTATCCGAGGCGCCTTTCGCAGTAAACGTAGCTTAAGACGTCTCCCAGGCGGAAGAGGTCTGCGGTGGCAGCTAAAGGGCCGCCATTAGCCACCAATTCAAAAGTCCATTGGCCACAACCGCACCGTGATTGGCCGCGTCAGTCTGAGAAACGCCTAAAGCTTTTGTAGCGTCGTGACGTGGTGCGGTCGCGCTTTTGTGGCGTCGCTAATATCCTAGTGCAGTTCGACCCCCATCCCTCGGTCCAGGGTAGGTTTATATCTCAGAGATAATCTTAGTTTAGTGCTTTCTGTATTTTTTGCATTATCTAGAGGACCTGGTTTATGGTTGGTTATTTATTTGCAATATTTTCTTGGGGATGTTTCAATTTAGGGTGAAATCGTTTCGGATGGGAAATATGTTCGGGAAATTTCTACTGAGGGTTATAATTTAATGCTTATTTAGTGGTAAATAAAATTTATTCCAAATAATAACAAAATAAGAATTGAGTGCTAAGACAATTTATGTATGTATGTGTTAATATGTTTCTTTCAGGCAACAGTTGCCTTGAAGTTCCGCTATCGTATTGTCGATTAATAGGCTGATTGGCTTAAGCAATAAGTAAATGCAATTGGTAAAATTAGCTCTCTCATGACATTTCCGAGTAGCTGCAACATCGTTCTTCTAAAGCATATTCTTTTCTGATTTTAGGATTCTGTAATATCCCTGGTGTTTATTACAGATATCCATAGCTTGTTTATCAGGTATGCCGTACAAAAATAAAAACATTTTTGTTCGTATTTTCGGTGCGGACAGGTACAGTGAAGTGAGAGGCAATCATGTTTGACCAACCTGTACGAAATAACATATTATTAGAATAGCAACAGCAATAAGTTCGGTTATGTGAGTTGACAATGGAATTGAATATTGTATACTCGTAGTAAGTTTCCACCTAGCTTAATTATCAACCTAATCCGCAGTTAAAGTTTATAGAATCGTGCGGAACCCAACCAGCGGCGCCATTAGCGGAGTTGCATGGTAATCCGGCGGTAGCAACCGACCAAGTTTGAGTAATTACCTAACGCAAACAGACTATGCCCAACTACTTGTAACGTTAACAACAACGGTCGCTTTGTGCTGGGTAGACTTACGACTTTTGGGACTAAGTACACTCAAAATAAGTGTTATGTTTTTGGAGCATGAAAGTCTGACCAGGGGCCCTATTCGGAGATTTAAGATTTTCATCTCACTTTTTTTCGTCTTTGTTGCTCTCGTTTGAAACGTCATAGGTGTGATCAGCTGCTGAAGTGGAGGCCATTTTTATTTTGCAAAAGCGAGCGGTCCGCGCTATCTACGGAATGGGTCCCCGTGAATCATTGAGAGATTTATTTAAAGAAATAAATATTTTAACTTTACCTTCTTTATATATCTTTGAAAATATTATGCACGTTCGCAAAAATCTACATAAATTTAAATTGAACAGTGACTATCACAATTATAACACTAGAAATAAGGATAGGATAGCTGTACAGAGATTTAGACTGACTAAGTCAAGAAAGTCATTTTTAGGCAACTGCGTTAGTTTTTACAATAAAATCCCGAAAAATATAACAGGGCTCACCGAGGGAAAATTCAAATCACATGTAAAAACTACATTAATGAAAAGAGGATATTATAAGGTTAAGAATTATTTAGAAGATAAAGATGTCTGGAGCCTTCCACTTCCGCCAAGTAGCCACTAATATTTATAGATATTACCTAGTTGTAAGCCAAAATTTGTGAGACTAATTTATTTATTATTTGAAAAAATAATGCCCCTCAGTTTCTTGCCTGTTCTTCTGAGTAGAGGCTTTTTATCCGAACAAGGCGGTCGAGTCTATTTAAATAACTTTGACGTTCATAAGTGTATCTTTGATACCTAAATTGAATAAAAACATTTTGACTTTGACTTTGACTTGAGAGTGACCAAGATAAAATCTCATCTCACGCGCAGGAATAGCCCCCCAGGAGGGCTATTCCTGGCTATTCCTACGCGTGAGATGAGATGAGATTTTGTCTTGGTCACTCTTACACCTATGACGTTTCAAACGAGAGCAACAAGGACGAAAAAAGGTGAGATGAAAATCTCATATTCCGGATAGGGCCCCTGGCCTAGCCACTCGATTTATACGATACATACATACTTACTTTTTTAAAGTTTGACTGTGATTTTTGTTTTTATTATTGACTGTGTCAGTGGATCGCAAGGATAGCCCAGCCTCTCGCCTGTCGCCTCTCAAGCCAGAGGGAGCTAGTTTCGCCCAGCCGAAGACACGCACCAATTTATTCATTATGTTAACATACTTTAAAATGCATGTGTGCGTATTCCATGTCATCTACTACATAACTGGAGCCCGGTGTATAGCGACAGGCTCCCCCCTGTCACATTCGTATAGGCTGAGTGACTAACTGACTAGCCCTGTATGGCAATTCAGCTAACCATAGCCAACGCTAAAAAAACGGATTTTTTTCAGGAAAATTGTTGTTCTTTCTTTTGTTTTCAGGAAGTTATAATTTGTTATGAGGTAATATAGATTATGTATTTTACTAGTGTAGGCTCTGTTAAAATTTAAAAAAGCACACTTTAATAAAATATACAATTTAAAATACACATATAAAAGGACTGTATATTTTTTGTCGCGAAACCCTGCGACGTTTTATCGCAAGATCGTTTTGTCGTGACTTGTCGCACGTCTACCAGACCTTGTTGCGGGTGCCGTGAGCCCGCTGAATCACGGCAGTATAATTTCCTGAATGCAATAGAGGATGTTGTGTCGAAGCGATTCTTCATGCCATGTCGTTATGTCGCCGGCTGAGCTTATTTCAGCTTATTTCACGGACTTTGGATAAAACTTTATTACATTTTGTGTGTTAAATTCGTTACAAGGCTGCTTGGGATTTTGTAAAGTTGTACAACACAAAGAAGCGGCTTAGTGAGCTGCTTTTATTCTCAACAGCTCATGTTATTACGTTTAGTTTCTTTCACGTAAAACTAGATGGCGTGGCAAATAATAGCTGTTAAAGTTGACAGAATATTTTAAGCTATACCTTGATTTTGTTGTTACTGATTGTTACTGACTGATTGTTGTTACTTACTAGCTGCGTCTTGCTGGTTCACCTGCGGTGAAGTGGTTGAAAAGTATCCTATGTGCTTTTCCAGACTATCCTATCTATCTTTGAGACAAATTTCATTCAGATCAGTTTAGCCGTTCTGGCGTGGGTGAGTAACAACCATAGATCCATCCATTCAAACGTTCACATTTTATTAAAATTATTTTGATAATATCTGTGAGCAATTTGTTAGCAATATTCAACTCTAACTCTAAGCAATGTCTGCTCCACTTAGGAGTCCGGCGACCACTTTAGACTTGATTTTTGAATTTGACTTTTTTTTTGACTTCTTTGACTTTGAATTGGCTTAAGGTTTTCTATAGCCATTTCGTCTAGAAGAAGACTACAAGCGAAGAGAGCAAGTAATGATACTGACGAGACTCTAAAGTTACCTACAGAGTGACAAAGTGCAATTTCAATTTTTTTTTATGACTTTTGTATTTCTGTAATCACTCTTAAATAACTAAGAATTTCCCTTGTATTATGGATTCATTTAAAAGATCATTACCTTATATCTATGTAGGCAACCTTCCTATGTAAAGGAATTATTGATTTGCTTTGTGTATCTATTGAATAAATCAGTCAAAAGTGACCCCTTACAAATGCGGATATTTTTCATAGCTCTATTTTCTCTTGAGGACGTTATTTAAAAAAAAACAAAAACATAGGAGCGGAGATATAGTTAATTTAATTGTACATGCTAAATTTCATCATAATCTGACAAATGGCTTCCAAGAAATTTGACAAGCGCTTTTGTATGGAAATTTCAGAGCGTCGCGGGACTCTTAAAGCGATATTTATCAAAGGTAGACAGACTAAACATATTGACATAAGCTGTCACAAAACAAAACTTCCGCGTACTCTACGCCCATAGTATTAAACGTTGTATAGCCTCGACATAGTTATTCAGTGTTTTTCCTTATCTTTTTTTGTTAAGTACATTTTTAACTCAATATGAAAAGACAATACAGTGACTAACTATTCCGAGGCTACGCAAAGTTTGTTGGTAAACTCTCCTCTCATTGCTCTTTAAATATAGCCACTGTAATACATTAATAAAAAGAGGATATTATAAGGTTAAGAATTATTTAGAAGATAAAGATGTCTGGAGCTTTCCACTTCCGCCAAGTAGCCACTAGTATTTATAGATATTACCTAGTTGTAAGCCAAAATTTGTGAGACTGTAATTTATTTATTATTTGAAAAAAATAATGCCCCTCAGTTTCTTGCCTGTTCTTCTGAGTAGAGGCTTTTTATCCGAACAAGGCGGTCGAGTCTATTTAAGTAACTTTGACGTTCATAAGTGTATCTTTGATACCTAAATTGAATAAAAACATTTTGACTTTGACTTTGACTTTGACTTTGACTTTGACTGTGTTTTTTTTTATAAACTGCCAGATTCTTAAGAATATAGGAAAATAAGCAACATTATTATCAAAACAAAAAACTAGGCTACAAAATGTTGTACTCTATGTCACTTCCACTATCAAGACGATTCAAATGACACCTCACATGTCGAGATCCATCAAGCTATTTAGGCTTTAGGGCTTGCCAAAGAAACTTCATATATACATACAAACATACCCACATACATTCAAACATACATACCTACCAATTCCTATCCTACTTTCCTCTCACCCATCTGTGTGGAGGCACACATCCTAACACTCTTCACACACGCACCAAACAATGTTTTTCTTTTAAATAGTCAGTCCAATTTTACTTTATTTAAAAATCAAAATTGTGTTTAAATTTCTAAAATTTACTTTGTTTTAGTCTGCCATTAATTTAATGTAAAGACGTTCAAGTGGACGCCCACGATACTGGGTTTTCCAAGTGCGGGGTTTTACACACAGGAAAGTGCTTGTTTATCGTGCAAATAGTTTGATCCTACTAATATTATAAACGCGAAAGTTTGTATGTATGGATGGATGGATGGATGGATGGATGGATGGATGGATGGATGTTTGTTACTCTTTCACGCCAGAACGGCTGAACAGATCTGGATGAAATTTAGCACAGAGATAGATTATAGTCTAGAATAGCACATAGGATACTTTTTAACCGCGGGTGAAACCGCGGGGCGCAGCTAGTAATAAATATGTTCTTGAAAAACATAACCGTCCTTATTGCGTAGTCGGGTAAAAAGGGAGGAAAAGCTTTCTTCCTAGTTGGTTTAGCTATCCTCTTCCAATTTGTACGCGCTGTGTTTTTTTAAGTTTCTTTGGGTCTCTAAAACACACAAATCATTAACTATGTTAAATCAACTCATAAAAGCAACAGCATTAAGCTTTTCTCTAAGTATCGTTATTTCGAAGTATCGACGATCCGCCGCGGTCGGCGGTACATTAGTAACGGCTGGAGTGGTCGGATTGAAAACGGCCCGGGTAATGCAATTATTATGTTAGTGATGTGCTTTTATCGAATATCGATAGTCTAAACTACGTTTCAAAATAGGATTATTGAACAGTACTAAAAAAGTATGAAGCGATTATAGTCTAGTTAGAAAAGGCCTGCCTCTCAAGCAAGGAGCGGGTTCGAACCTAGCCGATGGCACGCACCAATGTTCATTGTGTGAACAAATGTGCCTATTGTATGTCATCTGCTACATGACTGGAGCCCGGTGTATGGCGACAGGCTCGCCCCCTGTCACAGGTGGGACTGGATATCGCCCGGCGAAGTGTGGGTGTAGTATTACACCTCTTCCAGCCCCCTAGGGGAATGGCGTGACGTGACTAGGCTATCCTAGCATATCCTACTATCCTACTAATATTATAAACGCGAAAGTTTGTAAGAATGGATGGATGTTTATTACTCTTTCACGCCAGAACGGCTGGACAGATCTGGATGAAATTTAGCACAGAGATAGATTACAGAATAGAATAGCACATAGGACTTTTTAACCGCGGGGCGCAGCTAGTTATGAAATATTTAATATAATAAAAATATAATTTAATTAAAATATATTTAAATAAAATGTTTCCTCACCATTGAAGCTTGTCAAGTCTCATCTTTCGTGGCCTGAACTATATGTATGTGGCGAATTTTCCTGATACTAACATTTAAATGTTAGTGCAAAGATTGATTTCAAGCATAGTTATCAATTATTATAATTATTGTATGTACACAATACACAATATTGTCTACGCACTTATGTTCTGTATGACCCGTATGCTAAAACTACAAGCATGCGGGCTTGTTTGTGTGTTTGTTTATTTAGCGGGGCATTTTCCGCACTTAACCACTTGATTGAGCCATTGTGCGTGAACTCTTCCTCTCTTTCCATCCCCTCAGACCAACCAACCCAGGTGCTCCCAAAAGGTTAGCAGCCTTGCATGCGGGCTTAAATACATGTTTTTCATATCGATATAATTATTTTCCCCATCCCTAATTCACAGAAGATTTACTCGCCTGGCGTCCGGTGGCTTGGCTAACCCTGGGCTGCATTAACAAGATATCGATCAGGTAGACACCTCCGCTGCATTTGGTAGAATTAAACGACTGCAGAATAGACCGGGCTTAGGCTAAAGCATCATTTACATAGGCTATATTTTATTAGACAGTTATGCTGTACACGACTTTGTAATTGGAAAATTTCGATAATTTTCTTCTAATCAGTCGACTTATTAATTGACTGGTAGCCGGAATTGGCTTTATTGTGGATCATTTTGACACTTATGGGTCCGGCGACCTCTTTAGACTAACTTCGCATTGGTTTTCTGTTGCCATTTCGTCTAGAAGAAGTCCGTCTAGAAGATCCTGACGAGTGTCTAAAGTTATCTCAAGAGTGACTAAGCTCTAAATAATTTAAGATTAAAAAAACATATCTCAAGACTGACAAAGTGCAATTTCAATCATTTTTTAGGTTTTTTGTATTTCTCTAATCATTATTAATTAACTGAACAGTTTCCTTGTATTATGGATTAATTTAAATGCAGACAACCTTTCTTTATAAATGGATTTTTGATTTGCTTATTTTTGTCGTCTTTGATCTATTAAATAAATTCGGGCAAAGATCCGTACAGAAATCGGACATACGAAAGCATTTTTGTCGAAGCTAACGCTCGCTCGGTCGGCTATGGAAGTTAAGTTAACAGAAAGCTTGAAATAAAACCGATTTTAGTCAGTTAGACAATAAGGGCGTTAGGTTCCAAAGCATTTTGATGTTTTATTCTCACCAGTACCAAGGCAGTACACAAGGTGTAAAAACAACTACTTACCAACTAATGTGTAATGTAGTTGGTAGTCGTTTTTACACATAAGTTATAAGTAGGTAGTTATCAACTGCATTTCGACCAATTTGATGTTAGAAGAGTCACTTGCACTAAACATAGGAGTTGCCTAAATTCTTGCTTAATATAGTTTAAGAGTCCCGTGACGCTCCAAATTTTCCATACAAACGCGCTTGTCAAATATCTTGGAAGCCATTCGTCATATTATGACGAAATTTGGCATGTACAATTAAATGACCTTTATCTACGCCCCTATGTTCTTGTTTTTTTTTAAAACGTCTGTAAAAGAAAACACAGCTATGAAAAATATCTGCATTTGTAAGGGGTCACTTTTGACTGATATATTTAGTAGATAGATAAAGCAAATCAAAAACACCTTTACATAGGGAGGTTGTCTACATCATTAGCTTTCAAATTAATCCATAATCCAAGCGAAATTTTTAGTTATTTAAGAATGATTACAGAAGTGCAAAAGTAAAAAAATTTTTTTTATTGAAATTGCACTTTGTCACTCTGTAGATAATTTTAGAGGCTCGTCAGTATCTTTACTTGCTCTCTTCGCTCGTCATCTTCTTTTAGACGAAATGGCAATACAGAACCTTTAGCCAATGCGAAGTTAGCCTAAAGTGGTCGCCGGACCCTTAATCTACTCCTAGCTACATTTTTTACACAAACCTTAAGCCATTTCCTAGGAGAATCTTAACCTTATGTGCCCGATAAGCGAATATTTCGATAGGAGTAGTTTAAAGCTAGTTAAGCGAGGATTTAGGCAATTTTTATATTTAGCGCACGTGCATGGCCATTAGGGAAATATTTACGGTACAGTGTCGCAAAGGTTTATTTTTCATTCAACAAAAATGTTACAACTTGTCTATCAGAACGCAAACTACAGCTAAAATGTTAGATAGGCTATTTACCTACCTCATGACGATATTCTTGTCGCATGCAATAAACAGCGTGGTTTTACAAGAAGCTTTTCAAAGTTAAGTGGGTTCAAAGCAGCGTATGTCGTTTCTATTTTGCGCTAGTCGCCTCGTTATCCAACCGAAGATTTACAAAGTGGGGTGACCTTTCCTGGCTGTACCTAGATATTGATTAGGTGTCTGCCTACCTTAGGCTCAACGCACACTAGAGAACGCGGGTACGCGGAGACGCGAAATGGAGGCGCGACGAGGCAGGAGCTACCGTAGAAAGTCAACTTTTCAATTTTACATACATAATATCGTCACGTCTTTCCCTCGGAGGCTGGCAGAAGTTTAGTGTAATACAATACCCACACTTCGCCGAACGATATTCAGTCCCAAATGTGACAGGGGGCGAGCCTGTCGCCGTACACCGGGCTCCAGTCATGTAGCAGATGACATACAATACGCACATAATTATGTTCACATAATAAACATAAATTGGTGCGTGCCGTCGGCTGGATTCGAACCCGCTCTCTCTGGCTTGACAGGCGGGCCTTCTCCAACTAGACCATCGTCGCTGTTTCATTTTACCGAAAGTTAAAAAATATCTTCACTGCGTTGCGTCCTTGCACCGGTGTAAACCGGTATACTGGGTGATATCAGTGAACAAAGTTATAGTTTCCTCATTTCAAAAGACGACGCTTAGGGCCTAAGCGAAGCTACACTCCGAAAAGGTACTAAAATGCTACTCTGTAACACATTACAAGTACATGGTTAATAACAAGTGGTAGTAGGCAGAAAAAATATTGGATACACAAAACACACAATTATTTGTGCAAATATTCACTATGTGTATGTTTTGTATTGTTTAAGATGCAAAGGTTAAAATTGGCTTGAAAGAGAGTGGCGATGGTCTTTCCCTATCCGCGTCTATGTGTCTATGTGTTTGGCTTCGACTTTATGACGTCGACCAGGGAGCTTACCACGAATTATAAAAGTTACCAAAAACTTATTTCGTGTTCGTTTGGGTCCATACATTTCACCTAGTTCCGTAACATTTCCACCAGGTGAAATTATCAAAATGTATGGAGTCAAACGAAAACGAAAACAAATTTCGTAACTATGAAAACTCATGGTAAGCCCGCAGAAACAGTATTTGCCTGTTGCCTGTTCTTCTGAGTAGAGGCTCTTTATCCGAACAAGGCGGTCGAGTCTATTTAGCTTCAACTTTTCAGCAAAACTACGCTACGCTCTTTTTAACCTACCTTACACACCTCAACCTCACCTCAACTCTCCAGTCTGCGCCGTGCCTTGCTTGCCGTGGATTTACTAAGGGCGAAGTTGGTTTGAAACTACTTAAATACTAACGGTTTTAAATTTACCTAATGGGGTCTGAATGTACTTACTGGTGAGCTGACCTGGAAATTTCCTTTGTCTTTTATTGTGATGCTTAGAATGTAGTGGTATTCAGGTATTTGTTGAAACGGGAAATATTTTTCGGGTTTGTGTAACTGTGTAAGTATTTATGTATGTTGGTCAGTTTCTGTGTGAATACCGCCACGGGTTGATCGATTCTGGATTGCTATTTATTCGTCTTTGTATCTGTATATATTCGTCGTTCTTTTGGGGGCTGAGCTACCCACGTCCGTAGGAGTGTACTCAATTTTGATTCCCTACACGTGGTCCCCGGGTAGTGCTAACCGGGTAGCAAACTCTGGTGGGAGGCTTCGGCCGTGGCTAGTTACCACCCACCGGACCAAGGCATGCCGTGAAATGACCTAGTCGTGTTTCGGGATGTAGTCTGGTGTAACCGTTCCGAAGACGGGTCTGAGCAGTAGCGCACTTGTAGCGCCTCACTCAACTGCCGTCTTTGTACTTCTTCACTCTTTAAAACTTCAAGGCTAGAGTGAATAGGTACTTTATAGGTCGTCGTGCTCCATCCTAGACCACAGCGTCGCTTAACATCAGGCGAGTTGGTCGACGTCGACCTTCTCTACATTAAAAAAAAAAAAAAAAAAAAATCTGAAATGTCATATGTTGAATGTCACATGCAGTCAGTGTAAATTTACTATTTGACGTTTTTATCCCCCGAAGTAAAAACGACGAGGTGTTAAAAGAGGATATTATAAGGTTAAGAATTATTTAGAAGACAAAGATGTCTGGAGCCTTCCACTTCCGCCAAGTAGCCACTAGTATTTATAGATATTACCTAGTTGTAAGCCAAAATTTGTGGGACTGTAATTTATTTATTAAGTATTTGAAAAAATTATGCCCCTCAGTTTCTTGCCTGTTCTTCTGAGTAGAGGCTCTTTATCCGAACAAGGCGGTCGAGTCTATTTAAAAACTTTGACGTTCATAAGTGTATCTTTGATACCTAAATTGAATAAAAACATTTTGACTTTGACTTTGTTGTAAGTTTGATGTTTCTGTGTGTGTGCGACGACAAGGTGTTATAAGTTTGACGTGAATGATGTGTGTCTGTCTGTGTCATCGTAGCTCCGGAACGGATGAACCGATTTTGATGAAAAAAGAATATGCTGTTTGAAAAGTGAATTAGTCGGGAGTGTTTTTAGCTTGTCCTCGACAAGCTAAGAACACTCACAGTTTTTTAAAATTTAATATTTATCTTTTTTTTATAATTCTATTTTGGGAGCTGAGCTACCCACGTCCGTAGGAGTGTACTCTATTCTGATTCCCTACACGTGGTCCCCGGGTAGTGCTAACCGGGTAGCAAACTCTGGTGGGAGGCTTCGGCCGTGGCTAGTTACCACCCACCGGACCAAGCCATGCTGTGAAATGACCTAGTCGTGTTTCGGGATGTAGTCCGGTGTAACCGTTCCGAAGAGGATCTGAGCAGTAGCGCACTCGTAGCGCCTCACTCAACTGCCGTCTTTATACTGGTTCACTCTACAAAACTTCAAGACTAGAGTGAATGAGTACCTTATAGGTCGTCGTGCTCCATCTTAGACCACAACGTCGCCTAACATCAGGCGAGTTGGTGGTCAAACGCCGACCCATTCTGCATAAAAATAATAAAAATCTCATTCATTTGTGTGTACCGCAGATCGTAGTCTTCTTGTTTGAATGGTAGCTAACACAACAAATACAAAAAGGTGAAAAAATATTAAGTAAAATATTTAAAGTTAGGTAAGTGCTAATTAGCAATTAGCAATTTAGAATAAGCACCTTAATTGTACAACAAAAGTACAATGCCACTTTAAACTAAACATTAAAACATTCAATAGTACAAGACGGCCTTATCGCCTAGAGCAACTTCTTCCAGTCGACCGTTGGATGGACAATTGAACAGCCAACGTGAGCGTTTAACCTTTCCTAACATTACTCTGATACTCAAATACGAACGGTGGGCAGACACCTTTACCTCACATTTGCGAAATATCACGAATGGCGAATGCTAACGGCCGTTAACCTGCCATTGGGAATAATAATTGGTTAGGGGAGAGTGTTTGTATTTTATTAACTTGATAAGTATCGTACAAGTGGTTTCAGTTGATTTTATACCCGACCCGAGATACATTTTGACTATGGTTGTAATATATGTATAGTAGTCTAGTTGGAGAAGGCCCGTCTCTCAAGCCAGAGGAAGGAACCCATTTGTTCATTATGTGAACATATTTTGAATTCTAAATTCGGAGGTATTTTTTTTTATTTGGAGAAGCCACTGGCTCCCGACACACAGTCTCTGACTAGTTCGGGAGCCTCTGAAATCATTTGTTTATTTATTGATTCACATTTTTTTTTAATCATAATAAATTATTTGTATTATGTGCGTATTGTATGTCATCTGCAACATGACTAGAGCCCGGTGTATGGCGACAGGCTCGCCCTCTGTCACATTTGGGACTGAATATCGGCCGGCGGAGTGTGGGTGTAGTATTACACTTCTGCCAGCCCCTTCGGGAGAAAGGCGTGACGATAATATGATACTCATATGTTATGTTATGTAATATTTAAAAACCTGACTAAACATGACTAAATCGTCATGAAACATCTTAGAATTATATTCCACCTTCAATTAAACTTCCACACTAACCTCTTAGCAATAAACGGTGTATAGCCTCGGAATAGTTGTACAGTGTTTTGTCATTTTCTTTTTTTTTAATTTTTGAACCCAATCAAAAAAGACTGTTGAAAAGATTGTGTAGCTATGCAGAGGCTATACAACGTTTATTGCTAAGGGGGTATTACTTTAAACATAAGACACACCCACTTACTATAATAAATATTGGAGAGCCTTGAAATAGCTATACGGCCTTTTTCGATCGAGTTTAAAATTTACAAGTGCCAAAACTAAACGTTTCGAAAAAACCCAAGACGGTTGAAAAGTAATTGAAAATGGATAAAATCTGCATCAAATTCAAACTAGTAATTTTGGAGAAAATGGCAACATGGATTTACACTGACAAACACCCTCTCACCCCAAACTCATATACCGTCTCTTTTCCGTCGTGTATAAAAAAAAAGACGAAATACTGAGGCTTTACAACGTTTATTAGTAACGATGTGAAGCTACATACTGGTAAAAATAAATAAATAAATTCGGGACATTGTCACACACGGTCGACTGACCCCAAACTAAGCAAAGCTTGTACTATGGCTGTCAGGGACTGATATACATACTTAGATATTTTTGAATCCATACTTAAATAGATAATAACACCCAGACATAGAACAAACACAAATGTTCACCACATAAATGTTTGCCCCAAGTGGGAATCGAACCCACGCCCCCGAGCTCAGGAGGCAGGTTCAATACCAAATGAGCCACCCAGGCAGTCAAAATTGCGGGCCTTGTAAAACAGCAGGTGAAACCACAGGGCGTAGCTCACATTATTTAAAAGCTCAATCATTATCCTATTATCACTTATTGTATTTTATGTTTTCGCGTATTTATCTTAGAAAACAGGCAAAGCCACAGAATATTATAGTTAAGATTATAAGGTGATTCTCAAACTGCTCTGCGATACGCGAAGCAGACGGTTCGCGGAATCGCGTTTTCTACCGAGCGGAGCAAAGCGTCTATGCTTCGTCTTATGAGAGTTTAACCGGCGTTATTGCTATCTCGCTCGCACAACTCAACGTTTTTGAAAATAAAAAATGGCTGAGTTGGCAATTGAAAAATGTTGTCTTAAAACTTTTTAGTTTATAATATAACGGTTATTATAAACTAATTTTTATTTTTCAACCGTTGGTGAAACCGCGGGGTGCAGCTAGTTTACAATAAAACAAGTGTACATCACATTCCTCACCGCGCGGGAGATAAGGCTCGTCCCGCGAACTCTGCGTCCCGTGGAGCAGTGTGAGAGACGCCTAAACTGCAATAAATTGGACCGGAGACGTAAAGTTCTGCTGATGCAACACAAAGCTCACGATGGCTGGGTGTGGTCGAGCAAAGGGCGCTTGTGAAAGGATGATATTTGTGGAAATGACTCACGGGTATGTGAGCTACATAATGCTATCAACAATGTTCACAGCGAGTTGTTTATAAAGAACTAGCTTCGCCCCGTGGTTTCTCACCCGCGGTCCCACAGGAAAGAAGGATACACATAAGTTTCACTCCACGCACTATTTTCTTTTGTAAAGCAAAATTTTATGATGATCGATTGAGTAGTTAAAGCATGAAAACGTTACAAACAAACAAATAAACAAACTAACTTTTGTATTTATAATATTATCTAGCATTTAAAACACACAATTTTTAAATAAAAATCTAAATTATAATACAAAATTAGGGGTTGCGGAAACTTTGAGAGTCCTTTACATATTGCGTGTTTGACTTCTTGCGTTCTTGTTTTACGGTAATTATTTTAAAAACTTTTTTTTACAGAAAAAATACTTCTAGTTTTAAAATAAAACTAATTTTCACACAAAAAAAAAACACACACACACATTGTACATACGCCTATACTTTGTGAAAAATGAAGAAATGTATGAAAATGAAAATCTGCAGCACAAGAATATTTATGTTCTATCAGCATTTTTAATGATTAAATTTGATTTGATTTGAAATAAATTATTATCCAACAGATAATGCATAGCACATGATCAAAAAATATTATTACGCCATGGCACAATACAATACAATACAATACAAAAACTCTTTATTGACACCAAATACAAATAAAACTAAACTAAACACTCAAAAATAAAGGCGCAATGGGCGGTCTTATTATGGCACTAACAGCATTCCGGGAATTGACATCTAACTACGTCACTCTATGCGTATCGTCGTGGTGTAAATCATGATCCAAAAAAACAAGGTCTAGCATTCAGCAAACACATAATGACGTCATCATCATCCGTCTCTTTCGAACGAGTTTTAGATGACTTATTGCGGTCTTGCTCAAGCATCGATTGACGTCACTACGTGTTTCTGAATGCTATACCTGACGAAGTATATTATTATATGTACGACATGAGGTCGTGGTCGATTGATTGACGTAAGTGCGTGTCATCCACCTGACATTTTTTTCTCGGAAGGGCTATACTTACATGGCGGAGTATATTATTATACCATGAACTAAATACATAGTATAAAGTTGGTATACTTTTCGTCATTAGTGTGATGTGAAAGTGTGTGGCGAAGTGTGTACTAAACTAGATATTGGCATGATATTCCGGTTCTGAAACTTGCCCCTCTAAATACACCCTTAAGCCTGGCTTAGCTAAAATTATTATGCGGGGCGGAGACACACTGAGGTGACTACTTCACCTCAGTGTGTCTCCGATAATGATGATGATGATGTCTTTGATAAGAAAGTTTATTGAAACAAATTGTTCCTTTGACTGCCTCGGTGGCTCAGTTGGTAGTGAACCTGCCTTCTGAGCTTGGGGGCGTGGGTTCGATTCCCACCTAGAGCAAACATTGATGTGATGAACAATTGTGTTTGTTCTATGTCTGGGTGTTATTATCTATTTAAGTATGTATTTGTAAATATATATGTTTGTATATCAGTCTCTGGCAGCCATAGTGCTTTGTTTAGTTTGGGGTCAGGCGACCGTGTGTGACAATGTCCCGAATTTATTTATTTATTTATTTATTATTCTATGTCGTTTCCCACGACGTCGCTCTGCGCCTGTACATTAGTCCAGCTACACCGCGCGTCGTAACTCCCATACAACGCTTCCCACTACGCCGCTCTTCCCTACCAGGCAGTCCTGTAACGTCGCTTCTTCACTTAAGGGGCTGAACTCAGGCAGAAAATGTTAGAATCCTGAATTTTATGGTTTTATTAAAGAGCCAGAAGTCGATAGATTTTCCGTTTGATTGGAATATAGAAATGTGTAACCAACCAAAAATTTTAAAATAACTGGATAATGATATAGAGAGCTTTCTTTAGTTTTTTTGCATTTTTTTTGTCTCTCTTACTGAAGCTTATACGTTTTTTTATGCTTGTTATTTAGATAATGCGAATTGACTATTAAAAACAGACTATGTTTGCGTCATGCCCTAACCTAGGGGTAGATAGGAATTTTTATTCCCACTTACCACCAAACAAGAGATTCAATTCCCATCTAGTCCCTCTTCTCTTGTTATAGTTTTCCTCACTGTGTCTCACCCCTATTCACTATTAAGCCCACAACTGCTAAATGCGACGCAACCTCGAACAAACGAATGGAAATTATATTCCGGAACCCATCGCGCTTCTCCTTAATCCAGGATTGTTTAGGATAACGTGATTTTCTGTATTTACTTGCTCTTTGAGACTTTTAGAATAAACGCTATTTTAGAAAAACGATGCAGTAGAACTCTATCTCTATATATCTATTATAATAAGACTAGCTGTGTCCCGCGGTTTCACTTGCGGTTATAAACAACCCTATGTGCTGTTCTAGACTATAATCTATCTCTGTGCCAAATTTCATCCAGCCGTTCTGACGTAAAAGAGCAACAAACATCCATCCATCCATTCTTACAAACTTTCGCGTTTATAATATTAGCAGGATAGTAGGATTAAATACCGATTATTTTATGTATTAATTATTATTTTTAATTATTTTTGGTACCCGCACTTACTATTTTTTTTTTTTTTGTGTAGAATAGGTCGGCGTTTGACCACCAACTCGCTTGATGTTAAGCGACGTTGTGGTCTAAGATGACTAGCTTTACCTTTTCAATCGATTTATCTACCTTACCTGTTTAACAATAAATAATACTACGCTACTCGCTTGGTCATTCTTGCCTCGACATTAAAGACATTGGTTTATGGTATAATTTCGTGTACTTAAATATATGTACATGGTGCATTATGAAAGTGTGGCCAGGACTACATTTTGAGGTTCTTTTTAAAAACTGTGCAGTTTTTTAACAAGTCAATTTTGAAAAAACCGTAACATTAAACTCTTACAAATATATCCAGTTTTAAAATATTACATTTCCTAAGGTTGTATATTGGAACGGAACTGGCTTACTTAGAGTTTGGGAATTAATATTCGTTTTCGTGCAATTGTAAATGTTTTTCATAGCAACATTACTAAACACACACATTGAAAAGAAGTGGCTTCAGCGAGATTTAACGCGGTGTTCCATCTTTTCCTCTAGATTGATCTCAGTAGTGAACAGACTGTACTCATGTCGTCTTTAGCAAATTGGCAGCCACAACTCAGACACTACTCACTTTAAATCAATTTCGACATGCAAATGTTGCAAAATGCAATGTAAACTTGTTCGAGAACTGCAGCGAATTATAAAACTTAAGTGTGTGGGATAGGGTTCATGTTTCATTAATGTAATTTGTACTATTTTAGTAAGGTAAGGCTGTGGTCATAGTTTAAGCTGTAAAAAAAAAATATTTCGTACACTTAGCCAAAGTATATTAAAACTAGTATCGCATGTGAGAGCGCGTACCGCATGTGGCCCGCGGTGATTTCTGGAAGTAGGATATTGTCCATTATGTTCTTATATAAAAAAAAATCATATTATCATTGCAATTCAGAAAAAAATACAAAAACTTACTCGGAATAAATCTGTATACTTAGTGAACCTTCCCACAAAATTTCATGAGAATCGGTTGAGGAATGCGACTTGCAGAGGAGCACAAACGTAGACCGCGAGGTTTACAGCTTACAGATCCACTATTTCAAAATATAAATAGGATACATAGAAGGATACATACAAGAGAAATACGAATTTTAAATCTGCTTTAGATTTAAAATTCGTATTTCTCTTGCACTGCAACCACGCCTTTATTAAAAAAAAGAAAACAATTTTCTTAATCACCCGCCAGCCATGTGGTGGTACTTACCGCATTTTCCGATTTCGGATATTTGAGATAATTGCTAACAAGTGATTCCTACATGCTATTTGCGAAATTGATCTCCTCAAAAAATGTGCAGCAAAAAATGAATGAGTTCTGTGATCATAGGTGATGTTTGATTAATGAAACGAATTTCTGTTTAATCAAAGTTGGAACATCGTAATCCTATCTTAACTAATATTATACCTAAAGGTGAGTTATTTTCGGTTGTTTGTTACGCTTTCACGCTTTAACTACTCAACAGATTATCATGAAATTTTGGATACATTGTTTACAATGCATTGTTTTCAAATACAATAATACATTGTTTGTCAAAAGTACAGAAACAGACATTATTTATTTATTTGTAAATGCCTTTTATGTAACTATTACTGGATACATATACCCTGTAAGGGTATCGCATCGCTAAGGATATCGACTTTGTGGGATCGTGGGTGAAACCACGGTACGCAGCTAGTGATGCTATATAGTTAGTTAGCTTGTATAGAAAGAGTGGCCAGCCCTGGTGTCAGACTTTCAAGGCCTCCAGAAGGCCTCTAACATGGCTTAGCAGTAGTTATAAGACAAACAACAGGAGCCTACAGTTTGGCAAGTCATCCGAGTCACGGTAGCGCTCAGTTGTAAATACCACCTGCGGTCCCAAATGAAGCTAAGTGTACTATTCAAGTGTAGGTATTAAATTAAAAGCATAACAATTACTTACCTAAAGTAAGTACAGATAGACTATTAAATTGATTTTTGAACTATCTCAATAACTAATTAAAATAAATGATTGACGAGTTTAATTAATCATTAATTAATTTTATTTAATTATTAATTGCATTTTCAATGGAAAAAATTGGAACTACATACCTAATTACCTTGACTGCCTCGGTGGCTCAGTTGGTAGTGAACCTGCCTTCTGAGCTTGGGGGTGTGGGTTCGATTCCCACCTAGGGCAAACATTTATGTGGTGAACATTTGTCTTTGTTCTATGTCTGGGTGTTAATATGTATTTAAAAATATCTAAGTATGTATATCAGTATGGCAGCCATAGTACAAGCTTTGCTTAGTTTGGGGTCAGGCGACCGTGTGTGGAAGTGTCCCGAATTTATTATTATTATTATAATTAAAAAACTGCTTCAAGCTATGGTTGTTCTAATTACAATAAAAATATAACTAATTCAAAACTTGACCAGTAATTAATTGAATTAGTTAGTCACATTTCCTTGACAGATATTTTTTTAAAATACAAAAACTCCTCGCTGTTATAATTTTAAACAAAAACATTTGAAAATAACAAAAATGTACCATCCATAATTATTTCCTACTAGCTACGACCTGCAGTTTCGTCGGCTGTCCTATATGAACCCTTAGTTTTTTCTGGACGAAAAGTACCTACCCTATGTCCTTTTCTGTACCCCTGACAACATGTATGCAAAATTTCACGATAATTAATTGAGTAGTTAAGGCGTGAAAGCGTAACAAACAAGCTCACTTTTGCATACAAAATATTGGAATAAAATAAAAGGATTGAAAACCATAAAATACAACAAAGTAACCAAACGCAAACCTTTAAAAATCCTCGCCACCATAGAAGCCTTACAACCTTACTTATTATAACTGGATTATTAAAAAAAATATTTCACATCTCTCTCTACCGCCACGCGACGACATTCCATCCCTCTTTTTCTTGTCTTAAAATGTAGCTTCATCTCTCTCGCTCGGCACGCTTATTAGGCCGTCTCGGTCTACTCGGGTGAATGTTCTGAACATCCGTTGAAACTGGTATTGAAGTGACAGGTGTACCAGCTTGACCAGAGAATGCATGACTTTGGGAACAGGTAGGCGCCAGATGGCCGTACTGAGTTGAAGTTGTTTGTGTTTAGATTTTTTTTAAAATTTATTTGACTTGTAACGTTCGTATGAATGTAGGTAAGGTTTTAAGACCAGTGAATTTCAGAGCAGTGAATTTTCCATACAAGCGCGTTGGTCGAATTTCTATTCATGAGAATGTGTTGAAATTTGGCATGGACAATCACTACATAGTATAAAATAAAGTCGCTTTCTCTGTCCCTATGTCCTTTTGTATGCTTAAATCTTTAAAACTACGCAACGGATTTTGATGCGATTTTTTTAATAGATAGAGTAATTCAAGAGGAAGGTTTATATGTATAATAACATCCATTAAATAGTGGAGAAATACTGTTGTTTTTGATGTTTCTAATTTGATGTTAGTAGGCTATATATGTTATACAACAACAACAACAACAACTCTTTATTAAAAACATAAAATAATTACAATAGTACTTAAATAAGGCTTAACTAAGTTTTTAATGGGCGGCCTTATCGCTCAAAGCGATCTCTTCCAGGCAACCTGAATGGACAGGAACATTTATAAAAGTTGAGGCCTTGAAAATTCTAATACTAATACAATAGTAATAATCTAATACATGATTTTACAAGACGTAAAAAATAATAAGATAAAAATAATAAAAAAACCCACACTTTGCCGAACGATATTCAGTCCCAAATGTGACAGGGGGCGAGCCTGTTGCCATATACCGGGCTCCAGTCATGTGGCAGATGACATACAATACGTACAACAAATTGGTGCGTGCCGTCGGCTGGGTTCGAACCCGCTCCCTCTGGCTTGAGAGGCGGGCCTTCTCCAACTAGGCTATCGTTGCTTGTTTTTTTACGTCTTATGCCTAATGTGATCTAGGCGACGACTCTTTGTAAGACTCTTTATGATTAAAATTATTTATTTTAAAAGCTCAAGCGGTAATCAATCACGCCTTACTCTCGTTAAATACTTTCTATTTCCGGCACTCTACTTCCTCCCCAAGAATAACAAATGGGGATATCCGCTGTATCCAAAAATACCAACTATAAGGCGTTTCCAGAAATACTTGCTTCACACATTTACCTTTTTGATGGATCTCAAAATAAAGCTTCCTTGTGCATTTGAAGACACCCCGTGTTTAAAAACATTATTTCTTTAAGAGGGCCGCGACGCTCTGAAATTTTCATACAAACGCGCTTCTCAAATTTCAACCATTTGTCAGATTATGATGAAATTTAGCATGTATACAATTAAATTAACAATATCTCCGCCACTATGTTCTTGGTTTTTTATTTAAAACGTTCTCAAGCGAAAATAGAGCTATGAAAAATTTCCGCATTTGTAAAGGGTCATTTTTGACTGATTTATTCAAGAGATAAACAAAGCAAATCAAAAATCCCTTTACCTATGGAGGTTGTCTACATCATTAACTAATTTAATTTAACATTATTAACAACCAGACAAAGAACAAACATAAATGTACATCACATGAATGTTTGCCCAATCGAACCCACGCCCCCTAGCTCAGAAGGCAGGTTCACTACCAACTGAGCCACCGAGGCAGTCAACTTTCCTTAATCTAACTTATTTTTATAGTTTCTTAACGTTTCCGCCAGGCGCGCTATGTTGAAATGTGTGGAGCCAAATAAAAAAGAAAAAAGTTTAAGCAACTATGTCAAAATTCGTGACAGTACAGTTAACTCCATTTATTTTGTAAATGCTATCCGTGGTCACCCATCCGAAAACTGACCGTGTCCTCCGTTGCTTAACTTCGACGATCTGTTACGACCACCTCATCTAGTCGAGCTCCGCTGCAAGCGCTTAACGATAAGAAATACATTGAAGTTTCAGATATTTTTATAGCAATTTTCAGGAATTTTTCAATACCTCGCTCAGAATCTGCGAGCTTTCCAAGCAGCCAAGTTATTTATAGAAAAGAAAGAAGGTTTTATTTAATTTTAAGAAGAGAGGTTCAATATTTTCAATAAGCTTCTTCGAAAATACCTTTGATAAGCTATACAGTCAAATTGGGATTTTATCATATCAATGAAAACTGTTATCCAAGCTTTCTCATTTATAATATTAGTGAGATGCTATTTCTAAGAATTCTGTATCTAAGGGTATACCATCAGGGTCACTTCAAAAACACTAGCAACCTGGGTACGAGTAGCTAGTAAGACAACACGTCGTGTCTACGATCACTGTCTTTGGGTCATGTTACATTTGGCTACATCATTGCGATAGTGTCAAAATACAAGCCTGTAAACGTATAAAAAAACTCTACTACGTCCATACAATTTGAACTATGCCTATGCTACTATAGATGCCTGACTTTTAATGAGACATGGCATCTATGGCATATCTGATCAAAAATTTCATTAATTACAAGTTTCAAATAACGAAGCACCTACCAAACCAAAACTAATATCATTATACACAAGACAGTATATGACATGGACTTCTGCTCTATTCGGGTATTATCACACAGATCACAGTGTAAATGTTATTTTAATATCCATGACCTCATTGACCTTGATGTATAATTGTGAAAAGTAGAGTGAATTAATAGCTACGAACGCATTCCGCTCTAATTGTACCGTGAGTACAGCGTTGTGAATGATGCTGGACGGAAGCGTGGACGACGTGAAGGGTAGACGCGACACGCGGAAAATTATGTGAAGACAGCTCAAAGTTATTGTCTGTTTCTGGCCAATAGTAACAGTAAATAGGCCTTTTTATTATCATTCATTGAGAGATTTTAACAGTGAATAGTCAGTGTAAAATTAATTGAATGGAGGTGTACTCCTTGTGTAAAAAAATATCTTTATAACCATTTATTTGTTTTTGCAATTTGTGACAAAGAAATTGGTATTTCTTTGTCACCAATTAATAAATGGTAATTGTTAAAATTGATGAACTAATTAACAGTTTCCATCATCATCCCTACTTTTGTACGTAAAAGCTGCGTCATTAAAAAAACGAAACAGCGCTTATCGTGTCCTCTCACTCATATTAGCATACGATTATTCGTATTATCTACACTAACAATTTCTTTAATAAATGTTAAAATTGTAATATTTTAATGAAAAATTGAGAAAATGCGAAGTTATTAGTTTAAGTAAGCAAAAAAAAGAACATTGTAAATACCTACCTTTAATATTTTTCATTTCGGAACTCTGTTTTATAAGTGTTTTCTTTTTATGTCTTAAATGTGAACTGTTGGTATTTCTACTTAGATAAATAAATATTAGCAATATTGTGTGATTATAAATGAGCGAGATGACATAAATAGCTAGCTTAGTTTCTTTAAATTCGTTTTTTAAATTTAATTAAGTGTTAAAACGTACTTATTTGTTTCACAACTTTATCTACGCTGTTGGCCGTCCATTGCTTCTATCATCCACGCTCTTAATAGTTACAATAAAAAGTAACATTAAGTTTCATACAAATTGTTTGTTTCGACTCACATATTACTCGATATTAATTACAGAAAGCATTAGCTTAAAGGTATCATTAGAGGCCATTTAAATTGTACCTGCTTTAATATTGGTATTTGTTAAAGTTTTTCATCAGCTAGGACCTGAAGTACGGCAACAATAATATGGAACAAAATCGTAATCCTAACATTAGTTAGGATATATTAGGGACAAATATATTGTTTATAATATTAATTATAAATGCGAAAGTGAGTTTCTTCGTTCGTTTGTTTATTTTGACTGCCTCTGTGACTCAGTTGGTAGTGAACCTGCCTTCTGAGCTTGGGGGCGTGGGTTCGATTCCCACCCAGGGCAAACATTTATGTGATGAACATTTGTGTTTTTTCTATGTCTGGGTGTTAATATGTATTTAAGTATGTATTTAAAAATATCTAAGTATGTATATCAGTCTCTGGTAGCCATAGTACAAGCTTTGCTTAGTTTGGGGTCAGGCGACCGTGTGTGGAAGTGTCCCGAATTTATTTTATTTATTTATTTGTGTGTTAGTTTTGTTACGCTATTACGCCTTAACCACTCAACCGATCATCATGATATTTTGCATAAGTACACAAAAAAAAAATGTTTCCTCAAGGTCTGAGGGTGAAACCGCGGGGCGCAGCTGGAAATGTAATATTTTTGAAAACATTTAGCTAGAAGTACATTTTAATGAAAGCGTTGAATCTTATACATACAAGCCATAATTATACAAGGTTATAGGTAACTCATCAAAAACCTCTTAAGGGTTCATTGTACTCATCAATATGAACAACTTTTACTGTGAAGCCAATCCTGTAACCGCGAGAAAAAACAGCTGTTCCATACAAAAAGTTCAATCACCTGAGACAAAATGTATGGAATAGCTGATTTTTTTTTTCGCGATTTCAGAGTTCGTCCCATAGTAAAAGTTGTTCATATTGATGAGTACAATGAACCCTTAAGAGGTTTTTGGTTAGGTACCTATAACCCTGTATACTAGGGATGTGTCGAATTGCCCTAGCTAAGGAAAGGTCTCCGACTCTACTCGTATTAGGACAACACTAGACATTAGTACGTTTGTATGAATGTTAATATACCTATTTGTACGACGTTAACTTTAGCATCGTCGATCAGATCTTCATAAAATTTCAATTCCATTTTTATGTTTGACTAGCTGTTGCACGCAACGCCGTTCGCGTTTATTCAGAAAATTGTATGCATAAACCCTCCTCGTGATATACTGTAAATATTTATCAAATTATGAATAACAAGCTGCGCCCCGCGGTTTCACTCGCAGTTAAAAGTATCTGTGTTATTCTAGCCTATAATCTATCTCTGTGCCAAATTTCATGCAGATCTGTTCAGCCGTTCTGGCGTGAAAGAGTAACAAACATCCATCCATCCATCCATTCTTACAAACTTGCTAGGTTGCTACGTCTCATTTCGAAGCGAACTAGTATATAGTTTTTATTTATTTATTTGTACTTGTATTATTCAGTAGGGTCCAGCAACCCCAACGATGCGGCGTTGCTATTCTTTTTAAGCAAAATTTTGTGTAGTAAAGTAAAGTTGACGTTTCAAAATCCGGGTCAGTCAAGCCATTGGCCAACAAGCAGACATGCAAACTTACTCACAACGAAAAGCTACCCTTTTTCTGTAAAGTCGGTAAAAAAAAGGCTACCTATCCACACTAATATTATCAAGAAGAAAGATTTGTATGTTTTGATTTTTGTATTTTGTACTAGCTGCGTCCCGCGGTTTCACCCGCAGTTAAAAAATATCCTATGTGCTATTATTCTAGACTATAATCTATCTCTGAGCCAAATTTCATCCAGATCTGTTCAGCCGTTCTGGCGTGATAGTGTAACAAACATCCATCCATGCATTCTTACAAACTTTCGCGTTTATTATATTAGTAGGATGTTTGTAACGAATAAACTCGAAAACTACTGGACCGATTTCAATTTTTTTTTTACCATTATAAAGCTACATTATCCCTGAGTGACATCTTATTAATATTTTAAACGCGAAAGTTTGATGGATGTTTGTTACTCTTTCACGCCAGAACGACTGAACAGATCTGGACGAAATTTGGCACAGAGATAGATTATAGTCTAGAATAGCACATAGGATACTTTTTAACCGCGGGTGACACCGCGGGGCGCAGCTAGTAGACTATAAAACGCGAGCGAAGCCGCTGGCAAAACAGCTAATAAGTATTAAGTTAACCTTTTTTCTGGTTTTTCATTTACTATTAAACAAAAAAGACGGTTAAAATAAGTCACAAAAACTCTAATTCACCATTACTAGGGTAGTTAATTTATCTCTGAGCTCCCCAAAGGTTAATAAAACCTCTTAACTCACATAAAACTCAATTTGATCCAGATAACAGCTTTCTTTGGCAAAACTTTTGTACTGGCAATATTACAAAAAGCGGTTGTGACAGTCTGGTAGGGATTCCTAAAAAAGGTAGGGAATGGGTAGCGAGTGTGACCAGTTTTCTGTAAAAAGGAGCTAGGTTTTTAATTTGTTTGCTTGTTTCTTATTGTTTTGTTTTGTATTTTTTTATAGTTGCGCTACTGTTTACATTTTACAGAGAACTTGCAATTTGTTACTTTACAATTCTACAAAAAATAATATTAAATACTTAATTATCAATATTACCTACTTAATTTTAACTGCACTGTGTATTGTACTACTGTATTAGATTGCACTGGCGTGGTTTCGAATACTTTTACGTCAACAATTTTAAGAAAATATGGGAGCTTCTGGAATGTTAGCTATAGTTAAAAAAAACTTATTTTTTTACATTGCACTATAACAATATAGTACTATGTCCCAAAGCAGAGGGAGAGAGAGAGCAGTAGTACAAATTTTATTGAGCCAAACCAGTACTTTCATGAATATATTCGAAAATTTGCCACTTGAAAACATAGAAATCCGCACAAATATCCAGGGCAACAGAAAAAAAAGTTTTTTTCTGCTATGGTATAGTTTAGTATTGCCTTTTTTAGGTTTCCATACTTTTTTACTAATTGCTACTTCTATTATTTAGCACTTTATTTTTCAGAATTACCAAACTAATCGTAAATGCTTGGTTGGATAAAAATTATGAAATTGCTAAAATAATTCATAAAGCATTAATTTTCGTTTTTGGCTTAGCACGGATTGTGTATTTCACTTAGGGCACTCCTAGAAGGGCCTTATTTTTTCTTCAATTTTGGCCCGGCAATACCAAAAATATTGTCGTCAGCCATGCTTGAAATGTATGAATAAATGGTTGGGTCATACTCATAATATTGTTGCAATATTGCCGGGCCAGAATTGCAGTAAAAATCTGGGCCGTCTAGGAGCGCTCTCACACGTATGTAATCTACAACCACCGAGTCTACTGACATAATAAGCTAGCACAAACCTATTCTAGCTAAGAAACCAAACGTGCATTTTATAGTTTTTTAGTTAGAGCACTAAAAATCTAACAAACTATTTTTCTACCATCTATCAAAATATCTGATATCAAACTAGACGTAAGGTAAAAAGTTGCATTATGTTCACACAAATCAACATCGTACGGGTAACAAAACATTAAAAGCTGACCTTAAAACTCGGCTACCGGTGTCTACTCGTATAGGTGTAAAACCTCATGACTGTATTGTAGCCAAACTGCACCCGATCTTGTCTGAGCTGTCAGCCTACCAGTCCAGTGACACCGCGGCGCGGAGTCAGACGTTCGCTTTATGAATTTGATCTTTGACACGGCGGGAAAGTAAACGCTGTCAGATCAGACGTCATTTTTATTTTCTTTTTTGTGCCAGTATTGTGTTCAAACTTTTTGGGGTTTGTGTGTGAGGATTTTGAGGATTTTATGCTGTGTTTAAAACTTTTTGGTTTAAAGGTTGTGTTTTTTGTTTACTTTATTGTGAATGAAGTTGTTGGAGTGAATTTTTGTTTGGTGAATGGACTCTCGGATTGCTGAAATTTTTGGAACTTGGATAGGGTAAGTTTTTTTGGTGTACTTACTTGAAGCTTTTAAAAGTTATGTTTCAACTTAGACGTTTTTTTTTGCGTAAGTACTTACTTAAGTACTTAATAAATTAGTAGATTTTTATTCAAATAATTTTGAAAAGGCATTTGAGTTGGTACCGCAGAAAATGTTTGCCAATCTTTTCAGTGCTTGTTTTTATAGTTCGCTCGTTGGGTTGTGGAAAAGTTTTGACAAAATTAGTTCAAGAAAATGATAACAGATGGCGTCGCTATGCACTTTTAAAGGATAGGTTAATTTAAAATGCGTTTACTGTTTAATTTTGTACCGTACATACCTATTTTAAGTGAAATATTACTAAGCGTAAAGAGATTTAACATCTAAAATCTTAGGGTAACAAATGCTGTGCATTACCTATCGCGCAGGGTTTTTACTATTATAAACCGACCAAGTGCGTGTCGGACTCGCGCACGAAGGGTTCCGTAGAATTATCTATAAAAACTGAAAAATTACGTTTGATGCATGGGAGCCTCCTTAAATATTTAATTTATATTTGTTTTTAGTATTTGTTGTTTTAACATGACATAACATATCGTCACGCCTGTCCCCCGAGGGAATTGGCAGAAGTTTAATAAAACACCCACACTTCGCCGAGCGATATTCAGTCCCAAATGTGACAGGGGGCGAGTATGATGTACTTTTGATATAGCGGCAACAAAAATACATCATCCCGCAAAATTTAAACTGTCTAATTATCACGGTTCATGAGATACAGCCTGGTGACGGACGGACGGACAGCGGAGTCTTAGTAATAGGGTCCTGTTTTACCCTTTGGGTACGGAACCCTAAAAAACAGAATGGCGCCAAACTGTTACCGGAAAGCGTGTCGCTCACCATTAGGCGAGCGTCTAGCTCGTCTCGTTAGTCTCGTTCCGCATTTGCATAAAATGATAACACTAATATCATAAATGCGAAAGTTTGGATGGATGTATGTTAAATGTTTGTTATTCAATCTCGCCAGAACGGCTGAACGGATCTGGATGAAATTTGGAACAGAGATAGATTATGATCTGGAATAGCACGCAATAATATATTTTTTAACCGCGGGTAAAACCGCGGGGCGCAGCTAGTGTTTCTATATTTTCCCGCCAAGATAATATTAACTTTTTTGATCATAATACAAATATTCACGGAAATAGACAGTAACAAACAAATATTCTAGCAAGCTTGAAAAAATGTCTTAAATTTCTAAATTTACATAAGATATCTAACACTAAACGCTTAACACAGTTAACGTTACTTAATCTCGTATACTTATCTAAACGTTTTAAGCCATATCCATAAAACATATCGCCAGTATTTATTATAACAGCTGAATTAATTTTAAAACACTACCATAATCTATATCGCAAGCACTTGATCTCCTAACCCTACAATCAAAATAAAGTAACAGAAATTTAATAAAAAAGACATTATCAAGTAGTCGGCACCAAAAAAGTGATGCTGCATCGTTGAGAGACGAAACTATACTGCGATGAAATTGAAACCGCTGGACCCTATTCGCTAGTCATACGAGTCAAATCAGCGTCTTCTAAACGTAAAATAAAAGCTGTACAGTTTTTATAACTGAACAGGTTTAGGAACCGTAATTAGGACAGGTGTTCAGTAGGCCCTTTTTGCTTATCGAAGTGGGTTGTTTTTATTTTTTATTTTATTGGCTTGGAACACCGACTTTGTGAGAAAGATGGGAGATTGTTCAGATTGAAGATATTGTTTTAAGGTTTTGGATAGGAATTTGTTTTTATTGTTTCTGTTTGTATTTGTTGGCGATTTAGATTCGTTGTGATAGAGACATTGTTGAATTTCTTAGTAGACTTAAGAGTGGTAACAAAAATACCTAAGGCGAGTTAAGTTGTATTTAATATTATCATTTTATGTACTTAAGTGATAAGAGGGCATTTTAAGTAATTACGTAAGCACCAAAAGGAGTGAAGAATATATAGTTTGCTTATTTTTCATGACAGCACATTAAGACTCGACTCCTTTGTACAATCCTATTCTACTAATATTATAAACGCGAAAGTTTGTATGTATGGATGGATGGATGGATGGATGTTTGTTACTCTTTCACGCCAGAACGGCTGAACAGATTTGAATGAAATTTGGCACAGAGATAGATTATAGTCTAGAATAGCACATAGGATACTTTTTAACCGCGGGTGAAACCGCGGGGCGCAGCTTGTTTGTAATATTTTAATGTACAAAATTATTATAATTATTTATTGATTTTGGTACTTGTATATTTTTATGACTGGGCTTCTTCAGCACACACCACCGTCCATGCTTAATCAAGTTTTTATTCCATAGAAAGGTTGTCTGGAAGACATCGCTCTTAAGCTACAAGATCGATCATCGAAACTATATTTTTGAGTGTTTAGTTTAGTTTTATATTGTACTAGCTGCGCCCCGCGGTTTCACCCGCGTTAAAAAGTATCCTATTCTAGACTATAGTCTATCTCTGTGCCAAATTTCATCCAGATCTGTTCAGCCGTACTGGCGTGAAAGAGTAACAAACATCCATCCATCCACTCTTACAAACTTTCGCGTTTATAATATTAGTAGGAAGTAGGATAATCAAAAACAGTTCAACTGACTGAGTGAAGCGAGAGACAGAGTGTACTGGGACATATCGGCATTTGTTTTTTCAGCGATAAAAAAGCCGGCCCACTCCACATGACATTGCAATACCCTTATAGGGTCCATTAAGAGATTCTATATTTTAACTTTTAAGATCTTGTGAACTTATTGTAACAATCACCATAATGCGCAATAAATACTTTGACTTTGACTTTGATCCGATCGTCATGACATTTTGCAAGCAAGTAGTTTTTAGCAATAGGATTTTTAAGTTCAGCAATGAGCTAACTCGGACGAGCGGTTGTGTAGCTGTTCTAAGCGGACTAGTACTTCTAGTGACTCTGTGAGCTGAAGACTTTGTCCTGCTCTACAGCATGGCTCAACCGATTTTTATAAAATTTTGTGAGCAGGTTATTATACAGTTTTTTTTTCACAGTGCGTTTTTGGATTTTTTTCAAAAATGGCGGAGATATGTTTTTTTTTACTTCGAGAATCGGTTAAGAAATACCTGTAGAGGAAGACAAAGATCCAGACAGAAATCAGACACACAAAAGCATGGTTGATTGAATCAGACGTTACTTTGCGGAAGTTCATCTTCAAAACTGTTTCTTGAACCAATTTGAACAGGACACGGAAAATTTAATTAAAGTCCGTACTTAGACAAGCATGATTTATTGTATTATATTTCTTAAACTGACACACACACACACACACACACACACACACACACACACACACACAAACACGTACACATACTCGTACATTCATTTAAACTAGTTTGTTTATTTTTGTAAGAAAATTACACTTTCTTTAATCCGGAGGTGGGCGTTGTTTCCCGCGACCTCAGATCAACTAGAAAATCAGATGGCGCACGGCGTATGATGTAGGTGAAGCCACTTTTTGTTACATGTGTGCTGTGGAAGTGTTGCCATGAAAAAAAAATTACCCTGAGTATTGTAGTTTTCCAACGTATGTATCCGCATTCCACTGAATTCATGTAATAGTTCCCAGGTTAATTAATCAAATGTTTGCCAAATATCAATTGCCAAAAAATCATCATCATACCTTAATCATAATACCTAAACTGGACGACAGTTTTGAAATAAAGATTTTTTTAAATTATTCAACGGAAGGCAATATAGTAGACTTAGTATTAGGATTCTGGTAGCACCCCTTGAGTATGGAACCATAATACGTAATCAGAAAAAAAAATTATACGCGTTGAATTGAAAACAACTTTTCGTTGGTAAAAAATTAAAACTTACCCTGATGGGATACGCAGTCCTTTTCAGACGGCGAAGGCCAAGCTTGGTCAGGTAAAAGTCTCTTTCATTAAAATGGTCTGAAAAGACAACATCTCTTTTTGATGATTGCCATTTTTGATCATTTCGACTTTTTTGTATGGCAACCACCCATTCTTTTAATGTCGCTTTTTCAATCTTAATTGGGAACCTAAAAAAGTCTTAGGATTTAAAATAATATTTTGGAGAAAAAAATGCGATTATGACAACACTGCACGACATTCCACAAATTCATGTAATGTCATTGTCAAGTCCTAAAATGGCATTAAGTACTTTGTATCCAGTTGCCAATAAAATAAAAAAAAAGCACTGTGTAAATATAGGTATCCGAAATTATAACCTAAAACAATGCTATTTACTATATAATGAGATGTTATTAACAATACTTACACATGGAAAATTATTCCATCGGATTTCACAGCACATGACGGCATCGTTCCAGAATTTTTTTGTATGTTCTCAGCGTGACGTCCAGGTTAGTACTGACGAAGCGAGTAGCGTAGTTTTTTTGCGTCAATGTGTGAGTGTTGTGTACATATACGACTGTAGCGTAGTTTTTGGATGGTTCTTGGCTTCACCTAAATCAAACGCCGTGCGCCATCTGATATTCTAGTTGATCTGAGCCCGCGACACAGTTTTTATTAACTACTGCGGGTAGCATTGATACACTTTTATTAATGTACCTTTATCATAGTTCCAAATAAAGATTTTTGTATTTTGTATTTGTATTTGTATTTCTAGTGTATTTCCGCTCTAACGTCGCACTATGTACGTCAAAGAATATTATTAATTTGTAACTGTACAAAACTTCCAAATTTTAGTTGAACAATTTCAAATTGTTTATTTCTAGTGTATTTCCGCTCTAACGTCGCACTATGTACGTCAAAGAATATTATTAATTTGTAACTCTACAAAACTTCAAGGCTAGAGTGAATAAGTACCTTATAGGTCTTCGTGCTTCATTTTAGACCACAACGTCGCTTAACATCAGGCGAATTGATGGTCAAACGCCGACCTATTTTCTACATTAAAAAAAATGTAATTCTTATCGCGTGGCGCCACGCGCTCGTAGAGTCAACAAGTCCTGAGGATGCCTCGTGGAGAGGCGAAACACGTGTCGAAGAATTACATTTCACAAATTGATATTCTTTGACGTACTTAATGCGACGTTAGAGCGGAAATACACTAGAAATTGGTTGAAGAAACACACAAAAGCATTTTTGTCAAAGCTGAAGCAGAGACGCTTCGCTAGCGATCGATCTCACTGTCGATTACTAGGTAGGTTACTACAACATTATTTTACCCAAAACTCAAATTAAAATACAACCGTATTTGTCCTATCCCAAATATCAGAACCAAATTGAATTCCATACTTCCGCGCCACAATCGAATCATGGGACAATTGAGTTTATTTCACCAAAAAAAGCTCAGCTTTCCGCCGCTTTTACAGCGAAATAATTTCATTTCTGCATTGAATCTGGTAAAATGCCGGAATTGGAACAGAGAATGTGGTTCTGCCAAATTAAAGAAAAAAAAAAACAGCCGAAATTGGAACAGTGAATGAGGGATGTGGTTTTGCCAAAATAAAGAAAAAAAAAACAACTGCCAGAATCCCATAGTTTGTTTGTCTATTCAGTTTTTTGGCGAGAACCGAAAACATGGCGACGTAATTTTGTTTTAAATAAAATAAAACTTGATTCTTCGAGTGTTAAAATAATATAATAATAGTAGATTGTTAACCTTTATCGGTTTGTTAACGTGCACGAGTGTAGGCAAATGAAATAAGCATTGCGAAACGCGACTTTTCGTATTCTCTACAAAACTCCACTTAAAGTTTTAGTAAAGTATCCAAAACATAACTGGAATGGGGAAGGAATTCATCATTGTTATCATCACCTCATCATCATCATCCCATCATCTGTGAAAAGTAATGATTAGTTACTTGACACTGGCACATGACGTGCGACGCCAAATTCCCCTGAAAGAAGGAGAAAAAAAACACAGTTTATTTATTTAATAAGGACCGCAAGGAAACACTAATACCCACTACTTTAACTAAATACAAGAATTGCCTAAAGTAAGTCCTTGCGTAGCTTTTTTTTTTACGTAGAATTAGGTCGGCGTTTGACCACCAACTCGCCTGATGTTAAGCAACGTTGTGGTCTAAGATGGAGCACGACGACCTATAAAGGTACTTATTCACTCTAGCCTTGAAGTTTTGTAGAGTGAAGAAGTACAAAGACGGCAGTTGAGTGAGGCGCTACAAATGCGCTACTGTTCAGACCCGTCTTCGGAACGGTTACATAGGACTACATCCCGAAATAGAATAGGTCATTTCGCGGCATGGCTTGGTCCGGTGGGTGGTAACCAGCCACGGCCGAAGCCTCCCACCAGAGTTTGCTACCCGGTTAGCACTACCCGGGGACCACGTGTAGGGAATCAAAATAGAGTACGCTTCTACGGACGCGGGTAGCTCAGCCCCCAAAAGTTAAAGCTAGTTTAATCTACTCCTAGCTATCTCCTACCTACATTTTCTTGCACGAACTTTTATCCTGTCCTTAAGAGACTCTGTGCCAGATCAGTTTAATCTACTCCTAGCTAGCTCCTACCTAAATTTTCTTGCACGAACTTATAGCCTGTCCATGAGATTCTAAGCCAATATTTCGCTAGGAGTAGTTTAAAACTAGGTAGAGCAAGGATTTAGGCTATTCTTACATAGTGCAAGTGGTAATTAGGGCACTTGCAGAAGTTTGCGTCATCTACTTAATTTGGCGTTACTTGCTTATCAGAGGTTGAACAAAATAACTTTTGTTAACATAATATCAGAGTGACATTGCAACATTCTAACTGTGAGTTAATTAATCCTGTGCTTAAGAATTGAACTCAGTATCTTCTACAAGTAGCCCTAATACTCGTATATAATAATAGTAGCCCATATAATAAATATGCCATGTCATCAAAAGCAGAACCAAAAGTTTAAAAAATGTAGTTTCATGCATACAGCACAACATGTATTAATAAAATGTAATAAAAATTAAATATAAAATAAAGATAATAAAATATTTGCAATTGCTAAATAATTTTTGCTTCCAGTGGAAATTATAATTACTTTTTATTATTAACTTTCATTTCTATTTAGGGTTAACTGGGGCAAATGTGTCTGTGGGGCAATTGCGTCTTTCGAGAATTACTGACAAACCCTTCAGGTAAGAACTCAATTTAAACCTACTTTTAATGGTCGTATCGAAATGGAACTTTGTATGGATTATGGGGTTCGGATGACATAACTATGATTTAGTGTTTCGGAGCTGATCTGATGATGGAGCCAGGAGGTAGAAAGCGTATTTTTAAGTATTTTTAGTACTTAAAATTTATTATTAGTTTAGTTTGTTCCACAAGTTTCCAAAAAATAAATTGTTCTTGCTAAATTAGGCGGTAGGAACACATTACACAATGCAAGCACAAGTAGTCAATGAATTTGTTGATATTTTTGCGATTCGCGTAGGTAATTAGACTATGATAAACTTTGGAAACTTCTTTCGTGAATTGTACTTGGCTCAATTTACATTTGTTTTAATTTCTTTGTAACAATAATTTTGCTAGATGTTAAATTGACGCAAAATTGACTTAAAATGTAGAAGTCATTAATGTTTCTAAATTCATACCGTAACCGTTTTTAATCATAAATTACAACAATAACAAAAACTTGATTCATTTTGACGTAACAAAATGTAAAATGAGCACTATGTCTACAGCATAAAGATTAAATATCTAATTTCGAGATAACTTATTTACTAGGTAAGAGTACTCCTACGCAAAACTCTTTGGATGGACGTAGAATACCGACCAACCTACTTAGAGCTCTACAGTCTAATAGTTCCTTTCAAAAGTTTTTAAAATAACGGTGATTGATGGCTCTAGTTACGCTGGAATGTCAATAATATTGTTGAAGAATAAAGATTAAAGAATTGGGAAACGGTCATTTTTGGTTAAAATATTATAAGATTTTTTACGAGAATCGTCTATGAAATGTATTGTAAAATTAGTCATAGTTCGTGTGGAATTTTGATGAGGATAATTTTGTTAGAAACGGTTGGTGCTGTTGTTTATTCTGTGGTTACGGTGGGATTGTGTTACATGTCCATGTATCGCCTTAATTGGGAACTTCTATTACCTATTGCCAATTTTATGTCTTTATTTTCAATAAAACTTATTAGCTATTGTTAAACATGGAGATTATGATAATTATTAATAGTGGCTCATTGAACTGTAGAGCTTGCGGTCCGACTCTGTCCTTCTATACATATCGCATTTCTCAACCAAAAAAAAATCTCCTCTCCGTCCTGTAGCTATAGACGTATCAGTTTTTTGATAATAATAATAATAATAAATAATAATAATAATAAATAATAATAATAATAAGTTTATTCAAAATCTGTACAGAGGTGTTGGTAACATTATTTTCTTTTCTTAGCAGTGTGTTAATATGGGTACCATATGAGTCGCTGTGCCCTGCACTAGGTCTCGTCAGAGCCTGTATTGCAGAGTACAGTTCCTTTTGGCCCTCTGGCCACTTTATATAATAACAATAATAAGCATGCAAACTAATATAAGATCATGCAGTAGGTATAACACTCTCGTTAAAGAGTGTGACATTGACTTGTTCAATACCACTGCTTTTAAGTTCAAGCAGCTTGTAAACAACAGTTATTTTTCATAAGTGTTTATAAATGTATTTTTTTATTATTATTTATTTTCTGTGGATCTTTTAAATTTAAATTTAGCTTATTTATTTATTGTGTATTAATCTTGAGTGTCTCTCTTTTAAGTGTTACTTAACTAATTATCTTTATTTTTGTGAAAACTTGTAATTGGCCTTCTGTCTCTATCTTTCTTTTATTTATAATTTTGTACCTAGCTGTAAGTTTTCCTAAGGAAATCCTCCTCCTCAAGTCGCATTCCTCATGTCTGAGGGTCGTGACCACCACCTCCAATTACTCTCTCTCTTACGATCTTCCGCCAAAGTTTTCTATCTTCCGCAACATGTAGCGCTTCGTACATTGAAGTGTCCAGAGCGGTGGGAATCTGGTCGGACCAACGTATCGGGCTGCGGCCTCGTGACCTCTTGCCGTCGACTTTCCCTGTCACCATCAACTTTTCCAGGTTGTCGCCTTGTTTTCTAGCAATGTGGCCGAAGTACTCAAGAACCCGTCTCAGACAGATGGTAGAGAGTCTAGTTGTGACCTTGAGTTGCTTCAATATGGATACGTTAGTCCGATGTGCTGTCCAAGGTATTCGGAGCATTTTTCTCCAGCACCACATCTCAAAAGCGTCGATGCGACTGCGATCCATCGCTTTCAGAGTCCATGTCTCAGCACCATAAAGAAAAATTGAGAAGACCAGGGTGCGGACTAGTCTCACTTTGGTTTTCAGCTTTATCCCCCTGTTCTTCCATATTTTATCAAGCTGTGACATAGCGTTTTTAGCCATTCCGATCCGTCTTCGCACATCAGTTTCACTGGAGCCATTGTTGCTGATGCTGGAGCCGAGATAGATAAATTCATCAACAGTCTGGAGATTCAGCACGCCGGTGTGGTTCAGTGTCCTTGCGCGATCCACCACCATGACTTTGGTCTTAGATCTGTTGATGGACAGACCCAAGCTCAAACTTATCTGCTCCATTTTACGCAGCAACGACGCCATTTCATCCGCGCTTCGTGCCAAAAGAGTTGTGTCATCGGCATATCGAAGGTTTGTAACTTTAACCCCGCCGATGCTCACGCCTCCATTCCAGCCATCACAAGTTTGTCGCATAATGTACTCTCCATAGGCATTGAACAGGATGGGCGAAACGATGCACCCTTGTCGGACACCCTTTTCGAAACAGAAAGGCAGGGAAGTCATTTCATCGATTCTGACAATACCGTGACTGCTATGGTACAACGATTGAAGTACCGCGGTTAAATGTTTAGGTACGCCCAGGCTATCCAGTACTCGCCATAAAGAGTCCCATCTAACGCAATCAAACGCTTTGCTGTAATCAACGAAACACATGACAACTGGAACGTTGTACTCATAGGCTTTCTCAATTAGTTGTCTTACGTTGAGGATTTGTTCACGCGTGCCCTTGCCCTTAACGAAACCAGCCTGTTCTTGCGGAATCTGCTGGTCTAGATAGTGACGGAGACGGTTGTTAAGTATGTGGAGTAGGATTTTACTTGCGTGTGATATGAGTGCCAGAGTGCGATAGTTATCACATTGCATTGTGGATCCTTTCTTATGCAATGGAAGGATTATGGACTCAGTCCAATCTTTTGGCCATTCTCCGGTAACCCATACTTTGTTGCAGATGGCGTGCAGAGTGTCGACGCCCCTCTCTCCCAAGGCTTTCAGAACTTCGGCCGTTATTATGTCAGGGCCGGGCGCCTTCTTGTTCTTGAGGGAATGTAACGCTGCTACTATCTCAGATCGAAGAATATCTGGTTCCCTGTCTAAGCCATTGCAGAACGCAAGCCCGTCGCGACTATTTTGCGTGTGGTCTCTATATAGTTCTTCACAGTAAGAACGCCATCTTTCTGCAATCTCGTCTAGCTGATGCAATCGTTGACCATTGGAATCTTCAATTACCCAAGACTTGGGTTTGAACTTTTTGGTCAGTTGGCGAATTTTCTTGAAAAGGTCTGCGGTTTGGTATTTGAGAGAATGATTTTCTATGTCAAGGCATATTCCATTTATGTAATTGTTCTTATCTTCTTTGCAGCATGCGTCTATGGTTTTGCAAAGAAGGCTGTACTCATTTCTCACTTCTGCATTCTGCAACCCCTTTACCTTCAAATCCTTCCTTCGCTGAGTGAGTGCCCAAGTGCGATCTGTAATCCATATTGTTTTCTTTGGATCTGGCTTTTGAACTTTACGCAGATCACTTAAGGTGTCATTAATGAGCGTTTTAAACTGAGTCCAGAGGGAATCCGCTGTAAGTTGCTGCTCTGCGCCCGATCCTTTGAGTTTATCTTCCATAGCCTGCTGGAAATAGTTGCGTTCTGATTGGCCCAGTTGTTTTAGACACATTTTAGGTCGGCTTTTTGGTGCTTTTAAGCGGAGCGCGAAATTCGCGACCAGCATGTTATGATCCGAGTTGCAGTCAACCCCAGGGTAGGTCTTTACATTACTAACTGAAGATCTCCAGCGGGAGTTTATTATAATATAATCAATTTGATTTCTATATCTATCGCCTGGAGACTTCCAAGTATAAAGGCGCCTGGGGTGATGTTGGAAGCAGGTGTTTAAAATTGTCATTTTCTTGCCCACACAAAAGTCCAAAAGCTTTTCCCCGCGTTCATTTCTGATGCCTAGCCCGTACTTTCCTACTGTTTCCCGTAGATGGTCTTCAGCCTCGGTGTTACCAACTTTGGCATTCCAATCGCCCAAGATCATGGTCATTTCGCGATTTGGAATAGTGCCTACCGTTTCCTCTAGCGTCTTGTAGAACCATTCTATCTCTTCCACGGACGAAGTCGCAGTGCTAGTGGGAGCGTACACTTGTATGATGTTAAGAGTGCACGGCTTAGTGTTTAGCTTCATGGTCATGATGCGCTCCGAAATCGGGTTGTAACCAAGAACAAATTTGTTCAAACCAGGTGGGAGCAAAATCCCAACTCCATGGTGGCTCGAATCTTCGCAGCCCGAGAAGTACATAACGTTGCCGGTGGCTGTTTTGAAATGACCGTTTCCTCGCATGTGCGTCTCACATAAGCCGAGTATGCTGAGCTTAAGTCGCTCCATCTCTCTCTCTACGATGCTAAGTTTGCCTGGTTTCAGTAAGCCTCTTACATTCCAGGTGCCAATACGATGATGAGCTCGTATGGATGTTTTAGCAGTGGCGGTTAAACTTTCACTTTTATTTCTGATGCTGATTTCTCCTGACGGAGCTTCGGTAACCAATTTCACACCATTCAGCCCGGATACTGAATGGCGCCGAGTGTTAGTCGGATTGTCCAACAAATCGCATTCTCTTATTTCTGTGTTCATTGTAGGTGGGGTTTTCTTGGGAAATTAATCACGGTGGGTTCCCACGTCCTTCCGTATCAGTCTTTTAGAGGGAATTTAGTCCTCACGGTTACTGCTTACCGCTACATGTGCGCTGGGTGGCCATGGTGAGGTCAGGATATTTACCGCCGCCCGAGATTCGGCGTTGACCTTTGACGGCAGGTATGGTCCCTCCTGACCAACCCTCCTCCTTTTACATCCGGGCTTGGGACCGGCAACGGCGGAGTTCAAGTTCCTAAGGAAATAAAATAAAATAAATAAAATCTCAATTATTTCAATTTTATTTTTATAATTAGTTACGATGAAATAAAATTGCATCAAGTTCCGTTCAGCTGTTTAGGCTTGAAAAGCCTAGAAACAGACATAAGCAGACTCCCCCGCGGGTTCCCGCCTTGTCGTGGCGGGGGGGCTCAGTAGCCGTGGCCTCGGCAACCACGGTGAAGCCAAGAGGAATCCGAGGTGGGGCCGCTTCTTGGGGCTTTTAGCCCAAAGCCCATTTGGAAGCGGCCCAAAGTAGGGTGTGGGTCTGTATGACTTGTCTGCAGACCCACAACTGAGGCGGGGTGCAGTGCCGCATAGGCGAGGCTGCAGCCGAAGGCAGGGGGCCGCGGCGGGAGAGGACTGTTGGTGTGTCGTTGCCACTTTCCCTACCTTCCGCAGCCCAAACGGGGTCGCCACCGTCTGGATGGCGGACGCGGTGGGGCCGCAGAGGAAGAGGCGTGTCGGTGTATCGTTGCCGCTCTCCCTATCCTCTGCGGCCGAAGTGGCAGGCGGCGGGGCCACTCATCTGACCCGTCGCATGGGGATCATGGGCACCTAGACACGGGTGCTGTCTAGCGCCCACGGGCAAATTGGTCCCCGAGGTGGTGGATGATGACGACGTGTCTGGTGTTCGACACATCGTCATCGAGAGGGAGAGAGCGCAAGCTCGAGGAGGTGCTCGAAGGAGCTGGCGCTGTCGGGGCTGCGGAGGAGTCCAAAAGTGTACCCGTTGCCCCGACATTTTGCGCCGAGGTGGAACACACTTGGGTTTTTAGTGGGTAGGCCGTCAGTGGCGGGATTCCCACATAACCACTCTGTGCCCGCACCCGGGGCTGTTGGTGGTATCCATAAAGGATTTTCCCAAGGTGAATAAAAAAAAAAAAAAGACATAAGCAGACAGAGCTACTTTCCATTTTATAATATTAGTATGGAAGTATGGATTTAGTACGTATTTTTTGGCAAAAGTTAGTTTAGGGGTAGGTGCCCTGTAAATTGTACCTACTGACAGTCCTATTTTGAAGTTACGAAACATTCATGATTATGACTAATGTCAAAAATTTAAAGAGGAAGTCAGTTGACTCACGCATACCGCGGTAAATTGGTCGTCTGCATTTTTAATTATTATGCATTGCTCATTTGATTTAGGTCCACTTGTAGGGCCGTTTTCATCAAAACTTAACAAGGGTTTTACGAACCGTCTGGTTTTGAACGTTTTTAAGTTAAATTAGTGGAGAGAGGCAAATCAATTACATATTCATTAGGTACTAGCTGCGTCCCGCGGTTTCACCCTCGGTTAAAAAGTATCCTATGTGCTATTCTAGACTATAATCTATCTCAGTGCCAAATTTCATCCAGATCTGTTCAGCCGTTCTGGCTTGAAAGAGTAACAAACATCCATCCATCCATCCATTCTTACAAACTTTCGCGCTTATAGTAGGATAGTAGGAAGTAGGATGTTAATTGTTAAACCAATTGCTTGTTGAGAATCATTATTTTTGCTAGTGTTAGTAGATATAAAAAGCGATGATAGCTAGTTGGAGAAGGCTCGCCTCTGAAGCCAAAAGGAGCGGGTTGAAACCCAGCCGACGGCACGCACCAATTTGTTCATTGTGTGAACATATGTGCGTATTGTATGTCATCTTCTACATGACTGGAACCTGGTGTATGGCGACAAGCTCGCCTCCGTCACATTTTGGACTGAATATCGCCCGGCGAAGTGTGGGTGTTGTATTACACTGGGCCTGTGAGTTTAGTAGCGACCAGATTCACAGAAATCGGAAAATCAACAAATCTATACTTTACTAATAATATAAAGAGAAAAAATGTAAAGAGGAAAGATTTGTATGTTTGTAACAAATTAATTCAAAAACTACTGGTCCGATTTCAAAAATTCTTTCACCATTAGGAAGCTACGTTATTCCTGATTGACATAGGCTATAAAACGTGAGCGAAGCCGTGGGCAAAATAGCTAGAACAAGTATCGACTTATTCATGTTCTTCTTCAAAATGATTGTACCGATCATGTCCAAATTGTCCAAGCCACATTAAAAACATACCATGACATGCCCATTTAAACTTGGTCCCTCATTATATCGGCGAGCTGGCGTTATAGAGGTCGCTACATCCTGCCTATTATGTTTTACTAATGACGGCAAAAAACGTAATATTATCTTACTAGCTTACTACCTACTTACTAGGCTTATTTAGAAGATCCGTTGCTTTGGTTTTTTTACCGTCAAGCAGGTAAAAGTTATAAAGATTTCCTGTAGCCCAAATTCCAACAGCAAAAGATGTAGATTGAGAGATTTCTAAGAATTTCCAGCTAAGTATCAAAGTATTTGTTGAACTTGTAAAACAAAATAGATATACACGATGTTACAAAAATTCCTTTTATATCCGGGAGGTGTGAACGTCTCGACTGGAGGAGGAACTGAGAACTGGAAAAGAGGAAGTACTGCAACAATGGTAGTTTAAATTAAAATAATATTAAATATCTAAAAGCGAATAATAGTAAGGTAGTTTAAATTAAATTTAAAATGCGTAATCGCAACCACTAAATGCGTCGGTTTTATTTGTTAACTACATGCGCGTCGTACCGCTCTCAGATCAATCTAGAGGAAAAGATGGAACACTGCGTTATATCTGGCTGAAGCTACTTCTTTTTCAATGTGTGTGCGTGGTTATGTTGCCATGAAAAACATTTACAATTGCACGAAAACGAATATTAATTCTCACGTTAATTAAACTCTACGTTAGCCATTTCCGTTCCAATATACATATACCTTAGTAGATTTAATATTATTGTATTCTAAAACTGCACATATTTGTGAGAGTTTAATGTTACGGCTTTTTCAAAATTGTAAAAAAACTGCACAGTTTTTAAAAAGAACCTCAAAATGTAGTCCTGGCCACACTTTTATAATGCACTATGTATATTTAAGAACACGAAATTATACCATAAACCAATGCACATAATGTCGAGGTAAGAATGACCAAGGGAGTAGCGTAGTTTTTTTGCGTCGATGTGTGAGTGTTGTATACCTATACGACAGTAGCGTAGTTTTTGGATGGGTTTTGGTTTCACTTAGGTCATACGCCGTGCGTCATCTTATTCTCTAGGTTGATCTGAGGTACCGCTATACTTAGATTAAAAGCTGCCAACTTCGTTATACTTTAGTAAAATTTTCTTTTGAAGTGAAACTTCTAATGCGACTTCCAACAAGGTTGCGTTAAAAGTTTAACGCTCCTGGGGAGGAGGAATAGAAAGAGACAGAGCGAGAGTGAATGCGAGGCACTCGAACGCATGCGCGTAGTATACCTGTTACAGGCCAGCGCGAGCGTTAGCAACGAGTAGCGTCCGATATTCCAACGCAAGAGGGAGAGAGAAAGAAAGATACACAGAAGTTTCACTTCTTCCGCGCGGAGGGACTCCACGCGCAATTTTTTTTTCTGCTACCGCTCAGACAGAACACCTACATACATAAACTTGTTTGTTTTCTAGTGTCAACAATTAACAAAATTGAATGCTCTTGACAACTTTCTCGCCCCACTCTAATTAAGTCCACTTCCTTTGTTATTTGGGTGTTAATAGCTCTCTTCCGATCATTATTTTAAATTATCTTAGGTGATAATATTGAAGCCGGTAGTAAAAGCTTTTTAAGTAATTAAAATATTGTGAGTGATTTTCGTTTTCCGTTTGAAGTGGAAAGTTATTTAGTTATCGTGATTAAAAATGAATAACGGTTCATACTTACAGTTCTTCACTAGACTCTGCACATATCAGATCCGGACCCGATGTTTAAGAGTCTGGCGACCACTTTAGACTAACTTCGCATTGGCTAAAGGTTTTCTATTGCCATTTCGTCTAGAAGGAAACGATAACAAGGAGAACAAATAAAGATACTGACAAGCCTCTAAAAATACATATATATGTGCAGAGTGACAAATTGCAGTTTCAATATTTTTTATGACTTTCTCACTTCTCTAATCATTCTTTAATAACTGAAATTTTCCCTTGTATTATGAATTAATTTAAAAGCGAATGATGTAGATAACGTTCCTATGCAAAATAATTTTGGATTTGCTTTGCTATCTATTAAAAAAAAAACAGTCATAAGAGATCCCTTATCTATGCGGATATTTTTCATAGCTTAATTTTCTTTTGAGGACGTTTTTTAGAAAAACTAAGAACAGGGGCGGAGATATAGTTCATTTAATTATACATGCCAAATTTTATCACAATCTGACTATTATTTTAAATTTCATTAAAAAAAAAAAGAAAGACAATCATAAAAAAAACTAAGTTGCAGTGGTCTTTTAGGAATAATCTTTTATAATAAAAAAACCGACTTCTCGTCACCCGAAATAGATTTTGTAATCTTATATCTTTAAATGAGCAATTCTTGTATATATATAATTGGAATCTCGGAATCGGCTCCAACGATTTTCATACAATTTAGTAGGGGGTTTCGGGGGCGATAAATCGATCTAGCTAGGAATCATTTTTAGAAAATGACATTTTATTCGTGTTTTATCGATAATCAACTTAAACATAAACATGGAAGAAAAATAACAAAAAGGAGGCGTTTGAGTAGTCTCAACTGAAAAATATTATTCATATTTCATCATTTTATTAGTAATTCGTACTTAAATATAATTTCCAAAAAACACAATTAAAAAAAAAAAAATACCGAGCAAAGCTCGGTCATCCAGGTACTGTAAGTATATCCTTACAAAAATAATAAGTATATAAACTGAAAAATCCCCGACACCGATTTTCATCAACACCGATTTTCATCTAACATAGCTAAGAATAATAATAATAAAGTTTATTTTATTCCAAGTTCCAAAATACAGATACATACTTTTGGGGACTATTGTTAAGCTAATAAAGCTTGTGCTGAGAGCCCCGCTCTTTCTTATTATAGTATATCATTTGTTTACAGGGCGTGAATGCGTGAGTATATGTGTGTGTGTGTGTATGAGTGTGTGTATGGGTGTGTGTGTGTGTATGTGTGTGAGAGAAAGCGAATTTATAATAGACTATTTAACAGTATGTTTGTTACCACTTCATTATTTTTTCAAAGCACAGTTATTATTAATTTTAAAACCGATTTGAAAAATTCCTATTTTTTATTTTATTCTTATTACTCGAGCAACATTTCAGTTTCATTGTAGTTTAGTGGTTTTAACCACTCTGTGAAACATTTTTTACATTCGTAAAATCTAAAAAATGTTAAGAACACTCCCGACTAATTCACCTTTAAAAAAAAACAAATTCGTTTCATCCGGGAGCTACGATGCCACAGACAGACACACACACAAACACACACACACACACACACGTCAAACTTTTAACACCCCGTCGTTTTTGCGTCGGGGGTTAAGTAAACATAAAAAAAAATAATTCAAAATCATCCTTAATAACAGAGTTATGCGGTAACAGTATTTTTTTAAGTACAATCGAATTGCAAACCTCCCTCTTTTTGAAGTCGGCTAAAAATAGCAATGAGTCCACAAGATCGCGTAACGTAAAGCAATCGCGAGTCCTAGGGCTTCGCCCTCCTTCGTAATAAGATTGAGCCGTTGACATTTGAAAGACTTCGCCTTAGCTCGTAAACAGCTGACTTAGTTGTGTTAGAGTTACTACTAAGTACAACGTGTTGTTTTGCATTCCCGCGGAATTTGCAGAGGTAGCTAAACTCCACTAGCAGAGCACGAATAATATATGGGGCAACCTTGAAATCGGGAAAAAACAGGTGTTCCATACAAAAAATTCGATGATCGTCGACAAAACGTAACGTTTAGGACACTGCATTTTTAACGATTTTAAGATTGCTCCATAGTTTATTCGTGCTCTAGTGGAGTATTCCTTTACACCCTCTAAACCTCTACAAGTTCCGCGGGAATGCAAAACAACACGTTGTATAGGTATAAATATTAATATGGGTATAGATAGGTAGAGTTTGTTCTATTAAATGTTTAACATTTAATTTACAAGTATGAATTTGAATTGAATTAAAAAAAAAAAAACATTCCCGACACCGATTTCATCAGTACCGATTTTCATAGCTAAAAGAACACTCTCGACTAATTCACCTTTCAAACCTCAGATCAACTAGAATATCAGATGGCGCACGGCGTATGATGTAGGTGAAGCCACTTCTTGTTACATGTGTGCTGTGGAAGTGTTGCCATGAAAAAAAAATTACCCTGAGTATTGTAGTTTTCCAACGTATGTATCCGCATTCCACTGAATTCATGTAATAGTTCCCAGGTTAATTAATCAAATGTTTGCCAAATATCAATTGCCAAAAAATCATCATCATACCTTAATCATAATACCTAAACTGGACGACAGTTTTGAAATAAAGATTTTTTTAAATTATTCAACGGAAGGCAATATTAGACTTAGTATTAGGGTTCTGGTAGCACCCCTTGAGTATGGAACCATAAATCGTAATCAGAAAAAAAAATTATACGCGTTGAATTGAAAACCACTTTTCGTTGGTTAAAAAATTAAAACTTACCCTGATGGGATACGCAGTCCTTTTCAGACGGCGAAGGCCAAGCTTGGTCAGGTAAAAGTCTCTTTCATTAAAATGGTCTGAAAAGACAACATCTCTTTTTGATGGTTGCCATTTTTGATCATTTCGACTTTTTTGTATGGCAACCACCCATTCTTTTAATGTCGCTTTTTCAATCTTAATTGGGAACCTAAAAAAGTCTTAGGATTTAAAATAATATTTTGGAGAAAAAAATGCGATTATGACAACACTGCACGACATTCCACAAATTCATGTAATGTCATTGTCAAGTCCTAAAATGGCATTATGGACTTTGTATCCAGTTGCCAATAAAATAAAATAAAAAACTATGTAAATATAGGTATCCGAAATTATAACCTAAAACAATGCTGTTTACTATATAATGAGATGTTATTAACAATACTTACACATTTCTTTTTCACTTTCGTGTAGTTAGTGCAGTGTTTCACAGCACATGACGGCATCGTTCCAGAATTTTTTTGTATGTTTTCAGCGTGACGTCCAGGTTAGTACTGACGAAGCGAGTAGCGTAGTTTTTTTGCGTCAATGTGTGAGTGTTGTGTACATATACGACAGTAGCGTAGTTTTTGGATGGTTCTTGGCTTCACCTAAATCAAACGCCGTGCGCCATCTGATATTCTAGTTGATCTGAGTTTCAAACAAACAAAAAAACAAATTCTAAATCCTTTTTTTTTTTTTTTTAATTATTCATGACCATGGATACTCGTCTTTCAGTCGGATTCTTAGTAATAATTTTTCCTTCAGTTACAGATGATGGGATGATGATGATGAGGTGATGATGAAGACGATGAATCCCTCCCCTTTCCCCATTCCAGTAAAGTTATGGATACTTTACTGAAACTTTAAGTGAAGTTTTGTAGAGAACACGAAAAATCGCGTTTCGCGATGTTTGTATCATTTGCCCACACTCGTGCACGTTGACGAACCGGTAAACGTTAATAATCCACCATTATTACACTTTAACACTCGAAGAATCACAAGTTTTAGAAAATAATACAAAAACACGACACCATCTTTTCGGTTCCCGCCAAAACTCCCATTCTAAATCCTTTCGGGGCTGTGTTGCCACATAGGTACATACACACAGACACTTCAAACTTATAAATTACCTAAACCCCGTCGTTTTTACGTCGGTTGTTTATAAATGAAGTTTTTCAATTGAGTCCATCATCATTATAGGCGCTTGCAGTCGTAGCTCGACTAGGTGTTCGTAAGCGATCACCGATGTTAAGCAACGGACGACACGATCAGTCTTCGGGTGACCGTTGGTGGCAATTACAACTGAGCGCTACCGTGGCTCCTATGACACGTTAAATTTGTAGGCCCCGGCTGTTTGTCATATTTATATAACAGTAAATTATTGTCAAGCCATATCAGAAGCTTTAAAACACACGTCGCGTGAACTTATTATCTCCTCCTCAAGTCGCATTCCTCATGTCTGAGGGTTGTGACCACCACCTCCAGTTCCCCACGTTCACGTGGTCCCCGGGTAGTGCTAACCGGGTAGCAAACTCTGGTGGGAGGCTTCTGCCGTGGCTAGTTACCACCCACCGGACCAAGCCATGCCGTGAAATGACGTAGTCATGTTTCGGGATGTAGTCCGGTGTAACCGTTCCGAAGACGGGTCTGAACAGTAGCGCACTAGTAGCGCCTCACTCAACTGCCGTCTTTGTACTTCTTCACTCTTCAAAACTTCAAGGCTAGAGTGAATAAGTACCTTATAGGTCGTCGTGCTCCATCTTAGACCACAATGTCGCTTAACATCAGGCGAGTTGGTGGTCAAACTACATAAAAAAAAAAAAAAAGTTGCTCTCTCTCTCTTACGACCTTCCGCCAAAGTTATCATTGTTATAATTACTTTTAAAATCACAATAGGAAGTATGTTTTTAAAAATACTGTTTGAGAGTAGTTTTCTAAATTTACAGCGAAATTAACACATTTTTTCGATTATTAAATACCCAGATTAGTTCTCTAAAGTTTAACCGAGCAACTTATTCTTATTTGTGTTCTTATTACGAGTATTACCAATAAAAACGACAAGTTTGTAAATATCTGCATAAATGTACTTAATTCTAGGCGCGGATCTCATTTTACCATCAAATATAATACTTATACTTTTTTCAACTCTAAATGAAGTGATTTAATTAACTTAAATGTGTAAAATAAATATAACGTAAAAATTACGTGTGTGTGGGTGGAAATTCGTCTTAAGACCGAGCCTTAAGATAGTGTTTTTGCCCTAGCTGAAAAGGAAACGCTAAACTCGCGCTTTGCGCTCGCTAAGTCAAACTGAACCTATAGTGACATAATATAATTGTAAAAGTTTGAATTTTAAATTGATAAGTGCTTACCATTCATCCATTATTTACAACCACGAGTAGATGCGCCCCACGTTTCACTCGCGGTTAAAAAGTATCCTATGTGCTATTCTAGACTATAATCTATCTCTGTGCCAAATTTCATCCAGATCTGTTTAGCCGTTCTGGCGTGAAAAAGTAACAAACATCCATCCATCCATTCTTACAAATTTTCGCGTTATAATATTAGGAGGATGTTCCGAAAATTTAATGAAAAGTTACAGTTCAGTAGTGTCCAATCAATTGAATATTCCACAAAACTGTCAACAATTACCCTAAAATCATCGCTCGATTTCCCTACTGATTGAAACGTACAATAATCGACAAATAGAGCGGCACCCCTAATCGATTTTTCGTACGCATCACTAGTCCTTCACACCGTGAAAATAACGTTTATCGTCGAAATCGATTATTTCATGCCCGTGGGAACGAATAACGATATTTAAACGTAAGTAACTATTTAATCGAGTACTTAACCACGGAATCGCAATTATGCTATTCGATTCAATGCTATTGTTGTAAGCCCTAAACTTACCTTCATTCGTTTTTGAACTTTAATCTTTTAGCAGTATAGTTTATAATGCCATACCAGTTTATTCAAAGTTTCAGTTTATTTTTGCATGGCGTAAGCATTTTTTATGCAGTTTTGAACTCTATTCCAATGAAACTTTTCTAGCTCAACTGAGAAACGTAGCCAATGACATGAAAGTCTGGATTCTAATACCAATTTAAGGCGAACTTTACACTGTTCCGTGACTCGCTACGGTGCGCTAACAAGCCACATTTCCTCTCTAAAAACCCTTCTTCTTGCGCAATCGGATAAAAACGCGCTAGCACACCGCTCGCGGGGCGAAACCTTTACTCCTCTTTTGAGCAGTCGGGTAAAAACTATAATTCTGGGACGCCACAAGTATAAATCAATAGACTTGTTGACAAACCAGTCGCGGTTGGCATAACTGTCTCTGTACCGGTTTGAACACAGACTACGGGTAGACTACGCGAGTTTGTGAGACTGTTGAGTGGCGAGCGTGTCATATTTTGATGACATTTCAACAATTTATAATACTTGCTGAGTTTCATTCGCTACTTTACAGAATTTGAATTCGTAATGTTTGTTAGGATACGAGTTTCACTCTGTAACTTCCAGTACCAATTTTTTTTTTGTTAGAATAATACAAGCTTTATCTTTATAGGTATAATATTATGAACAATCTTAATTCCAAATCTCACTCACATGCATTCACCCACCTATAATGCGTGAAGTAGTAGGTAAAAAGCATACACGGTTCATACTCCTACACACACAAATAGGTGTTTCTTTCAAACTAGAGGTTAATTTATTGCAGCATAAAAGTTAAAACTGTCATCTGCTACATAACTGAAGCTTGGTGTATGGCGTCAGGCTCGCCTACTGTCATATTTGAATATCGTCGAAGTCCACACTTCGACGATATTCAAATCCAGTGTTTCTGTCCAGTGTCCACCTCTGCCAGCCCCTTGGGGGAAAAGGTGTGCCAATATGTTTGCATGTTAAAGCTCAAATTCCTTTGCTGCTCAAATGGTTTTAAAGTAAGAGGTGCTTATAGTAACCGAACTCGCGTAGTCTACAGTTCCCATGTCTCACAGTGTTCTCTGTAGAACAAGCCAGGTGGACAAAATTATATTTTCATTGTTTCGGAACCATGAAAATATATTATAATAATATAAAATAAAAAAAATAAAAAATACATAGTTTTATGTATAAGAAAAAAATATTTTATATTTACACTATTATAAAACAGAAAAAAATACTGAAATAATAATACAATTACCTTAATCTCTACAAATATTACCGCTAATTATATGTACAACCTTAGACTATTACATTATTTACAAAAATTACAAATACTAACACTAAAAGGTAATATAATACACTACAGGTACATTAAAACTAATTGTCAATATCGGAATCATCGGATTCTGTATCGGATGATTCCGATACAAGATAGTCTTCCTGACTTTGTGGAGGTCTTAGTTGCTGTGGAAGTCGAGGCTCTATAGTAGGAGCTATAATGAGCTTTAGGACCTCCGCACACAATTTATTCGACTTTTTTTGGAACTTCCCGCAGGCTGTTGATCAGAGGATCAGATGTTATAATCAACATATTGAGCAAATCTCTTTCGTGGCTTGACGCGAGCACTTTCTCGTGTTGTGCTCTCTGAATCTTTATTTATTTGGTCGATAACATCGTCGATGATGGACGAGGATTTTGCGAGATGATATTGTTAGCTTCGTCGATTAACCTAAGAGGAACAAACGAATAAACAAAAAGGAACTCATCAGTGTCTTCGCTGTTCTCAAATCTCTGTGTGTAAGCACTATGACCGGAACTCCCGTCACAACCCCATTTACTTAAAAGAGTAAATGATGAATTGCGGAACACACTTGTGACAACTTCTTTCTAAGCTTCTATTCACCGTTCCGCTGTTTTGTTGAGTAAAGCTTGTAACTCAATTTCTGCTCGAGATTGTGTCACAACAATGTGCTCCTTTTGTGCTTTTTTTGATTTAACAATGCAATTATATGATGGAAACACATGGTGCCCGACCTTCATAGTCCATTTCCTAGTCTGTTTATAGGAGTGAGTGGTCGACTTCGAGTCGAGTCTATATAGTAGGCTAATGCCTCGTCACTACTTAGTGGTCTATTATTCTGCACAGCACTGGGTTGTTGAACTCGGATTTTTGCCAATGTCCTTTATAGCCCTGGCAACGTCCTTTTTGGACACGTTTTTGTGTCCAGTAGATCGTGCAGCTACTTCTGCAGCAGTCATCAATTCGCCAACACTCCGCGAGTAAACTAAATCTTCAAGTCTACGTTTTTTAGTTTTGAAAGACGAATCTTCGAAGTCTTTTTTGGGTCTTCCGGGTCGAGAGTGGTCAGTGGATGAGGTAGAAGGTTGCGGTTGAATTGACCGCACGCAGAACTCTAACTCTTCGCCTTCTAGCCACAACTTATTCTTGATAAGAAAACGCTCCCTTGACTTTCCTGAAGAAACCCATTTGGAAGCGATTTTTGAAGAAATACTGGCTAACTTCATCTTAATGTTTCTTTGACTATCTTCAGAAATTTCAGAAAACTCAAACTTAGACGAAATAAATTCAAATAGACGATCATTTCTTTCGTATTTTTTGTGTCTAAGCCATTCTTCGAAAAACTCTATTTTATTAATAGAGTGAAGCTTTTCTGCAAAAATGAGAAAAAAAAATAGTTGTACTCATTTGTGCTACGTAAAATATATGTCACAATAATCTATAGTCATGCAGCTAAAACATATAAAAAAATTAGCCTGGATACAAGAGGATACATGCTTTTCCCATACTCGATAAGTTTGAAATCAAAGAAAAAATATGTTTTTTTTTGTGTTTTCGTTGATAATCTACTCTAATGATTTTTAAGGCTCATTAAAAGATTCTAATAATAAAATATTGATATACATACCTTCAGAATTGAAATCCATCACTAAACTTTCCACAAAATTAAAAACTGCCACAATGAGGTGCTAGTGAAAGTGTCGCTAAAATGCAACTGACCTATATTTTAAATTACATTTACCTCATTAGCTCACTTTGATAAACAATGACTCATTAGTATGGAATGTTAGACATAAATAGTTCTTGGAATTGGGGGTTTGGGGGTTTTGTTTACAGGTACATAGTACTCATTTCCGGGAATTTGATTACGACTTTTGTCCACCTGGCTTGTTCTACAGCGCACACTGTGTGTCTGTGATATTTTCTCATATTGTGTACCGGTTTGTCTAATTACTTGTATCTTGAAAACCATTGGTAATTAATTCTTTGTGAGGACTTGAAAGTATTTATTTTTTATACTTTATGTCGGCATTTTTATGTTTGTAGAATGCTTTTAAATTTTTATGTGTTTATTGGTTTTTCGACCGAGTGAGCATTAGCGAGCGAAGCGTCTATGCTTCAGCTTCGACGGAAATGATTTCGTACGTCCGAATTAGTCTGGGTAGTGCTAACCGGGTACCAAACTCTGGTGGGAGGCTTCGGCCGTGGCTAGTCACCACCCACCGGACCAAGCCATGCCGTGAAATGACCTAGTCGTATTTCGGGATGTAGTCCGGTGTAACCGTTCCGAAGACAGGTCTGAGCAGTAGCGCACTTGTAGCGCCTCACTCAACTGCCGTCTTTGTACTTGTTCACTCTACAAAACTTCAAGGCTAGAGTGAATAAGTACCTTATAGGTCGTCGTGCTCCATCTTAGACCACAACGTCGCTTAACATCAGGCGAGTTGGTGGTCAAACGCCGACCTATTGTACATAAAAAAAAAGGATTCTGCCCAGATCTCTATCTATATACCTCTACAGGTCGCATTGCTTAACTGATTCTCTTGAAATTTTGAAAAAAATACCAAAATCTGTCTTGGCAAAAAAATCTGTGTATTTATCGAAATTTCTTACAAAGTTTCACGAGAATCGGTTGAGGAATACGACCTATACAGGAGACAGACGTCGGCCGCGAGGTCTCCAGCTCACAGAACCACTACTTAGTTTTTTATGGTTTCGACCGAGCGACGCGAATGTCTCAGTTTACTTATAAAGAAATCAAAGTCAAATTCAAAATGTTTTTATTCACACTTACACTTATGAACGTCAAAGTTATTTAAATAGACTCGACCGCCTTGTTCGGATAAAGAGCCTCTACTCAGAAGAACAGGCAAGAAACTGAGGGGCATTATTTTTTCAAATAACAAATAAATTACAGTCTCACAAATTTTGGCTTACAACTAGGTAATATCTATAGATACTAGTGGCTACTTGGCGGAAGTGGAAGGCTCCAGACATCTTTATCTTCTAAATAATTCTTAACCTTATAATTCCCTATTTTCATTAATGTAGTTTTTACATGTGATTTGAATTTTCCCTCAGTGAGCCCTGGGGGCTTACCACAACCTCTTAAAACATCATTAATTAAGCCTTACTTCGTAATTTCGTACCATGACCACCATAAAAGTATTCCTGTTAAGTTTTGATATCGCTTAGCAGTTTTGATGACGTCACTCGATTTCGTTCATTCAATCCAAGGAACATTTGTTTAAAAACCGTACTACGACCTCTAAAGTATTCCTGCCGAGCTGTCAAAATAGCAGGAATGATACAAATGACAACGATTGTTAAAAAGTTGCTCTCCGTGTAACTTTTTCTATTTATAAGTTAGTTTTTGCTGTGTTTTTGAGGTTCTATTTGTAATATTTAGCAAGATGGCCGATGATTTGGAAACTTTCGAGTTTCTCGAAGCAGATAATAGAAGCTCCGTACTACGAAGGACGCCTTCGGACGGGCTACAGAATAAATTTCAACCCATTTTCACATAGATTTTTTGTTGGCTAAGTCAGCTCCTTTTGATGCACTTGCTTCTTCTTAGAGTGAGCCTTCGCCTGCAGACTCCTATTAAAGCCCGCAGCGATTTCACTGTGGGTTTTTAAAAAGTCTCACATGATATCGAACTGCTTCGCTGAGACTCTGCGGCCGCTGTGACAAATTATTCTAAGCATTAAATTCTAGATATCACCAAAATAATTTTCACAAACTTGAATTGGATACAGCAATTGAATTTTAATTTACCTTCATGATCATAGGTAGATTTAATTTACGTTTTTGAGGGTAACCGAAAAGATGGTGTCATGATTTTGTATTATTTTCTAAAACGAAAACACGCCTTTACTGAAAGAGGGAAAGAGGAGCGAGATTTATCTCATTTATCATCATCTTCATCAGAGATTTAATGAAAAATGTTTTTTTTATTTTTTTTTAAGTGGCTTCTGCCCTTTGGGTTTTGGGGCAATTTTGCCATCAACAGTGAGGGAGGTGATAGTATTATTAATATAAAAAGAGAAGAAGAGAAATAATCCTGGTGGGGTAGATAGAATGAAAGAAAATGTATATAATATAAATAGAAGAAATGAAAGGAAAAAGAAAGAAAAACTATAGACGTATGTTATTGGACTGAATGAAATTAGCTAATGAAAAAATGATTTTTTTGTTATGACAAACATACGGAAGACTATGGTGGTATAGCTATGTTGCCTCTAGCCTGCCCTATAAGACAAAACAAAAAAAAAATAGTTTTTGACATTGTTCATTTTTTTTTTTTTTAAATTATTCATGACCATGGATACTCGTCCTTCAGTCGGATTCTTAGTAATAATTTTTCCTTCAGTAACAGATGATGGGATGATGATGATGAGGTGATGATGAAGACGATGAATCCCTCCCCTTTCCCCGTTCCAGTAAAGTTATGGATACTTTACTGAAACTTTAAGTGAAGTTTTGTAGAGAACACGAAAAATCGCGTTTCGCGATGTTTGTATCATTTGCCCACACTCGTGCACGTTGACGAACCGGTAAACGTTAATAATCCACCATTATTACACTTTAACACTCGAAGAATCACAAGTTTTAGAAAATAATACAAAAACACGACACCATCTTTTCGGTTCCCGCCAAAACTCCTTGACATTGTTCATTTTTTTTTTTTTTTTTATTAATTTATTCATGACCATGGATACTCGTCCTTCAGTCGGATTCTTAGTAATAATTTTTCCTTCAGTAACAGATGATGGGATGATGATGATGAGGTGATGATGATGAAGACGATGAATCCCTCCCCTTTTCCCATTCCAGTAAAGTTATGGATACTTTACTGAAACTTTAAGTGAAGTTTTGTAGAGAACACGAAAAATCGCGTTTCGCGATGTTTGTATCATTTGCCCACACTCGTGCACGTTGACGAACCGGTAAACGTTAATAATCCACCATTATTACAATTTAACACTCGAAGAATCACAAGTTTTAGAAAATAATACAAAAACACGACACCATCTTTTCGGTTCCCGCCAAAAACTCTTGACATTGTTCATACAACCAAGTGTCGCCAGATGTTTCTTAGGAGCGATTGTACGCGGGTGAGGAAAATAAAAATTCTTAGGGAAGAAATAATAAGAAATCATAGTGTTTTTACTTGCAACTTGTAAAAACCGTAAGTGTAATTTCCCTGTATCGATAGGATATTGTAGGCACAATTTCGCTATGCGGTCGTACTATTGTACGACCCCGATTGTACGATTTTTACATGGCAAAAATCGTATAATTACGATTGACATCGTACATCTGGCAACACCATATTCCAAAATAAGCAAAAGTACCACAGAGTGTCTAAAGGCACTTGTATCGTACATTCTTTTGACATCACTGTAGCAGGAGTAATAACGTTTTAAAACATTATTGTTTTCAATGCTTGTGGTATGATACAAAACAATACTTATTAAGGAATGTAACAAAACGTTCCTGCGTAATGATGTTTTTGTAAAAGTTCATGGTAAGCCCCCTGTTATATTATATTTTTCGGGATTTCATTGTAGAAACGATATATAAATAGATTGAAAATTGAACGTTTCTATGTTTGTTCATGTGTTTGTCTACCAATAAGTTGCGTATCATTGAATTGTTTAAAAAAATGCAAGCAAGTAGCATTATTGGAAGAAATCCTTATTATAGAAAACAGCAGAATTGGCGATGGCAGCCTAGTTGAGAGAAGGCCCGCCTCTCAAGCCAGAGGGAGCGGGTTCGAACCTAGCTGACGGCACACACCAATTTGTTCATTGTGTGAGCATATGCGCGTATTGTGTGTCATCTGCTACATGACTGGAGCCCGGTGTATGGCGACAGGCTCACCCCCTGTCACATTTGGGACTGAATATCGTCCGGCGAAGTGTGGGTGTTGTATTACACCTCTGCCAGCCCCCTCGGGAGAAAGGCATGACGATAAGGTTAAGGTACTTTGGTTATTTTGAAAAACTACATTACTTATTAAAAAAAAATAAAAAATACAAGTACATTATTCTACATGTCTGTAGAAAACAGCCGTTTTTCAAAATAACCAAAGTACCTTTTCACAGTTTCGTCGCCAAAAATCCAACAAACAGCGAAATTGTTGATAACCCGATTTGAGAAAACAAAACAAATGAATTATGCAAAACATATTGCTGCTACAAGGAACACGTGGTCGTTACACATTGCGAATAGATTGGCGAATGTGTCGCGTGACACACTGCCGGGGAGAGTGACACACTTGAGTTTGAAGCTTCGGAACACCTACAGCAAGGTCTACAATTCTCATTTAGCAAACACGTAATGACGTCATCCGTCTCTTTCGAACTTGTTGTAAATGTAAACTATTTCTGAAGGGAGGGTATTCAAAACAATATTAATGTACATATAAACACTAATACTTAAAATAATCCAAACCATGTACAATATGTGGGTAATTTCAGTATGAATCGAATGGACACCAAGATCAATACAACAGAAAGACACCAAAGAAAAAACAATACGAGATCCGTCCTCTTCCGTGGTCAAGCCAAAAGTGCTGGTTGGGCGGGGCGGGCGACCTAGGCGCTACCCCACTGACATTCCTTTGACAGTTCGCTCGGAAAACGTCACACAGCAGAGCATAGACTGCATTTTTTTGTATGTGTTGCATAAATTACTTATTTCAGTCTTGCTTAAGCGTCGATTGACGTCACTACGTGCTGCTGAATGTACGGCATTCTGCAGCAGGAGTATATTATTATTTACCATGAACTACAGTAACATAACCTAGCATATCGTCACGAATTTCTCCCAAAGGGGATGGTAGAGGTGTATAACACCCACAGTTCGCCGGACGAAATTCAGTCCCAAAAGTGACAGGGGCGAGCCTGTCACTATACACCGGGCTCCAGTCATGTAGCAGATGACATACAATACGCACTGCATATGCTCACACAATGAACAAATTGGAGCGTGCCTTCGGCTGGGATCGAACTCGCTCCCTCAGGCTTGAGCGGCGAGCCTTCTCCAACTAGATAATATTGACTATCATTTTCTCTTGAATATCATTTTTTCTTGTTCCGTAGTAATAAGGTTCATAATTATTAGCCATTTCAAATAAAATAAAATAAATTAATAATTTCGGGACACTTCCACACACGGTCGCCTGACCCCAAACTAAGCAAAGCTTGTACTATGGCTGCCAGAGACTGATATACATACTTAGATATTTTTAAATGCATGCCTAAATAGATATTAACACCCAAACATAGAACAAGCACAAATGTTCATCACATGAATGTTTGCCCTAGGTGGGAATCGAACCCACGCCCCCAAGTTCAGAAGGCAGGTTCACTGCCAACTGAGCCACCGAGGCAGTCAAGTCGAGGCAATTGAAGCTTGGACCCTAACTGAACCAATCAGGCCGCGGCATTAGTCAGCATGTTTGCTACCAGCAATTGTAGCAACAATTACTCACTATCCCTCCTCCCTGTGTGTATCCCTGTTTTCTTTAAGCCCCCGTGCCAGCGTATCTATGCAAATCGCAATACAAACGCTCGCTCCCATTTTGTTTTTTACACAAACAATATAAAATAACTTTTGTTGGCACCATTGACGAGATATTACTAGACGTCACTAGTAGGGGCCCGTGACCTTCAATTTTGTTTGACTGAGACGCGATTGGAGTTAGGTTCATTTTGACATTTGCAATAAGCTCCAGTTAATATTAAGATGAACCCAATTCTGTTAAAAAAAAAAAGCAATAACGCTGTGGTCCCATCCTTTATAATTATCGACGTGGCGTAGGTGAAGGCTATAATTTAATTCTGTCATTTTTATTTCTTAATTTACAGTAACTGTATAATTTTAAATCTGACATTTTTCGTTACATTAATTATTATTGTATTGTTATTTAAATTATTTAATACTAGCTGCGCCCAGAGGTTTCACTCGCGGTTAAAAAGTGCTATGTGCTATTCTATATTATAATCTATCTCTGTGCCAAATTTCATCCAGACCTGTTCAGCCGTTCTGGCGTAACAGAGTAACAAACATCCATCCATCCATCCATTCTTACAAACTTTCGCGTTTACAATATTAGTAGAATATGTACTTGTAAAATGACATTCATTTATTTATAAAATAAATATGAAAGTAACTACACGTAAAGTAATTATCATGACTGAGGTCTAATGAGGACTGATGTGAGATCCGTCAGTACCAGTCTAGTCCGTCAGTACCTAGGAACTTCACTAAAAATATCAGGCTTCCTGGATGAACAAGCAAGGAAAGAAAGAAAAAACATGCACGAGAAAATGTTAGCTGCTCGGAAACAAGGATTATATGCAGCGATAAGAGATAATCAATTAATTATCGAACAAAAAAGTAATCTAACAAATGAAACTAATAGAACTATGGTAGAATCTAACCTAGCAACCCAACAAAATTATGGCAATAATGTCGAAGCCGAGGGCAACTCCTTTCGAAACAATAGTTACTTTCGAAGCCACAGAACAAGAAGAGTTTAAAATATTATTTCAGAATTTTCAGAGCCTCGGGAATAAACAACACTTATTAGAAGCATATTTACAGCTAAACCCAAACTACAACGCCATCTGCATGAGTGAAACATGGATGAAACAAGAACAGCTGGACCTGGTGCAGTTCCAGGGCTACAAACCGGCCGCATCCTTTTGTAGAACTACTCGGAATGGAGGCGGGGTATTTATCACGTTGCAAAATCATATAAACTTTGTTGAAAGAATTGATATATCCAAAATGTCTATTGAATATGTATTAGAAATCTGCGCTGCTGAGCTAATAAATGTAAATTTATTGATAGTTGTTATATACTGGAATAGAAGAGAGGAAGAAATATTTTATAAACAATTAAAATTAATTCTAAAATACATTAGTAAAAATTATAAAAAACACAAAATCGTCATCGGTGGTGATTTTAATACTAATATTTTAAAAAACTGTACTAAGTCAAATACACTATTGGAGGTAATGTCTGATTATAAATATAAGCAACGCATTAAGGAATCCACTCGCACAACAGATTCATCATCAACTTGTATTGATTTGATATTTACAAACTTTTGTGATATGAACTTATGTGTAACAGTACATGATCTAGGGTTTTCGGATCATTTAGCAACCGGCATAAGTATTTCACTACCGAGACAAATGAAGCAAACGATTTGGTACACAGAAAAAAGAATATTTAATGAAACTAATACGGAAAATTTTAAATCAAAACTTAAAGAGATTAACTGGTGCAACATTATAAATGCTGATTTTAAAAGCGTTAATGACAGCTACCAAATGTTTTTAGAAACATTAACTAGGGTGCTAGATTCGTGTATACCTAAACTTCGCATAAAATTAAAACCAACAGATAAAAAGCATTGGCTAACAGTAGGATTAAAAAGATCTTGTAGAATAAAAAGACAGTTAAGAATATTTACAATTAGATCGAAAATACCCATACTTACAAAATACTATAAAACCTATGAAAAAATACTAAAAAAAGCAGTAAATACAGCGAAAAAGATACAATACATAAAAGCATTAAAAAAATCTACAAATAAATCTAAAACTATGTGGCAGATAATCAATGAACGAACTAATACAAACCCCAAAAAAGATAAACTAAACTTGAAGCTTCAAGAAAATAGTACAGTAATTTCAGAACCTAAACAAATAGCAAATAGTTTTAATAGATATTTCGCATCAGTGGGCGAGAGTAACTCCGTCACGGGGAGCTCCCCCGCCGGCCCGCACGATAGACCACGCGGCCTCCCAGTACTACAGCCGACTACGAACACAATGTTCCTATCTCCAGTAACGCCCAGTGAATGCAACAAACTCATTAAAAACCTAAAGAATAAAACTAGTTACGGTTTTGACGAACTTCCCTCCAGCTTGCTTAGGCAATGCGCTGACGAACTAACACTGCCCTTTTATCTACTTATCAATCAATCGTTTAATGAAGGAGTTTTCCCGGATCAATTAAAAAAAGCTGTAGTTAAACCTATTTATAAAAAGAACTTAAAAACAGACGCCAACAATTATCGTCCAATAGCTCTGTTACCTTCAGCTTCTAAAATATTCGAAAAGGCAATGAGTGATCGCGTTTATTCATTTTGTGAAAAATTTGAAGTCTTTGATGACTGCCAGAACGGCTTTCGTAAAAAAAGGTCAACAACCCTAGCGGTCTATAAATATATGCAACAGGTACTTGATATATTAGATGCGAAAAAGTACGCGATAGGAATTTTACTGGACATGAGCAAAGCATATGACAAAGTTCAGTACGGAATTTTGCTAGATAAATTCCGTGGCACGCAGGAATAACTGAACATCGCAAAAACGTCAATTTTTCAGGGCAGCCATTTTAAAGTTTGACATTTTCTGTTTAGTCGGTAAGTTAGTTAAACGATGATGTCAAAGTTATTTTGAGGGTTACTTGAGGCCCTCTTTCGTATGGTTTCAAGAATTTAACGAAATAACTTATAGTTTACATAATAATAGACTTGTCAAACAGTTGAAATGCCTTGAATAAGTTGATAACTCGACTTGTAGACCAAGTTTTGGCTTTTAAGGACATTTATCCAGTTATTCACCATCTGAGTACGGATCATTTTTATCGGTTACCTTAGTTATTTCAATGAAAAAGCATTATTTCTCATTAGTAAACCAATGACAACTTCAAACAGATATAGTTTGTCAAGTAATTATTACTACTTTACAAGAAATATCTTACTTTTCAGCATATAATGCAAAATGTAAACAAAGTCTTAGTATTTAAAATATATTTTTTTTAGAATTATACGCTTATTTACATAATCTAAAAACTATTTTCACTAACTTATTAAAATGATTTTTAAAACATATGGGAAAAACACAATGGAAACGCATTTGTTTCTAATTAAAATGAATTATTTAGAGTATACACTAAATTAACACATAGGCTAGACTTATTATCCCGAGAAATCAACAGTTGGCAATCGTTGAGTTCTACAAATAAGAAAATATTAACCAAACACACTACAGGACATAAATACCTACTTATAAAAGGTCTTATTTAAAAAAGCTTTTCTAATTATTATTTTAAACGACTTCAAAAAACCGTTTTAAAATATCTTTGAAAATTTTCGTAATCTTAAGTGGCTGTAAAAAATCTGTAAAAATGTCTGATGACACACATGCTTAATACTTACATGTTTTGTTAGATTGCTTACACATTACTTCGATCAATAATAATACTAATAAATAATAATAAAACAGGCCAACTTTATTCAGACCAACTTAGTATCTATTTATAAAAACTAAAAACTATGAGTGTGGATTTACAAGTATATTTTGGTAGTTAAACTAATCTTAATCTATTCTAATATTTAATTATTTTTTGTAGGTCTGTTTGCCAATCGGCAAAGATCTCCTCCAACCTTTTTCATTCCTGTCTATCTTGGGCCTCTCTATTCCAAGTTACTCCTGCTACCTGTCTAATGTCATCATCCTACCTTTTCTGTGGTCTGCCCCTTTTCCTTTTCCTAGGGCACCATCGTGTCACAATTTTGCTCCATTTCTCTTGGCCTCTTATCATATGCCCTGCCCATAGCCATTTGAGTCTTCTGATTTTACATTAAAACAGGTAGTACGCAGGTGTTGAAAAGTTTTTTCTTTACATTAATGTGAAGAGTTTTATCTTCCATGGCTTCTCTCAGACTCCAGTATCTCTTTCAGCCATTTGTTATTCTTCTGTCAACTTCTTTGCGTATAGGGACCTCTTGTGTTATTAGCTGTCTCAGGTAGATGTATTCATCAGTGTAATCAATTTGGTTATTTCCTAGATGTATGGTGGTTTTCTTCCCATTTGTCCTTACCTTTGTTTTCTCTGGGTTCAACTTTAAACCTTTCTTCTCACTTTCATCCGCTAGTTCAAGTATCATTTGCTATATGTTTTTAGGTGTTTCAGCAAATAACATTATATATATATCGTCTGCGAACCTCGATTATGTTAGGGAGACTCGGTCGACAGTGATTCCGAGGTTTTCCCAGTTAAGTCTCCTAAAGATTGTTTCGATAACCGCTGAGAATAGTTTTGGAGGTAGAGGGTCTCCATGTCTGACACCCTTTCCTACTCTAAATGGTTTACCTTTCTTTTCTAGTTGGATTCTCGCGGTGCTATGACTATTGTTTTAATTAAATAAAGTAAAAAAAAAAGAACTTCTTATTCTGATTGGCCATCATTGGTGTTTTCCCCCAAAAACACAGATTTAAAAAATTGTCAGACTTCGTCTTAGACAACCATGGCTCTAAAGGGTCTAAATGATCTATGCTAGCGTCTCTTTACGGCTTTGCACCCCGCTATCAATCAACCCTGTATTGATTTGAATCTTTTGTGTAAGTATGCATGTAGGTAGGTACATAGTACACCAATGATAGTAATAGTCACCAATAATGTACAGCATTATAATATATTTTACATATTTACTTCACGTTGTTGCATGGCATGTTTGTTGGCGTTTAGGCTCCAGTAGGTACATAAAAAATATCCAGCTCGGGTAGATAACAACTTGATATCTTGCTATTGCAGATGAAAACTAAATCACCACGGCAAAGGTAAAAGTGAACATGTGATAATGTCACTTTTTAAACAAAAATATTTGGTTTGCCATAACTTGACATCTCGATTTGTCAATGGAGGCAGAAACAGGCTATGTGTATAAGTCGAGATATCCAGTATTTTGGATGTGAGTGTAAGTTGATAAATCAAGATGACAATTATTCATACACAAACTTATGCGTGACATCTCAATTTGTCAAGTTAAAATTAATTTTTGCAGAAAAGGCTTAGGTGTATAAGTCGAGATCTTCAATATTTTGAACATGTGTTGATGTTGATAATTCAAGATGTCAATTTTAGTAAGCAAACACACACTTGATAAGTCGTTTTATCAAGTAAAACACCATAAAATGCAAGGGTGTCGAGATGTACAAAACGCGATTGCTCTAAAACTATTGTATATTTAGGGCTGATTTTTTTATACATAGTAAAGCGCATACGAAGGAAGCGTTTAAGCCAATAAAAAAAAAATCATGCAAGTCGAGTTGTTCAGTTATTCCTACGTGCCACGGAATTACACGGTGTAGGTATCCGCGGCGTGGCTCATAACTGGTTCAAATCTTATTTACGAAATCGAGAACAGCTGGTAGAAATAGTTCATTACAATCATAAAGAAAAAACGATTCAAAATATTCGCTCAGATACTATTACCATAAATGCCTCTATTCCTCAAGGAAGTGTCCTTGGATGCCTCCTGTTTTTGATATATATAAATGATCTCCCAAAAATTATGACAGATCCATGTGTGTGCTTCGCGGATGACATCTCATTACTAACTTCAGCAAAAAGTAGTTTAGGGCTTAACTTAAAACTTACCAAAATGCTCGAAAATACAACAAACTGGATGCATAAGCATAATCTTGAACTGAATTTGTCTAAAACCAAAATTATTAGTTTCCACCCCTACCAAAAACAGCCACTTAATTTTAACTTCACTTTCCACGGAAATAATGTCGAAATTGTAAACGAATTTACCCTGTTAGGCATTGTAATAGACACTCACATAAATTGGCAACCACACATTAAAAAACTTAAGTCCAAACTCTCATCCCTTACGTACGCACTCCGAGAAGTGAAAAAGACAACTGATCTAAAAACTGCGATTATAACTTATTACGCAAATGCACACTCAAGGTTAAGTTATGGTATCATTCTATGGGGAAATAGCAGCGCAGCAAATGATGTTTTTATAGCTCAAAAAAAACTTTTACGAATCCTAGCAAATATTGATCAAACGGACAGTTGTAAGCCTTATTTTAAAAAGTATAAAATTTTAACGCTATCATGCGTATACATTTTAGAAATTTGTAAATTCGTTCGAAGCAATACACACTTATTTATACGCGAAAATGAACAATTATTTACAAAGGAAATTATTATACCTACTACGGGCCAAAACGACGGAAATCAACACAAAAACCGGTTAGTGGTGCCGAAGTCACGATTAAAGATGCACTCAGCTGGTACCTTGGTCATGGCTACAAATATCTATAATAATCTATCGGATGATTTGTATAATACAAAAAGTGACATTATGTTTATATCTAGATTAAAACAGTTTCTTGCTGACAAAGCTTACTATACTATTGACGAATATTTAAATGAAAAAATACAATTTAATTTTAGTAATAAATAGACTATATGACTTTTGACAAAATTAATATTCTTAACATAAATATATTATAACGACTACGACGATGATAATAATAAAATTTCAAAATGTAATAACCATCCTCCTCTCTTCTAAGTTGCTGTGCCCGACGGGGTCCGTTGAACTATGTACCTAATACAATATTGTGTTTTGAAACATCAAGTGTACTGTACGGCTTATGGCAATAAATAATCTGAATCTGAATCTGAATCTGACACGCATAGTAAATGTCACGATAGGGAAAAATAGCTGCAGATAACAATAATTATTGAACATCTACAGCTAACAGCTAAGTAAGATAGTTTTTGCACTAGAAAAACAACAATCGCGTAAAAACTACATACTTTCGCTGATTTTATATTTTAAAATTTACATTTATGTATTTTAATAATTTCAACTTTCGCGTCATACTTAATCAATCGTCATATTCAACAAATCGTATACTTAACAAGCGTCATACTTAACAAATCTTATTTTATGTTTATGCGGAGTATAAGAGTGTGGGTGTGTTTGTTTGGCTTTGCTACTTCGTCATGCTGAAATAGCTCAACGGATTTGGATGACATTCAGCGAAGAAGTAGCTTATAATTTAGATTAACTACAACTACAACTGGGTTCTTCAAAAGGGCTGTCAATTGAGTGCTTAAGGGCTCTGAATTTTCCATACAAACGCGCTTGTTACATTTCTTGGAAACCATTAGTCAGATTATGATGAAATTTGGCATGTACAATTAAATGAATTATGTCTACGCCCCTATGTTCTTGTTTTTTTTTAAAAAAAAAACCTCCTCAAGAGTAAATACAGCTATGAAAAATAACGGCATTTGAAAGGGGTTACTTTTGACAGATTTATTTAATAGATAGACAAGGCAAATCGAAAATCGTTTTACATAGAGAGATTGCATACATCATTAGCTTTTAGATAAATGCATAATGCAAGGGAAATGTTTAGTTATTTCTGAATTATTACAGGAGTGCAAAAGTCATAAAAAATTAATGAAATTGCACTTTGTCACTCTGTAGATAACTTTAGAGGCTCGTCAGTATCTTTACTTGGTCTCTTCGCTCGTTGTCTTCTTCGAGACAGAATGGCATTAGAAAATCTTTAGCCAATGCGAAGTTAGTCTAAAGCGATAGCCGGACTCTTTAGGTTCGGCAACGTATCTGTGATGCCCCTGGTATTACAGGTATCTATAGGCAACGGTGATCATAAGCGATCACATCAGGCGGCCCGTTAGCTTGTTTGTCACATATTATGGCATAAAAGAAGATTTAAACATAATCTACAAAAAAATTACTTTTTAACGCTACTTTTTAATTCAAACAACTAGCATGACCGCTAGGAAACACTGAAAAAAATAACGGACCTTGAATAATAGCGGACAGAGAGAGAACGTGAGAGCCGCCCAGCTAAATTATAAGTAATATTAGTGTGATATACGGGTAGCGAAGCGCGTCTATTAACTGCGCAGTCGATGGCTTTGACTAACAAGGCTCGCGGGGAAAATATACAATTTTCCGTTGGAATAAAATAATCGGTACTTACCAGTAAAATCGCGTATGTTCGGTAAAATGTGGCTAAAAATTTTGTTTTTTTTTTCAGAATTTCTTTTAAATAAAAATTTGTTAAGTACACTATTAGTTTGCGCCGAATACCTTGGGACCATAATTATTTTTTTCAAATTTTATGTAAAATGTAATTTTTCTACTTTGTGTTCGTCTAATTATTATTTTGGTAACGGTTTGACATTTTTAATTATTTTGTATTGTTATTTTTTTTTTAAATCAATTACTATCTAACTAAATCTAATCTAACTTATAAGTAATATGGACTTATGGTCTGAAATAAAGAATTATTTTATTCTTATTACTGTTATTATTATAATAATACCTACAAACCTCATTGGTTGGTCAATTGGCTCACATTTGAGCTTCAAAGTTGTATTTGCATGAACTACGTGCCTGCAAAATTTCATTTTATTTTATTTTATTTTAAATGCTTACTGAAGCTGATGCTTCATGAAGTTCAGGTCAAGGGAGCTAAAGCTGTACTAAAGCCATCGTCAGACAATAATATAAAAAGCAAATCGTAAAAAACCGACTTCCCATCCTGTAATTCGTCATCCATGTTAACAATTTTTAGACTTTTGTTGATATTTTAAAAACTGCTTGACCGACTTCAATAAGATTTTTATGAAATCACCTCTAAAGTATGATCTACCCAACAAAAAAAGAATCATTAAAATCGATTCACAATTGGCGCAATGATCCCGTTACATGCATACATAAAACATATTGTCGAAATGAGAACCTCCTATTCAAGTAGGTTAAAAAAAAAAGCATACATAACGTAAGGTCAACTGGGGCAAATGCGTCTGTAGGACAATTGCGTCTTTCGAGAATAACTGACAAACCCTTCACAAATTAGGCAACTAGCGCCATCTTGTACAGCTTATTGCAATTAGAGATATAAAAAAGTTGTAGGTGGCGCCTAATTTGTGAAGGGTACGCAATTGCCCCACAGACGCATTTGCCCCAGTTGACCCTACTTACAGAAGACAAGTCCAGTAGCCTTTGCAGTCCTTGATTTACTCAATCAAAATATGGGTACAGACAGTTTCAACATTTTCTAGTACCTACTCATGTCGAAGTCTGTATCATTATTGTAATTGACGTGCAAAACTCTCTGCAGATTTATATTTAAAATAGTATGCAATTTGCGAACTGGTTAAATATGGTATCGATGTAAAACAAGTTGTCTCTTGCTATAAATATGGATTATGGAACTTGTATTCCTTGAACTAATTAACAGCTTCACTGCGTAAGGAATTTGAAAAAAATCCTCGGGCATTATGTGAGGTCATTATGCTAAATGTCATTATGTCTGAACCCGTTTTGTTAGCGCCAGAGGTATATTTAGGATCTATTCCTTTCTGATTTCGAAAACGAATACCAATGGTATTTGTTGGTTAAAACTAATACCAATGGTAATTGTTTAATATACATATATTTTATTTTATTTAAAATTACACTCCACGGACTCCGGGGAATCTTAATAAAAATGACAATTAAAAATTGACAATGAAAATTAATCTAAATAACAATAAACAAATACCATGGCAAATTAGTTGTTGGTATGAAAAAGGAATAGATCCTGGCCACCTGGTTTAGACCATTATATAATAATATACTCCGCCAGATAGATGTAGTATTCCGGTCATGTGGGCAACACGTAGTGACGTCAATCGATGCGCAAGCAGGACCGAATTAAGTGATACCTACTAATATTATAAACGCGAAAGTTTGTATGTATGGATGGATGGATGGATGGATAGATGGATGGATGGATGGATGTTTGTTACTCTTTCACGCCAGAACGGCTGAACAGATCTGGATGAAATTTGGCACAGAGATAGATATAGTTTAGAATAGCACATAGGATACTCTTTAACCGCGGGTGAAACCGCGGGGCGCAGCTAGTTACAAATAATTTGAACGAGACGGATGACGATGACGAGTGACGTCATTGCGTGTTTGCTCCCGGAAGGCTAGACCTTCTTTTTTTTGGATCACGGTCTAGACCACTGACTCGCATGATGCCTGGCGTGATCGAAGGTATATCACGATTGCCTAGGAGATACCTATTCACTTTTTCTCTTGAACATCCCTGGATTTATATGGCGTGATCGAAGGTATATCACGATTGCCTAGGAGATACCTATTCACTTTTTCTCTTGAACATCCCTGGATTTATATGGCGTGATCGAAGGTATATCACGATTGCCTAGGAGATACCTATTCACTTTTTCTCTTGAACATCCCTGGATTTATATGGCGTGATCGAAGGTATATCACGATTGCCTAGGAGATACCTATTCACTTTTTCTCTTGAACATCCCTGGATTTATATGGCGTGATCGAAGGTATATCACGATTGCCTAGGAGATACCTATTCACTTTTTCTCTTGAACATCCCTGGATTTATATGGCGTGATCGAAGGTATATCACGATTGCCTAGGAGATACCTATTCACTTTTTCTCTTGAACATCCCTGGATTTATATGGCGTGATCGAAGGTATATCACGATTGCCTAGGAGATACCTATTCACTTTTTCTCTTGAACATCCCTGGATTTATATGGCGTGATCGAAGGTATATCACGATTGCCTAGGAGATACCTATTCACTTTTTCTCTTGAACATCCCTGGATTTATATGGCGTGATCGAAGGTATATCACGATTGCCTAGGAGATACCTATTCACTTTTTCTCTTGAACATCCCTGGATTTATATGGCGTGATCGAAGGTATATCACGATTGCCTAGGAGATACCTATTCACTTTTTCTCTTGAACATCCCTGGATTTATATGGCGTGATCGAAGGTATATCACGATTGCCTAGGAGATACCTATTCACTTTTTCTCTTGAACATCCCTGGATATACCTATACAGTAATCTCTTTTTACATCAATAAAACAACATCAAAATTAACTTCTACAAGTTTATTTATATCGTCACGCCTTTCCCCCAAGGGGGCTGGCAGAGGTGTAATACAACCCCCACACTTCGCCAGACGGTATTCAGTCCCAAACGTGACAGTCATGTAGCAGATGACATACAACATTGGAGGCGGCCTTCTCCAACTAGGCTATCATCGCTTCTACAAGTTTAATGCAGCGAAAATGATGATACAATTGACCTTTGATAATGTAACCAAGTGACAGATGATTTACCCAACAATATTTACTAAACGTGCGAAGTCTTTTGCACAAGAAGTCTATTCAACTAAAAGAAGTTGCTCATTGCTGGCCTGGAACTTGCGTAATTTTAAACAAACGTACAAGTTTAATGATGAAAAAACGAATACTCGTCCAATTGGTGTTATTATCTATTGTAGTATGTATTTTTCACATATTTATGTATGTATATCAGTCTCTGGCAGCCACAGTACAAGCTTTGCTTAGTTTGGGGTCAGGCGACCGTGTGTGACAATGTCCCGAAAAAAAAAAACTATGAAACTTTGTGAGTATACTTTATACTTTTTTACATGATTTAGTTAATTAGCAGACTTCAAAAAAGGAGGTTTTCAATTCGTCTGCATGTTTTTTTTTGTATGTATTTTACGCAATTAAGTCGCCAATTGTTAATCGATTTTAATGATTATTTTTGTTTGGTAGATCATACTTTAGAAGTGGTCCCATATAATTTATTTCGTAGCCGATCAAGCAGTTTTCAAAATATTAATAAAAGTCTAAAAATTGTTTAGATGGATGACGAATTACAGAATGGGAAGTCGGTTTATAAGCTTTGCTTTTTAAATTATTATTGTAAACTATTTCTATAGGGACGGTATTCAAAACCACCTTAATGTAAATGTAAACAACTAATACTTCTAATAATCCAAACCATGTACAATATGTAGGCAATTTCAGTATGAATCGAATGGACACCAATGAAAACACAACGAGATCCGTCCTCTTCCGCGGTCCAGCCAAAAGTGCCGGTTGGACGGGGCGGGTGACTCAGGCGCTACTCCTTCATTCCTTATGCTACATTCATTCATTCATTCGCTACATTCCTTTGACAGTTCGCTCGCAAAACGTCACACAGCAGACCATAGACTGCATTCTTTTGTATGTGTTGCTAACATTATTAAGAAGAAAAGATGATGAACAGCCTGATCATCTAAGGCGATTATCACACTTCTTCGTACCTCATAAGGCGACGACGACGACGCCAATCAATGAACCAAACATAAAATCTCCCGCGCGGAGACACGTTATCAGTGAGCTGTACCGCGCGTGTTTTAGACTTCGCGTCGTGCGAAGTAGTGTGAGAAATGCTTAACTGGACAATAAAGTCGCTGGTCATCTAAATGATATCACCATTAAGATAATCACTTGCACCATCTGTTAATCGAGTTAGGCCAAAGTTCACCAAAACTGAAACAAACGAACTCATTTTTAACTGACTGTATTTGACAGCTCTTCAATAACTTAAATGTCAACAGTGAACAGTTAAATAATATAAATAATCATTTTATTAAAGTTCCAAGCACATGAGCCTTAAGAGTCCCGCGACGCTCTGAAATTTCCATACAAACGCGCTTCTCAAATTGAAAACCATTTGTCAGATTATGATGATATTTGGCATGTACAATTAAATAAACTAAATCTCCGCCCCTGCGTTCTTGGTTTTTTTTTATAAAACGTCCTCATGAGAAAATAGAGCTTCGAAAAATATCCACATTTTAAGGAGTCATTTTGACTGATTTATTCAATAGATAGATAAAGCAAATCAAAAATACCTTTACATAGGGAGGTTGCCTACATCATTAGCTTTTAAATGAATCCATAAAAAACGGGAAATTATTAGTTATGAATACAGAATGACTATAGAAGTGTAAAAGTCATAAAAAAATATTGAAATTGTACTTTGTCACTCTGTGGGTAACTTTAGAGGTTCGTCAATATCATTCCTTGCTCTCTTTTGCTCGTCGTCTTCTTCTAGACGAAATGGCTATAGAATACCTTAAGCCAATGCGAAGTTAGTCTAAAGTGGTCGCCGAACTCTTAACATCCAATAGTCAAATGCAAAACCAATTTTGTGCATCAGTGAGGCGCCTCCCGTGTCACATGTCTGTGAGGTATCGGTATGTCGCGAGGTGTTAATTAGCAACTTAAAATTGATATTGTTACCTTTCCTGCCTCATCCAAGTCCATTGTCCAGCTCCATGTGAATGACAAATGGTATAAACAATGAATGTCTATTGAAGGAAAATAACACAGTTACTTTGCTTTGCAGCTGCTAGTGTTCCAATTAATACTGAGCCTTGATCATTCGAAATTAAATGTTTAAACCGATTTGCACTGTGTTACTTATTACCGGTTCGTAGTCAAATAGCATAGCTCTATTTCCAATGATTATGAATCTATTTCTGACACATTTGGTCTGTCAAATCCCTTAGGCGATTCTCAAACCACTTCGCGCTTCGCGACGTTGTGCACGAAGTGCGGGAGCGCGTTTTTTATCGTTGTACCTTCATAACCTCAGTTGGTGTATAAAACACGGTCTGTACAACATACGCGCCTTCCGTACCAATAACCAGAATGTATAGGAGGACCTGTATAGGAGGAGGATGAGCAGAAAAAGCAAAGAGTATTCCGTACGAATGAGTATTCCGCACCAGTAACCGACGAGAATGTATAGGAGGACCTATACATAACTTACGAATACTCTTTCGCTTTTTCTGCTCATGGAAGTAAAAAAAGCGAAAGATATGTACCAGGATCGTAGCAAGTGGAGAGAAGTGGTCTCTGCCTAATGCCTAAACCTAAGGGAAGATGCGTGACTATAGCTGGGTCTCCACTGCCCGAGCATGCCTCACGAGGCAAGCTTCTATCTCACTCTAGAGCGTGGTAAGCTTAGCAGCCAGAGCGACATGGACGCGTGCCTCGCGAGGCATGCTCGGTTAGTAGAGACCCGGCTTGTTTCGTATGTGTATGTAGCACAACATATTGACAACGAGTCCGCGCGGGATATTTGACTCGTTAGCGCACCGTCGTCCGCAGCGGAGTAATGTAACAGTACCTTTATAAGTAAGTAGCTACTACTCAAGTTCCATTTTTTCCAAACGAAATTCACCGCAAAAAACAAAGCATCAAGTAATCGCAAACCAACTTTATCTGTTGCGTAATCTAACGCCACAACACGTGTTAGGTGTTGCGTTACTAGATAACGCCACGCCACGACACAATGTGTCATGTCATCACGTCAATGTTAGTGTCATCACGTCACACTTGTGTATCGACGACTTATCAGATGAGACTTGCGATGTATCTTGATAGGTTGACGAATTGTGCTGGTAGAAAAACTTGATAAATGGTTTTCGTTGCAGACGATTTGGTAAAGGTTTTTGGTTTATTGAGCTGCTAGCTTCTAGCTAGTTCGTCAACCCTCGGCTGCGTTCGGGTTTCATAGCTTATGGCACTGTGGTTGTGTAGCTTTCTATTAAAGAGTTTTTAATCGGACTAGGGGTGCGAGCAAGGATATTTCAAATGATGTTGCAAATCGACAAAATCGTTAATTTCTAAACAAATTTATCGAATTAGTCGATTTGAAACGTCAGTTGACTTGACTGCCTCGGTGGCTCAGTTGGTAGTGAACCTGCCTTATGAGCTGGGAGGCGTGGGTTCGATTCCCACCTAGGGCAAACATTTATGTGAGGAACATTTGTGTTTGCTCTATGTCTGGGTGTTAATATCTATTTAATTACGTATTTAAAAATAATTAAGTATGTTTATCAGTCTCTGGCAGCCATAGTACAAGCTTTGCTTAGTTTGGGGTCAGGCGACCGTGTGTAGATGTGTCCCGAATTTATTCCCGAATTTTAGTTTCAATACGGACGGCCATTATAACTGACGTTCCAAATCGACTAAATCGACAAAACTGTATGGAAATTACCAATTTTGTCGATTTTAATATACATACAAACATATAGTCACGCCTTTTTCTCATAGGGGTTGACAAAGACCACTTCTCTCCACTTGCTACGATCCTGGCACACATTTTTCGCTTATTCTACTTCCATGAGTTTTTTTATTCAAGCTCGTCGGTTACGGGTACACTCCTGACCTGGCATTTCTTTAAAACGTCTTCGACTTGGTCAAGATCACACTCGCCTTGTAGATCGGTTTCGACTTGAGACCGCTTACAAAGATTTTAATAAAATTCTCGTATTCATTAAACTTACCTATAATTATTAAAACTATTATTTCTTGTTAAAAAATTAATCTACATAATCAAGCCGTTAAAATTTCACAAAACACAATAGGTTGTCCAAAATTTGCCTCAACAGCGCACTTACACAAAATTGCTTCAAAATATACCCAGTAAAACAGCAAAGCTACCTGCGATCATTACTGTCATTCTGACAGCTGACAGTAATAACTTGTCAGTTGTCATATTCCGGGGTGTAAAATACAGTTTAGCAAAAAATAATGATTCTTTTAACAGATTTTGAACCTTATCCCAATAGAAATAAAGCTAGAGTGTGGTAAAGCTTTTTAATTGGATGGTGGTCCAAGTGAAACGTGAAAGCAATTTTGTTTTTAAACAAAGAAGGATAATAATTATTCCTTTTCAAAAAAGTCTTTTCAAATCAATTGTTTGAAATACTTGTTTTTAACATAATAATTGAATACAGTACCAAAAAATGCGAAAACCTGAATAAAAACTTCATCTACTAATAATTACTACTTTACTATACGTTAACAAAAAACCAATTTAACCAAATATTTATTTTTCAAAGAAAATTACCACCAGTATTAAGTAGCTTCCTAAAACTTTAAATTATTTTACAAAGTATAATAATTTATAGTTCTAAAAAACATGAAAATTATTTGTTCATCTTTTCGAAGGTCAAAACTTTTACAGAAACTGACAATTAAGTATTACAAACACAATGAATGTTACAGTTACTTTAATCCGTCATTTTAATTTGCCAAGAATTAAATTAATGTAATTATTCTCGTTTTAATTAATTCTCGAGTAATGAAACAAGCGAGCGTCTGCCGTCAGCACAAATCTCTTGTGCGTGATGTGCTGGGGAACCGTAGTCGATGTGTTGGTGCCGCGTTTGGATGGAGATAGTGAGAGATCAAGGTGAAAAAGTATGTAGTAGTATAGTATGTAGTAGTGCAGTGGTGTAGTAATACCTATTCTAGATAAAAAAAAAATGATAAATAATCGTGGAATTACCGAGCCATAAGACGTGTAGTGTAGCAAATAAACGTTTCTGCAGGGCTATTCACAACCATTCGGAAACGTGTCCGTTCGGATTTCAAAAATTTGAAGCCTAAATTATTCGAATCTCAGTCTAAATTCGTTTGTTTTTAAATTCGTTCGTTCGTTTTTAAACGTGATTAATTCTTCCGATCGGATTTATACTTGATTCCCTATTCCAAAATGTACAAAAGTAGAATGAGATTCGAACAATTTGAGTCTGAAATTTCAGGGATCCGATCGGAAACGTTTCCGAATTGTTGTGAATAGCCCTGCTGATTTCTAACTCGCATTTCGGACTGTCCCAATCTAAACGCGCTTCCGAGCTCAACGTAGGTGTACCTCAGACAAATCTGCGGCAATTAGGCAAATGCTTTTAACAGGAATAACAGACGGACGTACAATACACATCCGACAATGCGCAGACTGACTAAATAGACCATCCATGTCTTTGTGGAGCGAGGTTGTTGACTGAGGAGGTAAGGTTTGGACTCTGTTGGGACATCTTGGCTTTTGTTTGTATGTCGGACAGTGTAGAATGATTAATTTAATTTGTGCGATAATTTCAGTACAGCGGTTTTGATCTTGATAATAATAATATATAATAATATTCAGGACACTTGCACACACGGTCGCCTGGCCCCAAACTAAGCAAAGCTTGTACTGTGGCGGCCAGAGACTGATATACATACATAATACATAAATAATTTTAAATACATAATTAACACCCAGACATAGAACAAACACAAATGTTCATAATGAAATGTGGTGAATTGTGTTAGGCATTTTCATATTTTTATATCTACCAAATTAAGCAAATATAATTTCTTTGTTAGTCCATAGAATTGTCAGCAAAGCTTTTAATGGGAGTTAAAATAATGAATTAAAATATTCGTGACAATTTTGCACACACGGTCGCCTGACCCCAAACTAAGCAAAGCTTGTGCTATGGCGGCCAGAGACTGATATACTTACATTTATATTTTACTAGCTGCGCCCCGTGGTTTCACCCGCGGTCCCACAGGAACCTTTTATAGTTTCGGTATAAAAAGTACCCTATGTCTTTTTCTGTACCCCAGACAACGTGTATGCAAAATTTCAAGACGATTGGTTAAGTACTTTAGACGTGAAAGCGTTACAAACAAACAAACTCACTCTCGCATTTATAATATTAGTTAGGATGTACCCAGCATTATAGGGAGTATTTCGTGCCGTAAACCAACACTGTCTGTTCTATTGTATGTATAACTTTCAAACCTGCATGATGTCAGGACGTCAGTCTCTATATCTGTGGCTAGAGTACTTATTGCTCTACAAGTGAAGCAGAAGGCATCGATATTGTGTTGTGTCGAGAACTCAACTAATTGGCACGTTCTAGAATAGGTATACTAGATAACTATGGGAACAAACCACTTTTGAACTGAATATTTTATAATCCTACTAATATTATAAACGCGAAAGTTTGTAAGAATGGATGGATGGATGGATGTTTGTTACTCTTTCACGTCAGAACGGCTGAACAGATCTGGATGAAATTTGGCACAGAGATAGAGTATAGTCTTAAATAGCACATAGGATACTTTTTAACCGCGGGTGAAACCGCGAGGCGCAGCTAGTCATCAATAAATTATCTTTATTTATACTTGTTTAGCGTAGTGAAAGAAACCTGCTTAAAACTTGAATCATTTTCATGGAATAGAAATCATGTAAAATACAAAAACAAATAAGAACAGTTTTTGAACTCCGTCAAATAGCTGTACGACAATGCATCACGATTTTATTGTTAACACCACAATGGTATTGACCGGGCTGTATTCACGGGTGTGCTCTAATAAGACTTGAGCAATAGGCCCTATACAGAACGCTAAATTGCTAAATATCTAAACTAGCTAAAAGTGTTCATGTCCTCGTCTAACAACGCAGCAATAACAAATACAAATATATCTTTAGCTGGTTAAGATTTGGCTATTTAGCGCTCTGAATATAATAATGGTCGTAAGCGGGCATTACGTCTCTTGTGGTGGAAATTCCGCTAAAACGCACTAAGCGTTTCAAGTCAACTTTTCTTGTAAGAACTGCAGAGGTGTGGAACTCGTTGCCTGCGTCTGTCTTTCTACCTAAATACAATCCGGGGGTGTTCGAGAGTAAAGTGAATAGGTATCTCCTAGGCAAGCGTGTTATACCTTCGATCATGTCGACGCTTCCCATCAGGCGAGTCAGTGGTCAAACGCATGCCTAGTCTGTTGAAAAAAAAAATAACCCAATTTGCAGTACGCTAGGTGCGCTAGCGTGCTAAAATTGAATAATTGTAATGGCTATTAGCCTCGGCTAAAATAAATTTAAAAAAAAAGTCGAGACATTTTCAAACACGGTCGCCTGACCCCAAACTAAGCAAAGCTTATACTATGGCTGCCAGAGACTGATTGATATACAGAAATAATACATTTTTAATTACCTATATGTATACTTAGATAGGTACTAACTCCCAGACAGAAAAAACACACATGTTCGTCACATGAATGTTTGCCCCAGGTGGGAATCGAACCAACGTAACGTCAGTTCACGCCATCAAGCTCAGAAGGCTGGTTCACCCAACTAAGCCATCAAGGCAGTAATTAACTAAACCACACTAAGTATATCCTATTCTATAAAAAATAAAAGTATCCTATATCCTTTTCTGTAACCCGACAACGTGTATGCAAAATTTAATGACGATCGGTTGGGTAACGAAACAAACAAGCTCATATCGTCAGGCCTTTCCCCCGAGGGGGCTGTCAGAGGTGTACAACACCCACACTTGGCTGGACGACATTCAGTCCCAAATGTGACATGGGGCGAGCCTATCGCCATACACCGGGCTCCAGTCATGTAGCAGATGACATACAATACGCACATACGTATAATGAATAAATTGGTGCGTGCCTTCGGCTGGGTCCGACTCCGCTCCCTCTGGCTTGAGAGGCTAGTCTTCTCCGACTAGGCTATCATCATTTTGATTATAATTTATTTTATGTACTTAATTTTGAACATTCATGACATGTAACTAGCAAGGCCCCATCTTGATACCCGCCGATGAAAAGCTAATGCCATTTTCCAGACTAGAATCTATCTCTGTGCCAAATTTTATCCGGATCAATTTAGCCGTTCTGGCACGACTGAGTAGATATCAAACATCCATCCAAACTTACTACTTACTTCAAACAAAAAAGTACTAGTTACTCGTATGTAGATCAAAAAAAAAAATTACTTATGTTTCGACAGTTCGTTGAACCTGACAGCACTGCCTTTTCTAAAAAAAACCTTGCAAGCATTTTAATAAAAAATAATGAAAGCATGGACCTAATTTACTTCCTTTAAAGTTTCTGTTCAAAGCCTACCATCCAAACAAAAATAACTTTACTGTGAGATGACCAATTAATTTTAATTACCTACCCGCGTTATCACATCACCAGAAATCTTAAGTGGTCTGTATCATGTTACGACTCGGGTTCAGTTCTGATGACAAACGGTAACATGGGCCTGATGTATGAGTTAGTATTAATACCGTGTAAAAGCGATGACAGCCTAGTTGGAGAAGGCCCGCCTCCCAAGCCAGAGGGAGCGGGTTCAAACCCAGCCGACGGCACGCACCAATTTGTTAATTGTGTGAACATTTTTGCGTATTGTATGTCATCTGTTACATTACTGGAGCCCAGGACTGGAGGACAGGCTCGCCCCCTGTCACATTTGGGACTGAATATCGTCCGGCGAAGTGTGGGTGTTAAATTACACCTCTGCCAGCCCCTTTGGGGGGAAAGGCGTGACGACAAGTTATGAGTCCCATATTATTCATATTTTGGTCCTAAAATGTAGACTGAAAACTGTAGAATTTAGAAGACAAAGATGTCTGAAGCCATCCACTTCCGCTAAGTAGTCACTAGTACATAGATATTACCTAGTTGTAAGCATCCATTTGTGAGCATATCGTCACGCCTTTCCCCCGAAGAGGCTTGCAGAGATGTAATACAACATCCGTAATTCGCCGGACGATATTCAGTCCCAAATGTGACAGGGGGCGAGCCTGTCGCCATACATCGGATTCCAGTCATGTAGCAGATGACATACAATACGCATAAATGTTCATTGTGTGAACATTTGTGTGTATTGGTGCGTGCCGTGCGTCGACTGGTTTCGAACCCACTTCCTCTGTTGTCTGTTCTCCTTTTGAGTTAGGAGTGAAAATCGAAAAAATCAAAGAATCACAAATCCGCCAAACCGATATACGAACAAAGTTTTAAAACTACTTCACCGCTTTTTACCCGACTGCGCAATAAGGAGGGCTATGTTTTTCGAGTGTGTGTGTATGTATGTACCATACATATGTGGGTATGCAATATGCATGTATGAGGTTTCCTACGCACGCTCTACAGCCTAAACAGCTTGATGTATTTCGACATGTTGGTGAGGTGTCATTTGAATCATCTTGATAGTGGAAGTGACATAGGGTACAACATTCTGCAGCCGAGTATTTTGTTATACTTTTTATGTTTCTAATGTGCGAAAACTTGTTTAAAGTAACATCGTATCTACCTAACATTTATCGTGCTTCAAAACGATTCCACTATACGAAACACGAAAATTAAAAAATGCATATTTCATGAGATCGCTCTGACACCTACACGACAGCTAAAATAATCATAAAAACAAATTTCATGGAGTAGCCAGCGAATGTAGGCATATCCGGAATATTACTAAATAAGCAACTACAGCATTGCGCTGCCAAGTTAGACCAGAATAGTGAATTTAAAATATAAAAACCCCCGACACCGATTTTCACTAGATATAGCTAATAACACTTCCGACTAATTCACCTTTCAAACAAAAAAAAAAAAACAAAATCAAATATGGTTTATCCGTGTGGAAGCTACGATGCCACACACACACACACACACACACACACACACACACACACACACAGTACTCTCACACAAACACACAGACACGTTAAACTTATAACACCCCGTCATTTTTGCATAAAAAAAAGGGGTTAAAAAGGAATTATGATTAAACTGTTTTTTTTTCTGAAATATTAGGTATTCTCCGTGCCGCCCCCAGCAGGTTTTGCAGTCCTATGCCAGTCTTTTGCTTTAAAAGTTGGCTATGTGTTAAACCACTTTATAAGCTACATACGTCCATTTAAATTTTCATCATAATTCGTTAGGCCATTTCGTAGCATTAACTAACACACACAGGCATTCACTCACTCACTGATTCACTGAACATATAGACCATGGTATAATAATATACTCCGCCAGGTATAGCATTCAGAAGCACGTAGTGACGTCAATCGATGCTTAAGCAAGACCTAAACAACTCCTTTAACTCAATCAAAGATGACGTCATTATGTGTTTGCAGAAAGTTAGACCTTGTTTTTTTAGATCATGTTAAAGACTTGGTTCGTTATTTTTGTTAATAGATATATAAATTACTTTTCGATGCTTAGGGTCGTATTCAAAAACGACGCTGAATCATGAGTCTCAATTTAAACGTGTTCTTATTCTTATGTATGCATAAAAACAGATTTAATTCGAGAATCATGACTGAGCGTAGTTTTAGCATGCAGGCCTTAGACTTGAAACTCTAATCATAGATCTGTATTGCTATTGACAATCATTCTGAAACGTTTCCGATCGGATCCCGCAAATTTCAAACTCAAATTGTTTGAACCTCAGTCTACTTGTAAACATTTTGGAATAGGGAATCGAGTATAAATCCGATCGGAATAATGAATCAGGTTAAAAAACTACTGAGATTAGAATCTTTTAAGTAAAACATTTTTATAGCCTAGTTGGAGAAGACCCGCTACTCAAGCCAAAAGGAGCGGGTTCAAACCCAGCCGACGCGCGACGGCACGCACCAATTTGTTTATTGTATATCATCTGCTACATGACTGGAGCCCGGTGTATGGCGACAGGCTCGCCCCCTGTCACATTTGAGACTGAATATCGTCCGGCGAAGTGTTTGTGTTGTATTACACCTCTGCCAGCCCGCGCGGGGTGAAGGCGTGACGATATGTTATGATTAACATTTTTGTAATCCGATCGGAAACGTTTCCGAATTATTGTGAATACCTTGCATAGTACAGGGTGATTATTTTCTTTCTAATGTTAAAAGTTGAATATTTTTTTTAATTCAACCGGTTTAATAGGTAAACCTAAAAAAATAGAACAAAATAACGAATTTTATTTTATTTTTTATTTTTATTGATTAGGAGAGCCGCGACGTTCTGAAATTTCCATACAAACGCGCTACTCAAATTTCTTGAAAACCGTTTGTTAGATTATGATGAAATTTAGCATGTACAATTAAATTAACAATATCTTCGCCCCTATGTTCCTAGTGTTTTTTTTAACATTCTCAAGCTAAAATAGAGCTATGAAAAATATCCGCATTTTAAGGGGTCACTTTTGACTGATTTATTCAATAGGTAGACAAAGCAAATCAAAAATTCCATTACATAGGGAGATTGTCTACATCATTAGCTGTTAAATGAATCAATAAATACAAGGGAAATTCTTAGTTACATAAGAATGATTACAGTAGTGCAAAAGTCATAAAAAAAATTGAAATTGCAATTTGTCACTCTGTAGGTAACTTTAGAGGCTCGTCAGTATCATTACTCGCTCTCTTCACTCGTCTTCTTCTTCTAGACGAAATGGCTATAGAATACCTTAAGCCAATGCGAAGTTAGTCTAGATCGCCTAGGTCGAAATTAGTTAGGTCGCCGGACTCTTAAGATACAAAAATAACTAATAAACTACACTTATAAACTTAGATAAAATAATAAGGAAACAACATTATTAATTTGCTAATCCAATTAACTATCCACACTTGTCGCGATAGTCCGAATCATCGCATCATCATAATAATACATACATCGTAATAATCAGTAAAAAATTGGTTGCCTGTAAAGTCGGTATACGGGCGAAAGTTTTACGTGACAACGACAGGGACGCGTGCCTTTCACTTTTTATGTCTGTCTCTCTCGCTCTTAGGCGGGCTAACCATGCCCGAGTGGAAGGGACGCGTGCCTCTCACTCGCTCTCATTGTGAGCGCATAACGTGAGCGGAGCGTAACGCAGTTTCTTGAAGTGTCACCCGGCAAACCAATTTATAAGACGTTGTCACGTCAACAATTTATAAGACGTTGTCACGTCAAAAAGTCAGTTCAACTAAATAAATGAACAACAAAATTTCTTAATCGCATTCATTCTCAGACAGGAGCACTGAACAAATAAAAACATCTGCAATCAAAAATACCTCATAAACTCACCAGAATTAAACGCTTAGCTCTTTCGTATCCAAAGGGATAAACTAAAAACATGTGCTTCAAATATTCCGTTATCCTTTCACGCTTAAAACAGCATTTTCAACCTTACATTTAAATATTTAAGTTTCATTTCCTATAAAAAGATGCCAACGCTTGAATACACGACTTGGCTCCTTAAAATAAGGTTGGTATTACGCTGAATGGGCGCAACAGCATTTGCCGAGACTTGTAGAAAAAAAAAAACGAACTGCGGACAAATTTAGCGAGAGACGGCGAAACTCAGATCAACCTAGAGGAAAAGATGGAACACTGCGTTATATCTCGCTGAAGCCACTTCTTTTTCTATGTGTGTGCGTGGTAATGTTGCCATGAAAAACATTTACAATTGCACGAAAACTAATATTAATTCCTAAACTCTACGTTAGCCATTTCCGTTCCAATATACAACCTTAGTAGATATAATATTTTAAAACTGCACATATTTGTAAGAGTTTAATGTTACGGGTTTTTCACAATTGACTTGAAAAAAACTGCACAGTTTTTAAAAAGAACCTCAAAACGTAGTCCTGGCGACACTTTTATAAATCACTATGTATATTTAAGTACACGAAATTATACCATAAACGAATGCAGATAATGTCGAGGTAAGAATGACCAAGCGAGTAGCGTAGTTTTTTTGCGTCAATGTGTGCGTGTCAACATATACGACAGTAGCGTAGTTTTTCAATGGTTTCTGGCTTCACTCAGATAATACGCCGTGCGCCATCTTATTCTCTAGGTTGATCTGAGCGGCGAAAAGCGTGAAAAAAAAGTTGTTTTAGACGTCGGTACCCCCTTTTTCAAGGTAAATTTTACGTTCGTCGGGAGTTGAAAGGTGGCGGAATCCCGACGAGTTTTTTCAAAATGGAACCGTGTTTTACAAGCTTTTTAAAGTATCATTTAAATATTATGTTCTGCATTTGGTAAAGACTTTTCTTCTTTAATTACCTATAGCTACATATGTAGTTATAAATAAATAAATAAATTCGGGACACTTCCACACACGGTCGCCTGACCCCAAACTAAGCAAAGCTTTTACTGTGGCTGCCAGAGACTGATATACATACTTAGATATTATTAAATACATACTTAAATAGATATTAACACCCAGACATAGAACAAACACAAATGTTAATCACATAAATGTTTGCCCTAGGTGGGAATCGAACCCACGCCCCCAAGCTCAGAAGGAAGGTTCACTACCAACTGAGCCACCGAGGCAGGCATATAAAACAAAGTCACTTTTCGCGTCTGTCTGTCTCTGTCTGTATATCCGCTAACTCCTCCTAAACTACGCAATTTTTGGTAACTATCTTCTGAATAAACGCGAACGATGTCGCGGGTAACAGTTAATAACAACATAAATAATAAAAATAACGTAGTTTTTAACTAAGTAGGTAGGTACTAATTTCTCAACGAACATTTTGTAAACCCACAAAAAATGTGTTCTTAAAAATGAGTGACGACAAATGCGGGCGCCTAAATGTTTTAACGTGCTTGCTTTTTTCTCTAATTTTTATTAACACACTCAAATTCGCAGAAAGTCGTAACTATCTGACTTTTTCTAAGAAGTTACGTCCTTTTTCTATTCGGAGCCCTATATTATTAGTCCTAAACGCGTTCTGTTGCCAGTACGCAATTTTAAATTTAGAATCTTCCGCTGATTACCTATCTCAAACTATTTACCGAAAAAAAAATACGCACTATCATAGAATTTTTAACTCTGTTCCATTAGGATAAAGGTCACTTTTGCTGCGATTACCTTTCCGTAATTAACTTCTACGCACCGCCCCAATATTCTACTAAAAATCACGAAACAATTGAAACCAACGCGTTCTATATTTGAAATAACTAAAACAAAAAATAGGTTGTCTTGTCGGTCTCGGACGATTTATACGGGTGTAAAGGAGATGGAAATAGTTTGCTTGGACTTTGGTACACGAAGTTGCATGTTTCGTTTTGGTCTACCTACGCGTTTGGTCTCGTTTTTGGTCTTCTGCTGACAGATGGACTAAAGTCTGGAGATATTTTAGAGAATCCACTTAGAGCTTTTTTGTCCTAATTCGTCAAATAGGTTAGTGACTTCAAGGTAACTTTTGTTAACTAGCACAGGCCTACAATTATGGCACACAACGACACAACTGACATGATTGCGTGTTTCGCAGTGGCATCTTGGTGTCATAAAATCTTGAGTAAATCTTTTAGCAAGCATGCTCGATTACAGGTAAAAAGTGGTGCGAATCATCAGTTAAATGGCTGACTAGACTCTTCAGTCAGTTGTTCATTTAAAATAAATAAGTGTGTCGGTCATAAAAAAGTATTTTTATAGTAATGACGGCTCATAAAGGTAATTTTAATGTTTTAAGTTCTATTTTTGCTGTTTTTTTTTCACATTCGGGAGAAAGGAGAAATGTAGTGGAGGACTACTTCAAAAATTATGCTAAATTGTTGCAAATGAATTGACCAAGCGACTCCTCTTGGGCTCAGCTGGGGAAACCGTTTTCGTAATTTATGTAGTGTCAGAGGTGCGGCTGTCCGGGTACGATTTTCGTAACGAAAAATTTTGTGCAGGTTCGATGAAATGATTTGGGTTTTTTTTTTTTTAATTGCGGAGACATCGGACATGAGACAGATTCGCGAGCTCTTAAGCTCACAGAGCTACTGGTGTAGAGTCTAGGGGTAATCTATTTTGGTACTTATTGTAAGTACTGATATGAAAAGAAGGAAATATTTTTAACAAAAGTCATGGTTTTCGATTATTGTGAAATTTTATCAAAAACTTTTTATTTTTTAATTATTCATTGCTGATATTACATTTTCTTCACTTAAACTAGTAAGTTACATTACGTAATTTACTTAAACTTAAACTAGTGAGTTACATTATTTAGGTAACTTACAATACAATACAAAAACTCTTTATTGACACCAAATACAAAATAAATCTAAACTAAACTAAACATTCAAAAATATAGGCGCAATGGGCGGTCTTATCGCTTAAGAGCGATCTCTTCCAGACAACCTTTGGATGGACTTACTAGTTTAAGTAAGTTTAAGTAAACTAGTAAGTGACATTACGAGTATGTAACTTACTAGTTTAAGTAACCTGTGCATAGGGCGTTGCAAGTGTGGCGTGCTAGTGTGTAACGAGACACAGTCAAGCATGGGCGTACCCAGGGGGGGGCAGGGGAGGGCAGCTGCCCCCCCTTGAAAATCTCGCAGAACATGTATGAACTCGCCTAATTACTAATTAAAGTGTGAACGGGTTATGCTATAACTTTTAAATAAACCGCGCAGTAGACACTGACAAAATGCACGATGCAATAGGGACCTTGCATCCAAATTTTAATGACATGCACAGAGGATGGCCACCGAGGGAGTTTTAGTGGGTCAATCCCCACATAACCCGGATGCACCCCAATAACATCCGGGCATCTTTTTGAAGAATTCCCCCCCTCAACAAAAACAAAAAAAGGTGTGTTTATGTAGTGTGTATGACAAAACAGCCGCGGACGACCCGACCTAAAAAATCTGACTTGCCCCCTCCTACGCCAGAAGCTGGGTACGCCCATGCAGTCAAGTTACATATCATCATAGGCATATAAAAAATGTTGTAAAAATTTGAAACAAACAAAAATATGACGTAGCGTTTCAAAACATTTAGCAATATCACACTTCTAGCCATCCCATGATGCAATAATAACCACATGCCTGATTTTCTCACCAAAATGACTCACAATGAGTAGGTATGTAACTCCACGTGTTCCCTGCAAAAGTAATTGTGCCGCAATACATTTATTCATAGTTATTTTTATGACGCCAGACAGGGCAATGTCCTTTATATTTTTGACTTTTGGATCGTCCTGTTAAAACGTGTTTATTTTTTTCTCCTTTCATTAAAAAGAAATGTAACATAAATATAACAACAGTCTTGGAACACCTTAATACTGTTGAGTAACACTTAACCCTGCCAGTGGTATACCTACCTGTCTGATGTATCTCTACGTCGTTACCAGAGGTATACGGTATACCTCCTGACGGATATCAAGTTGGTAGGATAGGTTAAAACGGTTAGGTAATTAGAAAATGATTAACAAGATAATAATAAAAAGCAAATCTATTAAACACGCGACTTACCGTCAGGCCGTCATCTATGTAAGCAATTTTTTGATTTTCGTTGATATTTAAAAAAAATGCTTGATCACTTTCACATTTATATTGGAATACCTCTAAAGTATTATCTACCAAACAAAAAAAAAACATTAAAATCGATTCACAATTGGCGGATTAATCACGTAACATATAGACATTAAAAAAAACACACCGTCGAGTTGAGAACCTCCTCTATTTTGGAAGTCGGTTAAAAATGATAACCAGCCATGCTTAGCTAAGGAAATAAGATTTGCTAAGTTAAGCTAGTTAACTTAACCAGCAGAGTCCTAGAAAAAGCCATCATGTTATGGTTTCCTCAGCCTGTTTTCCTTCACCACTAACTCAAGTTCAATGCTGTGATAAGCATAAGAGATAACATAAACATAATATTATAAGCAAACATGCTCCTCAACAAACAAGAAATTTTATAAATTACTATCATATTTCATTTATTCGAATGGTTCTGATAGATCATCAATTTTACCGATAGTGTTCTTAAATTAAAGCGAGTGTTCGTAAAATTTATGACTGATAAATTCGGTACTCGATTGCTAACGATTTTTGAAGAAATTTGGCGGAGTGTGAGTTGCCAGTGGGAGTAGACCAAGATAGGAATGAGTGTTCTCCTCTCTCCTACTTTTTGCTTTTCTCTTGCTTCTACTTAGCTGTGCCCGACGGGGCCCGTCAATCTTATGTATGTATGTACTCGTACGTAATACAGTATTGTTGTATAGTATTTTATTAGAAACAGCATGTACTGTACGAAAAAAACAATAAATTACTGAATCTGTATCGGGCTACTGTCACTTAGCTTACTGTCTCGGTGTTTCCCAGTAGTAATTACAACCTGGATCTCTTCAAGACAAGAGTGAATAGGCACCTCACGGGCAAGCATGTTCCATCTTAGACCGCATCATCGCTTTCTATGGCGTTAGTTGCGGTTTACACATAGGCCCATTAAATCATAAAATATATGTACCCACGTAGAAGACACTTTTCTTAAGAGAAAAATGACAAAAAGCTACGAATAAAACAGCGAGATTCCATAATCCATGCTGTTTAGATCTGCACACTTACCAAACAAATGTGGCCATTGCAGAGGACAACCGAAGAAAGCACGGATGAGCTGCTTGAAAAGACAATAAAAAAGCAAGGTCCCTTAAGCCATGCCGTTCAGTTCCGCACAGTTACTCAACAAAGGTGGCCATTGCAGAGGACAACCCAAGAAAGCATGAATGAGCAGCATGAAAAGACCAGGGTAATGAAAAGGGGGTAAAACGACCAGTTGTGGCCGTTTTGGTGGAGGTCCTTGGGAGCAAGAGATGAAGAGTGATAGAGGCAAATTAAACAAATATTAATACTGTACAAACCACACGTGAGTAGGACAAGGAGAGGATGACTATGATTATGATATCTGCTATTTCAAGGCCTGAATAAAAATACTAAACAATATCAGGGTACAATAGATTTACTATTTTTCTTGTTTTTTTTTCTCGTGACAAGTGAACAGAAATAAAGGCGAAGCTGGTTATACCGTCACCGCCAAAAGAAAGCACCAGAAACAATTGAAGACTTCAATAACCTTGACATCTGTCACAAACTGACGACTGACAGCGAATCATGACATCTGACAGCGATCCTCGCCATCTATCAGTTCCCTGAACCCACACCGGATACACCACATGCAGACCTTCACGCACATAGCCAAGGGGGCGTGTTCTAAAAATAAGAATCATACGCACAATATTCTAACCGAGCTTAGTCACGTCTCGCGCCTGGCCGCCCGCGGTTCGAAAAATCAAATTTCGAATTCGGAACTCGTCGGAAAATGATTGAAAGTGTTTGAATTTCGTGTGCCATTTACAACTGACTTTTGGCCTGTCCTTTATGTTTTTCACGGTGAGTTAACGTGTTCCATTTTTCAAAATTGGCTCCAGGCTGGCGGTTTTGGTGTACTTTATTTGCAGCAAAAAGTTTTTGTGTAACTTTTTATGTCGAACAAAACTGTTATTTTTATTTGAAAATGGAACGAAATGTGGGCAGATAAGTTGTTCTTCGTTTGAATCAGTAGCGGAAACGCTTACCGCTTTGTTTATTTTTAATTTTCTTTGTTTGGAATGAACGCACGTGAAGCGAATTTTCCGACATTTAAAATCATATTAGGTACAAAATTAAATAAATACGAGTATGTAGTAATGGAAATTCACACTAATATTTTCAAAGGTCCATAGACAAACTTCACTTCATAGCAAAAATAAAATAAATTCTCCCTTACCTACCCTACCCATTCCTCCCATTACCTCTTTCTCATAACACCAAGGTTTTGAAAAATTTAGATAAACTTAATAATAATGTTAAGCCCAATAAAGAGTACTCATAAACATTGTATGGTATATTTCAGTGGTAGTAAACATTTAGGTTAATGTTCAAGATAACTTTTTTAAAAGGAACAAGCTCTTCCCGGGATTTCTTGTGCTAAATTCTGTATTTTTGTATGTAAACGCATAGTTTCAGTTCGGATGAACATTGATTGGTATAATTTTGGGTTCCTAATTTAGTTTGGCATAAAATGTTTGCGATATCGTTATTATTATTTATGCGTAATCATAATTTATACAGAATTAGATTTTTATTCGTTTCCAGTTTTAGCTGAAATTTAATTTACAGACTCTGAATAACACAAAATATATTTTTTTACATTGTAAATTAGAATATTCGATTTGAATATGGAGTGTGTTGGTGTGTAGGTCAAGCAATGTTATGCCAATGTGAAATAGGACTTTCAATTTCATGTGACCTAATATTGGTGGTATAACCGCAAAGTCAAATCAAAATGTTTTCATTCAATTCAGGTATCAAAGATACACTTATGAACGTCAAAGTTATTTAAATAGATTCGACCGCCTTGTTTGGATAAAGAGCCTCTACTCAGAAGAACAGGCAAGAAACTGAGGGGCATTATTTTTTTAAATAATTAATAGATTACAGTCTCACAAATTTTGGCTTACAACTAGGTAATATCTATAAACACTAGTGGCTACTTGGCGGAAGTGGAAGACTCCAGACATCTTTGTCTTCTAAATAATTCTCAACCTTAAAATACCCTCTTTTCATAAATGTAGTTTTTACATGTGATTTGAATTTTCCCTCAGTGAGCCCTGTTATATTTTTGGGGATTTTATTGTAAAAACGAACGCAGTTGCCTAAAAATGACTTATTTGACTTAGTCAGTCTAAATCTCGGTACAGCTATCCTATCCTTAATTCTAGTGTTATTATTATGATAGTCACAGTTCAATTTAAATTCATGTATATTTTTGCGAACGTACATAATATTTTCAAAAAATACAAAACAGAATACCACAAACATCCCTCTTAGCAATGAACGTTATATATTTAAGGTTATATCTATATATTTCTCGGAATAGTTATAGAGTGATTTATGTTTTTTGATCGAGTTCAATAACAATTTAAAAGAAATAATAAAACAAAACTCTGTATCACTATTCCGAGGCTATATAACGTTTATTGCTAATGAGCATTATTAGTCTGTTCATTGTATTCATAATTATGAGCAATTTTAACTAAAGATCAACCCTGAAATGAGCTAACCAACTTTTTAAGAGAAAAAAAGATGTAAGAGATACATCTTTTTTTCTCTTTTACTACTACTCTCTTTACACAGTATATAAAAGTCACTTTCTGCGTCATCCTCTCTGTCTGTACATCCGCTAACTCCTCGTAAACCACACAACGGATTTTGATGCGATTTTCACCACCAGTGAGATAATATTACACGTAAGGCTCAACGTACGTACTCAATATGTATGGCTGTTGTTTAAAACAACAGCCATACATATTGAGTACTAGGATGTCCTGGTTTTGGACTCAAATGTATGACTATCAAATCAATATATGACTCAATATGTATGGCTGTTGTTTAAAACAACAGCCATACATATTGAGTATTGATATTGAGCCATTGTAGCACAAATCGCGTTTATTCTGTGAAGTAACTGTATTATCCACGCCCTGAATCTTTATTATCACAGTTTGAAACAAGTCTGCTTTCAAAACTAGAACAGTAATAGTAGAAACTTCAGTTATTTTACACCCTGTACAATTAAACTGAAGTCGAGAGTTGAACCATCAAGAAATTAAGGCGGACTATCATTACAGTTAGCGCGATGAAAATTCTTGATACTTCGCATAATTTTATGCACAATTATGTAAGTTACGAGAAAGTTCAATCCTGGTTTCTGATAATGGAAATGCACTAGTTTCTTCGCTGTTTCTCTTAGGTACTTTTCATAGTACACAATCAACTAGTGCACATAGACACTAGTTGATTGTGTATTGTTTGTGAATTTATTTTTCTACTAGCTCTTACCCGCGACAGCGTTCGCGTTTATTCAGAAAATAGTATGCAAAAACTTTCCTCGTGATATACGGCAACTAATTATCAAATTTTATTAAGATCCGTTCTTGTTTGGCCGTGCAAAGCCTGGAAACAGACAGAGTTACTTATACCTTCGATTTTAAAATATTAGTATGGATAGATTATAGTGTATTCTAGGAGCAAGTCCGCGTGCATACACAAAGAAAGAAAGAAAGAAAAATATTTATTTGGCTTACACCTCACACACTTATAGGTACAATAGATACATTTTAACAATAATGATGAATATTAAAGATATACAATATACATAATTATAAAAAATAATTAAATTAACTTAACTAATAGGTAATCAATTTAAAGCCAAAAAACACATAAAAACACATATACACACACACACACACACCCACACAATCACACACACGCGCACACACACACACACACACAGACAGACACGTCTAACTTATAACACTAACACCCCGTCGTTTTTGCGTAGGGTGTTAAAAATTGGAAGTGGTCAATTAAATTCGAAAAAACATTATGCACACAACATGATCAACCAGATTTATCATCTTTGACCAACAAATAGAGTCAAATAGATATGATTGTAGCGCGATCAACAAATGATCGTCGGCATACAAACTTTTAATTTAATAAACCTCTTTGTAATATTCATGAACAAGAATAGACAAAATAAAACAAAGCTTGAATGTGAAAGAGACCCTCACATACGCAGACAGAATAAAGGAACAACTTCGCAACTTTACTTGAAAGGACCTAAAATTAAATTGTGCGAGAGAGGGACGCACATATCATTAGAGCCTGAACCATCCTGAACATTCTAAATTGTTCATTTTAGTTTGTTTCTCTTCTATATTTGAACGAGCATTGAACTCTGAATGACCATTTGTCTCACTCCCTCAGTTATGGCTCTCAACTATTCAGCTTCAAATGGGAAAAGGACATTAAAATAGCTTAGAGTCATAACAATTTGTCAAAGGGAGCGAAAATCGTGAGGAGCCAAAACAAAAAAAAAACAGAAATATAGTGTGAAAGTGTCTGCTTTTAAACGTAAACTAGCTATAAAAAAATTACGATTTTTATTTTATAAATGATACATACATACATATCGTCACGCCTTTCCCCCGAGGGAGCTGGCAGAGGTGTAATACAACACCCACACTGCGCCGGACGATGTCCAGTCCCAAATGTGGACAGGGGGCGAGCCTGTCGCCATACACCGGGCTCCTGTCATGTAGCAGATGACATACAATACGCGCATATGCTCACACAATGAACAAATTGGTGCGTGCCGTCGGCTGGGTTCGAACCCGCTCCGTCTGGCTTGAGAGGCGGACCTTCTCCCAACTAGGCTGCCATCGCTTTTACAAGCGCGTTTTAATGGAAAATTCAGAGCGAAATCCTTAAGTTGGACTAAAACTCGTCTATATTTAGATACTTACTTATTTATAACCCTGTTCTCCAAAGATCGACAGACAGACAGATCTAATGGACAATGCAGAGCCTAAGCCGATGGGCCTAAAACATCATCTTTGAGTAATCTATATTTAACTGAGAGAATTACGAACTATACAGTTCTTTCTATGACGTAGGTCTGGCTAAGGAAATGTTTTTGAAAATTCATCCCCTTGGTTCGTTTTTGGAATGAAATAGGGTGACAAAATCTTTCGGAATGATTTAGTAGACGTGGAAAGTGTGGAGAGCAAGTTATGGTAATTTTTTTCATTTCGTCGTATCCTACTAGACGAAATGACAATAGAAAACCTTAAGCCAATGCGAAGTTAGTCTAAAGTGTTCGCCGGACTCTTAATGCTGCATGCTATCTACGAATCCCGCAATTTGCTGACTCAATAGCAACCAACACGCCTCATTCAAATACCGAATCATCAATTCATCATGTTACATATCATACCAACCAAAGTACCAACATTGCAAACGCGACGCTGCGTGTGGCCAACCGTATTACGTTTCAACAAAAACTTGGTGTGCGTGCATGAAAAATAAACGGTACTGGTAAACAAATTAGGGATGTTACGGGATATTTTTGGCGGATATTTATGGAAACCTTTTTTAGGGTTCTGTTTTAATTTTTGTTGAATATCTGACATATTTTTTCTGACAAGAATTTTTTGTAACTATTACCTACTTCAGACGACGTCAGACACCACAAGTGATACGCCAGTGGACTTATCGCCAACATTTCGAATAAAAATAAGAACTATTTCTTTTATGTGATGTAAGCTTGGAAGATTTGAATTTTGGGTAATTTAAGAGTATATACACATTTTTAACAATATATATTTGACTGATGAAAACTAAATACTTTTGTATGTCATCTGCTACATGACTGGAGCCCGGTGTATGGCGACAGGTTCGCCCCTGTTACACTTGGGACTGAATATCGTCCGGCGAAGTGTGGGTGATGTATTACCCCTCTGCTAGCCCCTCGGGGTAAAGGCGTGACGATATGTATGTATGGAAATACTTTTCTATTTCATTTAATTCACAGCTAAAACAGAATAACCAATCAACATCTGGAACCATTACTTTAAAAAGTTCAATGATACGTCATGATGATCTAATATAATTAAAATAGAAAGATACAGTCCGGATGTCCTCTCGTGGGAATATTAATTATCAGCGTACCATCCCATGAAGTGATCAGAAGCCATCATAAATTGTAGTTAAAAAACTTGAGCGTATGACGAGTTTCCGGTACCTATCAAAAATGGACTGGACCGTATTACGAGTATAACTACTGGTTGTTGACTCAGTTTTTGCTAGGTTTTTTGTCCTAAAAAATGGGCAAAATGGTGGCAAATCTTTGTGGTGGCAGAGTCTACTCGTACCTGGGGAAATACCTTTTGCCAGTTACTCATCCGCTACGAAAATTATTGTGTACTAAAACAAAAGTTGACTAGGTAGGGTCAACAGGAGCATTTGCCCCAGTTGACCCTACCTACCCTACCCTACCTACCCTACCCTTTGTCAACTGCGACTTTCGTCTGTGGGACAATTGCGACTTTCGAGAATTACTGACAAACCCTTCACAAATTAAGCAGCTAACGCCATCATGTACAGATTATTGCAACTAATGATAGTAAAAGATGTAGGTGACGCCTAGTATGTGACACCTATTCTCGAAAGACGCCCTACAGACGCATTTGCCCTTTTGCATTGCCATTTGCAATAGGAAATGTATAAAAAAATGCTTTCTGTAATAAAACACATTGTTAAAATGAGAATACATAATCATTTTTATGAAAGCACTCGTTGAGACAACAACGTTTAGGTAACAATCATTTCATAAAATATAATAATCTTCTTAATTAAATTATTAAATAAAAAAAAACAAATTAAAAAAATGTCTTCGAAACCAAATTTTATAAGTAAACACTTTTTTAACCTAAAAACTATAAACAACCATTACTCATGGGAATTAACACCATCTTGCCCACAGACCGTGTTCATTAACAAAAGTACACACTTATAATCATTAAAAAAAATGTAACCGTACCGAAATAAATAACCACAACTCCCTGTACATCTTAAAAGGGACTTTAGCATTCCTTACAGCGACAAGGTTCTAATTTTCATATCTATGAAGATGACGCTAAACATAATTATAAAAAGAGGCGTTGAAATAATATTTGTCCCGACCACATGGCTGGCTTGGAATTAAAATGAATGGAAGCGACAATGTGTAGCGTAGTTTGTTTAGTTTGTGGTTCGTGGTTGAGCTTTTAATACCTATTAAAATTTATACAGAAGAGATTTTTAATGAAACACTGAAACAATAGATAAAAATAGATATCAGTAATTGTGTGTTAAAACTATTTACATCTCTTGATTGAAATTAAGGATAGGGCCAAAAACTGGGACAACTGGAAAGAGGGAAGATAGGCTTTTGCCCAATAATGGGACATATCGGGCTGATCTAGATGTAAAAACCAAGTAAGACCCACTTGCAGAAATTCGCAGCTATTTTTTTATACGCAGGGTTAATTAGCTCAAATTTAAAATGTTTTCAATGTTGCTCTAATATTGTATTAAATTAACAAGATTAGCTTCTAACTCTTGGTGACGCAAGACGATTTATCAATTTAACCACTGAAGAGCAGTTAATTTCGTGTTTAAAATAAAACCCTAGCTTCTGCAAGTTTGCACTTAATTAGAGGTAAATTAAGTGCAAAATTGCATGCGAAAGCTGTATGTACTCAACACGAAAATTGATCACACTTTTTTGGAAATTTGTCAATGTAGATGTACTTGAGATATTTGAGTTGATTGAATCAACAATCACAACACTATTGAACAGTTTTGAATGTAAATGTGTCTATTTAAGTATGTATTTATAAGTACATATGGGATGCCATGAAAATAGGGCTAATTTTAGAAACAATTTGTCCCAGTTGTTTTTTGTATCTATGTATTTCAGTCTCTGGCCGCCATAGTACAAGCTATGGTTAGTTTGGGGTCAGACGACCGTGTGTTTAAGTGTCCCGAATATTTATTTTACTATTATTTTATTTGTCATGCCTACTGACACAATTACCATAAAATATAATAAGCAGAAAATCAACCTTATCGCATCTAGACAGTTATATTTATTTCCGTGAAAATCGATAGGAACAATCCACATGGCCAGACCATATGGGACTCACATTATTCCACTGCAATAAATTTATTTTATTAGAGTTTGTTCGTTTTTTAATGTCCCCAAAGTAAGTTTTTGGTTGTGTACCTATTTATTTGTGAAAATAACATAATAAATAACTAAAACTTGTAAATTCATACAAAATCATCAATATAGTATTTTATGATATATACTGTTTTATATCCACTCAAATTGTAAAAGCTTGAAATAAATATTCAACCTCAAAATGAAAATCAATTATAGTAAGATACAAATACAAAAATACGCCAAACTAAATTTAAAAAAAACTGATTCTCAACTGATCAGCCTTGTTGTATCTCCTTTCTTTTAAACAATCTCCAAAAGTTTTTATTTTTAATTTTATAAAAAGTAAAAACAAAATATCGGCGCAAAAAAGATAAATCTTCAGTAAAATTCCAAGACAACAGTGACGGAACAAACATGCAAAACATCCAAGATACAAGGAATTTCGATAATATTCTTGTACAGAAGATGTCTGGACGCAAAAAAACTTCACTCAGTCACCCTGAATGAACAAAATGAATGAAGCTCTGTGTACTAAAAAGAAAACTAAAAGAATCTGTCAAAAATAAACGTGCTTAACTTCTCACAAAGGATTTTTAACGTTTTTAAGAAATTTACTAAAGGTAGTGGTGTAATTGTGTTTTAGAAAATTAGCAGATAAGTTATTCACTTTGATGTTAAATTCAAATTCATCAGACTTAAATAGGTATAGATTAACATAAAAATTTCTTAGGTTACAAAAATATACTTATAAAAATAAGCAAGCAAGCTTGTATAGCATATATATATGTAGGCTAGCCCTGATGTGAGAGTTTCTAGGCCGCCCGATGGCCTCTGACATGGCTTGGCGATTGTTGTCATGGAACAAACAACCGGAGCCTACAATTTAACGTGTCATTCGAGCCACGGTAGCGCTCAATTTGTAAATACCACCCGCGGTCACCCATCCTAAGATTGGCCGTGTCGTCCGTTGATGATAAAATGATTAAAAGGTACTTCATTTTTTCTTTTGTAGATAGGCTTCCGTTTAACCACCATTTCTATTAAAGTTAAGCAATAATGCGGCCTACAAAATAACAATTCAACTAAATAAAAACAAACAGATTGTCCAATACAATTTGAGTGCCTCGGTGGTTCAATTGGTAGTCAACCTGCCTTCTAAGCCTGGGGGCGTGGGTTCGATTCTCACCTAGGGCAAACATTTATGTGATGAGCATTTCTGTTTGTTCTATGTCTGGGTGTTAATATGTATATATGTATGTATTTAAAAATATTAAAAGTATGCATATTAGTCTCTGGCCGCCATAGTACAAGCTTTGCTTACTTTGGGGCCAGGCGACCGTGTGTGCAAGTGTCCCGAAGTTTTTTTTTTTTTTTTTACATAGTTCCTAGAGGTGTGTTTATACCGAAATTAATTTTACAGCTTTTGTGGATTGTATTAAAATAATTGTGTTCTTTATTGTTCGGTTTCCTTTATTGTTGCTTCTAGTCAAGTCTATCACTGAAGAAGACTGAACAAATAATATTTTTTAATACAGTCTACAAAAACAAGAAGTAACATTTTTCTGCAAACCCTACCGACCTTCCTTTAATTATTGCAAAGAGTTCTAAACTTCAAAATCCCACACTCGTCACCCTCAAACATAAATTTCATATCTCCTAATTTCGTCCCCAAAAGCTCAAACACGATTTTAGCGGCAAAATTACTTTTCAACACATATTCCTTACTAAAGTAATCTATGCTTTTGGGTTTAAAACCGCAATTTCAATTTTAAACAAGAAAAATGATTGACAAAAACCATGCAGTAGACTTACGAATCATTTATGTTTTTTGGGGTATTATGCTGTCGATGTCATAATTTTCGTAGAGACATAATAATTATGACAACTGCATAAATAATGGTGACCTTCTCTGACCTTGTAGGTCAACAGTATTATTGAACCTCATAAACTATGATATTTCTGTCCGTGGGTGGTAGACACAATAACATCATTAGAAAACTATAAAATTTGTTGTCTACATCAATTTAGAGATGTGATTCTAATAATGAAAACTAAAATATATTAATTTGGACTATTAAGTATGGAGTAGTAATTTTAGTCGGGTTCCGCAGTGAATAAATACGAAGACGAGTAGAAATTTCTATAATTTTTAAATAGTAATCAATGAGAGTAAAGGATCCACACTTAGTTACCTGTTATAATTAGTTAGATTAGAAAATATTTATAAACCCATTAGGAACTTATGTGGTTACTGAAAATATATTCACTGGTATTACTACTACTGATTTACTAGTGAGATGGAGACCTCGCGACCGGCGTCTGTCCTCCCCTACAGGTCTCATTCCTCAACCGATTCTCGTGAAATTTAGAGAGCAGGTTCGAAAATCATACAGTTTTTTTTTCCGAGTCAGTATTTGGATGTTTTTCAAAATCACGAAGATATGATTTTTATTGAAAAAAAAATGATAGTTCGAAAGTTTCACGGGAATCAGTTAAGAAAGGCGACCTGTGGACGAAGACAAATATACGGACAGAGATCCAGTCAGAATTTCGGACATACGAAAGCATTTTTGTCGAAGCTGAAACATAGGCGCTCCGCTCGCTCGGTCAAAATCCTAAAAGTAATTTAAGCGCTATTTACAGTGATAATAACACTTATTTTCTATAGTAGATATTCAGTAAACCACTGCGATATGTGTCAACCAGTGTTAGGAATAAAATAATACGGATAATTTTAAGACTTCAGTGTCAAAGGTATTTTTTTATTGACTAAACCAATGGTGCCAAAGTATTAATTTAGCAAACTCCCCGCTGTTCTAATACACTTAAATAATACAAGTTTTAGACCAAGCTCTTTTTAAATTCACAAATTTATGACTTAAGATTTTATGTAAATGATTATTTATGACAGTTTATTGATAAATTTTGAAATTTTTATGATATAACTTATTGAGTGATTAGTGTTTTATTAATTTGAGTTATGGATAGGATTATGGTTAATCTTATTAAGGTTTATAGCTAAGAACTGATTAGGCATAAATATTATAATTAATTTAAAAGTTGATCGATTATGAGGCCCATATTAAGTAGGTATCTGTTGTGATAGTTTGATAGAAGTTTGATTGAACAAGTTTTTTTATACTTTCTTCGAAAAAATTTACATTTTGATCTGTTTTATAAACGACTAGCTGCGCCCCGCGGTTTCACCCGCAGTTAAAAAGTATCTTATGTGCTATTCTAGACTATAATCTATCTCTGTGCCAAATTTCATCCAGATCCGTTCAGCCGTTCTGGCGTGAAAGAGTAACAAACATCCATCCATCCATCCATCCATACATACAAACTTTCGCGTTTATAATATTAGTAGGATAATCGAACACTCTGTATACTTATCTGTAGGTAATTATGTTATATTTATAAAACTGGTGATAGCAAAAAAAAAAGCGATAATAGCCTAGTTGGAGAAGGCCCGCCTTTCAAGCCAGAGGGAGCGGGTTCGAACTCAGCCAACGGCACGCACCAATCTGTTTATTGTGTGAACATATATGCGTATTGTATGTCATCTGCTACATGACTGGAGCCCGGTGTTTTTGTGCGACAGGCTCGCCCCATGTCACATTTGGGAAAAAATATCGTCCGGCGAAGTGTGGGTGTTGTATTGCACCTCTGCCAGCCTCTTCGGGGGAAAGGCTTGACGATATGTTACTCAAAAATACTCTAACTAAGGCAGGCAAATGCCAAACAGCGAGCGCAGCTGAAAAATACCGTGTTTATTTTTTCTTGTATGTATTCGGTATTTATATGCTTTTTTCTTTGTTCCAGAAACGAGATGCTTCCAAAAGTCTCCTAAAATCTGAGCAGATGAGACAAGAAACGATAAACTGTCACCAATATGCCCAGTAAAAAAATATGGCGTCGGTACTCAAAAGGGAATTCGAAAATGGAACGTTTATAGGGCGCGGGGGTGATTCAAAATTCGAAAATAGAACCGGAAAGTGTCGGCGGAAATGGCGCGCGCCGGATGTCGGAGTTTGGTGCTTCTTTATGCTGATGGCCAGTTGCCACGGGTACCAGGAACAGAGGTTCGCTATGGAGCCACAGGATCAGGTATTTATTTATGTTGGCCTTATATATTTTGTTAAGTTGGTGGTACCGGAGGCCAAAACACATTTCGAGTCAACAAAGTTTTTTTGTTTTGTTGGTAGTATAAATGTTTTGTTAAGTTGGCCATGCCATGACATATGTTAGCAATTAAACAGCCGCACATACTCGTATGGTTTGCCTTTGACGAATTTTGTTGTTTATCAGTTAGTTTGCAATTTTTTCATAGCAGTCTGAGAGTAAGTTAACCAATTTTAAAAATAAAGTTTTACTTAGCCATTCAATAACTGCGTTTCGCGTTTTTTTTTTTTGCGAACAACAGTTTCTCTCTTTAGAAAAGCTCTTCTTAAAAAAATGTGTCTGGTATTCAGTATATTTTTTTTTATTACAGGTCTTTTTATACACAGTAATTAGTGTTAGAATAATTATTTGGGTACGTAAAAAACAATTTTGTAAAATATTATTATGGAAACTGACGTGGTTTTCACACATTATGATTTAAAACACGGGAATTACTCACGTACGATTCAGTCGATTATTCCGACTATAGTTTCAACCGCATTCGGCGGTCTTCATCAGGGCGAGCGCGCGCGCGGCTGCGTCTCGCATAGCACTGGTGTTTTAAATCATAATGTGTGAAAACCACGTCAGTTTCCATAATAATACATTAACAAGTGTCAACATAATAACTTAAAAATTTACAGTCTTATCATTAAAATTTTTGCATAAAACATCTATTAAACCGATGTACAGTTAGACATTGAGTAGTAAGTAAATAGCGCTATACAAATTTCATGTCAATCTATTGTTTGACTAAGAAACGTTGAATAGGCATTTGGTGTTTGCATACATGTATACATCTATACAAGTAGACATATCTATACAAGCATACATGTATGCATGTATGTGACAGTCTATTCATATCTAGGTACTCTCCTAATGTGTTCTAATCGGTTCATCTATTCGGTATTCTAATTACTTGTGACAGGAGTTAGCAATGGGTATCAAATTTCATTGTTTTTCCCAAACACGAGCAAGAGAGGTTAATGACACTTTTGACACATAACCTGTCTTCGAGATCACACCTAAATAGAAATAATTTTTAAATTACTAGCTTCTTCATCGTGTTGTTGTAAAAAATATATATTTATTAGCCCATATTCCGAGTATTAGTTTAAAGTCAAAGTCAAAATGTTTTTATTGAATTGGGTATCGTAGATACACTTGTGAACGTCAAAGTTTTATAATAGACTCAACCGCCTTGTTAAGAAAAAGAGTCACTACTAGTGTAGTAAAGTAACAAAGTCAAAGTCAAAGTCAAAATGTTTTTATTCAATTTAGGTATCAAAGATACACTTATGAACGTCAAAGTTATTTAAATAGACTCGACCGCCTTGTTCGGATAAAAAGCCTCTACTCAGAAGAACAGGCAAGAAACTGAGGGGCATTATTTTTTCAAATAATAAATAAATTAGTCTCACAAATTTTGGCTTACAACTAGGTAATATCTATAAATATTAGTGGCCACTTGGCGGAAGTGGAAGGCTCCAGACATCTTTATCTTCTAAATAATTCTTAACCTTATAATATCCTCTTTTCATTAATGTAGTTTTTACATGTGATTTGAATTTTCCCTCGGTGAGCCCTGTTATATTTTTCGGGATTTTATTGTAAAAACTAACGCAGTTGCCTATCCTATACAGCTATCCTATCCTTATTTCTAGTGTTATAATTGTGATAGTCACTGTTCAATTTAAATTTATGTAGATTTTTGCGAACGTGCATAATATTTTCAAAGATATATAAAGAAGGTAAAGTTAAAATATTTATTTCTTTAAATAAATCTCTCAATGATTCACGGGGACCCATTCCGTAGATAGCGCGGACCGCTCGCTTTTGCAAAATAAAAATGGCCTCCACTTCAGCAGCTGATCCCCACAGCAAAATGCCATATGACATTATGCTGTGGAAGTAAGCAAAGTAAACCATCCGAGCTGTAGCTATATCCGTCAGTTGCCTAATCTTGCGAACCGCATAAGCAGCAGAACTAAGTCTCCCAGACAGAGCACTAATATGTGGACCCCATTGCAGTTTGGAATCAATGCTTATACCCAGGAACACCGTCGCCTTGTCTATATTAAGTTTATCGCCCTCAAGCATTACGTTTGGTTCTATATATCTAACATTAGGCATGGAAAACTTTAAACACTTAGTTTTTTTTGCATTTAGTAACAAATTGTTCGCAGCGAACCATCTCGAAATAATAGTCAGTACGTTGTTCACATGCACAAGTTCACTATCTTTCCTATCTGTTCTAAACAAATAACAATGTTCCTAATTTAGTAAATAAAAATAATTAAGTATAACATTTTTTCATTATTTTTAGATCTAGCTAAAATAATATTCAGAATAAAAGTAAGAACTTACATCTTAAATATTTTATATACTAGCTGCGCGGTTTCACCCGCGGTTATTAAGTATCCTACGTGCTATTCTAGACTATATTCTATCTCTGTGTCAAATTTCATCCAGATCTGTTCAGCCGTTCTGGCTTGAAAGAGTAACAAACATCCATCCATCCATTCTTACAAACTTTCGCGTTTTTAGCATTAGGAGGATTTTAGATATTATTTAAACAAAATCAAAATTCTTGTCCTATTTGAGAAACAACTGAAATTAGGAAGAAGAAATTTCGCGAAAAAGAGATTTCGCGAAGTATTTCAGCAAAATTTGAAAAGACGTACAAAACTGAGGCAGCTACTACAAATTACTTAAATAAATAAAAATAAACGTAAATTGACAAGTCGTGCACAGTATGGACAAACTGCTATAGCTACGAATACTAATGAAAAAAAAAAACAATCTAAAAACCAAAACGAGAATCATTCATTTCACTTCCAATCAGCAGATTTAGATCAGATTCATATAATTTATTCTAAAACAGCACATAATGCCCCATTTCCAATATGAATGTGCATATATTTCAATTACTAATAAGGCTGGCTACAGATACTCATCAGTTAAATAGTTTATTATGGCCTAAATGGTGACTTATTGTAATATTCTATGAATATTTATAGCTAGGATTAGAACCATCTTGATCTTTATAAATAAAGGTGTTTAAGCGAACCGACACGATTACCGTTTATTTTTAGACTTGGATCGCAAACGAGTAACGAAACTATAAAACTCTGTTCAAGTTATTCATAAGCATAGTTTTTCGTTAATGACTACTTTGTTTTAGTTATAATTCACATGTTTTTAGTTTAATCTAAAATTTAAAGCTTTTTTCTTCTTCTAAACCTTTAATTGATAACGTAAACGTCATGACATATTTTTTATAATTTTGAATAATTTTTACAATCAATTAATTCCGTCAACCAAAAAAATAACTTATAATGAATTGTTGTGCAATAAATGAGTTAAGCAGTAATGATTACCTTGTGTAATCACAATCGAAACAGAAATGAAAGTACGCAATAAATCGCAAAGGTTCTTCAAAGCTTTTGATGAAACAACGAATAAACATAAAATAATCAAATTCCAATACAAATCTTGGTAAAAGATTGAAATCGTGTCGCCATCGTGTCGTAACTTGCAAAAGTCTCGTCGTTAACGATTGACAATAACGGCGCCGACATTGTCACTAGAAATCTCTTTAACATAATGTGATCCGTTAACTGTTATAATATCGTGTTAACATAAAATAACTAACGATACACGTTTTGTTTTTGACATAAATAATTAATAAGCTAGTGATTTTAGCTTTGTTTTCAACATAAATAATTGTTATAGAGTTTTAGGGAAGATATTATCGCTGAGCAAGTTTTTTGTAATGGCCTATAAGTAATTCATTAATGTTGAATTTATGTACAGCGTTTAAAGTTAAAACGTATAAAATAAATAGTCGCAATTTATTATAGTTTGTGTATTTCATAATACTTATGTACTTACTGAATATTAATCAAAGTCAAAGTCTAAATGTTTTTATTCAATTTAGGTATCAAAGATACACTTATGAACGTCAAAGATATAGACTCGACCGCCTTGTTTGGATAAAGAGCCACTACTCAGAAGAACAGGCAAGAAACTGAGGGGCATTATTTTTTCAAATAATAAATAAATTACAGTCTCAAAAATTTTGGCTTACAACTAGGTAATATCTATAAATACTAGTGGCTACTTGGCGGAAGTGGAAGGCTCCAGTATTACTTTATTCAACGCAAGCACTTACTTACTTCTTCATATTTAAAATGCGTATTTTTATATTTATATCAATTATTTATCTAATAAAACGAATCAAATATATAATTAATCAATAAAATTAATGTGGAATTAAATTAATCTTTGCATTAAAAAAAAAGTAGTTCCATATAATTTTGAGGAATTATTAATTGAAAAAATATTTTTTTTAAACTTAAGTTGAATTACTTAAGTTATGCATTAGTTTGAGTAAAAAAGTGCCTAATTCAAAATAGTATTTCATAGCTGCGTGTGTCGATTTCTCCACCCTTCTTTAAGAACCCTAACTGTTGGACAAAAAAGCCTGTTTATTTAGGCCTATGCCTATAGCCAATGTGTCTAGTAATTTTACTCTGTTTTTTACGGTTTAGCATATAAAGCTACTTTTCTCTCAATCGAATAACCAAAAAGAAACTGTCGTATAAAAACAGCTGAATGTCAATGATTTCCGATATCACTAAAATTAAAAATATTTGCCCGAAACTTTCGAGTCCGGCTGGCGTTAGGAGCTGGGACGTATAAATTTAAATAATTAAATTATAAATGGTTTAGTTCATTTACATAGATATTTTGTAAAGTAATAAAATCGTTGTTTAGTTTTTATCGTAGAGATTGATCGAATTTTGTTAAAGTTTATAAATATCACCAGTCAAATAAAAGTTTTTTAGCGATTTTTGTCCCGTCCCGACTGCCACGAAAGGAGGTTGTTTTTGCTCTGTCATGGGTAGGTTATGTACCTATGTTAATATACAGGGTTATCAGGAAAGGGTGTACTCGTATTAAGCAGAAAGGGGGTCATTGTACTCATCATTATAAACAACTTTGACTATGGGGTCAATCCTGAAATTGAGAAAAAATAACAGCAGTTCCATACATTTTGTCGACGATCAATGATCTTTTTGTATGGAACAGCTGTTTTTTTTTACGAGATTTTGGGTTGGCTCCATAGCAAAAGTTGTTTATAATGATGAGTACAATGACTCCCTTTTGGCTTAGTACACTCTATACCTATAACCCTGCATTAGTGTTATTGTAAATTGACGTGTTTCTATAGTAGAAGGAGAAATATAATTTAGTCTTTTATAACACACTAGCTGCACCCCGCTGTTTCACTCGCGGTCTCACAGTAACCGTTTTTTTTTCTGAGATGAAACGTACCCAATGTTCTTTTCTGTACTCCTAGCAATGAGTGTACAAAATTTCATGATAATCGGTTGAGTAGTTGAGGCTAGAAAGCGTAACAACCAAATAAGCATACAAACAAACTCACTTTCACATTTATAATATTCAAAAGTTGGCTAGGAAGTAGGATATTATGATAGGATAGTAAAACTTTAATTAACACCCTCTCATGGTGGAAATTCCGTCAAAACGCACTAAGCGTTTCAAGTCAACTTTTCTTGTAAGAACTGCAGAGGTGTGGAACTCGTTGCCTGCGTCTGTCTTTCCACCTAAATACAATCCGGGGGTGTAGTGAATAGGTATCTCCTAGGCAAGCGTGTTACACCTTCGATCACGGCAACGCTTCCCATCAGGCGAGTCGGTGGTCAAACGTATGCCTAGTTTGTTACAAAAAAAATAAATGTATTTAATTTAGTTTTATTAAATCCAAGTTCTTAATCAATTTTGAGTAAACCAGACTTTGATTACTTATTAATTAAAGCTAAATTCAAAGGATTACGAATGCAAATTTTTGCTCGCTTTTAATGGAAAGCAAATGTTAAGTCTATCCAATTAATCCAGATAAAATCTTGTCAAATACTTATTTAATATTTATTAGCTTTTGTTTAAGATTTATCAAGTTTTTATTATCTAATTTGGTTAGTAAAATCAATTAACACGGGTTGATAAACTTTGGCTTTTAAAAACTTGATGGAGCTCTACATTTAAACAGTAGCGAAAAAACGAAATAGAAATATTTTGTGAAATTTGTTATTTTTATGTTTAGGTTGAACGTTTTGGATTTGTTTGATGTTGCTTCACTTTGAAACGGTTCCAGGAGTTTGAATGAAATTTGGAGTGGAGATAGCATTATGATCTAAATTTACACACACTCCCTCATAAATGTTGCTAACCTTCGAATAGTTATGCAGTGTTATGTAATTTTCTGTCTTTTAAATTTTAAATTTAAACGGAAAAGTAACAAAAGAAGTGCATGCGAGTAACTGTTCCAAGGCTGTACAACGTTTATTTGTAAGGGTATAAGCATAGATTAGGTTTACACTTTTATCTCATTTAAGTGTATCGTCCGGTGACCCTATTCGGAGATTTTAAATTTTCATCTCACCTTTTTTCGTCCTTGTTGCTCTCGTTTGAATCGTCATAGGTGTGAGAGTGACCAAAATTAAATCTCATCTCATCTCACGCAGGAATAGCCCCCCCAGGTCCTGTAGGCCTAGCATACGCGCCCGACAAAATTCTTCTCGTTACTTTTTGTCGTGTGAGAACGTGACAAGGCTATGTGTAAACATACGTCTGTCTCGATAAAAAGAGTCGACATACCGTTGTCGCGTTAAGAGGGCCGCGACGCTCTGAAATTTCCATACAAACGCGCTACTCAAATTTCTTGAAAACCATTTGTCAGATTATGATGAAATTTAGCATGTACAATTAAATTAACAATATCTCCGTTCCTATGTTCTTAGTTTTTTTTTAAAAACGTTCTCAAGTGAAAATAGAGCTATGAAAAATATCCGCATTTTTAAGGGGTCACTTTTGACTGATATATTTAATAGGTAGACAAAGCAAATCAAAAATTCCATTACATAGAGAGGTTGTCTACATCATTAGCTGTTAAATGAATCCATAATACAAGGGAAATTCTTAGTTACTTAAGAATGTTTACAGAAGTGCAAAAGTCATAAAAAAAATTGAAATTGCACTTTGTCACTCTGTATATAGGTAAGTTTAGAGGCTCGTCAGTATCATTACTCGCTCTCTTCACTCGTCTTCTTCTTCTAGACGAAATGACTATAGAATACTTTAAGCCAATGCGAAGTTAGTCTAGGTCGCCTAGGTCGAAGTTAGTTAGGTCGCCGAACTCGCACCTTCAGTACCTCAGTTAGTATGTAAAAAAGACGCAGTATAACATACACTGATGACAACTCAAGATGTGGCTCGTCCCGTGTACCGTCCATCTTTATAAAACATTTTACGAGCAACTCAATAAAACACACTTTTCTTCAACAGAATGCCAAAATTGGCGACCGAGTGACGCTCCCTTGTCGCGTGGAGAACAAGGCCGGAGCGCTGCAGTGGACGAAGGACGACTTCGGTCTCGGCACGCACAGGAATCTGAGCGGATACGAGCGCTACACTATGATTGGGAGCGACGAAGAAGGTACGTGTCTATTTGATACTCTAGTATACAAAGTTAGCGACTGATTGACGATCGCGGAGAACAAGGTGGGAGCGCTGCAGTGGACGAAGGATGACTTCGGCCTCAGCTCGCACAGAATCCTGAGTGGGTAGGAGCGTTATTGGGAGCGACGAAGAAGGTACGTATCTATTTGAGACTCTAGTGTAACAAGTAGGGTACTTTAGTTTGTACAGTAAGTATACAGTAGATATACAGGTCTATTTTTAATTCACCTAAAAGGTCAGAACTCACAAAAGCGGACACCGCTTGAAGCAGGCGCATTCCAGCAAGGTTATAATAAATACATATATTATATAGGTTACATTTAACTCAAATATTAAAAAAAAGTCCCACATCAGAACTGCTTTTTCGCGGCAGGCGTTTTTGTGGGTTCTGGCTTAGCCTAGCAATTATTTTTTTTGGGATCCGTTCGGAAACGTTTCCGAATGATTGTGAAAAGCACTGAAGGCCCCTTATTCTTTACGTGTGAGATGAGATTTGGTTACTTTCACTCGACTTTAAAACGGGGAGACAACGATTAGAAATATCTCAAATTGTAAATATAGGGTCCTCTGTTCTGTAATTTTTCACAATACGAGTACTGCATTTTCTAAAAATACGGTTATCTATCTAGAATTCTGTAGTCGGCTAAAACCATCGCACACACCACATCAGAATTCACACTCACACATAAACATTGTACAAAAATGTTGATTATTTTTACATGACATACATAATGCACTACATACACATACGCCCACTAATATGGAAGCGACACGTAACTATAAAATGCGAATGTTTTTTTATGAGGGGTTTTATCATGTTCAGTCGTATTTTGTCAAAAATGTGAGTATACCTACACGTTGCGTTGATACAATTATAAAAATAAGTAGGTAGGTATATAAATATCCCCATACGGGCTATTTTTTCCGGTCTGCGGTTAGTTCAATTTTTGCTTTTGAATAATTATGCGTTCAGTAAAATTACACTTTGAAAATCTTATCGTTAAAATTGCCTGTCACTTCATTGCATTAAAACTTACATAACATTACATATTATCGCCACGTCTTTCCCCCCAGGGGGCTGGCAGAGGTTTAATACAACACCCACACTTCGCCGGACGATATTCAGTCCCAAATGTGAAAGGGGCGAGCCTGTCGCTATACACACGGCTTCAGTCACATAGCAGATGACAACCAATACGCACATAATTATGTTCACACAATGAACAAATTGGTGCGTGCCGTCGGTTGGGTCTGAACCCGCTTAGCTTAGCTTAGCTTGCATTAAAACTTACTCATTATTATAATTATAATACTTATAATATTAGTAGTTTTATTAAAACTACTAGCTGCGCCCCGCGGTTTCACCCGTGGTTAAAAAGTTATATCCTATGTGCTATTCTAGACTAATCTATCCCTGTGCCAAATTTCATCCAGATCTGTTCAGCCGTTCTGGCGTGAAAGAGTAACAAACATCCATTCATCCATTCATTCTTACAAACTTTCGCGTTTATAATAATTATTATAGTAGGATTTACCAACTGAAAGCACACACCATACATTCAATCACATTCTGATTGCCATCTCTCCTTAACATCTACATACTCGTAGCTTATAACAAAGTCGCTTTCTATCTATATCTGTCTGTATATCTGCTAAGTTCTCTTAAACTACGCAACGGATTTTAATGCGGTTTTCACCACCAGTTAGGCATTTTTTCACGGAAGGTTTGTAGAGACCGTGCAAAGCCGGGGCAAGTCGCTAGTATCCTACAAACACGAACAAAGACACGTGGCGATGAGCTTAGAGCTGATTCCGTTTGGAAAAGAAGTTTTAATAAAAAATAAATTTGGGATATTGTTGCACACGGTTGCCTGACCCCAAACTAAGCATAGCTTGTACCTACTATGGCTGCCAGAGACTGATATGCAAACATTTAAATATATTTTAAATTCATACTTAAATAGATATTAACACCCAGACATAGAACAAACACACATTCATCACATGAATGTTTGCCCTAGGTGAGAATTAAGCTCAGAAGGCAGGTTCACTACCAACTAAGCCACAGAGGCAGTTTTCAAACATTTTCTTCCCAAAAACCCCTCGAAACACAGACGGCCTCAAAAAAATATGAAATTCGGTCAGCCACCTGTTACGATGCTGTTACGGATGAATGCGCCAATCGGCACATGGTCGGACGACAGACATATCTTTCTAGTCATGTTTAGGCTAGTTTTATTTCTAGGAAAGACTTGGGGGGTCTTAACACAGAAACCTGTCATGATAACAGCAAATAACTCCTCACTCAACTGCCGTCTTTGTACTTCTTCACTTTACAAAACTTCAAGGCTAGAGTGAATAAGTACCTTATAGGTCGTCGTGCTCCATCTTAGACCACAACGTCGCTTAACATCAGGCGAGTTGGTGGTCAAACGCCGACGTATCCTACTAATATTATAAACGCGAAAGTTTGTAAGAATGGATGTATGGATGTTTGTTACTCTTCCACGCCAGAACGGCTGAACAGATCTGGATGAAATTTGGCACAGAGATAGATAATAGTCTAGAATAGCACATAGGATACTTTTTAACCGCGGGTGAAACCGCGGGGCGCAGCTAGTTCTACATTAAAAAAAAATATTTCAACAATTACTTTGCTGTTATAATAACGCCTTTTTATAACAACAACAAATAAAGAAACAAAAAACAAGTACTTAGTTTTGAAAAAATAAAAACCTGACTTCACACATTTTGATTTATTAAACGGGAATTACTCACGTACGATTCGATTATTCTGACTATAGTTTCAACCATATTCGGCGGTCTTCATCGAGGCGATAACGCGCGCGACTGCGTTTCGCATAGCGCTCCAGTGCTATGCTAAATCGTACATGAGTAATTCCCGTTTTATTAGTCATAATGTGTGAAAACCACGTCAGTTTCCATAATAACCTATCACACCTATCTAAGAAACTTAACGGACAACATGGGTTTTTTTCCTTTTGGCTTCGCACGATTTGGGGTATTAACTATACCTTAACTGTCAAAATCCAGGCGTTCGGAAGATACGAAGTAATAAAGAAATTTACAAATAAACATACAAATACATACATATTTACAAGATGCGCGCGCCCTCTCGGCAGTCGAGTAATAAAAAGCATGTTAGGAAATAAATTAGAAAAAAAATAATTGATTGCTCAATAAAAAAAAAACTAAGCTGAATATATAGACACGCCGACTGACGCCGACAGGTGGCGCTCATCGATAACTAACTTAAAAAAGAAAAAAAATGATAAAATTGATCCTGATTCTACTGACACTGACTGATGACACGTTTGTGAAACATCAGGGATACTGAGCCGTCGGTTTTTAGGGTTCCGTACCTAAAAAGGAAAAAACGGAACCCTTACAGGATCACTTTGTTGTCCGTCTGTCGGTCTGTCTGTCAAGACCCTTTTTTTCAGGAACGCTTGGAGGTATCAAACTGAAATTTATGTCAAATACCCAGGTCTACTGTCCCTTGGAGCTGTGAAAAAATCATACTTCTAGGCAATCGAAAGAGACAGCCATTTATGCTGTAGGTAAACTTTCGACACTCGCAAGGGAATCAAAACCTACAGGGTACTTCCTGTGAACTCAGAATCTTGAAATTTGGTACGTAGCAACGTCTTATAGCACAGATAAAGGAAAAATTGGAAAAGCATAATTTTACAGTTACGTTTTTTTTTTCTTATGTAGAATAGGTCGGCGTTTGATCATCAACTCGCCTGATGTTAACTATAACAATATTTTTATTAATTTTATTTTACATACTACCCTTTTCCTCATGAATTTCTACAGGTTTGTATGGAACCCTTTTTAACCCTGGTTAACCTTTTAGTTAGTTTTGGCTATGGTTAATAGAATAGCTCTCCAGTTGGACAATAGAGCCATGAGCAAAAATAATCTCCCTCTCTCTCAGTAGAACTATGGTGGCATTTACAACTGAGCGCTACCGTGGATGACGTGTACTCGGATGACACGTTAAATTGTAGGCCCAGGTTCAATTACAACATCAGTCGTCAAGCCATGTCAGAGGCCTTCGGTCTAGAAACTCTGACATCGGACCTAGCCACTCGGCCTGTACGAACTTGCTGGCTTTAGTAGAACTACTCGTATGTGTTAAGTCTACAAACAAACAAATCGATAAAAATACGAATACTAGAGATGAGAAACGAAAACACAAAAAGACCTTGACAAGGCATCACGCATCAACAATCGCTGAAAACAGCAGCCAAAGCTCGGGTCATTGACTCGTCTAATCTAATTATATTCTATGATGCAAAGATATACTGCGAAAGCATTTGAAAGCTTTTCGCGCATGAAAACGCGTGACTTTGCACGCTCTTTTAAAAACATCAATCATTTGCGATTTTAAATCTTTGAAAGCACGTTTGCACGCGTTCTTTTAAAATATCTTGCATAATCATAACTTTGGAGCAGATCAAAACCATGGAGCAGATTGAAACCAAATTATGATGAATTATTTTACTGTTTTTTTCGTGGAACATTTTGAAACTTTTTCATGGAGTATTCTGGGAATGACCCTTTTAAAAATGTCTTAAATGATCATAATTTTAGATCCACTAAGTAGTTACTAAGTCATGGCAAATCCTTAGATTCCGACATTATGTAAAATTCTGACATTAGGTTATACAGGGTTAGAGAAAAGTGATACTTAGTCAGAAAGAGACTAACGTAACCTTTGTAATTGTAATCTTTATGAACAACATTTACAACAGGACCTATCCTGAAAATGCTTAAAAGGAATCATCTCCAGTTTGATTGTTAGTGCCAACAATAATTATAATGTACTTTTCATAAATAAATAATTTTGAATTGAATTTGAATCTGTTCTGTAATAAAATTTATTCCAGAAAAAATGTCTCTTACACTGAGCGAAACACGTAAGAGCTGTTTTCTTTTAGGGTTAGTACTTAAAAAATAAAATTGGGTAAAATTCTAATTAAAAAAACTTGGTATGTGTTGGGCTAAAGATTGAGTAAACATCGCACCAATACGAAGTCCCAGGTGTCAGGTAGCCCACCAAATAACCACTAAGGTGCGCTCAGGGAACGACATGCTAAAATCAACTCTATTCTGCATCCATAAGGTCGAGTTTTTTTTGATGTTCAAAGTCATTCTTCGAACATGCGATAAGCAACGCTGCATTTAGTAAGCTAAGGTCGTTTTTGGAAATTATATTTTCACCGCGCGCTATAGTATCCTAGTTAGCACTTTTCATCGTCACATCACTATAATAAATGTGAAGGTTTGAATGGATGGCGGATGTTTGTTTTTTAATCACGCCAGAACGGCTAAACGGACCTTGATGAAATTTGGCACTGAGACAAATTTTAGTCTGGAATTTCATTACATTAGATTTTATTTCTTGACAAATACTTATCATACTAACAGCAACGCCAAGGCGTGTGACGAGATAATGTTTTTAAAAAAAAAATCTAATTACAAGTAACAATATTAATATTAAAAATAAATAGGTAGTCAAATTAAAGCAACCAAATGGTTAAAAATTTAATCAAAAGATTTTAATCTTACTTAAAATGTATAACTTTAGACTAAAACTATACTTTAACTGTCAATGTAAACGTAGGTAATACCACAGGGTAGTAGCTACACAGCTAGTAGTATAATATTAAGAGAAAAGGTCTGTAAGTTTGTTTGTAGTGGGTAATATTTAGAACTACCAATCAATCCGATAAAGATTTCTTTTACTTATAAAAAATTACGTAATCACTGAACTATAGGTTATAACGTTAGGTTATAACGTGAGCAGAGCCACGGGCAGATGAGCTAGTAATAAATACAATCGTGTGATAACTAACTCGTAAATAAAACAATAAAATTCGAAAAGCAGTAGATCTCCGTTCACTGATCCCACTTCATGAAGTAGAATTCAATAAATAACTACGGATAGATATGTATAGATCAGAATATATTTGTGTATAAATACAGGGTTATACGGCACGAAGGTACTGAGTCGAAATGAACACATTGGTATTCATCGTTGTCAATTTTTTAAATTGTAAACGCCGTTACACGGGTATAAACTATGTGTGCGCGAGCGACTACATCATGGCGTGATTTATAATGACATAAAACCATGTCTCGTTCTTACAAGAGAAAAAAAGTAGAGAATTTTTCGTCGCTTAAAAAAAGAAGCTAACGGAGGAAAAATCCTAGCGTAATTTCAATGCTGGTAATCACTATGACACAATGTTTAAGAGTCATGAAACAAAAGTTAAATATGATGTGGTAATGCTGAAGTTTTTTGTGAATTCTAAATAGCCCTGTATACGCACCCATTTTCACCCATCTCTCAGCGCGCCCTGAAAAACACTAAAACTCCATTTTTCAACGGCTCTCCTGAAAGGAACGACTGAAATCGTTTTATTCTCTATTCTTAATCTATTTTTAAGACGCATTGGATGGGTGGGCGCACTCAGGATTCTATTTAAGGGGACATTTTTATTGCACTCGAAATTAGGCACGCTCGCTTTTGCTAAACCAATTGCAATAGATGGCTGTCATCCCTTGTTAAACATTTTCCTTTATAATTCTTTATTTACAAAATACAAAATAAAATTCTTTACAAAATTCTTTATTTGGAACTATAATAAAGGTACATTAATAAAAGTGTATCGATGCTACCCGCAGTAGTTAATAAAAACTGTGTCGCGGGTAACAACGCCCACCTCCGGATTAAAGAAAGTGTAATTTTCTTACAAAAATAAACAAACTAGTTTAAATGAATGTACGAGTATGTGTACGTGTGTGTGTGTGTGTATGTGTGTGTGTGTGTGTGTGTGTGTGTGTGTGTGTGTGTGTGTGTGTGTGTGTCAGTTTAAGAAATATAATACAATAAATCATGCATGTCTAAGTACGGACTTTAAGTATAGTATAATATAATCGTATAATAACATTAAAGATTTACTTACCAGTCCTTACTGACTTGTAGGCCCCGGTTGGTCGACAAGCCATGTCAGAGGCCTTCGGGCGGCCCAGAAACTCTGACATCAGGCCTAGCCACTCGGCCTATACGAACTTGCTTGCTTACCGACATTTTTGTCTCTATACTCCAACAAGGTCAATACGTTTGTTGCCTATCTATGTAAAATATGAAATTTAGATCTGCAAGTAGATCTTGTAAGGGATGTAATAAATATATTGAGCTTAAGGACCCTAGCTAAGCTACATTGGCCTCCAAGCGATTCAATTTCTGTAATCGCAAACGCTCCAGCGCTAGCTATTAATTAGAATAGCATTGTTGCCTTCTGTATCTAAAATATCGCCCAATAGCATTGTTGCCTTCTGCATCTAAAATATTTGAAAAAGCAATGAGTAATCGAGTCTACTCTTTCTGTGAAAAGTATAATATCTTTGATGTAAATCAGTACGGTTTTCGTAAAAATAGGTCAACCACCCTGGCGGTTTTCAAATACATGCAGGAAATACTCAAAATCTTAGATAGAAGACAGTATGCAGTCGGTATGTTACTCGATATGACCAAAGCTTATGACAAAGTTATTTTTGAAATATTGCTAAACAAACTATATGGTGTAGGAATTCGAGGTAGGGCCTATGAGTGGTTCAAATCCTATCTAAAAAATCGTAAACAATTGGTAGAAATCATACATAACAATCATAATAACGGGACGATAGAGAATATTCGCTCGGACACCATTGTATTAAATAACTCTATCCCCCAGGGAAGTGTTCTTGGTTGCCTAATCTTCCTCATTTATATTAATGATCTCCCTAAAATTGTCAATGAGCCCTGCGTTTGCTTTGCAGATGACATGTCCTTGCTTACCTCAACAAAAAATGAAACAGCTTTACACAACAAACTATCCACGACGCTCGATAAGTGACCGATTGGATGCAAAAACATAACCTTGAGCTAAACGTATCCAAAACAAAAATTATTACATTCCATCCATATCAAAAATCGCCACTTCAATTTAACTTTTCATTCCACGGCACTAATATAGAAATTGTTAAAGAAGCCACTCTTTTAGGAATTAAAATCGATACAAATGTAAACTGGCTTTCTCATGTTATGAAAGTTAAGTCTAAACTTTCATCTCTCATTTATGCCCTTCGTGAAATAAAAAAGACTACAGATTTGAAAACTGCAATCGCCACATATTACGCAAATGTCCACTCGAGATTATGCTATGGGATTATACTATGGGGTTATAGCACTGGCGCAAGCGATTTATTTATCATGCAAAAAAAAGTCATTCGAATCTTAGCTAACATAGAACAAACAGATAGCTGTAAACCATACTTTATTAAATACAAATTACTGACCATGCCATGCATTTACATTCTTGAAATTTGTGAGTTTGAGTTTGTGAGGAATAACCCTCATTTATATAAAACACGTAAGGATATTAATCCAAATCTTCGCCACAGAGACCGGTTATTGACTCACAAGAGTCGATTGCGGATGCACTCGTCTAGCACATTACCTATGTCTATTAAAGTTTATAATAAGTTACCAGCAGAATTGCAGTGTGAAGGTGATATCATAAAGTTTAGTAAAAAATTGAATATCTTATTCTCAAAGCATATTATTCAGTCGACGAATTTCTAAATGAAATAATTAAGTAGGTTTTTTTGACAATTTATAGTAAAGTTTTCGATTTTGGACATATGTAATATTTTTCTATATAAAGTAGCCTCCTCCTCTCTACCAAATCTTGCAGAGCCCGACAGGGTCCGTTGGACTATGTACTCATATTTTTAACATCTTGTACTGTATGGTTGCAAATAAAATATCTTGAATCTTGAATCTAGAAGAATTACGAATCATATAAATGTCACGTGACCCTATTGTCAACTCGTCCGAGCAGCAGCTAAAGTTGCATCGTTAGCGATGGTAACCAGTGTAAATAAAAAATGTAAATAATCCCGGACACGGAGTTTCATCAGCACCGATTTTCATCAAACATAGCTAAAAACACTCCCGATCGACTAATTCACCTTTCAAACAAAAAAAAAAAAACAATGTCAAAATTGGTTCATCCGTTTGGGAGCTACGAAGCCACAGACAGACACATACACACACTTACAAATCGTCACACCTTTCCCCCGAGGGGGCTGGCAGCGGTGTAATACAACACCTACACTTCGTCGGACGATATTCAGTCCCAAATGTGAGAGGGGGCGAGCCTGTCGCCATACACCGGGCTCCAGTCATGTAGCAGATGACATACAATACGCACATAATGTTCACACAATGAACAAATTGGTGCGTGCCGTCGGCTGGGTTTTAACTCGCTCCCTCTGGCTTGAGAGGCGGGCCTTCTCTAACTAGGCTAACATCGCTTCACACACACATACGTCAAAATTATAACACCCCGTTGTTTTTGCGTCGGGCTTCGATCAAGAATGTCGGAGGTTAAAAATAAAATCGCTTGGAAGCGACTGCAACATGTCTAGGGGCTAGGTATATTTACGTTTTTTACCGCCCCCTCTGACGTCCCTTAATGAGTACCTGTACTGAAATACACATAGTTACAAGCTCGAGCAGACATTTATATGCCTACGCGACAAAGTGCCTTTTGGATTGACGAGCTTTATATATTGACTGCTTAATGGTTGTCTTTCGTAAAAACTTTGAAAGAACATTTGGCATTTAGAGATTTTAAAGTGATTCTAAACTTTACAGTGATAGCTATTAGAATTAGCCTTCGTCTATTTAAGCAATCTGAGCGATAGACTTGTCTTTTTTTTCCAATGGTATCCCCACTTTTTATAATGCAGGGCTATGATACATTTTTTTTAATGTAATACATACATATCGTCACGCCTTTCCCTCGAGGGGGCTGGCACAGGTGTAATACAACACCCACACTTCGCCGGACGATATTCAGTCTCAAATGAGGCAGGGGGCGAGCCTGTCGCCATGTCATGTGGCAGTCATGTAGCAGATGACATACAATACGCACATATGTTCACACAATGAACAAATTGGTGCGTGCCGTCGGCTGGGTTCGAACCCGCTCTCTCTGGATTGAGAGGCGGGCCTTCTCCCAACTAGGCTGCCATCGCTTATTTATAGAGAAAAAAAGTTAAATAAGATGGTAAGTCATACGCTGACTTGATTATACAAACACGAATATCTTCATACATCCGAAAAAGCATTTAAGGCCCCGAATTACACGAAATCACCAAAAACAAGTGTTTTGTTTGCGCCTAGTTTGATATGAAGAATTATGATGATCAGGTGCAAAAAAAAAACAGCTGGTAGAAAAAACAAGTAAGTAACTAAAATTTAACCGAAGTACAATTTTGAAAATCGATCTAATTTTGAAAAAAAAAACACTATCTTCTTAAAAAAAACTATCAGAACGGTGTTCTTTAAATTTTTAGTGATTAAACCATATTTTTTTCGTTTAATAATCGAAAAAAAATGTGGTGTAATTACTGAAAATAGCCAGATTAGTTCTCTAAAGTTTAACCGAGCACCTTATTCTTATTTGTGTTCTTATTACGACTGATACCAATAAAAACGGCAAAAAAATGTATTTCTAATCGCTGATCACATTTTACCATCAAACATGATTTACGATTTTCAACTCTAAAATAAGCGGGTTACTTAAACGTATGTGTGAGTAGATAATTGTAGAATGACTAAGTCTTCAGTGTAGCCGGAATAGTTATACAGTGTTTTGTCATTATCTTTCTATAAAATTTTTGAACTCGACCGAAAAAGACAAAAGACTGTGTAACTAGTCCAAGACTATACAACGTTTATTGCCAATGCGGCTATTTTAATTGTTATTTTATTGAACCCTCCTTATGTCGCGAGGTAATTATGTACGAAACAAGATAGTCTACTAAAATCTTAATTCGCGTAAACGACGTAATGGGGTGAAATGACGTCATTAGCCAGTAAATATCATGTTCTATTCATTCGCCAGCCATTGGCCTAGAAACGCTTGTAAACGGCCACTTAGCAAAGTCATTTTGCGTTTTACTGATTTTAAAATGTACCTATTTCGTTGCTGGTTTTTAAAAAGTAGTTTAATGGAAAAAGTAGCAATTTTTCAAGTTTATTTTTTGTGAATGACTATAGCTGTTGGCCACTGAGGCCTCTACAACATACTGGACGTAAGGCAAGCGCGGAGGGCGCAGGGCCTTGAGAGTTTAGTTTCTAAAAACTAAGGGCAACTAGCACAAGGGCACCACTAAGGTACGGACCTCGGCTTGGGCCGTCGCCGGGGAGGGGGAGTCGATTTGCCCAGGCAACCCAGACGGGGAGTAATTTTTCGAGTAGTCTCTGTAACATTTTGTATTCATGGGTGTTGAACATAGACTATTATAACCCGTTGATAGATCGTACCTAACTCCACGCACGAAAGTGCTACGCAAGAAAATGCATAAGCATAGCTCTTCAAGTTCGTATAAGGCGTCTCCCAGAGAGACGCGGCTTGCAGTGGCGGCCAATGGAATTTTGCATTGGCGGCCCATTGTCCCCCACCGCAAGCCGCGTCTGTCTGGGAGACGCCTAAAGCAAGCAGGCAAGTTCGTATATAAGCAAATGGCTACGTCAGATGTCAGAATTATGTATTCACAATCTCAGATCAATCTAGAGGAAAAGATGGAACACTGCGTTATATATCGCTAAAGCCACTTCTTTTTAAACGTGTGCACGTGTTGCCATGAAAAACTTTAACAATTGCACGATAACTAATTTTAATTCCCAAACTCTACGATTTAATATTCTAAAACTGCACATATTTGTTAGAGTTTAATGTTACGGCTTTTTCAAAATTGACTTGTAAAAAACTGCACAGTTTTTAAAAAGAACCTCAAAATGTAGTCCTGGCCACACTTTTAAAATCCACTATGTATATTTATGTACACGAAATTACGAGTATATCATAAACCAATGCAAATAATGTCGAGATAAGAATGACCAAGCGAGTAGCGTAGTTTTTTTGCGTCAACGTGTGCGTGTTGTGTACATAATATACGACAGTTTTTGGATGGTTTTTGGCTTCACCTAAATCATCCGCCGTGCGCCATCTTATTCTCTAGGTTGATCTGAGTTTACAATATATTATAATTTGTGAAAGTTTGAAGTTTTTATGTGTGTTTTTTAGTTTGTTACTTCTTCACATTCAAACGGAAGATCGGATTTGGATGAAATTTGTTGTGGAGGTTACGTTTTATAAAAAAACTAGAGTTTGCCCGCGGCTCTGCCCGCGTGGAATCTATTGCATAGCAATTAATTACCTATTATGTAAACCCATTCAGTAGTTTTAGTGGTTAAGTAACAGTTACCTACTAAATTATAAGTACAGTGATGTAAATAATAAAATGTTCAGCAAAAACATCAGTATTCTTGTTTATTGTTTTTAAAATGATACAAATACATCTAAGAAACGAATACGTACACAATATAAAGGTAAATTTTAAAATATAAGTAATTAAGAAATTAAAATATATTGATAGCCTAGTTGGAGAAGGACCGACTCTCAAGCCAGAGGGAGCGGGTTCAAACCCAGCCGATGACACGCACCAATGTGTTCATTGTGTGAACGTATGTGTGTATTGTAACTATGTCATCTGCTACATAAATTGAGCCCGGTGTATGGCGACAGGCTCGCCCCCTTATACATTTGAGACTGAATGTCGTCCGTCGAAGTGTGGATGTTACAACTCTTCTAGCCCCTTCGAGGGTAAGGCGTGACGCTATGTTATGTCATGTTTATTTCACAATTATCGGTAGCTTACAATAACTACATCGAGAAGGTAGGTTTCCAAATGACACCTCAATATGCAAGCCACAAATTCGCTAAGTGTGCTGTGTTTATTTGCCTTATCACGCACACAGACGCAGACATAATGTGGTTAGGTGGTTAAAATATAATCTTCCTGTAAGATGATTAATTGGTTGATTTCTTCCATTTCAATTGCGAAAAGCCTGGTACCGTTACTTAGTCCTCCTTTTATTACCAAAATTTTTCAGTAACACAATAGTTGCACCAACTTTCAAATAAAGGCATACCAGATGAATTAAAATTCAAAACAAACATCGAAATTGTTTTTTGTTTCTCTAAGCAGTGTTGCCACATCATATTTTCGAAAACGCAGTGCTGTCTTCATTAATATACAGTTTAGCGAGAAAAGTACACTGTTTGATGAAACAAACACGTGTACAAAAAAGAAGTTATTGTTTTCCTAAATAATTTAATATTCTCAAACTAACATTTCTGCATCTTAAACCTAAAATTCTATTTAATATCTTACCTCTTTGCAAGACCATGACTTCGACTTGACTCTGAATACAATACTTACTTAACTTTGATTGTGACTATCAAAATACTTGACATGCCACTGGCTTAAATAAATCCACTAAGATGCGACTTTTTTTTGTAAATTTGCATAATATTTGCCCATTTTGAGGCAGATAGAGCAATAACGTGCAACACTGACATAGACGTTCTAGACGGGTGCGTTCTATGCAAAGGATAGAAACCTGTTTCTCCGTTGTTTTCTAACAGCTCCGTTTTTTCACTCGCCTTATGAAACGACTAAGTTGTTCTATAACTTTGCTAGAAAATATGTTTTTTTTCAGTTGTAATACAGTTTAAATTTATTCAATGTAATTTAATAATTTTTACACTTATGTTTTGAACGGCAGAATTGCACACGGGGTGCGCTGAGAGCCTATCCTCTGAACGCGACCCCGACCCCGACCTCGGGCCCTATTCGGAGATTTGAGTTTTTCATCTCACTTTTTTTCGTCCTTGTTGCTCTCGTTTGAATAGTCATAGGTGTGAGAGTAACCAAGATAAAATCTTATCTCATCTCACGCGCAGGAATAGCCCCCCTCGAGCAAGCCGGCGATTCTCTCTAATATAATCTCTATTGGCTCGAAATTTGAACTTGCGATTTTATTCTGCTTACAAAAAATTACACACCCAAAACCATAATTATTAAGTTTTACGCGATTCCAGAAGGTCAAGGAATCGAATTACATGCAAATTCCCCAAAAACAGGTAGTTGTTTGGGAGAAACATGTCAAGGAAGTTTTGTAGAGCGCCATCTCACTCCATCTTGCGTTTTTATCTCGTTCTGGTTTTTCACTTTTATTATATAGATAAAAACTCTGCCTCCTGTGGGACAGTGTGTGAAAACACAGGGCACAGACTAAAAATGGTTGGTCCTTCCTACTAATATTATAAACGCGAAAGTTTGTAAGAATGGATGGATGTTTGTTACTCTTTCACGCCAGAACAGCTGAACAGATCTGGATGAAATTTGGCACAGAGATAGATTATAGTCTATAATAGCACATAGGATACATTTTAACCGCAGGTGAAACCGCGGGGCGCAGCTTCTGTTTTTTGTGGATAAAATTTTTATTGCTTGTTTGAGACAGTATCTAAGAGTATCTTTGTTTCAGGAGATTACTCCCTGGACATCAGCAACGTGACCCTGGAAGATGATGGCCTATTCCAGTGCCAAGTCAGCTCGGGCTTGAATGGTAAGACAAATACACTTATCATTATCAACTTCCACCCCTGATAGGTATAGAAAAGAGATCGTATATTTGGACGTTCAGGCTGACAACGTCCTAGTGGACGTCGTCAGCCTGAATTATTACCTGAATATTTACCTAAACTTCAGCCGCTTCAGATTTTGTAGAGCAGTGTTGGCCGAACGGGATGGACCACGCCTTCCAATTCGGAGGTCGTGGGATCGATCCTGGCCGTGCACCAATGAACTTTTCTCTAGTAGAATAGTTTACATAAGTGTGTTTAAATTTGACACGTACTGTTACACATGATCAAAAAAACAAGGTCTAGCACTCAGCAAACACATAACGACGTCATCGTCATCCGTCCCTTTTGAACTTGTTGTAAATGACTTATTTCGGTCTTGCTCAAGCATCGTTTGACGTCACTACGTGTTGCTCAATGCTTATACCTGGCAAAGTATTTTGTTATACCATGGTCTTACAGTGAAGGTAAACATCGTGAGAAAACCGACATGTCCTAAAATAATAATTCGAAAGTAATGTGACATACAACCTGCACTGAGCAAGCGTGGTGGATAACGCCTTAATCACCCTCGACTTAGGGTAGGTCGCTGTCTTTGCAGTCGGACGTAAAAGTTCGTTGTTAATTTACCTAAAAGCATTGCGAGCCGGGCGGGCACAAAAACCCATAATTTTTAGATGCAAAATGCAAAATTTTTAGGGCACTGAGTTTGGAAGTCCTTTAATTTAAAGACCCTTAGTTCTAAGCGATAAGGTCGTATTTTGCACCTGTTTCCATTTTTTTCTTCTTTTTTCGTTGTTTTTTTTTTTGCGACAAGTGTTAGTTATGGTTTGTCATGTCTACAATCTAAAATGTCAAATGAATAAATGAATGAATTACGAATGTCCTCATGAAATAAAAAAATTTAAACTAATGAAAATAAATAATTCTAGATTGTCCAAGAAATGAATACAAATTGCTAGAATTATCCTAACTGTTCCAGCTCTTAGAATTTCTTAATGATATTTCGCCTGGGATCGCAGTACCAAGGTATTGTTTAAGCTCAATTCACATTTCGAAAAAAAAAATTATAATTACACTGAAAACAAATGAAATACACTCGTCAATGTCAAATTACAAGGCATGCACCTGCTACTTTCTTGATAAATACACACTGGGTTTTTCTCAAAATCGGACTAGCATTTTTACAAAAGCCAATGATCTGTTTAAGCATGTATTTAACAATGTGTGTATTTATGTCAGTTTCTGACAGTTTCTGACAAGCTTTCCTTAGTTTAGGGACAAATGACAGTGTGTGCAAAATATCCCGAATTTATTTATCTATTAACTTATTTAAAATCACAGAAGAGATGCTAGTTCTACGCCATAACTTTATTTCAAAATAGCTTCCCTCCCTTCTAACCATTCATCGGTCGGTTAGTTAGGCACTCGTCAGATTTTGCACATTGCACGTTTTGGTATTTTGCGCTTTTTTAAGATCCAATGGGCTTCCGTCTGACTGCAACACGTTTAACAAAATCCACGATGCGCTCTGAGACGCAGCACGCTTGCCCATGAGGTTCACTGCACATTGTGCGACTAACCGTCGTAAAGCGTCGTGTAGTGTGAATCAAGCTTTACAATACCGTAGGCCCGCGCTATAGCGAGGCAGTAATTTATTATTAAATTAAATTAGAGCGGTTACAGCGGGGATTTCGAGAAATCTTCAAAACGGTCGAGACATTATTCAGTTAGTTTCAAGATTTCAGGCGAATACTAAACCTAATTAATGTTGTAAATGCGGAGTTAGTTTCTTTGTCTTTGATAACTGGTTGTGTTGGCGTAGATAGCTTTGAAGTTTACCGACGTTTCGTTTTAGTTAATTAGATTTTAACCCCGACGCAAAAACGACGGGGTGTTATAAGCTTGACATGTGTGCGTGTGTGTGAGTGTGTGTGTCTGTGGCATCGTAGCTCCCGAACGCATGAACCGATTTTTTTTTAAAGGTTTTTTTGAAGTCAGGAGTCGACAAACCGACAAACAAACAGACTTTCCATCAACAATTTTTAGAATTTTCTTGATATTTTAAAAACTGCTTTACCGATTTCGAAAAAAAAAAATGGTATAATCCTTAAAATCGATTCACAATTGGCTGAGTAATCGTGTAACATACATAAAAAAAACCTTGAAACAGTCGAATTGAGAGCCTCCTTCTTTTTTAAGTCGGTTAAAAATGCAAATCAGCTGCTCGTCAGCAATTGAAACACCGCAAACTGAGTACGCGCGTACTCAGCACACATACTCGTAGTTCGGACACTCCATTAAAAAAAACACATTCGAATTGAGAACCTCCTGATTTTTGGAAGTCGGTTAAAAATTACAAATACTAGACTGTACATCTCATTCCCCAGGTGAACCAGCCATCCGGTCCCGGTATGCAAAGTTAACAGTGACAGTGCCCCCGGACCCGCCTCGGATCATCCAGGGAGCCTTCATTGACGCTACGGAGGACCAGCCCGTGGACATCGAGTGCGTTTCCGAAGGAGGGAAACCTGCTGCCGATGTAAGTATCGAGCGTTGGCGAGAGAAGCGTCTATGCTTAAGCTTCGACAAAAAAGGCTTTCGTCCGGCGTCTGTGCGAATTCTGTCTGGCTGTCTTCCTCTACAAGACTTTTAAGTTTTAAAAAAGGGATTTATTTTCTCCGCCATTTTGAAAAAAATAAACCTGACTTGGCCAAAAAACTCTGCATAATTATCCTGCTCACAAAATCTCACAGGAATCTGTTGGGAAATGCGACCTGCAGCGGAGAACAGATGCCAGCTTCAGCTCACAAATCTACTAGTTATTGATTATTAGCTCTACCTTAGGCTTCACCCGCGGTCCCACGGGAACCGTCTATTTTTCGGTATAAAGAGTATCTTAGGCCTTCTTTTAGACTCTTGGCTAGCTGTAGGCATACAAAATTTCATGATGATCAGTCGAGTACATAAGTTGGGAAACTGTAACAAACAAATAAATAAACTAACTCTTTTTCGCATAATTAATATTACTAGATGTTACCTACGACTTCGTTCGCGTTTTGTCAGAAAATAGTATCCAGAAACCTTTCTCGTGAAAACTGTAACTAATTATCAAAATTCATCAAGGTGCGCTCAGCCGTGTAGCCATGAAAAGCCTACAAACAGACCGACAGACGTACTTACTTTCTATTTTACGATATTAGTATAAAAATATACATAGTCAGAAAGACTTAAGATTAGGGTAAGGATCAGGAAGTTTGGATTACTATAGACAATAGACAAACATTTATTTATTATAATTTGTCATTTGTTTATAAATATTTATAGGATTAGGATGTAGTCAATGTAGGAATACTACTATCAATATATATTTATAGCAACTGTTTCAGCATTTAGAGCTCAAATCAATTTTAGTAAATGTCTCAATTTGTTTCAGATCACGTGGCTAGATGGCAACCAGTCAGTTATAAAGAAACACATCAATACTAAAATAGAAGACCTTCCGGACGGACAAAGGTTCAAAACGAGGTATGTATAGTTTATGTAAATTATTAAGCTGGGTCTCCACTGTTCGAGCAAGCCTCGCGAGGCAAGCTTCTATCTCAGTCTGGAGCGTGGTATATGCTTAGCAGCCAGAGCGAGATGGAAGCTTGCCTCGCGAGGCAGGCTCGGTCCGTGAAGACCCGGCTTTAGGCATGTACTCTGGCTTGCTCTCATCTACTACGTACCTAATATACAGCTGGTTCCAGCTAGGTTACAGCTGGCAGGTTTTACAAATACTAAAAAAACGCACATCATTATGGACAATTATTGATTGAGTTGCTTTTGGGCTTGAGCCACTTGCCGACAATATCAGTTAAGTTAAGCTTAAGTGATTTATATTGTCGGCGAGTCGAGGAGAATTTACCGACACAGTACATATTAAAATAAGCTTTATGTCAACTGTACTTAAAATACGGATCAAAGTTGAAAGTCACGTACGACACCAGGCGAGTCGCTTGGGACTGCCTCGATTTTAACCCGCATTTTACACGTTACATACACAACAACGCTCATATATCTCATATATATTTTATAATATTGACACAAAGCTCATTTTATCATGACCAACATTACAGTCGCAACACCATTAAATTCACCTCGACTCGCCGACAATATATTAAAAACGCCGACAATATAAAAAATCCTTAGCTATTCTCCTGAATCAGCTATTACCGTTTTGTTACTTTGTGTATTGAGGAGTCTATGTATCTATTTTATACCCTTCGTCTCGTAGGTCAGTGTTGCGGCTAACGCCTTCGAAGGCTCACCACAACCGAACAATCACCTGTCAAGCGCACAACATCGCCGACATCAAGCCGAGGATGACCTGGGTACAGGTTGAGGTAAATATACTTATCTTAACGATACATAACATATCGTCACGCTTTTCCCCCGAGGGGGCCGGTAGAGGTGTAATACAACACCCACACTTCACCGGACGATATTCAGTTCCAAATGTGACAGGGGGCGAGCCTGTCGCCATACACCGGGCTCCAGTCATGTAGCAGATGACATACAATACGCACATAATGTTCACACAATGAACAAATTGGTGCGTGCCGTCGGCTGGAGGAGGTTTACAAGTTGCCGCGTATATTTATTTTTATTTTTTAGTTTGGATCATGATCTTAAACGACATTATACTTAGGCTGAGTTGCACAAACTAAATTTAACTATAACCAAACCTTAACCGGCCCTAGAATCTCTGGTCTACCAGAGACTTTACGGCTAGTTTCGCTCGCTCTCCCGTAAACCAGAGATTTTAGAGCCGGTTAAGCTTTGGTTATAGTTAAAGTTAGTTGGTGCAACTCAGCCTTGAAGTGTTAGATTAAGGCAAGTGCCCTAGTCTAACATTTTTTTTATTGGTGACAGGCTTTATTTGGCCTCCAATTTACCTGATGTTAAGCAATGATGCGGTCAAGCAAATTGGTGCATGCCTTCGGCTGGGATTGAACCCGCTCTCTCTAGCTTAAGAAGCGAGTCTTCTCCAACTAGGCTATCATCCATTAAGCAATAGGAGCATAAATCATACATACATAGGTAGGTAAACTAGTTTCATTAAAACCACTAAAACTGAGCTAAATTTTCAGGTGAAATACGCTCCAAAACTGAACGTGTCCGTGAAGTCGTCCACGGGCCGCATCCCGGTGGGGTCGGAGGTGCACATACGATGCGACGCCGACGCCAACCCGCCGCCGCTGGTCTACAGATGGTTCTTGAACAACAACCCGGTGATTGGGGACTATACTGATGAAATGGTGAGACCCTAGCGTCCGAATTTTATACTTTTGATCCCCGACGTAAAAAAAATTGTTTGCTTGTAAAGTCGGTATACGGGCGAAAGTTTTACGTGACAACGACAGGGACGCGTGCCTTTCACTTTTTATGTCTGTCTCTCTCGCTCTTAGGCGGGCTAACCATGCCCGAGTGGAAGGGACGCGTGCCTCTCACTCGCTCTCATTGTGAGCGCATAACGTGAGCGGAGCGTAACGCAGTTTCTTGAAGTGTCACCCGGCAAACCAATTTATAAGACGTTGTCACGTCAAAACGACGGGGTGTTGTTTTGTGGTTGTAGTTTGACGTGCCTGTATATGTGTGTGTGTTGTGTGTCTGTATTGTGTATCTGTCTGTGGCTTTGTAGGCGTCGTAGCTCGTTGTAGGCGTGTTGTTTGTTGTTGTTGTAGTTTGACGTGCCTGTATATGTGTGTGTGTTTGACGTTCATAAGTGTATCTTTGACGTTCATAAGTGTATCTTTGATACCTAAATTGAATAAAAACATTTTGACTTTGACTTTGACTTTGTGTGTGTGTGTTTGCAACAACAACAACAACTCTTTATTAAAAACATAAAATAATTACAATAGTACTTAAATAAGGCTTAACTAAGTTTTTAATGGGCGGCCTTATCGCTTAAAGCGATCTCTTCCAGGCAACCAGAATGGACAGGAACATTTATATAAGTTGAGGCCTTGAAAGTTCTAATACTAATACAATAGTAATAATCTAATACATAATCACATGTGCACACCATATCGTAAAAACGATATGGTGAGACTCCGATGTCTGTTTGTCTGTCTGTTTTGCGACCTGAAATCTGGCACAGCTCTAGATGACGTTAGTGGCTAAAGATTTTTTTTAGTTTTTGCTGTAGTTTTTAGTTTAGCGAATTTATACAAAGTTTTGAAAAGTCCTTGCACGGAATATCAAATACTTCATTTCACAAGAGCTTCTAAAGTACTACACTTTGTAGTTTAAAATAATAAACAAGATACACTTTAAACCTTTCCAGCTGTTATTCTAACAAAAGCACGTAACTATCATAACATTCATAATCCAAAATGCACTCCAAATATTACAGAGCCAAAGCAGGGTTAAAATAAATGAGTTGAAGTATATTACGCAATTTAACCCTGCAGACGGCTGAATTTTTCAGTACAGCGAACATTATACCTACTCGTTTTTAATGCATGAACGGGCTGGTGTGGATGTAGGCTGTAAGGTTGATGGTTTATTATTGTGGATGGAACATAGTGTGCCTTTAAAATATATAGGGATTAACCGAGAGTTGGTAACACAGATTATTTTTTATAGATTCCGTTAGTAAGCGCATGATTGAAGCGCACGCGTGGGTCCAAAATAACATATACATATCATCACAACTTTCCCCCGAGGGGGCTGGCAGATGAGTAATACAACACCCACACTTCGCCGGACGGTTTTTAGTCCCAAATGTAACAGGTGGCGAGCCTGTCGCCATACACCAGGCTCAAGTCATGTAGCAGATGACATACAATACGCACATATGGTCACACAATGAACAAATTGGTGCGTCCCGTCGGCTGGGTTCGAACCCGCTCCCTCTGGCTTGAGAGTTGGGCCTTCTCCTAACTAGGCTGCCATCGCTCTTAAACAACAACAACCCTACAAAATAAACCCTAATAAAATAAGCTCCCTGTTTTAACATTTGGACATAAGAGGGACAGCCTAGGTTGCTAAACAAAATGAATATTTTTCTATTTAAAGTGAGTATTCTGTGGATGCTACTGCGACATTACCTTCAAACAAAAAGTTCTGCTTTTTGATGGCCAGTATTCTATAATTTGATGGACTGTAATACAATACGTGTTGTCTTGTTACAGATAATATTCAACGTAACTCGTCAGCATAGCAACGCAGTAGTGAAGTGTGAAGTCAGCAACTCGGTCGGGAAGAGCGAAGAAAAAATCACCTTGGATATCACTTGTAAGGAATGATTACACTTTTCACTCTAAATATCACACTAATCACACAATCACAATAATTATAGCTGGTTGTTTGTCCTGAAGTTAGACCCTGGGACATAATTGTCCTCGTTTGTGAAAAGTAAGGTGTTCGGTGAATTGTGTGCATGGACCTAATTTATGCGGTCCATAATTGCTTGCTCGTACCGCATCTTCTGCTCAGACGTAAAGGTTCAGCTCTGAAACCTTTGCGTCGTTCAATCTCGAGAAACGCTATAAGTGCTAGTCCTAAAAACAATTAATCACCATTTTCTTCCGTTTCCTCTTAAAGTTCTAAATAAAACCGTAAAGTATACGCAAGAATCCGTGCAAACATTTAAGTCCCGTAAATCCGCAACGCCCACCGATGCTTGACGTCAGCGGCGTCACATTACTTCACCGGTTACTCATCATGAATGATTGTTTGATTTAGATTCTGAAGGAATTTTCCATGGCTATTCATTCTGTTTTCACTATTTTATTTGGGTTTAGATTTTACAGTTTTGAGTATAAGTGTGTCTTTAGCGCACATTTTGTTTTGTACGGCATTAGCTGCGTTATACGCATTATTACTAATAATTGACGTACATTTTTATTTTTGTGAAGCAATGACTATGCGTTGGATTATTGCAACGAATTTGGAAATTGCAAATAACACTGGCCTACACTCATTTTATTGCCTAAGATTTTAGACCTGATTTTGGGTATATTTTGTGAGCAGATACGAGAAAACTAGTCACATTTTTCATAGCAGCTCTTGTACATGAGGAAAAAAGTATACAGAATACAAGCAAATTACCTTGTCATTAATCGGTTTCCGTTGATTTTTCATTAGGTATATACTCACTGCGTATGTAACAAAACACATCAGGATCGTTAATGCAACTTCTTGAATTACTTGCCATCATAAATTTATACGATAAATGTCATAAAAGTAGTTAAAACATGGACTGATTTTGAATAAAGCCGTACAAATTTTTTTTGTAGGCCAGTGTAATACAGGGATAAATCACACAATGATGTCCACCTAGGGCAAACATTCATATGATGAACATTTGTGTTTGTTCTATGTCTGGGTGTTAATATCCATGTATGTATCTATTTAAAATTATGTATGTGCGTATATCAAGCCCTGGCAACAATAGCACAAGCTTTGCTTAGTTTGAGGTCGGGTGACCGTGTATGAAAATGGCCCGAATTTTTTTATTTATTTATTTATTTATTTATATAAAAGCAAAGCTTCAAAAACCGAGTTCCCGTCAGGCCGTCTTCCATGTAAGGAATTTTTAATTTTTGTTGATATTTTAAAAGCAGCTTGATCGATTTCGATAAAATGTGTATACATGTATTTCCATGCTTTTTATATTTTTAGTTTTTAAGTCCGATGCTGGCGTAGGACAGAAAGCACTAGACGAAGTTGGGGAAGACATTTTGCCCAACACTGGTACAATTATGGTTACATAATACAAAAAAATCTTATCCTTAGATCCACCAACATTCCGTACGCGGCCTCAAAACATAGAAGCAGAAGTGGGGTCCAGTGTCACACTCAGCTGTGATGTAGACGGCCAGCCCACGCCGGAGATACGCTGGCTCTTCCACGAGCCAGGTCGGATCGGGGTAAGTGAATACTATGTTAGAGCCATGGATAAAACATCAGTTATTCCAGTCCACTTTGTTCTGGGTGATGTCACCTGGGTGTCATTTGTGGATTAATTTTACCTTGGAAAATGTGTACCTTGCCGAATAGAAATGACAGTGATCTGGGAAAGGCAAAACGCTCGTAGAACCAACGCTCGATAGAGCAGACAGGTTCTCGAGTAGCGACCACGAACAGGAAGACGCAGCGTGGGCGCGGCCTTCCGCTAGTTGGACGGACGATCTGGTGAGGGTTGTGGGAAGCTGCTGGATGCGGGCGGCGCGAGACAATCGTTGTGGAGATCATGGGGGAGGCAGCCGTCCAGCAGTGAACGTTTAATTATAGTAGAATAAGTAGACTCAGACAACAGACTCAGTAGTATTACAAAGACTTGACTGATGCTTGACCTTGTGAATCTCTCTATAAGTAAGCTAAGATAGTATAGTATTTTGAGGTATACCATCTCATACCCATAGTAGAATTAGAAGTCATTTAGTAGAATGTAGTTTAACCTTATGCTTTCTAAATTTCATTACCATTCATTTCATGCTCCAACGATGCCTTGCTGGATTCACTAGGTAACAATGTTTTTTCGTCTTCATAAAACATATCCCCTCCCCCCTTCCCCGCCTCCTTGCTTAAGGCGTTCCTGTCACATTTGTGACTAAATATCGTCCGGCAAAGTGTAGGTATTGTATTTACACCTCTGCCAGTCTCTTTGGAGAAAAGGCGTAACGATGTTGTGTTATGTTATGTTAAAACATATTTTGCAACAAGAAACACAGAAACTTACATGGTTTTTACACAAATTAGATTTTAAAACAGGAATCATTTACGTACGATTTAAATCGTTTACTCCGACTATAGTATCAACAGCATTCGAAGGTTTATTTTTCCTTGTTTTTCATAAGTTAGCAGAAACCTTACTTTATATGACCAAAAATTACTTCAATACTTTCAATACTTACTTCAATTATTATTAGTAGACTTCAATAGCCTTAAAGAAAACCTTGTCTCTCTAACTAGAAATTGTTTTTTGTAGAAATCATGAATATTGCCTCTTAACACGTTACATGACCGTGAAGTATCTTCCAGCAGGTTAAGGGGAAGGCTCCCAATCTGCGCGTGTTCGTGAACTCAGAGACAGCTGGACGGTACATCTGTAAAGCTACTGTTGAGGGCTACCCTGAAGTGGAGAGTGAAGCTACTGTGTTTATTAAAGGTAAGATTTTTTCTCTTGTCGTTGTGATATATCCCCTTACTAATACTTACTAATGTCGCTTTTTGATCGGGAGCTAAACATAAAAAATAGAAAACACAGTATGACTATTCGAACATATGACTAGGGGATATGACAGTGTTTTGTCTTTTTCTCTCATTAAAATTTTTAACTCGACCGAAAAGACAAAACATGTACACACAACTATTACGAACAAGGTTTTTTGGTAAGGGCAAATGTTAAGCTGACTAACATCGCTGATCAGACAAAAATAAAGTTGAAATGAGAACCTCATTTAAAAAGTGAAAAGCAGCGCTGATGTCTCATTAGACGAACTGATATTTTATCGCTACGCAGTCGTAGTGTCGTAGTACTTCGCGTAGCACTTGCACTACGTCAGTTTTGGTGTTAAAAAATGATTTTAAAGTGATGATGAAGTACTATTGATTTAGCAGCTAATTTTTATTCGAAATGGGTAGGTAAACGAAAAGTCCAGTCCTACAATGACATCGTACTGCCAGATGGTTACGTTTTGTTTCTGACGCTGTGCAACCATGGACCTTATTGCGCAGCGATACGATTCGCGGTCGTTCAGCGTCGACAGCAAAACGTACCTATCATGGCAATAATATGTCATGGTAGGCCCATCACTGACGTCCCGCTTGGGGTGTATTGTGCATTTCCCCCTAACATTTTTTTTTTTTTACCTTGTGAAAATCCTTTATGGATACCACCAACAGCCCGGGTGTAGGCACAGAGTGGTTATGTGGGAATCCCGCCACTGACGGCCTACCCACTAAAAACCCAAGGGTGTTCCACCTCGACGCAAAATGTCGGGGCTAAGGGGACGCAATCGTACTCTTCCGCGGCCCCGACAGCGCCAGCCCTTTCGGGCACCTCCCCGAGCTTACGCTCTCTCCCTCTCGATGACGATGTATTACATACATTTCCCCCTACCAGCACCTACCCGAGCCAACCCAACTCCTTGAAATACCAGAGTGAGGTTCTGGGACGCTGGCATAGTAGCTAAAAATATTTACTGAAGGTTTTTTTCTCGCAGGTGCACCAAAGATCCTCTCAAACCGAACTCAAATCGGTTCGGAAGGAGAGACGGTGAGGGTGGAATGTGCCTCTCTATCGGTTCCTAAGCCAGATGACGTGCGGTGGTACTTCGAGGGGAGAGAGATTAGCGCTATACACGATCCGGTGAGTTGAGAACAGCTGTGTTATTTCGATGGTTTAGTTATAAAATAGACTCCAATTAGGCCGATTTCGGTTAACCAAAAAAAAAAAAGTTATAGTTTAAGGCTGGTTTTTACTGGCAATAGGGTTTTCTAATTCTGTTTCTTGAAAAAAATATATACCATCTCATTAAAAGATAAAAATAATTATTAAACTCATTATACAGGGTGATTTTGAAAACATTGGCATGTTTCCAGATTTTCATTGTACTCATTATTACAAGTAATTTTTACTATAGGGTATAATTCTGTTAACACGAAAGCTTGCCAAGAAATTCAAATCACCCTGTATATAAAATAAATAAATAAATACACAAGTTTTTATTAGTTTAAAATACAATTTTATCTGATTTTTTGGATGTATACTATGTGGTTTTATAAAATTAACTCACGATACCGTTGTTTGTGAATTATAGAACCAACATTTTTGCAAAAATAGTTAGTATTAGGTCCTTACGTATGAAATTGGCGTTTTGTACGGGAGGAATAAAAAGTCGATTTTTTTTTGTAAAATATGACGGCGCGAGATATCATTGGATAAAGAAAATCAGTTTATTTTGAGAGTTGTTAATCGATAGTATTATTGTTCTGTTATTTTTGACGATGAATCGATTTGTTTATGGTAATTTAGAGCGGTTAACACCGAATGGAGTTGCGTTTGGGATTTCGGGCGAACGTCATGTCTGTCAGTCAGTGGTTGACAGGACTGGGCTGAAAGCGGTCGCACGCAATGGTCATTCGTAAACCCATTACTCTAAATCGCCAACTATCTTTGTGATCATTCACTAAATAAGTAGTCTAAGTGACTGTATAATTAAAATAGTGAAAAGCCTTCAATGCTGTCCCCTTATTTCAACGTTCCTGAAGTTTGACGCCGACCATAAATGATAGCGAGTTCACGGATGAGAAATCAGACACAACACCTCGGCCTACTAGATTTTCTCCGTCACCAAAAGTGGAAGGTTACAGCGCGGCGGCCTTTCCTACATTACCCCGATATCAGGAGTGAGATGTGAAGGCTCGGCTTCCTATTTCTCTATGTTTCCCCGACATCAGAATTGGGATAAGAATAACGTCCACAGCAACAAGATATGGCTCCGTCTTTGGCTACAATTCTACAATGATCTGGAAGCGAAGTGGCATAGCAACAGATGGCTGATAGGGTCGCCCCTACACTGAGAAAACTGTGTACGTGCTGTTATTGTGGAGTGTGCGGACTGTTTCTTCGTGGTGCATGAAGGGCAGCAGAGCGGCAATGAGAGAGTGAGCATCGAGTAGACGTCTGCATTATCTCGACGGCGTTTGATTACACCTAGTCTATGCTATGTGACGCAACTAACAAACAACGAGAGACGAAGGATAGCAGTGTACCGAACAAAACGCCGACGCCTACGTGTTACTACTGCAACGAGGTTACATCGCCACTCGTTGATCGAAAAAGGACACCAAAATTAGCAGCAGCAACGTGCGAGATCCGGTCAATGCCTGGAGGGCTATTCTTACAACTCGAGATTCCATCATACCTCGAAAAAAATGACTGAATTCGAGATGCTTTATTCTATTCGCTCGAGATCGAGATAATCTCGATGGCTGGGGCGCGAGATGTCTCGAGTAGTCGGAGGCAGTGGAGACTTCAAGGAATGTAGATCGAGATGAGATGAAAATCTCCTATATCCGAATTGGGCCCCTGCACTATGAAGCAGCCATTGATCACCTACGAGTAGCAATTGAATCCGGTGAGAAGTTTTCATTTTGTTTGATATTCGTACACGGTGTATGTCAGAGTGCTATTTTCTATTGGAGTTGCTTAAAGTTTGAAAATACCCACAAACAGATTAGTCATACTGCCGCTTGCGGCACATGTGAGTCATGCAGTTAATAGATTACTTACTAAAGTGTCAATGCTTTTGGTAAAACTAAGCCTGGAGGGCAGTAGCCGGTAGGACAGTAGCCTGTGTAGTAATAGCCTGTGTGGCAATAGCCTGTGTGGCACTAGCCTGTGTGGCACTAATCTGCAAGGTACTATCCTATGTGGCACTAGCCTGTGTGGCAAGCCGGTGTAGCAAGCCTGTGTGGCAAGCCTGTGTGGCCAGCCTGTGTGGCAAACGTGTGTGGCAAGCCTGTGTGACAAGCCTGTGTGGCAATCCAGTGTGACAAGCCTGTGTGGCAATCCTGTGTGGCAAGTCTTTGTTGCAACCCTACTTTTGTTGAATTATAGTCTGAGTGACGACCTAGCCTGTGTGGTGAGCCTATGTAGTAAATTCCTCCCGGTGTAACATCATAGTACGAGTTACGACCTAGCCTGTGTGGCAAGTCTAAGTGACAACTTTAATGGCATGTTATTCGGTTGAAATTGGACACAGCAGTTTTCATAAGTCCAAACGCGTATGTGTATCTTCATTGGATTTTCAATGTGGCTTGATTTAATTCTTGGAACATTGGATGTATGATTAATAAGTTAGTTTTAGCCTCGATTATTCGATTGGTCCCAATAAAATTTATTTCACTAAAAGTCAAGTTGCTTATTTCAATTATCATGACAAATTCTGGGGATAGGTAACGAATATGAAGTTACTGTTGGAAGAGTCGATTATACTCTGGTACGATGTTCATGGTTGGTAGAATTGGGTTTAACTGTGTTTTGTGTTTTTCTATAACTGTGATCGCTTTCTGTGAAATTGTGGAGGTAGATTTGAGACGGTCAGAATGACCGAGCGTTAAGTGGTTACTTGAGCACTTTTATGATTGTCCACAGATGATGAGATGAACTATTCACCCGAGGACGTGTGAAAATGCAGAATGGCCGTGACGGCGCGAGATATCATTGGATAAAGAAAATCAGTTTATTTTGAGAGTTGTTAATCGATAGTATTATTGTTCTGTTATTTTTGACGATGAATCGATTTGTTTATGGTAATTTAGAGCGGTTAACACCGAATGGAGTTGCGTTTGGGATTTCGGGCGAACGTCATGTCTGTCAGTCAGTGGTTGACAGGACTGGGCTGAAAGCGGTCGCACGCAATGGTCATTCGTAAACCCATTACTCTAAATCGCCAACTATCTTTGTGATCATTCACTAAATAAGTAGTCTAAGTGACTGTATAATTAAAATAGTGAAAAGCCTTCAATGCTGTCCCCTTATTTCAACGTTCCTGAAGTTTGACGCCGACCATAAATGATAGCGAGTTCACGGATGAGAAATCAGACACAACACCTCGGCCTACTAGATTTTCTCCGTCACCAAAAGTGGAAGGTTACAGCGCGGCGGCCTTTCCTACATTACCCCGATATCAGGAGTGAGATGTGAAGGCTCGGCTTCCTATTTCTCTATGTTTCCCCGACAAATATATTTAATTAATCAAAGTGTGCACCGTTGTTATCTATGCACTTTTGCCATCTTATGGTTGGTTCATTGATCCCTTTTACTATAAAAACCATGGGGGCGAGAATCAATAAACTCTTTGAAGGCGGTTTGGACTGCTGCATCGGAGTGGAATTTTTTTCCTTGTAAGAAGTTGTCCAAATTCCGGAAGAAATGGTAATCTGTTGGAGCAAGGTCCGGGGAGTACGGTGGATGTCGCAGACATTCCAATTGTAGCTCAGCTAACTTAGTGGTTGTTTGTTGTGCAGTGTGTGGTCTTGCGTTGTCGTGAAGCAGCAGTGGCCTAGAGCGATTGACCAATCTCGGTTGTTTAACAGCTAGTTCTTCCTTCATGGTTTGCAGTTGCTGACAATAGATATCTGCCGTAATCGTTTGGCCAGATTTAAGAAAGCTGTAGTGAACGACACCGGCGCTAGTCCACCAAACACTTACAAGTAACTTTTTCTGAGTCAATTTTCGTTTAGGGCAGCATTTGGCTGGGTCTCCAGGGTTCAGCCATTGCGATGAGCGCTTTCGATTATCGTACAATATCCACTTTTCATCACAAGTAATGATTCGATTTAAAATCCCGTCATTATTGTGTCGGTTGAGCAAAGTAACACAGCAGGCGACCCGTGTTTGCAAGTTCGATTCACTCAATTCATGAGGTACCCATCGTTCGAGTTTTTTTACTTCCCCGATTTGCTTCAAGTGGATTAATACAGTTTTGTCACTTACCCCGAAGCCTGCTGCTATCTCTGAAGTGCTTTGTGATGGATCCGCTTCCACAATAGCCTTTAATTCTTCGTTTTTCACTTTGATCTCCGGCCGTCCACGGGGTTGGTTCTTAAGGTCGAAATTTCCAGAACGAAAACGTTGAAACCAAAAACGTACCATGCTGTCTTTAGCGACACCAGCGCCGTACACATCATTAATTCTTCGAGCTGTTTCTGCAGCACTGGTGCCACGGTAGAACTCGTACTCGTAAATATACCGATATTTCATGTTTTCCATTGCGCGGTAATAAGCGACGCCAAAGAAAAAATAATGAGGAAAATAACAAATGAATGACTGTATTCCAAAGAAAAAAAAAAAAGCTAAATGAATTTATTAATTTGAATTTCGAATTCTTAACCAAAGAGGAGATATTTCAGATCAAATTGATCAGTACGACAAAACGCTAATTTCATACGTAAGGACCTAATATTAACGTTTTCGTATAAATTTAGGTTTTACAAGGTTTACTGGAACCCGGTATATGGCGACAGGCTCGCCCCCTGTCACATTCGGGACTGAATATCGTCCGACGAAATGTGGGTGTTGTATTACACCTCTGCCAGCCCCCTCGGGGGAAAGGCGTGACGATATGTTATGTTATGTTACAAGGTTTAACCACTTTTCCTAAGTCATTTGGCAACCTAACCACAAACCTTACCTAACCAATACAACCTAAAACAAACCTAACCTCCCCTCAATCCCCTCAGGACTACGCGACGCTAGAAGAGACTCTCCCCGACGGAGTCAAGTCGACGCTGGTGATCCGCGCGAGCCAGTCCAAGCACTACGGACTGTATAACTGCAGCGTTACCAACGAATTTGGAAACGCTAACGCTGGGATCGTTCTGAAACCTCTAAGTAAGTTTTTCTACGGTTTTCCTCAGTATTTCAAATGTGTCTACTTTTTAACACAATGATGTTCCTATAAGGCCCTTCGTACACAACACTACACAAGTGTTCGATACCCGACGATTTTAGTCATAGAGGTTCTTATGAATACTTATTTGTCTAGAGAGAGTTCCATACTGTTTATGAACGAAAAATGATAGGCCAATTTAACTTTTTTTAAACTAGTATGAGTGACAGGTACTTCTTTTTCTAGTCTTTTATATATTTTTTTTCATATGTCCCAAACAGTTGGCTGTTATTTTTTTGACCCGTTCATTGGTTTTTTAGTCCATCTAGATATATCATTCAATTTTATCAAAGAGAAGTTCGTACACACGCACGCGTCTGCTTGTGTACGAATTTCTATGACTTTGTATTGCGGTAGTCACTTAGAAATTGTCGGGACTTTTGTAGCGTTGTGTATGAAGGTTCTTATTGTTAATACGTTCCCTAAGCAGTCACATAGGTAGTTAATGGCGGTCAAGGAACGAATAGGCGCATTTCCAAAAAAAATTGCGTGCTATTAATAATGATAATGACGGAAAGAGTGTGAACTTTCATCGTAGGCAAAAATCCAGTAACAATTTTTGTCACATCGAACTCTCATCTCAATTTACATTATTTAAACACACTTTTCATGTTAAACAGGGTTATCAAAAAAGGGTGGATTAAGCCGAAAGTGGATCATTGTGCAACCTTAACTTTTACTATCTCTTGCAATTGAGAACAAAAACAGCTGTTCCATTTAAAAAGGTCATTGATCGACAACAAATTTTATGGAACAGCTGTTCTTTTCTTCTCGATTTTAAGAGGGCCGCGACGTTCTGAAATTTCCATACAAACGCGCTACTCAAATTTCTTGAAAACCGTTTGTCAGGCTATGATGAAATTTAGCATGTACAATTAAATTTACAATATCTCCGCTCCTATGTTCTTGTTTTTCTTTTAAAAACGTTCTAAAGTGAAAGTAGAGCTATGAAAAATATCCGCATTTTTAAGGGGTCACTTTTGACTGATTTAATGATTTAATCAATAGGTAGACAAAGCAAATCAAATTCCATTACATAGGGAGGTTGTCGACATCATTAGCTGTTAAATGAATCCATAATACAAGGGAAATTCTTAGTTATTTAAGAATGATTACAGGAGTGCAAAAGTCATAAAAAAAATGAAATTGCACTTTGTCACTTTGTAGGCTCGTCAGTATCATTACTCGCTCTCTTCGCTCGTCTTCTTCTTCTAGACGAAATGGCTATAGAATACCTTAAGCCAATGCGAAGTTAGTCTAAGCCGCGTAGGTCGAAGTTAGTTAGGTCGCCGGACTCTTAAGGGTTGGCCTCATTGTAAAAGTTGTTCAAAATGATGAGGACAATGACCCCCTTTTGGATTAGTACACCTTGCTCTAGTAAAACTGGATAGATTTCTAACTTCACAAATTCTTTCAGAAACCCTCCCTCTCTTCATAATTCTGATCGGCGTAACGTCAGGAATCATCTTATTCTCGGCCTTCATTGCACTCGTCATCATCTGCCATAGAAGGAGACGGAAGACCCAGATGAGCGAGAAGCCAGATGTCACTGTGACAGGTGACATGTATAAAGAGAGTGACAGAAGCTCGAATATTAGTGATGTGAAACTCCAGCTGCCTGGTAGTGATGGGAGTTATGAGTTGGTAAGTTTCGACTTTAGAGAGGAAAAAAACTCACTAGATTTTTGTTAAGAGCCTTTAATGTGTTCTTGCTCACACAATTGAGCTTTTTACTTGATAAAAAATGGCTGCGATGGCAGCCTAGTTGGGAGAAGGGCCGCCTCTCAAGCCAGAGGGAGCGGGTTCGAACCCAACCGACGGCACGTACCAATTTCTTCATTGTGTGAACATATGTGCGTATTGTATGTCATCTGCTACATGACTGGAGCCCGGTGTATGGCGATAGGCTCGCCCCCTGTCACATTTGGGACTGAATATCGTCTGGCGAAATGTGGGTGTTGTATACACCTCTGCCAGCCCCCTCGGGGGAAAGGCGTGACGATTTGTATGCTTAAAAAATGACTGGGTGTGCAATTGAGGAATGTTATCTGATACATTTTTAGCTATGAAAACGGGTATTTCACACTCATTTTGGTTTTCATACCTTTTTCTTTGACGGAGACTTTAGAAGGACGTAAAACTTTAGAAATGTCAAATTTTCCGTCTAAGAAAAAGGTGTAAATACTAAAATAAGTTTAAAATAACCGTTAGGTACATTATTAGCTAAAAAGTTATTAAAGAACGTTTTTCAATTGCACTTCCAGTCATGTGCTAAAAGTTTGTCATGTCTGTGTATGCGTGTGTGTCTGTCTGTGACATCGTAGCTCCCGAACGGGTGAACCGATTTTGATGTTGTTGTTTTTTGTTTGAAACGTGAATTTGTCGGGAGTGTTCTCAGCTTGATGAAAATCGGTGTCAATGTCATTATAAACGCTGAATTGTGTGAGCGAGATAGCAATAAAGTCTGTTAAAGGCTCCTAAAGAAACAGTTACGTTTACTAAACATAGGAATGATGGTTTAGTAAAAGTAATACTTTTACTAAATCACCATTTCACCTTCACCTCCACCATTTCACCATTTCACCTTCCCCAGGAGTACACCAGCTCGGAGCGTTCCGACAGCAAGCCGGGCGCCGGGCTCCCGCTGGCCGGGCCCGTGCGGCTGCCGCACGTGAGACACGACGACCCGCTCATGCAGTTCAGATACAGTAACGACTACTCCGACCCGGCCTATAATGACGCATATTTCAAGGTGGGTAAAGCTTATTTTTGTCTTTTGGTTTGAATAAAGTGTTTGCTTCGCTCAAGTCATGCCTTTTTTGTACTTACGCATTAATTTAAATTACCATTTTAAATAAATATCTTCTATTTAGTGCTCGAATTAATAATTTAAATTAGACTTTCTAAATATCTTCTAATTAGTGTTCGAATAAAATATGTTTGCGTCGCTCACTCATGCCTTTTTTGTTGTAACCAAGAAATAAATTTATAATAAATTGTTCACTAATAGCATTTATTATTTATATAATTATAATAGCATTTATTGCGTTCATTCACGTCTTGTAGATTTAGCAATTGATAAAAAAATTACCTAACTTAATTTGTTAAATTATTTCATTTGCTTAAAATTCGTATTTCCAATAGTTATGATTATTGCGACCATTTATAATGTTTGCGGTAATTATATGTTTTCGCTCGCTTCGCTCACATCTTTCTCTATTGGAAGATATCCATTTCCTATACTAATATATTTATTTATTAAACTGATACAGTGCGCTTTATCTGATATTTACCTCTAGAAGAGAAATTTAAGAGGAAAGCGGAAGGGGATAGTTGAAACCATAATCCAAAAAATCAAAGTCTAGAATTCCGGGAGCAAACACGTGATAACGTCACTTTCTATCCTCATCTGTCTCTTTTAAACTATTTGTAAATATCTTATTTCGGTCTTGCTTGTGCATCATTTGACGTCACTACGTGTTGCCCATGTGACCGGAATGCTGTACCTGACGGAGTATATTATTACACCATGGGTGTAACAAGCCATATTGAAAACCTTCGGGTATTCTACAGCCGCCGCCAGCTGCATACATCTACGACTACCCGCAAGGCTACGCGCCGCCTCCAAACCTGCGCGTGCAGTCGCCCACCGATATGACCGGGAACAGGTATGTCGTATCCTTAACAGCTAGAGTCTAACCCTTACTAACTACAGGTTTTAGCAGTTTCATACAATTTTCAGAAAAAAAATCAGACTATTATGGATTTTTTGGACCACCTCCTACTATCCTATCCTACTAATATTATAAACGCGAAAGTTTGTATGTATGGATGGATGGATGGATGTTTGTCACTCTTTCACGCCAGGTCGGCTGAACAGATCGAGATGAAATTTGGCACAGAGATAGATTATAGTCTAGAATAACACAAAGAATACTTTTTAACCGCGGGTGAAACCGCGGGGCGCAGCTAGTAAAATTATAAACGCGAAAGTTTGTAAGAATGGATGGATGGATGGATGGATGTTTGTTACTCTTTCACGCCAGAACGGCTGAACAGATCTGGATGAAATTTGGCACAGAGATAGTTTATGGTCTAGAAAAGCACATAGGATACTTTTTAACCGCAGGTAAAACCGCGGGGCGCAACTAGTGTTTATTTAAAAAAAAAAAATTCGAACGACTGAACACCCCCTTATCAATACGAAACTGACCAGCCAGTCACCCTGTATAAGTACGTTTGTTGTATGTAGTTTGGTACGAGCCCGCTTCGTTCAGACTTTTTTTAAAGACAGCAACTAACGTATACTTAAAGAGAACTTTAAAAAAAAGTTTAAATTAGAAAGTTATGAGTTAAATTGAACTATGTATTTATACATAGGTATAGGTATTTACTTAACATAAACACTTAAGTAAATTGCAAAGTGTAAATCGTATTGTAAACTTCTTAATATAGAAATTAATACGAAGACTGTTAATTTTCTGGAATTTTCCTACTAATGACCTTATCAATAGCATGACGTCAGTAAGTATTTCTACGGTTTAAAAATAATGACAAGCTCACTCATGGAAACGCCCACTTAACTACCTACTTTGCTTACTAAACTTAGTCTATTCACTCTTTAATAAGGTTACACGGAACGGCGATGCTAAGCCGAAAGGAGGTCATTCTGTCCTTTTTCGTTGATTTGAGGAATTAAGAACTTTTTTACTATAAAACCAAAGCTAAAATAGCGAACAAAATTGGGAGCTGTTCCGTAGGAAATAAATCATTTATACTTAACAAAATCAATGGAATACTTGCTCATGTATCACATCGGCTGTTATATTTTTATTGACCCGGCTGCGCCAGGAGGGTTATGTTTTTCGAATGTATGTTCGTATATATACAAAATGCAAATTACACAGACAATTTACAGCCGGGTTTTTGTTTTTCTTTGAAAAATATTACTTCATATTATAATAATAATAACAAAAAGCTAAAGCTTTTTTTCTGACACAACTGATTTTATTTATTTTATTTATTTTATTTATTTTATTTATTTTATTTATTTTATTTATTTTATTTATTTTATTTATTTTATTTATTTTATTTATTTTATTTATTTTATTTATTTTATTTATTTTATTTATTTTATTTATTTTATTTATTTTATTTATTTTATTTATTTTATTTATTTTATTTATTTTATTTATTTTATTTATTTTATTTATTTTATTTATTTTATTTATTTTATTTATTTTATTTATTTTATTTATTTTATTTATTTTATTTATTTTATTTATTTTATTTATTTTATTTATTTTATTTATTTTATTTATTTTATTTATTTTATTTATTTTATTTATTTTATTTATTTTATTTATTTTATTTATTTTATTTATTTTATTTATTTTATTTATTTTATTTATTTTATTTATTTTATTTATTTTATTTATTTTATTTATTTTATTTATTTTATTTATTTTATTTATTTAATAAGGCTCACATTTACAGCTACATTCATAAATACTCTGTTTTCTTACAAACTAATTAAACTAAATGTGCTGTCTGTTGAAGGAAGCACAGCATGCACAAGTTATTCTAAATGAATTTTAATATTAAAAGAAATATTATTCTAATTAAGCATAGATATTAACATGTAAACATCGACAATTTAGGCATTCATATTTAAAATTAAATTTAAATAAATTTTGAATGTACCAAGTGAGTCTCCAAAAATATCTAAGTTGTTATTATGATATACATGATATCCATGATATATATAACTGATCCACATAAGTGTAGATAAGTACATACATTGCAATTATAAATTTAAAACAAAGTAAAAAAAAAACATCACATTCATTGCTTAGGTAGCAATAGCTACCCATCGTCTATATGTATGCAGTCAGCAGCTGCCGGTCAGCCAAGCTTTTGATTATAGAGTTTCTACATAAGTGAAAATCAAAACTTATAATAATTACAATGAGGTCCTTCGGCTTACCATAACCGTTCCGTTTAAACTCGTTCAATACCATTATAAGTCAAAGGTGTGTGGGTTGGACACAGTGTAGGTGGTTTCCCTAAAACTGTTTATAGGTGAATTGAAATAAACCTATAATTAGCAATTCGTTACCTGCGCAATTTGGAAAAAAAGTAGTTTTATTCATTTATTTATTATTACATTAACTTACAAAAACTAACAGTTGGCAATCGTTTTTGTGTCAAACTTATGAATAAAAACATTCATCTGGTAAGTGTCTAAGTGTTTTGTCACTAGGTCTTAGGGAACGTACCCATACTACGTGACTCATTTGGGGGGGGGGTACGATTTTGTAATGTTTTGTTTGCAAAAAACGATTCAAAACTATGAATTACTACGTAAAACTAGAGTAGGAGGGAAGAGGTCTTAGAATAGAGTAGTATAGAGTACAGATGTTGACCGAGAGGGAGGGGAAGGGGGTTAAAAATTTTAAGAAATGGTCACGTAGTATGGGTACGTTCCCTGTGAAAATCAAAACTTATAATAATTACAATGAGGTCCTTCGGCTTACCATAACCGTTCCGTTTAAACTCGTTCAATACCATTATAAGTCAAAGGTGTGTGGGTTGGACACAGTGTAGGTGGTTTCCCTAAAACTGTTTATAGGTGAATTGAAATAAACCTATAATTAGCAATTCGTTACCTGCGCAATTTGGAAAAAAAGTAGTTTTATTCATTTATTTATTATTACATTAACTTACAAAAACTAACAGTTGGCAATCGTTTTTGTGTCAAACTTATGAATAAAAACATTCATCTGGTAAGTGTCTAAGTGTTTTGTCACTAGGTCTTAGGGAACGTACCCATACTACGTGACTCATTTGGGGGGGGGGTACGATTTTGTAATGTTTTGTTTGCAAAAAACGATTCAAAACTATGAATTACTACGTAAAACTAGAGTAGGAGGGAAGAGGTCTTAGAATAGAGTAGTATAGAGTACAGATGTTGACCGAGAGGGAGGGGAAGGGGGTTAAAAATTTTAAGAAATGGTCACGTAGTATGGGTACGTTCCCTTAGTCGTTATACAGGGTGTTACAATAACCCTGTTGTATCCGCGAGTTGCGCGTCCAGTATCGACTGGAGAATGCAGTCATGCTAGTTTAAATTAAATTTTGACTAAAAAAAATTGCACACACATCGCGCTCCGCCCTCTTAAAAGCGCGAACGCAGACACTAATCGCGTCAGTTATATTGATAAACTATTCGCGTCGTGCCGCTACTTGCTTGGAATAAAAGCCGCCTACATATGATACAGATCGGTTAACATTTTTGTTAAATTTCCTATTTTTCTTGCGTTCTTAAATTGGTCACAACTCTTGCTATTTTTAACGTGCATTTTTTGGTAGTTTTGCATGAATACTTAAAAGTGTGTGTACATGCCCTTTAATTATACAACAGGGTTTTGTAACATGCTGTAGATACTACTTAGATAGGTACCGACATTGATATACAGCATGTTACAAAACCCTGTTGTATAATTGAATGGCGTGTACATACACTCACAAATATTTATCAAAAAAACACGTTAAAAATAGCAACAGTTAAGTTGCTGTTGTAAAGAACGTTTTTGAAGAACCTGTTTAAGAACGTAAGAAAAAAAGGAAATTTTACATGACTTAACAAATCTGTATCATATGTTAGCAGCTTTTATTCTAAGTAGCAGCACGACGCGCATAGCTTACAAATAATACCGCAATTAGTGGCTGCGTTCACGCTTTTAGGAGGCCCGCTCTCCTAAAAACGTGAACGCAGTGAGTCACGTGAGCGCGATGTGTGTTCAAAATTTTTAGAGTCAATTTTTAATTAAAAGTAGCATTTTTGCATCTTCCAGTTGATGGTGGATGCGCACATTGCTGATAATATAACAGTGTTTTTGTAACATCCTGTATATGTATCTCAATGAACTTACATTCTTAAACACATTCTTAAACATTACATTTGCACAACTTGCCTGCTAACTTGAGCAGATGAGTTCAATGGTAGGTAGGTACCTTCTTAAATTTTAGCTAGGCAAAATATAAAAAATTACAATACATATAAATGCCATTTTGTCCCATTAAACTACGAAACATGATTTGCTCGATCAATAATAAGACAATTAAAGAACTTTACTGACTAAAAATTACCGAAAAGAATATGAAACTAATATGACCTAAGTCGGGAAAGTCAATAAACCTTTAGTTGGCATAAGGTCACATTTTGAGGCAAAGTACTAGCTTAATCGTTTTCACATAGATCCCTACAAGGCTCGCTGACGCGCAGCATCGACACAGCGTCGACGCTCCCGCTGTCAGCCGGCAACAACTCGCAGAGCAACTCTCTGCAACGAACGAAGGCTGATGAAACTGACGCGATCAACAATCTGGGCTTACCTGTTGGCGGTGACAACAGTAAGTAAAAGCTTATAACATAGATCTTGCAAGGTTCACTGACGCGCAGCATCGACACAGCGTCGACGCTCCCGCTGTCAGCCGGCAACAACTCGCAAAGCATCTCTTTGCAACGAACGAAGCCTGATAAAACTGACGTGATCAACAATTGACGGCTGCTTGATAAATTAAAATTAAAACCATATTACATTTTATGATCAGGCTTGTCTAAATAAGGTTTTTTTGCAGCGCCGCCCACGCCAATATACGCCCAGCCTAACGCGAAAAACCAAGGAAGCGTGGACCTCAGATACGCTGCCACATATGGCAACCCATATTTAAGGAACAGCTCACTTGGTACGTACGGTTTGTTACACACTTTTTTAAAAATATAATCCTGTCCATCTGAAGGTTCCCAGGAAGAAATCGCTTTGCTATCAGGCCGCTGTTGTTCTATTGATTAGTTTGTGTAAGAAAGTTTAATGTAAATACAATAATGCTGAATTGTATTGTTAACTCACCCCACCATACAAATGATTCAAATCTTCATCAAACAAATATAAATGTACATGCATTTGTTTGTTTATTTAGCGGGGCATTTTCCGCACTTAGCCACTTGATTGGGCCATTGTGCGTGAACTCTTCCTCTCTTCCCATCCCCTCACTCCAATCAACCCAGGTGCTCCCAGAAGGTTAGCAGCCTTTTCAGGCTGCCACAAGCCTCGGGGAGCGCGCTATATGTACACGCACATACATACATAAATAAATAGATACATACACGCATATAACATATTTACATGCGCACATAGGTACGTGAAATTAAGATTATGATTATATGTTTTTCTGTCCAGGCTACGGCGCTCAGGTACACACCGCCAAGCCCGCGTCCACCCCCGCGCCTCCCCCATACTCCGCCGTGAGAAGCTCCGTCGTCTTACCTTCAGGTAATTGAAGGTATTTACAACGTTTCTTTCTAAGCATGGTGGTTGGGATATGTTATCTCTGTTTATTTATAGATACAACACTTAGTGATACAATCTAACTTACTCACGAGTCCTTTGTACCTTTGTCTTTGTAATCTGTCAAACTTTCTTTAAAAACATGTTTTTTTGGAATGAATTAAAAAACAGTACCCTCTAACAAATTAAGAGTAAACTAGTGTTCATTTCAGAGGCTGATCAAACTTATTTAAATTTAGCTGTTTGTATAACAATTGCTAACTCATGCTTTCTGTAATATGTGTTCAAAGTTAGCTAAAAAAAAAATACTATTTATTTAAAAAACCCCAACAAATCAACTAAAACATTTCAATGCCTACATAAAACAGCGCTCAATTAGTACAAAACCTGACAACGAATAAAAGTTTTTCAATCGTACATTGAAATCCAATTATTTTATTTCGCAGAAAATCTAATTTGAACGCAAAATAAAAATTGGATTTGGTAACACACTCACAGCTTGTGTGTGTTGTATGTTTACACTCAATTTTATAGCAACAAATTTTAATGTGTAGTATAACGAATATAGTGTCAAAAGTACATGCAATGCTTTGTCATTTCTTGATAATGAAAGAAGAAAAAAATGATTAAATACAAAGTTTTTTGACTTTTTTTTTATAAACGTTTAATTTATGTTAAGTTTGATATGGAATTAAATTAAATACTTATTTTCATCGAAATCAGAGATATGTAAAAAATAGACAGCAATAATAATTAGCCAAGTTTCTCCAAATCAAAGGGTGCGATTTCAATCGCGCAACCAAAACTCGAAAGGACAAAACTCGAGCCAAGTTCAACAAAAGTCGATAAATAATCGTTCCACGATAAATTATTCACTCTTAGAACCCGCTCGGATGCAATTAGATTTATGCGAGTTGAGAAACTGGTTGCGGTCTGGGCGCTACTGGGGAAACTTGGCGGGACCTTATCGTTGAGAAAATATTTTTTTTATGCATTTTTGAAGTTATACTTCTTTTGGCGCGATAGAGAAAAGTGATGAAAGTGAATTTTTACGATGCGCGCGCACACCATCACCTAAATTCTACATCGTGAAGTTAGTTCTAGGTGGCATGAAAATTGATAACTATGTTCAAGTTGTATATTCTAGTATTTTTATATTCAGAACACGTGTTTCGTAAGAGTACAATTAAACAGTGAATAAATAAGTATTATTTCGGTGTTTTTTATTTAAATAAAATCTTTTTGATTAATTTTAATATTTATCGTTAATCACTACTGCATTTTAGTTTTTTTTTTCTATACACCAAAGAAGTATAACTTCTAACGCGTGTACATAAGTACACACACTCTTTTTTATTATTATGGTGCAAATGAAAATGAAGAAAATGTTGTTTTTATAATACTCTATTTTTTTTTAAATATTTTTGGTTCCACTGAGTTGAAATAAAAATCTTGACTAATATTATAAACGCGAAAGTGAGTTAAAGAAGAGAGAGAAAAAGAGAGAAAAGGGGGAAATCTCATCGTCGCGAAAGTTACTGGCATTGTCATTTCGGTTTTATTAACTGACTACAGTCTACACAGAATGGCCGTTTCCCATTTGCCGGCACAGCTAGGCACGGCACGGCACGGCGTCGGTTCCTACCGGCGCCGTGCCGTGCGGGGCCTTTGATCCTTCAAAGGCCCCGTGACGTTGCTGTCGACTATTTTGACGTTTTACATTTTGACGTTCTCGGATGCCGTGGCGTGCCGGCAAATGGAAAACCGCCTATTTTCTGCATATTGTATAGGACTGCCTGCATAGCCTGTATTTGCACGCAGAGCAAGACTTTTTGTTTACAGAATAATCTTGTGTTTCAGTTTTTGCATGATATAACATTTACTTTGCTTAAAGACCGACTACTCCGAGTTTGGTCTTCAAGTCATTAAGAAAATGTATCGGCCACCGATCTACTTCGATTCCTTGTTTCAAATGCTATTCATTGATTTTATTATACCGTATCCCGCCTTTATCCTGTTTCCACTGACCGATGCGCTGGCTTTTTTTTACTAAATAATTGTATAATTAAAGATCTTAGAATAACTACCTACTATAGAAGGTAGGTTTCCAAACAACACCTTCTCAAAACGCAAGCCACAAACTCGCTAAGTGTGCTGTGTTTACTTGCCTTGTCACAGACCCAACCTATAATGTGGTTAGGTAAAATGTTTTCCTCTTAAGTTGGATAATTGGTTGATCGGTAAAATCTGTTCCATAAAAAGAATTAAATGTAAGAATATGCCCATACGTAGCGTCATACGGTGCCGTTTCTGGCACCATTTTAACGGTTTTGCGAGCGTACTTGGTTTCTATAGGTAGTTATTCTAACATAAAGACATCACAATATAGCTACACCACCACCCTAAATCTACTTAAAGCGCTGCCGCCCAGAGACAGCCGACGTAATTTCCAAAAGTGATTTAAGGCGCAACAATATCAAGCACGAAGCGTCACTTAAGCTAATTGCTGCTATTTTTCACAGGTACCGGCAAGCCGTCGCTAGCTACCCACGTGTAGGCGCCTTAATACTTTTGTAAGGGATTTTAGAAGTATTAAAACCTCAGCGAGAGATGAATCTCGAGGAATCTACGACTGCGTGTGAGGTCATTTAGGCCTCATGCTTAAACAATTTCTATGTTTTTTTGCTATCGCTGTGCTTTTGTTTAAATTATGCCAGGCCCGTAAAAAATGTATGCGGTTGAGGTCATTTTGATTTCACATAATTTGTCGTGACGGACGACTATCCCTTCAAGACACCGAAATCAAGCTTCAATTGATTGGTTGGCATGACACCGAGATCACGCCTCCTTTGATTGGTTGGCATGACACCGAGATCAAGTCTCGTTGGTTCGGTGTCGTGTTATCATTTAGGCCTCATTCATAACGAACATGAGAACTTGGCTGGACAGTGTCTAGTATTTTTTTTACTTATGAGCATTTAATAGTACTTAACTATGTTAATGAGTTATTTTCAAAAATCATGTTGAATTTGAACTTATAGATAAATGCTCTTGTGTATTGTAAATTTTATTTTGAAAATATAAATATTTTCGTAAAAATTAGCAAACAGCTGTTTTTACCCTACTGCCTAAAGAGGAAGGTAATCTTTTTGTAATTATAAATAATTATTATGTTCCTAAGTAGACGATAATATGTCGACTGAATTGTAAAAATATGTAAATAATTTATAGAAATTTAATTAATTAATTAAAATTTTGATATTATTCTCAAACTTTAAATACTGCAATTTTTACTCAGACTGTATTTTTAATTAAACTGTTTATGCATTTAAGTGACGTTTATGTATAAATTACTGTAAATTCCTGGTGTCTGTTTTTAAGCCTCTTGACTGCCTTAGACACATGCGTAAATTCAAATTTTGTTTTAAATTCAAGTATTTTTTTTAAATAATTGGCCCCAATCTTGGCCAAACATGTGGTTTTTAAATTAGATAGCAAAATTTGTAATGGTAAATTTAATTAGCGAAATAATATTACATGATTAAATTAATGTAGGAAATTCATACTTTCTGTGATAAATTGTAGTAAAAAGAACTATCGAATTAATAGTGCATTTTTACAGACATTCAATTTTGGTAGATAATTTTAAATGATTTAATTAACGTAATTTTTTGTAGTATTGTAAGATAAATCTTTGTGCCACGTCAAAATGCTGGTCGTAAACCAGAAAGCAGTTTTGCAGTCTCTTTTACTCTTATGACTTTCTTACAAGAGAGACAGTGACCTATATAGCCGCTGTTCTCCGACAAGCAACAAAATTATGTAAATGGTAGTTGGCTGCAAAATTAAAACTAAGGTATTTGTACAAAATCCATGAAAAACATCTGAATTTACCTTTAAACAACTTAGATAGTCGTTTAGAAATACTGACAAACGAATTTCAATTCTATGGCGTCATAACAAAACCTAAATTACCTTGCAACACTCGTAGGCTAAATGCACATAGATTACAAAAAAGTTACTATGGTTTAAAGCCTTTTTTGTTCGTATATTTTTAGCGCTAACTTAATCTTTTCGTTGTCGTGGTTTTATCAAAGGTTGACTGCTTTCTGGTAGACGCAAGGCAAAATGTAAAATACCTACCTACTACCTACAAAATAAGGTCTATTTTTATTTAGTTTTTAAATGGCATGTTACTTTAAACTCTAGCATGATTATTGTTTTGTTGTATCTAGTAAAAACGAAAAATGTATAAAAATAGTTGCATGTAACAGTGTTTTTGTTCTTTGCATGCCATCAATATTTCAGTAAATAAACTTTCTCTGAAGATGATGAAGTTGTTTCATTAGTAAATAATACCTATTTTATTTTTAATGTAGAATTGGTCGACCAACCACCACATTGAGTTGGTTGACCACCAACTCGCCTGATGTTAAGCAAAGTTGTGGTCTAAGATGGAGCACGACGACCTAGAAGTAGAAGGTACTTATTCACTCTAGCCTTGAAGATACCCAGGGTGTAGTTAGTCGGGAAAACAGATGACGGCAAGGCGACCATATGTTGGTCACATTTAAACCAATCTTTGTCCTGGTGCTGAGACACTAATGTGTGTTTCAGTCTTTGGACGCAAAGTTGAAATTGAAGCCAATGTGTCACGCAGTAATTAGGTTCAATATTGGTCATTTCGAATTGAAGCCAAGTTTGGGCCCAATGTTATACCAATGTTAGACTGCGGCATAAGGTTCGGAATAAAATAAATAAGGCATTGAATGCTATGACCAAACTTGGACGATGATTGAGTCTCGGGAAGCCGCTGGATGCGAGCAGTGGACCCGTCATTCATTGTGGACGAGTGGTATTCAACCAAATCTTGTGCGCAGAGAGTCGTTATCAGTGTGTCATACCGCACGTTTTTTTATAAACCGAAATTTTAAAACACTAGTAAAATTTTAAGGGATTACACTGATATACTGATTCTCTATATTACCACACCAAAATATACCCACACAAAAAGTTAATTGACCGACGACCAAATGAATGGAGCAGCTGATTTTTATTTTGTGATTTCCTAGGCTCTCATATTAAACGTTGTTTGTTATGACGTAAAGAAGCCTTTAAAATGTTGCAAGTGTAGTACCTAGATTAAAAATAGCGGTCTAAACTAAATGAGGTCCTGACTGAAGGTATACATTCAAAACCACGCAGCATTATGTGGTGTGAGACTGCAGAGCATTGTGAGAATCGCCTAGTTTTTTTTAAATTCAATATTACACTCCACGGACTCCGGGGACCGTGACTTTTATAAGGTATACTTTTTATAAGTGAATTTTTATAAGGGGAATACAGGTACAGGGGGGTTAGTTATTAAGTCTTAATCTAAGGATCACCTAGCTTGGAAAGTGTGGACTTTTCCACACCGCGCGCTTGACTGAGGAGGTAATCACTACGCTAAGCCCGCTTCAGTGTCGCGGCGCGCCACCGTCGCCACGATGCACCGCCCGCTGTCGCCACACCGCTTCTATCCGCGTCATGACGATGCAGGTAAGTATCAAATCAAGCTCGGTCAAACGGACTACTAGTACACCACGACTAATCATTATCACTTCATTACCATCACTAGCGATGGCAGCCTAGTTGGGAGCAGGTCCGCCTCTCAAGTCAGAGGGAGTGGGTTCGAAACCAGCGTCGGTACGCACAACTTTGTTCATTGTGTGAGCATATGTGCGTATTGTATGTCATCTGCTACATGACTGGAGCCCGGTGTATGGCGACAGGCTCGCCCCCTGTCACATTTGGGACTGAATATCGTCCGGCGAAGTGTGAGTGTTGTATTAAACCTCTGCCAGCCCCTCGGGGGAAAGGCGTGATTATATGTATGTATGCATACTTAACTGAGACGTGTGACGAAACGATCGGCTCACCTTAAGTACGCATAGTCCTCATTTGAGACGAAGTCGTCGGCGTCTTCTCCACACTTTTAACTGCGCAGGCCCGGCTTGAACACTGAACGCCCAACCACACGCACAAGCAAGTACGCCTAAACGTCAAGTACGTCAAGCTTAGCCTTCGCAGTAGGCCTATTAATAGGCGTACCATGCGTTCCAATTTCCCCACAGTTTAAACTGTGAACTTTGCTTGACCCCAGGCTTGAACACAGCTCAGTTAAGTACACACAGGCCTCAGTTAAGTACGCACAGGCCTCAGTTTAGTACGCACAGGCATCAGTATAGTACGCACAGGCTTCAGCTAAGTACACACAGGCCTCAGCTAAGTACACACAGGCCTCAGCTAAGTACACACAGGCCTCAGCTAAGTACATACAGGCCTCAGCTAAGTACATACAGGCCTCAGCTAAGTACATCCAGGCCTCAGCTAATTACGCATAGTTAAAATTGGAACGTGTGACAGTGACAGGCGACACGAATTATCGCGCGATAATGAGGCCCCAGCATAACGAGTACAATAAGTCCGTACGTGACCGAGTAAGCAGAGCCCTTCTCAACAACAGTCCCACAAACCTATAATAAGAGGTTACTACAATCATTAGCTGTCATCAAAAACTCATTTTCTTAGTTTTTTCACGTCGAAAGAGAACAATAGTTTAATGAGTTGGGTATATGAAGCTGAGCTGTTCGTTAATGTTTCTTTGCTCAGCGTAGGCTATTTAGAGAAAATAATGTTTGGTTGATGGTAAGATTAAGCAAGGCAGGTTTCATCTGACTACTCGTACCAAGAAAGAGGATAATGTTTTTCAGGTGTAAGTAGGTAAGTATATATAAAAATACTAGCTGCGCCCCGCGCTTAAAAAGTATCCTATGTGCTATTCTAGACTATAATCTATCTCTGTGCCCAATGTCATCGAGATCTGTTCAGCCGTTCTGACGTGAATGAGTAACAAACATCCATCCATCCATTCTTACAAACTCCTCTCTCCTCTTAACTAATATCCTCCTATAACCTAAATCAGTTGAGAGTTTTTGAATACAAGACATTGGAGGGATAGGCCGATGAACAATTAATTGACATTGATTATTACCATTAGTTTAACTTTTGTGTAATTCGCTTTGTCGATTCTAATTAAAAAAAAAAACAACAACAAATGCAATAGTACAAATCGCGGACCATCTCTCTCGTTTGAAAAGTCATAGGAGTAAAAGTGACTACATTTCATCTCATGCGTCTAGAATAGGGGCCAGCATATAGATATTCACAATCATTAGAAAGCGTTTCCGATCGGATCCTACAAATTTCAGACTTAAATTGGTCGAATCTCAGTCTACTTTCATAGATTTTGGGATAGGGAATCCAGTTTAATTGGATCGGAAGAATTAATCACGTTTGAAAACATATGAATGCGGACTGAGATTCGAAAAATTTGAGTTTAAAATTTTTGGAATCCAAACGGAAACGCTTTCGAATGATTGTGAATACCTTTATGCTGGCCCCTATTCTAGACGTATGAGATGAAATGTAGTCACTTTTACTCCTATGACTTTTCAAACGAGAGAGACAAAGACCGGAAAATGTCTCGAAATATAGGAATAGCCTTCATGGACCTGATTGTAGAAGATAATGATGTGTCGTTAGATTTGTGCTTTTAACCGGACTATTAGTACATTTTGTCGGATTTTGCTGTGATTACATTTTGAAGTCGGATTTTTAAATCAACCATTAGTTTTAAAATCAAATAGAGAGACTGGTCTTGCCTCGGTCAGCGAATTAGCAATGCTATTCAGCGAGGTAACGTTGCCAGTCTTTTGCGTACTTTACCCGCGGATACTGACTTGAGCTCTGTTTATTATTTATAATTTGTTATTCATAAATAATTTTTAATAATTAGGTTTATTTTAGGCTTATAATGTTTTTGCAATATTTAGTTTTAAATTCAAATAATTACCCTAAACCTTGTAAAGTCTTGGAGAATTTAAACAGAGTTTAATTGACTTTTTCGATCGAATTAAAATTGAAAACAAAGAAAACGGGGTCAAGTAAATTAGGTTCCATGAAGCCGCGACTAATATATTATGATAGATAAGTATTTCATCATTAAAGATGTCCAATGTATGTATGTATGTATGTGGGTATTGCCAGCCTCGGTGGCTCAGTCGGTAGTGAACCTGCCTTCTGAGCTAGGGGGCGTGGGTTCGATTCCCACCTAGGGCAAACATTTATGTGATGAACATTTGTGTTTGTTCTATACCTGGATGTTAACATCTATTTAAGTATGTATTTAAAAATATAAGCAGTCTCTGGCCGCCATAGTACAAGCGTTGCTTAGTTTGGGGTCAGACGACCGTGTGTTCCAGTGTCCCGAATATTTATTTATTTATTCATGTATGAAGTTTCTTTGGCACACCCTGAAGTAACATTAAAAAAAAACCCGACCGCAAAATATTGTCTGACACTCCGGAAATAATTAAAATGTACCTTACATCACTTCCACTATCAAGACGATTCAATTGACACCTCACATGTCGAAATACATCAAGCTGTTTAGGCTGCAGGGCGTGCCAAAGAAACCTCATACATGCATTTCCACATACTTACATTGGATAGGTATGTCTTACATGATGATATACTTATCTATCATAATATAATTATACTAGCTGCGCCCCGCGGTTTCACCCGCGGTCCCACAGGAACTGTTTATTTTTTCGGGAATATAAGTATGTCCCTATGTCCTTTTCTGTACCCCAGACAACTTGTATGCAAAATTTCAAGACGATTGAGTAGTTGAGACGTGAAAGCGTTACAAACGAATAAACTCACTTTCGCATTATAATATTAGTTAGGATGTCAGGCGCTCACCGATCGAGCAAGGTAGATGATGATGACGATGTGTCTGGTGTTCGACACAGGCGAGGAAGAGCTCGGGGAGGTGCCCAAAGGGGCTAGCGCTGCGGGGGCCGTGGTCGTCTATGAGAGCGTTCCCGTAGCTCCGATATTTTTCGCCAAGGTGGAATACCCTAGGGTTTTTAAGGTTTTTAGGGGTTTTAGCGGGTATGCTGCCTCTGGCGGGCTTCCCACATAACTACCCAGCCTGCCCCCGGGGTCGGTAGGTAAAAGGTATTCCCTAGAAAAACTTGCGTGACAGATCACCACGTTCAATTCGCGTGCAGTTTTACACAGCTCAAACGACACCGCAGCTTGCATTTACTTCACGGATGCTTTTGGTTTGCCGGGCTAGACGAAGCTGAAGGTAATAGAAGGTATCAGGCTAGGTAAACAAAAACATTACCATTTAAAACGGAAATTTTGATAATTGTAGAGTGTGAATTATAGCCTATGTCCAGGACGTAAGCTATATCTGTGCCAAATTTTAACCAGATCCGTTCAGCCATTCTGGCGTGATTGAGTAACAAATATCCATCCAAACTTTCGCATTTATAATATTATATCGGGTTTAAAAGAGTAACAAATTAATAAGTATATTTAGATTTCTTGCTGAAGAGCTGATGATCCCGTGGGATGCCACGGGAACACTACATTTTTACGGGATAAAAAGTAGCCTATGTACTAATCCAGGATGTCAGCTATTTCCACACTAAGTTTCATTAAAATTGATCCAGCCGTTTGAGCGTGAAGAAGTAACAAGCACACACACTCATAAACTTTCGCCTTCATAGTAATTAATACTATTGTACTTTATAGTAATTAATTAATATATGTGTTTCCTTGCTCATTCCGCGGGAACACTATATTTTTAGGAAATAGTAAGAAATTGTAGGTACCTATTTATAAAAAAAGTGCGTTCAAAACGTCAAATTAAATCTACTTTAAAAAAGCGTATATGAGTAACACTTTTTTTAAATTCCTTGCTCATCCCACGGGAACACTATATTTTTAAGGGATCAAAAAATGTGTATAAAAAACAAAAATGCGTCCAAAACGTGTAAATCTATAGTGGTTTATACGTTTTAGGCGCATTTTTAGCCCACGCGAACAGTTAAATTTTCCGGGATAAAAAGTAGCCAATGTTCTAATCAAGGGTGTCAGCTACTGAATTTTGTCAAAATTGGTCCAGCAGTTTGAGCGCGAAGATGAACGGTCACAAACTTTCTCATTTTTAATATTAGTGTGATCACTATTTTGGCTATAATGGCTTACGCATAAGATATAGATATATACCGCGGCGGACTTTTTTGTAGGCCTATTTAAGATAAATATTTCCATCATAAGTACATTACACATGTGTAACTCTAGCGGTTTTTCCAGCGCACGCCAGAATAGCTCGCTGATGGTAGTTTTTTTCCTACTTTCTTGAATCTTGACTCTAATCGTCATATTTTGAACAATTCACACAATATTTTTATAAATTGTAGCCTATGTGTTATTCTGATGTATAAGCTATATTATTGTAAAGTTTAATTAAAATCATCTCCAAAGCTTTTGACAGGGTTTGGCATGACAGTCTTATCAGCAAGCTCACTTCGTTTGGCTTGACCGCTAGGTTTGTTGCGTGGATTTCGGATTTTCTGAGGGGCCGATCCATACGAGTTGTCGTTGACGGTTGCTCGTCTGATCGAATAGATATAAATGCCGGGGTTAATTAGGGGTCCGTGCTCTCTGCGACACTCTTCCTGGTGCACATTAATGATCTGCTTAAGCCCGGTTTTTTTGGGTATGCAGATGACAGCACTGTTGTGGAAAGCAATAAGTTTAGCGCACAGTCTAGTGGGTCTCAAATCCGGTCTCTGAGGGCTAACACGGTCAGGACAGGCAGTCTCCAGTTGGGGTGATGCCAACCTGGTCAAGTTCAACGCGGCTAAAACCCAGGCGTGTCTGTTTTCCGCAAAAAGGAGGCCATTCGAACTGGGTCCCACTTTCCGAGGTGTATCCATCCCGATTAATAACAGCCTGGAGCTTTTAGGCGTTTCGTTGACTTCGACCCTCAACTTCGGCTCCTATATTGAGTCTAAGGCTCAATTAGCTGCTAAAAAGCTGGGTATCCTCTCGAAGGTGCGACGGTACTTCACGCCGGAACAGTTGCTGTCATTATATAAGGCACAGGTTCGGTCGTGCATGGAGTACTGTTCGCACCTTTGGGATGGATCGGCCAAGTACCAGCTCGAGGCGTTGGAGTCCATCGAGAAACGTGCGAAGAAGCTCATTGGCAACGACTCCCTTGTCTAGACCAAACTTCAAAGTCTAGATCATCGGCGCAAGGTTGCTGGTCTATCGGTTTTTTATCGGATACATTTCGGTGAGTGTGCATCTGGTTTGCATGACCTTATTCTTCCTAGCCCATTCTTTTATAAAACAACCAAGAGTATGAAAAAGCGGCATCGTTTTATGGTCGACATACCAACAACACGCAAAAAACGCTTTGGTTCGTCTTTTCTTATACGGACCGCTAGAGTGTGGAATACTCTGCCGGAGTGTGTGTTCCCTGACACTTATAATCTGGGTGTCTTCAAATCTCGAGTGAATCGGTTTCTTCTAGGCAAGCGTGCTCCATCGTAGGCCGCATCACTGCTTATCATCAGGCATGTTGAAGGCCAAACGCAAGCCTATTAAGTTTAAAAAAAAATCCATTCAGTAGTTTTACGTGAAAGAGTAACAAACATCCATCCATACTTACAAACATTCGCGTTTATAATATTAGTAGGATTATTATTGCTGCTGTGTTATTATGTCATCTGCTACATGACTGGAGCCCGGTGTATGGCGACAGGCTCGCCCCCTGTCACATTTGGGACTGAATATCGTCCGGCGAAATGTGGGTGTTGTACACCTCTGCCAGCCCCGTAGAGAAAGGCGTGATGATATGTTTATTTACATTATTATAAATGAACCAAAACAACCAAAAAAGGACCAATTACTTACCTACCTAAAACCTATCTAATGTTATTTAAGTAATAACGAATAAATTTTTCATACTCGTAATTAACAGGTAAGTAACCTATCTATGATAATAAAAATAAAAATGATGTATATTTTTGTACGTGCTCCACCCCAAACTCCTCACAAAAAAATATCCTGCCAATATTTAACTTTGGGTCTATATTACTATAGATACAATGCGTTTTTAACAAATTGCTAGTGCCTTGAAAATTCGTAAAACAGACACAACCGTCAACAACGTCTGCCCCCACGCGTCTGCCCGCATTCGGGTCGCGCGCAGCGATGAGTGACTTCTTCCCCCTCCTCACCTGCCGTGCGTCGGACCGCCCTTTACTTGAAACTTTTCGTTATATTTTGGTCAATTCACACAATATCTTTATAAATTGTAGCCTATGTGTTATTCTGATGTATAAGCTATATTATTGTAAAGTTTCATTAAAATCCATTCAGTAGTTTTTACGTGAAAGAGTAACAAACATCCATACATCCATCCATCCATCCATCCATCCATCCATACATGCAAACATTCGCGTTTATAATATTAAGTAGGAAGTAGGATTAGTCGCGGCTTCATGGTACCTAGTTAATTAACTTCATTAAAAAAAATAAAGGCTAACCTTCCGGGAGCCAACACGTGGTGACGTCACTCGTCATCGTCATTGTCTCTTTCGAACTACTCGTATTTGTAAATGTCATGTTTCGGTCTTGCTTAAGCATCGATTGACGTCACTACGTGGTGCCCACGTGACCATCTTTGACTCTGAATGCTGTACCTGGCGGAGTATGCTATTATACCATGATAATCACTACATAGTATAAAACAAAGTCGCTTTCTCTGTCCCTATGTGTCTTTGTATGCTTAAATCTTTAAAACTACGCAACGGATTTTGATGCGGTTTTTTTAAATAGATAGAGTGATTCAAGAGGAAGGTTTATATGTATAATAACATCCATTAAATAGTGGAGAAATATTGTTATTTTTGAGGTTTCTAATGTGGTGTCGTTAATTATCATTTTTTTCCGCTTATATTCCAAACGCAGGCTGAACCCTACGAGATTTATCAAAATAATGTACTAATTATTTGTACACATTGAAAAGGTCTACAGAAAACTCTGCGATGGTATATGTCTATCTCGTAGGGATATCCCACAATATTTTTTTTTTGTTTATACCCGTGCGAAGCCAGAGCGGGCCGCTATGGTTTTATATACAACGTTCACAGTTTTTCTGTAGTGTATTTAGTATCAGCATTGCACCCGTTCGAAGCCGGGGCGGGTCGCTAGTTAACTATATTTAATAGTCGTCCAGTATTTGCCGTCAGAACCAGTCTATCTGCATTACTAGACGATTCCAGTTGCATCGGTATTCGCTGTGGTCGTGTCCATTTGCGGTGAGTGTGACCGTTTGTGGCTTATAGGCAAATCAAGTTTGAAAGTGATATCTTGACATATCCATTTTTTGACCGAGCGAGCGTTAGCGACAGAAGCGTCTTTGCTTCAGCTTCGACCAAAATGTTTTCGTATGGATCTCTGTATTCATTTACAGGTCGTATTTCTTAGCCGATTCTCTTGAAATTTTGAGAGTTAGTTCGATAATTATAGTCTTTTTTGTCGAGCTAGTTTTTGTTGTTTTTTTTAAATACACACATATCACGCCGTTCCCCCGAGGGGGCTGGCAGAGGTGTAATACAACACCTTCGCAGGACGGTATTCAGTCCCAAATGTGACAGGGGGCAAGCCTGTCGCCATACACCGGGCTCCAGTCATGTAGCAGATGACATACAATACGCACATTATGTTCACACAATTAACAAATTGGTGCGTCCCGTCAGCTGGGTTTGAACCTGCTCTCTCTGGCTTGAGAGGCGGGCTCTCCAACTAGGCTATCATCGCTTTTTTTTTTAAATAGCGGAAATAAAATAATATCCCCCCGCATTAAAAAAAAAACATTATTTGAATCGGCAAACAAACTGTATTATTATCGAATCGGCTCACAAAATTTCACGAGAATCGGTTTAGGAATGTGATCTGTAGAGGACAGAGGCCAGCCGCAAGATCTCCGGTTCACAGAGCCACTCGTATTAATTATTAGCTGGGGCTTGTGGTTTCACCCGCTTCCTGAAGGAACCGTTAATTGTTTTGGGATAAAAAGTTAGAGAACGGACATCCGGTGGGGCAGATTTTTTTTGAATGGCTACCACGAACCGGAAGACGAAGCGTGGGGAAGCCTTTTTTTTTTTTATTACATAATAGGCTTGCGTTTGGCTGCCAAATTGCCTATGATAAGCAGTGATGCGGCCTACGATGGAGCACGCTTGCCTAGAAGAAACCGATTCACTCGAGACTTGAAGACACCCAGATTATAAGTGTCAGGGAACACACACTCCGGCAGAGTATTCCACACTCTAGCAGTCCTTATGAGAAATGAGGAACCAAAGCGTTTCGTGCGTGTTGTAGGTATGTCGACCATAAAACGATGCCGCTTTTTTGTACTCTTTGATGTTTTATAGAAGAACGGGGAGAATATAATATAATAGGGAGAATAAGGTCATGCAAACCAGATGCACACTCCCCGAAATGTATCCGATAAAAAACCGACACAAAGTAGACCGACGATCGGGTAAGGGTCGCGGGAAGCATAAGGCCGGTTGCTGTGGAGATCGTTGGGGGAGGCCTTTGTTCAGTGGTGTACGTCTTTAGGGCTGTCATGATGATGATGAAGATGAAAAAGTAGCGTACATGTTATTCAGGCTAAGCTTTAAGTTTTTTTTTTTTTTTTTTAATTACACGACCGTGACTTTTGTTAACAATAATCATTAATTATTATTTAATTGGAATACAGGTAGTGGGGGGTTAGTTATTAAGTCTTAATCTAAAGTTAGGTTAAAGGTTATCAGATTTACTTATTGCATTGTGAGTACACCACGAGCAGACCAGCGACCCGCAAGCAGCACCCGATCACGAGTATGACGCATGTGCCAGCCATCGCATCGCTCTCCTCAACCATATTTGAGGGAAGAGAACGACTCGACACACGACGCCGCCGCAAGAAGGGGCCTTCGATAGTGAGCATGAATGCTCGAGATGGACTCGCAATTTCTATAAACGCGAATTTATTACAAGCTTTAAGTTAAGCTCTCTCCGTTTTGAATCACACTGTTACTATAAATGCGAAAGTTTGGATGGATAGATGTATGGATGTTTGTTACTCGATCACACCAGAACGGCTGAACGGATCTGGATGAAATTTGGTACAGGGATAGACTATAGCCTGGCTCATGGGCTACTTTATCACCGCGGGTAAGATCGTGGGCGCAGCTAGTTTTATCTAAATATGCCTTTCCTTTTTTAGTGTGAAGAAGAAACAAACTCTCAAACTTTCGTTTTTTTTAAGCCATAGGTGGTAGACAAACTAACGGGCCACTTGAAAGTATCCATAGGGATCACCGTCACCTATGGATACCTGTAATATCAGCGGTATCACAAATACGTTGCCTACCCTTAAGGACTCTTTTGACAGCCCTTTTGAAGAACCCCAAGTTGTAGGTAGGTACTCGTAAGATTTATGTATACTGTGTGATTTCGTTTGTGTGTCGTATTGTGTGATTGTGTGGTTTCGTATCTGTCTATTTTCAATTTTCTTTATTACTTGTGTTATGTTCAAACATTTTGATAATGCGTTAATAATTATGATAGCATAACGAAAATGCGCTTAATACGATTTGATCCATACATTTTTGTATAGTACATACACGGCTGTATAAATTACGAAGGCTGGCGCCATATAAATATATGTATTTCCAAAAATAGACTCAACAATGTTGAATGCAAAGAATCTCAAATTAACCAGTTAAACAACTACGGTATGGCCAATTTGCAGAAGATACTTAGCAAAATTTTATTATTAAATGCAGGGTTAATAAATCCAGAGTTAAAATGATTTAAATCTCATTCTAATATTTTCTTAGCTTTGGGTTAGTTTCTAACTCTTGGTGGCGCCAGACGATTAATCAGTTCAACCTTATGAACAGTTAACTCTGAGTTAAAAGATAACCCGGGCTTTTGCAAGTTTCTAAGCTGCTTAGGCTCTAAGCTGCATATTATAGGGTCTAATTTTTAATATCAACAACGGCTCAAGTCAGTATAAAATGGTTCGTAATCCAGGCCTCTCAACTGATATGTCATTTATGAGTTCTTCTTAGTTTACACGGATGTATAAAACATTGAAGTGGTAGATGGTCAATTGAAGTCTTAGATCAATCTAGAGGAAAAGATGGAACACTGCGTTAAATCTCGCTAAGGCCACTTCTTTTTCAATGTGTGTGCGTGGTAATGTTGCCATGAAAAAACATTTACAATTGCACGAAAACTAATATTAATTCCCAATTTCTACGTTAGCCATTTCCGTTCTAATATACAATATTAGGAAATTTAATATTTTAAAACTGCACATATTCGTAAGAGTTTAATGTACGGCTTTTTCAAAATTTACTTACCTCTCAAAGTGAACAACCTATACAACTTCAGTTTTTAAATTTCGAAAGAAAAATAATCGAGTCCCCATACGAAATAATAACGTCTAATAACGTAGTAAAAAACGTATATACGTGATCAATTTTGTATGAAGACTTGGCTTTTTTATTCTTGAATTTTACAAACCGATGTTTTTTTTTTTACAACCGACTAGGCATGCGTTTTAGCACTGACTCGCCTGATGGGAAGCGTCGACGTGATCGAAGGTGCCTAACACACTTGCCTAGGAGATACCTATTCGCTTTACTCTTAAACACCCTCGGATTGTATTCTACCTTGTATTTATGTCCTAAAATTTGTTCACTTTGACAGAAAGAATAACACCCTGAGGACTACTACACCTGAACCAGCAGCCTGTATACTTGTAAAGTAGTAGATAGATTACAATCGAGAAGAGACAAGACGATTGTCTTGTATTGTGCTCAAATAGTAGAGCCGCCATTTACATTGCGAGAAATTCGTCTAAACTAAAAGTGGTTCCTAAATCAACCGACTCCTAATTTCAATACTTTCTTCGATTACAAAACTTCTGAGTTTTGTATTTGTCGCAAAACAGAAGCAACCTCTTCAATACCACTTCAAACGGAAACAAAACAGACTCAAGTGTTTGCGGACCGCTTCCAGCCACTCTATACGCATACATTTATTGCTCAAAGAACGGTCGAAACACATGAACAAATATTTGTACAATTTCGGCCTTTTTACGACCCATAGTACAGTATTATAACACTGCTCGTGTCATAGAGATGGGACGTGTGTTGTGTCTTGGATCCGGACTTATTTATGCCGGAAAAGTGAGTAGTTTTTATTTTATTGAAATTGGTTCGGTAACAGACTATAGGCTATGACATCATGTAGGTAACAACTTCTATTATTTGCATACAATATAAGTCTATAGTCCAATTATGACCGGACGCTGCTTATAAAAATGTACATTGACACTAAAAACTATATTTAACTACGTACTAAATCACTGAAGCGATGATAGCCTAGCCGGAGAAGGCCCGCCTATCAAGCCAGAGGGAGCGGGTTCGGACCCAGCCGAAGGCACGCGCCAATTTGTTCATTGTGTAAACATATGTGTGTACTATATATCATCTGCTACATGACTGGAGCCCGCTGTGTGGTGACAGGCTCGCCCCCTGTCATATTTGGGACTGAATATAATCCGGTGAAGTGTGGGTGTTGTACACCTCTGCCAGCCACCTCGGGGGAAAGGCGTGATGATATGTAACTAAATCACTAAATTATAAATTATAATCAGTGCATTATTCTAATATTATGATACAAATGACGAAGAACAAGCAACTTTTTGGCTTTTGAAGTTTCACTATAAATTACTTTCACTATGAAGTTTCACTATACTAAATCTTCTTTTAGCGCCAAATTACTCGTAAATGATAACCAGTCAAATATTAATAAAAGTGTCCACACAACCTTCAAGTTAATATATTAAGACCGGAACAGACGCCCATTTCCGGCAAATCTCTCAACTCGACTCATATCTACAAAGTCCCGTTTCTTATGGTCGAGTTTTGTGTCACATCAAACACAGGGTGTATTACCAAGCGATAAAAATATATGGAGTTATTACCTTTTTTATGCCATTAGTATGTTTTATTTATGTTTCGCCGAATATGGAAATATGTTACAAGTAGCGATTAGATAAAGCGATGGCAGTCTAGTTGGGAGAAGGCCCGCCTCTCAAGCCAGAGGGAGCGGGATCAAACCCAGCTGACGGGACGCACTAATTTGTAAAAAGCGATGGCAGCTTAGTTGGGAGAAGGCCCGCCTCTCAAGCCAGAGGGAGCAGGTTCAAGGTGTTTTTTTTTCAAAATGGCAGAGACATAATTAAAAAAAACTTATATCCGCCATTCTTAAAGACCTGTAGATGAAGACAACGATCCGGAAAGAGATCCGGATAGGGATCGGGACAGAGATTCGGACAGAAATCGGACATACGAAAGCTTTTATGTCGAAGCTGAAGCAGAGACACTTCGCTCACTAACGCTCGCTCGGTCGAAAAGATAGATATGCTCTGCGTTAGGTAAGTACGTAGTATATCCCCTATCACCTCTCATATCAGAAGTATTTAAGAGTTTGGTTCGCGCAACCACTTTTCAAATTTAAATAAAAACGGGACACTTTGCACACACGGTCGCCTGACCCCAAACTAAGATAAAGATATTTTTATTTGCAATAACAATGGTAAAGCATGCGTTTGGTGGAATACAATTTAAATTATGTCCTTCAATGTTATGCCTGAAGGGGCGTGCAAATTTTGGAGATGGCAACTTTACGGTTACATTTTAAACAAAATTTCTAGTTACTTAAATGTCCTAATAATTAAAAAAATTTATAATAACTTACAATGTCAGTGTTACAAAATTAAATGTCAAATAGAATTAAAAAATAAAATGTCAAAAACATAAAATCTAAAGAAATCATATTGCCATGTCATTTAGGAAGTCATTTATATTGTAATAGCTTCTTTCAACCAGAAGTTTTCTCAATTTTGCTATAAATGGATTGCAGTTCAAGTTTCTCATAGAGAAGCAAACCTTTTACTATGGCTGCCAGAGACTGATATACATACTTACATGTATATTTTTAAATGCATATACTTAGCTATATACTCGTATTAACACCCAAACATAGAACAAACACAAATGTTCATCACATAAATGTTTGCCCTAGGTTGGAAAATCGAACCCACGCCCCCAAGCTCAGCAGGTAGGTTCACTACCAACTGAGTCACCGAGGCAGTCAAATATAATTTTCTCAAAGTGTATGTGGATGGTGTCATACTGTCACGAGTCACGCCGCACCCTCTGCGGACTATTATCTATTCTATGCTTAAGTACACTATGACCACACCATTTTATAACGTGGTAATTGTGAGCGCTGTATGTAATATTGAAACAAATAAATTAGTGGCTCTGTGAGCTGAGGAAATGAGCTAAAAGAAATTTTATCTGTGAAGTTGGTTTACGGACGATAGTTTAAGGTGACAACGTCATAAAATAATCTAAAAAGCAAACCTTAAAAACTGACTTCCCATCCTGTACTTCGTCATCTGTGTAAACAATTTTTAGACTTTTGTTGAAATTTTAAAAGCTGCTCGACCGATTTCGATAAAATTCACATGAGACCAGCTCTAAAGTATGATCTCTCAAACAAAAAAAGAATCATCAAAATTGATTCACCCACTCAAAAATTATGAGGTAACAAACATTAAAAAAAACACACAGTCGAATTGAGAACCTCCTTTTATTTAGTCAGCTACAAAATGATTTAATAAATTTAATAATTACAGGTAGTAATTATTTAGTAACACACAATTATTTAAAAAAAATATTTTTCTAGAACTTGAATTAGCAAAAATAATGGGTTATTGTTATTTATCGTATGAACCATTCCACCTCTGTTCTTAATTGTAATTGAACTTATGAATGCCAGACACACGATGTATTTTTGTTTGTAAATAATTGAAATGAAAAATTAATTTGACTAATAATTGATTTAACATCAAAACAAATTGATTGCTTCAGTGGCTCAGTAGTGAATCCGCCTTCTGAGCTTTTGGGCGCAGGTTTGATTCCCATCTAGAGCAAACATTTATGTGATGAACATTTGTGTTTGTTTTATGCCTGGGCGTTGATATCTATTTATGTGTGTATTTAACAAACTAAAATTAAAAATTTACAAAATTCCCGACACCGATTTTCATTAAACGCTAAGAACACTCCCGCCTAATTCAACTTTTAAACAATATATATATATAGATAAATGGATATTTATGACGGCGCGTGACATCATTAAATAACGAAAAGCAGTTTGAGAGTTGTTAATCGATAGTTTTATTGCTGTTTTTGACGATTAATCGATTTGTTAATGGTAATTTAGAGCGGTTAACTCCGAATGGAGTTGCGTTTGGGATTTCGGGCGAACGTCATGTCTGTTAGTCAGTGGTTGACTGGGCTGGGCTGAAGGCGGTCGCACGCAATGTTCATTCGTAAACCCATTACTCTAAATCGCCAATTATCTTTGTGGTCATTCACTAACCTTAGTTAGTCTAAGTGACTGTATAATTAAAATAGTAAAAAGCCTGCTGTCCCCTTATTTTAACGTTCCTGAAGTTTGACGCCGACCATAGATGCCCGTGATAGCGAGTTCACGGATCAGAAATCATATATACAACACCTCGGCCTACCCGTCTTTCCCCGTCATCAGAAGTGAGATGTGACGGCTCGGCTCCCACTCTACTATCTCCGTCATATATATCAATATTGGTTCATCCGTTCAGGAGCTACGATGCCAGAGACACACAGACCTACACAGACACGTCAAATTTATAACACCCCTTTCGTTTTTGCGTCGGGGGTTAAAAAGAGACGAAAATAAGTTTTGCGCAATCAGAGCTTATGACGACGCCAAAATTCACACCATGGATTAAATAACGCAACAATTTAAAGCTCGGACATTCCACGATTATCTACTTACACATACGTTTACGTAACCCCCTTTATTTAGAGTTGAAAATCGTGAGTTTGATGGTAAAATGAGATCGGCGCATAGAAATACATTTTTTTGCCGTTTTTATTGGTATTAATCGTAATAAGAACACAATTAAGAATAAGTTGTTCGGTTTAACTTTAGAGAACTAATCTGGCCATTTGATAATCGAAAAAAAATGTGGTGTAATCGCTGAAAATTTAGAGAACTACGTTCCGATAGTTTTTTAAAAAGATACTTTTTGTGATTATTTTTTTTTCCAAAATAAGAATGATTTTCAAAATTGTACTTCGGTTAAACTTTAGTTGGTTGTTTCTTCTACCAGCTGTATTTTTTTGCAAATGATCATCATAATTCTTCATCTCAAACTAGGCGCAAACAAAATACTTGTTTTTGGTCATTTCGTGTAATACGGGGCTTTAACGCCATCTATCGGGTGTGAATAGTAATCCTCTTAGCACAAGACTAGGATAATACGTGTAACCTATTGAGTTATATTGCTCGGCTTATACGTAGGTAAATCTAGTAGCTTTCAGTGGTGTTCTGTGGTTAGGAAAACCATGATTTCAGATAAATTTACCCGACTGCGGAAGAAGGAGGATTAATTTTTTTGCGAGTGCATGTATGTGTAACTATTTATGTATGTAGTTTCTTTGGCACGCCCTACAGCCTAAACAGCTTGATGGATTTCGACATGTGAGGTGTTATTTGAATCGTCTTGATAGTGGAAGTGACATAGGGTACAACATTTTGCACCCGGGTTTTTTGTTTTTCTTTCAAAAATGTTACTTATTATGGAAACTGACGTAGTTTTCACACATTATTACTGAATCGTACGTGAGTAATTCCCGTGTTTTAAATCATAAAATGTTACTTGTTTATTGGATAAATTAATACTTCAAATCAAACTAGGCAAACAAAGTCAAGCAAACAAAATACTTGTTTTCGTTGATTTCGTGTAATATCGGGCCTTAAACAACGGCGCGACTGACGCGTTTGACTACAAGAAACCGATTCACGTGCGACTTGCACATACCAGGGGTCACTGAGGGAAAATTCAAATCACATGTAAAAACTATATTAATGAAAAGAGGGTCATATAATGTTAAGAATTATTTAGAAGATAAAGATGTCTGGAGCCTTCCACTTCCGCCAAGTAGTATTTATAGATATTACCTAGTCGTAAGTCAAAATTTGTGAGACTGTAATTTATTTATTATTTGAAAAAATAATGCCCCTCAGTTTCTTGCCTGTTCTTCTGAGTAGAGGCTCTTTATCCGAACAAGGCGGTCGAGTCTTTTTAAATAACTTTGACGTTCATAGGTGTATCTTTGATACCTAAATTGAATAAAAACATTTTGACTTTGACTTTGCCTTTGACCCCAGATTATACACACGCAGATACCCGCATGGTCACCGTACACCATGCAGGTAATCCTAATTGCATAGATTGGAGGCTGGCCGCGGTCCAACGAGTGTCGTCACAGATTCATTACGGACGATTAACGAGCGGGTTCCACGCCAGGTTGGCCATAGGCTTGCGTTTTGAACGTTGCAACCGAAAATGGTGTGATTTTCTGAGTGAAATATGGTACTGTACTGCAGACGTCCGAAGAAGAATAGTCCGAGTAGTTCGAAGAATATATTACAGAGAAACTTTTGAGAATGTTAAGTTTCTAGTTTAAAATTAATGGGGTTGCATAAAGTTTGGCATAAAAAAGTATTTAAATAAGCATTAACTGCTTTGCAATACGAAAATAAAACCTATAACCCGAATGCGTAAGAAGGAGGGTTATGTTTTTCGAGTGTTTGTATGTATGTATATGGGTTTGTATGAATGAGATTTCTTTAGCACGCCCTACAGCCTAAACAGCTTGATGGATTTCGACTTGTGAGGTGTCATTTGAATCCGGTGAAGTGTGGGTGCTGTATTGCACCTCTGCCAGGCCCTTCGGGGGAAAGGCGTGACAATATATAAGTTAAATGGTATATAATTTTAAAAAAAGCTTAAGTCATTATTTTCTCTCCATGACAAAAACTTGTCATGGAGATGTCATGGATGGTTGTTATTATGTCGATTCACGTTGCCCTTCGATGGAATCTATAGCAGTAATCTTAGCTCACATACTCTACTTCGTATCTTGTCTTCTGCTACATACTCGTCACTGGAGCCCGGTGTATGGCGACAGGCTCGCATCCTATCACATTTGGGACTGAATGTTGTCCGGCGAAGTGTGGGTGATGTATTACACCTCTGCGAGGCCCTTCGGGGGAAAGGCGTGACAATATGTATCACACTATTTAAAGGCGAAAGTTTGTTAGTGTGTATGTTTATTACTTCTTCACGATCAAACGATGGACAAATTTCAATGAAATTTGGTATGGAAGTAGCTGACATTCTGGAATAACAAATAGGCTACTTTTTAACTGCGGGAAAAACCGCATGGCACAGCTAATATTCATACATGTCGGAATCAAGTCGTACCCGGAGCGCAAGCGCCACCTAGCGGCACTCGATGGAGTCAGTGACTCGCGCGCCATCGATTCGTGACATCACTTTTCTTTTCCTTCATCCGACACTATCGGGTATCCTATTTTCTCTGGTGGGAGGCTTCGGCCTTGGCTAGTTACCACCCACCGGACCAAGCCATGCCGTAAAATGACCTAGTCGTGTTTCGGGATGTAGTCCGGTGTAACCGTTCCGAAGACGGGTCCTGAGCAGTAGAATAGTAATTTAATAAACAAAGACATCCCTAAAATTAATTTTTATCTTTACAAAACTTGATTGTGAGGTTGAAAGAATCACAAATTATCGCATGTCTTTCTGCCACGGTTTGCCACACGTGGGGGCGGATAGCCAAATAAGAGTTACCGTCTGCCACTGCATAGGTTAATTGGTGGGGGCAGACGGTAATACATACTAAACACTATGGTCAACCACCCCCGCGGGGGCAGATAGCCATAAGTGTTACCGTCTGCCACCGCGTGGGGGCAGGCCGCGGGGGCAGACGGTAATATACCGCGCACTTGTAGCGCCTCACTCAACTGCCGTCTTTGTACTTTTTCACTCTAGTAAACTGCAAGGCTGGAGTGAATAAGTACCTTCTAGGTCGTCGTGGTCCATCTTAGACCACAACGCTTAACATCAGGCGAGTTGGTGGTCAAACGCCGACCTATTCTATATTCAAAAAAAACCCACCAACGCCCACAGTTAACAAGATCAATGCTCATGATGACGAGGACCGTCCTCTTCGCCTCCGTCATATATTATGTTCCGAACCAAAGGCACCTAGTTACGTTTGCATTTTATCTGTGGTTTCATTTATCGTGGAATAAAAAGGGTTACAGTTATTCTCAATAACGTCACACTTGTAATTGAAACGTCCCTTTGACGGGGGTCGTGTCTCTAGGAGTAAAAAATGTAAAGACAGATATTTTGGGTTCAAGGACTAGGAGAAATGCGATGAGGATTGTAGAGAGTTGTCTGGAAGAAGTAGGTAATAATTACGTGTTCCTACTAGTAAGTAGATTTATATAGAGTAGCAGTCTGTCCCGACTTGATATGATGGACCACAGTGTTTTGTCTTAACAGATCGAGTTAAAAATTTAAGAGATGGAAAAGTACAAAAACTGTACATTTTATGACTATTCCGAGGTTATACACCGTTTATTAGAGAGAGTTTACTGATCACAGCACGTTGTGGTGTGGTAGGATATAGTGATAAAGATTAAGAAAGGGATGCTTAGATGGTTTGGACACATTGAGAGAATGAATGAAAAGACATTGACGAAACAGGCTTATGACATGGCGAGTGTGGATGGGCAAGTCGACCTAGGCGCACGTATCTCGACCAAATTGAAGACGTCTTAAAGGAAGGCCAGGTCAAGAGTACCCGTAACCGACGAGCGTGTATGAAAAGATTCATGATAGTGGAAGAAGCGAAAGATGTATGCCAGGATCGTAGCAAATTGAGAGAAGTGGTCTCTGCCTACCCTTAAGGGAAAGAGGCGTGATTATATGTATGTATGTTAATGATCACACCAAAAAATTACATCACAATTATTATCACCCACCTTATTATGGCTGTATTTATAGGCTGCTCTATTACGATAATTTATTTTCATAAAAATAACGAAGGTAATAATTATTTTAAACGCGTGAAGCCTTCGGTACTTACAGGTTTTACCTAACTTAAATACCAAGTAAATAATATAAAAATAATCTATAAATTATAACAGTCGTAAATTATCGATAAAAGTAATGTGTTTTTGATCGAAGTCAAAGTCAAAATGTTTTTATTGAATTTGGGTATCAAACATGCACTTATAAACGTCAAAGTTTTAAAATAGACTCGACCGCCTTGTTCGGAAAAAGAACCACTACTCATAATAACAGGAAAGAAACTGAGAGGCATTTTTTGTCTTCAAAAAAATAATAAAATACTATCTAACAAATGTTTGCTGACAACTAGGTAATATCTATTGTACTAGTGGCTACTTGGCGGAAGTTTAAATAAATCTCTCAATGATTCGCGGGGACCCATTCCGTAGATGGCGCAGACCGCTCGCTTTTGCAAAATAAAAATGGCATCTACTTCAGCAGCTGATCCCCACAGCAAAATGCCATATGACATTATGCTGTGGAAGTAAGCAAAGTAAACCATCCGAGCTGTAGCTATATCCGTCAGTTGCCTAATCTTGCGAACCGCATAAGCAGCAGAACTAAGTCTCCCAGACAGAGCACTAATATGTGGACCCCATTGCAGTTTGGAATCAATGCTTGTACCCAGGAACACCGTCGCCTTGTCTATGTTAAGTTTATCGCCCTCAAGCATTACTTTTAACACTTATTTTTTGCATTTAGTAACAAATTGTTCGCAGCGAACCATCTCGAAATAATAGTCAGTACGTTGTTCACATGCACAAGCTCACTACCTTTCCTATCTGTTCTAAAAATAAGAGATGATATTCGCTATATAGAAATAAATATATTAACTTTACCTTGTTTGTATATCTTTGAAAATATTATGCACGTTCGCAAAAATCTACATAAATTTAAATTGAACTGTGACTATCAGAATTATAACACTAGAATTAAGGATAGTATAGCTGTACCGAGATTTAGACTGACTAAGTCAAAAAGTCGTTTTTAGGCAACTGCGTTCGTTTTTACAATAAAATCCCGAAAAATATAACAGGGCTCACCGAGGGAAAATTCAAATCACATGTAAAAACTACATTAATGAAAAGAGGATATTATAAGGTTAAGAATTATTTAGAAGATAAAGATGTCTGGAGCCTTCCACTTCCGTCAAGTAGCCACTAGTATTTATAGATATTACCTAGTTGTAAGCCAAAATTTGTGAGACTGTAATTTATTTATTATTTGAAAAAATAATGCCCCTCCTTTTCTTGCCTGTTCTTCTGAGTAGAGGCTTTTAGTCCGAACAAGGCGGTCGAGTCTATTAAAATAACTTTGACGTTCATAACGTGTATCTTTGATACCTAAATTGAATAAAAACATTTTGACTTTGACTTTGAGCTAAAAATCTAAAAAAGCTAAAATAAGCTAAAAAGAAAGAGAGTAAAGAAAAGCTAAAACCTACGTAAACGTACACACATGCGTAAACGTAAGTACGTAAACGTACGTCCGTAAGCATAAAAGATACGCCAAGCAAGAGTGCGTTCTCCTAAAAGGGAACCTCTTCATCCATTTATCACAAATCAAAAGAATATCCGTATAATACGTAACAAAAGACGTACAAACAACCTTTGTATATTAGTTTCATATTGCCGGGGCGCTGACGTGAGAAATTACCTACGACTCACATTTTTCACCTTCTCGGGAAGTGCCGGCTGAAGAGTTAGAATGGCTGGATGTGTCTGATTAAAGTACATAATATGCGTATTGTATGTCAGCTGCTACATGACAGGAGCCCGGTGTATGGCGACAGGCTCGCCCCCTGTCACATTTGGGACTGAATATCGTTCGGCGAAATGTGGGTGTTGTATTACACCTTCACTTTAATAGGAGGATATTTGTTTAGCTGTGATATTTATACCTACATGTAAACACAGTGTCTAATAAGCGTAATTTAGTTGCAATAATCTGTACCAGATGGCGTTAGTTGCCTGATTTGTGAAAGGTTTGTCGGTAATTCTCGAAAGACGCAATTGCCCTACAGGCGCATTTGCCCCAGTTGTACCTATATGACATTTTCTAAGGGCCCAATTTTTACTGCAATACTGCGACAGCAATTTTGCGACAATATTTTAGGCGTAGCCTGGCCATTAGACCTACATTTCTAGCATGGCTTATGACCCGGCTCCAGTCGACAATATTTCCAGTATAACAGTAAATATGGTCTATTGAAGTATCCTTAGAATTGCATAGCGACACTGTCGCCGGGCGACATAAAACTTAGTGTAACAAAGTTGTCTACAAAATGTGCATCATCTAGCTCCCAGTTCTTGACGCGTGATATGAGTCCTGTCACTTTCACTCGTAAGACTTTTCAAACGAGAGGGACAAAGACGAGAAAATATCTTGAATTTTTTTTTTTTTTTTTTATCTAGAATAGGTCGACGTTTGACCACCAACTCGCCTGATGTTAAGCGACATTGTGGTCTAAGATGGAGCACGACGACCTAGAAGGTACTTATTCACTCTAGCCTTGAAGATACCCAGGTTATAGTTAGTCGGGAATACAGACGATGGCAAGGTGTTCCACACCCTAGCGGTTCGTATTAGGAAGGTGGAGGCAAACCGTTTAGTACGAGTTGGTGGAATGTCGACTAAGTAGGTATGGTATGTATGCGTTTTCCGACTTGTTCTGTTGTAAAAAGGGGAAGAAGGGATTAGGTCATGCAGTTCCAACGCACATTCACCGAAATGCAGCCTGTAAAAAATTGCCAAACACGCCACTTTACGCCGATGTTCAAGGCTCAGAAGTCTCGTAGCGACTAACTTTTCGTCGCATATGAGCCTCCTAGCCCGCCGCTCAACAGACTCTAGAGCCTCAAGCTGATAATTAGCCGAACCGTCGAAAAGGTGGCAGCAGTACTCCATACACGACCGTACCTGAGCTTGATATAGGTTAAGAAGCTGACTCGGTGTGAAGTACCGCCTGACCTTACACAGAATTCCAAGCTTTTTCGCGGCCAGCTTGGCTTTGGACTCCAGGTATGCACCAAAATTAAGCGTGGGAGAGAGGGTGAGACCTAATAGCTCCAGTTGGTTTGACAATTCGACAGGGACGCCCTTAAAGATGGGAGGGGTTTGTAGCTGAGTTTTTTTAGCAGAAAACAGACATGCTTGCGTTTTATTGGCGTTGAATTGTACCAAATTGGCAATGCCCCATTCGGAAACCGCAATCAATGCCCGATTTACCCGCTCAACCATAGCCTCACGAAGGGACTCAATTTCCGGCCTAAGTGCTCGTGGACTGGCTATATACCTCTCCACAATTGTGCTGTCATCGGCATACCCAATGATTCCGGGTATAAGCATGTCATTCATGTGCAGCAGAAATAGAGTTGCGGAGAGTACAGACCCTTGAGGTACGCCGGCATTAATGGCCAATTGATCGGACGCGCAGTCATCAACAACAACCCGGAGCGATCGTTCCCTCAAAAAGTCTGCCATCCAAGAGCACAGAGCCGGTGGAATACCGTAAGCAGGAAGTTTACTCAGAAGGCTAGCGTGCCACACCTTATCAAAAGCCTTCGATATATCTAACGATACAGCCAGTGCTTCACCGTGTTTTTCGATGGCTTCCCCAAGAGTATGAGTGACATACACAAGAAGATCCCCAGTGGACCGCTTTCGGCGGAACCCATATTGGCGGTCGCTGAGGAGAAGATTGTCTTCAAGGTATGCCAGGAGTTTTCTATTTAGCACACGTTCCATGGTCTTACAAATGATGGAAGTAATTGAAATTGGGCGATAATTGTTGGGATCGGCACGACTACCTTTCTTAGGAACTGGTTGCACGTTCGCGAGTTTCCAGCATTTAGGAACTATTTCCATGTCCAACGAGAGGCGAAAAAGTCGAGTAAAGACCGGAGACAGTTCAGGTGCGCAGGTTTTAACCAGGATAGCAGGAATTCCGTCAGGACCACTTGCTTTGTTCACATCTAGGTCACGCAGCACTTTGAGAACTTCCCTCTGGTTGATACGGATAGCCCGCATGGACTCACCACATCGAGATATAGTTGGTGGAATTCCGCCAGTGACGCTGATTCTCGAATTTTCCGCAAAGAGGAAAGCAAACAAGTCAGCCTTCTCCTTGGCGGTGTGGGCCAGTGAACCGTCGGGTTTCATTAGCGGAGGCAAAGAAGGGCGGCTAAAATTCGACTCGACCGACTTCGCCAAGGACCAAAATGACTTACTACCAGTAGGATAGGAAGCCAGCCTGGCACCGATCCGGCTAATGTGGTCAAATCGAGCCCTCTGAATCGCCTTCTTGCAGGACTTGGCGGCGATGTTAAAGGCTTTCTTCAACAAACTTATGTCGGCAGATTTGCGCTGACGAGCAGTAACCCAGGCTTGGTACGCTGCTTGTTTCAAGGCAGTTGTGCGAGCGCAATCCGCGTTAAACCAAGGCTGCGCAAAGCCTGGAGGTGGGGCGTCGAAAAATGGAATAAAAAATTCCATTGCTTGGGTCAGCACCTCCGTTATCGCAATAGCGCAGTCAGTTGGGTTACTGGAAGTGAAGCAGGTTTGCCGCCAGGGATAAGAAGCGAAAAAGTTACGCATCTGATCCCAATCTGCTAACTTGTACCGCCATACCCGCCGAGGCTTTTTAGGGCTTAGATCTGGCGGAGAGTATGAAGATACAGACTTCACCAGACAATGATCAGACGAACCGAGTGAATTGTAGGAATAGGGCTGCTTTGCCTGACCACAGAACACTCCTTTAATCCTCGTCACGCCTTCCCCCAAAGGGGCTGGCAGAGGTATAATACAACACCCACACTTCGCCGTACGATGTTCAGTCCTAAATGTGACAGGGGGCGAGCCTGTCGCCATACACCGGGCTCCAGTCATGTAGCAGATGACATTTAACTACTCTGACATTATTTCCTCCACTTCCCTCCCTCTATATCCACGCTTCAATGATTTATGGAACCGAGCAGCCAACAATTCAATTATAGGTTTGACGAGTCACTCGGCGCTGTATTGATTTATTTCGACTTCAAATTTTCTTACGATGACAAAAGAGTTTATGGGAATTGGGTCAAACCGGTTACGAAGTACAGGTTAATCGGTTGACTTGGGAATGGTTCGGTTTATGACAAAGCTGCGCCCCCTGGTTTCGCCCGCGGTTTCACAGGACCTGTTTCTTTTTTCGGGGTGAAGGGTACCCATGTCTTTTTCTGTACCCCTGATAGGTTATAATAATGATAATAATAATAATTTTAATTCGGTAAGCATGTCCATAATTACAAAAGGAAATTCAATCACACATCACATATTATATGAACATAAAATCACAATACAAATAAAATAAACACAAATAATTAATTAAATTTAAAACTGATGTACTGATCGGTTGAGTAGTTTTATTTTTAAGAAAAATCTCTTTTGATTCTGTGTTTTTACTATCGTTTTCAAACATGTTATTATTACCTATTATAGTTTACTTCATATTTTCTATTTGTTTGCTACTAATTATGTATTTACACGTGTTTTGGAGTATGGTCCAGCTCTGGATTTTTCTTCTTTAAACTACTTTATAATGGAATCTGTTTTGTGTTTAAATAAATAAAATAAAACACACGCATATATACATATTGTCACGCCTTTCCACCAAAGGGGCTGGCAGAGGTGTAATACAACACCCACACTTCGCCGGACGATATTCAGTCCCAAACGTGACTGGGGGCGAGTCTGTCGCCATACACCGGGCTCCAGTCATGTTGCAGATGACATACAATACGCACATATGTTCACACAATGAACAAATTGGTGCGTGCCCTCGGCTGGGTTCGAACTTGCTCCTTCTGGCTTTAGAGGCGGACCTTCTCCCAACTAGGCTTAGTAGAATACACAAATAATTTAAAAGCAAGCTTAAAAACCGACTTTCCATCCTGTAATTCGTCATCCATGTAAACAAGTTTTATACTTTTGCTGATATTTTTAAAATTGCTTCACCGATTTTGATAAAATTTGTATGGAACTACCTATAAGGTATGGTCTACCAAACAAAAAAAGAATCATTAAAATCGGTTGTTAAACGACGAAGTTATCCGCGAACTAACATAAAAAAGCGATAAAAATCGAATTAAGAACCTCCTCCGTTTTGAAGTCGGTTAAAAATGTAAAGGGACGCTTAAAAAACTCAATGACAGTTTCCTTTTCTTTTTCCAATAAGTATTTACTTCCGTTTTGTTGTTTGTTGCAAGTCTCATCAATTTCCATCAAGTAAAATGCCATTCGACCTGTGTCTTACCCTTGGCGACCCAAATAACCAACACACTAAATATTCTCAATCCTATAGAAGGTATTGCTATAGACTGCCTCGGTGGCTTGGTTGGTAGTGAACCTGCCTTCTTAGCTTGGGGGCGTGGGTTCGGTTTCCACCTAGAGCAAACGTTCGTGATGAACGATTGCATGTGTTTGTTCTGTCTGGGTGTTAATATCGTTTTAGGGTTCAGTACCCAAAGGCTAAAACGGGACCCTATAACTAAGACTCTGCTATCCGTCCGTCTCTCTGTCTGTTCGTCACCAGGCTTGTATCTCATGAACCGTGAACTAAAAGTTTAAACGGAAAAGTGACGACAATATGTTTTTTAGTACAGTAAATACTAAAAAACATATTGTCGCCACGCCTTTACCCCGAGGGGGGCTGGCAGAGGTGTAATGCAACACTCACACTTCGACGGACGATATTCAGAAGAGAAAAAAAAAACAGAACAAAATAAATTTAAGTAGGCTCCCATACCCCGAACGTGTTTTTTGCCGTTCTTCAAGATAATGGTACGGAACATTTCGTGCGCTAGTCCGACCCGCACTTGGCCCATTTTTCTTTGCACCCTGGCAATGTGTATCAAAATTTCGTTATGATCGGTTGAGTTTTAGAATTTGGCAAACTTGTTTTCTAAAAGCTTACTTTGGCGGATAACACAATAACGCATAATACACCCTTTTGTAACAAGGTACTTATATTTAATATTTACGTACTTATTGGTAGCCTATCCGGAAACGGCCCGCGCCTCTAAAGCCAGAGGGAGCGGGTTCGAACCCAGCCGACGGCACGCACTAATTTGTTCATTGTGCGAACATATGTGCGTATTGTAAGTCATGTGCTACATGACAGGAGCCGGTGTAAGGCGACAGGCTCGCCCCTTGTCTCATTTGGGACTAAATATCGTCCGTCGAAGTGTGGGTGTTGTATTACACCAGCCCCTTCGGGGGAAAGGCGTGACGATATGTTATATATATGCTACATTGTATAAAAATGTTCAAGTTTAAAACACCATCGATCGATCAGAATTTACGCTACATCCTGTATTTTAATCATGATTTTCTTAACTCCATAGCTCTGAAACTCCAGATGATTATGAATTTATAATAACACCCTTTATAAGGATACTGCGCTCAAAATTACATTAACCTGTAGCTCCGTTCAAGTTAAATATACTGAAATTCACGGAAATACTTGCCTTTGGTAATTACGAGTAGCTCTTAATTCGAAAGTTGCCTGGAAGAGAAGTCTTTTAATTATTAAAGCTATTGCTTTAGCTAGTCTTTTTTTGTTAGTTTGTAAATTCTAGAGAACAGGAGCCCTATTCTTACGCGTAGAGATGTTTTTGGTCTTTGTCTCTCTAGTTTGAAAAGTAAGTTAAGTAAGAAGGAGTGACAGTGGCATAGAAATATATCGAGCGACTAGAATAAAGATTTTTATGTAAAAAAAAATACATTCGGGACATTTTCACACACGGTCGCCTGACCCCAAACTAAGCAAAGCCTGTACTATGGCTGCCAGAGACTGATATACATGCTTAGATATTTTTCAATAGATACTTAAATACATATTTACACCCAGACATAGAACAAACACTAATGTTCATCACATAAATGTTTGCCCTAGGTGGGAATCGAACCCACGCCCCCAAGCTCAGAAGGCAGATTCACTACCAACTGAGCCACCGAGGCAGTCATTTGAGTGGATATTAAACAATACATATAATAAAATACATTCTGGACATTTTCACACACGGTCGCCTGACCCCAAACTAAGCAAAGCTTGTACTTGGCTGCCAGAGACTGATATCCGTACATATATATTTTTAAATACATATCGTATGATAGTTACTTCTTCACGCTGAACGGATGAGCGGATTCTGATGAAATTTGGTTTGAAGGTAACGTATACTCTGGATTAACACATAGGATACTTCTTAACCGCGGGTAAAACCGCGGGCCGCCGCTAGTCCTAACTAATATTATAAATGCAAAAGTGAGTTTGTTCGTTTGTTTGTTTGTAACGCTTTCACGTCTCAGACAACATGTATACAAATTTCTAGGTACTTTTTATCCCGACAAAATAAACAGTTCTTGTGGGAAACCGCGGGGCGCAGCTAGTATGAACTAAATCAAACAAGGGATTTACTTATGAGGTAAAAGATTTGCGCGAGGTCTCAGTTCGATGCGATTCACACTTCCCATCACACTATCATCACACTAATATTATTAAGGCGAAAGTTTGTAAGTTAGTGAGTAATAGTGTATTTATGTTAGTTACTTCTTCACGCTGTAGCGGATGAACCGGTTTTGATGAAATTTGGTTTGAAGGCAGCTTTTTTTTATGTACTATAGGTCGGCGTTTGACCTCCAACTCGCTTGATGTTAAGCGACGTTGTGGTCTAAGATGGAGCACGACGACCTATAAGGTACTTATTCACTCTAGCCTTGAAGTTTTGTAGAGTGAAGAAGTACAAAGAGGGCAGTTGAGTGAGGCTACATCCCGAAACATGACTAGGTCATTTCACGGCATGGCTTGGTCCGGTGGGTGGTAACTAGCCACGGCCGAAGCCTCCCACCAGTGTTTGCTACCCGGTTAGCACTACCCGGGGACCACGTGTACTGAATCAGAATAGAGTACACTCCTACGGACGTGGGTAGCTCAGCCCCCATAATATACCCTGGATTAAAACATAGGCTACATTCTTAACCGCGCGTAAAACCGCGGGGCACGGCAAGTAACTAATAAATCCACACATATAACGAAATAAGTCAGACCAGCGTCCACTCGCGAAAAAATGATTCAATATTTCGGAAAGTTCAATCATTTCTCTTATGTAACATCAGAATCAATGTACCGTGTAGATTCGTCGCTTAAAAACTACTGGCTTGGAAAAAGGTCCGTAATGCCTGTGTAGCAGTAAGGACTGTTGACCACTATATAAGAATTGCCTAAGTAAATCAAATTATGGAAAAAAAAACGATGATAGCCCAGTTGGAGAAGGCCCGCCTCTCAAGCCAGAGGGAGGAGGGTCGAACCCAGCCGACGGCACGCACCGATTTGTTCATTGTGTGAACGTTTGTGCGTATTGTATGTCATCTGCTACATGACTGGAGCCCGGTGTATGGCGACAGGCTCGCCCCCTGTCACATTTGGCACTGAATATCGTTGTAATAAGTGGCCTCAGACGGCCTCAGAGGGCCTACCATGACATCGTTTTGTCATGTTTTGTTTTCGACGCTGCGCGACCATGGACCTTATTGCGCTACGATACGATTCGCAGTCTCACATCGTCGAAAACAAAACCACACCACCAGCAGCAGCACCACCAGTTACCATCATGTCAATAAGAAGTCAAGGTAGGCCCCTGCAGGCCTAGCTTGCGTGTGCGACAAAATTCTTCTCGTCCCTTTTTGTCGTGTGAGAACGTGACAAGGCTATGTGTAAACATACTTCTGTCTCGCTAGAAAGAGTCGACATACCGTTGTCGCAATACGTATGCTAAGCCTGCAGATCGATAGAACAGATCGCGAGCGGTGGGAAAATGCGTGAAGCGATCTGAACGCAGCAATCTCTACAGATATTGCTGGTTACAACCAAGGGTCATCCCTGTATGCTTTTCCACTGCAAGCGGTTGATCGCAACACGTTCCAGTCATGCAGCGATCGCTTTATCCTACTTCCTAGTATTAGGTCCTTACGTATGAAATTGGCGTTTTGTCGTACTGATCAATTTGATCTGAAATATCTCCTCTTTGGTTAAGAATTCGAAATTCAAATTAATAAATTCATTTAGCTGGTTTTTTTTTCTTTGGAATACAGTCATTCATTTGTTATTTTCCTCATTATTTTTTCTTTGGCGTCGCTTATTACCGCGCAATGGAAAACATGAAATATCGGTATATTTACGAGTACGAGTTCTACCGTGGCACCAGTGCTGCAGAAACAGCTCGAAGAATTAATGATGTGTACGGCGCTGGAGTCGCTAAAGATAGCATGGTACGTTTTTGGTTTCAACGTTTTCGTTCTGGAAATTTCGACCTTAAGAACCAACCCCGTGGACGGCCGGAGATCAAAGTGAAAAACGAAGAATTAAAGGCTATTGTGTAAGCGGATCCATCACAAAGCACTTCAGAGATAGCAGCAGTCTTCGGGGTAAGTGACAAAACTGTATTAATCCACTTGAAGCAAATCGGGAAAGTAAAAAAACTCGAACGATGGGTACCTCATGAATTGAGTGAATCGAACTTGCAAACACGGGTCGCCTGTTGTGTCACTTTGCTCAACCGACACAATAATGAAGGGATTTTAAATCGAATCATTACTTGTGATGAAAAGTGGATATTGTACGATAATCGAAAGCGCTCATCGCAATGGCTGAACCCTGGAGACCCAGCCAAATCCTGCCCTAAACGAAAATTGACTCAGAAAAAGTTACTTGTAAGTGTTTGGTGGACTAGCGCCGGTGTCGTTCACTACAGCTTTCTTAAATCTGGCCAAACGATTACGGCAGATATCTATTGTCAGCAACTGCAAACCATGAAGGAAGAACTAGCTGTTAAACAACCGAGATTGGTCAATCGCTCTAGGCCACTGCTGCTTCACGACAACGCAAGACCACACACTGCATAACAAACAACCACTAAGTTAGCTGAGCTACAATTGGAATGTCTGCGACATCCACCGTACTCCCCGGACCTTGCTCCAACAGATTACCATTTCTTCCGGAATTTGGACAACTTCTTACAAGGAAAAAAATTCCACTCCGATGCAGCAGTCCAAACCGCCTTCAAAGAGTTTATTGATTCTCGCCCCCATGGTTTTTATAGTAAAGGGATCAATGAACTACCCATAAGATGGCAAAAGTGCATAGATAACAACGGTGCATACTTTGATTAATTAAATATATTTTACAAAAAAAAAATCGACTTTTTATTCCTCCCGTACAAAACGCCAATTTCATACGTAAGGACCTAATCCTACTAATATTATAAACGCGAAAGTTTGTATGTATGGATGTTTGTTACTCTTTCACGCCAGAACGGCTGAACAGATCTGGATGAAATTTGGAACAGAGATAGATTATAGTCTAGAATAGCACATAGGATACTTTTTAACCGCGGGTGAAACCGCGGGGCGCAGCTAGTAATATCATAAACGCGAAAGTTTGTAAGAATGAATGGATGGATGTTTGTTACTCTTTCACGCCAGAACGGCTGCACAGATCTGGATGAAATTTGATACAGAGATAGATTATAGTCTAGAATAGCACATAGGATACTTTTAAACCGCGGGTGAAACCGCGGGGTGCAGCTAGTTATTCATAATGCGACAAGCTAGTTTAAAAAAAAAATCTACGATACGACGACGCATTGTAGTTTCGCGTGTCCTTTACTTTTTCGTGACTAATTTTTTTCCAAGTTTGTTCATTCATCATCTCATCAGATGAAATAAAATTAACTGCAGGTCCCAACTGGAGAAGAGTGGCTAGAGATAGAAAGCAGTGGAAGATGTTAGAGGAGGCCTATGCCAAGAGAGACACTGAACTAAGAGACATTCTGTAAAGCTTAACAGTTTCTCTAGAAATCCAAGGTTCAGGATAAAAGGCTTATTGAAATTGAAATTGAATTGTTCATTCATTTTTTACGTAGATCCCATACTGTTACTAGTACAGTATTTCACATCGTACAATATTGTACTTTTACTGAATATTCCGAGCATTATTCAATAGTTCGAGTGACTATGAACTGAGCGGTATCTTTTGTGTCTGAGAGGGACGTAGGAGGAAGGAAGTTTGTTGCTCATTTTGTACAATATTCGATAAAAAACGTATAAATCCATCAATGTACGTTCTTTTGTGCTATTTACTAGACCAGCAGTTCTAAAACTTATTTGGTGCCGGAACCCTTTTGAAAAGTGAAATACTTGACGGAACCCTTCAATATAACAAACATGTATTTAAGTAAGTACGTATTTAAAAATATCTAAGTATGTCAGTCTCTAGCAGCCATAGTACAAGCTTTGCTTAGTTTGGGGTCAGGCGACCGTGTGTAGAAGTGTTCCGAATTTAATTATTTATTTACTTACTGCCTCGGTGGCTCAGTGGTGGTAAACCTGCCTTCTGAGCTTGGGGGCGTGGGTTCGATTCCCACCTAGGGCAAACATTTATGTGGTGAACATTTGTGTTTGTTCTATGTCTGGGTGTTAATTATATATTTATGTATGTATCCTACTAATATTATAAACGCGAAAGTTTGTATGTATGGATGAATGGATGGCTAGATGTTTGTTACTCTTTCACGCCAGAACGGCTGAACAGATCTGGATGAAATTTGGCACAGAGATAGATTATAGTCTAGAATAGCACATAGGATACTTTTTAACCGCGGGTGAAACCGCGGGGTGCAGCTAGTTTAAAATATATATGTATATGGTATCAGTGTCTGGCAGCCATAGTACAAGCTTTGCTTAGTTTGGGGTCAGGCGACCGTGTGTGGAAGTGTCCCGAATTTATTTATTTATTTATGTGTATTCTTTAAGCATAATACGAGTACAATGTAACAATTAATTATTAGGCGTCTCGTGATAAACCGCGTCAACAGTCGCCCGATTGCATGTATCGTGGAACGGTTGACCAGAGAGAGAGAGAGGTGTTTTTAATATCTATTAAATTCTTACTCTACAGGGGTTTCGTGGAACCCTAGGGTTCCGCGGAACACACTTTGAGTATGGCTGTACTAGACTTAACATAAATGATGTCCTTTTTGCGGTGTTGAAATGAAACCTAGATCCTACTAATATTATAAACGCGAAAGTATGTAAGAATAGATGGATACATGGATGGATGGATGTTTGTTACTCTCACGCCAGAACGGCTGAACAGATCTGGATGAAATTTAGCACAGAGATAGATCATAATCTAGAATAGCACAAAGGATACTTTTTAACCGCGGGTGAAAACGCGGTGCGTAGCTTTTCGACTATAAACATTACCAACATACCTATACATGAACCAACATACATACATGCTCAAATGTTTTTTTTCATGTACATGTGTACGACAATAATAATAAATTATTTCCACGACTCATTTTTGAAACGTTCTCCGCGATTAGGAACGCAACTTTTCTTGAGTGACCCTTACCCTAAAAATGTTTATCGAATTCACATCAAAAAACCACTCAAAGTTACATTAACTTAACCCAAAAGTTATTTTTTCCCATTCAAGTATTCCGCTTACATAAAATTAAGTAAATAGCGAAAGAATCTTAAAAAAATCAGGAAGAAAAAATAAGACATGAAAATAAGTACGAGTAGCTTTAGGATGTGGAAAAGGTGAATGCTGTTTTTAACCCTCGACGTAAAAACGACGAGGTGTAATAAGTTTGAAGTGTTGCTCTCTCTCTCTCTGGGTTTTGTGTGTGTGTGTGTGTGTGTGTGTGTGTGTGTGTGTGTGTGTGGCATCGTAGCCGGATGAACCGATTTTGATTTTGTTTTTCTTTGTTTATTTGAAAGGTGAATTAGTCGGGAGCGTTCTTAGCTATCTTTGATGAGAAAATCATTTAAGCGATGGCAGCCTAGTTGGGGAAGAACCGCCTCTCAAGCCAGGGGGAGCGGGTTCGAACCCAGCCGACGGCACGCACCAATTTGTTCATTGTGTCAACATATGTGCGTATTGTATGTCATCTGCTACATGACTAGAGCCCGGTGTATGGCGACAGGCTCGCCCCTGTCGCATTCGGGGCTGTATATCGTCCGGCGAAATGTAAGACCCACGTTTATTACACCTCTGCCAGTCCTCTCCGGGGAAAGGCGTGACGATATGTTGTCAGTAATTCTCGAAAGACGCAAATGCCTCACAGACGCATTTGCACCAGTTGACCCTAATTATAGATAGAAATAGGTAGGTACTTCTACCTACCCGCAGTAAATCCAAGACCGTTAAAATCGAGCCTCTTCAATTAGGTAGGAAGGAAAGAGTTCACAGATGGCGCACCAAAGAAATAGAATAATTTAATTCCTTCCGCTTTTTGACCTTGGCCATTCACACCGATTATAGGCTAGGGATGGGAACATTTTGAAATTGAGATCCGGCAACTTTTCGATCCGATGTTTTGTTTGAAGCATTTTGAGTTAGGAAACTGGGTGAGATTCCTTGACGTAGGCTTAGATCTTACTTAATAATATTAAAAACGTGAAAGTTTGTATGTATGGATGGATGTATGGATGTTTGTTACTCTTTCACGTCAGAACGGCTGAACAGATCTGGATGAAATTTGGCACAGAGATAGATTATAGTCTAGAATAGCACATAGGTTACTTTTTAACCGCGGGTGAAACCGCGGGGCGCATCTAGTATTTAATACAAGCAGCGCCCCCCCGCGTTTCACCCGCTGTTAAAAGGATCCTAAAAGCTATTCTACACTGTAATCTATCCTTATGGCAAATTTCAGCTGTTCTGGCGTGATTGAGTAACAAACATCCATACATCCATCCTTTTGACTGCCTCGGTGGCTTAGTTGGTAGTGAACCTGCCTTCTGAGCTTGGGGGCGTGGGTTTGATTCCCACCTTTATGGGCAAACGTTCACCACATAAACTTTGCCCACCAGGGCAAACGTTTATGTGGTGAACATTTGTGTTTGTTCTATGTCTGGGTGTTATCTAAATATTTATTTACATATGTATTTAAAATATAAATGACTGTATTATACATATCGCGGGCTTCAAACCAGAGGGGCGTATAAAAAAAAATGCGTTTTTTTTTTATTACGTCAGTCATTTCTAAGTATATCGATATACCACCTCTGTTTTTTTCTTAACTTTAGGTAAATTACTTTAGAAGATATTCATAAAATACTTTTAGGCGTATAACCGAAGTCAGAAGCAGGACAGATATTATTTTCATGCCAGAGAGTCGTACCGCGGTCGTAACCACGACTGACGAATTGTGTATCATACCACAAAGACGTACGTACATACGATTTTATACGATTATGGATTTTCACATGATTTACCGATATAAAGTCGTGCCATAGAGACGTATGTTCATACGACTTTAGAATTTGTCTTTATTACCAGTAAAATGTCATGCCAAAAAGACGTATGCGCATACGACCTTGATTTTGGGCTTCGTTCCATCCACCCGCGCACCCGCAGTGTTCAATAGTCGGCCGTATAGAGTGGACGGGCGGAATATAGAAACACACAACAATGAAACGAAACAAAAAAATACTTCGTTTAGCGCTACAAGGTACGTACTCGTATTGTTTAATTAATAATAATTATTATAAGTGAGTTGGTATGTTAGTGTGGTTGTTAATTGTTGTGTTTTAGATAAGGTACTTAGGTAAATCCCGTTTGGACGTGAGGTACTTAGAGGCAATTTTTAACACTTATAATATTAATGAGATTAAAATATAATTGATAAATATTATATTTGCGCTATGATTACAGTGCAAATGTCAAAATAGACCAATGATGCGTCCGGACTTTGAATGGCTTGTTTTAATTTGTGAATGTGAACACAGTTCTAGAGTATTGTTCAATTTTGACATTTGCACTGATGAAACTGCAATCTTAACGCGAACATAGTATTAGTACCTCAGACTACGTACCATGTACTTGGTAAGGATTGAATATAAGAGATACTAATAGGCACATACAGTACCTACTACGAGTAATAGGCAGACTTGAATAGTTTGTTAGTAGTAGTTGACAACGATAGTACAATGGTGGGATTTGAAGCCACGACCTCTCGTTTGTAGGTCCGATACCAAAACCACTGTGCTACTATACCAACGCTTGTAAATATGCTTGTATGTTATGTTGTTTGTTTATGTGATTTATACAGGTCTCTCACACATCAATGGTAAAAAGTAAAACTTGAAACCGCTTTTATTGCGCGATTAAATTGAACGGTTTTTGTGTAACCTATAGATAACTAATTAGGTTGTTAATAACGACTAATGAATAAAGTTGTGTAAAAAAAAATATGTGTGAATAATTATTCCACATGGCTTGTAAAGCGGACTTAACAATTACCCAAGTTTATTCTTTTCTAGAGACTCAATCAAATCATGAAGATACACCAATCTCGGTTGAAGAGCAGATGGCTTTGCATTCGGAGCCTTCGTCACGTATGGGATCACCAATGTCTGTTTCACATACGGAGGTACAAAGAGAGTCGCCACTTACAACAGAACAACGCGCGGTGATAGCCGAAATGGAAAATTTAGGCTATATCGGTGATGACTATAATATTCCAATATATTCTGATAAATCACCATTGTCAGTATTTAGAACAAACAAGGATTACGAACTACTAGAATCATCGGTTCCATCAATTGAAAAACAACTTACACCGCTTTTTACACCAATAGCATCCATACACTCAATAGGAAGCCCTAGCATTACAGAAACTTCTGGAAACCCACTAAACGAGAATCTGCCAACTTTTATTGATGACAGCGACGACTCTGTAGTAGACCCTTGTTACCAACCTGAAACCGAAGAAATCCAATGCTCACCAATGTCACCCATTGCGTCCTCATCTTTAGTTCAAATTGAACAACCAGTCAGCATTGTTAATTCACAAGAAATAGAAGAATCACCCACACCTGAAAGTAACCTTGACAGTCAAGAAGTGAAAAGATGCAAAAGAAAAATACCGGAAAGCTGGAAGAAAAACATTAGAAAAACGAAAAGAAATAGCGGTAAAACTTACATATCGAGTCATGGAAAAAATGTACCGGCAAAAAAGTGTGGCAATGAAAATTGCAAGTGTCAACGAGCTTGTCATACGAAAATTGATAATAGTAAAAGAGAAAATATTCATATGTCGTTTTGGGGTTTGGGTAGTATTGAAAGACAAAGGGATTTTATAGTGTCGAACGTGTTTTCAATTGAAGCAACAGGATCGCGTGTGAGAAACTCGAGAAGGAAATTCACATTGAATTACAGTTTCAAGATTAATTCGGAAACGATAAATGTGTGCCAACCTTTTTTTCTTCGTACACTGGATATCAGTGACAAGATGGTCCGTACTGCTTTGAAGAAAGCGCGCCGAGGCGTGGGTAATATTCCTTCACCTGATAAAAGAGGTCATCACACACCCTTCAACAAATTTGACGAAGACGACACGAAGTTCGCAAATGATCACATAGATTCATTTCCAAAAGTGCCTTCTCATTGGTGCCGTAAGGATACAAAAAAGATTTACTTGGAGACAGTTCTTAACAAAGAAAAAATGTACGATTTATATAAGCAGCAATGTTTGGAAAATCATAAGAACCCCATTGGAAAAACTTCGTATAAAGAACTAATTTTAAAGAAGAATATAGGTTTCCACAAACCAAGAAAGGACCAGTGTTGGTGCTACAAATATGATCAATTAACTGAAGAAGAACAAAAGGAGAAACAAGAAGAATACGAAGAGCATGTTAACAGAAAATACTATGCACAGGAAGAAAAAAAAACAGATAAAATTAAAGCAATACAAGATAGTCGCGTGCATGTTTGTACTTTTGACTTTGAAGCAGTGCTATATTGTCCTTTGGTTTTGGGAAAGCCTGTATTTTATAAACGAAAGTTAGGTAGCATGAATTTCACAATTCATAATGCAGCGACTAAACAAGGTTATTGTTATTTTTGGCCGGAATATGAAGGCAATCGCGGATCAAACGAAGTATCAACATGTCTTTATAATTACATGTCAAATCTCTCCGACGTCGATCACCTAATATTATTTTCTGACTGCTGTCCAGGGCAGAATAGAAATTCTGTGCTTGTTGCTATGCTCAATTATATCATTACATCTCCTGACAATGATATTAGAGTCATTGACTATAAATTTCTTGAACCCGGTCACACCTATATGGAGTGCGACAACATGCACTCGACAATTGAACGAGCTTCTGAGTATGCCAAAATCTACACACCTGATGATTGGCAAAACGTCATACGACTAGCTCGTAAAGACAATCCATACAATGTTCAAGTTATGGAACACACAGATTTTTTGGATTTCAAATCACTGCGAAGTACTGTTATTCCAAATACAATGAAAGCCACTGATGGAACTGTCTTGCAATGGGCTAACGTAAGATGGTTACGATTTAATAAAGACATTCCCCATTCGTTATTTTTCAAATTTGATTACTGGGAAGAATTCAAAGAGGTAAAATTAAAGGAGAGAGTGACAAGATCGGAACGTAATTCGCAAGTTGCAAAACTGTACCCTGGACAAATTTTGATAAAACGAGTAAAACATACAGATCTGATGGCAATGTGTCAGGATGGGACGATACCCAAGAATCATCACTACTTCTACGAAAAACTACCTGTTCAGTCTGTTTTAGGATCGTTACCTCAGACTAGGCCTCGTCAAGATGATAACGAATTGGAATTATCTGCAACACGAGCTTCTTATTTAAGACGACGGTCAGGGAAAAAGAATAAATAAGTATATTTGATTAGAACCTACTTAGATGTTTGAACTTCTTGCCTTAGCTTGCTCAGGCTTGGATCTAAATAGATTAAGTCGTGTACCTGCTCTAAATTTTAATGGCATTGCATGCAACTAAAGGGAAAGTACTTACTAAGTGCAGCCAAGCTATAATCTAGTAGTAATCTAGAGTATTATAGCTTAGCTGCAACTTAGTAAGAACTTTCCCTTTCATCATTATCATCATCATGACTTTCCCTTTATGATGATGTTATCATGATGATGAAAATGAAAGTGAAAGTACTTACTAAGTGCAGCTAAGCTATAATACTCAAGAAGTTACGTCATTCATGTTTTCGTCTTTATACATAGATATTTTTATCTAGCAGTTAATGCCATTTAAGTAAACTACTTCTCTTAAATACTCAAATTTAATACTATTCTAAGCTTTTAGTTTATTAAGATCTCTGCAATTCGTGAATGCTGATTAGGACCAAAGAAACAATAATTATCATTGTAGTAACAGAGTGTTAATTATGCTAAGTTTTTGTTTGCCTTTACAAGTTTATTTGTAAAACAAGTTCCTTTTTAAATAATAATAATATTTTAAACTAATTTTGTGTATTGTTTTATTTTACTACCTTCAAAATTAACCTTAAATAGTCTCTACGTCTGTCTTGGAACAAAACTAATTTCATATTTTTGACAAGCCAGATGGACGTGTAATCTTCAAAAATGGTAGAAATATTGCATTTTATTATACAAAAAACATTTATTGCTAACATTTCACGATACTTGTAATAAGTTCAGACGTTTTTTGGAATATTTCATTGCATATAAAAGTTTTGTAATATACGTCCATCCGATACAAGCATTTTCTGAGAAAAAATGACACACGGTTTGCTTAAAACTGTCGAGCCAAATAGATGTATTAACAATATTGCGAGTTTTTAAAAACTTACATGAAAAATGAGTATTTCACGTTATTAAGGAAGTACTTTCATAGGCACATGCAAATTTTTAGTTCAAGAGATACATTCGAAAAAAAGTTATTAAGTTTTTTTCGTCTCCTGAAAAGTAGGGGTATTGCTTATACGCCCCTCTGGTTTGAAGCCCGCGATATAGTCTCTGACTGCCATATTGCAAGCTTTGTTTAGTTTGGGGTCAGGCGACCGTGTGTGGAAATGTCCCGAATAAATTAATTTATTTATTCAAACATCCATCCAAACATTCGTATTTTTATTATTTATGAAAAAATTTAAAAATACTCAATAAATCACGTTCCCATAATTTATACCGAACAGTCCGTCATTGTAAACTATTTTTGGTTGGTAACATTATTTATTTTACAAAAGTACTTACATCATAACATATCGTCACGCCTTTCCCCCGAGGGGGCTGGCAGAGGTGTACAACACCCACACTTCGCCGGACGATATTCAGTCCTAAATGTGACGGGCGGCGAGCCTGTCGCCATACACCGGGCTCCAGTCATGTAGGAGATGACATAGTACGCACATATGTTCACACAATGAACAAATAGGTGCGTGCCTTCGGCTGGGTCCGAACCCGCTCCCTCCGTACCTACATACATCAGCACTTTTTTAATCATTTATCTTAGCAAGTTTTTAAATGAAATGACCAGAACAAGAAGATTATATTATTGTTAGATTTAGATTATTTATTTATTTATGTACTAGATGCGCCCCGCGGTTTCACCCGCGGTTAAAAAGTATCCTATGTGCTATTCTAGACTATAAACTATATCTGAGCCAAATTTCATCCAGATCTGTTCAGACGTTCTGGCGTGAAAGAGTAACAAACATCCATCCATCCATCCATTCATTCTTACAAACTGAAAATATTAGTAGGATTGGATTTAAGATATCTGTCTGTGTTTAGATAACATGGTTTTCAAATTTCCCATTTTCTTTGGAACCCTGAAAACAGTCCCGTTTTTCAGTCCCGTATTTTCTACCTCGTACATCTCTACCCCGGTCCCCAGTACATACTGGCAACTCTAGCTCTTACATTGATTTACATCGGGTCCCTTTCTATGACATTTATTGAATGACCGAATAGAAGTAATGAGATTTGTAACGACCATGTACAAAGAGGGAGAATTCGATGAATTCGATGTAGGTACATATTTCATTTGAATTGCCCTTTTCAACCGACTCCAAAAAGGAAAAAAAGTGGCTAGTGAGCGAAAGTTATTACACGACAAAAGAATTCTTGGACAAAGCATCGTGTCGCTATCAAAGATCGCTATCAAGATTTTATGCTAGATAAATGGTAAATTCACATAACACAAACTACGTTTAAATACAGATACATAATTTAAATTAATATAGTTATAGTATAGATTTATATAAAAGATTTATATAAATGCGTTGTATTTTTCTAAATAATGTTATATACTAGATAAGTGTTGAGTATGATAGTTATAATACTGTGTTAGAATAATGATAAACTATTTGTAAGATTTTAATACTTAAACCTATTTTGCAGCGCCCTTACAGGGTCTTAGTACTTGCACTTAGTCTAAGCACTATGCAGCACTGTATTTTGGCAAATAATAAATAAATAAATAAATAAATATTTATCACGATAAATATTAAGTTTTTTTTGCTAACATTCTCATTATTTCATTTTTTTATAAGTGTTTAAATATGTTTAAATATGTTTTTATTTGACATTTTATTTAATTTCATAACATTTTATTGACATAATTAATTTGCACACATAATGTGAGGTAGTTATTGGCTGTTCAAACCTAAATTAAGATCATTGTAACCCATTGTAGAGCAAATAAAGAAATTGAATTTTGAATTCTCAATTCATCGGTATGTTTTTTTTTTTACGTTACGCGATTATTCCGCCAATATTGAATCGATTTTAGTTACTCTTTTTTTTCAAAAGTCAAAAGTCAAAGTCAAAATGTTTTTATTCAATTTAGGTATCAAAGACACACTTATGAACGTCAAAATTATTTAAATAGACTCGACCGTCTTGTTCGGATAAAAAGCCTCTACTCAGAAGAACAGGCAAGAAACTGAGGGTATTTGTTTGGTAGATCGTACTTAATTTATTAATCGTAATTAATTTTACTTAATTTTAGATTTGTAACGACCGTATACAAAAAGGGAGAATTCGATGAATTTGATGTGGGTACATATTTAATTGGAATTGCCCTTTTTAACCGACTGCAATTCATCGGTATGTTTTTTTTTATGTTACGCAATCACTCCGTCAATTATGAATCCATTTTAGTGATTCTTTTTTTGTTTGATAGATCATACTCGTACTTTAGTCCTACATAAATTTTATCGAAATCGGTCAAGCAGTTTTCAAAATCACCATAACTTAACATATCGTCACGCCTTTCCCCTGAAGAAGCTGGCAGAGGTGTATAATGAGTAATGATACCCACGCTTCGACGAACGATATTCAGTCCCAGACGAAACATGGGACAAAACCTTGGTAAACCAATCTCCCTGTTAAGTAACAGATGACATTAATTACGCACTCCCTCTAGCTTAAGAGGCAAGTCTTCTCCAACAAGGCTTATCGCTTTACATAAAGAACATCAGAATAAAAAAAACGTGTTAAAAATGTAACTTCTAACTTTTGACCAAGGCCTACTGAACCCAAAACAAAACAAAACTGAATTTTACCTTTCGTCATTATTAATGGTGCAAATTTTTTTGTTCTCATTTCCCTTTTTAAGCCATCCCTGGACCAATGTATCGTTGGACCTGAAACCCTCGACATATTGTGTGAAACTAGCTGCGCCCTGCGGTTAAAAAGTGTGTGCTATTCTAGACTAAAATCTATCTCTGTGCCAAATTTTATCTAGATCTGTTCAGCCGTTCTGGCGTGAAAGAGTAACAAACATCCATCCATCTATCCATTCTTACAAACTTTTGCGTTTATAATATTAGTAGGATTAGTATTCCATACCACAATTTTTTGAATATTTTTGCAAAGTACGGAAGAACTTTAAAGAGAATTAAATAAATTTTCTTTATATCGTTTTATTAAAATGTTTTGTACCTGGGAGAACTCAAACTCGTAGTTCACTCAAAGACGTTGCAGTCTTTAAGTGAACCACTGTTAGGGGCTGTTGAGTGCGTTGAGTGAGTTGTGTCGCGCTTGTTGTAAGTGCTTTTAGCTTTTAAATACTTACTTGCAATTTCATAAATGTTTGCTAAAGCTTCATTTATATCACAGGCAAGGTGAGCAGAATTTAACAACGCCGTACACGGTAAGTTAAGCTTATATCAACTGTCCAGCGCACAAAATACGGTTCAAAATCGAAAGTCGCGGGCGACCCCACGCGTGTCTCTAGGGGTCGCGCACCTTCGACTTAACCCGCATTTTGCACGTTACGCAATTGACATACAATTCATTTTGCCATGCGCATGGTCCCACGTTGATGTATCTCCAATCGCTTGTTATAACTAGTCCCTTACATAGTAAAACTAGTAAATACCTTCTTATTAATTTAAGTGTAATACAGGTCCATGGCTTATTCATCCGATCCCATCTCATAAATATGGACTCCAGCACATTTTCGCAATCAACTCATAATAACCATTCTTTAAATTCTTTGTTTCGGACTTACAGACAAAATGTGCGTGAAATGTTAATTTCTGAGTCTATTTATCATTTTCGCGCCTTTGAAAAAAAAAGCTTAGAAAATACATTATTTTTGACCTAGCGTAACGGTCTACTCGGATAACTTTGCCTTTGAATGTCCGTATGTATTTTTTGTTAATATTAGCAGATTATTTTCGGCTTTGCTTATTTTCGTAAAAGGTCAAAATTCATGGTGATACCATACCATACCATACCCAATTCAATTCATTCTTGTATATAGTTTGTTCATAGCTTGCATTTTTGCAAGAATTAATTAATAATTAATTCACTCATAGAACTGACTCGTAGGGCAGAAATAATTCTCGGATGATGATCACGAACCGGAAGGCGCAGCGTGGGAAGGCCTCACAAGGTGGACAGACGATCTGGTGAAGGTCGCGGGAAGTCGCTGGATTCAGCGCAGGACCGGTCGTTGTGGAGATCATTGGGGGAAGTAGCCGTCCAGCAGTGGAACGTCTTCCGGGCTAACATGATGATGATGTTGTTGTAAAGAGACACACGGAAAAAAATGGTTTAGTTGTGGCAACTAAATCTGTTTTGCTGCCTATGTCTTAGCTGCTGCATCGAATATCTTCGAAACACTGGCAAAGTTTTGTTGACTACGACAAAGACTGCTTAGCTACTATTCAAAATAAAATTTTGCTAGGAGAATCACACTCAAGTTGCAGTTACTACAAATTATTTAACTGAGTTTACTAAATTTGTTATCTATATAAACAAAACAAATTCGAATGTTTCAATTAGCTATCAGAGCAAAATATTTTAACTACTTTAAGATAAATTATTTACCTGCTATTGCTAATTGACATTATCTACATTAACCAGTCTTTTCTATTACAGTTATTTCCATGTCGTATGTGAAATTTTAGACGGCAAGCGGGATATTTTGTGCTGTTCCTAATGTTGTGATCTAATAGCATTGTGTGAGACATATCATTATGTAAAGATGATGAAGATATGTTTTAGTAGGTATGTTGTTGTAGCAAAGTATGATAGCTGTCTTAGTGAATTAATATTTAGCTGCACCTCACAAGAGTTTTAACTGTGGTTATAAATTTGGTTTCATACTGTAACAAAACTACTTAGTTGCGTGATTAATTTCCTTTTTGTAAGGCAGCAATTTAATTAGTGGCATAGAAGTTAGTAGTAGCAACTAAGTTAAATAGCTATCCCACGTTTATATGTAACCGAACGTATCAATTGTTTTACTTTAAAAATAAGTAAGTAGTAATTGAATTTGTAACTGCTACTAAGACTTTAATTATTCGACCAAAATAAATTTTATGAGATACTAGCTGCGCCCCGCGGTTTCATCCGCGGTCCCACAGGAACTGTTTATTTTTTCGAGAAGTACCCTATGTCCTTTTCAGTACCCCAGACAACATGTATGCAAAATGTCAAAACGATTGATTGAGTAGTTCAGACGTGAAAGCGTTACAAACAAACAAACTCACTTTCGCATTTATAATATTAGTTAGGATGTCTGGCGCTCACCGGTCGAGCAAGGTAGATGATGATGACGATTTGTCTGGTGTTCGACACAGGCGAGGAAGAGCATAGGCTCGGGGAGGTGCCCAAAGGGGCTAGCGCTCAGGGGGCCGTGGTCGTCTATAGCGTTATATCTAAGCATTCCCGCAGCTCCCGCAGCAGGAGTTTGAGCTCCTCAGCCTTGAAAAAGTAGCCTATGTCCAGGACGTAAGCTATATCTGTGCCAAATTTTATCCAGATATTGATAAGAACCAGTAAGTGCGCTGGCGAAACGTACCTAAACTTCTGAGTGACACCTCCCTGGTAGTGTTTACTTACTTATAAACTTTTTAAGCCTGTTTCCCACATTATATTTAAATACTCGTACTCCCTAAACACGTAGGTAACCATTGGAAGAAATGAAATTGTAGCTCAGAATGTACCTAGGTTATCTTAAATAGTAAATACACATCGCCACGCCTTTCCTCCGAAAGGGCTGGCAGAGGTGTATTACAACACTTACACTTCGCCGAACGATATTCATATGCAAATATGACAGGGGTCTGTCGCCTGTACACCGGGCTCTAGTTATACAATATAGCAGATGACATTAAATACCTACGCACATATTTTCACACAATGAACAAATCGGTGCGCTCTTTTGGCTGAAATTGAACCGGCTCCTTTTGAGTTTAGAAGCAAGCCTTCTCCAACTCGGCTAAAATTCAACTAGCGAAAATGCGTAAGAAAAACAGAAAGCAGAGCAAAATAAGCTCTCGCTCGCTCTACTACGACTCATGTTAGCCTGTCTGGGCTAGTGTGTGAGTAGTGTGCTAGTAGTGAGAGAAGTGTGAGAAATTAGTTAAGTACATCTTCATAAGTCTTCGCGATGTGAGCTTTTCGTAGGTAGGTACTTATTTCTTCCGCGTTGCAAGGGCACAAACGACGGGAGGGCAGTCCGCGTCACCGCGTCATCTCTGCGCTCATTATTATTGTTAGGTAGGTAGGTACAATAACCTAACTTAGGTAGGTACTAACCATTAAGCATTATTTTATTGATGAAGACAAGAATATTTCATACCTACGTAGATGCATTTATGCGTACGTAAGTTGATTGTTTTCTTTGTGCTTGTTGTATTACTTTTGTTCCTTACTTAATCGACCAAGCGAGCATTTGAGCAAAGCGTCTATGCTTCAGCTTAAAAAAAAGGCCTTCGTCCACAGGCCGATACAAACGGAATTTCCTAAAATTTTGTTAATAGACTCACTATTTAGATAGATTTAAAAAAAAAATCTGTCTAATCATCGAACCTGCTCACAAAATTTCACGTGAATCGGTTCAGGAATGCAACCTGTAGAGGAAAACAGATGTCGGCCGCGAGGTCTACAGCTCACAGAGCCACTAGTTGTTATTAGTGTCTTACCATAGTATACCTACATACCTAGGTACTTAGATATTTTTCAATACATAATTAAATATATTTTAACACCCAGACATAGGACAGACACAAATGTTACATAAATGTTTGCCCTAGGTGGGAATCGAACCCACGCCAACAAGCTCAAAAGGCAGGTTCACTACCAACTGAGCCACCAAGGCAGTCGGTTGTTTTTGGTTTTATTAGTTTTCTTACAAAAATATCTATGCATGGGTAAGTAAGTAGGTATACAGGTAGGTATAGGTAATTAGACTACTTAGGCGTTAAACTTCGAGGCTTAGAATTTATAAATTCTGAAATGTTATTCTGTTAGCATTACTGGCCTCATGTCTGCCATGCATGGTGTAAACTTCGGAGCATTATTAGTGCCTACCTGACAAGTGACTTATGTAGTTATCTAATGCGGGACCTACATAATGAGTACCTATATCCATCATCGCTATAGTTGTACGACACACAACATTTAGATGTACCTACCTGTGAAGTTAGTAATACTAAATAATTCATAATTGGTAGGTGCCGGAACTGTACCATACATATACCTACCTACGTAGGCACAAGTACGTATAGACGCACACAATTTGTTTACCTACCTAACTAGAACAGAATACGTTTTTCTGTACCTACCGCGGTTTTGATAGATTGGTAGATAGGTACCTACTTCTGATCCGTGTCTAAGATTTTGCTAAACACGCTTATTAGGTACTTTACCTAGGTAGGTATATTGTATACTTGTAAAAAAATGTTAAGCTATGATAACCTAGTTTGAGAAAGCCTACCTCACACCAATGTGCGGATTGTATGTCATCTGCTACATAGGTACATGACATGACTGGAGCCCGGTTTATGGCGAAAGGATCGCCCCCCGTCACACTTGGGACTGACTGTCGTCCAGCGAAGTGTGGATGTTGTATTATACCTCTGCCAGCCCCTTCAAGGGAAAGGCGTGACGATATGTTATGTTTTGTTATGATAAAAACATAAATAGGTTTATAAATATTTATAGATTCATTTGTCGAGCCAGTTTTAATTTTTTTTCAAAATGGTGGAGATAAGTTTTTTAGCGATTTTGAAATACTAAAAATACATGAATATATACATATTCACTTACAAAAAGTTTCATTTCATTTCGTAATTCGTATCGTATCGTAACGTGTGTGTTCACGTGAATTTGGTTGCGTTACGGCGTTAAAATTGGAAGAAAAAGTGATTATAGTGTTAAAAAAAGGATTTTTCATTTGTGGAAAGGAAATCAGAAGAAGTGAATTCTAGGGCTACAATGCCGCCCAAAGATAAATTCAAAAGTAAGTAAGTACCTACTTTGCATTGCATTATTTTATTATGAGCTTTTATACCTACCTACTATGAGTGCTTGCGTGTCCAGATACAGTAATCTATCTACTGATAAGATTTTCCGTTAGATAAGTGGCATGCTGCAAAAACCTAGCCGGCTGTACAGGTTTGCATCGCACTGACATCTCGCAATTGATGTATGGAGTTGTACCGATTTTGCCCATATTCACACTTTAGAACCGCGATCTTTCTATTGCCAAGCTTGTAAATTAGCCAAAAGTTTGATGCCTTTATATTGCAAGTTGTTTACGCCAGATATCTGTAGGCATTATAGATAGAAAACGATACCTACGAAAGCCGGCGGCATCCACAAAGCCGCGAGATACCTGTGAGGGGGGAGGGAGACGTAAACTCCCGGCCTTTCGGCGTGCGAGCATCGCACGCGCTAAATCAGTCAGTTGTCGGACTTGTCGGTGAATGACTGTCCCGCGCACTCGCGTCCGCTCGCACGTAAAATTTCGGCAAACTTTAACTTCGCATTAAAAAAGTTTAAATTGTTTATATTGAACTAATAGTGCTTTTATCAGTGCATGGTGTACACCGGGCCGGGTAGAACCTGGCGTGAACTTAGCACCCCTGGCCGAAACACAAGTACTTAGGTACCTATAGAACACATGTGTTGCAAAAAAATAACGTAAGCTTTTACAGATGAAAATATAGAAGCTCATCACCTACCTCTATTGACCGAGTATTTTTGGAAAAACTGTTGCCGAAAATAGGACAGCGAACTATATTTGTCACTTTAAAAACATGCAGAAAGTAACTATAACTTATTGCAATAAGTACTTCTAATTGATGTTTAGCATTTTAAATCACTAATAATTGTCGAGTCCTAACATATATGCTGTTTACAGGTAATTCCTAGAAAGAAAGAAAAATTGTTGGGCGCAACAAGTGTGAAGTGTGTACAGTGTAGTACAACACCCATACTTCACCGGACGATATTCAGTTCCAAATTTGACAGGGGGCAATCCTGTTACTATATATCGGCTCCAGTCATTGGTGCGTACCTACCATCGGCTGGTATCACTCTATTTTGCAACAAACTTAATGCATCAAACAGGACTACAATACAGTAAGTATATTTGTGATTTAAACGATTCTGTATGTGTTAATTGATTCTGTTTTGGTCATTATAAATATGCAAGGTTTAATGTAGGGTGCGAAGTGGTGGCGGCGGCGGCGGAGTGAACTAGCAACTCCGATTCGAGGCGACTGGAAAAATGTACCTAGATATTGCCGTCTCTGTTGCGTATGTGCATGATACGCAGCCTAGTGTGAAGAGCCGGCCGGCGTCTGTCCTTCTACTGGTTACCTACATTTCTCAACCGAATCTCGTGAAATTTTGTGAACAGGTTCTATAATGATTCAGAATTTTTTTGCTGTCAGGTTTCGGTTTTTTTCAAAATGGCGGAGATCTAGGTAGGTAATATGATTTTATTTTTCAAAAAAATGCGAGCTGTATAAAAGACAGATCCGAACATAAGAAGCACAGACGCTTCGCTCGCTAACGCTCGCTCGGTCAACTATGTTTGCTGTCTGACGGTAACGCAACACGTATAAATAACGTATACGCGCCGCTATACAGACAGTCATCAAAAGCGAAATACCTATACCTACTTACCTACGTATGAGCGTAGAAGATATCTCTAATTGTAGGTATGCAAGGTATGCAATGGCAAGGGTACCTAAACCTAAAAAGTATTAAAAACAATAGTAGGTACCTAACTTCTATCTCTATTCTATTTGTAGCGTTTCCAAGGCCAAAACGGTTGAACGGAAACTGACGAAACGGAGGAGGTTTACAAGTCCGAGCGTATGTAAATAGGTACGAGTATATACCTATTACTTATACATTTTTGTTAATGAGCTAAGTGCCGTGATAACACGGTAGGTATAAACCTACTCCCTGTTTTTTTTTTCGTACTCGCGATCAGAGTTTTACTGATATACATCGTTTATTTTAAAACATTATATTTTTATGTCAGTACGCCGAGTAGTACCTACCACGGATTACTTACTAAGTTTCTACGTAAGAGATAAATCACTTCGTCAGAAATTGTCAATACCTATTGTTGTAATAGCCTATTCTTTTGAATCACTAGACGCTGTGAACCAAAAAGACCTACGACCGTAAAGCATAGAACAAGTAATAAAAGCGTAAAGTGAGTTTCGCACCGTGCCGCCCGCCGCGTGTACTAACTATTTGGTAATCTGTTACACGGCTTTCGGTAATCAGCTGGTATCGGCTGGTAGTTAATCAGCGCGCAAAGTACAGGGGTCTACCATGATGGTTTTGGTTACGTTTTGTTGCCGACGCTGAGCGCCTGTGAGTCATATCGCTGCCCAATAATGTTCACGGTCGAGTAGCATGCGCGCTAAGATCAAATTGAATTGCAATAATGTACCGCACGGAACGGCAACGCCGCTTTTAAGCAAAAATTTGAATTTTTGGGCGCGAAAACTGTTTTTGATTATTACGTGGAAACTACGAGGTCTAGGAATCTGAAAATTTTGCTGCCTATGTCAGCAATCATGCTTTAATTTAGGCCCTTTAAATGAAAACTCTACGTTTGATAGTTTCGTTGATTCAACATGTGTCAGCTGATGTGACGTAACTTCAGCTTACACATACCTAGGTATTAGCTTATAACTCGGAAAGTATATGACCCAGAGACTTGAAAATTTTGCTGCCAATGGCAGCAATTATGCTTTAAAATTTGAGCTAAAATGCATAGTCATACCTTCTTTCGTTCGGAAGATATGAGATGTGTAGCAATCTATAAATGGGCAAACCGTGTGTGGTTAGCACACAACCACGTCTCGTTTAGGTTTTATGTTATTTTTATTTAAAGCCAACAATGTTTTATGGTTTTGATGATTTATTTATTAAGTACCCACCTATGTTTTTTTTATTTACAGATGGAAAAAAAGTGAAAATGTTTAGAGCAATGACAACACTATTTCCTATAAAAGCTATAGTCATGAAGAAGAAACGGCAATGGAGACCGTCCCGGTTTAAACACAAAGGCTGAGGCAATTTTTAAAAGTAAGTATATTATAGCTACAATTCTATAAATATTTGAAACTGTGTTGATTATCATTTCAGGAATAATGCAAAATTTTAACGTTAGCTTTATTGTTACCTTAGCTGTCAAAACCATATAAAACCAAACTACTTGGGTACATGTATTTAATATGTTTTTTTTTCAGTCTGCCGCCGAAATCCAGTCGCATTACCTAAAAAAGAAAAGTTTCGAGGGCTGAATGTTGGGCCCCAGCTGTTTGCCGTTTCTCCGGATGAAGACAAAATCTCTGAGTGCTTTCTGATATTTAATAACATTACAGCCTTTGACATTTTTTATAAATCATTTCATGCCTTGAAGGCTTAAGTAAAAATTTAAGTATATAATGGAAGTGGTGTTCTTATTATTAGTTAAAATCTATTAGAGGAGGGATATTAATATTTGTACTGAATGCAGTCAACTTGTTTAATAACTTGTTTACTTGTTTAACAACAACAGACTTAACAACAGACTTGTTTGTCAATTATTTTTGAGAAGCATTTATTAAACTTCATAAACAATTGTTTTTTTTTTGTTACAGCTTCTATTCACCGAATATGCGATGTGTACAGGTACATATATATATACTTGAAGCATGATTGTTAAGTATTAGTAGTAAGTAGTAACAGCTCTGTTAATTAGCTATTCTATTACACCACAAATTGCATTTGTCAAGTAGTTTGTATAGCTGTGGCTGTGAATTGTTTGTTACTTGTGCTAAGTGATTTAGTTGCGTGATCTAAAAGCTGCAATTCTGCACATCGAACGTTGATGCGACGCGGCGACAGATTGAGTGCGTAATTTAAGGAAATGTGCCATACGTATGCTTTATACATTTCCTTGTACATATTAAAACTTGCACAGTCTCACGCCTTATCTGCTGCCACTTCGCGTCACATTCGTTATGTAGACAGAAGCCTTAATAACACGCCACTAAAATCATTAGCATGAGCCGCAAACTACTCACAGCCATAGCTAAACTACTTATCAGCTGCAGCTACGGTGGTGTAATGAAATAGCAAATAAACTTAGCTGCTACTACTAATACTAATAGTTCAGGCTTCAAAGTATATTAGCTGCCCCAGATAAAAATATTCGGTCTCACAACTAAAACCCTTAGCACAGGTAACAAACACAATTCACAGTCACAACTAAACTACTTGTCAGCTGTAGCTACGGTGGTGTGATGGAATAGCAAATTAGCTTAACTGCTACTACTAATACTAATAGTTCATGCTTCAAAGTTTATTAGCTGCCCCAGATAAAAATATTAGTTCTCGCAACTAAAACCCTTAGCACAGGTAACAAACACAATTCACAGCCACAACTAAACTACTTGTCAGCTGTAGCTACGGTGGTGTGATGGCATAGCAAATTAACTTAGCTGCTACTACTAATACTAATAGTTCATGCTTCAAAGTTTATTAGCTGCCCCAGATAAAATTATTAGGTCTCGCAACTAAAACCCTTAGCACAGGTAACAAACACAATTCACAGTCACAACTAAATTACTCGTCAGCTGCAGCAAAGTCTTGTTAGTAGTTATCACTAATATTGTTAGCGACCACAGCTAAAAATAGATAAGATCGTTAGCTGCTATAGCAAATATTAGCAAATAATATTTGCAACTACTGCTAATTATTGTTAAGATTGTTAGCAACTACTGCTAAGTATTGTTAAGATTGTTAGCTGCAACAGCTAAATTCGTTCAGCTAAAAACAATTTGCTACGCTAACAAAAAACTTAGCTGTCCCTATAGTTTGAAAGGATTTTTGCTAGTACAACTAAAATTTAGTAACAGCAGCTAATTTTTTTTTTCCGTGCACACATGCTCATTACTAGCACGAAACCATGCCACTAATAAGCAAATCTTTCATCAGTGGCAATGTGAAAGGTTGCTAGTATTAAGCATACTCTTTATAAGTATGCTCATTACTAGCAACATTGCAACATAGCATGACAGTTGATATTAAAAATGCTTAAAAATGAACTGTAGTTTGCTTAAGGCGTATCTCAGACAAACTCGGCCTGCAGTAGTGGCTAATTGACTTTCACATTGGTGGCCATTGGCAGACCATTGGCCACAACCTTAGACCACGTCTGTCTGGGCGACCCCTTAAATTTTTTTGTTTCTTTTTCGCTTGGTTTGGCAGAGCCTGCTTAGCTCAGCTCAGCTCTGCTTGCTTGCAGAGCTAGGCATACATTTCTACATGCTTTTTTTTTCTATTTTACGGAGCATGTGTGTAAGTACCTTTACATGAATTCATTTGTTTCGATACTGTCATCACAAAATGGCGTCCGAAAGTATAACCAGCTAATTAGTATTCCCCCACAGTCGGCCATAGATAGAAAACCATAAACATTATTTTATTTCGCGCCAGTCCAGACCCTAATGTTTATGGTGTACAGGGGCGTTCTGTTATTGACTGACGCAAATGGGAAAAGGCATGGAAATTGTACACATCCTTATTTCTATGCTATTACAAAAAATAAAAAATAATTATAATATAAATTAAATTCAAGATATTTTTACATTCCGAGTGCGAGCACTGACATTTATACAGACGTTTCAAATCGTCGTCGACAAATTTGTATGGAAATTACCGATTTTGTCGATTTGAAACGTCAGTTTAAATGTCCGTGCTCGCACCCATGACCCCAAAACTAAGCAAACTTTTTCTGTGGTTGTCAGAGACTGTTAAACATATAGGGTCAACTGAGGCAAATGCGTCTGTAGGGCAATTGTGTCTTTCGAGAATTACTGACAAACCCTTCACAAATTAGGGAACGGGCGCCATCTTCTACTAGATTATTGCAACTAAAGATAACAAAAATATGTAAGTGGCGCCTAATTTGTGAAGGGTTTGTCAGAGTTTCTCGGAAAACGCAATTGCCCTACAGACGCATTTGCCCTAGTTGACCCTAATTATTAATGTTTTGACATTCATTTTTAATTACAAATATTGAAGTGTGACGTGTAACGAAAGGAGTTATTATTAAATACTGATATCTTATGCTTTTACAATAAATAATAAATTAAATATAAATATTCGGACATTTTTGCAAGAACGGTCGTCTGACTCTGACATGGCAGCCATAATACAGGCTTTGCTTACAAAATAAGCAAAGCTTATACTATGGCTGCCATGCAGTGACTGCTAAACATAAACATATTATAATTTTGAAAATATAGTGACATAGGTATTAAAAACACCCAGACAAAGAACAAACACAAATATTTATCATATGCGTGTTTGCCCTAGGGCCCTAGGTGGGAATCAAACCCACACCCCCAACCTAAACACTCAAAAATATAGGCGCTGCTGGCGGTTTTATCGCTTAACAGCGATCTCTTCCAGACAACCTTTATACTAGTTATTATTACCCGACTTCGGTGAAGCAAATAGGAGGGTTATCGTTTTAGTTCTTATTTTCGCCACGTGGTTGTTAGTTTGCGATGGACGGCAACGTAAAAACCCTGGCACGTACGATTTTGACAAATGGCTAAGCGCCCGTCTGCGTAAACAGACAAAGCAGTTTGTTTAGTCATAGAACATAAACCAGGATGATTCAGGGAGAGAGGTTGCCATAAACAAAAATACGAAATAAAATCAACTAACATCCAGGAGTCAGGCTGACCCTGTCGGGGCCGTGGAATCTTGCAAAAGCGTCCCCGTAGCCCCAACATTTATGCTGAGTCGTAGTAACTCGCTACGTTACTACGATTCGCTATAAAGACAGAGATGTAGTTATAGGCAAATAAGAGACTGATAGAGCAAGATGCAACATAGTATGGCCAGGGTCAGACTGAACTGGAAACGCTCGGGTGGCTTCCCACAAGCCAGGGGCCCGAGACGGAGTGTAACCTCCAACCTACCTACCGTCAAGCCAAGTTCGAGGGGGGCCCGCGACGGTTGGGAAATGCCACCCTGATTATATGGCCAGTCCAACCCTGAGTATGGCTACGTTGGCGTAGTTTGCAGCGCTAATCAGCGTCAGCACTGAGGTTGGACACCCTAGAGCCTAAGGTGTTTAGTGTGTAGGTGGGACTCTCGCATACCTCCTTGCCCACCCTGGGGCGGCAGTGGCATCCATAAAGGTTTTCCCTAGGAGTATGCACGAAAATCCTCCGACGACGACCCCAAATTCTAGTGCAAAAGCAATCCTATTCTTGGGACTTTTCCTCGGTCACTTTTAATCTCATGACTTTTTTAACTAGAGCAACTGAGAGTAGGTAATGATGGTTGATGGCCACATTGACATAACATACTCATAACATATAGTCACGCCTTTTCCCCGAGGGGGCTAGCAGAGGTGTAATACAACACCCACACTTCGCCGGACGAGTCCCAAATGAGACAGGGGGCGAGCCTGTCGTCATACACCGGGCTCCAGTCATGAAGCAGATGACATATAATACGAACATAATAATATGTTCACGCAATGAAGAAATTGGTGCGTGCGTGCGTGCTGTCGGCAGGGATTGAACCCGCTCCCTTCAGCTTGAGAGGCGGGCCTTCTCCGACTAGGCTATCATCGCTTTTATCTTCCTTCATCCTTTGAAATGTGTCGAAAAATTAATAGTCAGCCGGATCAGCGGCATTCACGAGCACAAGCGTGGGCGTGAGCACAAGCAGCCTGTTCACATGCTGGCGCCCGTGCCAGCGCCCGTTAAATCTCGCCTTGAACGCGAGCGTCTGAACGCAGCAGTAAGAATACATCTCCCGTAGCACCGTAGCTAAAATCGTAGCTTAATTATTCATAACCTCGCGTAGCTATTTTCGTAGGCTTCGATGGTCTGATACCAAAATAGCAAATACAGTTAATGAAAAAGTTATTAGAGAAATATTTTTCCATATAAAAAAAAACAATATGCTAATTAGTCTAGAAACTGTTAAAATCTCTCAAATTCCTAGAAAATTTACTCTGATTTTCCAAGTTAAATTGTATGTTATTTTCTTTGTCTATTTTAATATTTTTAGTTTTAATTTTTCATCGGGAGTGACATTAAATAAGATATTTTAAGCTCTTTTCAAAATCAGAAACATTTCAGGTTTATTATTTATAAATTGTTTTGTCAGAGGAAGTTGCGGAAATACGGTACGACTTTTGTAACTATCTATCTAGTAGGTACATAACATGGACCAAAACCTTTCCATTCCCCAATTAGGTACATACAAGCAGACAAATTATCCGGTTAATTCCGCGGAGTTACCTGTAACAAACTGCTATTGGCGGTATAACAATAAAACTGTAGGTCCGTTCGTATTTATGTCGTGAAATATATTTTACGTGCGGCCATTGGCGCGGGCTGCGACACGGTAAAGAATTGATGCTGTTTCCGAAATATTGAGATGAAATTAAGGGGAGAATAAACGACCGTTAGCTATCTCTTTCACGTATTTTTATATCCTACTAATGTTATAAACGCGAAAGTTTGTATTTATGGATGGATGGATGGATGGATGTTTGTTACTCTTTCACGCCAGAACGGTTGAACAGATCTGGATGAAATTTGGCACAGAGATAGATTGTAGTCTAGAATAGCACATAGGATACTTTTTAACCGCGGGTGAAACCGCAGGGTGCAGCTAGTATCTTTATAACAGTTTGAGCTAGGTTCATGAAATTTGGGCTTCTACATGTCCTTATGGATATAATTAAGCACACGTAGTTTTATGTGTTTACGTTAAAAAGGTTTTGAGTTTTACATACATATCATCACGCCTTTCCCCCGAGGGGGCTGGCAGGGTGTAATATAACACCCACACATCGCCGGACGATATTCACTCCCAAATGTGACAGGGGTCGAGCCTTTCGCCATACACCGAGCTATAGTCATGTAGCAGATGACTTTAAATACGCACAATTCTGTTCACACAATGAACAAATCGGTGCGTGCCTTCGGCTGGGTCCGAACCCACTCCTTCTGGTTTGAAGGGCGAGCCTTCTCCGCTTCGCTCGTTTTTTATTGTTAAGACATGATAAATGGTCGTCAGCTATATTTTACGCGTATCAAATTGTAGATATAATTATGAAAGTACTAATTGGAACGGGGAGACTCTACGGGGAAAGACGTGACGATTTGTTTATGTTATGTTATGATGTTGTTTCTTAGTTACGCTTTCACGCTTAAACTACTCTATCGATCATTATGAAAGTTTGAACACACGTTGTCAGGGGTACACAAAAGTACAAATGGTTGATATACCTGTTATCTCTAAAAAACTAAGCCGCAAGACCCGCGTGAAACAGCGGAACGTAGCTAGTATAACATAACTTAAAATTTAATGAGTAATTTTAGTTCAAAAATAAAAATAAAAACTCCTTTTACGATAAGGCTGCGCACTATGAAGTAAAATATTAAAACCTACTACATTATAATATACTTACCTAATATCACTGGCTATTTTGACTTTTTTTTTAAATTTCCAATTAGTCATTTAATAATTATATCTAAAATAAAAATTTTGCTGACGACCATATAGCTCGGTTTTACCGAGTTCGTTTAGTACTCGGTTTTAACCTAGTCAGAGAAGGCTCGCCCCTCAAGCCAGAGGGAGCGGGTTCGGACCCAGCCGACGGCACGCACAGATTTGTTCATTGTGTGAACATATGTGCGTATGCTACATGACTGGAGCCCGGTGTATGGCGACAGGCTCGCCCCCTGTCACATTTGGGACTGAATATCGTCCAGCGCAGGGGGGGCGCTATGCACCTCTGCCAGCCCCTTCGGGAGAAAGGCTTGACGATATAAATAAAAATAATTGTACAACAGACAGTCAAGTGCTAAAGAGCGTACGTATTTCGTACATGGTGGGGTGAAACAAACAAGTCTCATTAATTCAGAAAGTTGTAACGACTTGCCCCTTCTCACTCTATCAGCGTGGCGTAGGTAATAAAATTTAGAAAAAACTTTCTGGTGTTTTAATCTTTGAACTTTGCCCGCGTTTTGTTAAAATGAAAACGTTTTATGTTTTGAAGAAGTTATTTACAACTTCGAGTTAAGTACTATGTTTGTGTGAGATTGTGAAGTTTTTGCTGATAAAAAATTACTTGACTGAGTTTGGAAATGAATAAATTTGTGGGTCATTTATCTCACTTTTGTTTGTGTAAATTTTAAAGTTTGTGCCGTTTAAATGTTTGGATATTTGTCACCGATAAACGGCTGAACATATTTTGATGAATTTTTACTCGGTTAATTTCCCTGAGCGAGGAAATGGAATAAATGAACACACTATTCTGGCTGTCGGCTGTTCACATATTTGCTACTTTTTACTCGGCTGCGCAAGAATGAAGGTTGTTATCTAGAAAAATTAACGATTCGTATAGGATAGTAAATGAAACCGCGGGGCTCAAGCAGCTACTAGTAAGTACCTAGATACATACATTTTTTACAGTACTGCACTTTCAAGTAACATTATTAAAAGAAAAACAAAAAACCCGACTGCAAAATGTTATATCCTATGTCACTGTCCACTATCAAGACGATTCAAATGACAGCTCACATGTGGAAATCCGTCAACCTGTTTAGGCTGTAAAGCGTGCCAAAGAAATACCGTACATACATACATACCCACATACATATATGTATACACTCGAAAAACATAATCCTTCTTCTTGCGCAGTCGGGTAAAAACTGCGGTCACTCATCTGACTGGAACTCTATTCTGAGGCGTGAGTTATTAAAGTTAAATTTCTAATGCGACTTCCAACAAGGTTGCGTTAAACGTTTAACGCTCCTGGGGAGGGGTAATAGAAAGGGACAGCGCGAGGGTGAATGCGTGGCACTCGAACACATGCGCGTAGTATACCTGTTAGAGGTCAGCGCGAGCGTTAGCAACGAGTAACAACCGATATTCCAGCGCAAGAGGGAGAGAGAAAGAAAGATGCACAGAAGTTTCACTTCTTCCGCGCGGAAGGACTTCGCGCACTATTTTTCAGTTTCACTCTGGAACTCACTCCCAGTTAATATTAGACGTGCTCAATGACTTCATAGTTTTAAAACGCAGCTCAAAGTGTTCTACTTTTCCAAACTGGCTCATTATAAGTAGACTCGATTCCTTTTTCGTTGTCTGGAAGAGATCGTTCTTAAGTGATAAGACCGCCCATTGCGCCTTTAATTTTGAGTTAATGTTTAGTTTGGATTATTTGTATATTAGGTGTCAATAAAAAGTTTTTGTTTTGTATTGTATTTTTTTTATCTTGGTCACTCTCACTCTTGACTTTTTAAGCTTGGGAGACAGTGACCAAGATAAGACGATGATGACTGTGAGCCCGTGATCGGTTATAAGCAAGAGAGATGCTGCCATTAAAGAGCTAAAAAGCATCATTGCTTTTTCGTAACGATGTATCATCGTAACGTTGATTTTTCGTAACGATGTATTCATTATTCGTTTCATAACGATGTATCATAATGTTACGCCAGTCGCAGCCGATGAAGAAACTATACGCTAATCTGTGGAGATTCTTACAACTACCAATAGGTCACGCAGATTAGGCAACAGTAGCCGCTCAAGTCGCGCGTCCCACTGTTAAAATCCAGACGATTAAAAACGAAAGAGCAAAGCAAATTTCTGGAAAGCAATTTGTGCACCGTTTTTATGATGTTTTTATCTATTGAATATTAGGGTGTTTATTTGAATCTTTTGTACTGTCCGAATATTCTAGATCGAACGCGTGGCTCCGCGAGATTTGCAACTTTTTGTGTCCTTGCGCTAATGTTTAACCGAATGTTCTGGATATCCTAAAATTATAAAAATACGCGGACGACCGCCGACTCGGTCAGTTTTGAATACGCGTTTCAAGTGCTAAAATCGAAGTAATTGTACGAGTAGTGTTCATTGCATGAATCTTCAGATACATCGACGTTTTATTCCTTTTACCCCTACCCAGCTCGTTACAATAATTATAACTAGCACCCAGCTATTTACACACACTACGGTGAGTTTTCGTTTCACTCAGAAATAATTAACGTAAGTATATTGGACAAGTACTTAGTCAGCTTGCTTACGCACGGCAGGCATGAAGCAAGCACTTACTTAATAGGTAGGGTCAACTGGGGCAAATGCGTCTTAGGGGCAATTGTGTCTTTTGAGAATTAGTACTTCACGCCGGAACAGTTGCTGTCATTATAAGGCACAGGTCCGGTCGTGCATGGAGTACTGTTCGCACCTTTGGGATGGATCGGCCAAGTACCAGCTCGAGGCGTTGGAGTCCATCGAGAAACGTGCGAAGAAGCTCATTGGCAACGACTCCCTTGTCCAGAACAAACTTCAAAGTTTGGATCATCGGCGCAAGGTTGCTGGTCTATCGGTTTTTTATCGGATACATTTCGGGGAGTGTGCTTCTGTTTTGCATAACCTTACTCTCCCTAGTCCATTCTTCTATAAAACAACCAAGGGTATAAAAAAGCGGCATCGTTTTACGGTCGACATACCTAGAACACGCACGAAACGCTTTGGTTCCTTATTTCTCATACGGACTGCTAGAGAGTGGAATACTTTACCAGAGTGTGTGTTCCCTGACACTTAAAATCTGGGTGTCTTCAAGTCTCGAGTGAATCGGTTTCTTCTAGGCAAGCGTGTTCCATCGTTAACCGCATCACTGCTTTTCATCAGGCATGTTGGCGTCCAAACGCAAGCCTATTAAGTAATAAAAAAAAACTGGCACACCCTTCAAACTTTCGGCGCCACCTACATCTTTTTTCTATCTTTAGTTACAATAATATGTACAAGATGGCGTTAGTTGCCTAATTTGTGAAGGGGTTGTCAGTAATTCTCATAACATAACATATCGTCATGCCTTTCTCACGATGGGGCTGGCTGAGGTGTAATACAACACCTACACTTCACCGGACGATATTCAGTCCCAAATGTGACAGAGGGCGAGCCTGTCGCCATACACCGGGCTCCAGTCATGAAGCAGATGACATACTATACGCACATTTGTTCCCACAATGAACACATTGGTGCGTGCTGTCGGCTGGGTTTGAACCCGCTCCCTCTGGCTTGAAAGGCAGGCCTGCTCCAACTAGGGTATCATCACAGTAATTCTCGAAAGACGCAATTGCCCCACAGACGCATTTGCCCCAGCTGACCCTACCTAAGTACTAGAAGACTAATAGTAGCTGCCTAGTTGAATCTAGATAACATTCGTGCCGTAATACTGCAGTAAGGGATCCTTATCAGCTGGAGTGGGCTATGTACTGATAAGAGAGTTAGCGAGGAAGCAATGAGAGACTGCAATTGAAGAAGTTTTGCCTCTGAACGTGAATTCTGTGTAAACCTAAGAAATTTAAATAGAGAAAAGAGATAGAAATAAAAATACGTATCTATTTTCGGAATGAGTTGCAACAAGTAGTGACTTAGGCCCGTATGCTTAAATGACGCTAAGCCATAAATCTGGTTTTAAAGCATTTTTATTGGTAACACCGAGATTCGTGGTGAGAGATGAAATCGAGATTCATGACTGGGGGCTTACCATGAACTTTTACAAAAACATCATTGCGCAGGAACGTTTTGTGACATTCCTTAATAAGTATTGTTTTGTGTCATACCACAAGCATTGAAAACAATAATGTTTTAAAACGTTTTTACTCCTGCTACAGTGATGTCAAAAGAATGTACGATACAAGTGCCTTTATACACTCTGTGGTACTTTTGCGTATTTTGGAGTATGGTGTTGCCAGATGTACGATGTCAATCGTAATTATACGATTTTTGCCATGTAAAAATCGTACAATCGGGGTCGTACAATAGTACGACCGCATAGCGAAATCATGCCTACAATATCCTATCGATACAGGGAAATTACACTTACGGTTTTTACAAGTTGCAAGTAAAAACACTATGATTTCTTATTATTTTCTTCCCTAAGAATTTTTATTTTCCTCACCCGCGTACAATCGCTCCTAAGAAACATCTGGCGACACTTGGTTGTATAAACAATGTCAAAAACGATTTTTTATTGTTTTGTCTCATAGGGCAGGCTAGAGGCAACATAGCCATACCACCATAGTCTTCCGTATGTTTGTCATAACATTTTTCATTAAATCTCTGATGAAGATGATGATAAATGAGATAAATCTCGCTCTTCTTTCCCTCTTTCAGTAAAGGCGTGTTTTCGTTTTAGAAAATAATACAAAATCATGACACCATCTTTTCGGTTCCCCTCAAAAACGTAAATTAAATCTACCTATGATCATGAAGGTAAATTAAAATTCAATTGCTGTATCCAATTAAAGTTTGTGAAAATTATTTTAGTGATATCTAGAATTTAATGCTTAGAATAATTTGTCACAGCGGCCGCAGAGTCTCAGCGAAGCAGTTCGATATCATGTGAGACTTTTTAAAAACCCACAGTGAAATCGCTGCGGGCTAATAGGAGTCTGCAGGCGAAGGCTCACTCTAAGAAGAAGCAAGTGCATCAAAAGGAGCTGACTTAGCCAACAAAAAATCTATGTGAAAATGGGTTGAAATTTATTCTGGAGCCCGTCCGAAGGCGTCCTTCGTAGTACGGAGCTTCTATTATCTGCTTCGAGAAACTCGAAAGTTTCCAAATCATCGATCATCTTGCTAAATATTACAAATAGAACCTCAGAAACACAGCAAAAACTCACTTATAAATAGAAAAAGTTACACGGAGAGCAACTTTTTAACAATCGTTGTCATTTGTATCATTCCTGCTATTTTGACAGCTCGGCAGGAATACTTTAGAGGTCGTAGTACGGTTTTTAAACAAATGTTCCTTGGATTGAATGAACGAAATCGAGTGACGTCATCAAAACTGCTAAGCGATATCAAAACTTAACAGGAATACTTTTAGGGTGGTCATGGTACGAAATTACGAAGTAAGGCTTAATTAATGATGTTTTAAGAGGTTGTGGTAAGCCCCCTGAGCGTCGTTTTAGCTTGCGGACTTTAGAAAGGATTTTCAAAAAAAAATTTTTTATAATTTTTTGTCATCCAACGGAATTTGTCTGCATTTGTCAGTGACAAGTTAATTATTATAGATTTTTACCGAAGATGGAGTTATGATGACGCATGATCCAAAGAAACAAGGTCTACATACCAGGAGCAAACACGTAATGGCGCCACTTGTCATCGTCATCTGTCTCTTTCGCGCTTTTGTAAATAACATATTTTTGGTCTTGCTTAAGCATCGATTGACGTCACTACGTGTTGCCCACGTGACCGGAATGCCTGGCGGAGTATATTCTTATACTTTGTGATGACGATGATAACTCCCTCCCCTTTCCCCATTTCAGTTCAGTGATGTATACTTTAGTTTCAGTGATTAACTAGCTGCACCCCGCGATTTCACCCGCATTCTTTCAGGAATCTTTTTTTTTGAGATAAGGTCCTCTGTCCCTTTTCTGTACCTCTATCTTGTCGTTTTCTGTACCTCGGACAACGTGTATGCAAAATTTCATGAAATCAGAAATATGTATTAACCATAATAAACATTCAATGTCACTGGCAAGTCATTTTTACAAAAATATCTTAAAATTAGGTAAACAGTTAAAAGTAAAAAACACATGTTGATCGGTTCAGTAATTACAGCGTAAAAATGTAACAAACAAACTCACTTTCGCTTTTACAATCTCTATCACCCCGAAAAAATAATGGTTCCCGTTAGACCGTACCTAGTATGAGCTAATTAAAAATTTTAATAAACTCCCGACAAGCCAAGAACACTAATTCACCTTTCAAAAAAAAAAAAAACAAATAAAATTGGTTCATCCGTTCGGGTGACACACACACACACACACACATACATAAACACACACGCAAACAGACACATAACCACACACAGATACCTATTGATGGAAGTGATCATATTGTTCAATTTTTAGTTATACATCCTCGCATCGCTTATGTTTTGGTATAAGAGCACACAAAAGCTTTTTTAAAACTATACCTACTATATACCTACTACATAGAAAGGAAGTCAAATATTCGAGCCCCATAAATAAATCCATGGGCCGTACTGGGCGAAAAACAATGATATGGTAATATACAAGTCAGGGCCGAACTAAATAATTCATGTGATGTTTACACCACGACCGACAGGGCCGGACTGGGCCGGAAGGGCATTTCATAAAAAGTAGGGTTACTAAGGTTGCGTATACACTGGAGATGTGTGAAGTAAAATTAGTTACCTTTCAAAACTTTCAATAATCTGATTTTGTATCATCTGAAGTAGATTTTGAAAATAACCTTAAAGAATATAACTCACAACCAATTCTACTTATATTGTACGTACAGGCAAAAGTTTGGAAGTTTGTTTATTTCTTACTTCTTTACGCTCTAACAGATGGACGGATATTGATGTAGTTTGGTACGGAGGTAGCTTATATCCTGGATTCAGACAGTTGTCCACCCGCCGGCGATGAGCGAGTATAGCGACTTTAAATGTGTGTACAACACTCGCTCGGCGAGTTGGCGAGTATCGCTGAGCGAGTGTTTTACATACATTTTCTTGCTATATGTACTCGCTCATCGCCAGCAGTCCAATAACTGTTTTAACACAGCAGGTAAGTTTTTAACCGCAGGTAACACCGTGGGCTATAGCTAGTCTAGTCAGTTTATAAACGACGGAGTTCTGAAACATGACACATTCAAAAAAAAAATATAGTGCGCGGAGTCCCTCCGCGCGGAAGAAGTGAAACTTCTTTGTCTCTTTCTTTCTCTCTCCCTCTTGCGTTGTAATATTGGACGCTACTCGTTGCTAACGCTCGCGCTGACCTGTAACAGGTATACCAAGCGCATGCGTTCGAATGCCTCGCATTCACTCTCGCTCTGTCTCTTTCTATTCCCCTCTAGGAGCGTTAAACGTTTAACGCAACCTTGTAGTCGTATCAGTAGTTTCACTTCAAAAATACAACAAAATTGAGAATCTCCTCCTTTCTTACAGTCGGATAAAATGAGAAGAGCACAAAAAATTCACCAATAGGGATGTACATAATAAAAGCTTTTTCATAGTACACAGTTTTTCCTCTCCCGTGGATACACAGCCTAAAATGTATGAAGTGCTCTGAGCGTCGCTTGGAGAGTAGTTAGTCCCTAGCTATAGTCACACCACATCACACTTTACACTGTTTGGCATAACTTAACGGCTGAAATGATTGCGATGAAATTTTGTTGAGAAATAGTTTGCATAATGAGCATTAATGTAAGAAACAAACAGTTAAAACAGTACCTACTTAAGTATAGCGCGCGCCAACTAACTAGAAATAAAATTAAATGACATATTGAAAATAATAATTACTCATAAGTCTCAGTTTCAACAATAAGTATAGGTAAATTTACTTTAAATTAAATTATATTTAGTTTAACGTACACACTTATTGTTAGAGGCCTAAGGCGCAAGTTATACAGGCCGGACGTAAGGCAAGTATGCGGCACAAACTAGAGACAAATTATCTTCCCACGGATATACGGAATACGGATATGTTTGTCTCCTTCTTGCGGGATCAAAATGGTGGAAAGACAAAGAATGTCTCCGGCCCGTGCTGCATAGGTATTGACTATCATTCGGAAACGTTTCCGCTCGGATTCCAAAAATGTCAAGCTCAAATTATTCAAATCTCAGTCCGTATTCATAAGTGTTTTTACATGATTCATTTGTCCGATCGGATTTAAACTTGAACCCCTATTCCAAAATGTATAACAAATATTATAACAATAGACTGAGATACGAACAATTTGAGTTTTAAATTTGTAGGATCCGATCGGAAACGTTTCTGAATGATTGTGAATAGCAATACAGGAGGGCTGTTCCTACGCGTGAGATAAGATGAGATTTTATCTTGGTCACTCTCACACCTATGACGATTCAAACGAGAGCAACAAGGACGAAAAAAGGTGAGATGAAAATCTCAAATCTCCGAATAGGGCCCTTGGCCCTGCTGAATCTTGTCCGCATTGTAGCCTTAAAAGTCCGGCGACCACTTTAGACTAACTTCGCATTGGCTTAGGGTATTCTATAGCCAATTCGGCTAGAAGAAGAAGACGAGCGAAGAGAGCGAGTAATGATACTGACGAGCCTCTGAAGTTACCTACAGAGTGACAAAGTGCAATTTCAATTTTTTTATGACTTTTGCACTTCTGTAATCATTCTTAAATAACTAAGAATTTCCCTTGTATTATGGACTCATTTAACAGCTAATAATGTAGACAACCTCCCTATGTAATGGAATTTTTGATTTGCTTTGTCTACCTATTGAATAAATCAGTCAAAAGTGACCCTTACAAATGCAGATATTTTTCATAGCTCTACTTTCTCTTGAGGGGCGGAGATATACTCGTAGTTCATTTAATTGTACATGCTAAATTTCATCATAATCTGACAAATTGTTTTCAAGAAATTTGACAAGCGCGTTTGTATGGAAATTTCAGAGCGTCGCGGGACTCTTAACTGTATTAAGCCGAACGAAAACGAAAATAGTTTTCGTTAACTATCAAATCTCTCGGTAAATCTCCTGTATAATTTGCGCCTATCGATTTCTCTAGGATAGCGGGCGAAACCGCAGAAAACAACTAGTTAAGTAATAATCAAAAAACCGTGCCTCAAACATTAACAACTATTACTTGTTCTAATTTCTTTGACCATAAATCATTTGAATATCTTTTAATGTACCATTAGAGGCGTTTTCTCGTTTAAACAAACGTATCTTTAACTGTGGTTTAAAAATATATTAGTTAACTTTAATTAAGGCATGGGCGGTACTGTAATATTGTTTTTAGTAGTGTTAGGAAGTTTGATGTTAATTTTAATTTTTGTTGTGTAATGAGTGATAAAAAACTCTGTGAGAGTGACAGGGACGGGAGATTAGTTTTTTAATGAGGTAGAGCAAATAATAAACAATGCTATTATGTATGTTCTAAAATTAACAGGTTATTCATTTTTACCTGATTGACTAGAAGTAAGTTAAACACTTCTTTTTTCTCCATGCTGAAACAAATCGAAATAGAAGCGATGATAGCCTAGTTGGAGGAAGCCTGCCTCTCAAGCCAGAGGGAGTGGATTCGAACACAGCCGACGGCAAACACCAATTTGTTCATTGTGTAAACATATGTGAGTATTAAATGTCATCTGCTACATGACTGGAGCCCGATGTATAGCGACAGGCTCGCCCCCTGTCACGACTGAATATCGTCCAGCGAAGTGTGGGTGTTGTATTACACCTCTGCCAGCCCCTTCGGGGGAAAGGCTTGACGATGTGTTATATGTTATGTATGAAACAAATCCACAGTCAATCGATTGGTATTTAAAATTGAGTTTAAGAGAGGCTTTTTTTATCTCGATACGCTTTAATCAGATAAAACATAGATGTCGTGTCTCATTAAAAATTAGGCCTCTATTGGCACCGCATTGATACTTGACGTTCTATTCAAAATAATCAAACACATACAACTACATTAAAATCTAAGCCTTATCATTCCGTAATAACGTTGATGACATTTTGCTAGTGTTTTAGCATATTTAGGCGTCGTGACACTAACGCAATCACAGAGCGACTGACAGCGAAACAAGGCTTACACTTGATCTAAGCCTAGTTTTCAAGGTGCCATTTTTTGTATTGATACTTAACGTCTATGTATATCTCATGATCCAAAAAAACAAGGTCTAACATTCCGGGAGCAAACACGTAATGACGTCACTCGTCATCGTCATTCGTCTCTTTCGAACTATTTGTAAATGACTTAATTCGGTTTTGCTTAAGCATCGATTGACGTCACTGTGTGTTGCCTACCTGACCGAAATGCTATACCTAGCGGAGTATATTATTACACTATGATCTAAGTCTAGTTTTCAAGGTGCCATCAAAAGTTCATCGAAGTCAAAACGCTTACATTTCCTGTGGACAAGTAAATCGGTTTTTCTAGACAAGCGTAGTCCATCGTAGGCAGCGTCATTGTTTAACATAAGGCAAGATGGCGGCCAAACACAAGCATGTAAAAGAATAAATCTAGTGGCTCTGTGAGCTGATGATCTCAAAAGTCTTATATCTCCGCCATTAAAAAAAAAAAAAAACAGAATCGACAAAAAAATCCCGAACCCGAACCTGCTGACAAAAAATTTGCCCAAGCTGAAACGGAAACGCTTCACTCGCACTTCGTGCTAGCTTGGTCAAAAAAGCTAAGTACCTATACGAGTAGGTGTAATGTAAAAGCTCTAAAAATCTATCACAATCAGAACACTAGAAATAAGGATAGGATAGCTGTACCGAGATTTAGACTGACTAAGTCAAATAAGTCATTTTTAGGCAACTGTGTTCGTTTTTACAATAAAATCCTGAAAAATATAACAGGGCTCACCGAGGGAAAATTCAAATCACATGTAAAAACTACATTAATGAAAAGAGGATATTATAAGGTTAAGAATTATTTAGAAGACAAAAATGTCTGGAGCCTTCCACTTCCGTCAAGTAGCCACTAGTATTTATAAATATTACCTAGTTGTAAGCCAAAATTTGTGAGACTGTAATTTATTTATTATTTGAAAAGGTAATGCCCCTCAGTTTCTTGCCTGTTCTTCTGAGTAGAGGCCCTTAAAGCGTCAAACACACAGAGGCGGCCTGGCGCGGCGGCTGACAGAGCGGCCAGTTGTATTTCATTGAAATGTATGGGAGTCTTCACACAGGCGCGGCCACCACGCGGCTTGCAGGCGGCTGGCCGCGCGTCGGAAACATTTTTGGGGTTCCGTACCCTAACGTTGTAAACGGAACCATATTATTAAGCTAACGCCCTCTGTCCGTCCCTTCGTCTGATTGCCTGTCCTTCAAAGACAGACGGATGAGTGAGAGACATGAGGTGATGGTCAGTTATCTTTGTTTGAAATAAAAAAACGAGACATTTTTGCACACACAGTCATCTGACCCCAAACTAAGCAAAGCTCGTAATTTGGCTGCCAGAGACTGAAATACGTACATAATATTTTTTTTTTTAAAAGTACTATAATATATATCAAGTTAAGTTTGTGAAAAGATAACTGTAAAAGTTTAGGTAATTACTAATTGCGCAAGACTCTAGTATTGTCTAATTTTCGATACCAACCTTGTACTTTTGTATTTTATTTGGTATGCTGGACGGAACCCTTAGTGCGCGAGCCCGGCTTGCACTTGACCACTTATTACAACAAGCTACGTCAGCCGCGGATACCGCGTAGAAATGGGATTAAACGTTAAAAAAAATAAACTGATAACTGTTAAAAAACATTTTGAATAAAATGTTTAAAATAATTATCATGTTGTTTAAAATTGCTTGGTCGATAAATCAACGTTTCTTTAAATATTTATATTTAGGCATAATATGGCATATTTAGTTTAAATTGTAGTTAAATTTATGTTAATAATAAAATAAAACAAATAATAATAATAATTATAACAACAATTCGAAGACTTTTGTGGCCCAATCAATTAATGATGTACCAATATTCTCATAGATGACGTTAAATTCTAAGAAATGCAAACCGGAAATTGGTTTTATCGATTAACGTTTTGAAGAATATTTTTTAACGATGTTAATGTTATATTTTTTCAACGCGTTAATTTAACTGAATAAAATTATTCATTGCTCATCTCTAGTACCGCGTTGACAAATGGTGAATGACGTTTAATGTTGCCACTTTAGCACTTTTCGGGCTAGATCTAGCATATTTAATGTTGTGTTTTTGTAATAATTTATAAGTTGTCAAAAAAAGCAGATGTCAATCAGCCATGTTGGGAACTTGGGGTGATGGAGTCAAATGAAAGAGTGGTTACTGCGATCTGAGTTTATGCCTGCAGTTTCCTTATATATATACTATCTTACCTAAAACTAATAATAATAATAATAACAACTTAGCTATGTCTAAACCTTACTTACTAGAGAGCCCCTACCTAACTATGAAATATGTACAATCGATGTTAAAACTATTTATCTACTTAAGTATCCTATTACTAAAACTAGTTATTTATTTAAACCTATTTCTAATACAAAAACCTGCAAACTAAAAATCAAACTTATTATTTACAAACATCGCACACGCCGCGACCCGACACATAAATAAACGCGGCTGCTGCCTGCGGCCTTCATTCCGCCGCGAGCCGTCGAGCGTCGTGCGCGTCGTATGCTCCAGCTAACTTCATGTGCTTCGCCACATATGCCCCCTCAAGCGAAGCGTACTCTCGTTTTCACGATGCGTCCAGATCTCGTGACGTAGGGCTTCGCTGAGTCTGCTGGCGGTGCCGGCGCTGTACTTGGTGCAGTCTGGAGCGGCGGTGTCGGCTCGGGCTCGGCTGACTCGACGTCTTCGCTGAGTATGTAGGCAGGCTTCAACCGGTCGATCGACACGTTTGACGTACGCAGCGGGTATTGTAGTTTGAAGTATTTCTCGTGCCGTGCGATAACTTCATAAGGGCCGTCGTATGGTGGTACCAGCGCTCCCCTCACGGTATCATTGCGGACGAAAACGTGACTGCAGGTTTCTAGGTTCTTGTAAACAAATGGTTGTTTACTTGTAGCTCTTCTCTGCTCGGGCGCTAATGACGACATCGTTTCTGTAAGACGGCGCACAAACTCTGCATCTTCAATGTTCGCCTTTGCCGGCACGAAGATATCAGACGGTACACGTAGGGTTGATCCGTAGGTCATCAGAGCGGGGCTGAGATTTGTATCCGCGCAGAGGGCGTTCCGTACGCCGAATAATACGGTGGAAAGTTCGTCGCTCCACCGTGTGCACGTGCCTCTAGCCATGAGTGCGGCCTTTAGCGTGCGGTGCCATCTTTCGATTTTCCCGTTGGATGCAGGATGGTAGGCAGTCGTCTTGATGTGCGCGATGCCGAACTTCTTCATCAGGACGCCGAAAAGAGATGACTGGAACTGCAGTCCTCGGTCTGTAGTCACGCGAAGAGGGCAACCGAATCTTGCTATCCATCCCTCGTAGAAAGCTTTAGCGACTGTTTCTGCGGTAATGTCTCGTACTGGAATCGCCTCGGGCCATCTCGTGCAGCGGTCGATCATAGTGACTAGGTACCGGAACTCGTTCGATATTGGAAGAGGCCCCACTATGTCGAGATGGATTTGTTCGAATCGGGCCGACTTTGGAAACTCGCCGATCGGACTGACTACGTGCCGATGTACTTTTGAACGCTGGCATCCAATGCATGCTCTTGTCCAGGTGCTCACGTCCTTGTTTATTGCAGGCCAGAAGTACTTTGATGTCATTAACTTGCGAGTCGCTCGAACTCCCGGGTGACTGATATCGTGTTGCGCTTTGAATGCTGCGTAACGATAAGCCGTAGGTAGATATGGTCGCACGTTGCCGGTCGATGACTCGCATACTATCGCTCTTGTTACGCCCGGAAACTTTATGTTGTCGAAACGCAAGTTGCGGTTTTTTCTCATTGTTTTCAATTCTTCATCTTTGCCTTGGTCTTGCACTAGTTGTTCTAAGTTGATGCTTGACGTTAGTTGAATTTCTTCAATATTTTCTAGTCGACTCATTGCGTCAGCGGCTTGATTTCTCGCTCCGTCGATGTACTTGATGTTCGAACAAAACTGACTAACGTAGTGTAGTTGCCGTTCTCGCCTTGGAGTGTCGCCACTAGTCGGTGGTTTAGTCAATGCGTACGATAGCGGCTTGTGATCTGTGTAGATCGTTACATCGTTGCCTTCTATGAGTCGTCGCAAGTGTCTCACAGCTGCGTACATAGCTAATAATTCGCGGTCGTACACGCTGTATCTTCGCTGAGTTTCGCTCATTGTTTTGGAGAAAAATGCAAGCGGCTTCCAGACGTTGTTGACTTTCTGCTGGAGGACGGCGCCGAGGCTTCTGTCAGATGCATCAGTAAGGAGACACAAGGTCGCGTTAGGTACCGGGTGTGTCAGCGTAGTGGCATCGATAATGCTTTGGCGGCACTTATCGAATGATTTCTCTGCTTCAGACGTCCACTGTATCGGTGTCTTGTCGTTCTTCTTGCTGTTATGCAGGTACTTGTTGAGCTCGTGTTGATGTTCAGCTTGATGTGGTAGGCAGTCACGGTAGAAGTTGACCATGCCTAGAAATCTTCTCAACTCTTGAACTGTCTTCGGTTTCGGGTACTTTCTGATAGCTTCGATATGATCTTCTGTTGGCTTAATTCCTTCTGCTGTTACTTCGTAGCCCAGGAACTGTATCTTTTCTTTACCAAATTCGCATTTATCGATATTGAGTGAAATGCCAAATTTGTTCAGACGTTCGAGTACTCCTTCTACGTGTCTTCTGTGAAGTTCTGGATTTTTCGAGTGAATAAGAATATCATCCACGAAACAAAAGGCGTGATCGTCGAGTCCTCGCAGTACTTCGTGCATGAAACGTTGAAACGTTTGGCCCGAGTTGCGTAGGCCAAACGTCATGCAAGTAAACTCGAACAGGCCAAATGGAGTGATGATAGCCGTCTTCTCTACGTCTTCTTCTCGATTTGGGATCCAGAAGTAAGCTGTCTTGATATCGAGTTTCGAGAATATGGACTTCTCGTGCAGCTGGTACGTGAAGTCTTGAATGCGTGGAATCGGGTAACGGTCTGGAACAGTGACGGCGTTCAGTCTACGATAGTCTCCGCACACACGTAGTGAGCCATCCTTCTTGTTGACTACGTGCAGTGGACTAGCCCAGGAACTCTTCGATGGTCTGCATATGCCCATGTCGATCATCTTCTCAAACTCAAGTTTTGCTGCCTTATACTTGTCCGGAGGTAGTGGGCGTGGCCTAGCGTAGAGAGGCGGCCCCGTCGTTTCGATATGATGAGTCACGCTGTGTTTCGGTGGAGTCTTCAGTGACATAGGTCGGAGTACGTCTGGATACTTCATCAAAATGTCATGGTAGGTATGATCACGATTTACCATATAGACGGCGGGATCGTGATTGTTGATCTTGATTGCGTCGATATCGATATCGGTTACTTGATCCAGTAACTTTCGTCGGTGCAAGTCAACTATTAGCTTGTGATTTCTCAGAAAATCGGCTCCCAGGATTGAAGTCTTCACGTCTGCTACTACAAACGTCCACCGGAAACTACGCCGCAGCCCTAGGTTGAGATCTAATGTTCGCTCTCCGTAGGTACGTATAGGCGTGTTATTCGCTGCATACAGTTGATACTCCGCTGTAGTTGAGTGCTGCTTCGTTCTGTTTCGTACTGCTAGTACGGATATGTCTGCGCCGGTGTCGACCAGGAAACGTTCTCGTGTGTTCGTATCGATGACGCATAGGCGGTGACTTGCAGAGGGAACATCGACGCCCGCCACGGTCGATGTTATCTTTAGTTTTCCGTCTTCTTCGCTTTGGCACACGGTAACTCACAGCGCCCTGCATTCTCTCCGAATCGATAGTGATACCAACACAGCCCATCTGGATCTCCTGTTCTCCGTCTGGCATCAGCTGGTGTACGTGAGCGTGACTGACATCCTGTGCTTGAGCTGGATAATTGACTTGAACGTAGCTCGGCGATTTCTAGCGACAGTTTTTCAATTTGTTTCGTAAGGAGCTCGAACTGTGTGTATTTCGAAGTGGAACTGGAAACGGCAGTGGTCAAGGTGGCAATACAATTCCCTGTGTGCTTCAACATCTTGTCCGCTATGATATCACGTCGGGGTCACCATTGTTGGGAACTTGGGGTGATGGAGTCAAATGAAAGAGTGGTTACTGCGATCTGAGTTTATGCCTGCAGTTTCCTTATATATATACTATCTTACCTAAAACTAATAATAATAATAATAACAACTTAGCTATGTCTAAACCTTACTTACTAGAGAGCCCCTACCTAACTATGAAATATGTACAATCGATGTTAAAACTATTTATCTACTTAAGTATCCTATTACTAAAACTAGTTATTTATTTAAACCTATTTCTAATACAAAAACCTGCAAACTAAAAATCAAACTTATTATTTACAAACATCGCACACGCCGCGACCCGACACATAAATAAACGCGGCTGCTGCCTGCGGCCTTCATAGGTCTGTTAGAAGATCGGTTAGTTAGCTCGTAGTGTTCGCTTATTTTACGCCCCTCAGTTTCTTGCCTGTTCTTCTGAGGTGAGGTTCCCTTTCCGAACAAGGCGGTCGAGTCATTGTTAATAATAATTTATTTTGTTTTTAACCTTAACTTCAACCGTCCCCGTTAGGGCCCTAGAGCAAGCCCCTTCTGGGCTGCCAGGGCAATTCGACGCCCCTCCCTCGGTGACAGCCCAAGCCGAGGCCGTACCTCAGAGGTGCCCTTGCGCTCGTCGCCCATAGTTTGTAAGCATTTTTGAGGCCCTGCGCCATCTGCGCTTGCCTAATGCCCGGTACGCTGTCGAGGCCTCAGTGGCCAACAGCATAGAGTCATCCAAAAAAAAAAAAAAAAAAAAAAAAAAAAAACCTGCGGCCTTCATTCCGCCGCGAGCCGTCGAGCGTCGTGCGCGTCGTATGCTCCAGCCAACTTCATGTGCTTCGCCACAGCCATCAACTTGCTCTACTTCAGCCAGTAGATATTATTTTAAGAAGATTTTAATGAAGATTCCGACTTTTAACAATTTAATAATAACTTAGTTTTTCGACCGAGCGAGCGTTAGTAAGCGAAGCGTCTATGCTTCGACAAAAGTACTTTCGTATGTCCAAATTCCGTCTTACTAAATAAAAACCTTAGTCTTTGTCTACAGGTCGCATTTCTTAACCGATTCTTTTGAAACTGTGAGTAGGTTCGATGATTTTTTCGAATCATATCTTCGCTATTTTGAAAATTCCAAGAACTGTCTCGACGCAAATAAAATCGGCATAATTATCAAACCTGCTCACAAAATGTTATGAGAATCGGTTGAAAAATGCAACTTGCAGCCGAGACAGACTTAGCCTCGAGCTCTACAGCTTACAGAGCCACTAGCATTAGTTTGTTACATTTTCTGAAATTACTTTTTTAATAAATAAATAAATACTTGGGAAAAGTACTGGTCCTTAAAATAAATATTCAAAACATGCCAACAAACATCAAAACTGAAGTCATGATATCATGCCTCCTACCTTGTTTAACCTATGCATGTCAAACTTGGATATTTACGTCCAACTTAACCTGCCAACGCGGAATAGATAGCGTATGCTCAATATTAAAAAGATGCAAAAAATTCTTTACACAAAAATTAGAGAAACCACCAAAGTGACGAACTAAAATGGGAGCGGGCTGGGCACGTAGCGAGGCTAAAGGACGAGAGATGGACCAACAGGCTAACAACGTGGAAGGGTCCAATCGGCAAACGTCTCAAAGGCAGATCCACATCCACATCCACATGAGATGGGCTGACGAGTACGAGACTAGACTGATAATAATAGCTGGTACCTGCTGGCCGCAAATAGCTCAAGACAGAGACACATGGTATTCTTTAGAGGAGGCCTTCACCTTCACTGGAGGAGGGGTTCAGGCAAACAAACTTCAATATTATTATCTAGAATTAATTGTTTTTTTTTTCAAAAATAAGTGAAATACGTGTAAATAAAATTTTTTTTTCTTATCTTTTTTTTCTCTTTCTTTAAGCTTTGTGTGCATCTTAGTTTTTGCATGGATTAAAAGGCTTTTTATTATATACCTAGTAAAAAAAATTACCTACTTTCAGAGATCAGACCGACTCACCAGAAATACTGAGATTTCTGTAATCCGGCAAGACGAACACCATGCCCAACCTCGTCCGACCGAAATATAACGTGTTCGATTGGGGGATGGTAGTTACGTATCGGTTTGTGGTTTGTCTTCTTGATTTCGTCATTTGTTGTCAACGACAATACATCTTAACTTTGGCAACTTTAGTAACTTAGCCACAGAAATATTGTATAATTTTTTTTTACTGAAAATTTATGTAAGTACTTACCTACATAAAATAACAAAACAACTATATTTATTCGATATGATTAATTTGCGCCGGGGCTGGGTTAATTTTGTATGGATCGTGATCATTCTTCGAAAATCAATTTGTAAGTAATGTATTTGTAATTGCCCGAAATATACCTATGTAAATGCGAACACAAAATGCAGATTTCCCCCGTTAAAAGTGTTTATTTTTTAGTCTCTTTTTTCTAGCACCACTTTTGATGCTAAAATTTGGTATATCTAGCCCGTTCTACCTTGTCCAACTAGGCCTTTTCAAAACCCAATGTGGCAACACTGCTGACGCTTCCGGCCGCCTCTGTCAATGGCCGCGGCAGTGTGTTGTCGCCGCGGCTGGAGCTGCGGCTGACAGTCAGTGACAGTAGGCCGCCTTGTCAGGCCGCCTCTGTCTGTTTGACGCTTTATCCGAACAAGGCGGTCGACTCTATTTAAATAACTTTGACGTTCATAAGTGTATCTTTGATACCTAAATTGAATAAAAACATTTTGACTTTGACTTTGACTTTGAATGCTCAATGTTGATAGCATTCATGTTTTACTCTACATATGGTCCAATAGTTCTCACGCTATTTAAGCTTCTAAAGTTTTTAATATTATAAAATCGAATGTAACTCTCTCTGTAGTAGTCTGCTTGTAGGTTATTTACGGCTAAATAGGTGAACAGGTCTTGATGAAATTTGATAAATAGTTACAGTCACAGAATATGCTCTATTACATAGGTCCAGAAGGATAGTCTTCATACAAAACACCATTTCGAAACATGTCAAATTTATTTTGGTACCATATTAAAAACTTTTTTTCTATACGTGATGAACTTGCCATTAAAAGAGGTTACCCGATTTAGTTGGGTAAATTATATAACGATCAGAGTTTAAAAGACCGGAAACAAAGTATTAGGCCAGCTTAGGCCAGAGCTAAACTACACACAAAGTCTTACCCAGATCCATTCATGACACTATACTGCAAACGAATATTATAGATTGTATGTAAACCTTAACTAAAATCAGAGTAGGTAAAAGGTAAGAATTTACGAATTTGAGTTAAAATCAATAGTAATCCCTTAATCTTATTTACACATAAATTTACACATTATCATTATTTACATCACACATTTAAGTTATTTTTTCGGCAATAAAATTATATTACATTTACATAAAAATAAAACTGACGCCTGCTTGTCACGATATTTCACTGTTACGTATCTTTCTATCTTGCGAAGGTGCACAGAGCAAATTGTTGAAAGGTGACGAAGTTTCCACTAATTTTCATTTTTACTTTGGCGAATTATGTCCATTTTGTCCACTGATCGGCTAAACAGGATCCTTAAGAAACCTAAAGATAATTTATTGGGAAAATATAAAAATACCTTGTGGCAACACTTTTTTCAGGAACTTTTCGCTTTGTTGACATTAAGAATTAATTGCAATTATTAGCTTTTTAAAGCACATGAAAATATATTCAAGACTTACGGATGATATGTGACGTTGCCTTTTTTTACTGTTTTGGATATTCTGAAATTTCAGCATGAGTGGACTACACAGTTCACCATTTTTATTGGTTAGTGGGGAGACGTAACCGCTACTGGATGACATCGAAGACTGACTAGTGAACTGGTTGACTTTCAATGGTTTGGTTTACTTTTTTTGGAATCATTATTTTTGACCGATTAGGGGTCTTTCCTGTCTATGGTTACAGTATATCACGAGGAACGAATAAACAACGAACGATCGCGGGTAGCAGCTAGTATGAAATAAAGTTCTACTAAACTTAGTAATTAATTAATAACCAATAATTGTATCTCTTATTTTCTTTTACCAGAGTTAGAGTTATCAACGTGGTTGGCAATGGCCAGGCGTCTTAAGAGGCCCGCGACGCTCTGAAATTTCCATACAAACGCGCTACTCAAATTTCTTGAAAACCATTTGTCATATTATGATGAAATTTAGCATGTACAATTCAATTAACAATATCGATGACGGAAATTTCAATTGGCGTAAGGGACAAAGTACGACTTTTCAGGAGAGCCAAAAAACGATTTTTTTTATGACTTTTTTTTAAAAATCAGTTCTAACTTTTGTTGTCTTTGGTCTACGGCGATTTCGTCTAAGAAGCTTAGTCTTAATTTTTAATGATCTTTTTAATGGTTTTAGTTAAAATGAGCTATAACGAATAGTTTAGGAGATTTTGCTCCTTACGCCCTATCAATTTTACCAACTTTTTCCCTTACGACTCAACAAAATAATTGGATTTGCAAAATCAAGAGGTCGTAAGTCCATTGTGTTTTACTCCAAAGCAGTCGTATAAGCGTTTTTATATTCAAGAAATTCGATTTATGTGAGGCGTAAAGTAAATTATGTTTAAAATTTTGGGTAGTATCTAGTACAGATTTATTGTAAAATTTTGAATTAATTGTGACTGTTCCTCACGGAACGCGTATTTTGTGTGTATAAACATTATATTATAGTGTATACACACTGTTATAGATATTTATATTTTATTAATATAATATATTAGATTATTTATGTATATCATATAATAATATTTATATTAACATATATTATTACTGTTTGAAAACTTCGCACCCAATCACGCCTAGACAATAGACGCCAATTCTTAGAGTATCTAGCTCCCAAAAATATTTAAATAATTGTTCTCGTCTTGCTTCAGGTATATCGTAACATCCCCTAGTACATTTGCCTTTCTCACAGGGATTTTTTTTTATCGTTTTCTCTACTTTAGGGTTTCCCGATCGAGTTGTGTAGCATTTTTCGCTATCTTTATGTATCTTTATGTGTTTTTATGCCTAGTTAAGTTCTGTTACAATTGAAAATGCATTTATTTTAATACAGTAATGTAATGTTAATAAAAGTTATATGCACACACTACACATGTATTGAAGTCCTAACAAAAATATAACTATTATATATAGGATTTTAGTCGGTCTGGCCAAGAATCTATGGATTTACAGACTGTTTCCATGGGAAATTTAGCCACTGCTTGCTTCAAAGATTTCTTAAGTGACTCTATATGTCGGCGTGTCGTTTAGAGCAGGCCATGCCCTATAAAACTGATAATAATTTGTAGTCCAGGGGGTTTAGATCTGGGCTAGAGGAGGGCCAGTTTTTAGCCAAGTCCGGAACGTTGGCTTCCAGCCAGGCTTGGGTAGTTCGCGCCTTGTGACCAGGTGCAGTCTTGTTGGAAATTCCACGGTAGATTTTTAAAAAGTGTATTGTTAAGGGGTTTTACAACACCGTCTAAGACGGTCTATTGATACACTTTGGCTGAAGTTTTCACCCCCTTTTCCCAAAAATGAAGCTTTGTGACGCCGTGATAGGATACCCCCCACCAAACCATGACTGACGCAGGATGATGACCACGCTGTAACTTTCCGACCACTTCCGTAGCTTCTTTACAGCTGTGAGCGTACATTTTGTCGTTTTGCTTATTTTTTTTTTGCTCTTCTATCGTGAATTTTTTTTCGTCGGTAAAAAGGATATTTCTGTAACTTTCACCTGCATAACGGGATAGAAGACGTTTTGATCTATCCACTCTCTTTAACTGCAGCGATTGATTAAGGGCATGTCCTGTATATCGGCGATTTGCACCAAGATTTTTTGTTTCCTCATTGGGTTTCGGCAAGTTCTGGCTTTAACAGCATTACCAGCCTTAGTAGTTCTCATCGCACGTGGCCGCCCCTATCTTTTATGGTCTTCAACAGAGGAAGTGTCGGTATATCTGTCGATACTACGATATACGAACATACGACTGATACCAAGATTTTGAACAGTCTTAAAAATGACCGACGGTTCCATACCCACTTTGCGCAATGCAATCACTGCAATCCTGTTTTTTTTAACACCCCATTTCATGTTGTAAATTTAGTAATAATCACGAAAAATATATGTGAAATGGTGGGAAATTGATTGTAGTTTTCGCCATAATAAACGCATTCCAAATTTAAATGCAGAATAAAAAAAACGAAGGAGTTTGTATTGTAACAATATTTATGGCCAGACTAGTTTTATCTATATTTATTAGATTATATATCTATATTTATTAGATTATATATCTATATTCTTTACCTTTTCTAAACTTACTTTGGTTCTTATGCTTAATTCGTTGTTGGACCGAAGTTTTTTCTGTAGTTTTCTTTACTTTCTTTCGTTTCTTTCTTCTCTCATCTTCTTCACTTGTATCTTTTTCTGAATCAGCAGACTCTGATTCTGATTTTCCACTTCACAGACCAGGGGGGCTATTCCTGTGCGTGAGATGAGATGAGATTTTATCTTGGTCACTCTCACACATATGACGTTTCAAACGAGAGCAACAAGGATGAGAAAAAGTGAGATGAAAATCTCAAATCTCCGAATAGGGTCCCTGAACTTCCGCCGGAAAAATCTCCTTCCCCCTCGGAAACAAAATCGATGAATGATTTATTTTTCTTTGCTTTGCGGTTTTCACGTTCTTTCTTGTAGTTAGATAGCCCGGCAGCTAGAGCTTATAATTTTCCAGTGAGGACCTTTTCTTTTTCACCAGATGAATCAAATGAATGTGCTGGTTCTTGTAACCTGGACTTTGTCGTAATTTTTTTTGTAGAAGATTTACCTGAATTGTGTGTGCTGGTTTTCCAAACAAGGAGTTCGTCGCTAAGTATGAAATTTTTTTCTTTTTTATTTGATGGCAAGTCCATCTAGTAGTCGTGGCGGCAGCGGGCGGCTTCGAGCCGATGACTGGCGAACTTCACGTTACTTGTTCAAGGACAAGCAACAAATAGCGTGGCTACTACTTCCGCTGTATCAAAATTGATGCGTGCGCGGTAATTTTAAATCGAAATGACGTTTGTAGACCCAAGTCTCGTTATAAGGACATACTGGGGACTTAGTTTTTTATTAGATGTTTTTTTTAAGTCTTCAGACTTACTTTAAGCTACTGTGATTTTGTACAGTTTGGATTTTATTTGAGGTCATAAAGGACATCAAAGAAAAGTGTGTCCCTTAAAACCATGAGCTATAAATCCAGCACAATTTTTCCGAAAGTCGTAAAGGTCAAAATGACAAAACTGTTAAAAATTCACCACTAAATATTTTTTGGAAAGCCCTTACGTCACACATTAAAACCAAAATGTTACTTAAAGCATTTTTTTGAGTAAATATTTGATCTAAGCCTAAAAAAAGTTGGGGAGTAACGGACATTTTTTTTTGAGATAGAGAGATTTCAAATATACCATTCGAAAGAGCGGAAAAAACTGAGTATAGTGGCATTCATAACTCATTTTCGACCAAATGTCCCTTACGCCAATTGAAATTTCCGTCATCGATATCTCCGCCCTTATGTTCTTGGTTTTTTTAAAAACGTTCTCAAGCTAAAATAGAGCTATGAAAAATATCCGCATTTTTAAGGGGTCACTTTTGACTGATTTATTCAATAGGTAGACAAAGCAAATCAAAAATTCCATTACATAGGGAGGTTGTCTACATCATTAGCTGTTAAATGAATCCATAATACAAGGGAAATTCTTAGTTATTATGGAATGATTACAGAAGTAAAAAAGTAATAAAAAAAATTGAAATTGTACTTTGTCACTCTGTAGGTAAGTTTAGAGGCTCGTCAGTATCATTACTCTTTCTCTTCGCTTGTCTTCTTTTTCTAAACGAAATGGCTATAGAACACCTTAAGCCAATGCGAAGTTAGTCTAAAGTGGTCGCCAGACTCTTAAGACCATCTGGGACCTGGGACCCTACTCAAAAGATTCTGACGGCCACTTCGCTTGTCTTAGATTGTTCTCGAAGAAATGGTATTATCTTATGACGTTAGGCTTAGTGGGTCTTCAGGACGACTGGAGTTTAGCCAGGCACAAGTTTTAAAATCGTTATCTCTACATACATACATACATACATATCATCACGTCTTTTACCTGGCAGAGGTGTAATACAACACCCACACTTCGACGGACGATATTCAGTCCCAAATGTGATAGGGGGTGAGCCTGTCGCCATACACCGGGCTCCAATCATGTAGCAGATGACATACAATACGCACATATGCTCACACAATGAATAAATTGGTGCGTGCCGTCGGCTGGCTTTATTATGACACAGGATCAAGCTAAAAAACCGTTTTGAAAACGGCCCAACCATTTTCAAAGCGGTTTTGTTTTGCTTAAAGAACCGTTTTACCCCTATTCATAACGGTTTTTTTAGCTTAACCCTGAGCAAAAACAAACATTCATAGTAACATACACAATTTCGCTTTAAAACAAGTAGCTAGCGGATGGAGTCGACATTAACATTAAGCAATCATTTTCTGGTTATGTTTTTAACAAAACATAACCAGAAAATGATTGCTAAAATGATTGCCTATAATTGCTTAATTGCTTATTTACATTATTTATTACATTAAAAATTATAATAATTCTAGTTTTGTTTTTAAACCTAAGAAACCTATGAAAGTATAGTTAATCCTGTGACGGAAAAGTTACGCCTCCTTTATTATATCCGGCAGCTTTAACACCTTTATGGGCGGCAATAACGGAAATCGAACGTATTTTCCGCTAAATAGCTACTTTTGAGGACTGACTTACCGCTAAAATTTCCGGCTAAATTTAGTAACACATGGGATAAAAAAGGATAGGTAGACTTTGACTTTGCTTAGCAATGGGATGAAATCGCTAAAATTTAAATAAATACGTTGGTTAAAAAAAAAAAAAAAGCTCATAAATTTTAGCCTGGTTATGAGTTATGACACCCCAAATGTGATGAAGAATCAAACGACGCCAAAAATCGCGTTCTAAAACCTGTTCAGTTATAGGCAAATCATTTTGGATGATTTTTAAATCCCGGGATTTCTGAAGGAGTATCCTCTCCATGTAACTCATTTGGTTTGGGTAGGTAGGTACTTTACCTATTTCGATATTTAATGCTTATGAGAAGTGAAGTGTGTTTTGTTGTTTGTTGTGTTTTTATTGTGTCAAAATTTTGGTCTCTATAATGTTAATGTACTGCACTAAAGTTATAAAATGTCATTACATGACGTGATTGTACCTACCGTATAACATTCAAAGTATAATTACGATATATTTAATTTGTAAAATACTTACCATACAATAAATAAATACAAGAAATAACCAGTTTAAATTTAAATGAATATTACCGAAATATAGCGATCTATCAACGCCATTGAGTTTTAGAAGGAAAAAAGTAACGAAATTAAATACCGCTTTTTAATATCAATTTTAGTTGCGTTCGGTCCTTCTTGATTTGTACAAGCGTTAACAACTCCCAGTTTTATTGCCACTAATACGAGTTTTTTGCTTGTAGCGATTTTATTTGTACCTAGATATTTATACATAAAATATATTTTATGGCAACATTAAAAATATAGACTGTTTTGCTTCCTGAGAATTGAAGTACGTAAATAAAACGTTTATTTTCAAATTGTAAATGAAATTTAAAAAATACAATACATAACATTTCCCGAAGGAGCTGACAGAGGTGTAGCACCCACACTTCAACGGACTATATTCAGTTCCAAATCTGATAAGGGGGCGAGAACAAAGCAATCATTTATCACGATATTGACACTACATAAAACCACTTTAAGAAAACACTACCCCTCAAGCTAATAAATGTTCAAATAGCTTCGGAAAATTAAGAAAGAGACAATAGACTTCAAAATTATTTCTAGGCTATGCAACGTTTATTCTAAGAGGGTAGATAAGCAGAGAGGAGGTCTTATCGCTGCACAAAAAAAAGTTAAAAGGCTCACAAACGCTGTCTTACTAGATTTTCGTTAAATTTATTATACATTCGGTTAATATTTTAAAGCGTAATTTAATATCTAAAAATTAACTAATTTCCACTTGTATTGTTTGAAAATAAAGGGTAAATTATGTTAATAATAAAGCTCAGCTCGTATACTTAGGTACAGTCATGAACTTTTGAACACCCTTTTAGAAATAAGTAATAGAAAAAAAATTGCTCTAGCGTGCTGGTCAGATAGAAAAGACGTACCTGTTATTATTATTTTTTTATGTAGAATAGGTCGGCGTTTGACCACCAACTCGCCTGATGTTAAGCGACGTTGTGGTCTAAGATGGAGCACGACGACCTATAAGGTACTTATTCACTCTAGCCTTGAAGTTTTGTAGAGTGAAGAAGTACAAAGACGGCAGTTGAGTGAGGCGCTACAAGTGCCTCCCCCGCGGGTTCCCGCCTTGTCGTGGCGGGGGGGCTTAGTAGCCGTGGCTTAGGCAACCACGGTGAAGCCAAGAGGAATCTGAGGTGGGGCCGCTTCCTGGGGCTTTTAGCCCAAAGCCCACATTGAAGCGGCCTAAGTAGGGTGTGGGTCTGTATGGGCAGACCCACAACTGAGGCGGGGTGCGGTGTCGCGTGTGCGACACTGCAACCGAAGGCTGGGGGCCGCGGCGGGAGAGGACTGTTGGTGTGTCGTTGCCACTTTCCCTACCTTCCGCGGCCCAAGCGGGGTCGCCACCGTTTTGATGGCGGACGCGGTGGGGCCGCAGAGGAAGAGGCGTGTCGGTGTATCGTTGCCGCTCTCCCTATCCTCTGCGGCCGAAGTGGCAGGCGGCGGGGCCACTCATCTGACCCGTCGCATGGGGACCATGGGCGCCTAGGCACGGGTGCTGGTTGGCGCCCACGGGCAAAATAATAATTGGTCCCCGAGGAGGTGGATGATGACGATGTGTCTGGTGTTCGACACATCGTCATCGAGAGGGAGAGAGCGCAAGCTCGAGGAGGTGCTCGAAGGAGCTGGCGCTGTCGGGGCTGCGGAGGAGTCCGGAAGCGTACCCGTTGCCCCGACATTTTGCGCCGAGGTGGAACACCCTTGGGTTTTTAGTGGGTAGGCCGTCAGTGGCGGGATTCCCACATAACCACTCTGTGCCCGCACCCGGGGCTGTTGGTGGTATCCATAAAGGATTTTCCCAAGGTGAAAAAAAAAAAAAAAAAAAAAAAGGCGCTACAAGTGCGCTACTGCTCAGACCCGTCTTCGGTTTTGTTTGAAAGTAGGTACATTGAAGGGACACTGCGTCTGCATCCCGCCCGTATCGCGTCCGCGTTTTACGGTTTTTCAGTCTGTCTTGCCCCTAAGAAGTTCTGTCTTCTGTCACTCTCCAATCACTTGGGTACCGATAAGGCCGTCAGCTACTTTACCAGTTTTTAAGCGGGATAATAATTTTGTTTACAAAACTATACAAAAACTAGCTGCGTTCTGCGTTTAAAACCCTGTTTACTATTCCAGAATATAATCTATCCCTGTGTTAAATTTTATCCAGATCTGTTCAGCAGTTCTGGCGCGATTGAATAACAAACTCTCATCTATCCATTCATCAATCCATCCAAAGAAATTCGTATTTAAAAAAATAATTTAGTGTAATTATTGTGATGTGAAGAATACTGTTTTTTTTTGTTTTCTCTGATTTTTTTCTGGCGTGAACAATAGAGAGTTTACCATACTTTAACAACTATTTTTTACCGAATGCGCAAGAAGGAGGGTTATGTTTCTAGAGTGTATGGATGTATGTAAGTGTGTATTTAGGTATGTATTATATGTACGAGGTTTCTTTGGCATGCCCTAAAGCCTAAACAGCTTGATGGATATCGACATGAGAGGTGTCATTTGAATCGTTTTGAGTGACAGTGACAAAAGGTAGTAACATTTTAGTTATAATAGACAATTATCTGAATTTTAAAAATGTCAGACTACATTTCGCAGTCGAGTTTTTATGTTTACCTTTTATTAGTGATTTTAAAAATTATACTTGTTCATTCAACCTTCGCAGGCGACTGTACTTCCATTCGCGTGGCTAAACCTAATTCAGGGTCTAGATAAGATTAGACCTGTAACTTACTGCGGGAGCCAAATAAGCTATTGTTAGAATATGACAATATAGTACATTAAGCTACAATAGGGGCCAAAAATGTCAACGGCTCAGCTAAAATCCAGATCCACCAACCTTGAATCTTATAAACTAATCCAATTTATTTTAATTTAATCTTGATTTCATTTTTACTTATTTTAATTTTAATGTTGTTCTAATTTTAACCTAATTTTTTATTCATTTTAGTTTATTTTAATTCTGACTTTCAACTTATGTGTGTTAAATTGATTTATTAATATCTAATCAAACAATGTACATTAACGATAATTCCATGTTGTCAGCGCAGATCAATTATAATTATAACATGTATGCTCTGTTCTCAGGGCACCCAAGATACAGGCCTAGCCTAGTTTGGGGCCCACCGATTTTTCTGGGTTTTTCTCTGTACATACTCGTTCGTATCTATTGAAAATTTGCTATGTGCTGTATTTTTTGGAATATAAAAATGTATTATATTAAAAAAGAAGCAAATATTATAAATGCGAAATTGAGTTTGTACGTTAATTTGTTTGATTGAATGTTTGTTACGCTTTTACGCCGTAAGGTGCCATTCCGCGCCCGACTGCAGACGGCAGCAGCAGACGACGACACTTCTGGTTTGTAGGTGTTTGTCTAAGATACGTTGCGCAGCGAGCGACATGAAGCTAGCTGCATCTGCCGCTAGCTTCATGTCGCTCGCTGCGCAACGCATAGCAATCAGAAAGAAAATACAGTTATTTCTAGCTTTAACTAGTTTATTATTCGTATATTTATAATGTTAAATCCCAATATGGTGCCGCCCGTTGCCAAAATGCCATTCATGGCCAGGTTAGTTAAATAGCGACTAGCTTAAGGGCATCTCTACGGTACAGACCGCGGCTTTTTGAATACATTGAATACTTACTAGTTTTTAACCCCCAACTCGAAAACGACGGGGTGTTATAAGTTTGATGTGTCTGTGTGTGTATGTCTGTGGCATTGTAGCTCCTAAACGGGTGAACCGATTTTGATTTTGTTAGTTTTTGTTTGAAAGGTGAATTGGTCGGGAGTGTTCTTAGCTATGTTTGATGAAAATCGGTGTTAATGAAAATCGGTGTCGGGGGTTTTTTAATTTATTATTACTTGTTTGAGAGTGCTTATCCCGTGACCTCAAACCGTAACAGTAAGAAGCACTTAGTTATAAAGATTTTTAATTTATTAATACTTGTTTGAGAGTGCTTATCCCGTCACCTCAAACCGTAACAATAAGAAGCACTTAGTTATAAAGATTTTTAATTTATTAATACTTGTTTGAGAGTGCTTATCCCGTGACCTCAAACCGTAACAATAAGAAGCACTTAGTTATAAAGATTTTTAATTTATTAATACTTGTTTGAGCCTGCTTCTCCCGTGACCTCAAACCGTAACAATAAGAAACACTTGGTTATAAAGATTTTTAATACTTGTTTGAGAGTGCTTATCCCGTGACCTCAAACCGTAACAATAAGAAGCACTTAGTTATAAAGATTTTTAATTTATTAATACTTGTTTGAGCCTGCTTCTCCCGTGACCTCAAACCGTAACAATAAGAAACACTTGGTTATAAAGATTTTTAATACTTGTTTGAGAGTGCTTATCCCGTGACCTCAAACCGTAACAATAACAAATAACAATAACAATAACACTTAGTTATAAAGATTTTTAATTTATTAATACTTGTTTGAGACTGCTTATCCTGTGACCTCAAACCGTAACAGTAAGAAGCACTTAGTCATAAAGATTTTTAATTTATTAATACTTGTTTGAGAGTGCTTATCCCGTGACCTCAAACCGTAACAATAAGAACCACTTAGTTATAAAGATTCAGCAGTAAATCCACTTACGACTAAATCCTCTATTTATCAAACAATAATTTCCTTTTTCAATATAAAATCATAGACTTAGAGTGTGGGCGACGTTAGTTGCAAAAATTCTAAAATGAAAGGTAAATTCTAAAAAAAATCTGAAATAAACGTCATTTTGGAATAATCTCATGTTACAACTATACTTTTTAATAAGGTAGGTACATTATCTGTGGATATTGACATAAATAACTTTGGAATAAAGGTAAACATATTAAAAAAACAACCCCCGACAAGCTAAGAACACTCACATATCACATTTAATTCACATATCAAAAAAAAAAAAAAAAACAAAACGGATCACCCGTTCGGGAGCTACGAAGTCATAGAGGCACACACATCTACATACACACAGACACGTCAAACTTATGACGCCCCGTCGCTTTTGCGTCGGGTTCAAATCAGAAAAACCCCTTCCCTTTATGGAAGGTGGTAAATTATTAGCTCTTAAATTATTCCACATTAATGGGGAAATTACAAATACGATGGTTGGTTCAAAGTAAACAAAAAGTTTAACCCTATTTTTCTAATCCTAATCCAAACCCTATAAATAATAATACCTAACTATTATTAAAAAAGCGAAAGTGAGCTTATTTCGTTACGCTTTCACGCGTTATTAAGACTAAATTAAACGTGTCAATCTGTCCATCGGAAAGTTGTCTGAAAGAAGTCGCTTATTGCAATAAGGCCACCCATGTACTGCCGTAACATATATATATATATATTATTGTTGGTGTGCAATCTAGTTTACTAAATGATTAATTTTTTTTAGTCAAATTATTTCCGTGGCACGTAGGAATAACTGAACAACTCGACTTGCATGATTTTTTTTTTATTGGCTTAAACGCTTCCTTCGTATGCGCTTTACTATGTATAAAAAAATCAGCCCGAAATATACAATAGTTTTAGAGCAATCGCGTTTTGTACATCTCGACACCCTTGCATTTTATGGTGTTTTACTTGATAAAACGACTTATCAAGTGTGTGTTTGCTTACTAATATTGACATCTTGAATTATCAACATCAACACATGTTCAAAATATTGAAGATCTCGACTTATACACCTAAGCCTTTTCTGCAAAAATTAATTTTAACTTGACAAATTGAGATGTCAAGCATAAGTTTGTGTATGAATAATTGTCATCTTGATTTATCAACTTACACTCACATCCAAAATACTGGATATCTCGACTTATACACATAGCCTGTTTCTGCCTCCATTGACAAATCGAGATGTCAAGTTATGGCAAGCCAAATATGTTTGATTAAAAAGTGACATTATCACATGTTCACTTTTACCTTTGCCGTGGTGATTTAGTTTTCATCTGCAATAGCAAGATATCAAGTTGTTATCTACCCGAGCTGGATATTTTTTATGTACCTACTGGAGCCTAAACGCCAACAAACATGCCATGCAACAACGTGAAGTAAATATAAAAAAGTATATTATAATGCTGTATATTATTGGTGACTATTACTATCATTGGTGTACTATGTACCTACCTACATGCATACTTACACAAAAGATTCAAATCAATACAGGGTTGATTGATAGCGGGGTGCAAAGCCGTAAAGAGACGCTAGCATAGATCATTTAGACCCTTTAGAGCCATGGTTGTCTAAGACGAAGTCTGACAATTTTTTAAATCTGTGTTTTAAGGTTTTTGGGGAAAAACACCAATGATGGCCAATCAGAATAAGAAGTTCCTTTTTTTTTCACTTTATTTAATTAAAATAATAGTCATAGCACCGCGAGAATCCAACTAGAAAAGAAAGGTAAACCATTTAGAGTAGGAAAGGGTGTCAGACATGGAGACCCTCTACCTCCAAAACTATTCTCAGCGGTTGTCGAAACAATCTTTAGGAGACTTAACTGGGAAAACCTCGGAATCACTGTCGACCGAGTCTCCCTACCACAATCGAGGTTCGCAGATGATATTTATATAATGTTATTTGCTGAAACACCTAAAAACATATAGCAAATGATACTTGAACTAGCGGATGAAAGTGAGAAGAAAGGTTTAAAGTTGAACCCAAAGAAAACAAAGGTAAGGACAAATGGGAAGAAAACCACCATACATCTAGGAAATAACCAAATTGATTACACTGATGAATATATCTACCTGAGACAGCTAATAACACAAGAGGTCCCTATACACAAAGAAATTGACAGAAGAATAACAAATGGCTGAAAGAAGCCATGGAAGATAAAACTCTTCACATTATAGTAAAGAAAAAACTTTTCAACACCTGCGTAATACCTGTTTTAATGTAAAATCAGAAGACTCAAATGGCAATGGGCAGGGCATATGATAAGAGGCCAAGAGAAATGAAGCAAAATTGTGACACGATGGTGCCCTAGGAAAAGGAAAAGGGGCAGACCACAGAAAAGGTGGGATGATGACATTAGACAGGTAGCAGGAGTAACTTGGAATAGAGTGGCCCAAGATAGACAGGAATGAAAAAGGTTGGAGGAGATCTTTGCCGATTGGCAAACAGACCTACAAAAAATTATTAAGTATTAGAATAGATTAAGATTAGTTTAACTACCAAAATATACTTGTAAATCCACACTCATAGTTTTTAGTTCTTCATACTTTGTAAATAGATACTAAGTTGGTCTGAATAAAGGGTTTTATTATTATTTATTAGTATTATTATTGATCGAAGTAATGTGTAAGCAATCTAACAAAACATGTATTAAGCATGTGTGTCATCAGACATTTTTACAGATTTTTTACAGCCACTTAAGATTACGAAAATTTTCAAAGATTTTTTAAAAAGTTTTTTTGAAGTCGTTTAAAATAATAATTAGAAAAGCTTTTTAAATAAGACCTTTATAAGTAGGTATTTATGTCTTGTAGTGTGTTTGATTAATATTTTCTTATTTGTAGAACTCAACGATTGCCAACTGTTGATTTCTCGGGATAATAAGTCTAGCCTATGTGTTAATTTAGTGTATACTCTAAATAATTCATTTTAATTAGATACAAATGCGTTTTCATTGTGTTTTTCCCATATGTTTAAAAAATAATTTTAATAAGTTAGTGAAAATAGTTTTTAGATTATGTAAATGAGCGTATAATTCTAAAAAAAATATATTTTAAATACTAAGACTTTTTTTACATTTTGCATTATATGCTGAAAAGTAAGATATATCTTGTAAAGTAGTAATAATTACTTGACAAACTATATCTGTTTGAAGTTGTCATTGGTTTACTAATGAGAAATAATGCTTTTTCCATTGAAATAACTAAGGTAACCGATAAAAATGATCCGTACTCAGATGGTGAATAACTGGATAAATGTCCTTAGAAGCCAAAACTTGGTCTACAAGTCGAGTTATCAACTTATTCAAGGCATTTCAGCTGTTTGACAAGTCTATTATTATGTAAACTATAAGTTGTTTCGTTAAATTCTTGAAACCATACGAAAGAGGGCCTCAAGTAACCCTCAAAATAACTTTGACATCATCGTTTAACTAACTTACCGACTAAACATAAAATGTCAAACTTTAAAATGGCTGCCCTGAAAAATTGATGTTTTTGCGATGTTCAGTTATTCCTGCGTGCCACGGATTTAATTCAATAATTTTTTTATTTATTTCATTACATTTGCATCGTCTACATCCCAATCCGTGGCAGATACGTAACGTAAAGCAACGTAATCCGTCCGGTGTGACGGCTTGCTAAGCGTTGTGATTTATTACTGTTTGCTGGCGTGATTTGTTTACTTTACTTTGATATCATATTCGTTTCAATTTATTACTTAATTCTCATAAAACAATGAAAACTAACCCCTTTAAAAATTAAACATAGAGCCTGCCAACCTTTATCTCTGAATTGAACGCGGACTTCTCAAAGATACACTTTGGCCGAGGCTTTTGACGGGAACCGAAAAGGTGTTGTCGTAATTTGTCGATTGTTTAAGTGTTACAGTAATAATGGTGGATTATTAACCTTTAACGGTTCGTGCATGAATGTGGGCAAATAATTCAAACATTACGAAATGTGACTTTTTGTGTTCTCTACAAAACAATCAGTAAAATATCCATTAATGTACTAAAATGGGAAAACGGGAGGGATTCATCATCATCATCATCACCTTATCATCATCACTCCATCATCTGTAAAAAACTTAGCTAGACTCTGGCAAATGCACAAGACGCGCGACGTCAAATTCCCCTAAAAGAGAAGCAAAAAAAAAAGATGAGGTCAACTGCGTCTGTGGGACAATTGCGTCTTTCGAGAATTACTGACAAACCCTTCACAAATTAGGCAACTAACGCTATTGTACAGAATATTGAAACTAAAGATAGAAAAAAAGATGTTGGTGGCCTAATATGTGAAGGGTTTGCAAGTAATTCTTGACAGACGCAATTGCCTTCAGACGCATTTTCCAGTTGACACTTATGAACGATCCCTGCAACATAGTGCAGCGTACTCTCCGCGCAAGAAATTCAGCACATTATCCGTCGCGCGGAAATGTCCAAAAGTTCCCTGAAAAGGTTAAATAAACTTACCATTAATTTAGCTCTTTAGAAAATCGTTAAATAAAACGTATCCTACAAAATGAAGAGTAAAGAAGTCGACCCTTGAGCCGGCTCCTTTGAAGATAGGCCTGTGGTTTATCTACAGCATAATTAATACAATTAACCCTTTGCATCCCCTATAGGGCCTTTTTATATGCTATAGGGTCTTTTACGAAATACCTTTGTGAAGGTGCTGGTAGGGTTGCCACCTTTTTGTGTATTTATTTTAATCGTTTAAAAAAAGTCACTTTTCACGTTGAGTGTTAAAACGTCGCTCGCATGCCAAAACGACGCTCAATTGAATCTCGATTTAAAACATTCAGGGGCTATTCCTGCGCGTGAGATGAGATGAGATTTTATCTTGTTCACCCTCACACCAATGACGTTTCAAACGAGAGCAACAAAGACGAAAAAAGGTGAGATGACAATCTCAAATCTCCGTATATTTAATCAGGTATATTTACTAAAAATATGTTTTGTTAAAGAGTTTTCAAAAAAAGGCTTTAGGTTTAATGTGAACTGCATGACTCGTCAATAAATTGGATATCAAATATTTCGAAAATGGAGTGTAATTTGAATCATGACAGACCATGGACGTAACATACTTGACAGACAGACAGACTGACAGAGATGCAATCCTACTAAAATTATAAACGCGAAAGTTTGTAAGAATGGATTCTTTCACGCCAGAACGGCTTAACAGATCTGGATGAAATTTGACACAGAAATAGATTATAGTTTAGAATAGCACATACGATACTTTTTACCGCGGGGCGCAGCTAGTAAATACAAATGAACATAGACCTTCTTTTTGGAAGTCGAATAAAAACTAATATTTGTGTAAAGCCCTATTTTGTGGTCAAGTCAGAGGCAACCCTACGCCTAAGGCCGTTTTTAATCGTACGCCCTCTCAATTATTTAAGCCTTTTTCGCTTACCGCCAAATTAAGTGCTATAATATTTTGCTGTTATTGTCTACTTGTTAATATTTTTGTTGCTTTTTAATACAGTCAAGTGAGACGGTTTATGTACTTCATTATTGGGTAGGGTTTTTTAGGAGTGTTTTTAATTGCGACCGAAGCGAAGGGTCTTAAGGCGGAGATTGACTAAAGCTGAACCTCGTATCGTATCGAGTACGCGTATCTTTTTGCCGTATCAACTCAACGAGTTGAGTCGCTTACCGCGAGCTTGTCGGCTTCTTGACTCGTAGTTTGAAGCGAGCGCGCTTCAAAGGGTTAGTGAACAAACCGAGCCGATGATAGCCTAGTTGGAGAAGGTCCGCCTCTCAAGCCAAAGGAAGAAAAAAGAGCGGGTTCAAACCCAGCCGACGGCACGCGCTAATTTGTTCATTGTGTGAATATTGGTGCGTATTGTATGTCATCTGCTACATGACTGGAGCCCGGTGTGCGGCGTCAGCCTCGCCCTCTGTTACATTTGGGAGTGAATAACGTCGGGTGAAGTGTGGCTGTTGTCCTCATCTCTGCCAGCCCAATCGGGGGTAAAGCGCGACGATATATAAACAAACCGACAGGCTGACATGCGAGCGGCGAGCGGCTTGGTTCGTTAAATTGATACGACGAATTGATACGCAAACAAGATACAGTCAGTATCCGGCTTTAGATAGGATAATAATAAATGTGGTGCTTTTGTATATTTTATATTATTATATTTGTTCGAAGATAACTTGAGTACCGTAGATCTAATCTTCGTGAGATTTTGTAGGTAAGTAATTTGTGCAATATTTTTTAAATGTTTGATTTGGTTAGATCCAAATCTTAAGAAGAATTGTGAAGATATATGTATGTATTATAGAAAACCTAACAGGGTTGTGAAGACTAAATTCAAGACGATTGTCCATAGGCGGTTTTTATAATTCTATACATCGTGCAGCCGCTCTTTGCGGCCCGCATGCGGTCCGCGCCCCCAAGCATTATACTAGTTTATTTGCCTACTATTTATCGTACCACTAAAACCACAACAATCGGCAAATAAGTACCTAATCCAGCTTTGGGGTAACATTTTCACAAATTTCCCTAAAAGGATTAGCACCAATAAAACGTGACCAGAAAACTAAACTTGACAAATTATTCCACAAAAAAACAAGCTACTTTTTGTACGAAACAACGTGGTTTTCGTAATAAATATCCTGTAAAGTTTCTGACAATTTTTTGGTCGCTTTGAACTAGGATATTTCTTGCTACATCATGACTGTGGTTAGGATAACACGAGTGATCAATTCAAATTTCGTCACACCTTTTCCCCCGAAGGAGAAAGGTATATTTCAGAGATGTATTGCAACATCCACATTTCGCCGGACGATATTCAGTCTCAAATGAGACAGGGGGCGAGCCAGTCGCCATACATTGGGCTTTAGTTTTGTAGCAGATGACTTAAGCACATTAGGTTCACCCACGCTCAGCCATGTGTAAACATAATGTGATCGAACCCGCTCCCTCTGGTTTGAGAGGCGTGCCTTCTCCAACTAGACTATCATCGCTTCTTCTTCTATCATTTATTTAATCATCAACCATTTTCCACCTAAGTGTTAGTCTCGTCCAATGCCTTCCTAGTACCTTCACAACGATACCCGACTACTGAGCTGAAGATCTGCCAGGTGACAGCGAAATTAATGTTTCCAAAGAGCTAGAGTTTCCAAATACGAATTACGGACCATTGTATCAAGCGTCTCGTGCATTGTTGTTATAGAAACTAACCACATATTATTATATTAAACAAAACAATAAGGGTGTGTTTAGATGAGCCGCGCCGACCACGCACAGAAATCGCACACGTTTGCCATGCACGAAGTCATCGCATGCATCGCACATGCAATATGAACATTATCCTGAATACTTTGTAATACAGTTTTTAATACATGGATAGAGGCAAATTTATCAAAAATATTTTTTTTTATATCTATTAAAATAGTGTTGAGAGCGAGCGAGACAGCTGCTAAACCTTACCATACACCTTATACAGCTAGTACAAGTACAGTGTAATGGGCGAACGCGGGGTCGGCGCGAAGCGGGCACGTGGCGGGCGCGGGGGGGGGGGAGGATTTCAAAAATTGAGACTTAATTGAAGTGTCTTAAGGCTCAAATTATATGCAACAAATTTCAAGCAAGTGGTTGGCGACGCGCGTGGCGAGCGCGACGCGTGTAGGGAGCGCGTGTCGCCTGAGCGCGCCATAACACATACACTTATTCAATTAGACATTTTGTGCGCTATATTGGTTTGGTTTAGTAAGCTAGAGCCTAGGTCACCTAATCAGAACTGCCAAGGAGTTATTTTTTTGTGTAAAGATTAACTTTGCGATCGCTTCTTGTTTTTTTGTAAAGCCATAAAGTTTGGCATAGATTATATAGAATTATTTACGCTTACGGTTATTTCTATGCAAATGTACGGTAGCTTTTATCTGTGGGTGGGGAGAAATCGAGTTTTCATAACTTATGGGGTAAAAATGTTTTAAGGTTCTGTAACAGCGAATTTGAAGGAAATGTGTAAACCACTTGTTGCATTTTTTAAAAATATTTAAACTGGTTTGCTTACTGCTTGGAAATTATATAAATAAATTTAAGAAAAAGTACACAGATTATTCATATTTCTTGCCTAATAAAGAAATAGAAAATAGTTTACTTACAAGAACCTGAAAGGTGACCACCACCATCCTGCCTAGTACCCTGCACGTCATGCAGGATGGTGAATGTTGTCGCATCCTGGATTGCGTCCGGCAACGACGCGTCCATCCATGGTGTGTGAACTACATCCCGCTTCGCAGTCCTGCAAGGCAAGATGCTGAATGGTATCTTTAATAAGCTATACTGATAAAAGGTAATAAAAGGTGCAGGATGCTAGGCAGGATGGTGAATGGTTACCATAATACTTATTAAAAAAAACGACATAAGTTTGTAAAAGTGCCTGTTTCAAAGTCAAAGTCAAAGTCAAAATGTTTAGAGGTATATTCAATTTAGGTATCAAAGAAACACTTATGAAAGTCAAGGTTTTTTTTTTTAATAGACTGGACCGCCTTGTTCGGATTAAGAGCCTCTACTCAGAAGAACAGGCAAGAGTTTAAAGAGTTTCTAACTGTCTATGCTTTGACAAAGTTAGGAGTATTTCCGTTTCGAACTATAGGATTATCGAACCTGAGTCTCCGTAATTCTGTGCAACTATATTTGACGAAGAATTGGAGAATCAGCAGTTCAGGCCAAACCAAGCTGTCCACTAAAATCGCGACTGATGCTGTACTAGTTGTGTGACTGCCTCGGTGGCTCAGTTGGTAGTGAACCTGCTTTCTGAGCTTGGGGGCGTGGGTTCGATTCCCACCTAGGGTAAACATTTATGTGATGAACATTTGTGTTTGTTCTATGTCTGGGTGTTAATATCTATTTTAAGTGTCTATTTTAAAATATCTAAGTATGTTTATCAGTCTCTGGCAGCCATAGCACAAGCTTTGCTTAGTTTGGGGTCAGGCGACCGTGTGTGGAAGTGTCCCGAATTTATTTATTATTTATTTGGTGGTCAGAGATTGAAGGTGAGTGGATTTTTTCTATTATCTGTATGGTAAGGCACGGCAGCAGCTGTCTCGCTCCCTCGCGACACTATTATATAAGATATAAAATTATATAATACTAGCTGCGCCCCGCGGTTTCACCCGCGGTTAAAAAGTATCCTATGTGCTATTCTAGACTATAATCTATCTCTGTGCCAAATTTCATCCAGATCTGTTCAGCTGTTTTGGCGTGAAAGAGTAACAAACATCCATCCATCCATACATACAAACTTTCGCGTTTATAATATTAGTAGGACTAGCTGCGACCCGCGGTTTCACCTGCGGTCACACAGGAACCCAGGAAAGGTACCCCATTTCTGTACCCCCTGACAACGCGTATGCAAAATTTCATGATGATCAATGATATGGCGCTAAAGTGGCAAAATGTTGATATTTGTTGGCAATTTTTTTTTTGTATTTTTTTTTTTTTTAATAAGAAGTACCCTATGTCACTTCTAGTACCTCCCAGAATATGTGTACAAAGTTTCATGATGATTCGTCAAGTAGTTTTTGCGTGAAAGCGTAACAAACATCCACGCTTTCACATTTATAATATTAGTAAGAAAGTTATATTGTTGATAAATTTGCCTCTATCAATTCATTGTAGAAAGTATTACAAAATATTCAAAATAATTTTCATGTTCATATTTACACAAGCTTTGCTTAGTTTGGCGTCAGATGACCATGTGTGAAAAAAACCCGATTTTTTTAAAATACCTAGTTATTTATCTAATGTGCCTGAAATTACCTCTAAGTATTTATAAATTATTATGAACACACATACATCTACATCAGACATAGAGATGCATGTATCAACGCAGCGGGCGCTGGAGCGAATGTCTATTATGCTAGTACAGTTGCTAAGAAAATATATATTAATTAAAAAAAAAAAAAACCTGGTTTCTTCTACAAATAGTAGCTCTGTTAGCTGTATACCTCGCGGCCGACGTCTGTACTCCTCTACAGGTGGCATTCCCATTCTGGTGAATTTTTGTGATCAGGTTCGATAATTATACCTTCGGATGTTTTTGCTAAGTCAGATTTTGAATTATTTTCAAAATTGCAGATATAATACTAGCTTTATCGTGTTTGGACCATATCTATATAAGTAGATCTCAACTTAACATGGCTCCGCTCGGCGTCGTCTGCAGATCAATTGTCACAGACCATTATCCAGTCATGCTAGGGATGAACCTCAAGAATCTGAAAAGTACACGCCTTAGCCGTTATACGTTAAAAAGAGACTTAGTTGCAATTAAGAAAGATCTATCTGAGGTTGACTGGATTATTGTAACCAATATCTGTGACGCAAACGAGGCGACATCAACATTTACAAAATTGTTGTCTGACATCGTAGATAAACACACGCGTGAAGTTCTCCTCAGTAGAACACAATATAACCTTAAGCCCTGGATAACTCCAGGACTCATGCGTTGTATGAGGCACAGAGATAGGCTCCATAAACGCGCTAAACTTAGTCCCAACAACGGTATACTACAGATATCTTATAAAAGATACCAAAACTTCTTAATAGGTATTTTACGTAAGCTGCGTTTTGATTATGAAAGAAGAGAATTAGAAAATAATAAAGATAACCCCCGCAAGCTATGGGAGTGTATAAAATCTGTTAGTGGCTTAGCTACGAAAAAAACAATGCCTACTGAACTACTTTCACTGCAAAATTCGAATGACCAGCGACATTCACTAGATTTATGCAACGATCATTTTTCTACTGTAGGGCAACGACTAGCGAATCAAATACTTACTGACATTAAAAAAACACAGAGCGATCTGGCTAAAGCTGTGGGAACTCAAAATGCTCCCGCCGAATCGTTTTTTATGGGTCCTACGGACCACGAAGAAGTTGAACATCTGATTTTAGGGTTACAAAGCGGCAAAGCTCCTGGTATAGATAAGTTAACTAATACACTTATAAAGTATATCAAAGACGAAATTGTGGTACCGTTAACTCACATCTATAACCAAAGTTTTTTACACGGAATCTTCCCAGACGCCTGGAAAATTGCCTCAGTTAGCCCAATTCATAAGAGTGGTCCTAGAAACTGCGTAGAAAATTATAGACCCATCTCGCTTTTATGCACTTTCTCAAAAATTTTAGAAAAATTAGTCAACACAAGATTAACGAAATTTCTCGAGTCTCATAACCTTATATCATCTAGTCAATTTGGTTTTCGTAAAGGAAAATGTACTGAAGACGCAGTTTCACTATTAACATCGATAGTGTCTACAAAACTAGATAAAAAACAAAGATGCGTAGCAGTGTTTCTAGATTTAGCTAAAGCATTCGACACAGTCTCCGTTCCAATACTTTTAGAAAAATTGAATAAAGCTGGTATCAGAGGTATAGCTTCTGACTGGTTCAGAAGTTATTTGTGGAATCGGAGTCAGTGCGTTAAAATTGGTAATGTCTTGAGCAAGACACTACCCATCGATTTCGGGGTTCCTCAGGGTATGCTACCCTGAGGAACCCTCTAGGGCCAACGCTTTTTAATCTGTATATTAATGATATCCATGATTTGCAGATTAAAAATGCGGAGATCATTTGCTACGCTGATGACACCGCCATTGTGTTTTACGGCTCAACGTGGGCGAAAGCTTTACATGATGCTGAACTGGGCATGACTAGTATTTCTGGTTGGTTGCAGCGTAACCTCTTGACGCTAAACACGAAAAAAACAGTATACTTATGTTTTCATAAGACAGCGGTGACTGCACCAATATCAGATCAAAATCTTAAACTACATAAAGTCTCATGTATCAAAAGCTCGTGTAACTGTGAATCTTTAACCAGGTCCAATTCTATTAAATATCTAGGTGTGCACTTAGATGAAAATTTGAACTTTAAACACCACTTGGTTGCTCTCTCAGCCCGGGTACGAAAAGTTATTGGTATAATGAAAAGTCTGCGTGATGTTGCCTCCCCGGACATTTTAATGTCAGTATATTTCGCTTTGTGCCAATCCCTACTGAACTATTGCATTACTTGTTGGGGTAGTGCAGCAACGACTCACATTATACCAGCTGAGAGGGCGCAGCGCTCTGTACTTAAAGTTATGATGAAGAAACCACTGAGATATCCAACTGCAGACGTTTTCAAAGACAGTGGAGTTCTTAGTGTCAGACAGTTATTTATTTTTAAAACGTCACTGTCAGTACATAGATCTGTTCTTGCTGCTCCTAATTACGATGAAATTATTAAAAAAAGAACTTATAAATTACCATTTCCACAAGTTAGCTCAAAATTTGCCCATCGTTTCGGTCATTTCGCTAGGGTTAATGTTTACAACGCCGTGGACAAACATTGTAATTTGATCGAGAAAACTTTTTCTGAAGCCAAAAAGATTATTCACAGGTTCCTAACTAGTTTGAGCTTTAAATAGACTGAAGACTTATTGAAAATTCTTTCTTAAATAAACGAATACCATACTAACTAAACTTACTACTTAAACTATAATAATATTAAATATTTTAATTTAAAGAAAATTAATAATATTGTAAATTATATGAATATTATACTTACTATATGTATATACATTTAATATATATAAATGTAGAAATATGATTTTATATATTTTTAAATTTATTAAAAATAATAGATACTATTTCAAATTACCTATAAATTTTAATGTGAACTTGAGGTTTAAATCAATAGAAAATGCGTATCAGATTCCTGCGATACAGGCTTTGCCTAGTGCAGGAATCGTTGTTATTATCAATTTGACTTATACATCCATAAACATTATACTTGTGTGATTCTGGTATCCCTGTCTTACGTGTAGATATATGTTTATGCTAAATAAATATTTTTTCATTTTTTTTTCATTTAATCTTTATTATTATTATTTTTTGGAATTTGACATTGTTATTATCATTATTTATTATTTTTATTATCTCGTGACATAAATGTAATTGTGTAATCGTTTTTGTGTCAATAAATAATTTGAATTTGAATTTGAAATTTGAATATTTTTTTTCGAAAAAATGTTACAACTGTAATTGTGTAATTGTAAGTTAAAAAAAATGTTTTTTAAATTTCCAAAAGGTGACAATAAAATCTATATAATTTCTGAACCTACTCTCAAAACTTCAAGAGAATCAGTTAAGAAATGCGACCTGTAGAGAAAGACAGAGATCAGGAGAGAGATCCGGACAGAGATCCAGACAGAATTCGGACATACGAAAGCATATTTCTCGAACCTGAAGCATAGACACTTCACTCGCTAACGCTGGATCGGTTGACTAACATACTCGTATTTACTACTACACTTTTTTATTACATATTAATAGCCAAAATATAAAATAGGCTTAATATACTTAGACATAGACATAGACATATATTTATTTGTAGCAAAAACATACACAAACAAAATAAAAATTACACAATTATAAAAAAAAGAACAAAGTTTTTGCCACAAACCGGTCCCAACTCAGCATAATGCCGGCTGCTGTAGACAACCGGCGCTGGTCTTCCATTGGAACCGGCAGGTGACGTCACGCACGGACGACGCGCAATATAATAATAAAAACAATAAAAATAACAAAGCAAAAATAATAAAAAACAGATCAATTACATTAATTACATTAAAATAGGACTTAAACACTAAAAGACGCAAACAAACTTGAAAATTTAAATACTACAAAACGAACATAACTAACACATCATAATCACATCACATATTATACACACAAAAAATAAAAACACATTAACCACAAAAATTCACAAACAACTGGATACAGTTAAGCATAATGAGTCCAAGCGCCAAATTCCATTTTTTGTTTTTTTTTGCATTTTTGTAATCCTTAGGGCATAATTTAGCCATAGAAAAAGCACTCTTGTAGCAGTTGAACTCTTAAGTGGTATTTTTTGATACCCCGTCCAAGCGCCTTCTATAGCAAATGGTATATTTCGATACGCAACACAAGTCCAATAACCAATTTAAAAATAACAACCAAATTGTATAATAAGAATACACATTTCCATTTATACATTACAAGCCCAAACGACGTAGTGTTATGCATAAGTAGTCCACGCGACAATTGTTTGTTACTTGGACTAGTTTTGCAGAACTAGAAACGTGAGTTTGATTCCAAACGCAACCCAATAATTCAAGCATTTGTCGCATAGGCTTGTGATGCATAAAAATAGTTGAAGTTAACTACTCACTTCCTTCTCTCCCTGCCGCCACAATTAGAAATGACTCAGCAGCAGCAAAGGTATATTTGATTACTATCTACGCCACTGGAGCAACTATGCCAGCGCCCCAGAGCTTCACTCCGGTATTTTAAGGAGTTGGGTTGGCTCGGGTAAGTGCTGGCAGGGGGAAATGCACAAAACACCCCAAGTGGGACTGCGATCAGTGCAGGACTTAACGCCCTCACCTCGAATAATAATAAGAATAAGCTGAGATGATACTCACAGAAACCCCTGGAAGTCAACAGGAAATACTACGACGAGAATAGCTAACGACCAAATCCGTCCAAGATCCAGTCATGCGCCTTCCATCTCCGAAACCGTCAAGCCAGGCGCTCACTCTACATATCCTGGCGAGACATCGCTATAAAGCACTGTTACAGCACAACCAACCTAGGAGTAAAACATGACAGGCCACTGACTTACAAACAGCACTGTATGAAAACAAAATTAAAAGTTACCAGGAACAATTTACTCTCCCGCCTCATTTCCACCTCATGAGGCACCTCACCTCAAGTACTGCGCACATCCGGGCTAGCACTCTGTTTCTCAGCTGGGAAATACGCGTGTGACACCGTTCCACCCATGCTAAGGAAGTAGATGTTGCACTCAATGAAACATGCAGAAAATAACTGGCTGCTTGAAACCCACCCCCTAAAATCCTTTTACCCTCTTGCCGGCATTGTTCCCCTAAAATTCCGCAGAACTGTCGATTGCTCCTTTAAAAAAATAAGCAAAAACAAGACCCAAGACACCCATTCTACAGTTTTTTACCCCCCGGTCAACCGCCTCAAGAGTCGCAAAGGTTTTCTCAGTTCCACAAAGGCGTTACCCACCCATCCCCGAGAGTCCTGCTACAAACTGTGGCTGGAAAGGTGCGCACCACCACAAGAGTTCGTAAAACCGGCAGAGGAACTCCCCCCAGGCAACGACTTAACGTAGCCCACGTGGAACTCGCTAAACGTTCTTCGCTGCTAGTTCAACATGAGCAAGTGGGGGTTCTCTGACACGGGTTCTCACGAGTGTGGCTGCGACGCAACACAAACCATGGGACATCCAATGTCCTGCCCTCAGTGCCACAAAAGCTGCTCTCTAAGTGACCTGATGGAGGCCTAAAAAAAGATCATGCATTTAAAATAAATGTCGAGACAAGTGAAGAAGAGGAAGAAAGCGTAGAAATTGATGTAGAGAGAAAAAAGGTAGAAGAGGACACAAATGTTTTAAATAAATGGTAACGCTTTGGGCTACTGGAAAGCCTGTTTCAGAAAAAAATTGGAAGATTTAAAAATCACCGTTCCCCTATATTCCAAACGACGCTATGTCATTTTATAAAAAAAAATGATTTCAGACGACACGATTGATGATTATATTGAAGGTTTTGATGGTCATTTAGATTTTGATCCAGATCATGTCTAGAGTAGATTTAGTATCTACCTACACTATCTTACTCGATATTATAAATCTAGTTCTAGAAATAAAAATCGGGTACTGCAGCCACGAAGAAGACTAGCGAAAACATCGAATGGTTTCTGCTGTTTAGGAATTCAATTTTATAATAAAATCCCTGAAGCTATTAAAAATTATACCAAAAATGACTTATTGAATTATATAAAACAACACTTATTAGACAAGAGCTACTATAAATTAGCAGATGCTATTGCCGACAAAAAAATATTTAAAAACATTTAATTATTAAATTTTATTTTGACGATGCTATTGCAGATCCCTATTTTTATATTTTTATTATGTAAGATAACAATTATTAATGTTGTTAATTTATGTATACATTTGGAATTTAATACGAATGAACTAATTGTAAAAGTTGACGATTCTAAGTGCATGTAATTATGTCCAATGAATAAATCCATTTTGAATTTTGAATTTGAATGTTCTCATCAAACATCTGTCTTATCATCAAACATCTGTCCGTCTAAGTTAATATTATCCTGTCTGTAATATATTACCTGTGCCAGTCCTCATTATCATCTACCAATTTATGATGCTAAGCAAGTATGGAAAAAAATATATTTTTTTATTTAATCGATAGGAAATGGACATTAATGTGCCTTGGACTCGTTTTGCAAAATGAGAACAGCATATTATTGCGAGTCCACGTGCATTTTTAGCTATTTATGGCCCTTGGACTCGTTTTGCAAAATGAGAACATCATATTTATTGAGAGTCCAAGTGCATTTTAGCTATATCTTCCAAAATAAATACTTATTTTGTGTTTTTTTCTTGTATTATGTTAAATTACAAATAGAAGCTTCGATATAAATAGATTTACTTTCAGACCATACAAATGCAAACCTCCTGCCAATAAAAACGCGTTTATGTAATTTCCCAAAAAAACGAAAATGGCGCTTGGACTAACTATGCTTAACTGTATCCAACTGGTGTCATGTTTGAGGTGTTCCTTGCCCTTCTGGTGTTCATAAAGTAGTGTCTTGTAGTGTCTTGTTATTACTTATTATTACTTAGATTATTACTTAGTATTACTTAGATGGTATAGTGAGTGTTAATTGCAACAAAATTTTGACTGATAATTCGGCAGACATGATGTAGTATTAGACATCATGTATATACGAGTACATATTAGTCACAAAACCATTTTTGCTCCAATTTAAGGCGTTATGCCACTAGTATAATTAGAGACGTTTGTTACCGAACACTTTAGGATCGCTCGGCGCTGTGCGGATCACGGTTGGCTTACTACTAACCAAAACTTCGGCGCAATGCGTAGCTTTCAAAGAGTTTTAGTGCGGACATTTTTATTGCACGTTTGTGACTCTTTGGTTTTATTTGTCAATGACTAGGGGGGGGGGGGCATTAACAAAACTAAACTTAAGTAGTTTTTTGTTGAGAGATACAAATACAATAAAATTCAATGATTTCCTGATTAACAAGTAACATGATTAAAAGAAAAACAAAAACCCGGCTGTAAAATGTTGTACCCTATGTCACTTCCACTATCAAGACAATTTAAATGACTACTCATACATACATAAACATAACATATCGTCACGCCTTTCCCCCGAGAGGGCTGGCAGAGGTGTAATACAACACCCTCATTTCGCCGGACGATATTCAGACCCAAATGTGACAGGGGGCGAGCCTGTCGACATACAGCGGATTCTACCATACATTGCGCTCCAAATGATTACTTACATGTCGAAATCCATCAAGCTGTTTAGGCTGTAGGGCTGCCAAAGAAACCTCATACATACATTGATACGCTCTAAAAATATAACCCTCCTTCTTGGGCAGTCGCGTAAAATGATAGAATATTTACTTTTTTGAAGATGTTAATATTAGTAGCTGCACTTTTGTCGCTACCAGTACACCTTCTACTCTACAGAGTGTTTACTCTTCAAACGGTCTCGGGATTACGTTTCACAATAGAGATACTAGAATGCACACAACATTCATAACTATATATTATGAAACAACATATTAATACAGATATTTAAATAAAAGAAATTAAGTAGATTCATATCGTCACGCCTGTCCCCTGAGGGGCTGGTTTTATCTATATATATAAAATTCAAAGTCCTGACTGACTGACTGACTGATATATCAACGCACAGCCTAAACCGCTGGTCCTAGAAACATGAAATTTGGAGGATATGTTCTTTGTACAATGTAGGCATCCACTAAGAAAGGGTTTTTCGAAATACTACCCCTAAGGGGGGGAAATGGGGGGTTGAAATTTCTATGAAACTTTTAATTCTCTGGATCGATTGACTCAAAAATTGGTACAAATACTCTTCAATTAAAATCATGAGACACGTGTATCACAGTTTTTCCAAAATCATCATCATCATCATCCACCGACAAAGTCTAATAGGGCTTCTTTTTACTCCGAAAACTTTGTTGAGAAAGTTATTAACCCACTACAAACGACGCTGTTATCATTCTTAGGGTTCCGTACTAAAATGGTGAAAGGAATCTTATCATGAAACTCCGATGTCTGTCTGTTTGTATGTCTGTGAGCTGATTATCTTGGAAACTGTAATAGCCAGCAACTTGGAATTTGGTACAGATCTAGATAACGGTAGTAGCTACGTATAGTAGGTAAAACGTCACGCCATTACCCTTAGAGGTGTATTACAACACCCTCACTTCGCCGGACGATATTCAGTCCAAAATGTAATAAGTAGGGAGCCTATCGCCATACGTACACCGGGCTCCAGTCATGTAGCAGATGACATTAAATACGAAGCTATCATTGAATTTTCATATGAATCTCCGTGTAAAATATGTGAACTATATTGCTGACATTCTATCAAATTTGAAACCTACTTAATCAGTAAGGGAAAAATACAAGAATTAAGTCCAAGCCTGTCAGAAGATTACAAACGGCAAGTGAAGAGATTTTCTGTCAATAAAGATCAGGTAGATGAGCTAGGAGATGAAATTTAAAATTATGTCTGTCTGATCTTAGAAGCAGTATTTACCAAAAATAGACGAAATCAATAGAAGAAGCTGCTTTAGTATTAGGAAGACAAAACCTACTACGGGTTGTCTTTGCTTCGAAGGTCTTAACTAAAGGTCTGCCAGCACACTGACTGGTGTAGTTTCTGAATGAGTCTGTGTTTATGCTGAGGATTCCTCTAATATCTCTAACACCACCGAACTACCCCTTCGAGTTAAAAAGAGTGCAGTTTCCCCTCAAAGTCTGCTTTGCCATGACCATAAATAAATCCCAAGCCAAACTCATTATTGACTAAAATGCTTTTCACACGGTTAGTTATACGTGGCCTGCTACAGAGTAAGCTCATGGAGCAGCCTGGCTTTTCTAAAAAAGAAAAAAAAAATAGGTTTTCGTTGTAAACATTATTAATTGCCAATTATCAACTTTCGGTTGTCTTCTAATTTTATCTTTTCACACACGCTTTAAGTTCTGTTGATACAATACTACTACTCCTACTTTTCTCATTCCAGAGATAGTTTAGTTAACTAAAGAACTTCGTCCATATTGCTCTGCTTGGGATATTGTCAGTTTGTGTATTCAATTGAGAGCGAGTGTGACCGCTTATAGTATTTATTTCTGAAGTTAAAAACGTCATACATTTTCTGTAAGCTACGCGGGCGAAGCCGCGGGCAGAAGCTAGTACAATATATAGTAAGGAAAACAGTTAGGCAGTAAAGTTACACAGATTTAACAATTTTTTTTAAAGAATGTACTTACAAAATAAAAGATCATAAAACTAAGTTAAGCATTTCGTTTTGGTCGGATTCTCATGAGCATTGACGAACCCGGTCAATTTTGGAGCGTGATAGCAGCGTTTTAAATTATTGAAATTAGAAAAAAATGTGAGCAAAAATTTTCCTCAAAAGACCATTTATAAGATTGGTCTGAGGGATTATGTTGTAAAATGTATTTAAAAAAAAAAAACAAGTTATAAAAAATATTTTATTTTATAAATTCATATTCAACTTCATTAATTTTAAATTTAGAGCAATAAGTTGAACATATTTGTAGGCAAATTAATTTGCTACAAATTATGTCTGCACGAATTTTTTGTAGGTCGCATAGTTTACGAGATATCGCGCAAAAAGGTTGCACCCTTTTTTCCAAGATGGCGGCCGTGGGAGAAACCCCACAAACTTGGAGGTAAGCTTCTATTGAACACCCAAACATTTCCTTAAAATAAAATTGCGTCCTCAAAAAACTGCAAAATTAGGTCCATTGTAACATTTCAATGGCATATTTTTGTTTTGCTTTTAATAATGTTATTTATAGTAATGTACGGTTTAAATTATTCCATTCAGCGATCGCATCCAGCGCTGGAATGCCACTGGATTAATGTAAACCGCCACTAGAATGCACTAGATCCAGTGAGCACCATTCCAGTAGCGTTTTACATTATTCCAGTCGCATTGAGCGTGTGACTGAGAGAGCGTCGACTGGAAAAATGTAAACCGGGCATTACATACACTTTTGTCGCCGCCAGTACACCGTCTGCTGTACAGGGTGTTTGTTTACTCTTGAAACGGTCTCAGGATTGCGTTTCACAATGGGCTACAATATAGACTGGCACACGAGTTTCTTAACTACGTAGAGCTATGTATGACATTACAAATGTTTTAGAAAATTTGTTTTGATAAATTTTAAACTGACGGAGAAATTAGGAAAACGATTTTCTAAAAGTTTTTTAAAATACCTACTTAATCTATAATCTATCCCCTTTAGCAATAAACGTTTTTTAGCCTCGAATAGTTGCGCAGTGTTTTGTCTTTTTCTTCCTTTTAATTTTTTGAACTCGATCGAAAAGGACAAAAGACTGTGTAACTATTACGAGAGTATACAACGTTTATTGCTAAGGGGGTATATCTTTTAAATAGTTATTTTCCAATTTCTTCGTGAACTTAAAAGGTACCAAAACGATTTTCTAAAAGGAATAAAAAGCTTTATAAATATTTATATTTACCAGCTGCGCCCCGCGGTTTCACCCGCGGTTAAAAAGTATCCTATGTGCTATTTTAGACTATAATCTATCTCTGCGCCAAATTTCATCCAGATCTGTTCAGCCGTTCTGGCGTGAAAAAGTAACAAACATCCATCCATCCACCCATTCTTACAAACTTTTGCGTTTATAACATTAATAAACATTTTTCCTGAGACTAATCCATAATTTAATCGATAAGATAATTATGTCGACAATCACTAGAACACAAGAACGCTTTGATGAGACCGCTCAGTGGCGCGAGCACGTCCGAACACGTAAGAATGCTTTAATAGGAGTAGGATAAATCCATTTTTTTTTAAATTTCCTATCTCTGATTTCATGTTTAAAAAATCTAAAAGTGAGTAAGAGAGATCGCTGTCAGCCGTTTATCTCTCTCTAAGATGAATACTTATCAAACGCTAGATTTTAAATATTTTCTATTTATTTCATCGAGTTAATGTAAAGAAGAAGCGACACGAGTCTAAAATCTAGTAAATAGCGCGTTGATCCAATATCAAATAGCAAACGGACACCAGACAGCTCTGTTGACAGTATTATGTTACGTGTATCAATAACAAAGATAGAGAGACGAAGAAGAGACTGTAGCGAGAACGAGATAACAATAATTATCACTGTTGCGACTGTTAGCGTTTGTTAGTGAGTACGGTGAGTTGTGTGCAGCACTTAATCTATGCGGTCCATTTTTAGGTTCACGTACCGTCTATCCCTTATGTTATAATCGAAGATTTATTTGTTAAGTTTTAATTTTCCTCTCAAACTACGTTTCTACAATCCTTACTAATTTTATAAAATCGAAAGTAACTCTGTCTGTCTGTTTGTAGGCTTTTCACAGCTAAACGGCTGAACGTATCTTGATGAAATTTGATAAATAGTTGCAGTATGTCGCAAGGAAGGTTTTTAGATACTTTTTTGTGAATAAGTAAATCCTTTGTCATGAAATTCTGTAAATCCTACTAATATTATAAGGGTCAATCAACTTTTCTTTGGACAAAACGATCAAAATGAATTAAAATTATTTTAATTTAAATCTTTTATTTTTTTGCTAAAATAAATTCAAAAATATATCAAATTTTTCGATGCTATGCCTTGCAGCGAAGTAAAAACTGAAGAAATATTGTTTTTTTAGGTATGAACTAAACATGTGCTCAAATTACGTCCATTGGCTAACCACTTTAGAACAGCAATATTCTTATGTATTTATGCGTGTATGTTTGACAATTTGCATTTAATATATTAACTGTACCCTAAAACAACGTAAAAAGAAACAATAGAGTAAAAAAAAACTATTTTCTTTTTTAAAAATAGTTATTGTACTGTCTCTTGGGTAACTCAAGACAAAGAATGAGTTTTTTTTTTTCAATTATTTTGTAGTCTGTTGCTGTACATTTAAAAAAATATTTTCATCTTAAACGCTTTTATATAAATAATTGCTATTTATTGAAAGAAAAATATATTTTCTTTTAATATCAACGAAATTTAAAATTTAGTGGTTTTAAAATTAGGGACACTTGGTGACCCAAGAGACAAACAGAGTGACTCAAGAGACAAAACAGCCATAACTTCTAAGGATTATTACCGAGAGAACTGGATGGTAGAAAGCAAAGAGACGTGTAAATTACAGATGAATAAAAAAAAAACAAATCTTTTAAGAAAATGCTTTAATGATATAACTTTTAGTATCAAAAGTACAGTCTACAACTGCGTTTAGGTACTCTTATTTTGACATACAATCAGTCTTGGAAATCAAACAGTCTTTTAAACATCTTACTACTCTAGCGAGGTAATTATAACCTTACACAAACTAAAAACAAAATAGAAAACCCTTCGAAATTCGTATTAATTGAGATCACATCTTTGCACTATCACAAATTATTAGAAAAATAATCAACACCTACTTAAATAGTAAAAGTATTTTTTTTCGTATTATTAGTCATTTTTCAAAAACATCAATGGCCTCCTTGAATTTATAGTAAATTTGACCATGTTTGGTCTCAGTCACTGGTTTATCGTTTATAACAGCAATAATATCTGTGTGTTCGATATCTGCTATGTCGCTTGAGTCCAAACGGAACATCATACCTTTTTTAACACACCGCATGAATGTTACCCTTATCTCACCATCGTCGTCTAGATCATCAATAACGCATAAGTATCTGTAGAGTTTACCTTTGGTATTAGGAACTTTTACCAGTAAATAATCTCCTACACAATAAGCTGCTTTATTCCTTGATGGGCCAGGCTGTTCTTCATCATCCGAATTTTGCGACGAGTATATTATATCGTATACACTTTTGCTACGATTATTACACAAATCCGTAAAATCGATATCTTCTTTTGGATGATTTTGACAACTTTGAATAGTACTGAGTGGTAGGTTGTCTTCGGAAGTACAGTCGGGTCCATCTTTTCCTTCTTGACTATCATCAGTTGTCTTTTTGCTTCTTTTATTATCTACGACATTGATGGGTCTATATTTTTTTGGCTGAAAACAGTCGCAAAAACCTCTGTTGCAGAAGCATCCTAAGTCTCTGTACAATAACTCTCCACGGACATCAGTAAAAACTTGGTGCACATGTAAGGTTCCGATCAAAGGCTTGATGTTTTTCGGCAATTGTTTAGCGACAGCTTCTATATCTTCTATAGAAATCATATAAAGTTTGATTTTGCTTTCGCCATTTAACATCTCAAAGAACTTTACAGCGGTGGGAATATCTTTACCGGCAGCCACCATGTTATCGGCCGTTCTCTTTAAAAAACCCCCTATTCCGTCAGCTGGCCCCTTTCCGTGGCCTGCCTCAAAAAATGTCCAGGTCACAAATGAAAATCCGTGATCAAAAGACTTGGTTGAGCAAAGGTAAAAATTTTGCTTTTGCCGATACTGACTGAAAGGGCCATCAGTAAAGAAATGAATAGTATTAATTTTTGGGTATTTGTTCCGAATTTCATTTAATACTGGTTGTAAGTGGGCCCAGATAGCCGCTGGTTGATGATTCGTGCATGATGATACAGTGCCAAAAGATTCTGTCTGAACCTTGCCGTTGCTGTCGCGAACATATACTACAACCGTATGAAGTGAGACTTGTTCCCTTGATCCACCGTAATGATGGGCTTGCACTTCTTGATGATGTTTTCCATTGTAATTTTCGCTAAAATCAGCAACAAGAACCATTTCCGTTTCTTTGAGATTATCAACAGCTTGTCTGAAGCACCGGTATTGCATTTTCATATTGAAAACTTGCTTTTTCAACACTTTGATTTCTTTGTTAAATGCTTCCATCAATTGTTCTACAGTCCCTATCTTAGTTTCCTTGACGTTCTTCACAGCTTTCATAGATTTTTCATCTTTTTCATAAATCTCTTCTCTTCTTCTCCATTCAACCCATGAAATTTCCTCTGTATTTCTTTTCGTGTCATGCATTATTTTCTTCTTACAACAATCTTTGCAAAATCCATACATACATGCCTGCCTTTCTGGATCACAGACTGTTGAGAGCATAAGACTATTTATGTCAGCTGTATGTATGATTCGCTTTTTCCTAAGTTCAAGGGCCTTGTATACCGGATTAACATGTGGCTTGCACAAGCATATTTCGCGACCATCTACAGACGGTTTAACCACATAGAACGGTCTGTTTTGTGCAAAATAGAAATAGGAACATTTCGTTTCTGGATTTTCCCGTTTGAATGTACGATAAAGATTTAGCATAGTATCTAAGAGAAATCTCTTTTGCTCTTTTGTCTTATTCTTTGTAACTGTTTCTTTTCTTCCTGCCGTAGCCCTTGATATATCGTCTCTTTTATAAAAGTCCTGGATTTTTTTCTTTAACGCCGTTCCATTTGCTCTCAAATTGGTCATTATTCGCAATTTTTTTGATGAGCCTAAAGCATCTTTGGCTATCTCTTTTTGAGCAAATTGGTCCATTTTATCAAAAACACTCTTGATTATCCTTTTTTCTTTTCTTTGTTTTAGTGACTTATATCTTTCTTTTATTGCATTACTCAACGTTTTGTACTTTTCGTTTGTTATTACCTTCTTCTGTGTCTTATTTTTGGCCTCTGCTAACTTTTTAGCGTATCTGTGCTGTTTCTTTTTATACTTCTCATATTTTTGCCTTAGTTTTTTGTTTTCTAATTTCAACTGCTGGTTTTCTTTGTATAATTTTGACCGATCTCTTCTTATTTTCTTTCTTCCTCTCAATGATGCAGGAGAATCGCATTGAAGTAGTTGCTGAGGCACTGCATCATTGTTGTCTGCTACGGGGGCATTTTCGTCTCCGACATGTGCAATATTTTCCTGTTCTAATGTTGGTGAGCTAGGGGGGGTAACATTCAAAATTCTATTTAGGTTTCTATTCCTTGATCTTTGATTTTGTTTTCTTAGCTTCCAAACCACTCTCGCGTTTTGTTTTTCCTTAGGTGTCAGATCTTTGACAAGCCTTTTTTTTGCATGGTAATTTTCCCTTTTCTTTCTTTTATATTCTTCATATTTAGGAGGATCTTTTTTTAACTTTTCTTTATAAATTCTTTGTTTTTCTTTGTTGCTTAGAGGCATTATTGCTAAAACAAAATGATTTATAAGTAACTACATGCATTGTGTGAGATTTATTTATGTATGACACGACTTTTTCTGAAATAAGCATTGTTTAACTTAACACCCACAAAAATAAATATCTTGTCATTATTTATTAGTAAAAAAACAAATAATAAATGCGTTAAAAGAAGCAAAAGTAATCAAAAGTATCTTGGGTAACCAAAAAAGTCTCTTGGGTCACCGCTCGAGTTACTCAGTGGACGGGTTACCCAGGAGACATTTGATACTAAAATAGGCAAAAAACAAAGAAATAAAATAAAAATTACAAAAATAAACAACGTGCTAAAATTTCAGACTTTATACCCTTGCATTAAAGAATAAATTACTAAAAAGTAAACAAAACTTACGTGTTTTTGGATGGTCTCCCAGCAGACACACAATAAACACACCTGAACATCAATCCGGCCGCGGACGAAATGACCGAGCGAAATGAACGGCACGGCAACCGTGGAGTCGGTCGTATGATACCTAGACTGTTTTCTGATTGGTTGAGCCTACTTATATCGCTATCTTATTTACACTTGCATACACTTTCGATGGTTAGCCAGCGGACTCGCAATCATTGAAATTTCTGGGGACACACTGGAACGTAACAATATTTTGTAAATTGGACAATTTATAAACAAATAATTAGTAAACAAAAGTACGTAGTAGTTACTGAGTGATATTCTTATGCGTTTACTTGTATTTATTTAGCGCTTTTCATAGCTTTTTTTGTGGCCCAGTGTGAAAACAATTTAGCGTTGTACGAAAGGGACATTACCGATTAGTATGGGAAGCAAGTTTTCATCCCCTGGGTAACCACTTTTTTTCTAAAATATGTTATTAATATGTATTGACTGACATGTCAGTGTTAATACCAGTTAATCTTACTAATGGATTAATGAATAAAAATGGTAAACAGATTACAATTCTTGAGTCAACACTCGCATACCTACTGGGGACAGCCTTTGACCAAAAAAAAGTTGATTGACCCATAAACGTGAAAGTATGGATGGATGGGTGGATGTTTGTTACTCTTTCACGCCAGAACGGCTGAACAGATCTGGATGAAATTTGGCACAGAGATAGATTATAGTTTAGAATAGCATAGGATACTTTTTAACCGCGGGTGAAACAGCAGGACGCAGCTAGTTAATAATAAATAACGCGCCACTTACCAAATGCGTCAGACAACATCACAGAATACTACGTAGTTGGTACTAAAATAACAACTGACAACTAAAATTATGACTCCGCTCAAAACCAGCCAGTACTATTTTTTTAATGTTGGACTCTGATCTCTTTGGTCACGGATTATCCTACTAATCTTATAAACGCGAAGGTTTGTAAGAACGGATGGATGAGTAGATGGAAATTTGTTACTCTTTCACGCCAAAACGGCTGAGCAGATCTGGATGAAATTTGGTACAGTGATAGATTATAGTCTAAAATAGACATTCATAATTTGATAGTTAGTTACAGTATATCACGAGGAGGATTCATGGATACTATATTTTGAATAAACGCGAACGAAGTTGCGGGAAACAACAAGTATAATATAAATGGGAAAACTAATTTAAATTTCTAAACTACACTGCGTAGTGTTAGCACAAGGTTCTATATAAAATAGAAAAGAATAGAAGGAAAACTAATTAACAAACCAACCATGACCTAGCGTAGGTCTGATTCTACTCAAAACTCGGAATTGGTTTAAATGTATGTTTGTGAGGGCTGTTTCTTTAAACCACTTTTGGGGGCTGAGCTACCCACGTCCGTAGGAGTGTACTCCATTCTGATTCCCTACACGTGGTCCCCGGGTAGTGCTAACCGGGTAGCAAACTCTGGTGGGAGGCTTCGGCCGTGGCTAGTTACCACCCACCGGACCAAGCCATGCCGTGAAATGACCTAGTCGTGTTTCGGGATGTAGTCCGGTGTAACCATTCCGAAGACGGGTCTGAGCAGTAGCGCGCTTGTAGCTCCTCACTCAACTGCCGTCTTTGTACTTCTTCACTCTACAAAACTTCAATGCTAGAGTGAATAAGTACCCTATAGGTCGTCGTGCTCCATCTTAGACCACAACGTCGCTTAACATCAGGCGAGTTGGTGGTCAAACGCCGACCTATTTTACATAAAAAAAAAAAAAAAAAAAAAAAACCACGAGCGAGGGTAAGATCAGGACGTGTAGCATACTTAAGCCTTAATTGAAAGGCAATCAAGTCGATTTTGCCAGTGTTGTTCGATTTCGCTTCTACGGCAGGGATAATGTAATATCAGAACTTATCATATTATGACCAACTTTTACTATGAAGCTAACCTTGAAATCGAAACTGTACCAGCTGTTCCATAAAAAAAAGGCATCTTCCTTGTCAAAATGTATGGAACAGAAGTTTTTTATTTTTAAATGTGAAATGACCTAGTCATGTTTCGGGATGTAGTCCGGTGTAACCGTTCCGAAGACGGGTCTGAGCAGTAGCGCACTTGTAGCGCCTCACTCAACTGTTGTCTTTGTACTTCTTCACTTCACAAAACTTCAAGCCTAGAGTGAATAAGTACCTTATAGGTCGTCGTGCTCCATCTTAGACCACAACGTCGCTTAACATCAGGCGAGTTGGTGGTCAAACGCCGACCTATTCTACAAAATAAATAAATAATAAAAATAGTAATAAATTCAGGGTTGTTCATTAAAAAGTTAGTCATAATGATATTACGAGTATGTATAATGATATTCTAGAATTTATCCGTAGTTTAAAGATATGTCCTATTTTTTTTGTGACAAAACTTGAGTTACAATGATCCGATCTTCGTCGATTTGTTCCTCGTAACACAATTTTAACCCCCGACGCAAAAAGGACGGGGTGTTATAAGTTTGACGCGTCTGAGTGTGTCTCTGCTGGCATCGTAGCTCCCGAACGGATGAATCGACTTTGATCTTGTTTTTTGTCGGTCGGAAGTATTCTAAGCTATGTTGGATGAAAATCGGTGTTGATGAGAATCGCTGTCGGGGGATTTTTTTAATTGTATATTAAACATGTTAAGTTTGAATATTAGCCGAAGAAGGCAGGTGGTTGTGAAGAAATCCAGGGGGGCTATTCCTACACGTGAGATGTGATGAGACTTTATCTTGGTCACTCTCACACCTATGACGTTTCAAACGAGAGCAACAAGGATGAAAATAGATGAGATGAGAATCTCAAATCTCCGAATAGGGCCACAGGTCGTGAAGTCCTAATTTGAAGCAAAATATTAATATTCGCTTCAAATTAGGACTACATTAATTAAGTAGCGGGATCTTCTTCTCTACCTCTACTTCTATTTTCTTGTCTCTTCTTCTCTTTATCTCTACATAGTATAAAACAAAGTCCTTTTCTACGTCTGTCTGTCTCTCTGTCTGTATGTCCGCTAACTTATAAACCACGCAACGGATTTTGATGCGGTTTTCACCATTAGGTAGGTAATTTTTCACGGAAGGTTTACAGGTTACGTGCGAAGCCGGAGCAGGTCGCTAGTTTACAAAATTTTAAAAATATACTTCTGACTTCATTCTGAAATGGTGCTGCAGTGCCGTAAATGTTGCATACATAATAACAAGTGCAGAGCAATGCAGCGCGGTCAACAAGAACGCTAACGGATCTGGGATTTTAACATTTATTTTGTTATCGAAATTTCATTTGAAAATAATAAAAATATGACAAACTTTATCATATTAATCAATACTAGTTTTGGTCATAGTTTAGTGCAGAATAAATCATGCTAGATAGGACTTAATAATTAAGAATATAACATAAGATATCGTCACGCTTCCCCGGAAGAGGCTGGCAGAGGTGTAATACCAAATGTGACAGGGGGCGAGCTTGTTGCCATACACCGGGTGCCAGTCATGTAGCAGATGACATACAATAAGCACAAAATAATGTTCACACAATGAACAAATTGGTGCGTGCCGTCGGTTCGAATCGAACCCACTGCATCTGGCTTCAGAGATGGGCCTTCTTCAACTAGGCTATCATCGCTTTTTAAATAATAAAAAATCAAGAATAAAAAAAAGAAAAATAACATAGATTAATGCTCATGTCAACATTCAGCAATCTCTACGAAATATATACCTTAGATCATATTTATTTATCTTCTAAATCGAAAGAAAATAAAAAAACAAACAACACACACTCAATCCAATACCACACTTCATTAACTCCGTAACGCGAAATAAAAATGAACTAAATTAAATTTACATTTCCATCGCGCCAGTTCCTTTACGGAAATTGCTTTTTACAGCAAATAATAGCTTTCTGCCCGCGAGTTTACTTGTGATTTTAGAGGCTTATCTTAACGAGCAACAACATTTTTTATAATGGAAAACATAAATATAGGTAAACATGTATAAAAATCTATGATATTGGTAATCTAGTTTAATTACTTATAAGCTTATTACCGTTACTTATAAGTTCATTGAACTTAATAAAAACTAATTAGCTTATTAACTAAAGTTATTTTATCTGTTAACAGTAATACATGATATTTTGTTATCACAAGAAAAATAATAAAAATAAAATAATTCGTTTAGGAAGTAATGATAAGTATTAAATTTCAGTTTTCAATAAAATCAATCAACTTAATTTTATTGTAAAATTCACTAGCAAACCAGCAATTTTACCTGCATTATTCATTAAATGTATTTTTCTATGGATAGTTAGATTTTCCATAGTTTTTGAAACTGTTTTGTAACTGAACTTCAGTTTGTCGCACTAGCGTGCAGTCGTACTTTGGTGTACCGCAGTTCCGATATAGACTCAACTAGGGCAAAAGTGTCTGTGGGGAATTTGCGGCAAATTAAGCAACTAGCGCCATCTTCTACAGATTATTAAAACCAACGATTAAAAAAAGCTGAATGTGGTACCGAATTTGTGAAGAGTTTGTCAGTAATTCTCGAAAGACGCAACTGCCCCACAGACGCATTTACCCCAGTTGACCCTAATATAATATTATATATGACGGCGCGAGATATCATTGGATAAAGAAAATCAGTTTATTTTGAGAGTTGTTAATCGATAGTATTATTGTTCTGTTATTTTTGACGATGAATCGATTTGTTTATGGTAATTTAGAGCGGTTAACACCGAATGGAGTTGCGTTTGGGATTTCGGGCGAACGTCATGTCTGTCAGTCAGTGGTTGACAGGACTGGGCTGAAAGCGGTCGCACGCAATGGTCATTCGTAAACCCATTACTCTAAATCGCCAACTATCTTTGTGATCATTCACTAAATAAGTAGTCTAAGTGACTGTATAATTAAAATAGTGAAAAGCCTTCAATGCTGTCCCCTTATTTCAACGTTCCTGAAGTTTGACGCCGACCATAAATTATAGCGAGGTCACGGATGAGAAATCAGACACAACACCTCGGCCTACTAGATTTTCTCCGTCACCAAAAGTGAAAGGTTACAGCGCGGCGGCCTTTCCTATGTTTCTCCGACATCAATGGGATCAGATGCGACGGCGTGGCTCCTCTTTCCTACATTACCCCGATATCAGGAGTGAGATGTGAAGGCTCGGCTTCCTATTTCTCTATCTTTCCCCGACATCAGAAGTGGGATAAGAACCCGTCCACAGCAACAAGATATGGCTCCGTCTTTGGCTACAATTCTACAATGATCTGGAAGCGAAGTGGCATAGCAACAGATGGCTGATAGGGTCGCCCCTACACTGAGAAAACTGTGTACGTGCTATTATTGTGGAGTGTGCGGACTGTTTCTTCGTGGTGCATAAAGTGCAGCAGAGCGGCAATGAGAGAGTGAGCATCGAGTAGACGTCTGCATTATCTCGACGGCGTTTGATTACACCTAGTCTATGCTATGTGACGCAACTAACAAACTACGAGAGACGAAAGATAGCAGTGTACCGAACAAAACGTCGACGCCTACGTGTTACTACTGCAACGAGGTTACATCGCCACTCGTTGATCGAAAAAGGGCACCAAAATTAGCAGCAGCAACGTGCGAGATCCGGTCAATGCCTGGAGGGCTATTCTTACAACTCGAGATTCCATCATACCTCGAAAAAAAATGGATGAATTCGAGATGCCTTATTCTATACGCTCGAGATCGAGATAATCTCGATGGCTGGGGCGCGAGATGTCTCGAGTAGTCGGAGGCAGTGGAGACTTCCAGGGGGGCTATCCCTGCGCGTGAGATGAGATGAGATTTTATCTTGGTCACTCTCGCACCTATGACGTTTCAAACGAGAGCAACAAGGACGAAAAAAAGTGAGATGAGAATCTCAAATCTCCGAATAGGGTAGTAGTGAATCGAGATCGAGATGAGATGAAAATCTCCTATCTCCGAATTGGGCCCCTGCACTATGAAGCAGCCATTGATCACCTACGAGTAGCAATTGAATCCGGTGAGAAGTTTTCATTTTATTTGATATTCGTAAACGATGTATGTCAGAGTGTTATTTTCTATTGGAGTTGTTTAAAGTTTGAAAATACCCACAAACAGTTTGGTCAGAATGTGCCGATTACGGCACACACAGACGAGTCATGCAGTCAATAGATAACTTATTTAGTGTCAATGCTTTTGATAAAACTAAGCCTGAGGGGCAGTAGCCGGTAGGACAGTAGCCTGTGTAATAATAGCCTGTGTGGCAATAGCCTGTGTGGCAATAGCCTGTGTGGCAATAGCCTGTGTGGCAATAGCCTGTGTGGCAATAGCCTGTGTGGCACTCGCCTGTGTGGCAACAGCCTGTGTGGCAATACTCTGTGTGGCAATAGCCTGTGTGGCAATAGCCTGTGTGGCAATAGCCTGTGTGGCAATAGCCTGTGTGGCACTCGCCTGTGTGGCAATGGCCTGTGTGGCACTAATCTACATGGTACTGTCTTATGTGGCTCCAGCCTGTGTGGCAAGCTTGTGTGGCAAGCCTGTGTGGCAAGCCTGTGTGGCAAGTCGGTGTGGCAAGTCTTTGATAACCTTACTTTTGTTGCATTATAGTCTGAGTGACGATACCTAGCCTGTGTGGTAAGCCTATGTAGTAAACTCCGCCCGGTGTAACATTAAAGTACGAGTAAAATTTAAAAAAAAAAACTCGTAAAATGTTGACTTTCGTACTATTTAAAGTTATAGTTGCACTACACAAATCCCTATTAGCACATCTCCATACAGTTGTGTTGTTATTGTTAAATTTCATGAAATTGTATTCGTACTCATTACATAACAAACAGTCTTTCCCTTTTTGTGATTTTATGAAATTCATTATTATTTAATGAAAGAAATCAACACTATTTGCATTTTAGGATTGTCAAGCTGACATACTTTAAATATGCCAGTAAGACCTAGGAGTTTAAGAACGCAATAGCACCTTTATCATAGAGTTTCAATGAGGCAATTGAGAAAGTAGCATTTCGAGAAAAGTTAAGTGCACTACATGTGTGATGTGATATGAATTGTTTGTTAGTTTGTTGATATACTACACACTAATGAAGTGGTACAAAGGACAAAAACGAATGAAAGTACAGTCTGCAGCAGTTATTTAAAAAAGGGTTGAGAATACGCGTTGTCGTTTCAGGAAGATCATAATTTTGGCGGTTGTCAATTAAGGTAGATGACGATTTAGGATGTTGTCACTTTCGAAAGTTGTCGTTTTCGGAAGTTGTCAATCTGGGAAGTTTCACCCTGGGAAGTTGTCGTTGTCACCCTGAGGGACCTAGCCTGTGTGGCAAGTCTAAGTGACAACTTTAATGGCATGTTTTTCGGTTGAAATTGGACACAGCAGTTTTCATAAGTCCAAACCGCGTATGTGTACCGTCATTGGATTTTCAATGTGGCTTGATTAAATTCTTGGAACATTGGATGTATGATTAATAATTTAGTTTTAGCCTCGATTATTCGATTGGTCCCAATACAATTTATTTCACTAAAAGTCAAGTTGCTTATTTCAATTATCATGACAATTTATGGGGATAGGTAACGAATATGAAGTTGTTGGAAGAGTCGATTATACTCTGAGACGATGTTTATTTGGTAGAATTGGGTTTAACTGTGTTTTGTGTTTTTCTATAACTGTGATCGATTTCTGTGAAATTGTGGAGGTAGATTTGAGACGGTCAGAATGACCGAGCGTTAAGTGGTTACTTGAGCACTTTTATGATTGTCCACAGATGATGAGATGAACTATTCACCCGAGGACGTGTGAAAATGCAGGATGGCCGTGACGGCGCGAGATATCATTGGATAAAGAAAATCAGTTTATTTTGAGAGTTGTTAATCGATAGTATTATTGTTCTGTTATTTTTGACGATGAATCGATTTGTTTATGGTAATTTAGAGCGGTTAACACCGAATGGAGTTGCGTTTGGGATTTCGGGCGAACGTCATGTCTGTCAGTCAGTGGTTGACAGGACTGGGCTGAAAGCGGTCGCACGCAATGGTCATTCGTAAACCCATTACTCTAAATCGCCAACTATCTTTGTGATCATTCACTAAATAAGTAGTCTAAGTGACTGTATAATTAAAATAGTGAAAAGCCTTCAATGCTGTCCCCTTATTTCAACGTTCCTGAAGTTTGACGCCGACCATAAATTATAGCGAGGTCACGGATGAGAAATCAGACACAACACCTCGGCCTACTAGATTTTCTCCGTCACCAAAAGTGAAAGGTTACAGCGCGGCGGCCTTTCCTCTGTTTCTCCGACATCAATGGGATCAGATGCGACGGCGTGGCTCCTCTTTCCTACATTACCCCGATATCAGGAGTGAGATGTGAAGGCTCGGCTTCCTATTTCTCTATCTTTCCCCGACATATATATTATGTCGCACTAGCGTTAGTCACGCTTCCATTGTAGCACTACTTATTTTTCTTTACTAGTCACTATAGAATATAAAATTAAGAAAACAATATTGTCCTTTTAAATTAAAGTTGAACCCCCTTAGCAAGAATAGTTATAAAGTGTTTTGCCTGTTTCTATCGAGTTCAAATTTAAAAGAAAAAAAATCAAAATACTGTAACTATTTTGTAACATTATAAGAATATTATAGAAAAAAACTTTCTTAATACAAATTATGAAAATTAAAAAAAGTATTTAGCACATAGCTAAAAAATGTATAAGACCTAATAAATGTTCTTCTTTCTCTTTTGTTATCATTTACAAACACTCCAACACACATTTTTTACAACGAAAAGCTCAGAATACGCAGTTGCTGCGTTATTCATGCAATTCGTCAGCGTACGGCGCAATCGGAGGCGTATGCGAGTGGCGTGGACAAAGGCTGAAGGAAATGGAATTTTCAAGTGGATATCACTTGTCTGTGCTTAGAGGACTTTAAGGACTGGAGATGTCGGAGATAATGTAGGCGGCTGATTGCGTATGTGATAATTATCTCTATTTTTATTGTACCTCTATAAAAATGAATCACTATTTCCCTTGGTCACATCAACATGAACAGATGGAACATCTTCGAATTTTTTTGTTGCCAGGAGAAGGATCTTATGAAAGAAAAATTAAGATTAATATCCCGAAAAAAAAAAAAGCTTCCTGTGGGACGCGGGTGAAACCGCGGGGCGCAGCCAGTCTGATATAAAGAGAAGAAGAGAAGGATAAGAGAGGAGCAATGCTTTATAACTTGACTTATTTAAAGAGACTAAAATAAGGAATGTCAAGCAATCATACTCGTAATATGTTTAAAAACGTATTTTTATCCGTACCGTAAATCAATAAACAAAAGCAATCACACTAGTGTTTCTTTTACAAAAATTAAACAAACTACAAAGCGAAGTACCCGACAAGCTAGCCTTTTAGTCTTGCCAAAAGCTAGAACGAACTACGGCAAGAAACACTTTGTTTTGAAGGAGCACAACTTTTTACTCTCTCTCTCTCTCTCTCGTTATCGCAGGACTCTCTCTCTTTCTCTCTCTCTCTCTCTCTCTCTCGTTATCGAAGGACTCTCTCTCACAATGCTCTATACTTCAGCTTCGACAAAAATGCTTTCGTATGTCCGAATTCTGTCCGGATCTCTGTCGGAAACTTTACCTTCCTCTACAGGTCGCGTTTCTTAACCGTACTTTATGAAGCGTTTTAAAAAGACAGTCTAAAAATTTCTTTCCGGGTTGGCAGAGCATCAACAGCACTGTACGGCTTACCATCAGGCGAGCCGTCTGCTTGCTTGTGAACTCTTCTTAGGAAAAAAAACAAATATTTACACATCGTCACGCTTTTCCCCTAGGAAAGCCAAAGGGCTGGCAGAGGTGTCCACCACCCACACTTTGCCAGACGATTTTCCGTCCCAAACGTGACAAGGGGGAGCCTATCGCCATACACCGGGCTCCCAGTTTTGCTCCAGTCCTGAAACTATTTACTTTTTTATTAAACAGTGTCAAAAAAGGTAAACTTCAAATAAGTATAAAGGTTACCTTTACCTTTAGGTCACTCATCATCGGTATCCGTCTCTTTCGAACTATTTGTAAATGACTTATTTCGGTCCTGCTTAAGCATCGATTGACGTCACTACGTGTTGCCCACGTGATCGTAATGCTATACCTGGCGGAGTATATTATTATACTGCCTCGGTGGCTCAGTCGGTAGTGAACCTGCCTTCTGAGCTAGGAGGCGTGGGTTCAATTCCCACCTAGGGCAAACATTCATGTGATGAACATTAGTGTTTGTTCTGTCTGGGTGTTAATTATCCATTTAAGTAAAAAAAAAATTCAAAAGCCTGATGTTTCTTGTACAACACATCTTTAACAAAAAGTGATTTCTTCATTTTAACTTGCTAACTATATTGGGTATTTAGTGAAATCTTAACTTATCAAGAACCCCTCGTTAGTGGAAAGTAGTAGTAGTAGAGATTTAAGTATTTATTTAAAAATATACCTAAATGTATGTATATCAGTCTCTGGTCGCCATAGTACAAGTTTTACTTAGTTGGGGTCAGACGACCATGTGTGCAAGTGTCCCGAATATAATATTTAAGAGTCCGGCGACCTAACTAACTTCGACCTATGCGACCTAGACTAACTTCGCATTGGCTTAAGGTATTCTATCGCCATTTCATCTAGAAGAAGAAGATGAGCGAAGAGAGCGAGTAATGATACTGATGAGCCTCTAAACTTACCTACAGAGTGACAGAGTACAATTTCAATTTTTTTTATGTTTTTTGCACTTCTGCAATCATTCTTAAATAACTAAGAATTTCCCTTATATTGTGGATTCATTTAACAGCTAATGATGTAGACAACCTCTCTATGCAATGGAATTTTTGATTTGCTTTGTCTACTTATTGAATAAATCAGTCAAAAGTGACCCCTTAAAATGTGGATATTTTTCATAGCTCAATTTTCGCTTGAGAACGTTTTTAAAAAAAAACCAAGAACATAGGGGCGGAGATATTGTTAATTTAATTGTAAATGCTAAATTTCATTATAATCTGACAAATGGTTTTCAAGAAATTTAAGTAGCGCGTTTGTATGGAAATTACAGAGCGTCGCGGCCCTCTTAATACTCGTACTATGCCTTTACCCGGCGAGTTTTATCTGTCCACACAGCACAATGGCGTCCTAAATCACATAATTACGGTGACTACCGGCACGACGACAAAATGTTGACGGATACATCGCGATGTGCCTTCCGGGACGTTGGCATGGCTTTGTATGGACGTAGACTTATTGTACTAGCTGTTACCCGCGACTTCGTTTGCGTTTAATCAGAAAATCGTATGTCAGAACCTTGCTTCTGATATGCTGTAACTTATGATCAAATTTGATTAAGATCCGTTCAGCCGTTTAGCCGTGAAAAGCTTACAAACAGACAGACAGACAGTGTTGCTTCCGATTTTATGTTATTAGTAGTGTAGTAGTGTAGACTTCGATTTGTAAGGACTAGGTCAAGTTATTTTTTCAAAGTTATCAAAAAAAAGCGTGTTTGCATATTTCTTTTAAGAAAAAAACTTGACTGGAAAATGTAAATTGGACGTCATTGACTGGAGCCGGTATATGGCAACAGGCTCGCCGCCTGTCACATTCGGGACTGAATATCGTCCGGCTAAGTGTGGGTGTTAAATACACCTCTGCCAGCCCCTTCGCGAAAAGGCATGACGTTATGTATATAATCCATTCTGATGTTTCTGATTGATATCATATCCTTTTGCAATGTTACAAATCGATACGACATTTTGGAACGTAGTAAAATTGAATTCTTACATCCTATCCTAATAATATTATAAACGTGAATGTTTGTAAGAATGGATGGATGGATGGATGGATGTTTGTTACTCTTTCACGCCAGAATGGCTGAGCAGATCTGCATGAAATTTGGCACAGAGATAGATTACAGTCTAGAATAGCACATAGGATACTTTTTAACCGCAGGTGAAACCGCGGGGTGCAGCTAGTTTGTTTATAAAGGTAAGTTTGTAATTAGTGACACGTGAAGCCTATAAAAATGTGAAAAAAAAAATACGTAAAAATGAAATCAAGTGTCTATAGAAAATAAACTGTCTACTAATAGCACATAGCATAATTATGCTACTAGTAAACAACGTACTGAGTCAGCACTGAGGTTTAATTCCTTATACAACCTACACCAAACAAACAACCAAAAACAACTTCTAACATCTAAACCACAAGTTCCCAAATCCCATTCACCCTAAGTCTACTTCAATCATATCCAATATCCGAACCAAAACAACCAATATCGCTCTTAACCTAACAAGAAAAGGTTGAAAATACAAAGCAGATGATCGCAGTTCAATGTAGCTTCATCATGTAAGCTGGCACAATAATTCTGAAAATGAAATTATCACCCGGAAGCCTGCACATGGTTGTTCAGAAATGGGTCCTGTCCAATTCTGTAAGCAGTAAACCCTTCGTTGATCGTAAATGTTGGAGTGAAGGTGTTAATAGCCATGAGCTATGTTCCCTGATAAGTTAATAAAGATTAACAGCTGAGGTGTTTCGCAAATGTAGGTACATACTCTGTTCAAACTGAATAGCAGCTCTGAAGTGCGCCGCAAGCGAGACTTTGGGGTGTCTTACCTCTCTGACGTACGCATATACTCGTAGTTAGCGGCACGGAAGTCTAGCGCTGACCGTTATTGCGCAGAAGTAAAAAAATAGGTATCACAGGGGGGCTACAGGGACGAAGGTTGCGCGTGCGTAGCGCCGATTGGCTAGCCAGTCGTATTCCGTCCCCCGCCCCGATACGACGCTCCGCAGAATTCTGACTGTACAGCCGCGTTCTAAAGTGTATTGTTATTGCCGATCATTGTTATTGTTTTTTTGTTAAGTTTGAGTTCCTTTGTTATTTATTGAAAGTTTTTATACTAGGTTTTTATACTAGGTTTTATATTACAGGTTCGAAAAATGGTGTATGACGTGCATTGTTTTGTTAAAAAAGAAACCAATGAATTATTAACTTTAATATTAACTATTAACAAAATATAAAAAAACCTGTTACAAGCTATGCAAAACTTTAACACTAACTATTTATTAATGTTTGTGACAGTAATATCCTCCAGATTTTGCTTATTGATAGACTTACTATTTATTCAAATGTGTTTTTTAATTAAAGTTCTAATTGTATTATGATCACGACTATACCCATGCGCAAATATCCCCTCCACATTACCCTCAGCGCTAAACTCTCGTGCTGCGACTTATACCTTCGTTTTCGCTACTGCGCAGCGTTTCGCGCCTAACTTCACAGCCGCCATTATATTTGAACCAGTCAAGAGCCTGATTCCTACCAGTCAAGATATGGTTACGTCATCGTCTCTCTCGTTTGAAAAGGCATAGGAGTAAGAAAGACCAACAAACATTTCGAACGTCAAGAAAAGAGGGCCTGTAACATCAGTCTGACAAAATCACTCTATCTATCCTAGTAGTAAGGTTTCACACAAGTAATAATTGTAAATAATGACTTAATACGGGGAGAGCGGGTGTTTTAATGGAGAACAAATTAAAATATTTGGCAATGAGTTTCATAAGCAGGTATTGTAATAAGTGATATGATAAAAAACTTTGAAAAAACCCACGACCGTTAAAAAGTATTTGGAAAAGGATAAAGTTGCATCAAAATTGGACTAGTAGTTTTGGAGAAAAATGGCAACATGGATTTGCACAAGCAAACAAAATTATCCTCTCTGGGTAAAAACAGTTGTTGAAAAAGTACTCATACCATACCTAACCCTCAGATCAATCTAGAGTAAAAGATGGAACACTGCGTTATATCTCGCTGAAGCCACTTCTTTTTTAACCTTGTGTGCGTGGTACTGCTGTCATGAAAAACATATACAATTGCACGTAAACTAATAATTATTCCCAAACTCTACGTTAGCCATTTCTGTTCCAATGTACAACCTTATTAGATTTAAAATTCTAAAACTGCACATATTTGTAAGAGGTTAATGTTACGGCTTTTTAAAATTGTCTTGTGAAAAAACTGCACAGCTTTTAAAAAGAACCTCAAAATGTAGACCTGGCCACACTTTTATAATGCACTATGAAATTTATGTACATAAAATTATACCATTGCACATAATGTCGAGGTAAGAATGACCAAGCGAGTAGCGTAGTTTTTTTACGTCAATGTGTGCGTGTTGTGTACACTGTACATATATGACAGTAGCGTAGTTTTTGGACGGTTTTTGGCTTCACCTAAATCATACGCCGTGCGCCATCTCATTCTCTAGGTTGGTCTGAGACCTAACCATGTATTGTGTGAAATATCCTTAAGGGATGTGAAGAAAAACGAACTGTAACTTTACACAAGATAACTTATCAGTGTTTTTATCTGCAAATAAAATATTTTATTCCCAATACTTAATGCAAATATTTGCCATAAAAACCCATCCGTAAAATTATTCATAAACAATTCCATCCCCTATTTTTGTATTAAAATATTCACGACCATGTCAGGATTGTCGACACAAAAGGCTTTATAGGTATTTAAAAATAAAAACGACAAGTGCGATTAGACTGATTGCCTGTGGGTTCAGTAGCGCAGTAAAATTTTATATTATAGCTAGCTGCGCCCGCGGTCTTACCCGCGGTTAAAAAGTATCCTACGTGCTTTTCCAGACAATAATATATCCCTGTGTCAGATTTCATTCAGACCCGAACAGCTACTCTGGCGTGATTAAGTAAAAAATATCCATACAAACCATCCATACATCCATATCCATCCATTTGTTTTTATAATAATTGGTGTGATGTGATGTGATCCGCGAAAGCTTTTATATGTTTGTTACTTCTTCATGCTCTTCTTTCCGCATCTAATACAGACTCTCTCTCTCTCTCTCTCTATCTCTATCAGTGGTTATACAGACCAGTCAGAGAGAGAGAGATGTCGCTCTCCTTCTGTGTCTGGTCTGTATATCCACTAACTCCTCCTAAAACACGCAACCGATTTTGATGCGGTTCCAACCACCAGTTAGAATCTTTTACAAAATGTGTGTAAGTATACCGTGCAAAGTCGGGACAGTTAGTTTAAAAAAATGACTAGGAAACCCTGTAAAATTCCTTATCAAACCCGATTTCGTTTTTCATTCACGTACGGACCTCTAAAAATCATACATTTTCATATTATGTATGCAAAACATTAGGGCTGGTACAGACGACCGATAGGGTGATCATTGTAGGACACCCCTGACGAATATTATGCACATATATTAGGGTTGTATGTATAGGCTTACCCCTTACTAATAAACGTAGTAACCTCGGCATAGTTTTTCACTGGTTTATCTTTTTCGATCCAGTCAAAAATTTTAAAAAGTGAATAGGTATCTCCTAGGCAAGTGTGTTACACCTTCGATCACTCGTTGAAAACTCGTGAAACTCGTTGCCTGCGTCTGTCTTTCCACCTAAATACAATCCGCGGGTATTTAAGAGTAAAGTGAATAGATATCTCCTAGGCAAGCGTGTTACACCTTCGATCACGTCAACGCTTCCCATCAGGCGAGTCAGTGGTCAAACGCATGCCTAGTTTGTTGTAAAAAAAAAGAACAACAAAGAAAAATAAATGAGGTATTTTTCTACAGGTATTAGATACTTATTTGTCATAATCACTTTAAAATACAAAACCGACTTGCTCCACCTTAATTCAAATCCCAATATTGTCTCCATAAACACACTTAAGAGGCCCTCGATTTATCATAAAGGTTTACATCACTTAATTACGGCTACATTGTCTCCGGAATCTGTACTTAACACTGCTAATCTGGTTAATGCTAGCCTAAGTAAACCGGGAATTTAAACAAACCACCCATAAGTTACGGCTGGGTTTAATTGCTCATCAGAAATCATTGACGCGCATCTAAACGTGTCCATCGGAAAGCTTTACGAAGTATATGTTTCAGTTCACTTCTGTTTCTATGTTTTTAGTATTTTTATTTTAAATCTTTGTACATAATTATTGTATTTTTTACCCACTGAACTATGCAAATGCTGTATATATGTACGACTTTAAAGATTGTTCATATCAGCTCCATGTATTTAGCAGTTTAATTTTAAAGGTGTAATATGATCCTTGTAGGCGTATCTTTATAAATGAATAAATAAGTATGTTTGTAAGTAAGTATGTAAAGTATTCTAATTGCGCAGAGGCTATGCCATTATAGCCCCATTTGTTAGAGCCTTCTGGTTTTGGCATCTAATTTGACTTGGCTGTTCTTATTAACAAACCACTGGAGACTACGATGAAACATAGCATTTGACCCACGATAGAGTTTACTTGTAAAATGCGATTCACGGTCACCTATCCGTATAATTACCAATGTCGTCAGTTATTGCTTTACTACCAATGTTAATTCGATTCGTAACAAACATATAGTAGAGCTGCAATCATCATTACAGTATTTTACGTCCCACTGCAGGGTCACTGACCTACCCTCCATCGATGGCGATTAAGCCGTTATCCACCACGCTGGCTCAGTGCGGGTTAGTAAATGTCGCAAGTCTTTCGAATGAATTATTCTAGGACATGTCGGTTTTCTCACAATGCTTTCCTTTACCGTAAGAGCACGTGTCATATTAAATGCACATAGAGCAGTGATACCTACCTCAAATTCTTCTGCCCATTTTTTGCTATTTTCTTGAGTGATGGTAAATTTTTGGGCAATTAGTGAGAACAGTAACTTTTTTGATGTTTAAATAAATAACACTTTGGTTACTAAGATGTCTCGCGTAAGCTTAAAAGGGTACTTCTTGCAACCCTTTGGTGTTACAAGGGTACTGATGATTTAGCATTGTAAATGTACTGGGAGCTGTCAATTTGTTGACAGATTAAACAAACTCTGACATCTGACCAGCTACAGTGTAATGTTGGGGACGTGGCAGGCTATTCTGGCGCGTAAGATGTTGTTTTGTCCCTCTCACTCTGATGACTTTTTAAACGAGAGAAAAGTGTGAATAGGCACTTTTTTTATAGAGAATATGTCAATATTTGACCACCAACTCGCCTGATGTGAAGCGACATTGTGGCCTAAGATGAAGCACGAAGACCTAGTTAGTACTTATTCACTCTGGCCTTGAAGATACCTAGGTTGTAGTTAGTCGGAAAAACAGATGTTTTTCCGACTTAACACACACCACACACTCACACAGACACACACACACACACACACACACACACACACAGAGAGAGAGAGAGAGACGTCAAACTTATAACACCCCGTCGTTTTTGCGTCAGGAGTTGAAAAGCTGAAAAAAGTTAGACACAGAACATTTTTTTTTAAACCAGCCAACCAAAAAAACCAACCACTTCCTGGAACCGTCCGATACTCGAATCAGTAGACGCAAACAAAAAAAAAATGAAAATTTATCTGAAAACAATGATATATGCCTGAATCTGCAATCGACGCAATTTATGGAATTTCCTGCCACCCTATGGATTAAAGGGATGGAACTACGGATTTAAAAAAGATGGATGTGGCCGTCAGAGGGTTTTGGAAAATTCCGTTTTGCTTTAATCATTTTTATGGTTCCATACCCAAAGAGTAAAACGCGACCCTATTACTAAGACTCCGCTGTCCGTCAGTCTGTCTGTCTGTCCGTCTGTCATCAGGCTGTATCTCATGAACCGTTATATTCAGGTAGTTTACGTTTTCACAGATGATGTATTTCTATTACCGCTGTAATAACAAATACTAAAGAACAGAATAAAATCAATATTTAAGAGGGCTCCCATACCACAAACGTGATATTTTTGCCGTTTTTTATAGATAACTAGCTGTGCCTCGCGATTTCACCCGCGATTAAAATGTATCCTATGTGATATTCTAGACTATAATCTATCTCTGTGCCAAATTTCATCCATATCTGTTCTGCCGTTCTGGCGTGAAAGAGTAACAAACATCCATTCTTCCAAACTTTCGCGTTTATAATATTAGTAGGATGGTACGGAACCCTTCGTGTGATAGTCAGACTTGCACTTAGCCGTTTTTTACAATATTTCGCCATTTTGTAAAAAACAACACTTAAAAAAACCGACTTCCCATCCTGTAATTCGTCACCCATTAACTGCCTCGGTGGCTCAGTTGTTGGTAGTGAACCTGCCTAAGCTTGGGGGCGTGAGTTCGATTTTCACCTAGGGCAAACATTCATGTGATGAACATTTGTGTTTGTTCTATGTCTGGGTGTTAATATATATTTAAGTATGTATTTAAAAATATATATACATATATATAATATAAATATATCAGTCTCTGGCAGACATAGTGCAAGCTTTGCTTAGTTTGAGGTCAGGCGACCATGCGTGGAAGTGTCCTGAATTTATTTATTATATAAGAACAATTTTTCGAGTTTTGTTAATATTTTTTAAAAATGCTTGACTGATTTCGATAAAGTTTATATGGAACCATTAAAAACTCTAAAGTTATAAACAACCTCTAAAGTATGATCTACTAAACAAAAAGACAAAACCAAAACACGATTGGCGAAGTAATCGCGTAACATACAAAAAAAAATACAATTTTCAAAAAAAATACTTATTTCATTTTAATAATTTTCATTTGTATTTCAGGTTTTTGTGCTACCGTTGGATTTAATTACCACATCCAATAATTACACTCTCCTTTGATGCATTTTGCCCACAACAATGCAATGCGTCGTATACACACTCACCCACACAACCTCACCTACAACTACACACAACACAAACAATACCTACGAGCATCGTACAGTATTCACACAAATTGCCTGTAAAGAATGTGATCGTATATCATTTTTGTAATTCCTTTCTGGCAATGCGGAGTAATGTAAATTAAAAAATGTTTTCAGAAATACGGATAATTATATTTTACATTTGCAATACCTCATTACTAGCTAATGCTAACTTTGTACCAGTGTACGGCGCAGCTCGACTTTCATAAAAAAGTCGACCTTATGCATGCAGCATAGAGTTGCTTTTCGCATGTCATTCTTTAATCAGACCTGCGCTGCGGTGCGTAAGACACCAGTAGGGCTATTCCTACGCGGGAGATGAGATGAGATTTTATATTAGTCACTCTCACACCTATCACGTTTCAAACGAGAGGAACAAGGACAAAAGAAGGTGAGATGAAAATCTCAAATCTCCGAATAGGGTCCCAGGCGGTATATAGATTATTGTTGCAAATTATTGCAACAATAATCAAATTATTGCAAATTATTGCAATAAGAACACAATTACTTATTGCAAACGGCAAAAAAAAAATGAAATTCTACGCACCGATCTCATTTTACCATCAAATATGATTTACGATTTTCAACTCTAAATGAAGTGGCTTCAGTAAACGTGTGTGTGGGTAGAAAATCCTGGAATGACCGAGCCTTAACGCAAAACGATTTTGAAAAGCTAAAATATGCTTTGAAACAGTCAAAGACTATCTAGATGCTTTAACAATTCTCTGAACAAAGCTTTTGTCCTCGTTGATATGCACAAAGGCTTCTACATCATTGATAATACGTTCAAAGTAACATCTTTAGGTATCCAAAGAAAACCGATGTAAGAGATCAGATAAATCCAGTTAGAAAATGAAAAAAGTTAAGAAAATAGTTAAGGATAATGTTATGTCTGAGATAAAATAAGGCCTACAACATGGAGGCCTAAGAAACAAGCCTAAAAAGGCCTAAACAAGGCCTAAGACAACAGCTAAGGCCCTTAAGGCTTCTTAAGGCCCTGCACCATGTGCGCTTGCCTATAGGTTCGTTTTTACAATAAAATCCCGAAAAATATAACAGGACTCACTGAGGGAAAATTCAAATCACATGTAAAAACTACATTAATGAAAAGAGGGTATTATAAGGTTAAGGATTATTTAGAAGACAAAGATGTCTGGAGACTTCCACTTCCGCCAAGTAGCCACTAGTATTTATAGATATTACCTAGTTGTAAGCCAAAATTTGTGAGACTGTAATTTATTTATTATTTGAAAAAATAATGCCCTTCGGTTTCTTGCTTGTTCTTCTGAGTAGAGGCTCTTTATCCGAACAAGGCGGTCGAGTCTATTTAAATAACTTTGACGTTAATTACTGTATCTTTGATACCTAAATTTAATAAAAACATTTTGACTTTGACTTTGACTTAGGTCGTTAAACATAGCTTGATGCCCAGTATGCTGTAGAGGCCTCAGTGGCCAACAGAATTCATTAAAAAAAAAAAAAGAAGATAACAGCCATAATCCAAAAAAAACATGGTCGAGCTTTCCGGGGGCAAACACGTAATGACGTCTCTCGCCATTGTCATCCGTCTCTTTCGAACTATTTGTAAATTACTTATTTCGGTCTCGCTTAAGCATCGATTGACGTCACTACGTGTTGCCCACGTGGGCGGAATGCTATAGCTGGCGGAGTATATTGTTAAACTATGACAACAGCCAGCCGGCCGCTGTAAGTTGCTTAAGAAGGTAGTACAATTGCCTTAATGATTTGAAATAATTTATTGATAACCAATAAACTTTCTTTCTTTTTTCTCTTTCTTTATTAACTTAACATACCGTCATGCCTTTTCCCTGAAGGGGCTGGCAGAGGTGTAATACAACACTCATACTTCGCCGAATGATTTTCAGTCCCAAATGTGACAGGGGGTGAGCCTGTCACATAAATAACTAACTTAAACAGGGTGATTTTGAGTTTATTGGCATGCGTCCAGATTTGCATTGTACACATTATTTAAAGTAACTTTTACTATGGAGTCAACTCTATTAAAATGAAAAAAAAATCAGCTCTTCAAATGTATGGAAGAGTTTTTTTTCGGCCAACAACTGCTAGCAAAAATGTTTTTTACTCAAACTATTAAAAATCAAAACACTCACAATTTTTTAAAATCAAATTTAAAAAAAAAATATGACATAAGTAACTGAAAAGTTATTAAAAATCCAACTAACTGCATCTATTTAAATCCTAAAACAAACATCTTGCGCTATCTACCCACAATTTTGTGTGTAAATTCGAAATGTATTCGAAAACCCGAACACCGAGATAAAACAATTGAATATCCGAATTGGAACAAAGAGTATGAAACTAGAACAGAAATGAAGCCATTTTGGATGCACAAAGGCTATTTCTGTACTAAAATCGGTTCAGTAAAGACGTACAGACCCGCGGGGTATTACTACGGTTTTTACATTAGACCATGTTTGGCGTTCCGCCAATGGTTCTTGTTTTATAGAGGATTTCGTAGAAGTTTTCTTCAGATGGGACAAGATACTTTTGCCTAATTATCGCCTTACTCACAGAAGGTTAAAAACAAATATTGTTCTAATTTTAGCATTAGTACCTACGTTTAAAAGATGTTGGAATATTTTACCTAAAACCATTACAAATAATTTGACAATTGTTCCGTCAATTAAGGCGTTCATTTTTAACGCCATTACATTGAGTGTCTAGTTGGCTATACTTGAACGGTCTACGTCAAACGGCAATGCTAATGTCGTTGTAAGATTTACGCGTCAATCACAAGCGTTCAACGTCCATTATTTCCGTTAGTGTGGCGGCGACTTAAGAAAACAAAAATGGCACCTAGGTACTCATTAGCTGTGCCCTGCAGTTTCCGGTTTCACAGGAACCGTCAATTATTTCGGGATATAAACTACCCTATGTCCTTTTCTGTATCCCACACAACGTGTATGCAAAATTGTATGAAGATCGGTTAAATAGTTAGGGCGTGAAAGCGTTACAAATAAACAAACAAACGAACAAACTCACTTCCGCATTTATAATATTAGTTACGAAGTTAGGATGTTTTCCCACGATAGCTTGAGTAGTATCAACCTGTTTGATTTTAAAGAACGGTTACTTAAATAAATGTTATTAAATTATATTTTTTTTAATATTTATGAAGATAGGCAGGAATAACGTAAACATTTAAAACCAATGAGCGTACCCACGATGGGGCAAGATGGGGCATCTGCCTCACCCTGGACACAACATAACTTGAAGCACAAAAGTAAGGTATTTCAAATAAAATATGAGATATATTTATTGCTGCCTGACCCCTAACAAAAAATCTTTACTATAGCCCCACTCCAAAAAAAGTCTAGTAACGCCTATAATTAAACATAAACAAATTAAAACTAAAGGCACGAACCACAGTGCCTGTGGAGTAGCAGAAAACAAGTAACATTATTAAAAGAAAAACTAAAAACCCGGCTGCAAAACGTTGTACCTTATGTCACTTCCAATATCAAAACGATTAAAATGACACCTCACATGTCGAAATCAATCTGTTTAGGCTGTAGGGTGTGCCAAAGTAACCTCATACATACACACCCACATACATACAAACATACACTTGAAAAACATAACCCTCCTTCTTACGCAGTCGGGTAAAAAAACTGAATTCACTTTCGTAAAATTCCCTTCTGCTGCTACCTAATCTTTGGCATAACTTAGTGAACCGCACAAAGTTGGCTTGTATATCTTACAAGATGACTGCTCTGTGCGGTCAGTGCAGTTCGGTTTCACCAGTAACTTGAATTGATTTCCTAAAGTCGCGTAAAAGTTTTCAGGAAAATTTAAAATGTTAACGGAATAGCGGAACTTTAAAAGCACTTTTAAAATGCAGGTCGTGAGTTCGATTTTCAAGTAATGTTGTGTATTTTAATTAGATTGGAAATGTAACTTTTTTTTATCTACGGCATTTTTGTGGCTTTGATGCCGCAGCCAGTGAAGCATAAAATAATTTGAAAAATTACATTTACATCCTTATATTTTGAATAAATAAATTAAGTCTCACCCATTCTAATACAGCCTTTTTCATTTCACACCGGAAAAAGCTCTTGTTTTACCATATTACGACGCGGAAAAAATAAAACAGAGCTATTGGGAAGCCATATTTCTTGCGAAGCTATGGATATACTAAATGCGAAAAGATCCCTTTGTCAAAGATTAGAAAACAGCAGAGAGGAAATTCCTAACAATTGGATTGTAAGATTTGAACAACTTTCCGGTGTCATTTTCATTTATCAACAAAATTTAGTATACCTACTACTATACTTCTGGTATACTTTGGTGATACTACAATTTAGTACAATTTACTACAATTTAGTATACCTACTACTATACTTCTAGTATACTTTGGTGATACTACAATTTAGTACAATTTACTACAATTTAGTATACCTACTACTATACGTAGTAGTAGTATATAGTTATGGTAGGCGCCTGGGTCTGATCATGCGGTCTGGCCCCCTAGTCATGACGCTTGAGATGCTTGTTGGTCACCTTTACTCCTTTGACTTTTCAAACGAGAGAGACAATGGCCAAAACATATTTCGACTGTTAGGAATAGGGCTTCTGATGATAGATCAATGTCATAATGAGACTTTAAAAGCTAGTTTTTAATATCTTTCTTAAATGATCTTATTTTAAGGAGAACTTAAGGTGAGGAAACGTTGAAATCGAAAAAACGGCCAAGTGCGAGTTGGAGTCGACCACGATAGGTTCCGTGCCATTGTCTATAAAAACGGCAAAAAAACAATGTCTGTTGGATGGGAGTCCCCTTAAATATTTATGTTTTTTGTATTGCTGTTGTAGCGGCAACAAGTCAACATCATCTGTAAAAATGTCAACTGTCTAACTATCACGGTTCACGAGATACAGCTTGGCGATAGGCGAACAGACAGATAGACAGACGGACAGGCGGACAGCGGAGTCTTAGTAATAGGGTCCCGTTTTACCTTTTGGGCACGGAACGCTAATCCTAACTTTTAATATTAAAATACGAAAGTGAGTTTATTTGTTTGTTTTTAACGCTTTCACGTCTCAACTACTCAACCGATCGCCTTTAAATTTTGCATACATGTTGTCTGGGGTACAGAATAGGACATAGCGTACTTTTTATCCCAAAAAATTAACAGTTCCTGTGAGACCGCGGGTGAAACTGCGGGGCGCAGCTAGTACGACTACAAATTTCTCGGTGTTTTGAAGTTTTACTTCTGTTTATTTGTAGTCGGCACCCTTATTTGGTCCCAGAGGTAATGTTTTAGAAGTAAACCCACCCTTTTGATTTTTTGCATATTTTATTTTTTCCACTCAATGCTCTGGGTGGGATTATGAAGGCGAAATTAGATTGTTTTCCTTTGTGACGTCAGGTAATGTTAGAAAAAAATGTTTCAAGAAAAATTTATTAAGAGGGCCGCGACGTACCGAAATTTCCATACAAACGCACTACTGAAATTTCTTGAAAACCGTTTGTCAGATTATGATGAAATTTAGCATGTACAATTAAGTTAACAATATCTACGCCCCTATGTTCTTGGTTTTTTTTAAAACGTTCTCAAGCGAAAATAGAGCTATGAAAAATATTCGCATTTTAAGGGGTCACTTTTGACTGATTTATTCAATAGGTAGACAAAGCAAATCAAAAATTCCATTACATAGGGAGGTTGTCTACATCATTAGCTGTTAAATGAATCAATAATATTATATTATACAAGGGAAATTCTTAGTTACTTAAGAATGATTATGGTAGTGCAAAAGTCATAAAAAAAATGAAATTGCACTTTGTCACTCTGTAGGTAAGTTTAGAGGCTCGTCAGGTATCATTACTTGTTCTCTTCACTCGTCTTCTTCGTCTAGACGAAATGGCGATGGAATACCTTAAGCCAATGCGAAGTTAGTCTAGGTCGCCTAGGTCGAAATTAGTTAGGTCGCCGGACTCTTAAGCGGAATTTACTATTCTGATTGAGCAACGGGAAGGGAATATTTGTATGTATGAATGTAGGGTCAACTGTGACAAATTTGTCTGTGGGGCAATTGCGTCTTTCGAGAATTACTGACAACCCCTTCACAAATTAGGCAACTACCGCCTTCTGGTACAGGTTATTGCAACTATAGTTCGGCCGTTCAGAGAATGCGTTCCTGACACGTCGCGATTGAACTGACGACGTAACTTTGTAATGGCGTTGGAGTTACGATAAAAATATTTTTGCTGGTTGTTTACCGTTTTAACAATTAATGAACATTAAAAAAACATTATTATATCAATAATCAATTAATGTTATAATTTTGTGCCAAACTGAGTGTCAAATAACTTGATAAACAATATTTTTCTAAATCTATACTGCGCTATTACAAGGTTATGTCAGCGCTTTATATTTGTAGTGCTGTACTAACAATAACAGGCAATAATAGTATCCTAATCTGTTCTTATACAGTTATATTTATGAAATAATACGTTTTGTTTTTCTTTTTAAGAATTTGAAAATAATGGACTATAAGATAACTTTTATGAAATATAAAAATAAAACTACGACCAAACCGAACGAGAATCGGAGTCTGATTAATATTCTGTACGCACATTCAATTTAATGTACTTTATTGCATAGAAATACAGATTGTAACTTTGTAACAAAGAATAAATAAAACAATTTTATTAAATTAATATTACCTTTTTTTTGTTTCCACTTAAATAACTAAAATATAAATTTTAAATGATTCCGCCAATATAAAACGAAAATAATCTTTAAAATAATGCGGCGGTTCATTTTGGAGGAACGGTAACGAACTCAGTGTTATATGTTGTGCCCATCACTAGTCGTGACTAACTGATAGGTGTCAGGAACGCATTCTCTGAACGGCCGAACTATACTATATGTACTAGACATCGTTATTTGCCTGATTTGTGAAATTATGAATTACTAGCTGCACCCCGCGGTTTTACCCTCAGTCAAAAAGTATCCTATGTGCTATTCTAGACTATAATCTATCTCCGTGCCAAATTTAATCCCGATCTGTTCAGTCGTTCTGGAGTAAAAGAGTAACAAACATCTGGTATCCATTCTTACAAACTTTCGCGTTTATATTATTAGTGGGATTAATATTAATAATAAATTATAAATATTAATTAAGAATGACTGACACATTTGTACAGTTGACAATTTTTTTTTTGTTTTGTATTGTTTTTAAATGATGTTAGGTATTTATATGTATGTTAGTCAAGAGGAACGATTAGTATTTTTGTATGTTTGTAACGAATACATTCAAAAAGTACTCGTCCGATTTAAAAACTCTTTCCCATTAGAAAGCCACATTATCCCTGAGTGACATATAGGATAAGAAACGCGAGCGAAGCCGCGGGAAAAAGAGCTAGTAGGTAGGTTATTAATTGGGAGATTGTTAAAAATGGTTTTAATTGTTTACGCCAAAAATGACAAAACAAAAGGATAATAACGTTAAAAAACTAGTGTAGCAACTGGTGGTCTTACTGCTAAGAGCGATTACTTCCAGGCATATTTAGCATGGAAAGCATTATCTTCTCTTCTCTTCTTTTTCTGTATTTTCTTCTTTTTATTTTGATTTTAATATAAAACCAAGTTGCATTCCTTGTCTGTCGGTCTCTCTGTCTGTGTGTCTGCTATTAATTCCTCCTCAACCAAGAGACGGATTTTGATGCGGCTTTCACCATCAATCAGATATTTTTTCGCGGAAGGTTTATATGTATCGTGCAAAGCCAGGGTGGGTCACTAGCATAATATATCTACATATTCTAATCCTTATTAACAATGCGAATGCGAATTTGAGTTAGTTCGTTTGTTTGTTACGCTTTCACGACTTTACTTTTCAACTGATCGTTATGAAGTTTTGCGTTCATGATGTCAGGGGTACAGAAAAGGACATTAACAAGGGTATAATTAACGGTTCTTATGCATCCGCGAGTGAAATCGCGGGGCGCAGTTAGTTTGGATATATTTATTAGGATGGCAGTTGGGTTTTTGTTTTTACCCGACTGCGCAAGAAGGAGGATGTTTTTCGAGTGTATGTAAATATGTAAGTATGTGTGTGTATGAATGTATCTTTATATGTATGAGGCTTCTTTGGCACGCCCTACAGCCTAAACAGCTTGATGGATTTCGACATGTGAGGTGTCATTTGAATCGTCGTGATATTGGAAGTGACTATTCAGCAGCCGAGTTTTTTGTTTTTCTTTTAATAATGTTACTTGTTTGCTTTTCTTCCATCTGCCCCTAACTACGCTGGTCGATTTCAATTCGCAGACGGGTATAATAAAAAATATAAACCACAACACTATCCGAACACTTCATAGTCTCTATTTTCCTACCCGATCCATCAATAATTCATTTAAGCCTAAGTTCAAGGCTGACCTACCTTGACGTTCGATCCTGGGGCCCTGGGGCCGCTTGGGAATGGAGGCCAGCGTGAATGGATAATGAGGCTAAAACGCAGGGTGACAGGTTTGGATCGTGGATCTTAGGGTATGGTGGGTTCACTGGGTTCATTACCTGGTATGTTTCTACAAATGAATACTAAAAACGTTGTTTAGCCTCGGAAGTTTTACAATGTTTTGTCTTTTCTTTCTTTGAAAAAAATTAACTCGATCGAATATGACAAAACACTGTATAATTATTCTGAGGCTTATGCTTAATCTGGCACTTTTGGCAGAGTGCATGGTTTAAGAATATACTCCACCAGGTCTAGCATTCAGAAACACCTAGTGACGTCAATCGTTGCTTAAGCAAGACCGAAATAAGTCATTTACAACAAGTTCGAAAAGGACGGATGACAATGACGTCATTATGTGTTTGCTGAATGCTAGACTTCAGAGTGGTCGTGGTTAAGAGGGCCGCGACGCTCTGAAATTTCCATGCAAACGCGCTACTCAAATTTCTTGAAACCATTTGTCAGATTATGATGAAATTTAGCATGTACAATTACATTAATAATATCTCTATTTATATACTATGTTCTTGTTTTTTTTAAAAAACGTTCTCAATAAAAAAAGGTAAGTATGAAAAATTTCCGCATTTGTAAGGGGTCTTTTTTGACTGATTTATTCAATAGATAGATAGACAAAGCAAATCAAAAATCCCTTTACATAGGGAGGTTGTCGACATCATTAGCAGTTAAATGAATCCATAATACAAGGGAAATTCATAGTTATTTAAGAATGATTACAGAAGTGCAAAAGTCTTAAAAAATAATTAAATTCCACTTTGTCACTCTGTAGGTAACTTTAAAGGCTCGTCAGTATCTTTACTTGCTCTCTTCGCTCGTCATCTTCTTCTAGACGACATGGTTATGGAAAACCTTAAGCCAATGCGAAGTTAGTCTAAGCTGGTCGCCGGACTCTTAATAAGATGGCGGTACATGGTGGGTCTTCATTGTCGTCAGTCTTTCCGGCGGCGGTGGCTACTGCTTTCGCAATGCTTCTCCATTTTAGCCGGTTCGTCGCATTACGAGAGCACTCCGTCATGGAAGCGTTAGTTGCTGTCTTGATTAGATCCGTCATCGTCAATTTGTCAGTTTTTGTTGACTCTAATACGTCGTACATACTCGTACCTCAATGGACTTCATTGATTTAGTTTATTCTACTAACTGACTTCAAAAAAAGGGGTGCTATATTAATTCTATTTTACCTATTATGTGTTTTTTTTTATCTAAATAAATCTGCGAGTAAAATTAGTTACCCAGAATTTTCATTATTTTACCGTTCATACTTTGAAATAAGCTAACCAGTAACAGAAGATTGATGTGCTGACATCATCATATATATATCATTTCAACCACAGACATTTTAAATAGGTTCTTTTAAATCTACCTTCAAAAAGATTGAGTCGCGTATCATCAGTACTTCAATAGATATCGCAACATCAAAGTGAAAATAAAATCGCGTTTGAGGGTAGATCTAAAAAATAAATAGATGCCTACTTTGTCCCGTCCCGTATTCATTTCAGATTTGTTTGCTGTATCAAAAATGAGTCAATGTTTGACGAAAGGTGATTATTTTTCTGAGATCGAAGCGTAAATATTGGGGGAAAACCATTGAGTAAAAAATTGGGATGCTGAGAAACTTCAGGTGAGGGCTGTTGTTTGAAAAAATAACTTTATGCGATGTAAAAATGTGTAGTTTGTGACAGATAAGTTTGCTATAAATGTAGGCACTGCATTTGCTACTTCCTTATTACACGTGAATATTATGCTTTTAACGTAGATATGCAATTTTCAATTTCACAAAACAAATCGTCACGTCTTTCCCCCGAAGGAGCTGGCAGAGGTATAATACCACACCCACACTTTGCCGGACGATATTCAGTCCCAAATGTGACAGGGGGCGAGCCTGTCGCCATACCGCATTCCTTCAGTACCGCAGTCAGTACCGGCCTCCAGTCATGTAGCAGATGACATACAATACGCACACATGTTCATTAAATGAACAAATTGCTGCGTGCCGTCAACTGGGCTCGAATCCGCTCCCTCTGACTTGAGAGGCGGGCCTTCTCCAACTAGGCTATCATCGCTTATATTTTTTAAATTCCAAACAAAATGTATGTTAAATATTATTTAAAATCATACCACACTGTAACTAAATGCATTTAGTTTGTTGGTTTGGTCCCAGTTGTTTTTGGCTTAAGGCTCGGTATTATCACGAAATCAACGACAAGTATTTTGTTTACGCCTAGTTGGATATGAAGAATGAAACTAAAGTAGAATTTTGATAACCATTATGATATTGGAAAAAAAACTATTTGAGCGTGGTTCTCTTAATTTTCAGCGATTACAACCCTTTTTTTCGATCATTTAATAGCCAGATTAGCTCTCTAAAGTTCAACCGAGTAAATTATTCTTATATATGTTCTTTTTGCGATTGTTTTAATCGCAAAAAGAACATATGAAAACTGCAGAAAATGGAATTCTAGGCACCGATATCATTTTACCATCAACAATGATATACGACCTTCAACTCAAATGAAACTATTTAAGTAAACGTGTGTGGAAAATCGTGGTAAAACTGCGTCTTAACTTGATCGACATACAGCTAAACTAAACTGAATATATAATGTTGAAAATGACTAAACTAAACAGAAAATAGCCAAGTTAATGTCATGCAACCCACAGCAGCGCTCCGTTGTAAGGCAGATGTACGACCGCCAGCGATGAGCTAGTAGCAAGCATAGCTGCAAACTAGAAAGTTGTTAGCGAGCTGCGAGAAGTGAGATTATATTAGTTCGATAGCTTTGTCGCTGAGCGAGGTAACGGCTATATCGAGTATACGCTGAACGAGCATTATCTACTCGCTCGGTAAGTATTGTGACAAACTCAGATCAACCTAGAGAAAAAGATGGAACACTGCGTTATATCTCGCTGAAGCCATTTCTCCTCCACCATCCTTGTGTGCGTGGTACTGTTGCCATGAAAAACATTTACGATTGCACGAAAACTAATATTAATTCCCAAACTCTACGTTAGCCGTTTCTGTTTCAATTTACAACCTTGGTAGATTTAATATTCTAAAACAGCACATAATTGTAAGAGTTTAATGTTACGGCTTTTTCAAAATGGACTTGTAAAAAAACTGCACAGTTTTTAAAAGAACTTCAAAATGTAGTCCTGGCCACACTTTTATAATGCACTATGTATATTTATGTACACGAAATTATACCATAAACCAATGCATGTCTAGGTAAGAATTACCAAGCAAGTAGCGTAGTTTTTTGCGTCAATGTGTGCGTGTTGTGTACATAAACGACAGTAGCGTAGTTTTGGAATGGTTTTTGGCTTCACCTAAATCATACGCCGTGCGCCATCTTATTCTCTAGATTGATCTGAGGTGACAAACTAGTTTAGCGAGTTCTCGCCGGCTGCGGTGTGAACAGTCAGCGATCAACTATTATTATTGTCAACTATTATTATTATTGTCAACTATTACTATTATGAACTACTAGAGTTTGCCCGCGGCTCTGCCCGCGTGGAATCTATTGCATAGCAATTAATTACCTATTATGTAAATCCATTCAGTAGTTTTAGTGGTTAAGTAACAGTTACCTACTAAATTAATAGTACAGTGATGTAAATAATAAAATGTTGAGCAAAAACATAAGTATTCTTGTTTATTGTTTTCCTTGTTTATTGTTTTATTTTCCTTTTTAATGTTAGTTTTGTAAAGACACTTTTCCGTTGAAAAACAGAATCTAGCTGTTCAAACATTTGTTTTGCGTTTTGGCAATCTTGTATGATCGATAAATGTTTGTCGGTTATACATTGAATTATTAGCCTTTGCTTTTGAGTCATCTAATTTTAGTTTTTGTTCATGCTGGATATCTTTATTTTCGTATTTTATTATCTGTAAAACCTGTTTTTCTTCTAGTAAGGATTTTACTCTAAACTTCCAGTTAGAATAATTTTCGCCTTTTAGTATTGGCAAAATATTGACGTTTGTGTACATTTTACTTTTGAGATATTATTTTCTCACCTTTATCCTTTAAAATGGCCCATAACCTTATGTTGGAGCAAGGTTTCCAATAATATCTGCTTTATAAGCACGACACGTTATTTAACAGGCTTTATTTAATATTATACAGAATTACAGACATTAGCCATTAATAGAATTTTCACACTGACACTCTGCTGGATTGACACTGTTTAAAAAAGAACTTCCTCAATAAGATAGTTTCTACGAAACTATCTTATTGATGAGGTATTGGTATGAGAGATCCAATGAGGTAGTATTCTCTTAAATTTGAACTTGCGATTTTATCTTGCTTATTATACAAAAATTACACATCCAAAACCATAAATATTAAGTTTGTCGCTACTCCCGAGGTCAAGGAATCGAATTACATGCTAATTACCGAGAAACAGGTAGCCGTTTAGGAGAAATGTGCCAAGGAAGTTTTGTAGAGCGCCATCTCGCTCCGTCTTGCGTTTTTATCTCGTTCTGGTTTTTCACTTTTATTATATAGATTATTATTGTCTCTTTTATTCATACGGGATCTGTATCTAATTGTAGGTTGCATAAGAGAAAAAATAGTCGATATGGTTCGTCGCTTAATCGCCGGCTCTCGGACAAATGCCTAAACGCCACTCGTTGCTACAAGTAGTACCTTTTAGATATTGCTATAGTTTACCATCAGCATCTGGTATCTAGCTACTTTAACTGTGCACCGAAAAGTAAAATTCCAAATTGTCAGTTAAAATTCACAATTCTATCTAGCCCGGAGCGTTTCCAACTAAAAGCCCAAATACACGGGCGTCAAATTAAAACCTTTTTGAAGTGACGCGAAAAAATAAAGAGTACATTCCTGAATGTTCAACGTCCAAATGACTGTGAGCTAATGAATCCCATGCGATGTGTACCTGCCTACAATTGGGTACAGTGCAATGAGAACAGTAAGGAAACTGTGTCAATTTCAAAGTAAGCTAAATATTTTTAACAATCAATTCTTTCAAAAATTTTTTTTTTCTGTCGACGCATAAGCAAGAACGAAATAAGTAATTAGAGAACAAGTACAAGTTAGAACAAGTTAGAGAGACGATGACGAGTGACGTAGTCGGGGGTCAACTCAGATCAACCTAGAGAATAAGATGGCGCACGGCGTACGATCCAAGTGAAGCCAAAAACCATCCAAAAACTATGCTACTGTTGTATAGGTACACAACACTCACACATTGACGCAAAAAAACTACGCTACTCGCTTGGTCATTCTTACCTCGACATTATGAACATTGGTTTATGGTATAATTTCGTGAAGTTAAATAATAAATACCTAGTGCATTATGCAATTTGACCAGGACTACATTTTGAGGTTCTTTTTAAAAACTGTGTAGTTTTTTTACAAGTCAATTTTGAAAAAGCCGTAACTTTAAACTCTTAAAAATATGTGCAGTTTTAAAATATTAAATCTCCTAAGTTTGTATATTGGAACGGAAATCGCTAACGTAGAGTTTGGGAATTAATATTATTTTTCGTGCAATTGTAAATGTTTTTCATGGCAACATTACCACGCACATACATTGAAAAGAAGTGGCTTCAGCAAGATATAACGCAGTGTTCTATCTTTTCTTCTAGATTGATCTGAGGGGGTCAACTTCCAGAACGCTAGACCTTATTTTTTTGACTATTTTTTGGATCAGGATTAGGCGATTGGTGACCATTTGCACTAAATATAAGAATTGCATGACTCCTTGCTTAACTAGTTTTAAGCTACTCCTAGCGAAATATTCGCTTATTAGGCACATACAGGTAAGCCTCTCCTAAGGAATGGCTCAAGTTTCATGTAAAAAAAAATTGGTAGAAGCTAGCAGTAGACTAACCTAGTTGAGCAAGGACTTATTAAATTCTTATACTTAGTTCAAGTGGCCTGATAATGATTAATATTAAAGTTATGTTACGACATGGTTTAATAATAGGTATAATAAGGTATTATAACTCCACTATCACAATCACAATCAAACTATCACAATCATAACACTAGAAATAAGGATAGGATAGCTGTACCGAGATTTAGACTGACTAAGTCAAATAAGTCATTTTTAGGCAACTGTGTTCGTTTTTACAATAAAATCCCGAAAAATATAACAGGGCTCACTGAGGGAAAATTCAAATCACATGTAAAAACTAAGTACATTGATGAAAAGAGGATAATTTTTATAAGGTTAAAAATTATTTGGAAGATAAAGATGTCTGGAGCCTTCCACTTCCGTCAAGTAGCCACTAGTATTTATAGATAGTTGTAAGCCAAAATTTGTGAGACTGTAATTTATTAATTATTTGAAAAAAGAATGCCCCTCAGTTTCTTGCCTGTTCTTCTGAGTAGAGGCTCTTTATCCGAATAAGGCGGTCGAGTCTATTTAAATAACTTTGACGTTCATAAGTGTATCTTTGATACCTAAATTGAATAAAAACATTTTGACTTTGACTTTGACTCCGCCAGGTATAGCATTCTGGTCACGTGGGCAATACGTAGTGACGTCAATCGATGCTTAAGCGAGACCGAAATAAGAAATTTACAAATAGTTTGAAAGAGAAGTATGACGAGTGACGGCACTTATGGCCAATAGTGTATTTTTTAAATGGCCCCCATAATTTTTAATAAAATACCACGACCGATTAGGGAATTAAATAGTGTTATGTTTAAAAAGAAATTGAAAATATTATTACTTGACAAGTAAGTGTTACTACACAATTACTAACTTTTTAGATGCACGGAAAAAAAAAATTAGCTGCTGTTACTACATTTTAGTTGTAGTAGCAAATATCCTTTCAAACTATAGGGACAGCTAAGTTTTTTGTTAGCGTAGCAAATTGTTTTTAGCTGAACGAATTTAGCTGTTGCAGCTAACAATCTTAACAATACTTAGCAGTAGTTGCTAACAATCTTAATAATTAGCAATAGCACGTAAATATTTTATCCTAAAGTAGTTAAAATATTTTGCTCTAGATAGCTAATTGAAACATTCGAATTTGTTTTGTTTATATAGATAACAAATTTAGTAAACTCAGTTAAGTAATTTGCAGTAACTGCAACTTGAGTGTGATTCTCCTAGCAAAATTTTATTTTGAATAGTAGCTAAGCAGTCTTCGTCGTAGTCAACAAAACTTTGCCAGTGTTTCGAAGATATTTGGTGCAGCAGCTAAGACACAGGCAGCAAAACAGATTTAGTTGCCACAACTAAACCATTTTTTTCAGTGTGGCAGGAAATTTGATGTATGTATGTGCAACCTGACTTTTGTATAATACTTTGACATGAAATACCTTCAACTCAAGCATTAATTACGATTATAATTATCTAGCTCTGACATTTTAAATTATTATTTGAATGCCTCACCAGGCCAGGGGAGTTATTCCTGCGCGTGAGATGAGATGAGATTTTATCTTGGTCACTCTCACACCTATAACGTTTCAACAAGGACGCAAAAGGGGAGATGAAAATCTCAAATCTCCGAATAGGGCCACAGGACAGTAGCGCACTTGTAGCGCCTCACTCAACTGCCGTCTTTGTACTTCTTCACTCTACAAAACTTCAAGGCTAGAGTGAATTAGTAGAGTGAGCAACCTTATAGGTCGTCGTGCTCCATCTTAGACCACAACGTCGCTTAAAATCAGGCGAGTTGGTGGTCAAACGCCGACCTATTCTACATAAAAATTTTTTTTTAAAGATCTGTATGATGTCCTGTGTATTGTATACTAAACCATGTTCTCACAAATAAATGAATCTAGAATCTTATGTGATTGTTCCTTTGTTTTTTGGATCCTGTGTTAGGTAAGCCGACGTTTGAAGAGTCCTTCTGTCGCTTCTACACCACGGATCAAACAAACAACGTCATAAAGCGGCAGCCACCAATTTGTTACTCCGGTCCCCCGCCCCCGCCCCTGAGGGCAAAAATGGCGCGGACTTTAAATTTTGCAAAATTAATATGACAGGTGACGGGGTTTTATTAAAGAACGTGAAGTATTTTGAAATGTGCAAGGGTGTGTGTGTGTGTAAGTGTGCGTGAAGGGTGTAGTTGGCTAAGAATTAAATTGTACGGAACCTCTTATAATCGTTATAAATCATGACTTCGGTTATGCTTCGCTATCAGAAAAATAAAATAAAAATTACCAGAAAACACGTATATCCTACTTATAAACGCGAAAGTTTGTAAGAATGAATGGATGGATGTTTGTTATTCTTCACGCCAGAACGGCTGAACAGATCTGGATGAAATTTGGCACAGAGATAGATTATAGTCCAGAATAGCACATAGGATACTTTTAAACCGCGAGTGGGACCGCGGGGCGCAGCTAGTTAAAACATAACATATCGCCACGTCTTTCCCCCAAGGGGCTGGCAGAAGTGTAATACAACAACCATACTTCACCGGACGACATTTAGTCCCAAATGTGTGGGGCGAGCCTGTCGCCATACACCGGGCTCCAGTTGGCCAAAATAATAAATGCTCTATAACTTTCCAATTTTGTTAGGGTTCCGTGAAACGAAAAAACGTAATTAAAACAAATTTTCTAATTTTATAAGGATTCGTGGATTGTTGTAGTGGATTTATCACTAAATTTTCAGAAACATCTCAATATTTTTCCCTCAGTGAATAAGGTAAAATATTTTCACAGGCTAAAAATATGAATTTTCAATTTGCACAATAGTGTTCATTCATTCATTTGTCGACTCATTCGATGTTTTTTTTTATCGTCGCGGCTGGTTCCAATTTGGATCCGTGTCGGTTCTATAACATGGAGCTCGGAAAAAATTGTGGATGAGGTAAAGTTTTTTTTCTGTATCATTAAAATTAAATAAAGCTACATTTACAGCTTGTACTATAAACTAAGTTCCTTAGGTATTTGGCAGCACTAAAATTCATGCTGTCCTTTTTTCTTGTGTTACCCTCAGTAAAAGTCTATGTTTTACTAAATGGCCTTGATTCCGTTGCAAACCAAACGAGTTAAGTAAAGTTACAAGTTCAGTGAGTGGCAATGGAATCAAGGCCAATAAGTAAATTTACATTACTATAACAACGAATGTAGGACTACTACTAAAAAAAATCTCATAATTTCTATTGACAGTGCTACGGAAAATTAATTTTGCTTATTGGTTTAGATCATCATGCAGCCTGTAGCTATACACCGGGCTCCAGTCATGTAGTAGATGACATGAAATACACATATACGTTCACACAATGAACAGATTGGTGCGCGCCTTCGCCGGGGTCCGAACCCGCTCGAGAAGCGAGTAGTGTCTGACTAGGTTATCATCGCCCAGCGTGGCAGGCCGTAGCCTCTTTCTGCGAGACCGTTATGGTTCAGAAAGAGACAGCTGAGCGTGATCGGGAGAGGGCCGATCCCGCTCGGAGGAGACGGCCGCCCCGCACCGCCTGCCCCGTGAGGGGGCGAGTGGTACGGACCCGAAAAACACGGACCCGAAAGGTCCCCTGCCAAACAGGGGACCTTTCGGGTCCGTGGGCAGCTGGAGTGAGGGCTCCGGTTGGTCGTTTACGGATCCCGGGAGGGCGGCGGCACTTTTGGCAGGTGTCGCCGTAGCACGCGAGGGTGCCGGTGCGTGGCTGTGGGTGCCCTTCCCGGGACAGTGCTCTGAGCACGATGCGAGAGGGGTACCGGTGCGTTCAGTGGAGATCTCGGAACCCCTTGACATGCATCGAGGCTGGCCACCAGGTGGTTTTTAGTGGGTCGCAAACTAGGCAACCCCACACTGCCTAAACGTGACCCTCAACCGCGTTTGGGCGTCTGCTTGCAGATTTTCCACCTCCCAAAAAAAAAAGAAAAAAAAAAAAAAAAAGGTTATCATCGCCATTAGTAGTATCGCCAAAAAAATAAGGTACGCTTGATACTACCAGAAGAACTATAAAAGTAAAACTATAACTGGTAAGACTACGGGAAATAATAAAATTTTGTGAATGGTCGCACCGATTGGCGATCAACTAGTGATTGGAAGAACTCAGAGCTTTTCTCAGAATGTTGACAAATAAGAGTACCTATAAATGTGGAATACTCTGCCAGAGTGTGTGTTTCCTGACACTTATGATCTGGGTGTCTTCAAGTCTCGAGTGAATCGGTTTCTTCTAGGCAAGCGTGCTCCATCGTAGGCCGCATCACTGCTTATCATCAGGCATGTCTGCGGCCAAACGCAAGCCTATTTAGTAATAATAAAAAGAAAAGATATTTAAAGAAACTGTCAATTTTGCTAACATGCACTCTCGTTCATGACACCTTTCAGTTACAAAAGAACCAAACCAAAATCGGTACATCCGTCATCCGGTACATCAGGAGTTACGAAGCCACGAAAATCCACACACATACACAGACACACGCTAAACTCATAACACGATCAACTTTTGCGTCGGGTGTCAAAAAAGGAAAGATCTTCAGTCATTGCACATCCATGTGTGATCCCCCAACAATGGCTCGTCAGTTCAGACTGACGAGGCCATGACGCGTGCGTTTCGCCTTTCAAACTTTTTCATTATGGCTTAGCCATGGCAGAACGGTACCTGTTGACGCGACGGTTTTCAGTTAACTGCGAGAAACTGAAACTATAACTTTTTAACGTTAACTCGTTAACTGAAAATATATCAAACTAGCTGCGCCCTGCGATTTTACTCGCGGTTAAAAAGTATCCTATGTGCTATTCTAGACTATAATGTATCTTTGTGCCAAATTTCATCCAGATCTGTTCAGCCGTTCTGGCGTGAAAGAGTAACAAACATCCATCCATCCATCCATCCATTCTTACAAACTCTCGCGTTTATAATATTAGTAGGATATAGTAGGATTGTATAAAGTTTTTTAGAAGATTTCATTAAATTAGCTCAGTTAAATTCGTTAGTTGAAATATCAATTTGCATAAAGTTTTCTAGTAAATTTCATTAAATTAATTCAAAATTTTCAAAATGTAGAATAGAATAAAAAAATCATATTCCTTGATGTACTTAATGCGACGTTAAAGCGGAAATACATTAGATATCAGTTCAAGTAACAATTTATAGTTGAAAATATATTTATCACTCTGCAAATGGGACCGCTGCGGCATGTTCTCTTCTTTATCTAATTGTTATATGAAAATTTCACAAAAAGGGCGTGGCTTTTGGGTCGGACACTTACATGCAGAAATGATGATGCTGTGATGGTTTGAGTAAGGACAGACAGAAAGATGACGGACAGACGCAACTCTGGAATGCTCTGTCAGAGTATGCGTTCCCTGATACTTCAATCTGGATGTCTTCAAGTCTCGAGTGAATCGGTTTCTTCTAGGCAAGCGTGCTCTATGGTAAGCCATATAAGTGCTTATCATTTCATTGTAGTAAACCTGTTGGCGACAGGCTCCCCCCCTGTCATATTCTTTTTTTTTAAATTATCATAACACGTCCATTTGGAACAAATAACACAAGATATTACAAAACTTAACGATCGATGACACCTGCAGAAGTGTATAACTGAGTCACAGATGTCAACGCTCTCGTCCGAAGATTTTAACAAGACTGAATATCGTCCGGCGAAGTGTGGGTGTTGTATTTACACCTCTGCCAACCCCCTCAGGGAAAAAGCGGGACGATGTAGTAAACAACGAACACTTGTCTTGTAAAATAGTTTAATTTATTGTTTGATAGGGATGATAGCCTAGTTGGAGAAGGCCCGCCTCTCAAGCCAAAGGGAGCGGGTTCAAACCCAGGCGAAGGACGTACCAATTTGTTCATTGTGTGAACATATTATGTGCGTATTGCGTCACGCCTTTCCCTCGAGGGGGAATACAACACCCACACTTCGCCGATAACGATATTCAGTCCCAAATGTGACAGGGGGCGAGCCTGTCGTCATGCACCGGGCTCCAGTCATGTAGCATATGACAATAGGCACATATGCTCACACAATGAACAAATTGGTGCGTGCCGTCGGCTGGGTTCGAACCCGCTCCCTCGGGTTTGAGAGGCGGTCCTTCTCCAACTATCTTCCATCTTTTATTCTTCTATTAGGCTATCATCGCTCATTTCACATTTTATATTATTAGTTAGGATATTATGTCTACTTTAATGGGAATCTTTAAATTTATTTTCAGGAAAAAAAGATTAGAAAAGAAGATACGAGTACGTTAAGATCAGAAATAAGATTAAAAATATCGAAAAAAAAAAACAAAAAGATTTTGCTAGTAATTGATATTTATTTAACTTGCGAGAACTCTCGCCCACGCCAGCAAGTTTCAACACCTTTCAAACCCCTAAATCCTAATATCAACAGGAAACAAAGACCCATTGTAAACTTTTAATGAAATCCTGAAAATCCCGCACAGAATGTCTCTTTGGAGCCGATCGATTAAAATCAAGGATACGTTGCGGGGTGACAAAAGGAAGGATATAAAAATTATCAAGCTTACCCGAGGGGGCTGGCAGAGGTGTAATACTGTTGTATTACACCTCTGCCAGCCTACTCTCTACACTTCACCGGACGATATTCGGTCCCAAATGTGACAGGGGGCGAGCCTGTCGCATCAGTTAAAAATATAAGTTAAACAGTTTCTTTCATTTTTATTATATCATAGTGTCACGAAAACTAAATGTGTACGCAAAGTTGCTTAAGAATCAAAATAGTATAAATGATTAAATAAAAACAAACAAAAGACATTGTTTAAACGAATGAAGTTAATGTCAGATCTTAAAATATTAAAAACTAGCTTCATCCGCTATATATTGGTATTTTCTTCCTTGAATACCGCTTTTCTTCTCCACACATGTCCTGTAGATTTTATACGCAACTTTTCGCCTCGACTGCCGGTCAACGGGTGGTCCACGGGTGGACGCCGCGTGGTAAACCAGTGAACCTCACGTGGTCTACGCATTTCCAAGTAGTCTGACAGCGATTGTCACTTGTTCTCGCGCTCGTCACTGATTGAGTCGCTCGCCGTCCGCGCGTTGATCGCTTACGCGAAGCGATACGGAGTTGATGTAGTGAACACCTATCCATAGAAATTAATACAAAAGGTGGTGCGGGTCGGGTCCCGGGTGGCTTAAAGCCACCTTAAAATCCACCCTTAAAAATTAAAAATACCCCCGACACCGATTTTCGTTTAAAACCCATTTTCATCAAACATAGCTAAGAAAACTCCAGACTAATAATTTCATCTTGCAAACAAAAAAAAAAACAAAAAAAAAAAAAAATCAGTTCATCCGTTCGGGAACTACACTACGATACCACAGACACACACACACACACACACACACACACACACACACACAGACACGCCAAACTTATAACACCCCGTCAAATGAACATTACAGTTAAGTTTAGATATCCCATCGGTAGAATCCCTGCTACACATCCTCGCGCTCATCTTCTAGCTAAAGGGCAACCGCGACGTATCTACCATTTCCACATATCCGATCTTGAGAAAGATGACAAATTCTTCCCAATCCAAACTTGGAGCTCGCCAATTGGTAACATTTATTTCTCTTCTTGTAACAATTGTTAGGTGTTAGGATTCCTTATAAATTGTAGAGATTTGTCTCTGGTTGGTTTTGTGAGTGTTGAAAGATTTTGGCTTTGCTCTGATGGTGGCGTCGATTCTGCTGTGAGTACCATTTTTAAATGAGGAGGTTCTCAATTCGACTGTTTGTTTTTTTTGCGATGGCAGCCTAGTTAGGAGAAGGCCTCTCAAGCCAGAGGAAGCGGGTTCGAACCCAGCAGACGGCACGCACCAATTTGTTCATTGTGTGAGCATAATATTATGTGCGTATTGTATGTCATCAACTACATGACTGGAGGCTGGTGTATGGCACACGCCCCCTGTCACATTTGGGACTGAATATCGTCCGGCGAAGTGTGGGTTTTGTATTACACCTCTGCCAGCACCCTCGGGGGAAAGGAGTGACGATAAAGGCGTGACGATATGTTTTTTTTTTTTTTGTGTGTAGGTATGTTACGCGATTATTCCGCCCATTGTGCTCAATTCGACTGTAAGATATGTTTTTTTTTTTTTTTTTTTTTATCTAGAATAGGTCGACGTTTGACCACCAACTCGCCTGATGTTAAGCGACATTGTGGTCTAAGATGGAGCACGACGACCTAGAAGGTACTTATTCACTCTAGCCTTGAAGATACCCAGGTTATAGTTAGTCGGGAAAACAGACGATGGCAAGGTGTTCCACACCCTAGCGGTTCGTATTAGGAAGGTGGAGGCAAACCGTTTAGTACGAGTTGGTGGAATGTCGACTAAGTAGGGATGGTACGTATGCGTTTTCCGACTTGTTTTGTATGGTATGTGATCATGCTGCCAATTATGAATAGATTTTGATGATTATTTTTTTGTTTCGGAGATCATACTTCAAAGTCATACTTTACCCACATAAATTTTATCAATTTTTAAAGGACTTCAAACAAGAGGAGGTTCTATTCGACTGCATGTTTTTTTTTTATGTATGTATGTTAAATCATTCCCACAATTATGAATCGATTTGGATGATACTTTTTTTTAATAGATCATTCTTCAGAGGTAGTCCCATATAAATTTTATCGAAGTCGGTCAAGCGGTTTAAAAAAAATAACAAAAGTCAAAAATTGTTTACAAAATTCAACTCGGATGGACGGGAAGTCGGTTTTTGGGTTTTTAAACCCCCGACGCAAAAACGACGGGGTGTTATAAGTTTGACGTGTCTGTGTGTGTGTGTGAGTCTGTAGCATCCTAGCTCCAGAAGCTTTACAATAAAATCCCGAAAAATATAACAGGGCTCACTGGGGGAAAATTCAAATCACATGTAAAAACTACATTAATGAAAAGAGGGTATTATAAGGTTAAGAATTATTTAGAAGACAAAGATGTCTGGAGCCTTCCACTTCCGCCAAGTAGTCACTAGTATTTATAGATATTACCTAGTTGGAAGCCAAAATTTGTGAGACTGTAATTTATTTATTCTTTGAAAAAATAATGCCCCTCAGTTTTTTGCCTGTTCTTCCGAGTAGAGGCTCTTTATTCGAACAAGGCGGTCGAGTCTATTATAAAACTTTGACGTTCATAAGTGTATCTTTGATACCTAAATTGAATAAAAACATTTTGACTTTGACTTGACTTGACTTGACTAACGGATCAGTTTTATTTTTTTATTTTTTTTTTTTGTCGGGGGTTTTTTAATTAAGTTGCTAACATGTTGGTAACTCTGATATTGTTATGGCAATAATTAAGATGTGTAATTCTTTTATATGTAAGAAGTATGACAAACAAGCAGACGGCCCGCCTGATGGTAACCGCCGCCTGTGGGTACCTGCAACAAAAGCGGTGCTGTTGATGTGTTGCCAAAACAGAAAGTAGTATTTATTATATTCGTTTTTTTTTAGGTTTCCTGTTGAGATCTAATCTGAATCTTATCTGAATAAATATCTACTTTCAATTAAGTATTAGTTCAGGTATTTATTTGCAAGGCAGAAATTTAAGAGCTGTCCGATTTCTCAAATGTTGAATTGAAAACGAAAACAATTAACTTTAGTCAATTACCAAGAAGAGCTTAGTTTTAGCGAGTGGCATTAATGAATCGAGTCTACCTAAGTTTAAGTCTCTGTTAAATGTATTTTTCTCTCAAACTGGGAAAGACAAGTGGATAGGATGTAAAGTATTCTAGAAATGTCAAAAGAAATTTTACTAAAACTTCTAAGAAAAGAAGTAGAAAAATGAATAAAGATTAACAACATTACATATCGCCTTTCCCTTGAGGGGGCTGTCAGAGGTGTAATACAACACCCACACTTCGCCAGACGATATTCGGTCTCAAATGTGAGAGGGGGCGAGCCTGTCGCCATACACCGGGCTCCAGTCATCTTGCAGATACATACAATACGCACTTAATTATTATGTTCACACAATGAACAAATTGGTGCGTGCCGTCGGCTGGGTTCGAACCCGCGCCCTCTGGCTCGAGAGGCGGATTTTCCTCTGGCTGGAGAGAAGAGATTACCTGAAGGAGAAATTTGTTCGTCTGGAGTATTTGGTGTATTTTTTGTCTATTTAACTTTCCGGTAATTTTTTATAAAAAATTTCACTGCTCTTCTTAAAAACAAGAACACGTCTATCATGTTACCTAAAGCATCATTACTAACTCTTCTTTGAAGAAAACCAACAAATTTAAAGTAGTACGTATTAGTGTAATTTAATTTCATGTAACTAGATTCGTAATCTTAATAATTAAATTAAATATGCACAAACTGGCTCATAATAAGTAAGTAGACTCGAATCCTTTTTACTATCTGTCATATTTCAATGTATATTATATTTATTTTATTGATGTAGGTACTTGTGTATGTTTATGACTGGGTAGTTTATTTGTATCTAAAATTATTTATGTAGGTACTAGCTGTCACCCCGCGACTTCGTTCGCGTTTATTATTTATATATATATATATATATATATATATATATATGTCGGGGAAACATAGAGAAATAGGAAGCCGAGCCTTCACATCTCACTCCTGATATCGGGGTAATGTAGGAAAGAGGAGCCACGCCGTCGCATCTGATCCCATTGATGTCGGAGAAACATAGGAAAGGCCGCCGCGCTGTAACCTTCCACTTTTGGTGACGGAGAAAATCTAGTAGGCCGAGGTGTTGTGTCTGATTTCTCATCCGTGAACTCGCTATCATTTATGGTCGGCGTCAAACTTCAGGAACGTTGAAATAAGGGGACAGCATTGAAGGCTTTTCACTATTTTAATTATACAGTCACTTAAGACTACTTATTTAGTGAATGATCACAAAGATAGTTGGCGATTCAGAGTAATGGGTTTACGAATGACCATTGCGTGCGACCGCTTTCAGCCCAGTCCTGTCAACCACTGACTGACAGACATGACGTTCGCCCGAAATCCCAAACGCAACTCCATTCGGTGTTAACCGCTCTAAATTACCATAAACAAATCGATTAATCGTCATAAACCACAGATTAAAACTATCGATTAACAACTCTCAAACGGATTTTCTTTTTCCAATGATATCTCGCGCCGTCACGGCCATCCTGCATTTTCACACGTCCTCGGGTGAATAGTTCATCTCATCATCTGTGGACAATCATAAAAGTGCTCAAGTAACCACTTAACGCTCGGTCATTCTGACCGTCTCAAATCTACCTCCACAATTTCACAAAAAGCGATCACAGTTATAGAAAAACACAAAACACAGTTAAACCCAATTCTACCAACCATAAACATCGTACCAGAGTATAATCGACTCTTCCAACAGTAACTTCATATTCGTTACCTATCCCCATAAATTGTCATGATAATTGAAATAAGCAACTTGACTTTTAATGAAATAAATTGTATTGGGACCAATCGAATAATCGAGGCTAAAACTAAATTATTAATCATACATCCAATATTCGAAGAATTTAATCAAGCCACATTGAAAATCCAATGATGGTACACATACGCGGTTTGGACTTATGAAAACTGCTGTGTAAAATTTCAACCGAATAACAAGCCATTAAAGTTGTCACTTAGACTTGCCACACAGGCTAGGTCGTAACTCGCACTATGATGTTACACCGGGAGAAATTTACTACATAGGCTCACCACACAGGCTAGGTCGTCACTCAGACTATAATTCAACAAAAGTAGGGTTGCAACAAAGACTTGCCACACAGGATTGCCACACAGGCTTGTCACACTGGATTGCCACACAGGCTTGTCACACAGGCTTGCCACACACGCTTGCCACACAGGCTGGCCACACAGACTTGCCACACAGGCTTGCTACACCGGCTTGCCACACAGGCTAGAGCCACATAGGATAGTACCTTGCAGATTAGTGCCACACAGGCTAGTGCCACACAGGCTATTGCCACACAGGCTATTACTACACAGGCTACTGTCCTACCGGCTACTGCCCTTCAGGCTTAGTTTTACCAAAAGCATTGACACTTAGTAAGTTATCTATTAACTGCATGACTCACATGTGCCGCAAGCGGCAGTATGACTAAACTGTTTGTGGGTATTTTCAAACTCTAAGCAACTCCAATAGAAAATAGCACTCTGACATACACCGTGTACGAATATCAAACAAAATGAAAACTTCTCACCGGATTCAATTGCTACTCGTAGGTGATCAATGGCTGCTTCATAGTGCAGGGGCCCAATTCGGAGATAGGAGATTTTCATCTCATCTCGATCTCGATTCCTGGAAGTCTCCACTGCCTCCGACTACTCGAGACATCTCGCGCCCCAGCCATCGAGATTATCTCGATCTCGAGCGTATAGAATAAGGCATCTGGAATTCAGCCATTTTTTTTTCGAGGTATGATGGAATCTCGAGTTGTAAGAATAGCCCTCCAGGCATTGACTGGATCTCGCACGTTGCTGCTGCTAATTTTGGTGCCCTTTTTCGATCAACGAGTGGCGATGTAACCTCGTTGCAGTAGTAACACGTAGGCGTCGACGTTTTGTTCGGTACACTGCTATCCTTCGTCTCTCGTTGTTTGTTAGTTTCGTCACATAGCATAGACTAGGTGTAATCAAACGCCGTCGAGATAATGCAGACGTCTACTCGATGCTCACTCTCTCATTGCCGCTCTGCTGCCCTTCATGCACCACGAAGAAACAGTCCGCACACTCCACAATAATAACACGTAGGGGCGACCCTATCAGCCATCTGTTGCTATGCCACTTCGCTTCCAGATCATTGCACAATTGTAGCCAAAGACGGAGCCATATCTTGTTGCTGTGGACGTTATTCATATCCCACTTCTGATGTCGGGGAAACATAGAGAAATAGGAAGCCGAGCCTTCACATCTCACTCCTGATATCGGGGTAATGTAGGAAAGAGGAGCCACGCCGTCGCATCTGATCCCATTGATGTCGGAGAAACATAGGAAAGGCCGCCGCGCTGTAACCTTCCACTTTTGGTGACGGAGAAAATCTAGTAGGCCGAGGTGTTGTGTCTGATTTCTCATCCGTGAACTCGCTATCATTTATGGTCGGCGTCAAACTTCAGGAACGTTGAAATAAGGGGACAGCATTGAAGGCTTTTCACTATTTTAATTATACAGTCACTTAGACTACTTATTTAGTGAATGATCACAAAGATAGTTGGCGATTCAGAGTAATGGGTTTACGAATGACCATTGCGTGCGACCGCTTTCAGCCCAGTCCTGTCAACCACTGACTGACAGACATGACGTTCGCCCGAAATCCCAAACGCAACTCCATTCGGTGTTAACCGCTCTAAATTACCATAAACAAATCGATTAATCGTCATAAACCACAGATTAAAACTATCGATTAACTACTCTCAAACGGATTTTCTTTATCCAATGATATCTCGCGCCGTCATATATATATATATTTAAACTATCCTATCTCTCAAGTTGGATCGAACTGCACATGGTGTGCGAATTTTATTATAATCGGTTAAGTGGTTTAGGAGTTCATTGAGGACAAACATTGTGACACGAGATTTATATATATTAAGATAAGATTAGTATGTAAGATTATTATACTTAATTCTCAAATTTGTAAGTACATTACTTAATTTTTTCTTTTCTTTAGCACAGACTACCGTCCGTGCTTAATCATAATGGTTTTATTCCATCCAAAGGTTATCTGGAAAAGATCGCTCTTAAGCTATAAGACCGCCTACTGCGCCTATATTTTTGAGTGTTTAGCTTAAATTTATTTTGTATTTGGTGTCAATAAAGAGTTTTTGTATTGTATTGTATTGTACATGTACTGAAAAAAAAACTAAACAACACGCCTACCACCTCCATAATTGCCCAGAAAAAAAAAACTTTGTCACCAGAACTACAAAATACTTGTCCAAAAAGTTTATTTTGGTACGACAATTACAATAAAGTTATAATTGACTTCTAAGATTTTATAACATTCATTGTTAGCTAGAGATTACAAGCTAAAACTAACAATGAATAAAGCTTGTTAAAAAGCGTGTTAAAACACTGAATAAATCAAAAAAATCTTTGTCACCAGAACTACAAAATACTTGTCTAAAAAGTTTATTTTTGTACGAGAATTAGAATAAAGTTATAATTGACTTCTAAGATTTAGACATTCATTGTTAGCTATAGATTACAAGCTAAAACTAACAATGAATAAAGCTTGTTAAAATACTAAATAATCTGCCTGTTCTTATTTTCGAGCTAAAATAGCAGCCTTGTACAAAATACAAAACTACCCTTTCTAGTGAACGTTTATCCTTTAGTCTTAAAAATAAAAAAATGCCTTTGTAGTCAGCCGGGCAGAGACAAAAGAGAGGCACAAAGCGCCACTCAAGGCCACTTGCGGGCGGCCTGTAGTGGCAACCCTATAAGGCTGTAGAATGTAGGTATTAATAAGTATATCGTCTTTGAGACTGAAGGCTAGAGTTTTGTATTAGCTTAGGTTGATAGGGAGTTAGTTTAGTCACTGAAATCACTCTTTTTCTTCTCTACTTGACATAAAAGCAAGTAAGTACAGGCCGAGAGGCTAGCCCTGGTGTCAGAGGTTCTAGGCCGCCCGAAAGCCTCTGTCATGGCTTGACAATTGTCGTTGTAGCACAAACTACAGTTTACAGTTTAACGTGTCATCCGAGACGCGGTAGAGCTCGGTTTTAAATGCCTCCAGCGGTCACCCATCCTAGGACTGACTGTGCTTAGCTTCGTCAGTTGCTTAGCATCGGTGATCGGAGACGAACACCTAGTCGAGCTACGCTGTGTGACCTCGACATAGTATACGGTACGGTAAGTATAGTACTACGGCTTTTCGCGTCCATCAGGTATAATCACACGCAACGGATTCTGATGCGGTTTTCACCATCAGTTAGATGATTTTTCAATGAAAGTTTATAGGTAAGTAACTAAGTACGTAAGTATAGAATAGACGGGTCGGTAGTTAATTCATAAAAATTGTCTAAATCTTTGTTTGTTCTCTAAGTACCTACTCCTGAACTGTTTACTCAATTGATTCCAATCTCTATAAATATATAAATGAATCACTATTTCCCTTGGTCATCGCATCACGCGTTAACAGATGGAACATTTTTGCAATTTTTTTTCGTTGTGTTTATTGTTGCCAGGAGAAGGATCTTATGAAAGAAAAAATTAAGATATTACCCCGAAAAAAATAACGGTTCCTGTAGGGCGCGGGTGAAACAGCTGGGCACAGCTAGTCTATTATAAGCGAGGCCGAAAGCCGAGCACCAAGTCCTAAAAGACCGACCGAGGCTACAGACCAAGAGTCGCCGTACCTCAGATCAATCTAAAGGAAAAGATGGAACACTGCGTTATATCTCGATGAAGCCACTTCCTTTTCAATGTGTGAATGGTAATGTTGCCATAAAAAACATTTACAATTGCACGAAAACTATAAATCCCAAACTCTACATTAGCCATTTCCGTTCCAATTTACAAACTTAGGAGATTTAATATTTTAAAACTGCACATATTTGTATAAGTTTAATGTTACGACTTTTTTATAATTGACTTGTAAAAAAACTGCACAGTTTTTAAAAAGAACCTCAAAGTGTAGTCCTGGCCACACTTTTATAACGCACTATGTATATTTAAGTACACCAAATTATACCATAAACCAATGCACATAATGTCGATGTTAGAATGACTAAGTGGATAGCGTAGTTTTTTTGCGTCAATGTGTGAGTGTTGTGTACCTATACGATAGTAGCGTAGTTTTTGGATGGTTTTTGGCTTCACTTAGATCATACGCCGTGCGCCATCTTATTCTCTAGTTTGATCTGAGCGTCGTACCTAGTACGAAGTCTCGGGCATCAGCCATTTAGTTGTCTGAAAGAAGCAAGGAGAGTCTACTGGAACATCTCAGCGTTTGTCTGTGTCACGATGACTTGAGTATCGTTGATCCGATATGAATCCCAATTTATCCCAATAGAATTTTTAGTTCGTATACGATGTAAATCGGACAAGGACTTGTATAGACTTATGCGAGTCTCCGTCTAGGGTAAACTACTAGTTTTATTATTTATGCAAAAGTTTGGTATGTTTGTTACTTTTTAACACAGTTGTAGCGAGCGTTAAGGCCCCGTCTTACACGAAATAACCAAAAACAAGTGTTTTTTGCACCTAGTTTGATATGAAGAATTATGATGATCAGGATCAAAAAACGATAGCTGTTAGAAGAAACAACCAACTAAAGTTAAGTAAAGAAGATCAATTTTGAAAATCATTCTCATTTTGGCAACATCCGTCCATCCGTTTTTATTCCAGTCGGAGCAGACATAAAACTAGCCTGAAATAGAAAAAAATCCGGGAGCGATTTTTTTTAAAACGTCAGGGGAGGTGGTTGGAAGTATAAATCTCGATTTTCTAACTAATCCCGGTAAAGGGTTCGCCGCCATCTTGTTTTGAAGTTCAATTTTTTCGTTTTTCTGAAATAACTCGTTAGTTTTCAACTTTAGAGCAAAAATAGCATTAACCGAAGTTGTTGGAAATTTAATTTCTCACAAGTTTGGTCATAATCATTTTTACGCTAGAATCAATTTTTGCAGAGTTATACTATCAAGTTTATAAAAAAAGTCGTAATGGGTGGAATTTTATTTTCTTCAACTTTGGTTGAAAATGACGCAAAATTCCCTTCCCCATTCTACATTACATTTTTTTATAAATAAACTAGATAATAAACGCGATATTTGAAAAATAAAAAAAAATTTGGTTCTCGCACTTTTTTTTACTCCACGATCAATATTTTCGGATTGATAGTATAACTCTGCAAATATTGATCCTAGCGTAAAAATGATCATAACCAAACTTGTGAGAAATTAAATTTCCAACAACTTTGGTTAATACCATTTTTGCTCTGAAGTTGAAAATTAACGAGTTATTTCAGGAAAACGAAAAAATTTAACTTCAAAACAAGATGGCGGCGAACCCTTTACCGGGATTAGTTATAGAGATTTATACTTCCAACCACCCCCCACGACGTTTGAAAAAAATCGCTCCCCGGAATTTTTTCTATTTAAATGTCTACCCCGACTGGACTATTTAGCGTGAAGAAGTAACAAACATACACACTTACACACTCACAAACTTTCGGATTTATAATATTAGTGTATTATTTTGTTGATGATCGGTAACAAGCAGCAAGTTGAGCAATTTTCTAAAGCATAGACACGATCTACTGGTTCAGTGGTCTGTTGTTCGTGGCAATATAATAAGAGTATGGTCCCAGCCACTCCTCGCAGCCTCAGGTGGTGGCACTCCATCAATCACGTACACAACGGAGGTGGAATCAATAGCCAACCCACATCAACGATATTGTCAATTGGTGCTATTGAGCTTGGGTAGATTTCTGAAATAGACTTATGTGTTTTGTACTTACTTATATAGATAACTAGCTCTATGTGTTCTTCTCTAGTTCTATGTGTTATCCTATGTGCTATTCTATAATCTATGTGACTATATATTCTATATATATAGAAATATATATAGAATATATAGTAATAGTAAATATATTTATACTATATATATATTCTATATATATATATATCTATATTTCTATATTCTATATTCTATCTGTGACTATAATCTATCTCCGTGCCAAATTTAATTTAGATTTTTTTGAGTAGGTATCACAATTAAATTTTAGTAAGTTTGTGTTTGAATTGATATTTCTGACTTTCTATGATTAGAAGGCAGGTTTAATTTATATTTTAAATTATTAACGAAATCTACCATAACGACCCCGTATCTCGAAAAACTTTATTCGCTCAAAAAATATTGAATGAAACCACTCTCCTAGAACTTATGTAGCAATTTCCACAAAATACATCTTAAGAACGCAAATACCGTGTTCAAATCGCTCGTGTACATGGCGTGTAAGCTTTTTTGTCGTTCAGTACTTTTAAAAGAATATCCACAAAAAACTTTTTCTTATATTAGAAACGCTTTAAAATCGCTTATTAAGAATGCGCCCATATTTTTAAACGACTTCTAAAAAAGAGGAGGTTCTCAATTCGACTGTATGTTTTTTTGTACGTATGTTACGCGATTACGAATCGATTTTAATGTAAATATTTTTTGGTAGATCATACTTTAGAGGTGACATATGAAAAATGTGACCGATTTCCATCACTGCTTGATCGAAATCAGTCAAGCAGTGATGGATTGGAAGTCGGTTTTTTAAGCTTTGCATAATACATTATTACTTTTTTGAATCATTTGAGTGTAAAGCCCGAAACAGACTGTAACCGCGAACTCCCGTGAAAGCGCCGATACGCCGTTCCTATTGGTCAAAAAATCATTAACAACCAATAGCTCAGATTAACCTAGAGGATAAGATGGCGCACGGCGTATGATTTAGGTGAAGCCGAAAACCACCCAAAAACTACGCTACTATCGTATCTGTACACAACACGCACACATTGACGCAAAAAAAGTACACTGAAAAAACAGATCGGTTAATTTTACCAAAATTATTTCGGTTGAATTTTTTTTTTTTAATTTACAAGGAAATTGTTTATTTAACAAAAGCTTACTAAAACATACGTGTTCAAACTAACAAATCTCATTTTGTTATTCTTACTATTCCCTAGTGGTTACAATGAAAAAAAATTACATGTTAAAGTAACAAAACTAAATTGTTTAATTTTTCTTTTGTTAATTAAACTATTTTTCTTAGTAAAGATTATCAAAATTCTTTTTAGTTTAACCAAACAAATAGATTTAGTTAAAATAACTAAAAACATAGTTAGAGTAACTATAGAGTATAGTCAAAATCAAGAAATAATTTTGATAAAATTAACTATACAACTTTCATAAACCGAAGCGAACATATTTGTTAGTAGTAACAAAACGTTACAGTTTGAAACAACAATGTTTTTGGTTACTAATATCTAGGTTAAATTTACCGGATATTAGCTGAATTCAACATTTTTTCCTTCATTAAAGTAACAAAAACTTTTTAGTTCCATTAAACATGTAACCTTAGTAAAAGAAACCAAAAACACCGTTTAGATCAACCATAGAATATACTCAAAATTAAGAAATATTTGTGGAGAAATCAACTATACAACTTTATTAAACTGAACCTAACATATTTTTTAGCAGGAACAAAACGTCACAGTTTGAAACAACACTAATTTTGTTTGCCAATATCCTTGTTAAATTTGCCAAGTAGAGACTAAATTCAACAGTTATTTCTTATTAAAATAACAAAGAAACTTTGGTTCAATTAAACATACAAAGTAAGTATAAGAAACTAAACAAATTGTTTAGATCAACTATAGAGTATAGTCGAAGTTAAGAAATCACTTTTCTGAAATCAACATTACACATGTAATAAACCCGAAGCGAACACATTTGTTAGAAGGAACAAAACGTTACAGTTTAAAACAACAATATTTCTGGTTACTAATATCTAGCTTAAATTTACCGAATACAGGTTACATTCAACATTTTTTTCTTCTTTAAAATAACAAAGACTTATTAGTTCAATCAAACACATAAATTTAGGAAAAGGAACAAAGAACATCGTTTAATTCAACCTTAGAATATAATCGAAATTCAGAAATCGTTTTGGTGAATTCAACTGTACAACTTTATTAAACTGAACTTAACATATTTACTAGAAGGAACAAAACGTTACAGTTTGAAAGAATAATATTTTTGGGTCTAGATCTAGATTGAATTTACCAGATGCCGGCTAAATTCAATTTTTTCTTCTTCTATAAAATAACATTTTAGTCAATTATACAGGTAAACTAAGGTATAAAAAACCAAAACATCGTTTAGATCAACCATAGAATATAATCAAATCAAGAAATCTTTTTGATGAAACCTACAAAGCAACTTTATTAAACTGAACCTAACATATTTGTTATACGGAACGAAACGTTACAGTTTGAAACAACACTTATTTTGGTTGTCAATATCTCGGTTAAATTTGTCGGATTCAGACTAAATTCAACAGTTTGAAACTTCTTTTAACTTCTTTAAAATCACAAAGACACTTTAGTTCAAATAACCATTCAAACTTGGTAAGAAAAACCAAACAAATCGTTTAGATCAACAATAGAGTATAGTCAACGTTAAGAAATCACTTTGATGAAAACAACAATACAACTTTATTAAACTGAACCTAACATATTTGTTAGAATGATCGAAACGTTACAGCTTAAAGCAACACTTATTTTGGTTGCCAATATCTTGGTTAAATTTGCCGGATGCAGACTAAATTCAACAGTTATTTCTTCTTTAAAATAACAAAGACATTTTAGTTCACATTAACATACAAACTTAGTAAAAGAAACCAAACATATCGTTTTGATCAACTATAGAATATAGTCGAAGTTAAGAAATCAACTGGATAAAATCAACAATGCAACTTTAATAAATTGAAGCAAACATATAAGTTAGAAGTGACAAAACGTTACAGTTTGAAACAACACTAATCTTGGTTTCTAATATCCTTGTAAAATTTGCCAGGTACAGACTAAATTCAACAGTTATTTCTAGTTTTAATATAATAAAGACACTTTAGTTCAATTAAACATACAAACTAAAAGAAATTAAAAGAAACCAAACACGTCGTTAAGATCAAATATAGAGTATAGTCAAAGTAGTCATATAAGTTAATGTAACGTTACATACTTAGTTAGAATATAACCAGTGGACAATTAAGACGCTCGCAACGATGTCTCATTTGTCAAATTATGATGAGTAGTTTAAAAGTTACGAGGTAATAAATGAACGTACTTTACATACTTAGACTTTTGGTTAGGGGTCTAAGAAAACATACATATCGATCAAAATATAACCACATAAATTACTTTGCCATATTCGGGTAATAAACAGGCCAACTTTTAACGTGATGGATAGCTAAGTTCATTGGTTACATAATTATCACATCTAACTCTTATGGTGGTGGTGGTAGTATGGTTCATTTATCGATGGCGTCAGAATTGCGCGAGGAGTTTTCCGTTCTGTCTCAGTCGAACCTAATATTATAGGTGCAAAAATTAAGATGCATAGATGTTTATTACTCAAGCCAAAACGGCTGAACGGATCTGAATGAAATTTGTCACGAAGGTAGATTTTAGTCTGGAATAGCACATTGGCTACTTTTTTGACCGCAGGTAGCACCACGGAACGCAGCTAGTGGATACAAAGTTTTTCAGTCGATCACTATAGTTATACGTATAGGTAAACGTATATCAAAATTTGAAATATTTAATAAAAAATAATAATGTACTTTTCACGAATTACTTTTAATTCAAACATAATAAGAAATAATAACTACTTCCCTACACACAAAAATCTTTTAAATGAGGTTAAAAAATTTAAAGCCATATTGAATTGCCTACAAGTAAAAAAATATCATTAAAATTATGTTCATTACTCAGGTAAGTAGGTAAGAAGTATTTCAAAAATATAGAAGTTAATACGCGTTAACTTGTAATTTTTATTATATTTCGGCTTTCGACTACCTCGGTGGCTCAGTTGGCTCCACTTGCCTTCTGAGCTTAGGGGCATGGGTTCGATTCCCACGTAGGGCAAACATTAATGTGACAAACATTTGTGTTTGTTCCATGTCTGGGTGTTAATATTTATTTAAATATATAAATGTATGTATATCAGTCTCTAGAAGCCATAGTACAAGCTTTGCTTAGTTCAGGGTCAGGCGACCGCTCGTAAAAAAAATTAAATAGGTATACCTATACCTAAGTTTACACAATTTATTAAAAGTATCCGTTAGTACATTTTATCACTAAGTATTTAGAAGGAAATAAAATGTTTGAAGGCTTAGTACTGGTGCAGGTCTGATCATAGTGTATTACCCTAAGAAATACCATAATCATAATTATGTAGGTATATTATTATGATATTGCTATGCTATGCTATGTTACTACAAAATATTAATAACATTACAAATTACATTCAGATCCTAAATAAATAGGTACGCATCGTACGCATAATACAATTATGTTGGTTAACTACTAGGGAAATTTTGTTAAAATAACAAAATAATTTTGTACGCTATGGACAGGTTGAAACCTGTTTACGCCGCGGCCGTCACGCGCCGAGAGTTTTGTTTAGTCAGTTGCTCGCTTATGTGCCGGTGTTGCCAATTTCATAGTGTTGCTTAAAACGTCGGGTAAATTTATTAAGGCTTGAAAACTTAATTTCTCGATTGTAAAATTGTTGAAAAATCACGATTAAATAGTGATTTTGTATGTTGCACCCTCAGATCAAATAAAGAGTAAACACAGAGCTCTGCTCTCTCTGGAGTGAGGCCGTTAAGCATGGGTGCGTGGGCCAGTGCAGCCATAATAATTGAAATTAAACCAAAATAACAAATATAACGTTACCAATTTAAATAAATTTATAACGTACGATATCGATCTGTCGATGAAAAGTAGTGGCGCAAGTGGAAAAGAAAGAAAAATGTCGAGCCATGGTATCGTTATAATTATGTGTGTGCTAAATTGTGCACGTTACGCGGAAAGGCAAAGTTTTTAAACGACCTCGACATCGTCTTTCCTTTTTTAAATTTAAATTTCAGGTTGAACCCGTTGAGCTTTTGATTAGTTAAATAAGTAAGTAGGTTGATAACTTAATTGACCGACTGGCGTGAACTAATTCATGCCGACCTGGTCAACGGTATTCGAACAAACATACAAACACACACACAACGCCGATTTGTCCCAGTGGGCTCGTGGACCGTTGCTTCGCTCGTTCAATGATCGGTGTTGTTGGGTGTGAGCTCTAACTGGTTTAATACATAACTAATGTAATAAAATTAATTAGAATACTAACATCAGAATATTGCATATTGGCTAAAAAAATATGAAAATACCAGGTTAACTAGTAAAATTATTGCAATATCAGCTACATTTGTTACAAGATCTAATTTACTAATCAAAACTAGCAGTTAAGCGTTTTAGCGGTTTTTTTTTATCTAAAAGGTAAATAAAAATAGTTCAAGCTGCAACTTTCCAGTCCAGTTTTCTTTTTTATATTAATTTATAATTTACTATTAATCAACTTAAAAATGATTTATTTGCTCAGGTAATTTCTTGTAATTTCTGATTTAGTTTCGGATTTTATCTTCTTTGACTACTGCTGGTAACACTAGTTCAGCAACTATCGTCGCGTGCGCTGCGGTCGTTTGGTTTACCGATTGCCATCCACATCCGCCCGCTTCCTCATTTCGTGAAAAACCGCACTGAGGCAACAACGTGTCCGCACTTATATTTCGAATATTAAAGTTTGTGTTCGATTGAACTATTTTGTACGTGAAGTGAAGTAAAAAAGTGCTATTAGAGGCAACGATCGCGTCCACACTTCGATTTCATATGATTTAATATGTTTTAAGTGAAGTACTATAACAGCCGATAACAAAGTCAAAAAATTGAAGATCTACAAACCTGGGCGTTTACACGCATTAAAAATATTCTGCGGTAAGTAGTTTTGAATTGAGTTTTTTTTAGTAGCAGTTTATTAATAGATTACTTTAAAATAATTCAAAACTTACATAATTGCACCTATCATTTATCAATAGTAGAAAGTTTTTCCAAAGTTGATAGTGGTAAGCTGAGATTGTGACCTAAAGTGAGACTTCGTTGTCCGTTTTGGCTGAGCGTCAGTTGGTTTCTTGTATGATTTTAAATTAATTAATCTTCAAATTTTTCAGAAAACACTACAAAAACATCGTGGATGGACGGCCTGAGTGATGTAGTACTTAAAATCTGAGGGGCCGAATAAAAATAAAATTAGGACATAAAAAATAACATCGAAAAAATAAAGACGATGCATTCAGTAAGTACCTAATTTGTAATAACCTTTTTTAACAGACTTCATAAGAGGAGGAAGTTCTCAATTCGTCGTTATCTTTTTTTGTAGGTATGTTCCGATTCCTCGAAGACGCTTGAACAGATTTAGAAAATTCTTTTTTTATTTCAAAGTTTCGAGGTGGTCCCAATAAAATTTTATCAAAATCGGTTGAGAAGTTAATAAAAAAATAATAAAAATTAAAATTCGATATTTTTCCATGTCACTTATTCGCACTTAAAATTGTATTCGCATGAACTACTTAATTATATTGTAGATTTCATCAAAAATACTTCTTAGGCTGTGCGCTAAACCTCGCAAGGGGCACGACAAGCTTTGTTTTGAAAAATATTATGAGAAGCGCTATACTGCATGGGTGCGTGAGGCAGCGGTACTCATAAAATTTTTCAAAATAGACAAGTGAACGTGCACCCACGCGATGTTTAGTGAATGGTCGTAACTTTGACTGTATTCATCTAAACGATATTTTTTGTTTCTTTTATGAAGTTATGGACTAAAGTGTTTTAGTATTTTTAAAGAAGAAATAATGTTAAACTAATCCAATATGTAATTAGTAAATTTTATCAAAAAATTGGAAGCCATTGAGACGTGTTGGCCTGGTGGGATGGACCGCTCCTTCCGATCCGGAGGTCGTGGGTTCAATCCTGGTCGTGCACCAATGAACTTTTCATTCGTGGAAAAGTTTATGTGCATATAAATTTGACACGTGCTCTTACTGTCAAGGATAACATCGTGCGAAAACCGACATGTCCTAGACGAATAACTCGTAAGACATGTGTCATCCACCAACTCGCACTGAGCAAGCGTGGTGGATAGCCCTGCAATGTCCCTGCAGTGGGCGTAAAAGACTATAATGATGATGATTGATAACCAAAACGATTGTTTTTTGAAATTATAACATTTTGTTATTGTAACAAATACTTTAGGTTTAGTTTACTAAAATTGTGTTGTAACTTTAAATAATACGAAACTGTGATGCAAGTAATAGCCTCTTTTAATGTTTTTTTTACTTCCAGATTGAAATAGACTTTTGTAATATAAATGAAGACAAAAATTTGAAGTTGTTTGAAAAGTGAGATACTGGATGATGGGACTACAAATGAAGACAATTTTAAGTTGCAGTTCAAATAACATAGTGAGAGTAAGTACTCATTTGAACTAAGAACATTTTTTGCATAAGGCCAATTGATAATGTGATATGGTCCGAATGTCTGTACCTACTTAACTAACCATGAAATGAAAATATAAAATTCTATTGTTAACTAGTGGGCAATTTATATATTAAAGGTTGACAACCTAACTTCAACCGATACCTCTGCTAATTTCACATTGATTATTTTATTAAACTTAAATAGGTAGAAAAGAATTTTGATGTTTTTCTATTGTACCTACTATTTTTAGTGAGCCCTTGCAGTCTATTTGAAGGCGGTACAACAGCAAGAGAAATATAACCAAAAGCGCAATATCGTTTTATAATCACCATCATCATCAGCCCGTAATCGCCTACTGCTGAGCATAGACCTCTTATCTCGTATGCCACTCATCCTGGTCCTGTACCAATCATTTATAATATTGTTTGTAATTTGTTGCAGATATTCGAGACTTTGATGTTTGCAGTACTTTGCAAAATGAACATCACAAATATTGACTGCTGACGAGAAAAAATACAATAAAGTACCTATTGCCGTCTCGACAAGCTTTTATAACACATGTCGAAGTAAGTTGATATTTGAATATTTGTGTACTTGTTGTATGTAATATTGGCATTCAATTATGTAGTTTATTGGTCTGAAATTCTTGAAATATTGGTTAAAAGTGTAATATTGATGTTGAACTATGACTGTCTCGATAGCTCAGTTGGTGGTAAACCTGTATTTTGCGCTTAGGCGTGTGGAACCGATTCCCCCTAGGACAAACATTCATGTAATAAACATTTTTGTTTGTTTTATATCTGGTTGTTAGGTATCTGTATAAGTATGTTTCCCAAAATATATGAAGAATAATGTATGTAATGTATGTTCATTAGTCTCTAGCAGCCATAATGCAAGCTTTTCTTAATTTGGGGTCGGACGACCGCGACCGTGTGTGTTATAATGTCTCAAATATTTATTTATTGGTATTATTATTTATTAAAGTTTTATTTTGTTTTAGAATTATGCTGACATAGAAGAAGAATAATAATTGAAGAATAGACATAAGTCGTACAACAAAAAAGGATTGACTTGCCAGCCTATGAGTTTAAGCATTGGTACACTTACAGAGCTTGAAGCAATCCATATGGTGGTCGACATGAAGTACTTCATCAACAAAAGTAATTGACATTTGCTTTAAATGTTTTATGGTTTTGAATGTTGCGTACCCGAAAGAATGATGGTATCCTAGAATACGTCCATCGTTAATACACTCTATGCAGTTGAAATGTATGAAGTTCTGCAAAAGGTGCACGAAAGTGACGTCTTTCTTAGAATTCCATACATTATGATTTAGGCTAGATATAAATAAATGGGGTTCACTAAATATGATTTGTATAATTATGTGATTTTCATTAATACCTATTTAGTTTTTTTTAGAAAATTAAATTACTTATTTGTGAATTCATTCTATCATTTTATACTCATTAATTTTAAAATAGTCAAAAGACTACCTAGTTAGTATACTTTGTCTCCTGATACCACAACTATACATGATTAATAATAATAAATTGGTTTTTATTTGTTCGTTTATTGGTAAAATCAGCTTACTGGGTAGTCTTATAACGATATTTGTTGGATTTATTAACTATTATTATTTATTAACGTTACTATTGTCACTTTTAAAACAGAGATCATTGTATTATCAACATAAATAGTTAAATGGAAATATTTAACAATAAGTTCTTTTTTGTTATGTATTCGTACCTACCTAGTTTTTGTAGAAACTATTTTGCCTAACTAATATTGTCTATTGAAGTGACAACGCTTTAGACGTGTTGTGCTGGAGATATGTGTTCGGTTTATGACGGGGTTTCTGTTAAAACCACTTGTAAAACGGTTAAATTACTGCTTAAAAATACTAGGGAACTGTTATAATAAACAGTTTCCCTAGTATTTTTTAACCAGTAATTTAACCGTTTCACATGTGGTTTTAACAGAAATCTCGTTATAAATCCAACAAATATTCCAAGTACACCTTACTTTTAGCGTTGTTACTTCAACATACAATAGTGGTTATAATAAATAGCTTTCCTAGTATTTCTAACCAGTAATATAACCGATTTATGAGTTATTTCAACAGAAACGACATAATAAATCCAACAAATATTATTAGTACACCTTACCTTTAGCGTTGTAACTTCTACATATAATAATAGTAACAACAAACAGTTTTCCTAGTATTTTTAACCAGCAATTTAACCGATTTATGAGTGGTTTTAACAGAAACCCCGTAATAAATCCAACAAATATTATTAGTAGACCTAACGTTTAGCGTTGCTACTTCTACATACAATAATAGTAACAACAAACAGCTTTCCTAGTATTTCTAACCAGAATTTTAACTGATTTATGAGTGGTATTAACAGAAACCCCCTCATAAATACAATAAATATTACAAGTACAACTTACTTTTAGCGTTGTTACTTCAATATACAATAGTGTGTAACCGCCGTTATGTATACATAATGTATATAACGTTGTTACAGAGTACACTTCAGTGTTGTAATGTGATTTTCTCCGGGTTTTTCCTTTTCAAGAAAATTAAAATCCGTCAAAACTCAAAGGGGTGATCTGTAACCGCCGTTATGTATCCAAAAGGTACATAACGTTGTCACAGTACTATTCAATTGAAAATAAGGTTTTCTACTTCATTTAGATACAGCGAAAGTCGCATTTGCTATCCTTGTTCTGTTTTAATGAGTTTTTAAACAAATATTACCCTGACTTGTTGACAAGGCATCGTGAGAGTTATGTTACTATAGATGAATAATTGCAGTTTACTATTTCATGTTAGAATCGTAACTACAGTTAAATAAGGATTAAAATGCTGTAAACTTATTAAGCTAGAGAGAAACAAGGCAAATCTTGTTGGTTTTAAGAAGAGGGCCATAATTCAAATGCGTTAATAGGTAATTTTGACTAAACATTTACACGTACAATTTTAATGTGTTCACAGTGTTGACGAACGATCTCAAGTGGATTTAGAAGTGAATTTACTAAGGCTGTCAATAACTCTACAATCATTTTATGGGTTGTATAAATATGTAAATTTGCTGATATAAATCAAGTTTCATAAAAGTAAAGATTAAATTTTAAAGTTAATAAATAATTTGAATATTATTTGATTAAATGTTAAGTACCTACATAAATTTAACTATCAGTTGGTCTTATCATATATTTTTAATTATGATTTTATGATTTAAAGTCGTGTATATTATAATTATTATAGTTTGATTGCTCATTACAATATTCATAAATAAACAATGTACGCTAGTTTCAACAAATTGGATTTGACTAACGGTTTGACACAGCCCTAAGGGTTGGCGACAAGCAGGCGCCGGCGCATACTATACACGTATAAATACGTTACAGTATATCAATTTCGGCTAATTTGAAATTAGAACATTTTAAACATTTAATTAATAGTTTTATGCGAACTATAATTTTAATAGTACTTTTATTAATTTTAAAATGATAATAATAATATCTTATAATAAAATATTGATCTTTAAGTTCAAACTGGTGTTGAGAACCAAAGAAAATAAAACTCTTGTTCAAAGTTTTTAACAAATTAAGGCAACAATTGTAATTAAACATGTCATCAAATTACGTTATAAATCATCATCTTAATTTAATCATATTAATAGTACTTTAAGATCACTTTCAAAATAACGTGAGACTTTGCTTACTGATATTCGGTTGCCCAGAAATTTTAACAAAAAATAAGTGCTTTTCAAGTGCGAAACTTTTTACTTGTTCAAAACTAAATATAATAAATATAATTTTAATGTGTTCTCTTAAAAAAATGACAGGTCCACGTAAGTGAGCTTCAAGGGGATTTTTTGTGGTAAAACACATTAAGATGTTAATTTTTTATTAACAAAAATCACGTAAGAAAGGGAACAGGGTCGACAGTCCGGGTTGTGCCATGGTCGAGTAAAGATCAAAATTTCGAAAATAGAAAGTAATCGTCGCTACTTTCTTTCATAAAACGCGAGTGAAATTTGTAGAGTTGTAGTGAGATATGTTTTATAGAGTCCGCGTTACGCCATGATCAAGTAAAGATCAAAGTGTCGAAATCAGAAAGAAATCGTTGCACTTTCTTTCATAAACGCGAGTGAAATTTGTATAAGTGTTGTATTGCAATATGTCTTATAGAGTCAGTGAAAGCGAGATATATTTCTGAGATACCGGAGGATATCTCTATAGTGTTAGTGAAGTGTAGTGAATTAAGGACTCTGATACCAGAGTTAAAGTCAGTGTTAATATCTGCATTTATTTTATAATGTTAATATGTTATATTTATCAAGTTTACAGGTAAGCGGTACTACGTTTTCGACATCGTTGTTTTCTTTCATAAATTGTGCTAGGGAAATAGGGGGTAGTGTTAATCATTATTTTTCAGAAGCTGCCGGGAGTAACGACGTTGTTCTACACGGGTTAATTGTGGGGTAGATTTCTATGTTATTATTATTGTAGGACATTTGTAGGAGGAGTGAGTGTTGTATGTGTTGCATATGTGGAATTTTGAATGGATATACCCTACTTTTCATAGCTAGGACATATATTTATTGTTAGAAACTCATAGTTTGGGTGCAATTTAGAACATTACTTACGAACATAATGAAGTCAACTTCTTTACTTTAATAATACATCATCTTTATGCATAATTTATGCCTGCAACGATATTTACAACCAAAGTTATTACAAATTCAACTATGTGGAGATAAAGTGACAAGTTTCACTTATCAACTACATTTACTGGAGCAGTTTGATATGTTTTGGAGAGGTGTGGTTTCTGCAGTTTACAATAATAGTCATCATCGAAGTATGCTGACTCATTGAACGAGATTCTAAGGATTTATACGCACACACATTTTACGCTCTCATTATCATTACAACTGCTGTTATTATTTTATTCTTGATGTCAAGCATCAAGTGTGAAAAATCATCCTCGAAACTTGAATCCTATTGGAAACTCTGATATCTTATAAGTTTACTTCATTAAGTTGCAACCCATACTCAAAAAAAATATTTTAGCTTTCGAATTTTGATTTGAATTGAGGTTTTATTAGAATTGTTTGCAATTCTAATTAAACCTATACACACGTGCACACTATTTAACTCACTAGCGTTTGCCTAGGGAATGCTGGCGGAGATTACTCGGGCTCCTAGAAGTCTCTCGCTTATCAGCAGGGAAACCGCGCGTACCGGATGGGGAGGGATAACACAGAATATTAGGTCGAAATTGGGTCTAGCTGGCGAGATCTATATTTCGGCTGAGTATTCGATCATGCACTAGGTACACACACCACACACGTCAGACCATTTAATGCCAGTAGGGAAATAGGAAAGTAGAGTCATATTGGATTACTTGGTCGTAAATTAGAATAGTTAAAATCAAATAAAAATAATATCCAATTTACCTGTATGATTGTGATGAATGATTCTGATAATTAGGTGATGTAAGAATGAGATCAGTATGAGATATGAAGGTTTGTAAGTTAGTTTTATTTGAGGCGTGTTAGGTTGAACCCTAAGGATCTGTTTGGAAAGGAATAAGGTGCTAGGTTGGAAGGGAGCCTTATTATTAATCCATTCGCTTAGGATTCCCATTCATGGACCTAAAGGTCAAATTTCCATTCCCTATTTTCTTTTGGATATTGCTGCCAGTGACGAGTTATTGGAGCGTGGAACTGAGCGTATACTTTTGTAATATTAATCCTTTTAATGTGTTTACCTTATGTATTTAAATTATGTATTTTTTATATTTATATCTTATTATAATGAAGTATTTATGTATTTGTATGGGTTTATGGCCATGAAGAAAGAAGAGGAGGATCATCTTATCCGAGTAGCTGGTTGCTGTTCAGTTAAGTTGCATGTTTTAAGCCATTACATTTCATTTGCGAAATCCGTTGTTTTATTGAAATTAATTTATTGGTTTTGTGTTATTGTTTATCGTTTTGCGTGTTTTGTGTTCTGCTCTGTTTTTCTTTTGATTTATTTTATTTTCAAATACTTACGGCTATATTTTATTCATGTGTGTTTATTTCAATGTTTTATTTTATGTGTGCATGATTCTTTTGTTTTGACTATTTGTGTTTGATTACATTTGCGGTTTTATTTCGGTTACGGTTACGTTTATTTTGATAATTTGATTTATTAATTTGTTCTCGTCTTTAAAAACACAACGTAAATGACACAACGTAAAGGGTCCATTAAATCAAAATTTAGACGGTTATAAAATAAACTAGACGATCACATTTATTGGCCAAAGTTTTAAGGTAAAATAAGGTAGATTAGATAGGTACAAAGTTAGGTAGATTTAGGTCATAACCGATTAAGCCTTTTATTTTTAATATTTTAAATTTAAATAGCTAATCGTGTTACAAGTGGTTATAATAAATAGCTTTTCTAGTATTTTTAACCAGTAATATAACCGATTTATGAGTTATTTCAACAGAAACGACATAATAAATCCAACAAATATTATTAGTACACCTTACCTTTAGCGTTGCTACTTCTACATACAATAATAGTAACAACAAACAGCTTTCCTAGTATTTCTAACCAGCAATTTAACCGATTTATGAGTGGTTTTAACAGAAACCCCGTAATAAATCCAACAAATATTATTAGTAGACCTAATATTTAGCGTTGATACTTCAACATACAATAATAGTAATAACAAACAGCTTTCCTGGTACTTCTAACCAGTAATTTAACCGATTTATGAGTGGTTTTAACAGAAACCCCGTCATAAATCCAATAAATATTACTAGTACACATCACCTTTAGCGTTGCTACTTCAACATACAAAAATAGTAATTACAAACAACTTTCCTAGTATTTCTAACGAGTAAATTAACCGATTTATGAGTGGTTTTAACAGAAATCCGTAATAAATCCAACATATATTATTAGTACACCTTAACTTTAGCGTTACTACTTCAACACACAATAATGGTTATAACAAACAGCTATCCCAGTATTTCTAACCAGTAATTTAACCGATTATTCATTGTAAAATAAAACAAATAGGAAACATTTAATATAACAAGATACGATTTTGTTACAGTAACCAAAGCCATTTCTACAAAATAAGAATAGGTCATCGGAACTAATCTGAATTAGTTGTTCTCCGCAAAAAAAATTGTGATTACAACGATAAAACTGTTTATTTCATCAATTTATTGGTTGCTGTAACAATTTTTAAATGATGCATTAACAAATTGAAGTCTGTCGCTATAACAAAATTCTCAGTTATCCCTATTTCGACATGTAATATTTGTTAGAGTTTTGTTGACCCAACAATTAATTTCTCTCAGTGTACGCTATCCGCTTGGTTATTCTTACCTCGGCATTATGTGCATTGTCTTTTGGTATAATTTCGTATACATAAATATACATAGAGCAATATAAAAGTGTGGCCAGGAATACATTTTTAGGTTCTTTTTAAAAAACTGTGCAGTTTAAGAATATTAAATCTACCAAGGTTGTATATTGGAACGGAAATGGCTAACGTAGAGTTTGGGAATTAATATTAGTTTTCGTGCAATTGCAAATGTTTTTATGGCAACATTATAACGCGCACACGTTTAAAAAGAAGTGGCTTCAGCGAGATATAACGCAGTGTTCCATCTTTTCTTCTAGGTTGATCTGAGAACCAATAGGAACACTTTCTCGATTGTTCGCGGCAATAGTTAGGTAATAGGTACGCGCCTTATACAGAATTTCAAAACATGAATTAAACATGAATTCGCAGCTACTCCCAACGAGCACTACCGAAACAGCTATTATATTTCCGTGTAGCGCTTTTTCGAAACGCATCAAAACCGCTCGTGGACATGGCGCCTAAGCTTATTTATCTTAGCGCCTATCTGGAAAGTTCATCAATACACGTTTTCAAAGTTCTGTGGGTAAAAGCTAATCTGTATTTACTTAGGACTTTTGTACAGACAATGAGGGCGTACCGTGTAATACAGTATTCTATTTCATTGTTTCACCGCGTTAATTGTTTCATTGTTCATTGTTTCATTGGCATTTTATTAACATATCGTCATGTCTTTCCCCCGAAGGGGCTGGCAGAGGTGTAATACAACACCCACACTTTGCAGGACGATATTCAGTCCCAAATGTGACAGGGGGCGAGCCTGTCGTGATACACCGGGCTCCAGTCAAATAGCTGGAGACATTTTATTACTGAAGAAGGTTATCACTCATTACAGCCACCCGGGATCCGACACGCACCGTCTCGCCTCGTGCGATTCGGTATTCTGTATTTGAACTTCTATGGATATGCGCTCACTACATCAACTGCGGATTGCCTCAGTGGAACCTGTCAACGCGCGGACAGCGAGTGGTGCACGCGAGGACAAGTGACAGTCGCTGACAGATTACTTGGAAATTCGTTGACCACGCGAGGTTCACTGGTTGACCACGCGGCGTCCTCCGGTTCACGGTCGCCACTCGAGAATCATTCTGCCCCAGCGGCCGTCGGTTCTACGAGCGATGTGCCCTGCCCACTGCCACAAGAAATTGGATGAATTGGATGGTCCATGAACCAAAAAAGCAAGGTCTAGCATTCCGGAAGCAAACATTTAATGACGTCACTCGTAATCGTCATCCGTCTCTTTCGAACTGATTGTTAATGACTTATTTCGGTCTTGCTTATGCATCGATTGACGTCACTATGTGTTGCCTACGTGACGGGAGTGCTAAACCTGGCGGAGTACATTATGATACCAAGTTCTCATACTGTCTCAATCTCTAGCGAACGTCGTTGTAGATGCATGAGCTCAGGGCTTGTTCACAAAGGGAGCGAGCCCAAATCCATAGTTTGACATTTGCTGTCGGTTTAGGATAGGGGCCGAATGGCTCAGAGAGTTCATATTTGGACTATAATAGCGTGAAAACTTGAGCTCATAGACTATAAACATATTGAAGATTCGTGTCAGCGCTTCAAACAACACAATACACTATCCGCCCGTTTTAATGCCTCGGAACAGTTACACAGTCTCTTGTCTTTTTCGATCGAGTTCAAAATTGTAAAAGAAAGAAATAGACAAAACACTGTATAGTTATTCTTTTGCTATACAAAGTTTCTTGTTAATGGAGTATGAGTAGGTATTTATAATATAAATAAGTGTAAGTATGAGTAAGTATTTATAATATAAATACCTACTCATACTCCATTAACAATGAACTTTATATAGCATCAGAATAATTATACAGTGTTTTGTCTTTTTCTTTCTTTTACAATTTTGAACTCGATCGAAAAAGACAAGAGACTTGTGTGTCTAGAGAGAGTTCCGTACTGTTTATGAACGAAAACTGACAGTCCAATTTTTTTATACTGGTGTGCGTGACAGGTAGGTACTTCTTTTACTAGAGTTGCGTCATACATTTTGTTCATTTAGAACCTAACGGTTGGCTGTTATTTTTTTGGCCCGTGCAATGTATTTTCAGTCTTTCTAGACATTTCATTTATCAAAGACAATACAAATACCTACTCTCTAATACAAAACTCTTTATTGACACCATTTTATTTTGTACACAAAACTAAACTACACATTCAAATATAGATGCGATTTACGGTCTTATCGTTTAAAAGCGATTTCTTCCAGTCAACCTTTGGAAGAAAAAACTTTATGATCAAGCATTGACCGTGGTGTGTGCTTCATCGTCGTCATAACATTATTTTACGTCACACTGCAGGGACACCGACCTACCCTACATCAAGAGCGACTGAGCCGTTATCCACCACGCTGGAACTACGCGCTGCTGGTTGATGAATCACATATCCGAGAATTTTTCATTCTAGGACATATCGGGTTCCTCACGTGTTAGTAACACATACAAAAAAAAATGCAGCTGCAGCCTTCCGCCTGACGCAGGTCCTCACCGGACATGGTTGTTTCGGGAGGTTCCTGTTCAGGATAAAGCGGGAGGAAACGCCCGGGTGTCACCACTGCGTGGATCGCCCGGAGGACACGGTGGAACATACGGTGGAGGTCTGCCCGGCTTGGGCGGAGCACCGCCGTGTCCTCACGGAGGCGATCGGCGGCAGCGACCTCTCGCGTCCGGCCCTGGTTCAGGCCATGGTTCGGAGTGAGAGTGCATGGGAGGCCGTCACCTCCTTCTGCGAAGCAGTAATGCTCGCTAAGGAGGAGGCGGAACGTGTGAGGGTGAGGCAGGGTTCTCGCCCTCACGCCCTTAGTCGCCGCAGGAGACGCCCCGGGCGTCGGGAGTCACAAAGCGATTTCCGGCCACCGTAGGCGCGGGCCTGCGGACGCACAGTGTTCTCTGTAGAACAAGCCAGGTGGACAAAAATATATTTTCATTGTTTCGGAACCATGAAAATATATTATAATAATATAAAATAAAAAAAATAAAAAATACATAGTTTTATGTATAAGAAAAAAATATTTTATATTTACACTATTATAAAACAGAAAAAAATACTGAAATAATAATACAATTACCTTAATCTCTACAAATATTACCGCTAATTATATGTACAACCTTAGACTATTACATTATTTACAAAAATTACAAATACTAACACTAAAAGGTAATATAATACACTACAGGTACATTAAAACTAATTGTCAATATCGGAATCATCGGATTCTGTATCGGATGATTCCGATACAAGATAGTCTTCCTGACTTTGTGGAGGTCTTAGTTGCTGTGGAAGTCGAGGCTCTATAGTAGGAGCTATAATGAGCTTTAGGACCTCCGCACACAATTTATTCGACTTTTTTTGGAACTTCTCGCAGGCTGTTGATCAGAGGATCAGATGTTATAATCAACATATTGAGCAAATCTCTTTCGTGGCTTGACGCGAGCACTTTCTCGTGTTGTGCTCTCTGAATCTTTATTTATTTGGTCGATAACATCGTCGATGATGGACGAGGATTTTGCGAGATGATATTGTTAGCTTCGTCGATTAACCTAAGAGGAACAAACGAATAAACAAAAAGGAACTCATCAGTGTCTTCGCTGTTCTCAAATCTCTGTGTGTAAGCACTATGACCGGAACTCCCGTCACAACCCCATTTACTTAAAAGAGTAAATGATGAATTGGGGAACACACTTGTGACAACTTCTTTCTGAGCTTCTATTCACCGTTCCGCTGTTTTGTTGAGTAAAGCTTGTAACTCAATTTCTGCTCGAGATTGTGTTACAACAATGTGCTCCTTTTGTGCTTTTTTTGATTTAACAATGCAATTATATGATGGAAACACATGGTGCCCGACCTTCATAGTCCATTTCCTAGTCTGTTTATAGGAGTGAGTGGTCGACTTCGAGTCGAGTCTATATAGTAGGCTAATGCCTCGTCACTACTTAGTGGTCTATTATTCTGCACAGCACTGGGTTGTTGAAGGCTAATGCATACACTCGCAGAACTCGGATTTTTGCCAATGTCCTTTATAGCCCTGACAACGTCCTTTTTGGACACGTTTTTGTGTCCAGTAGATCGTGCAGCTACTTCTGCAGCAGTCATCAATTCGCCAACACTCCGCGAGTAAACTAAATCTTCAAGTCTACGTTTTTTAGTTTTGAAAGACGAATCTTCGAAGTCTTTTTTGGGTCTTCCGGGTCGAGAGTGGTCAGTGGATGAGGTAGAAGGTTGCGGTTGAATTGACCGCACGCAGAACTCTAACTCTTCGCCTTCTAGCCACAACTTATTCTTGGTAAGAAAACGCTCCCTTGACTTTCCTGAAGCAACCCATTTGGAAGCGATTTTTGAAGAAATACTGGCTAACTTCATCTTAATGTCTCTTTGACTATCTTCAGAAATTTCAGAAAACTCAAACTTAGACAAAATAAATTCAAATAGACGATCATTTCTTTCGTATTTTTCGTGTCTAAGCCATTCTTCGAAAAACTCTATTTTATTAATAGAGTGAAGCTTTTCTGCAAAAAAGAGAAAAAAAAATAGTTGTACTCATTTGTGCTACGTAAAATATATGTCACAATAATCTATAGTCATGCAGCTAAAACATATAAAAAAATTAGCCTGGATACAAGAGGATACATGCTTTTCCCATACTCGATAAGTTTGAAATCAAAGAAAAAATATGTTTTTTTTTGTGTTTTCGTTGATAATCTACTCTAATGATTTTTAAGGCTCATTAAAAGATTCTAATAATAAAATATTATTATACATACCTTCAGAATTGAAATCCATCACTAAACTTTCCACAAAATTAAAAACTGCCACAATGAGGTGCTAGTGAAAGTGTCGCTAAAATGCAACTGACCTATATTTTAAATTACATTTACCTCATTAGCTCACTTTGATAAACAATGACTCATTAGTATGGAATGTTAGACATAAATAGTTCTTGGAATTGGGGGTTTGGGGGTTTTGTTTACAGGTACATAGTACTCATTTCCGGGAATTTGATTACGACTTTTGTCCACCTGGCTTGTTCTACAGCGCACACTGTGGGACGGTGAGCGATGGGTAGCTCGCCGTCCGACAAGGACCAGGCCCGGGTCGACGGCGCGTTGTGTTTCACGCGCGCCTCAAAGAGATGTCAGTACCAACTGACGGGGTCCGTTAGGGCCAATGCATGCCAGGGTTGCGAGTTGTTCGAAAGGGATATCGCGGCCCTCAGTCAGTCAGTAGAAGTCTGACATGCCCTTCCGCTCAGCCAAGCTCAAGTCATCTGATGATTTCCCACCCAAAAAAAAAAAAAAAGTCTATGCTCTGCTGTGTGACGTTTTCCGAGCGAACTGTCAAAGGAACGTCAGTGGGGTAGCGCCTGAGTCGCCCGCCCCGTCAACCGGCACTTTTCGCTGGAGGACGGATCTTGTAGTGTTTTTCTTTGGTGTCTTTCTGTCGTATTGATCTTGGTGTCCATTCGATTCATACTAAAATTACCCACATATTGTACAATGTACATGGTATGGATTATTAGAAGTTTTAGTTGTTTACATTTACATTAAGGTGGTTTTGAATACCCTCCCTTCAGAAACAGTTTACACACGATGTTGAAGTTGTTTGTCCAGTGTTTGTCAGTGCTTAAAATTATTCAAATCAAATGTAAAATAAATGAAACACTTTATGAGATACTAGTCCATCTACCCGCGGTTTCACTCGAGTTCTCATAGCGTGTGGTATCCAGTGATTGTGTGACTTACTATCAATGAAGGATTTTTTTGAATTGTACCAGTAATTTTGGAGAACACAAACTTGTAACCCATAAAAAACCAAGCAGGTTTTAATTTAAAAAAATATTTATCTATTACCAACGTCAAAGTGAAGTGACAAAATGAAAACGTCAAATCTACGAACTACGTTAAAAAATACGTTATGGGTCTCAAAACAAACTACTCTTTTTGCAATTAAATCTAAAAAAACACAACAACAATTTCAATAATGAATCGTTAAAAAATGTAACAATAAACCCATTACAGTCTTTTGTAATAAAAAAATAAATTGTTTTAAAAAAGTTTAAACTAAAACAATGGCTTACTTAGGAAAATTCGTATCGAAAATGAGCAATATTGGAAAAAGTAAATACAGACGGGTAGACATCGCGACCAGCAACAGCAGGTATATAAATATTTAACGTTTTACACTCATAGCTAATAGCATCTCTTTAGGATTCCCTGTGTCGAGGGTGCCATGAAATTCACACCAAGAATTGGGCAACTAACACTTAAAACCATAGAAATATAATTTGTATAATTATCATCTAAATTCATCATTCAGACATCTGCGTAAGGGCAAAATAATACAATTTTACGCTTGTTGGTAAACAAGTGTCGACAGAAAACATTCAACCAATTATGACTTGGAACAAAGCTAAAGAACAGACCAACAGACCTAAGGCCGCTTATCCGGCCGGTTGTATCACCATACAACCCAGCCAGGTTCAAACCCAGCCGACGACGGCACGCACCAATTTGTTCTTTGTGTAGACAAATATACGAATATGTGCGTATTGTATGTCATCTGCTACATGACTGGAGCCCGGTGTATGGCGACAGACTGGCCCCTTGTCACATTTGGGACTGAATTACGTCCGGAAAACTGTGGGTAATGTACACCTCTGCCAGCCCCTTTGGAGGAAAGGCGTCACGTTATGTATGTTTACCATAATTAAAAAGAGCTTTAAATTGTGATTCATGACTGAGCGACTTTTCTGAATACGGCCGTGAGCCGCACGTAAGGCGAAGATTCGGCGCAGACACGGGCAGGTCAAATTGCAGTCGCTTCCAAACCATTCTGTTTTCAGAATCGCTAATGCACGGTCTAATAATATACTCCGCCAGGTAAAGCATTCCAGTCACGTGAGCAACACGTCGTGACGTCAATCGATGCTTAAGCAAGACCGAAATACGTCATTTGCAAATAGTTCGAAAGAGACGGATGACGAGTGAAGTCATTACGTGTTTGCTCCCGGAATGCTAGACCTCGTTGCTCAAGCGCTTGCTGCTGATTGGACGAAATATGAGTTTTAAAAAAATCCTCCTATAGCAGCGTTAGACCGATAACGATTCCAGAAACTGAGTCACCTGGAACCTATTGCAATTGGTCTAGAGACTCAGATTATCGCGAGTGGCAATCCGCATAACTTACGCACAGCATTGTGTGCTTAAGGAACGATATGGGAAAAGCAACTCTATGCTGCTTATTTAATGTTGATCTTTTTTTTATTTTTTAAATTCGAGGTCATTTTCCGGACATACGATAAGCAACGCTGTATTGTCCATTTTTGGAAATTCGATTTTCGCGGACCACACACTATGGTCTAAGGCAGCGGTCGGCAACCCGCGGCCCGCGGGTCACATGCGGCCCTCGGCCCCTCTCCTTGCGACCCGCGAGTGTTTTGTAAATATGTAAAAAAATCGGGACAATTTGCTCACATCGTCGTCTGGCCCCAAACTAAGCAAGGCTTTTACTATCTGCCAGAGACATTGACTTTTAGAGATCAGATAATACCTACATAAATAAATAGATACTTTTGGTAAAATGTGTATATTTATAGAAAACTATAGAAAAATTTTTGAACAAGTGCGGCCCGTCACTTGCTTATTTTGGCACTGTGCGGCCCTTGCCTGCCAAAAGGTTGCCGACCGCTGGTCTAAGGGTTAACATGAGAAAATCACGGGTGGAATTTAGTTGCGTTTCAGTTGTCCTCATAAATAAATAAATAAATAAATTCGGGACACTTCCACACACGGTCGCCTGACCCCAAACTAAGCAAAGCTTGTACTATGGCTGTCAGAGACTGATATACATACTTAGATATTTGTAAATACATACATAAATAGATATTAACACCCAGACATAGGACAAACACAAATGTTCATCACATAAAAATGTTTGCCCTAGGTTCGAATCGAACCCACGCCCCCAAGCTCAGAAGGCAGGTTCACTACCAACTGAGCCACCGAGGCAGTCAAAACCCATTACCCATTACAGTTGATAGGGAAATAGGGAATTAGATAATTTGGTTAATTTTTCGTGTTTTCCCATTTCAGTTTATCAAATCTACGTTACGTTATCCAAGAGAAACCAAAATGGAAAGTTTTCCGCAAAAGGGAGTAAGTCCGACTTATTTATAAATTAATAAAAATATATATTTAATACTAACCAGATCCGGTTTTTTAATTAGAATCGTAGTATAAAAACGCTCGTAGCGCTCGATAAGGTGTTCATAACCGACCATCGATGCAAAGTTACGGACCGGCTAAGTAAACGCCACCCGCGTTCACAACTGAGCGCTTCCGTGGCTCGGATGACATGTTAAGATGTCTGCCGCAATAGTTCTTCCAACAACTGCCTTGCCATGTTTGAGATGCCTTTGAGGGCCTTAAAACACTAACAAGAGAGCTCGCACTAAAAGTACGAAAATACTTTTAATTTATTTTAATTTGAGACGGTACGTGGTTCTTACTTTTTTAATTATAGTGTTGTCCGCGTATGACCACCAACACGCTAGTTGGTTAGTCCACTCCTAACGTCCTCATGAGAAGGTGCACTTTCTCTGAAATTATTTAATTAGGAAATTGCATTTTTTTTACAACGTACATGGCATGCGTTTGACCACTGACTAGCCTGATGGGAAGCGTCGACGTGATCGAATGTGTAACACACTTGCCTAGGAGATACCTACTCACTTTACCCTTAAAGACTGCCTCGGTGGCTCAGTTGGTAGTGAACCAACTTAGATTAAACATTAATATGAATATGAATATTATTCATGCTATGAACATTATTTTGTGTTTGTCCTATATCTGGGTGTTAATATCTACATAAGTATGCATTTAAAAATATAAATATATTTATCAGTCTCTGGCAGCCATAGTACAAGCTTTGCTTAGTTTGGGGTCAGACGACCATGTGTGCCAAAATGTCCCAGATATTTATAAACACCCCCGGATTGTATATAGGTATACACACGCAGGAAACGAGTTCCACACCTCTGCAGTTCTTACAAGAAAAGTTTACTTGAAACGCTCATTGTGCTTTTAAATTTCCCAATTGCCAAAATCAAAATAAAATAAATCAAAATAATTAGTATATTTTATTAACTATAGGTATTTTAAGTACTAGAATGTATTATATTAGTATGATGTACTTTTATGTAAGTTTTATGTAAATAGTTTATGTAAGTGTATAGGTATAATACTCGATGTTTTGTTGTTTCTTTGTATCAATCTTACGAGTATGTTTATTTTTGTTATTTTTTGCACACCCTGTCCCATACTCATTTGTCGTATCCTCTCCATCCTAAGGTTGCCTGGAAGAGATCGCTTTTAGTGATAAGGCCGCCAGTTGTTACACTATTAATTAAGTTTTATTATAATTTTTCTCTTGTTGTTTTGTTTTTGTGGTGTGAACAATAACGAGTTTATCTATCTATCTATCTAATTGCCATTTGATAATCTAATATGCAATTTGTTTTACTTTCAGACTAGTCCCTTTACCAGCGTATTGTAAGTCTGGTAAGCGGGGCTGTCCGTGCGGAAGCAGCAGTCCTTGCAAACAGAAGATCACACCGCGAGGAGTTACCATTCACTACCCGCAGAAGAAGTACGAAATTCTGTATAATACTGTTTTCCACAAGCCAATGTAATTGATTACGTTCTTAAAAGAAAATTACGCTGGTGAACCTGAACATTCAGTTGTGTCAGAAAACTGGTAGCTTTGTGCTTTTTACTGGTGTGTTTTTTTTATCAATAATAGAACAAAACAACATTATAAAATTTATAATTTTCGTGGATTCAATTTAAGACAAGACGATCTTTTTTTTTGCATCGACGATTGACTGACTTTTTTTTATTGACTAAATATCTGAAGCAAATGTAATTTCTAAATTTTTGTGAATTGAACACAACGTTTTAAATACATTTAGTAGTATTAGTTAAAATGTCATTAAACACATCAGTTCAAAGTTCAAAGCAAATAGTAAAATGCTCATTAAAATGCACTTCCTATTTAAGGCGCAACGTTTCGCTCATGCCGCGAAATTAAAATTTCAATTATTTTTTTTGGGGGCTGAGCTACCCACGTCCGTAGGAGTGTACTCTATTCTGATTCCCTACACGTGGTCACCGGGTAGTGCTAACTGCAGTTAGCACAACTCTGGTGGGAGGCTTCGGCCGTGGCTAGTTACCACCCACCGGACCAAGCCATGCCGTGAAATGACCTAATCGTGTTTCGGGATGTAGTCCGGTGTAACCGTTCCGAAGACGGGTCTGAGCAGTAGCGCACTTGTAGCGCCTCACTCAACTGCCGTCTTTGTACTTCTTCACTCTATAAAACTTCAAGGCTAGAGTGAATAAGTACCTTATAGGTCGTCGTGTTCCATCTTAGACCACAACGTCGCTTAACATCAGGCGAGTTGGTGGTCAAACGCCGACCTTATTCTACATTAAAAAAAAAAAGTTAGATCGGATAGCTAAATTCAGTAATAATGGAATTTGCGACAATCATAGACTAGCCATTCAAATATTATAAAATCGAAAGTCAACTCTGTCTGTCAATCTGTTTTTTTGGATGCTTCTCACGCCTTAACGGCTAGACAGATCTTAATAAAATTTGATATTTAGTTCCAGTTTATCACTAGAAAAGTTTTTGGATATTTCCTCAATAAACGCGAACGAAGTCGCGGGTAACAGCTAGCTTACTATTTTGAAATATATATTAAGTAAACTTATATATATAGTTACTTATATAATAAGTAAATTACCGCTTAACTGACAAGCTTATCTTTCATGATTAATCTTGTGCATATTTGTCAAATACAATAATACAAGACGACAAGAATAGTCTAAGGCAACCGCAAATTCCATTGTCACGTACTAGATCCAAAACAAAAAAAAACAGGTTTAAAATTTTAATTTCGCGCTATGAGCGAGACGTGTCACCTTAACTTGTAACAAAGATTCAGCTAATATATTCGCTGAAAGATTAAATACAATTGAATGTTCTGGTACAAATATCAGCTAGTAGCATAAAATAAGTATGAAGTTAATTTAGAACCAGCTGTGTTCCACGGTTTTACAATATTTTGCAGGAACCTTAAATTTTTCGGTTAATAAGGATCACTATTTAAAAAAAGCTGGCCAAGTATGAGTCAGAGTCGCTTACGAAGGGTTCCATCCATATCATCCTACTAATATTATAAACGCGAAAGTTTGAAGGAATGGATGGATGGATATTTGTTACTCTTTCACGCGAAAACGGCTGAAGAGACCTGGATGAAATTTGGCACAGAGATAGATTATAGTCTAGAATAGCACATAGGATACTTTTTAACCGCGGGTGAAACCGCGGGGCGCAGCTTGTCATCTATAAAAACCGCAAAAAACACGTTTGTTGTATTCCGGGTCCCTTAACTTATTTTATTCCTGTTTTTAGTGTTTGTTGTTATAACGGCAACAAAAATACATTATCTGTGCACATTTTAGCTGTCTTACTATCAAGGTTCATGAGCTACAAGCCTGGAGACAGACGAACAGACAGACGGACAAACAGCGGAGTCTTAGTAATATAGTCCCGTGTTACCCCCAACCCTAAAAAATCGACTGCAAATTGTAGCCTATGACACTCGCGCAGTAAAGATAAACCTAATGACCTTTCATTCATCAAAATCAGTTCAGCCGTTTAGTAGTTACCTACGAGGGAACTTATAGGATGGACATACAACCATTCATATGAAACACTACCCTCATTTGAAGAAGAGATAGCCTGGGAGAGATCGCTTTTAGTGATAAGGCCGCCAGTTGTTACACTATAGAATTAGTATTATTATAAATTATTTTCTTGTTTTTTTTTGTTATTTGTGGTGTGAACAATAAAGAGTTTATCTATCTATCTATATATTTGACTTCAACGCAGTCAAGTAAAAGTTGCCTTTTTAAGGGCGTTTGTGCACTGCAAGGACTGTCCGGCCAGTCCGATATGGCACGCTTTAAATTTATATACTAGCTGGTACACTCTTCCCTATTCCTCATTCAAAATTACGTGTAGTGCACAAGCTAGTAAGTATTTACATTCATAGCGTGCCATATTGGACCGTAAAAAATCGGTTCGCCGGACAGTAACAATTCTTACAGTATACAAATGTCCTTAAGCTACCTTTGTACCAAATATACATCACAATCAATTCATCCATTTGGGATCTAATGCTACAAACACACCCGTTAAGCAAGACAACACCCCTCCGTCTACGTCGGTGGTTAAAAACACCTAAGCTCGTGTCTCAAAATCATAATAATAAATCTTCATACTCGTGTATATTTCTCTTGTAAATAATTATGAACGTCGGGTCGTGTGGAGCCACGTAAATCCGTGTAGATTAGGGGGAGTACGGGGGGTCTAATTACGTCGAGATTAGGGCACCTAGTCAGTCTGGGGGATTTGTATAGCAGTGGCAACAGGTTTTTTTTTAATCTAGACGAAGATAAACAGTTTTCAGATACCTTGTTATTTTCTTTTGCGATTTTTTTAATACTATAGACCGACGCATTTGTACCAGACAAAGGCGTCTGTGGGCAACAACAACTCTTTATTAAAAACATAAAATAATTACAATAGTACTTAAATAAGGCTTAACTAAGTTTTTAATGGGTGGCCTTTCGCTCAAATCGATCTCTTCCAGGCAACCTGAATGGACAAGACAATTTATATAATAGAGGCTTTGAAAGCTACAAAACATAATTTTACAAGGCGTAAAAAATAAGAAGATAAAAATAATCAATATTTATTTATTTAAAAATATGTAAATAATAATATAAAAAAATAAATAAATGCTAATAAGTAGACGAAATAAACATAATATAAATACTTTAAAAATGTTTAAAAATTGCGTCTTAGGAGAATTGCTGACAACCTCTTCACAAATGACGCGCCGCCTACATCTTTTTTCTATCTTTAGTTACAATGATCTGTACTAGATGGCGTTAGTTGTCTAATTTCTCGAAAGTCGCAATTGCCCCACAGACACGTTTGTACCAGTTGACCCTACACAATATAATATGTACCTATATTAATATTAATGTTAAAAGCTAGAGAAAGAGATGGTTAAGGCCCGTCCACACGCTCCATCTTACTTGAGCAATTCCAATCTGCACAAGCAAGCATGTGTGTTAACCGGCAAAACGGTATGCCACACAAATAGCTTGCATCAAACGCTAATTAGCTACTAGAAAATGATTTGCTAATAGAGCTACGATGCCGCAGCAGACACACACACAGACACTCACACACACACACACACACACACACACACATACACATGCTTAGAGACATCTGAAACTCATAATACCACGTCCTTTTTGCGTCGGCGGTTAATAAAGTCAATTTCTACTTAGACTATTTTTGCTCAGGAATCAGGACATCTGTATTCAAGTAATTTCTTTTCATGAAAAGGCACCTTAATTATAATTAATATGATTGGCTTATTTCTTATACTTCTTGTTTTATATTCATTATATTTGCTTTGGTTATGTTTTCTTTTCATCTTTGTATATAATTACCTATTACTTGTATCTGTGTATCTAAAGGCAGAAAATTTCCTTTTTGCGGAAACGGACTTAAGTATAGGGCCCGTACCACGTCTCACCGTCCACCTCTTAATTCCATGACGGTTACGTTTTAATTTCGACGCTGCGCGACCGCGAATCGTATCGCTGCGCACTAAGGTTCATGTTCGCGCAGCGTCGAAAACAAAACGTAACTATCATTGCTATAACATTTCATAGTAGTCCCCCAGGGTTTTCTTTTGTTCGCCCACGAATTACTGAACAAAGTTTTTTTCATATCGTCACGCATTACCCCCGAAAGGGCTGGCAGAGGTGTACATTACCCACACTTCGCCGGATGATATTCAGTCTCAAGTGACAGGGGGCGAGCCTGTCGCCATACACCGGGCTCCAGTTATATAGCAGATGACGTACAATACTTCATTTAAATAAATAATAATACATTCGGGACTTTTCCACACACGGTCGCCTGACCCCAAACAAAGCAAAGCTTGTACTATGGCTGCCAGAGACTGATATACATACATATTTATTTTTAAATACATACTTACATAGATATTTAACACCCAGACATAGACCAACACAAATGTTCACCACATAAATGTTTGCCCTAGGTGGGAATCGAACCCACGCCCCCAAGCTCAGAAGGCAGGTTTACTACCAACTAAGCCACCGAGGCAGTCAACTTCATTTAATATTTTCAATGGCTAGCTAAAGTATGCTAGAGCGATGATAAAAAAAAACAAGGTTTAGCATTTAGCAAACACATAATGACGTAATCGTCATCCATCTCTTTCGATCTTGTTGCAAAGGACTTATTTCGGTCTCGCTTACGCATCGATTGACGTCACTACGTGTTGCTAAATGATGTACCTGGCGGATTATATTAATGTACCATGGCTAGGGCGAATCGTAATTTATTTTGCTATTGTAAAGATTACCATACACGGTGAGGCCAAACTGAACAGGTAAACCTGCGTCAGTTCGGACTGAACGGATTGGTGCACAAAGCGTACATTAAACGCGATTGTCTTGAAGCCGTGTCATCCATACACGGCAAGGATTTATGGGTTTATGTCCGGTCAGGCGAAACTGAAGGTAAAACTTCTCGTGTATGGTAGCCTTTACGTCAAAAGAAAAGGAAATTATTTTAGGGTTAATAATAATTGTTTTTTTAGTTTATTACCCGACTGCGAAGGGGGGTTATGTTTTTCGAATGTACGTTTGTATGTATGTATGTAAATTCGTATGTTTGAGGTTTCATTGGCACGTCCTACAGCCTAAACAGCTTGATGTATTTCGACATGTGAGGTTTCGTTTAAATCGTCTTGATAGTGGAAGTGACATAGGGTACAATTTGCAGCCTGGTTTTTGTTTTTCTTTTAATAATGTTACTTGTTAATTTATTTTTTTGTTTACAGAAAAAAAGCATTTTCAACGTTCAGTTCAAAAAAAAGGATTCCGAAAAAAGCTGGTTTTGTCAGTCCTACTAAGTAAGTATTTTTTTTATTACATGTAAGGTTAACGCGCATTTTACTTTTGGACTGCGGCGGCGACCACAAACTGGTAAAAAGGGTACTTAGTATGCCTGGTCGGGATACTTACCTACTGATTGTGTGGTTTACAAAATTATTCAAAATGTGATAGGTAAACCTAGTAATTTTTGCAACTTACATAGTGTGTGCTGTTTTGGATAATTAAACAATATCTAGTATTTTTATACGTAAAAAAAACAACCATTTGAATTTACTAGAACATTCGTTCACAATCGAAACATTGTACTGACGAAAAGTTAATTTTAACGTGCACAGCAAAGCGCAACTATATTCGCTTTGTCACGTTCAGCCCACAGGTTCTCAAAATAACACTTTTTGTATTCGAGAAGTGTCAAAAGTAAGATTCATTAACAATTTAAACACAAAATTGTTACTTGAACTAATATCTAGTGTAATTCCGCTTTAACGTCGCATTAAGTACATCAAGGAATATAAATTTTCTATTCTATTCCTAATTTAGAATTTTAAAAATAATTTAATGACATTTACTAGAAACTTCATACAAATTGATATTTGAATCTAATTTAAACGTTATACAATTTGATATTTCAACTAACGAATTTATACAAATACAAATATCAATTTGTATGAAGTTTCTAGTAAATGTCATTAAATTATTTTTAAAATTCTAAATTAGGAATAGAATAGAAAAATCATATTCCTTGATGTACTTAATGCGACGTTAAAGCGAAATTACACTAGATATTAGTTCAAGTAACAATTTTGAAGATGAACTTCCGCAAAGTAACGCCTGATTCAATCAATTTAAACACAATTGGTTTGGTAGAAATCTAGGCCCAGGTTTCACGTCCGCTCGTGATCACTCCACAAAAAACTCCGCTGTCGCGGTCGGACCGTCTAGTGCTCGCTAACCCTACTAGCTATTTGGTTTTGGGTTGTTTCTTTACCGTGGATCAATTATTTTTCAGTTTTAAATTCCATTGTAAAAAACCTGCTTGGTTTGATCCAAAAAAGTTAAGGTTGCCCCCAACTCCAGGGCTGCCCCCAATTAAGACTATTTTAAAGAAAAAAATAACACAACCAAAGAAAAATGTGTCGAAGATTCGTAGCATGGATTTCATGTTTATGCCATTTTTCTCGTGAAGGTAAGAGGGAGTATTGGCATATTAAGAGTCAGGCGACCACTTTAGACTAACTTCGCATTGGCTTAAGGTTTTCCATAACCATTTCGTCTAGAAGAAGATGACGAACGAAGAGAGCAAGTGAAGATACTGACGAGCCTTTAAAGTTACCTACAGAGTGACAAAGTGGTATTTCAATAGTTTTTATGACTTGCACTTCTCTAATCGTTCTTAAATAACTAAATATGTCCCTTGTATTAAGGATTCATTTAAAAGCTAATGATGTAGACAACCTCCCTATGTAAAGGAATTTTCGATTTGCTTTGTCTATCTATTGAATAAATCAGTCAAAAGTGATCTATTTAAAATGGGGAAATTTTTCGTAGCTCTATTTTCGCTTGAGAACGTTTTTAAAAAAAAACAAGAACATAGGGGCGGAGATATTGTTAATTTAATATAATGCTAAATTTCAATATAATCTGACAAATGGTTTTCAAGAAATTTGAGAAGCGCGTTTGTATGGAAATTTCAGAGCGTCGCGGGACTCTTAATTACTAGTGGCTCTGTGAGCTCAAGACCTCGTGGCCGAAGTTTGTCTTCTTCTACAGGTCGCATTCCTCAACCGATTTTCGTTAAATTTTGTAGGCAGGTTAGATAGTTATATGGATTCTTTTTGGCCAAAAAATGTTCTTTATAAAAAAAAAAGCGGACAAAACTAGCCAGTATTTTTTTAAATGTTGAACTCTGATCTCTTTGGTAACGGATTATTATTCATAATTTGATAATCAGTTACAATAAATCAAAGTCAAAGTCAAAGTCAAAATGTGCTTATTCCATTTAGGTATCAAAGATACACTTATGAACGTCAAAGTTATTTAAGTAGACTCGACTGCCTTGTTCGTATAAAAAGCATCTACTCAGAAGAACAGGCAAGAAAATGAGGGGCATCACGAGGAGGGTTCATAGATACTATTTTCTAAATAAACGCGAACGAAAGTGCGTGCAACAGCTAGTTGATAATATCTTTCTTGTTTCAGCCCAAAAAGCAAAACGAAAGTGAAAACAATAAAACAAAAGAGATTTCTCACTTTTAGACTGGACAAGATTCATGTGAAGCCTACATTAAACTATGGGTAATATTTTTTACGTAAATAGTATTTAATTTTACTTAATTTAATTTTTTTTGACCAAATGTAAAATTACTAATTTTTTTGATTCAAAAAAACTATTTTTTTTAATGCTCAATTTTGATGTATTTAATTTAGTGTTTGTTTAGCTAGACACAATTGCACGATGTGCAATAAAGATGAGTTGTGCCACAGAATAAATAACAGTATGGTGAGGTGTCCGACAGTGAACCACTAAAAAGCCAAAACTTTCAAAACTCAACTGTTTGTGGATATAATAAAGTGTTTTTTGGCTGGCCTTGTTATTAATCTGACTTTCATACAGTATAGCAATTAGGACTTTAAGGTGACGAAGTTAAAGTCCATTACAGTTTAAAAATAAGAAGGAAATGGTTCTTTGTGTCCACCTTGTGGGACACCGTGTTCACTGTTCACTGTTGGTTCACCTTGGTGGTACAAAGTTTTTACGTTCAACGCGACAGTTTTTTTTTTTGTTTTGAATCAGACATTCATAAGTTACTATGAAAACTGACGTAGTTATAATATTCACAGACACTGATACGATTACTCACGTACAATTTAGTTGATTATTCCAACTATAGTTTCAACCGCATTCGGCGATCTTTATCAAGGCGAGTAAGGTATCGCATAGCACTCTACGTTATAGAGTACTTGCTACGCCCCTCGGTTTCACCCGCGGTCCCACAGGAACCGTAAATTTTTTTTTTTTTTTTTAATTAAAAAGTACCCTATGTTACTTCTAGTACCTCCCAGAATATGTGTACAAAGTTTAATGATGATTTGTCAAGTAGTTTTTACGTAAAAGAGTAACAAACATCCACGCTTTTACATTTTTTTACATTTATAATATTAGTAAGGATAGTCAGTGCTAGGTATGCGAGACGCAGCCGCGCGCGCGCACTCACCTTGATAAAGATCGCCAACCGTGCGGTTGAAACTATAGTCGGAATAATGAACTAAATAGTATGTGAGTAATTTCCGTTCCATAAAATCATAACATTCACAAGTCTTCATTAAAGTACCTAGGTTCACTGTAACTTAGTTAAGATAATGATAATGTTAATTAGTAGGTACTTTCGAAGCAACGTTCATCATGCTCTTGTAGGTAATATATATAATCCTACTTTTATACCAAACCGCGGTATAACCCGTGGTTACACAAACATAAATCACCTTTAAAATAAAGTAAAATTTTAGAAAAAAAGTTTCTCTATGCTCTTGTGGGTATTATAATTATATAATTATATAATCCTACTTTTATATCAAACCGCGGTATAACCCGTGGTTACACACACACAAATCACCTTTATAATAAAGTAACATTTTAGAAAAGTTTTTTCTCCATCTTACAAATTTTCACGATTTTCCAAAGTAAAACGTATACTTACCTTGACATTTCCTACATAATTGGTCCCAAATTTAATTTTATCGAAGCAGCTACTTGATATAATTTAATAAGAAGCCGTCTTCATAAAAGGCGAGAAAGCTAATGAGGGCTGTGATTTTTCAGATAATATTATACAGGGTGCTAGGTTAAACAATTACCCCCTTACTAATAAAAACGTTGTACGACTAATCCAAGCTATATATCTTCAGCATAGTTGCATATCTATTTTTTTTTCATACATATCGAAGGGACTGGCAGAGGTGTAATACAACACCCACACTTCGCCGGACGATATTCAGTCCAATGTGACAGGCGGCGAGCTTGTCGCCGTACACCGGGCTCCAGTCATGTAGCAGATGACATATAATACGTCCATATGCTTAACTTTTTTGTAACTAGATCGAAAATGACAAAACACCGTTTAACTATTTCGAGGTTCCATTACTCTTTTTCTTACAACATTTATTGGTGAGGAGGAGTTAAAATATTGATGGTATGTACTTGATTCTCGTTCAAGAGAGGTAAAAAAAATTGTCGTTTAAAATATTACTTATGTGATTTTTTCAGGATCAAGACCATCACGCCTACGTCTTACAAGGCCGATGTAGAAGCCAAATAGCAAGACTTTTTCTAACATTATTAAATTAAAAGCTTACTGAAGAACATAATTAAATATATACCTTTAAATATCAAACATTAGATAATTTTTTTTGACGTCTCTAAAGCTCGACTCAGACAGAACGGAAATCCTAGCAAAGAAATCACAGTCACCTCGATATTATGCGATATTGTATTTTAGGATATGGTAATATGGTTAATTTTTCAATGACGTCAAAAAGTGCGCAAAGATTTTTCCGTCCTGTTTGAACCGTGCCTAAGGCGGTTCTCTCAATACTCCAACAGCGGAGCGGAGTTGCGTACTCACTCACTGTCGCAACAGCATACAGTTGCAACAGTGAGTGGGACGACGTGCTATATACTCGTATCTCTCAACCGGACCACCGTTGTCAGTGTTTTAACAGTCCGGCGATCACTTTAGACTAACTTCGCATTGGCTTAAGGTATTATATAGCCATTTCGTCTAGAAGAAGAAGACAAGCGAAGAGAGCGAGTAATGATACTGACGAGCCTCTAAAGTTACCTACAGAGTGACAAAGTACAATTTCAATTTTTTTTATGACTTTTGCACTTCTGTAATCATTCTTAAATAACTAAGAATGTGTCTTGTATTATGGATTCATTTAAAAGCTAATGATGTAGTCAACCTCCCTATGTAAAGGAGTTTTTGATTTGCTTTGTCTACTTATTGAATAAATCAGTCAAAAGTGGGAATTAAAAATGCGGATATTTTTCATAGCTCTATCTTAGCTTGAGAACGTTTTTAAAAAAAACCAAGAACATAAGATATTGTTTATTGTTAATTTAATTGTACATGCTAAATTTCATCATAATCTGACAAATGGTTTTCAAGAAATTTGAGAAGCGCGTTTGTATGGAAATTTCAGAGCGTCGCGGCCCTCTTAACGCGCTGGTTTCACACACAAACTGAGGTACTTACTGTGCAACATTCAAAAAAACGTTCCCACGCATTGCGTGTCGCGTAGCAGTGTGAGTATCGCCTAAGCCATGTTGTACCATCCCAAACTAGTTTCACAGACTAACAACTGCCTAGAGCGCAGTATTCAAGCTCTGCTGGGATAATGTATGCGCATACATTTTGTCGGACTACCCTCAAACAGTGCAAGTGGGTGTCATACAAACTGCTACACCGAGTCAACTATTAGCACAAAATAAATAGGTGCAGAAGGCTTCATACGACGGGTGATGAAAGGCTTGTATAGGCTGAGTCGCTTGCCCTGGTGTCGCCTGTACCTTAATAAGTTTTGGTAGTTAACGAAAACTTTTTAAAGCGAAGCGAAAAAGTGATGATAGCCTAGTTGGAGAAGGCCCACCTCTCAAGCCAGTGGGAGCAGGTTCGAACCCAGCCGATGGCACGCATCAATTTGTTCATTGTGTGAACTTATGTGGGTATTGTATATGTTATCACTTATGTTGTATATGGCGACAGGCTCGCCCCCTGTCACATTTGAGACTGAATATCGTCCGGCGAAGTGTGGGTGTTATATTACACCTCTGCCAGCCCCTCGGGGGAAAGGCACTTACGGCTCGGCTCGTTTTTTATTTTTTTAATCTAGAATAATCGACGATAATCGACGTTTGACCACCAACTCGCCTGATGTTAAGCGACATTGTGGTCTAAGATGGAGCACGACGACCTACAAGGTACTTATTCACTCTAGTCTTGAAGATACCCAGGTTGAATTGATGCGGCGAACTGTTTGTTTGGGGTCAGACGACCGTGTGTGGCAGTGTCCCAAATTTATTTACATTATTTATATAATTTGATGTTGATTTTTTGTTGATTGTGTGATAATACAAGATAATAAATCCCTAATTTATTATTTATTTATTACCCCTATTTGATATCTCGACAAAATATCACACAAAAAGCTAATTTTCATAATAAGTTAGCATCATGGGCTTGGGTTTAACTATTGGTTTTTGCAAGCAGTACAAACCCTGATATTCATGCAAATATTGAAGTGGGATGAGTTAGGAATGCAAAAAGAGTGAGTTAAGAATAAAATGATGAAGTTGATGTAAGATGAGTTGAGAATAGAAATGGGTTGAGTTAGGAAAAGATAAGACGTCTCCCCCGCGGGTTCCCGCCTTGTCGTGGCGGGGGGGCTCAGTAGCCGTGGCTTCGTCAACCACGGTGAAGCCAAGAGGAATCCGAGGTGGGGCCGCTTCTTAGGGCTTTTAGCTCCAAAGCCCACATGGAAGCGGCCTAAGTAGGGTGTGGGTCTGTATGGGCAGACCCACAACTGAGGCGGGGTGCAGTGTCGCGTGTGCGACACTGCAACCGAAGGCTGGGGGCCGCGGCGGGAGAGGACTGTTGGTGTGTCGTTGCCACTTTCCCTACCTTCCGCGGCCCAAACGGGGTCGCTACCGTTCGATGGCGGACGCGGTGGGGCCGCAGAGGAAGAGGCGTGTCGGTGTATCGTTGCCGCTCTCCCTATCCTCTGCGGCCGAAGTGGCAGGCGGCGGGGCCACTCATCTGACCCGTCGCATGGGGACCATGGGCACCTAGGCACGGGTGCTGGTTGGTGCCCACGGTCAAAATTGGTCCCCGAGGAGGTGGATGATGACGATGTGTCTGGTGTTCGACACATCGTCATCGAGAGGGAGAGAGCGCAAGCTCGAGGTGGTGCCCGAAGGGGCTGGCGCTGTCGGGGCTGCGGAGGAGTCCGGAAGCGTACCCGTTGCCCCGACATTTTGCGCCGAGGTGGAACACCCTTGGGTTTTTAGTGGGTAGGCCGTCAGTGGCGGGATTCCCACATAACCACTCTGTGCCCGCACCCGGGGCTGTTGGTGGTATCCATAAAGGATTTTCCCAAGGTGAAAAAAAAAAAAAAAAAAAAGGAAAAGATAAGACGTGGGATGAGATGACACAGGACGAGTAAAGTACAACCCATTTCATAGAAATCCCATTTGAAATCTCTAAAATATCTTGAGACCACTGAGACTAATGTTACATAGCACAGATGGCGAAGCAATTTGCTAGTGCTAGATAAACCACAATATGTTCGGAATCTGACGAGGGTAGCGATGGAACATGATTTATGTGGATAATATAGCACGTGGGAGATTTTCATTGCTTCAAAACTGTGTTTATTATGTATGTATATTCATCGATGGCAGCCGATGGCAGCCTAGTTGGGAGAAAGTCTGCCTCTCAAGCCAGAGGGAGCGGGTTCGAACCCAGCCGACGGCACGCACCAATTTGTTTATTGTGTGAACATATGTGCGAATTGTATGTCATCTGTTACATGACTGGAGCCCGGTGTATGGCGACAGGCTCGCCCCCTGTCACATTTGGGACTGAATATCGTCCGGCGAAATGTGGGTGTTGTATTACACTTCTGCCAGCCCCCTCGGGGGAAAGGCGTGACGACGATATGTAAATTCATTAATATTATTATGGGGCTACATTGTCGCGTGATAATTCGGGTCGCGTTGTCGCGCTAAAATCATTGTTTTCGGTTTTCGGCGCTGTTCTTGTCTACCTTAGCGGTCAACTTGTCGCTTTTCTGCGGAGTTGACGTGGGCGATAATTCGCCCGATATATCGCTGAGTGACGAACTAACCGGCTACTCTTGTCGCGATAGCCCCGATTATCGCCGAAGGCTGCTAATGTAGCCGTAGAATTTGTGTGTGTGTTCCTGATGCGTTTCTATATAAACAGAGATACTTCGAACAATGTTTAAAAAACGCGCTCCTACGCAACGCTGCGAGCAGCTGCGATTGGAAAGGAGAATGACCAAATTGGATAAAATAGAAAACTAAAAAAAATAAACACAAGCGCGTTCCTAGGTTTATTAGCTCTTGATACGTTTAAATAAGTGATTTAAGTAGATAATTTCCTGTCATGAAATCCTACTAAAATTTTAAACGCGAAATTTTGCAAGAATGGATAGATGGATGGATGTTTGTTGCTCTTTCACGCCAGAACGGCTGAACAGATCTAGATAAAATTTGGCACAGAGATAGATTATAGTCTAGAATAGCTCATAGGATACTTTTAACCGCGCGTAAAACCGCGGGGCGCAGCTAGTCTAATGAATATATCTCACAGAAACGTTGATATTTGGCTTAGAAGCTTTACATAATTCACTTTACAAAAAGTATAATAACTTTTTTAACAGTGGGTGTTTTGATGGGCTTCAGCACACGTAGCTACCTAAAGATACCTAAGTCAATGAACAACAGTTACAATCCTGGGTACAGCAGTCAAATTCTTGGACCAAAGCCCGTACGAGCTTTGTCATTCTCCTTTGCAATACCAAGCGTCCGCAATAATTGGTCCCTAATGCTACCTTTTTAACCCCGACGTAAAAACGACGGGGTGTTATAAGTTTAAGTTAAGTTTATAAGTGTGTGTGTGTGTGTGTGTGTTTGTGTGTAGTGTGTGGGCGTCTCTGTGGCATCGTAGCTCCGAATGAACCGATGAACCGATTTTGATTTTGTTTTTTTTATTGTTCTTTTGATGAAAAACGGTGTTGATGAAAATTGGTATCGGGGGTTTTTAAATTTGTATACTTTTTTAGTTCATTTTTGATTGTACGGACATGGACCAATTATCTTTTCACAGCTTTTCCATCCTACGGGAAAGAGACACACATATCCGTATTCTAGCTTTGTCGCATCTCACGGATAAAGATAGATAGATAAATAAACTCTTTATTGTTCACACCACAAATAACAAAACAACAAGAAAAAAACTGGCGGCCTTATCACTAAAACCGATCTCTTCCAGGCAACCTTAGGATGGAGAGGATGTCCAGGCCGACAAGGCTTTAGCCAAAACATAGAGAAAAAGAACTTAAACGTCAAACGTCATCAGTGCCGGCCGTCATCCGTCATGTTTTCCCGCCACTTACTTGCTTCTTGTTGCACGCGACCGGCAACCGGCAACCTCAAAATTCCATTTTATTGTAAAGTTTATATCTTATTATATCTTTAAATGAGCAATTCTTGTATATATATATATATATAATTGGAATCTCGGAATCGGCTCCAACGATTTTCATACAATTTAGTATATAGGGGGTTTCGGGGGCGATAAATCGATCTAGCTAGGAATCCTTTTTTGAAAATGTCATTTTATTCGTGTTTTATAGATAATCAACTTAAACATAAACTTGGAAGAAAAATAACAAAAAGGAGGCGTTGACTGTTCCTGACATCTATTGGCGAATAATAATACTATTTTTTGTGAGCAACTAATTGCTTTAACGACACAACAGCAGATGGCGTTGTTAAGTAACACGAAGTCAATGAGTGTTTGCTTTGAGGTTAGACTAAAATCAAAGGTATAATATGAAAAAGTGAGTCTTTTTTCATTTTCTTTGTTTCTTTGTAACGCTTTCACGTCTGAACTTCTTAACCGATCGTCTTCAAAATTTTGCATACATGTTGTTTAGGATACAGAAAAGGACATAGGGTACTTTTTATCCCGGAAAAATCAACGGTTCCTGTGGGACCGTGGGTGAAACCACGGGTCGCAGCTAGTTTAAGAATTATATACGCAATTGTCAAAAGTTGGACTGCTTTTATTTGCACCAAAACGTCCTCCAAAGACGTTACATGGTGGCCCATGAGGGGAACAAAGCAACAGCAGCGAACCATACTGCATCAATCGATGACTAGACCGATTTGTCTGGAAGCCTAGCAGTGAACAAGCACGGGATCCAATCCAGAACGAAACGGAACGAGCACGAGCATTCATCCAGGACGAGCCAGGAGCGAAGATTCGAGCGAGTGATCCGTCTTAAAGTTTCACGGCGAGTCGAAACGCCCGCCGCCCAGATAAGTGCCACGCCATACCTATATCCAAACATCCTTTAAAATCCAAAAATATCCATCTGACTATTCAGTTTAGGTCTCTAATTTCTGCCCAAGTCTTGTCTATTATAATATTTTTTCGCATGTATTCAGGTAATTTGTAGATAACTACAAACAAGCATGTTTTTCAATTTCTTGTACAAAATTAATATTTGTTTCTTGCCCCGCCGCCATCTTGTCGAAACGCGCGAGACGCGATGCACAAGCGACCATCACGGCGGGTATCGCGAGACTTGTCGCGAACGCGTAGAATACCAGTATCGTAGTGTGAGAGTCTCCCTAAAAATGTATGTGAGATACTTTGCGGCGACTAGTCTCCGAGACTAGAGTCGCGCGGGCGTATCGTAATGGGAGAAGGGCCTAACTGTGTAGATTAAAGCGTTTTTATGCAAAATATTGCTAAAAACTTTTGGCCAAATTGCATCATCTTTTTCTTTTTCATCTACCCTCTCAAACAATCATTTCAGTGAAAAAATGTACTAAAATCACGCCAACATCGTGCCTCATGCTGGCATTAGTCATTATTTTGTGCCATTTAGTCTTTTCTACCCATTAAGTCCATTCTGCCGACCATTTTCAGGCCCGAAGCGCATCTCCGCTGGTCATCCGCGGACGCTATTTCCCGAATTTCTCCCCCGGGCAACGGCGCCGGTCGACGGCCAGCCGGCGAGCATCGGCTCGAGCGACACCAGCTCTCCGGACGGCAGGTGACTCCAAGACGAGGGACGTGAGCCAATTAATTCATTATTAAATTCAAAACTATACAAGCATACCTTTACTACAATGGCTGAGATCAAGCAAAAATATAAAGAACTTTCAACTAAACGAGCATCTGCAAAAGGTCAAATCACAAAATTTAAAAACTATTTAGCATCTATTTCGGATAAAGGTGAACTAACGACTATTGAGTTGACCGAGTTCAAGTTAAAACTTGCTAAGTTCGAAGCCTTGTCAGTAAAGGTCGATGACTTGCAGAGTGAGATAGAGATTTTGTTTCCAGACAATCTGGAAGCAGAAGTGGATGAGCGAGACATTATTGAACATGATATAATTTCCAATATTGCTACAGCTAAAACTTTACTTGACAATATAACCAAGCAAAATGAATGTGACCACAGATGTAGCTCTCACAATGCTTCTTGTTGTTCAGATGATCTCCATCATTATCATGGCACAGGTCTGAAGCTACCTCAGATACAAATTGAAAAATTTTCTGGTGAATACTTCCGTTGGCTAGAATTTCGTGACACCTTCGAAAATCTTATTCACAAAAATGACAGAATTCCAGATATCAACAAATTTCACTATCTGGCTTCATATTTGCAAGGTGACGCAGCCAGAATAATTTCTAACCTTGAAATATCGTCTAAAAATTATGCTGAGGCATGGAAGCTGCTCTGCAGCCGCTATAGCAATAAGAGGGTTTAAGTGATGGCTTATTAAAAGCCATCACTTAAACTCTCTACTCAATATCAAACAGCTTCCACGTGAATCCGAGCGGTCATTACGGTTTTCAGTTGACCATGTAACTAAGAATTTGCGAGCTCTAGCAAGTCTAGGGCAGCCGACAGATAAGTGGGACGTGTTAATTATCTTTATGCTCTCCTCTAAGCTAGACGGTCATACATTAATGAAATGGGAAGAGTACTATAACACTCTCACTGCCGAAACCCAGGAGCTTGATGCCCCGCCTTTAGTGCAATTTTTCAAGTTTCTTACAGACCGTGCTGATGTACTTGAGTCTTTGAACCGCAACAACAAATCAGGTGACAACATTATTGCAAGGCAACAGCTAGCGCCTGTGCGCCCCGCTCAAAACTATAATAATTCTAATCAAAGGCAAGGTCAAAACAATGTTGTCAAATCATTTGCAAGTAGTACTAGCCACAATCAGGGTAAAAAATCAAAGAGGTTTTCTTGCATAATTTGTAATCAAGGTCATAGAGCTTATGAATGCCCTACATTTAAGGCGAAAGGCGTGGTTGAGAGGTTAAACGACGTTGTAAATACAAACTATGTAAAAACTGCTTGAGACAGGGACACAGTCAGAGTGAATGCCGCATGGGTCCCTGCAGAGAGCCAGGGTGCTCGGAGAAGCACAATACCATGCTGCACTCTCCACTGGAGACATTTAATCACCTTGCTGCCGTCGATGAGCAAGATGAGGTGATAGTCAACTTCTCAAATCAAAACAAATGTCAAACTTTACTATCAACTGCTATGATCGAGGTGTCTAACCCAGCTGGCCAGCAAAAGGTCACAGTTCGAGCCATGTTAGACTGCGGTAGTACGTCGTCATTTATTACCGAATCATTAAAGTCAAAATTACCGTTAAAGTCCCAGCCCATTGACTGTCTAAAGGTCATAGGCATAGGCAACACTGCAACAAACAATGTCACAGAAAGCTGTAATATCAAAATACAGTCTATAAACAGTGATTTCAATGCACAATTTTCGTGTCTTGTGCTAAAGGAGTTAACAGATCAAGTGCCAAAGACCCCTATCAATATCAGCGCACTAAAGCTGTCAGACAATGTTAAATTGGCTGATCCAATGTTTCATAAGCCAGCCCCTATAGACGTCCTGATAGGTGCGGATTTGTTTTGGGACATCATATTAGGCAATGAACAATATTCATTAGGAAACAATAATCCTAAACTAAGAAATTCTAAGCTAGGCTGGATAATATCTGGTCCGATTCTATCAATGTCAAAACACAACAATAACACTAATAATAGTATACAATGTCATCATGCTGTACTCTCTAACTGCAATGACAACAATGATACCAATATCGAAATACTACTTACAAAATTTTGGGACTTGGAGGAAGTACCTACAAAGGTACCTACAAGTCTACGCGAACACGACTGCGAAAAACACTTTGTCTCTCACACTACTAGATATAAACAGGGTAGGTTTTGTGTGAAACTACCTCTTAAGGAAAATGCGGATTGCTTAGGTGATACCTACAGCTTAGCTAGAAAGCGTTTAGTAAATCTCGAAAAAAGGTTCAAACGGAACCCGCCAATCAAATCTGATTATACAAAGTTCATTAATGAATGTGCAGAACTAGGTCACTTAACCATATAAAGCGACAATGATTATAGGTCGAGACCCTGCTACTACCTTTGTCACCATGCGGTCTTCAAACAGAGCGAGAGCACCTCCTGCCGCGTCGTCTTCGATGCTTCAGCATCTTCAACGTCTGGTTACTCACTTAATGACATTTTAATGGTAGGTCCAAACGTGCAGGATTCTTTGTTGTCAATTTTGATACGCGCCAGACAATAGAAGTACCTGCTCACTGGTGATATTGAAAAAATGTACCGACAAGTATTGGTGCACGAAGACGACCGGCATTTGCAAATTATCTTGTGGAGGGAGAACGAATCTCAGCCAATTAAGACACTGGTCCTTAACACACTCACATACGGTACACACACATACTCACATACGACAAACGAGTATGAGACAGGGCGGGGAAAAATAACAAAAAAAAACTTAAGGGTCCCGCGACGCTCTGAAATTTTCATACAAACGCGCTTGTCAAATTTCTTGGACACATTCGTCAGATTATGATGAAATTTGGCATGTACAATTAAATGAACTATATCTCCGCTCCTATGTTCTTGGTTTTTTTTAAAAACGTCCTTAAGGGAAAATTCAGCTATGAAAAATATCCGCATTTGTAAAGGGTCATTTTTGACTGATTTATTCAATAGATAGACAAAGCAAATCAAAAATCCCATTACATAAGGAGGTTGTTTACATCATTAGCTTTTAAATCATTCCGTAATAAAAGGGAAATTCTTAGTTATTTAAGAATGATTACAGAAGTACAAAAGTCATTAAAAAAAAGAAATTGCACTTTGTTACTCTGTAGGTAACTTTAGAGACTCGTCAGTATCATTACTTGCTCTCTTCGCTCGAAGTCTTCTTCTAGACGAATTGGCTATAGAAAACCTTAAGCCAATGCGAAGTTAGTCTAAAGTGGTCGCCGGACTCTTACGATTGATAACAACGGTGGAAACAATTTTTCGGCCCGGGCTAGCCCTGCAAGCATGGGATTGGTCAAATTAATTCGGACATCGCAAAACTTCCTAAAATCAACTGTTTAATAATTCATAGATTGACCTCGGAACCTTTTCCATAAATAACGTGGCAGTATGTGGAGCTGGATGATTGAAATACGAAGATATGTACGTTACTTGATTTTTGGTTTAATAGTATAATAGTAAGTAGGTATAGAAATCAAATCAAAATATTTACGACGTCAATAAATAATAAATAAATAAATATCGGGACACACACGGTCGTCTGACCCCAAACTAAGCAAAGCTTGTACTATGGCGGCCAGAGACTGATATACTTACATATATATTTTTAAATACATACTTATATAGATATTTAACACCCAGGCATAGAACAAACACAAATGTTCATCACATGAATTTTTGCCCTAGGTGGGAATCGAACCCCCTAGCTCAGAAGGCAGGTTCACTACCAAGTGAGCTACCGAGGCAGTCAATATAAGTTATGTATAGGAATCAAATCAAAATATTTAAGACGTCAATGTCAAATAATTTGACAGTACATACATACATACGTACATAGACATACAAATCGTCACGCTTTTCCCCCAGGAGGCTGGCAGAGGTGTAATACAACACCCACACTTCGCCGGACGATATTCAGTCCCTAATGTGACAAGGGGCAAGCCTGTCGCCATTACCGGGCTCCAGTCATGTAGCAGATGACATACGATACGCTCACATGTTCAAACAATGAACAAATTGGTGCGTGCCGTTGGCTGGGTTCAAACCCGCTCCCTCTGGCTTGAGAGACGGGCCTCTGCAGTCTTAATATTGTATTTTTCTCTACGTATCTACATTTTCATATTGTTTCATCCAAGCGTTCAGTTAATAAAGTTTTACAGAATACATAATACGAGCGAAACAAGTTTATTTCAGTGTTGCCAGCGTAGGTGTGGAGTTTATTAAAAAGCAAATTGCTTGCTTGTCAACCGAAGAAAGCTCTGAATTAAATACAATCAGGTTTTTCTAGAGGTTTCAGTACTTTTATTTTAGTAAAATGGCAAGGATTTATTTTGTTTCTACTTACTTTGGGTTGAGGCAAAATAAATCCTTTGTAATAGAAGTAGTTATTGTACTTATCCAACTTCTTTGTCTTTATCTCTTTTCTATAAAGTACTAGCTGTTTCCCGCAACTTCGTTCGCGTGTATTCAGAAAATAGTATCCATAAACCCTCCTCGTGATATACTGTAACTAATTATCAGATTATGATTATCTTATATCTTTAAATGAGCAATTCTTGTATATACAACGTGCTGGTTTTGGGTGTAGTAATACTGAAACGACACATGCCGAGACTGATTTAAAATTATACCTGCAAGGTCTCCTTGTCCTGAACACGATAGATTTTAAGTTATCATAACTTAAACTTTTACGTAAATTTGACCTGCAGCAACCCTAATAAGCTCACAAACAGCTGTTCGGTTGATGACCGGTCTTGCCGACAAAGACTACTAAGTGCGCAGAAAGAATATTATCTTTACCTACAAAACACAGAATTTAGTAAATGTCCCTTTTTTTTAAGAACTATTTTAAACAGAAACAAAAGCAAGATATCTTTTAGATACTTAAATGGTTACATAGGTACATATCTAGTCAACGACATGAATAAAGTGAACGTAAACTCGCCGAAAACGAAACGAAAACCCTGAGTTTAGCAGCCATATCATGATGGAGTTACAACAGGCTATTACCATTAAATGCATTAGCAAAATTTTGAGTCCGTGCTGTTCCCCGTTGAAGAGTCCCCTTGCCGGAAGTCATCCCTGGGTGTAGCAGCTGTGTCATGATGGCGTTGAGAACAGGCTATTACAATTAAATAGATTTACAAAATTTCGAGTCTGTGCTGTTCGCCGTTGAAGAGTTCCTCTACCCACCTCCTGACTCCATCATCTCCATCAGATCATCTCGGTGGCACCAGGTTGTTGCATAGTCACTCAACTTACATAAGTACATAAAACATTTAAGTTCAATCGGAAACCAAAGAGTAGGCATTTAACGTGAAAGATTTAATTAAGTACTGACAGACAGCATAGGTACATGCGAAAATAAAAATAAAAGCTCGTCAAAAGATAAATTGTGCATACTGCATAATAAAATTATTCTTTGCCATTTCGCGAAAACATCAAAACATTTGTCGGCAAAAGACAAAGAGCTCACAGAGAGCCGCCAAAGCGTACCGCGGGACAATTGGCAACAAGCGGTGCTCTAAACAAAATAGGCAAGGAACTACCATGAGTTCGGTATTAAAGTGTATTTATGCAAGTTCGACAAAATTCTTCTCGTCACTTTTTGTCAAGCGAGAACGTGAGAAGACTATGTGTAAACATAATATGTCTGTCTCGATAATAAGAGGCGACATACCTTTGGCGCGTTGCGCATGGTAGGCCAGCAAGACACTTGTTGTATTACGAGTTATTATTGTAATTTTAGTTTTTTTTAATTATCATGGCACACATTTTCCAACGCTCACATGCTTAGAAAACCGGATTCGTCACTTCGCTGTTAGCAAAATTCTTTATTTGGTTTAAGATTTTGACATTTCAAGCACGTTGTGAGTAATAAAAAGTTAAGCCGATTCCGATTTATCAGCCAATATGTCGATGATTGTCCGTTGTTTAACTTTGATGATCATTACGGTTTTCGGAACTCTTTAAACAGAGAGATTTGATTTTTAGAACCAAGACTTTTGATTACTTTCCTCCGACGGTCAAAAATAAAACGAGAAAAGAGAAAAAATGAGAAAAGGTTTCGATACTATGTAAACTCATGGTTACCCCTACTAGCCGCAAAAAATAATTTAGTAAAATTTTTAAAGTTTCGTCTAGTTGCTCTCTATCCATCGCGGTGTGAAGTCATAAAATTCCTTCTTTATTGTTTGATTGCGTAAATTATAATACGATGTCATATTCAAATGCTGAATATTACGAGATGATATTTTAATGTGTTGGTGCTGCGGTCGGAAACTGCCTTGCGGCGCGTGAGGTCTACCGTAAACGTTTTGTGGACGGAAGGTCGCCTCTGCAACAGTCGGTTGCCTCCTCGATCTCCGGACCTGACGCCTTTGGACTTTTTTCTGTGGGGTTTCGTCAAAAATGCCGTGTATGCCGTGCTATGCAATTTCACGGAGGAAATGGTTGCGCGTAGGTATTACACCGGCATTCATCACGATTGCTCCCGAAATGCTCCGGAATGTCATGGCTTCAGTGTCTCGTCGAGTGGGGTTGTGCATTGAGAGGGGAGGACAGCACTTCGAACCTCTTCTGTGATCTGTGCGATAAGTGTGTTGTGGTAGTTCTTGGATTGTTGTGAATGTTGTAAAACACGCAACTTCGTGTTACCTATGTGAAAAAGTGACCCCAAAAGAGCAGTAATCACAATGTTAACTCACGGACAAGGAAGGATAATAATTGGGTAAGATAAGAACCTACTAAGTACGTACATTTTTGTGTAGTACTAATATGTGGTTATTAGCAAAGTAATTAGTGAAACACTAGCGAAATACAAAAAAAAACCTTAATACCTATCTAACATCTTATAAATCTACCTACTTCCACTGCAACGTAAACAATAAACATTGTTTCTTAGCGAATTAAGTTTAAGCCGTGTGCGCCGCCGTCGGCGGCGGGGCGCGGGCTGAAGAACGGGGAAGACGATCGCATGCGTGTTGAGTGTTGTTTGACAAACGCCGCGGTCAGCGATCGCTTTAAGGGCTGTCCAAAATAATTGTAAAAAATAGTTTTTTAAACTTAGTATGGAACAATAAAGGTTTGATTTGGATTTTGTTATTCTGGCAAATGATTCAAAATGTTATACAGATACACACCTTTGAATATTACTACACCTCAAACCAGCACGTTGTATACATATATATAGTTGGAATCTCGGAATCGGCTCCAACGATTTTCATACAATTTAGTATATAGGGGGTTTCGGGGGCGATAAATCGATCTAGCTAGGAATCATTTTTAGAAAATGTCATTTTATTCGTGTTTTATCGATAATCAACTTAAACATAAACTTGGAAGAAAAATAACAAAAATATAACTCTTACTGACATCTATTGGCGAATAATAATACTATTTTTTGTGAGCAACTAATTGCTTTAACGACACAACAGCAGATGGCGTTGTTAAGTAACGCGAAGTCAATGAGTGTTTGCTTTGAGGTTACACTAAAATCAAAGGTACTACATATAATATAAAAAAGTGAGTCTTTGTTCATTTTCTTTGTTTCTTTGTAACGCTTTCACGTCTGAACTACTCAACCGATCGTCTTAAAATTTTGCATATTTGTTGTTTAGGGTACAGAAAAGGACATAGGGTACTTTTTATCCCGGAAAAATCAACGGTTCCTGTGGGACCGTGGGTGAACCCACGGGTCGCAGCTAGTTATCAGATTATGAATAATAATCCGTTACCAAAGAGATAAGAGTCCAACATTAAAAAAAATACTGGCTGGTTTTGAGCGGAGTTTTTTTTTAGTAGCAACTACGTACCTACGTACTATTCTGTGATGTTGTCTGACGCATTTTTATTAACAAAAAAATATATAGTGTATTCGCTGAAAATTTAGAGAACTACGTTCCGATAGTTATTTTAAGAAGATACTTTTTGTGATTTTTTTTTTAGCAAAATGAGAATGATTTTCAAAATTGTTCTTCGGTTAAACTTGAGTTGGTTGTTTCTTCTACCAGCTGTATTTTTTGTACCTGATCATCATAATTCTTCATATCAAACTAGGCGCAAACAAAATACTTTTGCTTGGGGATTTTGTGTTTTGTGTAAATAATGCAATAGGGATTTTTATTAAACATACATTTTTGTATGTACAACATAAATTTGTACAGACTGGTCTTACCTAGCAACAAAAAAATACGCTAATAACCCTGTAAATAGTACTTGGACTTATACAGGGTTACAGTACTTCATCTAGCTTAGCTCGTATTAAACTTATAAGTTTTAGTTTGACTATGAAAGACAATGAAAAACACGAGGTGTGTTTTCGAGCAACTATATTTAAGTTTTAAGTTTAAAACTATTATTTTGAGTGAGATATTTTGTGAGTGAGTGAGTGACTTTTTTTTAATGTAGAATAGGTCGGCGTTTGACCACCAACTCGCTTGATGTTAAGCGACGTTGTGGTCTAAGATAGAGCACGATAACCTATAAGGTACTTATTCACTCTAGTCTTGAAGTTTACTAGAGTGAAGAAGAACAAAGACGGCAGTTGAGTGAGGCGCTACAAGTGCGCTACTGCTCAGACCCGTCTTCGGAACAGTTACACCGGACTACATCCCGAAACACGACTAGGTCGTTTCACGGCATGGCTTGGTCCGGTGGGTGGTAACTAGCCAGAGCCGAAGCCTCCCACCAGAGTTTGCTACCCAGTTAGCACTACCCGGGGACCACATGTAGGGAATCAGAATAGAGTGCACTCCTACAGACGTGGGTAGCTCAGCCCCCCAACTTTAGACTTTTGTGTAAAAGTACCCTATGTCCTTTTCCGTAACCCCGTCAATATGTGTGCAAAATTTCATGATAATCGGTTGAGTAGTCGAGGTGTGAAAGCGTTACAAACAAACAAACAAAGTCACTTTCGCATTTATAATATTAGTTGGGTTTAGGATTAGGATAGGTCATTGTTTGCAGTTGTTCTGTAGACATGCCGTTAGTATTGTGTATCCAAGTGTTATTTCAGTTTATCATCATTAAATTTTAAAACTATCCCTTCACTTAAACTGTCATCATCAATATTCATAATCACAAATTATCACCGTTCATCACCAATTTTCTATTCTATCACCAAGAATAATTATCGTAATAGTTACATTACTTTATCATCATCAAGATTTAAGACCCCCTCAACCGTCCTTACCTAATATTTTGAAACAGTCTATTAAAATTACGGCAAAATGTCAGCAAAATTAAATTTATCTGACTAATATTTAAGTTGAAAGTCCCAACATTGGATCACGCTTGACCGAGTTTTCTTCCCAACGTACACTTCATAACAACGCAAAAGTATGTAATCTCCTCAGTACATAAGGTTTGCGTTTTATCAATGTACAGGCATGGAGAAATTAAACTAAAAAAACTCGGAACCAGTCTATAGTCGCGTGTAGGACATCCATAAAATATAATAAATCTTTTTCCTCGCAAATTTTCAGTGTATCCTATGCCCGTGTTAGTGTATCCACAGTCTAAGCAGACTTTTTTAGACGGTGGTAAGCATCGATGTTTATGTACTACGTATTAGATTTCATCATTCGAACACAAACTTTCGTTTACTCTAGTGCCTTGAAATCCTTGCGCCTTTCGTCAGTGTGATCCTGACACGCGTGCAGTGTGGTTGTGTACAGAGCGGCGCTAATTTACAGGAATCAAAGTGTGAACCTGGAGTCCTGGACGGACATAAATTAAACGCAAATTAGCAAATCGGTAGTCAACGCAAATCAATATCAACATCAAAATAATTTTGTCTTAGGGTCTAGTACAGTAATATCATATTTTTCAAATACCTTAAAATAAGGTGTCCAAATATTTTATCATTAAATATTTGGACTTTTTGATTCATTTATACATTAACAGCCTTAGAAATAAAAAAATGCATAAACATCTGCTAAACCAATGTTCAGTTAGACATTGAGTAGTCAGTAAATAGCGCTACACAAACGTGTAACTATCGTTTGAGCAATAAAGTGTGAATCGGCATTGGGTATTTACACACATGCTTAACACTATTTTCTTTCTCGTCTGGCAACTTTTGGTAAATTCGTTTAGAAACTTTTTCGTCCAAATAGTTTTTTAGTAATTATTTTTTAAGAAAGCTCCCTAATTTTTAATATTGCACGTACAATTTACGTTTTAGGAATGGAATATTAATAAACTATGTTGTTTTTTGAATTTCTTGTCCAAAATTCGTCGATATAAACTATTTTAGAGAAAAATATTTTCTTTTGGTTATAGTGGGAGACTAACAACAATTTTCTGAACGGAACAATCAATGTCAACACTACAATGTGTCTAATGTCACACTACCAAATAAAACGTTTTTAGTTTGACATTAGAGAAACATTACACAGATTCTATGATAGTTACTGAGTGTAGATCAGCTGTTATAGTGAAATCCGCCATCTTGACCCCGTACACACGCGCTAAACAAGGGTACCCGGCCGTGTAACGAATGTTTATTTTCCTTTGATTTTGTTACATCTGTACACGAATTGTACACAACGTTTAAGTCAAAAATATTTTTATTTTTCAGCTTTTGTGTTACACAATGTGTGCACACATGTTTTAAAACTTTATTTCTAAGGCTGATAATCTTTAGAAGTCATGGGTTTGGGTACGTAATAATAACATATGTCAATATTTTTAAAATTAATTTGCGTAAAGCTATCTGTTAGTTTGTTATATGGTGATGACCATGCATTATACAGTTATCCAAATGATAACGGAAATTAGGGAAGCAGTCTGCAGTTAGCCCACGGTGGGCAGGCCACTTCAACGTTGCGTAACGTTTTTTTGTTTGGATCGGCTCCTCTAGTACGTAGCACATTAATGTCGCTGGTGGTAAGTGAAAAATTTAATTTGAAAGGAGATGGCATACTGCTAGTAGTCTACTGGTACTAAGCCCTGCTGACTCGACCCAACAAATAATCTCTGGCTTCAGCACGCGACGCTAAGACAGAATTATTTTGTAATACTCCATTATTTGTTTATAGAGTTTTCTGGGGAGATCCGGGGCCTAGAGTTATGTCTTGGCCATGAGAGATATTAACTTTTGCTTTATTATTAAGGAAAAATATCTTGAAGGAAAATATTTGAGGATAGAGAGAACCTTATTAGATACTTATTTTATTTTGCATAGTTTGCTCGAAGAGAAATATTATATTATACTTTCGTCAATGTAAATAACGTAATAATATTATTAAGCAAATATTTAACTGCCTAATGTGACTATATTAGCTATGTAGGTACTTGCGATATTACAATTATTAAAAAGTTAAAGGACAACGGTCTAAAATGTACGGAGCTTGGTATTGTCCACCGCTGACGACTCATGAACAGATTGTGTAGCTACGTCTCTACATCAAAAATGAAAAGATTTGAGCACGGTTATGATGTATGTATTTTTATCATGCTATAACTTTTTACTGAGATTTTGCTGTCCTATTTAAAGGCTATAGTACCTGGATGACCGAGCTTTGCTCGGTATTTTTTTTTTTTAATTGTGTTTTTTGAAATATTATATTTAAGTACGAATTACTAATAAAATGATGAAATATGAATAATATTTTTCAGTTGAGACTACTCAAACGCCTCCTTTTTGTTATTTTTCTTCCAAGTTTATGTTTAAGTTGATTATCGATAAAACACGAATAAAATGACATTTTCTAAAAATGATTCCTAGCTAGATCGATTTATCGCCCCCGAAACCCCCCATATACTAAATTGTATGAAAATCGTTGGAGCCGATTCCGAGATTCCAATTATATAAATATACAAGAATTGCTCATTTAAAGATATAAGATTAAGTACGTAGTGAGTTATCTATTTACACAAATCTATTCTGTGGTAATATAAATAAACAAATATATCGTCACGATGCTGAGCGATGATAGCCTAGTTGGAAAAGGCTCGCCAAGCCAGAGGAAGCGGGTTCAGATCCACGCATCTATTTGTTCACTGTGTGGACATATTTGCGTATTTAATGTGATGATATTAGACACATAACTGAAGTCCGGTGTTGTAAATAAAGTCTGTTTAGTAATCGACAGCCTCTATCGGCAGCCAATATCTTCCAAATTCCTTTTAAAATCTGACAGTCAGAGAGAACGTTCAAGATGCCGTCTGTCTTAAGAAAACCTTTAAGAGGGCCGCGACGCTCTGAAATTTCCATACAAACGCACTACTCAAATTTCTCGAAAACCATTTGTTAGATTATGATGAAATTTAGCATGTACAATTGAATTAATAATATCTCCGACTCTATGTTCTTTTTTTTTTAAAACGTTCTCAAGCGAAAATAGAGCTATGAAAAATATCCGCATTTTAAGGGGTCACTTTTGACTGATTTGTTCAATAGGTAAACAAAGCAAATCAAAAATTCCATTACATAGGGAAGTTTTCTACATTTTTAGCTGTTAAATGAATCCATAATACAAGGGAAATTATTTGTTATTTAAGAATGATTACAGAAGTGCAAAAGTCATAAAAAAATATTAAATTGCACTTTGTCACTCTGTAAGTAACTTTAGAGGCTCGTCAGTATCATTACTCGCTCTCTGCGCTCGTCTTCTTCTAAACGAAATGGCTATAGAATACCTTTAGCCAATGCGAAGTTAGTAAAGTAAAGTGGTGAGTAAAGTAACGTGGTCGCCGGACTCTTAAGAGATGAGGAAATGTTCATGTCACCTTACCTAGAGTCCTCTTATCCAAATTAAATGACCAAAAGTGATTTATCTGGAGCTACGCATACCTACCTGAACCTGATCCTGTTTTACCTGGAGATACCAGTACCTACCCACACTCCTGGACCTTGAAAGGTACGCCGGCGGAGACCCTAGCATGTCTCCGGCCGTTTGATATAACTATTACAAAGTTTGAATACTGAAGAAAGATAGACAGCCGATAAACCCGTTCACTGCTCGGAGAAAAAAAACGGAGACGGAAGACCAGACGTTCTGCATTACCCTTAATCGTCATCGCCTTCGTCGGCTGTCGATAGATAGGTAGGTAGGTTAATTAGTCTCGGATAGTGTATATAGTCTTAAGGCTTTTGATTAATCCATGTTTTTGTAAAAACTTTAAATAATTAATATTACTAACTAAACATGCTCGTTTTCCTTCCCTACCTTAGGTTTCCCATCCCCAGGCAGGCAAGGCTCTCAACTTTAAACCTAGATAACAGTACGTTGGGCTTTGCCCCGCCATATGCAGATCGTAACGTTATAGTGTATGGCGACAGGCTTGCTCCCTGTCACATTTGGGACTAAATATCATCCGGCGAAGTGTGAGTGTTGTACACCTCTGCCTTTTGCATACACGTTCTCAGGGGTACTGAAAAGGACATTGGTACTTTTCATCCCAAAAAATAAACAGTTCTTGTCAGACCGCTTTTGAAACCGGAGGGCCCAGCTAGTGTGTGATAAAATAAAATTAATGTCACAATAAAATTAAAACTGAGACTAAAGCAATCAAGCAAACTAGCGAACTTTCTGATTAATAGTCCGCATTAAGTTTGTCAAGTTGTAAGACAATGTTTTAACTTAGTTTTGTTTAAGTTATTTGTCAGTTTACGAATAGTTGTTTTAAGTTGGTGAAGAAGATTAATAGGGGTTAAGGACGTTACTTTGTTTTAAAGATGAATAATGATTTTTGAAAGTTTTCGTTTTTTCTTTTGTTATAAAATAATTTAAAAAAAAACGGCATTTTAATAAAAAGGGAAAACTCATCGCATTATACACTTTTTACATCGCGTTTTATCTTAATATATATAAATTACGTATCACGTTGTTTGTTCGCCATAGACTCCTAAACTACTTAACCGATTTCAATCAAATTTGCACACCGTGTGCAGTTCCATCTAACTTAACAGATAGGATAGCTCACATCTCATCTTCCTACTAATATTATAAACGCGAAAGTTTGTATGTATGGATGGATGGATGGATGGATGTTTGTTACTCTTTCACGCCAGAACGGCTGAATAGATCTGGATGAAATTTGGCACAGAGATAGATTAAAGTGTAGAATAGCACATAGGATACTTTTTAACCGCGGGTGAAACCGCGGGGCGCAGCCAGTAATATATATAAATTACGTGTCACATTATTTGTCCGCTATAGACTCCTAAACTACTTAACCGATTTCAATCAAATTTGCATAACGCCACAGCAACGCGTGGCCGGGTCTGCTAGTCTTAATATATATAAATCTCGTGTCACAATGTTTGTCCTCAATGAACTCCTAAACCACTTAACCGATTATAATAAAATTCGCACACCATGTGCAGTTCGATCCAACTTGAGAGATAGGATAGCTCAAAACGCGAACGAAGTCGCGGGGTGACAGCTAGTATATTATATTTCCTACAGTTTCTTTTGGCAAAAGTATTTCTTGTTCAAAAGAAAATTATACTTGGTCAAAAATAATCATTCTTAATAACTTTTCACATTTAATATAGTTAACAATGCGTTTTTAAATGTTGTATTTACTACAGTTTTCTTGGTTTAAAAAAAATTGTCCAAAAGAAAATTATAATCAAATAAAAATATTAATGCAGGCATAATTCTGACGTAGTAAGTAATAAAGACTTATTACAAAAAAAAATAACCCTTTGAATTATAAAATGCATATTCCCTACTGGTTTAACTTTAAAAAAAGCTTCTAAGTTTAATAAAACCTACCATTGTACCTGAATAAACACGACTCCGCGTATTTTTCACGAACTTTTTAAATAAAGTTACTGAAATCTTGAGGGTGTTTCTATGTTTTCCTCAAGATGCACTAATTACTTTAAAAACTTTTTGTTTTGCTCCGCGAGGCCTAATGGTGGGTTTGTTTTTTTTAATTTCGAGCAGAAGTTTGTTTTGTTCAAGTTGTTCGGATGCATGGAATTACTTTGAGCTTTACGAAAATAAGAAAAACAGGTTGATTGATTGTTTTTACAAGGTATTATTTAACTTGCCATGGGACCCCATTCGGAGATTTGAGATTCTCATCTCACCTTTTTTCGTCCTTGTTGCTCTCATTTAAAACGTCATAGGTGTGAGAGTGACCAAGATAAAATCTCATCTCATCTCACGCGCAGGAATAGCCCCCCTGTTAGGCAAACGGGGCACTGATCGCAGCCACCGGTGGCTAGCTAGGGTGATTAGAATAATTATTTTATACTAGCTGCGCTCCGCGGTTCCACCTACGGTTAAAAAGTATCCTATGTGCTATTCTAGACTATAATCTATCTCAGTGCACAATGTCATCCAGATCTGTTCAGTCGTTCTGGCGCGAAATAGTAACAAACATCCATCCATCCATCCATCTATTCTTACAAACTTTTGCGTTTATAATATCACTAGCTTCGCCTCGCGGTTTCCTCCGCGGTTAAAAAGTATCCTATATGCTATTCTAGACTATAACCTATCTCTGTGCCAAATTTAATCCAGACCTGTTCAGCCGTTCTGGCAAGAAAGAGTAACAAACATCCATCCATCCATCCATCTATTCTTACAAACTTTTGCGCTTATAATATTATATCCTACTAATATTATAAACGCGAAAGTTTGTATGTATGGATGGATGGATGTTTGTTACTCTTTCACGCCAGAACGGCTGAACAGATCTGGATGAAATTTGGCACAGAGATAGATTATAGTCTAGAATAGCACGTAGGATACTTTTTAACCGCGGATGAAACCGCAGGGCGCAGCTAGTATTTTATATATTAGGTCCTTACGTATGAAATTAGCGTTTTGTCGTACTGATCAATTTGATCTGAAATATCTCCTCTTTGGTTAAGAATTCGAAATTCAAATTAATAAATTCATTTAGCTGGTTTTTTTTTCTTTGGAATACAGTCATTCATTTGTTATTTTCCTCATTATTTTTTCTTTGGCGTCGCTTATTACCGCGCAATGGAAAACATGAAATATCGGTATATTTACGAGTACGAGTTCTACCGTGGCACCAGTGCTGCAGAAACAGCTCGAAGAATTAATGATGTGTACGGCGTTGGTGTCGCTAAAGACAGCATGGTACGTTTTTGGTTTCAACGTTTTCGTTCTGGAAATTTCGACCTTAAGAACCAACCCCGTGGACGGCCGGAGATCAAAGTGAAAAACGAAGAATTAAAGGCTATTGTGGAAGCGGATCCATCACAAAGCACTTCAGAGATAGCAGCAGGCTTCGGGGTAAGTGACAAAACTGTATTAATCCACTTGAAGCAAATCGGGAAAGTAAAAAAACTCGAACGATGGGTACGTCATGAATTGAGTGAATCGAACTTGCAAACACGGGTCGCCTGTTGTGTTACTTTGCTCAACCGACACAATAATGAAGGGATTTTAAATCGAATCATTACTTGTGATGAAAAGTGGATATTGTACGATAATCGAAAGCGCTCATCGCAATGGCTGAACCCTGGAGACCCAGCCAAATCCTGCCCTAAACGAAAATTGACTCAGAAAAAGTTACTTGTAAGTGTTTGGTGGACTAGCGCCGGTGTCGTTCACTACAGCTTTCTTAAATCTGGCCAAACGATTACGGCAGATATCTATTGTCAGCAACTGCAAACCATGAAGGAAGAACTATCTGTTAAACAACCGAGATTGGTCAATCGCTCTAGGCCACTGCTGCTTCACGACAACGCAAGACCACACACTGCACAACAAACAACCACTAAGTTAGCTGAGCTACAATTGGAATGTCTGCGACATCCACCGTACTCCCCGGACTTTGCTCCAACAGATTACCATTTCTTCCGGAATTTGGACAACTTCTTACAAGGAAAAAAATTCCACTCCGATGAAGCAGTCCAAACCGCCTTCAAAGAGTTTATTGATTCTCGCCCCCCATGGTTTTTATAGTAAAGGGATCAATGAACTACCCATAAGATGGCAAAAGTGCATAGATAACAACGGTGCATACTTTGATTAATTAAATATATTTTACAAAAAAAAAATCGACTTTTTATTCCTCCCGTACAAAACGCCGATTTCATACGTAAGGACCTAATATTTATATTATAAGTGGGAAGTTTGAACAGACGCACTTCACACGTGTAGCCGGTGCCAGCTACTCGCTACAGCAGTGTCCGTGACTCGCCACTTGTAGTCGCTGCGGGCTACATAAGATGCCAACACCCGCTGCGCAGCGGAGAGCGACCTTTAACATGTTGCGGATTTCGAACACCTCTGGCTGTCGTGAACTTCTGACAATGTTACAAACGTGGTGGTAGCGTACAACAACGACCAGTGTCTGTGGTTTATGGCCCGTTTGCGCCGAGCCTTAGTTAGTGTGGGTCAAAATTGAAAACTAAAAGCTGTATTAGAACTACTTCCTGACGTTCTGACCTCAAGGCTAAAAATGTTTCTTCGGCAGCAATTCAATAGCATGGTGCCGTGGAGCTGGTCTGATGATGGAGTCCGAATGTGGCTATAGAAACTCCTCGATAATATTTTAATAGTAGACTGGACGTGTTTGGGCTCATTTTGATCAGCTCAACGGTTCTGCTGCTACCTTCATCATCACCTTGTGTCAGAGCCTCCTCCTGGCTTTGTGTTCCTCAATTTTGTTGGTCGTGACCGTCTCCTACTATCTGTACAGAGGAAGTTTTAATTTCGTAGGTATTTTTTGTAATGTCTAATCATGTTTTTATATTATAAACAGGATAAGAAAATTCTTTTTTATTTTGATTTGTTCTTATACTTTCAAAATCCAGTTTTGATGAAAACAAGGCATTTTTTTTTAAATTTTAAAAATATTCAAGTTTTTATACTATCTATGGAGCTAAAGGTTTACTGGATTTATTCGCCTTTTTCTATATATCTTGCAAGCTTTTTCCCGTAAGAGTAAAGAACCGAAAAACTTCCGTCTAGACCCCCCCAGGGGATACAAGGAATTTATCGTCTTTGAGGTGAGTGGGGCTAGAAGTACGGATCTTAGCTATTTTTATGATTGACACAAATGTTTACCCGACTGCGCAAGAAGGAGGGTTATGTTTTTCGAGTGTATTTAAGCATGTATGTATCTATGAAGTTTCTTTGGCACGCCCTAGAGCCTAAACAGCTTCATAAATTTCGACATGTGAGGTGTCTTTGAATTGTCTTGATAACGGTTTTTTTTTTTAATAAACAATAGGTCAACGTTTGACCACCAACTCGCCTGATGTTAAGCGACGTTGTGGTCTAAGATGGAGCACGACGACCTAGGTACTTATTCACTCTAGCCTTGAAGTTTTGTAGAGTGAAGAAGTACAAAGACGGCAGCTGAGTGAGGCGCTACAAGTGTGCTACTGCTCAGACCCGTCTTCGGAACGGTTACACCGGACTACATCCCGAAACACGACTAGGTCATTTCACGGCATGACTTGGACCGGTGGGTGGTAACTAGCCGCGGCCGAAGCCTCCCACCAGAGTTTACTACCCGGTACATACCGGTTGACATATGGTACAACACTTTGCAGCCGGGTTTTTGTTTTTCTTTTAATAATGTTACTTGTTTAAAGTTTATAAATACCTATTTTTAGTACTAGCTGCGCCCTACGGTGAAAAAAGTTGCCCATGGAAGTACTATCGCTGACCTATCTCTGTGTCAAATTTTATTCGGGTCCGTTCAGCTGTTCTGGCGTGATTGAGTAACAAACATCCATCTATCTAGCCAAACATTCAAATTTACAATATTAATGTGATTGTGATTTTATATTTTTTTGGTATAAAACAAGTAAGTATATCGGAGCCTGGAAGAAATCGCTCTTTGAGATAAGATTCCATTTTCTACACTGGTTTTTTTAAAATCTAAATTATATTTTTGTTTCAAAAGAATAAGAGAAGAGAGAAGAAGATTTTAAGAAGAAAACTTCATTATTTTTATTTTGTTACCGCCTTCAAAAATTGGCCCCGAAGTTTTAGACAATAACCATTTAAAGATGTTCTTACAAAATACATTTCAATTAACTTTAGTCCCACACTCTCAACACCTAAAAACCACATTATTTCTTAACTTCTAAACCTCCACTGTGCTTTAGAATTTTAAGCTGTATTGCGTAAGCATAAAACTAAAATTAGAACATTTGAGTACGTAACTTTTATACATTTTAGTAGAAATGTAACCTGTACTACCAAGACAGTTGTCAAAGTACTGGAAAATACCTTATTTAGTCTTTTTACACAGTTTCTGCGTGCAATTCGGTACGAGATTTTTTAATTAATGGCTGAACTGGTTATGATGAAATTTGACCAATAGATAGTTTTATAATAATGAGGACGGATAAAATTGTAATTTTAATAAGGGCTCTTCCACTCTCCCTTTTAACCGTCGACGGGGTGTTATAAGTTTGACGTGTCTGTGTGTATGTGCGTCTGTCTGTGGCATCGTAGGTCCCGAACGGATGAACCAATTCTGATTTGGTTTTCGTTTTTGTTTGAAAGATGTTCGGTAGTATTCTCAGCTTTGTTTGATGAATATCGGTATCAGGGGTTTTTTAATTTTAAATTTATACTTGTATCTATTATTATATATACCCCCCCCCCCAACCTTTCCCACTAGGGGTTCCTACCTAATGGAAAAAAGTTCCGTTCAGACCCCTGAGACAGAAAAAGTTACTCTACATATCCCCCCTACTTAAGAGTACAATGAAAACTACTCATAGTTTACACAGAGCTCTTTAGCGTGAATAATAAAGACAAAGTTAGTAACACTGCAGAGTCCCGCATTCATTTTAAGCAAGATCACACTGTATGAGAGTTTTTTTTCTACCGCCAAAACGCGCTAGCTAATCATCAAGTCTGAAGGTATGGTTTCGACCTCCGCTACATGCAGCAGTGCTGCCACTGTGGTGCTGCGCAGCAGTGCTGTCTGCCGTGCTGATTCCGAGTAGGACGGCAGTGTTGCGCTGCGCTGTAGTCTATTCATTTATTTGCTTTTAGTTGACAAGATGTCGATGATGACCAACTTTTATTTATATTGTTGGAAGAGAAAGTCACCTTTTTCACGTACCCAGATATGATCGCTGCAGCGGCAGACGCGACACTACTGGTCTGTGACGGCGATGGAGCGACACTGCCGCACAGCAGTGCTGCCGGTACATTGCTGCCGCGACATTGCTGCGTAGCTCGAAATGTAATCTCGTATAAACTTATGGAGACTTTATGTCAAAGTCAAAGTCAAAATGTTTTTATTCAATCGGGTATCAAAGATATACTTATGAACGTCAAAGTTTTATAATAGACTCGACCGCCTTGTTCGGAAAAAGTGCCACTACTCAGAAGAACAGGCAAGACTGACTATGAGAACCAGTAGTGCTGTAGCAGCACTGCTGCATGCAGCGGAGTTCGGTTAGCCACATATTGGTGATATTTGCACCATTCTAGGTCTTGAAGCCAAGAAATACTAATTGTATGTGTGTATCAGTCGCTGGACTCAAAGCTTAGAGTGAAGCCAATGTGACACACAGTATTGAGGTCCATAATTTTATTGGCCATTTCAAATTGAAGCCAATTCACAGTCAAAATTGACAACTTTTACTGAATTTTGAATTTGTATATTTTTTTTCCAATTTTACTTTTCTACTTAACAGTTCATCTGACCTGACGTCGCAGTGGTGCCACGCAGTGAACGACCTTTCTCAAAGCTTTCATTGTACTGACTCAACTTTCCACGTCACGTCATCCCCAGCTGTCTATTTTGACAAACGATAGCTGGTAACATCTCCCGTCGTAGAAGTGTCTCGAGAACTTGTAAAAAATACCCCTATTGAACTCGGCGACAAGTGCTGAACAAACTTATGGTGTAGAAATGAATGGAGCGCCACTAAACCATTTTCTAAAGAAAACTAGCAGTCTACAATGGACAATTTTAGTTCTGCCATTTGGTCAGCTGTTTAATCGCTTTGTGCTTTAAAGACAGGCGGCATGTAGTGGCGAATCGTGAATCTTTTGTCTTTTAGTAAAAGAATTGTGTTTTAGCAGCTCTACTAAAAAAGTTGGCGTCGTTGCTTCATTTGAAGAAAAAAGTATTAGTGAAAAACATTATTTTCTCAGCCTATCATGACTTACTGCTGGGAATTCTTCCCTTACTGTTCTTTAAGAAAATTGGGGTCAAAGTCAAAGTCAAAATGTTTTTATTCAATCGGGTATCAAAGATATACTTATGAACGTCAAAGTTTTATAATAGACTCGACCGCCTTGTTCGGAAAAAGTGCCACTACTCAGAAGAACAGGCAAGACTGACTATGAGAACCAGTAGTGCTGTAGCAGCACTGCTGCATGCAGGGGAGTTCGGTTAGCCACACATATTGGTGATATTTGCACCATTCTAGGTCTTGAAGCCAAGAAATACTAATTGTATGTGTGTATCAGTCGCTGGACTCAAAGCTTAGAGTGAAGCCAATGTGACACACAGTATTGAGGTCCATAATTTTATTGGCCATTTCAAATTGAAGCCAATTCAAAATTGACAACTTTTACTGAATTTTGAATTTGTATATTTTTTTTCCAATTTTACTTTTCTACTTAACAGTTCATCTGACCTGACGTCGCAGTAGTGCCACGCAGTGAACGACCTTTCTCAAAGCTTTCATTGTACTGACTCAACTTTCCACGTCACGTCATCCCCAGCTGTCTATTTTGACAAACGATAGCTGGTAACATCTCCCGTCGTAGAAGTGTCTCGAGAACTTGTAAAAAATACCCCTATTGAACTCGGCGACAAGTGCTGAACAAACTTATGGTGTAGAAATGAATGGAGCGCCACTAAACCATTTTCTAAAGAAAACTAGCAGTCTACAATGGACAATTTTAGTTCTGCCATTTGGTCAGCTGTTTAATCGCTTTGTGCTTTAAAGACAGGCGGCATGTAGTGGCGAATCGTGAATCTTTTGTCTTTTAGTAAAATAATTGTGTTTTAGCAGCTCTACTAAAAAAGTTGGCGTCGTTGCTTCATTTGAAGAAAAAAGTATTAGTGAAAAACATTATTTTCTCAGCCTATCATGACTTACTGCTGGGAATTCTTCCCTTACTGTTCTTTAAGAAAGGTACAGTTGGATTTTGTGCTATGTACTTACAAGTCTAATTATACAAGGTGCTGGTTTTGGGTTTATTAATAATCATGGTTTGCTGTTCTACACGTCGTAAGTAAAAAAAATATTAGAAGACAAGTTTGCAAAATTTTGAAAATGATCTCATGACTAGTTACTTAAGGGTCCCGCGACGCTCTGAAATTTCCATACAAACGCGCTTGTCAAATTTCTTGGAAACCATATGTCAGATTATGATAAAATTTAGCGTGTACAATTAAATTAACTATATCTCCGCCCCTATGTTCTTGGTTTTATTAAAAAACTTCCTCAAGAGCAAAATAGAGCTATGAAAAATATCCACATTTTTAAGAGGTCACTTTTGACTGATTTATTCAATAGATAGACAAAGCAAATCAAAAATCTCTTTACATATGGAGCTTTGAAATGAATCCGTAATATAAGGGAAATTCTTTGTTATTTAAAAATGATTACAGAAGTGCAAAAGTCATAAAAAAACATTGAAATTGTACTTTGTCACTCTCTAGGCAACCTTAGAGGCTAGTCAGTATCATTAGTTGCTCTCTTCGCTCGTAGTCATCTTCTAGACGAAATGGCTATAGAATACCTCAAGCCAATGCCAAGTTGGTCTAAAGTTGGTCGCCGGACTTAATATGGAGATTCGATTATTTCTCTTTGACATTTTTCAAACTGTACGCTAAACGTTGTTCACTTTGACGTGTAGAATAATACCTTTAAGGATTACTACACCCAAAACAGCAAGTTTGTAAAATAAAATAGATAGATAGATCAGCCCGGTATGTCCCATTGTTGGGCAAAGGCCTCTCTTCCTTCTGTCGAGATGTCCCTTTTTTGGCTTTGGTGGGCCCATCCTTTTCATGGGCGTCAAGCTCGTCTTTCCATCTCTTTCTGGGTCGGCCTAACGACCGTTTAACTTTTGGAACCCAGTCGGAGGTGGTTGACGAAAATAAAATAAAAACCGATAATGTTAGAGAACTACGAGTAACATTGAACTGACTAAGAACATTTTCGATCAAGTCACCTTTCAGATAAAATAACTAAATAAATACATATACCTCGGTTAATCGGTTTGGATGTCACGACATCACAGACACACACAGAAACAAACGTCCCTCTGTATTGCGTTGGAGGTTAAAACAATTTGATGAACACAATATTACAACGCGCATAAAATATTATTTCAATTCAATGTGTTCAACAAAATATTTCCAAACAGTAATCAGGTAGGTAAACCTAAATTTCAATAGTCTAATAAAAAAATAGCAGAACTGATCCCCAATATGTATTTCGCGTTGTTCACGAAAATATCATCCCCGAGTGTCTGAAGGAAACAATGATAACACTCAGGGCACCCCCGGGCTCACGGGGGGTGCCAATCAAGGACAGAGGATTCGGTACCATTTCCCTTTATATATTAAAAAAAAGTTTTTATTAATTCTGTCTGTATAATATTAAGTTTTTTTTTTTAAATTATTATACAGACATGGTATAATAATATACTTCGCCAGGTATAGCATTCAGAAACACGTAGTGACGTCAATCAATGCTTAAGCAAGACCGAAATAAGTCATTTACGACAGGTTCTAAAGAGACGGATGACAATAAATAAATAATAAATAAATAAATTCGGGACACTTCCACACACGGTCGCCTGACCCCAAACTAAGCAAAGCTTGTGCTATGGCTGCCAGAGACTGATATACATACTTATATATTTTTAAATACATACTTAAATACATATTAACACCCAGCATAGAACAAACACAAATGTTCATCGCATAAATGTTTGCCCTAGGTGGGAATCGAACCCACGCCCCCAAGCTCAGAAGGCAGGTTCACTACCAACTGAGCCACCGAGGCAGTCAATGACGTCATTATGTGTTTGCTGAATGCTAGACCTTGTTTTTTTAGATTATAATATAGGTCAGACAAAATAATCGTTTAGGCTGCCAACGTCCAGTGTCCTAGAACGTCTAGTTTGTTAAAACATCCAAAATTGCCTATGTGTTACAAATAATCGTAGGCTACTTTTTACCCGTGGGTAAAACTGCGGGAAGCATCTAATCCCAATATAATTTTTCAGTTTATAAAAGAGCTTTATCGGCTGTAGAGATCCAGGTCTCCGTTAGAAGCAAATTTATTCTAGTTTAGTCTAATGCAGCGTACATAACGGAAGTACGAAACACACAGCCTCAACCGAACTTATTGACGCGTGACGACAAACGTATTGGCATTTGTCAGTGTCCTCTGTATCCGCCACCGGGGCTTCAGATATATTATCTATCATATTTCTGGCAGAAGTCAGTCTGCTACGCGATGAGGACGATCAGGGGGCTATTCGGCTAACCAAAGTCGACGCTTTTTTGAACCGTTGATATTGTCTTAAAAAAACGCCACTTTCAATTAAACAAACTAAAAATAAACTAAACTGTCGGGTAAAAAGAGTATGCTGTAGAGTATGTCTGGAAGCTGAGGAATCTGCCATGGTAACTTTTAGGCTACTTTACTTGCTAGACTTTTTTTTTCTTCCTTCATTCAGGGGATTTGGCGTCGCACGGCATCCGCATTTGCCAGTGTGAAGTACTAATCATTCGTTTCCACAAATGATGGGACGATGATGATGAGGTGATGATGAAGATGATGAATCCCTCCTCTTTCCCCATTCCAGTAATTTATGGATACCTACTTTACTGAAACTTTAAGTGAAGTTTTGCACAGAACACAAAAAGCCGCGTTTCGCAATATTTGTATCATTTGCCCACACTCGTGCACGTTGACGAACCGGTAAACGTTAATAATCCACCATTATTACACTTTTACACTCGAAGAATCACAAGTTTTAGAAAATAATACAAAATCACGACACCATCTTTTCGGTTCCCGCCAAAAACCCCGTGCTAGACCATTTTTAGCTGCTTATAGGCATTTGACATTTGAAAATGATTAACAGTTGAAAGAACAAATAACTGAGGCCTATAATGTAAAGTTTCCGACCCACGGTAGCTTCGTTTCGCTATCCACAGAGCAGCGTAAAAACCAACAGGAAAAAGAAAACATTGAATTGATGAAAACCTTTTTGTGGCAGATTTAAAACAAGTCCAAAATTTCCTTTGCACATTTTCCCCGTTATTTTTCCAGTTTTATTTTTCACTTCCTCAAACTCGTGGGGTGGGCCCCAGTAGGTGTCCCCACACAACCCGGACAGTTGTCAAGAGATATCTCGGCAAGGAGCCACGGAGCCTCTGCGGCTTTATGACAGAAACTGAGAGATTTCTGCAGGACGTCGTAGGATTTATTTGAGATTTGTATTTTCAACTTTATGGACGATGTTGCTGGTTTGTGATCTTGTTCTTGTTTGTATTTCAGAGACAATTATATAGGTTTGTATTTTTTTCTTAGGTCAATATTAATTATGTTAAAAGATATTATCTATACTTAAGCAGGCATTCATTGCAGAGTGATTTCTATTGCACCACAGTATCTGACAGGTCACCATACGTAATTGTTTTAACAATAGGGAACATGAATGAATTATATTTTTTAGTTAGTTCATTATAAAGAGCTAAGCCATAAAGAAACTTCTCAGAAACAAAAATGTTAAAATATGCACAAATAATTTAAAAATCGTAAATCAAAATTGTATTTCCGAAAGTCCGCGCCAAAAATCAAGGTCACGTGACTGGCATGACATTTATGGAGTGACGTCAGGGTGGCGTTCAGAGGATAGACCCACGGCGCACCTACGTGCAACTTTACCGTTCAAAACATCAATGTTGTACGGCAAAGTAGCACTCTGGGTGCGCTCCGGTATATCCTCTGAACGTACCTCAGCGGTCAGCCATTAATGTCACTGTCAGATTTGTTTCAATGTTTATTATTTACATTTACCATGGTATATGACATTTACAAACTTTCTTGAAATGTTGGAAAGTTAGGAAGTTATTTTATAATAAAACTAGCTGCACCCTGCGGTTTCACCCGTGTTCCCACAGGAGCCGTTATTTTGTTTGGGATAAAAAGTACCCTATGTCTTTTTCTGTACCCCAGACAACATGTATGCAAAATTTCAAGACGATCGCTTGAGTAGTTGAGACCTGAAAGCGTTACAAACAAACAAATAAACGAACTCACTTTCGCATTTATAATATTAGTTAAGATTAGGATATCAGTATGGATTATCCGTCAACTAGTCGAGATTATGCGAGTCGAGTTTTTGTCCTTTAGTCTCCACGCTCACATCGCACCATATCCATATCAACCTTAGGAAGGTTCCGCGAATCTGCTTTTCAAAAATCTTTTTCGATTTTATGTGGATTTCAGGAAAATCTTCGAATATTTACACGTGCCTTCACGTAGTTGTTAGCAACTGCTCTAAGAAAGGACATCACTGAGAGCTTATTGGTGGATAAAATTACGTTTCGTTTGACGTAATTTGTGATTGAAATATTTTAATCAAAATAAATTGTTTTTTAATAAACATTGTTTTTTAATTTTCATATCATCTCAATACATTATTTATTGTCCTATTAACTTATTTACTCAATTAGAAAATCATGCAAGTTCCCTATTACAATCTAGGGTTGTTCAAGAACAAAGTGTAAAGAATGAAATTTTTCATACGACTCGATAACGGATGATACCACGAGTTGCAACAAATGTCTATGTAGGGACATAGGATAAATGATTTTGTGTCAGCATTTTTGTGTGCAAGCGAGAAGTATGCAAGGCGCTCGCCAGTTACTGCGCACTGGCCTAGCGAGCGGTTGTCTGTGTATTAGATTGGGGCCAATTAGAAAGTTAAATAAATAGGTTATTTTGGGGAACGCCTGTTTTATTGAGGATAGAGCCAGTAACTCCCGGTGTAGCAAACCCTTCCACAATACCCAAAGCAACAATGAACAGATAGAACAGCAAATATCTTAACATCTATTTATCGACCAAGAACGTTAGCGAGCGAAGCGTCTCTGCTTTGGCTTCGACAAAAATGAATTCGAAATTCGTATGTCCGAATTTTGTACGGATCTTCGTCTACAGGTCCTATTTCTTAACATATTTTCGTAAAATCTTGTGAAAATATTTTAAGTAAACTATGAAGCAACCTTGAAATCGAGAAGAAAACAGCTGTTCCATACATTTTGTCGACGGTCAAGAAACTTTTTGTCCTGCACAGCTATTTTTTTTTTTTGTTTTGGTTTCCCCATAGATTAATTCGTGCTCTGCTAGCGGAGTCTACCTCTACAAACTCCACGGGAATGGAAAACAACACGTTGTATCTTCTTCTTAGTCGTTAGCACTTGGGGCACTTGGGGGCTGAGCTACCCACGTCCGTAGGAGTGTACTCTATTCTGGTTCCCTACACGTGGTCCCCGGGTAGTGCTAACCGGGTAGCAAACTCTGGTGAGAGGCTTCGGCCGTGGCTAGTTACCACCCACCGGACCAAGCCATGCCGTGAAAAGACCTAGTCGTGTTTCGGGATGTAGTCCGGTGTAACCGTTCCGAAGACGGGTCTGAGTAGCGCACTTGTAGCGCCTCACTCAACTGCCGTCTTTGTACTTCTTCACTCTACAAAACTTCAAGGCTAGAGTGAATAAGTACCTTATAGGTCGTCGTGCTCCATCTTAGACCACAACGTCGCTTAACATCAGGCAAGTTGGTGGTCAAACGCCGACCTATTCTACATAAAAAAAAAAAAACTCTTGTCAGAGTGGTTGTGGTCATCGGTCAGGGTGGTTCGCAATTCGTCGCCATTCGTCACGTTTAGCAGCTTTTCTTGTGGACATATTGACGGGACTGTTAAGTGCAGCCTTTATTTGGTCTGTCCACCATTACGGTGATCTACCTGCCTTCAATATCCTCAGGTACAATTAAAATAAACCATCTCCAAATACAGATAGCTATACCAAAGTACCCCAAACTACGTAACTATCTAAGGTTTAGACAGTCCCGATCCCAAGTATTGCCAGATAAAATCCAATTCCCTGCACGTGTGCCTTAACCCAAGTCAGGGAACTTTCACAACAATTAATTGCTGTCAATGGTTCTAAAGTCGGCAATTTGCCGACTCCCACCCTTGTGGGGTAAATAGACGGTGAGGGTAACATATATAACTATATACGTATAACTACGGCAACGGTTCCAGAAGTTAGGAAGAAAAATTTAATTTTACGTGATTGCCAGCTTTGTGGGGTGAGTGCAAGGTATAATAATGTACTCCGCCAGGTAAAGCCTTCAGCAACACTTAGTGACGTCAATCGATGCTTAAGCAAGACCGAACTAAGTCATTTACAACAAGTCAGAAAGATAGTTTATTGAATCAGGCGCTTTTTTGCGGAAGTTCATCTTTAAAACTGTTTCTTGAACCAATTTCTAGTGTATTTCCGCTCTAACGTCGCACTAAGTACGTCAAAGAATATAATTTTTTTTATTCCATCTTGGAATTAATTTAATTAAATTCACTGGAAAACTTCAAACCATTTGTTTTTTCAAGCCAATTTTAACTTTTATACAATTTTATTTTTAAAGTTGACATTTAAATTTAATAATAAATTTAATGACATCTACTACAAAACTTTATACAATTTGATATTGAAGCTGATTTAGTAAAGAATTTAACAGAACTAATGAAACTTTAGATAAAAAATGAAATACAATGAGTAATTTATACAATAAAAAAAAGCCGAGAACCACGATCGGTTCTAACGTGTTTCTCGATACACGTGTCGACGAAGTACTCGAAGAATTAGGGTTTTTACTGCTTTTTTATTGTAAATATATGTATATTAATTTATTTTAAAACTAAACTAACCTAGGTTTTAAAAACTATTTAAGTTATTTAATTGAGTATTTTGATAGACATACGTTAATTGGTTCATTAATTACTAGCTGTTGCCCGCAACTTCGTTCGTGTTTATACAGAAAATAGTATCCATAAACCCTTTTCGTTATAAACTATAACTAATCAAATTATGAAATAACCCGTTACCAAAGAGATCAGAGTCCAACATAAAAAAAAATACTGGCTGGTTTTGAGCGGAGTTTTAATTTTAGTTGTCAGTTGTTATTTTAGTACCAACTACGTTCTATTCTGTGGTGTTTCTAACGCATTTGGTAAGCGGCGGCGACCTAACTAATTTCGACCTAGGCGACCTAGACTAACTTCGCATTGGCTTAAGGTATTCTATCGCCATTTCATCTAGAAGAAGAAGACGAGTGAAGAGAGCGAGTAATGATACTGACGAGCCTCTAAACTTACCTACAGAGTGACAAAGTGCGATTTTAATTTTTTTATGACTTTTGCACTACTGGAATCATTCTTATGTAACTAAGAATTTCCCTTGTATTATTGATTCATTTGACAGCTAATGATGTAGACAACCTCCCTATGTAATGGAATTTTTGATTTGCTTTGTCTATCTATCGAATAAATCAGTCAAAAGTGACCCCTTAAAATGCGGATATTTTTCATAGCTCTATTTTCGCTTGAGAACGTTTTTTTAAAAAAAACCAAGAACATAGGGGCGAAGATATTGTTAATTTAATTGTACATGCTAAATTTCATCATAATCTGACAAACGGTTTTCAAGAAATTTGAGTAGTGCGTATGTATGAAAATTTCAGTGCTTCGCGGCCCTCTGAAGAATTTCATGATAAAAAGATTTATTTATTCAGAAAAAAGTATCTAAAAACCTTCCTCGTGACATACTGTAACTATTTATCAAATTTCATCAAGATACGTTTAGCCATTTAGACGTGAAAGACAGACAGACAGACTTACTTTCGATGTTATTATTAGTAAGGATTATTAAGTAAATAGGAATATATACGACGAGAGAGAGAGAAAATTTAGTTTATTCTGAAAACTGAAATTAAGCGACATTCAAAAGAAAAATATTTCTCACAAAAATATAAACAAAATCACCTTCCATGCATAAATCTCGTCTTGAATACCCGAACAAACCTATAAAAAACGAAATACCACATTAATTTTGCACTCGAGCCAGACAAAAATCGACTCTAAATCTTCAGTGATAAGATTTTAAAATATTGAATTCAGAGCAGATCTGAGTCTTGTCGATTCTCAGTTATAAATATGAATCAACACAAATATTTATGCGATCAGGATAGTCATTATTCCCGTTGACGTAAGGGCCATAATACACAAATTTTGTACTGATTTTTGTTCACAAAAAAGGCCTAAAGGCTACCTAGAGTTTTTGTATATAGCCTCAATGGATGTATGATGTATTGCATATTAAACCGTGGAAATAAACAAGTGTGGCTGATATTTGTCGCCTGTTTTTGTATATTTTGTAAGCATTTTTTGTATATTCTCACTGAGCATTTTCGTATGAGCATAATCGACCGAACGTCGAGACGAAGCGTCTTTGCCTCAGCTTCGACGAAAATGAAATAATAATAAATAAATTCGGGACACTTCCACACACGGTCGCCTGACCCCAAACTAAGCAAAGCTTGTACTATGGCTGTCAGAGACTGATATACATACTTAGATATTTTTAAATACATACTTAAATAGATATTAACACCCACAATGAAATGAAATGAAAGATTGGTGGCAACAAACGTCACATATCATTTAATTAATAAATGAAGCTTATTCCTTAAATGTTTAAATCAGTGTTGAGATACATTACTATTCAAACTAAGAATTAACCTGTGTTTTGGAATAGCAATACCCTCCGCCGGACGAAAAGAAACAAATCATAAAGTTCTTATGCAAAAAGTAGGTTACAATTTTGCTAATCTATCTATTAAACAATTCGGCAATTTAGTGGTACTTAATGCTTAATATCATTACTATGTAAGGTAAAGGGAATTAGCCCGTCCGATGTTTTCTCCATTTTTTTATTTATGAGTCACTAAGCAACTCCCCTCCACTTAAAAAAAAAAATCGCCGTGTGCTACTAAAATCAAGATTTCTCTTAAGTTTTGTATGAAACCTATAAACTATTACAAACTATTACTATAACAACTATTACTATTACAAAATGCTTTCGTATGTCCGAAATCGGTCTGGAATTCTGTCCGGATCTTTTTTTCTTATACAGGTCAGATTTATCAACCAATTCTTTTGAAATTTTGTAAGTGGGTTTTCCAAAAAAAAAAACACAAATCACCGCAAGTTTGAAAAATATCCAAAAACTGCCTCGCTAAAAAATCTGTATAATTTTCGAACCTGCTCACAAAATTTCACGAGAATCATTTGAGGTATGCGACCTCACAGACGACCACAGAGCAACGTAGTAGCAGACATACATAATCATAAAAAGTAAGTTAATTACAAGCTTGTAAAATAATCTCATTCACACTGTTTTCTTAAGTTTATTCTCTTAAATAAAAATTAAAATCGTTTATAATAACGTAAGAATGACCTCCTTTCCACTTACCACCGTTCCGCGCAACCCTATCACCTCGCCATTTTCAATTCTTATGTAACCAACTGTACAATGATTAAACGTCGAACGACAAACAATAAGATTAGCAAATAGATCGATACTGAGAGGGGAGTTGAACGTCAACAAGAAACTTTATAAGTGCCCTTTTACTGTGGACTAAGTCATAGACGACTAGCTGTTACCCACGACTTCGTTCGCGTAGACCATCGGTCGGCAACCTGCGGCCCGCGGCCCATATGCGGCCCTCGGCCCCCGCCTTGCGGCCCGCGAATGTTTTGTAAAATAAAAAAAAATCGGGACATTTTGCTCACGTGGTCGTCTGGCCCCAAACTAAGCAAGGCTTTTACTATAGCTGCCAGAGACAGATAAACATTGATTTTTATAGATCAGATAATACCTACATAAATAAATAGATACCTATCGTAAAATATGTAAATATAGAAACCTATAGTAAATTTTTTGAACAAGTCCGGCCCGTCACTTGCTTATTTTGGCACTGTGCGGCCCTTGCCTGCCAAAACGTTGCCGACCGCTGGCGTAGACTATGATCCATAGGCGTTACTCACGTTGGGGCAACCTGGGCCTCACCCTGGTCCCTAACTACATACATACATATCGTCAAGGTGTAATACTACACCCTCATTTTGCCGGACGATATTCAGTTCCAAATGTGACACGGCGAGCCTGTCGCCATACACCGGGCTCCAGCCATGTAGCAGATGACATAAAATACGCTCATAATTTGTTCGTTCGCATAATAGACATGGTGCGTGCCGTCGGCTGGGTTTAAACCCGCTCCCTCTGGCTTGAGAGGCGAACCTTTTTTTTTTTTTTTTCATCTTGGGAAAATCCTTTATGGATACCACCAACAGCCCCGGGTGCGGGCACAGAGTGGTTATTTGGGAATCCCGCCACTGACGGCCTACCCACTAAAAACCCAAGGGTGTTCCACCTCGGCGCAAAATGTCGGGGCAACGGGTACGCTTCCGGACTCCTCCGCAGCCCCGACAGCGCCAGCCCCTTCGGGCACCACCTCGAGCTTGCGCTCTCTCCCTCTCGATGACGATGTGTCGAACACCAGACACATCGTCATCATCCACCTCCTCGGGGACCAATTTTGCCCGTGGGCACCAACCAGCACCCATGCCTAGGCGCCCATGGTCCCCATGCGACGGGTCAGATGAGTGGCCCCGCCGCCTGCCACTTCGGCCGCAGAGGATAGGGAGAGCGGCAACGACACACCGACACGCCTCTTCCTCTGCGGCCCCACCGCGTCCGCCATCAAAACGGTGGCAACCCCGTTTGGGCCGCGGAAGGTAGGGAAAGTGGCAACGACACACCAACAGTCCTCTCCCGCCGCGGCCCCCAGCCTTCGGTTGCAGTGTCGCACACGCGACACTGCACCCCGCCTCAGTTGTGGGTCTGCCCATACAGACCCACACCCTACTTAGGCCGCTTCCATGTGGGCTTTGGGCTAAAAGCCCCAGGAAGCGGCCCCACCTCGGATTCCTCTTGGCTTCACCGTGGTTGCCGAAGCCACGGCTACTGAGCCCCCCCGCCACGACAAGGCGGGAACCCGCGGGGGAGTTAAGAGGCGAACCTACTCCAACTAGGCTATCATCGCTTCCGTAACTCAAAGCCCCTACCTCAGAGCTCAAAATGTAGGTTTGTCAAGTAAAAAAAATAGCTAAGTCTGATTCTCGTGAAACTTTGTGAGTAGTAACGATGATTATACATTATGATTTATAACACGGGAATTACTCACGTACGATTCAGTCGATTATTCCGACTATAGTTTCAACCGCATTCGGCGGTCTTCATCAGGGCGAGTGCGCGCGCGCGGCTGCGTCTCGCATAGCACTTTGACTACTAGCATAGCACTATTTGAGTGCTATGCGAGACGTAACCGCGCGCGCGCACTCGCCCTGATGAAGACCGCCGAATGCGGTTGAAACTATAGTCGGAATAATCGACTGAATCGTACGTGAGTAATTCCCGTGTTGTAAATATAATGATTATACAGTTTTCGGAAATTTTTCAAAATGCCAAATATACTACTATGTTTAATTTTCTGTAAAATTAATACTAGTTACAAAATTTCAAGAGAATCGCGTTTATCAATATTTTTGACGATCTGTCTGTTTGTGTCGAATTCACTAATTCACTAAATCTTATTTTTTTTTTAAATCATTACAAAAACAACAAACAGCTACTCTCTGCTTTTACCCGACTGCGCAAGAAGCAGGATTATGTTTTTCGAGTGTATGTATCTAAGTAAGTATGAATGTATGTATGTATGTAGGTACGTACGAGTATGTAGGTTTCTTTGGCACGCCCTACAGCCTAAACAGCTTGATGGATTTCGATATGTGAGGTGTTATTTGTGAGATAGGGCACAATATTTTGCAGCCGGGTTTTTTGTTTTTTAATAATGTTACCTGTTGAAAGACCACGTATGATTTTTAAGATATATTACACGGTATTAAAGATTTTCTTAAGTACGGCTAAACACATTAAAACACCTGAAAATAATTCGAATTTAGGGCAACTGCTTAGACTAAATCAACAGTGATCTTAAATAAACTAACATAACATAAAATATCGTCACGCCTTTCCCTCAAAGCAGCTGGCAGAGGTGTAATACAACACCCACACTTCGCCGGACAACATTCAGTCCCAAATGTGACAGGGCCGAGCCTGTCGCTATACACCAGGCTCCAGTCATGTAGCAGATGACATACAATACGCACAAATGTTCACACAATGAACAAATTGGTGCGTGCCGTCGACTGGGTCATTCTCCAACTGGGCTATCATAGCTATAATAAACTGGAACGCAAGTTTTAGTATGTACATATCCTTACTTTTTAAATGTTTGTGACTTAAGCAAAATAGTCGCTCTTTACTCGTTCTCCGCTGAACTGGGTCAAGACGCCTGAGCGTAGATTTAGGCTCGGTCTAGACAGAACGGGAAAATTCTCGCGCACTTCTTGACGTCATTGCAAAATGAACCATATCACAATATCATATAGTCTGCAATACAAAATAGCATAATATCGAGGCGACGCTGACTTCGCTGTTGGTATTATAAGATTTTCACCCGACTACGCAAGAAGGAGGGTTATGTTTTTCATATATCGTCACGCCTTTCCCCCGAGAGGGCTGGCAGAGGTGTGACAGGGGGCGAGCCTGTCGCCATACACTGGGCTTCAGTCATGTAGCATACATTGACATACATTGACATACAATACACACATATGTTCACGTACATTTATGTTATATTTTTCAAGTGTATGTATGTATGTATGCATGTGGGTATGTGTGAATGAGGTTTCTTGGGCACGCCCTACAGCTTAAACAGCTTCATGTATTTCGACATGAGAGGTGTCATTTGAATCGTATTGATAGTGGAAGTGACATAGGGTACAACATTTTTCAGTCGTTTTTCTTCAATAATGTTACTTCTAGTGTTTTGGGCTATGGTGACATGGTACATTATTAATGGCGTAAAAATTGCTTGAGCATTTTTCCATTCAGTCTGAACCGACCTTTAGCCTTCGCCAAGTATAGGAAATGGAAGCTGAGTGTTTGGGACTGAGTATTTCTAGCTCTTAGAACTTTAGGCTTAGAGTCTGTGTCTGTATAGGCTTAGTAGATACTAGTATTAGTTAGTAAATAGGCTTAGTAGGTACTAGTATTACTTAGTTGAATAGGCTAAGTAGATACTAGTATTAGTTAGTAAATAGGCTTAGTAGGTACTAGTATTAGTTAGTTAAATAGGCTTAATAGATACCTACTAGTATTAATTAGTTAAATTGTAAAGTAAGTAATAGTAAGATACTACTACTACGTAAGTACTAAGAAGTAAAACTTATTTCCACTTGCACTGATGACAAGAATTGCCAAAGACTTTGCATACAACTAGATTAATCTACTCCTACCGAAATCCTAACTAATATTATAAATGTGAAAGTGAGTTTGTTCGTTCGTTTGTTTGTTTGTTTGTAACGCTTTCACGCCCTAACTGCTCAACCGATAGTCATGAAATTTTGCATACGCGTTGTCTGGGATACAGAAAAGGACATAGGATACTTTTTATCCCGAAAAAATTAACGGTTCGGATTAATATGAAGAGTCTTCTAAGGAATAGCACTAGGTTCGTGCAAGAAAATTTAGGCAGGAGCTAGCTAGGAGTAAACTAGTTCAGGAATGACTTTCTTATGTTTAGTACAAGTGTTTATTAATGGCCTTAAATTTTTATGGCATCTTAAAGATGGCTTGCCTTAGTCCTAACTAAATGCAAAAGGAGTTTGTTCGTCAGTTTGTTTGTTTGTTGTTCACACCTTAATTGCTGAACCGATTATCATGAAATTTTGCATACACGTTGTCAGGAGTACAGAAAAGGATGTCTACGGTTTTTGTGGGACCGCGGGGCGCAGCTAGTTTACTACAGAACCTTTAAAGTTTCACTTTGTCTGTCTGGCGCTGAAATTTGGTACACTTAGAGGTACCTATTTAGTTGGTTAATTGAAGATGTAATAAAATGTACCTGTGTTTGCTCCCAAAAAAGCACATCATAGCTTGTTGGAGAAGGCCCGCGTCTCATATGTGCGTATTGTATATCATCTGCTACATGACTGGAGCCCGATGTATGGCGAAAGACTCACCATGTCACATTTGGGACTGAATATCGTCCGGCAAAGTGTGGGTGTTGTATTACACCTTTGCGGGGCCGGAGTGACGATATGTTATGTGTATTCAGTTATTAGTAGTAGTATTCAGTGTAGTTCAGTATTCAGTTTCTTGCCTGTTCTTCTGAGTAGAGGCTCTTTATCTGAACAAGGCGGTCGAGTCTATTTACATAACTTTGACGTTCATAAGTGTATCTTTAATACCTAAATTGAATAAAAACATTTTGACTTTTTGACTTTTTGACTTTTATTTGTTCCCACTTGACTCCGCATATTATGATGTAATTTGGTATTGAGATAGTTTCTTTTAAGACAAGCAGATTGTTTATTGGCCTCTAATAATGTACTCGTAAATATACCTCTATAATGATCTTAAGCAGTAGATAGCTCACCATTTTTTTCCTGACAAAATATTATATCAACCCAAGACACCTAACTGTTAAGAAACAGGTGAAACCACCAGACACAGCTATACTAACCAGCACCGTTCACTGTAACTTGTCCTTTGATAAAATATCATTGTCTCTGTCTATCAGTTAACATCACTTACAGCCAGAGCGAGAGGAAATACTGTACCAAAGACTTCTTATAGTGAACAGACTGTAACACCATAAGTAAAAAGTAACGCAATCATCAGGTTCCAAACTTTGCCAGCAAAAATACCGAAGTAATCCGGCCAAATCCTTAATAGGTTATAAATTCCGCCATTACAACTTGGCAAATAAAATACCTACCCGGAAAATTAGATTTTCCGCGTTCACAGAATCTTAATATGAGTGTATTTAACGAGAAGACTGTCTGTTGATTCTTGCTAAATTATGCATAGGAAAGTTTTCATGCACTTTCAGTCTCCGGCAGCCGTAGTACAAGCTTTGCTTAGTTTAGGGTCAAGTGACAGTGTGTGCAAAAAGTGTACGAATATTTATTTATTTATTTACTTAAGTACTTACTTTTATATATTATACCTGGATGACCGAGCTTTGCTCGGTATTTTTTTTTATTTTTTAATTGTGTTTTTTGGAAATTATATTTAAGTACGCATAAATAAACAATTGATTTTAGTCTAACCTCAAAGCAAACACTCATTGACTTCGTGTTACTTAACAACGCCATCTGCTGTTGTGTCGTTAAAGCAATTAGTTGCTCACAAAAAATAGTATTATTATTCGCCAATAGATGTCAGGAAGAGTCATATTTTTCAGTTGAGACTACTCAAACGCCTCCTTTTTGTTATTTTTCGTCCAAGTTTATGTTTAAGTTGATTATCGTTAAAACACGAATAAAATGACATTTTCTAAAAATGATTCCTAGCTAGATCGATTTATCGCCCCCGAGACCCCCTATATACTAAATTGTATGAAAATCGTTGGAGCCGATTCCGAGATTCCAATTATATATATACAAGAATTGCTCATTTAAAGATATAAGATACGTAACAATCTAAAAATGTAAAATGACAGTAAACGCAATTATTAAAGTGCATAAGTATCTCCTATAGCTCAATAACAAAATAATATCGTCACGCCTTCCCCTGAAGGGACTGGCAGAAGTGTAATGGAACACCCACACTTCACCATTACTTCCGATACTCTTTCGCAAATGTGACAGGGGGCGAGCCTGTCGCCATACACCGGGCTCCAGTCATGTAGCAGATGACATACAATACGCACATAATTGTTCACACAATGAACAAATGGGTGTGTGCCGTCGGCTGCGATCGACCCCGCTCCCTCTGGCTTGAGAGGCGAGCCTTCTCCGACTCTTCAATCAATCTACTATCATAGCTACAATATAATATATATTATATATTATAATATATAATAGCTGCAACTTGCGGTTGCACTCGCTCTCCGGTATTTATTTCGGGTATTTATATCGGGTAGGGGATAAACACAGAATAGTCCTTATATTATGCCTATGGGGATAGACTACCTCCATTCTGAATAAAAACATTAATTATTTAAGCTATTACAAAGCTAAGCGATGATAGCCTAGTTGAACAAGGCCCGCCTCTCAAGCCAGAGGGAGCGGGTTCAAACCAGCCGACGGCATTGTGTGAACATACGTGCGTATTGTATGTCATCTCCTACATGACTGAAGCCCGGTGTATGGCGACAGGCTCGCCCCCTGTCACATATGGGACTGAATATCGTCCGGCGAAGTGTGGGTGCTGTATTACACCACTGCCAGCCACTTCGGTGGAAAGGCGTGACGATATGTATGTCATGTAATGTTTATAAAGTTAATAACTAACAAACACACACACCTCACAAATCAACATTAACTTTCGCATAAAATTATAACACTAGTTGATTTTTCAACAGAAAACAGTTATTCCAAGCAACAAGTAACCCCAAAAACAACAACCTATGCTCACCTTAAAATCACCAGGTACTGAAAACGAATACATTTTCATTTGAAAAGATAAAAGTTTTCTTCAGAGCTTTTGTTAACAGGCTAATCTAAGACAAAACAAATGCTTTCAGAATCGGCCTCTTCAGCGGTAAATATTACAATAGATTGCACGGAACAAGCGGGTTTTATTGTTGGCTTTTTGTCAAGCCACTTAAGTAGAAAATTTAATATTTTAAAGTACGAGCAATATCCAGATACAGGGTTACAGGTAACTCACCAAAAATCTCTTAAGGCCCCGTCTTACACGAAATCGCCAAAAACAAAACTTGTTTTTGGTGATTTCGTGTAATCAAACTAGTTTAATCAAAGTAATCAAAGTAGTTGTATATGAAGAATTATAATGATCAGGTGCAAAAAAATACAGCTGGTAGAAGAAACAACCAACCAAAGTTTAACCGCAGGACAATTTTGAAAATCATTCTCATTTTGGAAAAAAAATAATCACAAAAAGTATTTTCTTAAAAAACTATCGGATCGTAGTTCTCTAAATTTTCAGCGTACTATCGGATCGTAGTTCTCTAAATTTAATAAACAGATTATTTCTTTAAAGTTTAACCGAGCTACTCATTCTTATTTGTGCCCTTGTTACGACGAATAAGTACATTAAAAACGGCAAAAAATGTAATTTTACGCGCCGATCTCATTTTACCCTCAAATAATATGATTTACGATTTTCAACTCTAAATACCTACACCGTGTTAAGTAAACGTGTGTGTAGGTTGAAAAATCTTGCTATGACGGCGCCTTAAGGGTTCATTGTACTCAGCAATATGAACAACTTTTACTATGGGGCGAACTCTGAGATCGCGAAAAGAAATCAGCTGTTGCATACATTTTGTCTGAGGCCAATGAACTTTTTGTATGGAACAGCTGTTTTTTCCCCGTGATTTTGTGATTGTCTTCATAGTAAAAGTTGTTTATATTGATGAGTACAATGAACTCTTATGAGGTTTTTGGTGAGTTACCCATAACCCAGTATATTATATACTAGCAGCGCTCCGTGGTGTTACCCGCGCTTAATAAGTAACATCGTCACGCTTTTCCCCCGAGGGGGCTAGCAAAGGTGTAATATAACACCCAGACCTCACCTGACGATATTCAGTCCCAAATGTGACAGAGGGCGAGCCTGTCGCAATACACCTATGCGCTATTCCAGACTATAATCTGTCTCTGTAGCAAATTTCATCCAGATCCGTTTTGCCGTTCTGTCCCTATTACTACAATTGAAATAGTTACTGATAATCTATAGTAAATTAATTTATGCAATTCTACTATAATATTATAAACGCGAAAGTTTGTAAGAATGGATGGATGGATGGATGGATGTTTGTTACTCTTTCACACCAGAACGGCTGAACAGATCTGTATGAAATTTGGCACAGAGATAAATTATAGTCTAGAATAGCACATAGTATACTTTTTAACCACGGGTGAAACCGCGGGGCGCAGCTAGTAATTGCATAAGTGCATTATGCAGTAAAACGTAAGTAAGGAAGCTGCTGGATGCAGCGCAGGACCGGTCCTTGTGGAGATCATTGGGGAAGGCCTTTGTCCTGCAGCAGTGGACGTCTGCCGACTGAAATAATGGTGATACATACATCACGCCTTTCCCCCGAAGGAGCTGGCAGAGGCGTTATACAACACCCACACTTCGTCGGACGATATTCAGTCCCAAATGTGACAGGGGGCCAGCCTGTCGTCTTACGCCGGGTTGACATCCTATGATACAGATAAAAATGATGCCAATTACAAAAAGTACTTACGTAATCGTATAATTTAACTAAAGCGATGGCAGCCTAGTTGGAGAAGGCCCGCCTCTCAAGCCAGAGGGAGCGAGTTCAAACCCAGCCGGCGGCACGCACCAATTTGTTCATTGTGTGAACATATGTGCGTGTTGTATGTCATCTGCTACATGACTGAAACCCGGTGTATGGCGACAGGCTCGCTCCTGTCACATTTGGGACTGAATATCGTCCGGCGAAGTGTGGGTGTTGTATAACACCTCTGCCAGCCCCTTCAGGGGAAAGGCGTGACGATATGTATGTATAATTTAATTACAATAAGACAACGTTTAATTGTCAGATTATGACAACTTATGACGAATGCAGTAAAAAAAAACTGCCACCCACGACAGTCTTCTTTCCATGTGAAATACGAAAGATAACTGTGAAATCGAATACGGTCACATTATATCGATACCAGATAAACATCTCGGAAACCGTTCACCAAACTTATTATCGGCGCTACGATAATCGATTGCTAGTTAATCGATACTTTTGTAATCGAATATCAATCGGATGCCTGTTGATTCTTATCCTTAGTGGATGAATGGGACATGTGTAGGTACGTGTGTTAAGTCATTAATCGACTTCCAAAAGGAGGAGGTTCTATGTCCGTCTGTTTGTTTTTCTTTTTTTTTAGCGATACCCAAGCGAGCGAAAGGCACGATCGGCTTGAGCGTTCGGCTTGTGCCGCATCTATCTCTCTTCCACTCGACTGGCCTATGCGTCCGAGGAGAAGATATCATCAATGATTTGTTATGACGTCACGTTAAACTATCTTCCGTAAACTGACTTTACAGAAAACATTTTTTTTTATCTAATTTGTCCCGTATTTACCCATTTATAATGTATAATTCAAACTATTTAATATGTTTTTATTCATATGCACTGATATACTCGTAATGTATTAAAGTTAATATCTCGAAAAAAGTGAAAAACAGCGCACAATAAATAGCTGACGACCACTTACATTAAAATTAGTTTAATAAAGATTGATTAGATTTATTATGTTATTTTAAGTTATAGTTTTTAGTTGATAGTTTAAGTTTTCTGTAATTTTCTGTTTTTATTTTTAGTTATGTACAAATAAATGTTTAATAAATTAATAATAAATTATAAATAAAATAAGCACACACTTACATAAGAAAGCACTTAGACCAAAACTTAACAAGGCGATTAAATTTTTAACCAACCAACGACTCTTCAATAAGTTAAGCGTCAACAAAGGACGGTTAAATAATCAACGCGTTAAATTTTGGTAAACATGGACCTTATTTGTTTCTTTAGGAACCCAACCCACATAAATTATTTTTATACTTAATTCTGTCACAAACATTTTGTTATCTTGTTATTGTATTGTGAGTTAGATTGAATTTAAGTTGGTTTAGGTGTGAAATGCGTGGTAGAGCTATTGGTTTTATGAATTATGTTATACTAAGGTTTCGAAGTGGGTGTTAGTTTCAATGAAATTAAGAGTCCGGCGACCACTTTAGACTAACTTCGCATTGGCTATAGGTTTTCTATTGTCATTTCGTCTAGAAAAAGGCAACGAGCGAAGAGAGCAAGTAAAGATACTGACGAGCCTCTAAAGTCATCTAAAGAGTGACAAAGTGCAATTTCAATGATTTTTATGACTTTCGCACTCCTTTAATCATTCATAAATATCTATAGATGTCTCTTGTACTATAGATTAATTTAATAGCTAATAATATAGACAATCTTTCTATGTAAAGAGATTTTGTATTTGCTTTTTCTATCTATCAAATAAATCAGTCAAAAGTGATCCCTTACAAATACTGTTAATTTTCATAGCTCTATTGTCATAAAAATAAGCAGCCTAAATTAAACATACATATTAAAGGAATAAGTAAATGATATTATTATTTCGCATAATGTAAGCAGATAAAATCTATAAGCAAGTAGCAAAATATATAAGGTCAAAACAAAACGTATTAAATAGCAATAAAATAAACTTTAAACTTAAACAAGCTTACGCCTCAGTAAATTCGAAAGTACTGTGTAATTTGAACAAAATATTTATACACAGAATTGAAAACTTGCAAATTGACTCGCGACAACAATAAAATATTAACTTTACTTGTGTATCTTTGTAGTTAATGCTTCGGAATGCTACTTGACATTATATCGGGCGAGTTGTAACAAAATATTTATCAGTGTTTAACTTTAACGTAATTTTTATTTACAAACAGAGCTTTAATGTACACAATTTTTTTATCTAAGTTTTGTAATATATAGCTTGAAAAGCGATAGTGAGCGAAGCGTCTCTGCTTCAGTTTCGACAAAAATGCTTTTGTATGTCCATATTCTGTCCAAATCTCTGTCCAAATCTCTGACCGGATCGCTGTCCGGATCTTTGTTACAAAATTTAAAGGGATTTGGTCGAGGAATGCGGCTTTGACAAAAATGCTTTCGTATGTTCTTATTCTGTCCGGATCTTTGTTCGGATCTTTGTCACAAAATTTAAAGAGATTTGGTCATGGAATGCGATCTGTAGAGGAAGACAAACGTCGGCCGCGAGGTCTATATTTTACAGAATCACTAGTAATAATTAAGTAACAAAAAATAATCACACTAATCTTATAAATGCCAGTCTGGCTGGAAGTCTGTTACTCAATCACGCCAGAACGGCTGAACGGATCTGCATAAAATTTGGCACAAATATAGATTATAGTCTAGAATAACACTCAGGATACTTTATAACTGTTTAATCGTCGATAAACCCTCAGGGCGCAGCTAGTATAATATAGTATATTTTTTACTTCATCCAAAATCATTATGTACTTATACCCACTTAATTAATAACCCAATTATTTTATTATAGGTACAGGGGGGCGATTCAGTTAATCATAGCCGATGCTTAACTGAACCGTTGACGTTGCGTTTGTCAAAAATAAGACGGCTGGTGAACGGCTCAGCATCACTAATGGTTCACAAGCGTGTGAGCTAGAGCTCGACCGCTGCTCCACCCGGTTAAAAACGACTGACGTCACTGCTACGTAGCTAGGATGTTACTGCGGGGCGTTTAACTGGGGCCACCTCAATTCCATAAAATTGTATCTAGCTCTTTGCATCTTAATACAATTGCAATATTACCTACACCAAAGATTTACTATTGTATGTGCTAATTATTTAGTATAAGGCTTTAAGCATACTGACGCAAATCGTGAATAGTTGCGTCTGTATTCGTTTTGTATTCTACGAACAGATTCGCAACAATTCCAGCATCTCGAGTCAATCTGTTTGAAGCTTAAATGATAAATTAGTAGGTTCAAGCATGTACTTAGTAAAAGTACTTACTTATTTTATTTGTATACTTACTGAAAAACTTATTTTCGCATTTTATATCATCATTAGGTATCATCAGCCTATCTAATGTTTGTCCATTCCACTTGACTGCATGCAGGGCGCCTCTAACCTAACCGTAGGGTTAGTAATTAACTTATTCTATGACTCGATGAGTATTTTAAAACCCTATGAACTGGCTTTCCTGTGTTTTCGTTTCGGAATAAATAACAGTACAAGTAGGTAGGTACAGAAGAATCATGCTGACACAGTAAGTATGCGAATTTAAACCTACTCATAGCGTTTACCGATTCTCTTTCTAGAATCGCTAACGCTATAAGACTAGTTGTTGATTGGACGAGTTAACGTGACATTTTTAAAGCTCGTATTTCGTCCGATCACCAGCACCTCTAGCATGCGCGCGCGGCAAAATTCTTCTCGTCACTTTGTCATGTGAGAACGTGACAAGGCTATGTCTAAATATACGTCTGTCTTCGATAAAAAGAGTCAACTTACCGTTATCGCGTTGCGCATGCTAGGTCTGCTGGTGACGTTAGAGCTTTACTGATTCTAGAAACTGAATCGCTTGGAAACGATTTCAACCTATCAAACATTTAGAAAACATTAGCAATGCCAGAAATTTAAATTATAAATGTTAAAGTTGTCTAGGGCCCTTTGTCACTCAAGTCTGTATTATCGGGTTAATATATTATGTAAGTCTGTATTCTTCGGGTTAATATATTAAGTAAGTCTGTATGTATGTTCGAGTTGTGAGAAAGCAAAATATTATAGGTAGTAGAATGCCCTAAAGGTGTAGTGTATAAGTACGTTGTTGTTTAATATGGAGGTAAGTATAAACTAAGTACCTACTATTATTCTTTATTTCGTTTTTTTATGTATTTGTGCTATGCAGCACTTTTTGGCTTTTCCAGTGACTACTCTTTAATAAAAATCTGCAAAAGAATTACATTTCTACTAGCGTTAGCCCCGCGCCAGGTCCTACGCGCGATAACTCTTAGCTGAGTTCCATGCAGAGGGCAAACCTATATTATTGGCGCTGTGTACAACGCAGAGTGCGCTAGGCCTGGAGGGCTATTCCTGCGCGTGAGATGAGATGAAATTTTATTTTGGTCACTCTCACACCTATGACGTTTCAAACGAGAGCAACAAGGACGAAAAAAAGTGAGATAAAAATATCAAATCTCCGAATAGGGCCCCTGGTTTCAGGTCTGCGGATTAAAATGGCTTTATTCAACCACTATCTCAGACATTTTTATCTGAGTAAAAATAAAGCAGACTCATATTGCAGAGGAAGAGGCCCCCTACCCCTATCTTTACCTGAATACATCACTGATTTATTTGACACAAGAACTTCTTTCCCTTAGCGAAAGCGCACACTATGCAACAGCTTGACGACTAAACGCAATGATAGATTGCAGCCGACAACATTCTTACTTTTTGTTCAAAATTCTACGCAGTTGGCATTTGAGTCGCAGAGTGCCAAGAACAGAGTAGTTGGTCATCGGCCACGGACATGGTGCGTGGACATACGGTGCATTTGCGAAGACACGCGCATGCAAGACGATTAGATCCAAACGACAGCTATGCGTCTAGTCGCAGCGACAAGATACGTGCCCGCGCAAGCTGTGAATTTGCGCTGGCACTTATGTTATACCTACTTACTTTTCATTTCTAATGTCATTTTCAAGTATGCTGTCAATTTCGACTGATAAACCCGAAATTTTTCAAATTACATCGAAAGAGCTAAACGTTGCTCATGGATGGCACGTTCTTCTTGTGCAGCTACGGAACGGCATAGGTACACCATGCATGGTATAATAATACACTTCGCCAGATGCAAGACCGACATATGTTATTAACAAATAGTTCGAAAGAGATGGATGACGATGACGAGTGACGTCATTACGTGTTTGCTCCCGGAATGCTAGATCCATGATCCAAAAAAACAAGGTCTAGCATTCCAGGCGCAAACACGTATGACGTCACTCGTCATCGTCACACGTCTCTTTCATACTATTTGTAAATTTCTTATTTCGGCATTGATTGACGTCACCACGACTGGAATGCTACCATGGCTAAATCTTGTTTTCTTTTTTGGATCACGACGTATACAAACTATGTAGAGTAGTTACTACTAAAAACTGATAGTATGCTTAAAATAAGTACGCTGCTTTTTCCATGTCAATAACAAATCTAACAGTGACATAAATATGTCTTTTAAGGCCTACCTACAAGTTTAATAAAATGCACAGTTATTTTAAAATTAAGTACGATAAGTATGTATATTTTATTATTAAATAGGTACGAGTAAGTATATTAAAAATTAAAATTTACACAATTAACTCACTAAACATACAGTCAAACTTATTAAAACATGTACCTAGCCATAAGTTTCGGAAATATGACCACGATATGACCACTGCCAACCTCTTCGAGGAAAAGGCGTGTCGTCCCCCTTCCTTATCAGAGGGCAGGGTGTGGCGATATAACAGACCTATTTTTTTTCTGACGACATGTTACGTTATCTCTTAGGCCACTTAGATCCACCCAGGCTCCGCCGGTAGAGCAAAAGCAATTTTTTCTGCAAACGTGAGTCTGTTAGAACATGAAGCAGTAGTTATTAGTTATTATTGCTTTAGTTATTATTCTGATTCGGTCATTGATAAAGTCAATCAATCATGAAGTTTCAAAGAAGTTTAGCTATCAGGCTATTAGCACGCTATCCGCTATTGGAACCGGCAACGATAAATTATTGGGACGGCCGGTTGCGAAAAAATGCTTAGACCTAACCAAATGGGATGTCAATGTACTTAACAAATTAATATTACAGTAAAGTTGTACTGGTCACAGCTTAATTCTACTAGGTACTGGGCGCTCATAACCGATCACCGATTTTATACAACAGACGACATCGTGAGTTCAAATGGGTGATCGCAAGTGGCATTTACAACAGAGTGCTACTGTAGCTCAGATGGCACGTTAAACCGTAGGTCTCGGCTGTTTGCTCTAGTAGACAAAGTAACAACAATAATAATAAAGCCATGTCAGAAGCCAATATTGCACCGGCTACGGCATTGCAACCACAGACTTTTAAACCGTAATTCAGGTATTTAAATATTTATGGAATCTATGTTGTCTATGACGTGAATGAAAAAGTAGAGTTTGAACGTTCCTCTTTTAACTTGATACTGGCAAATGCACAAGACGTGCGACGCCAAATTCCCCTATGCGGGAGAACAAAAAAAAACGCTACTCTAGTTTCTTTAAAAATAAAACCTACCCATAGATTCAAACGCTTCAGCAACGTGTCACTAACGTGTCACCAACGTGTCACTAACGTGTCACCAACGTGTCACCTACACCAACATACAGAAATAAATCTAATATTCTCTCTCACTCTTAACCTCGCTCTTACCCATTATATGTCCTAGTCCCTCATGGTGACGTCAGCCTAGTCTCCTATTCTTGACGCGTGAGATGAGATCTGGTCACCTTCACTCTCGACTTTTCAAGCGAGATAGACAAAGACCAGAAAATATCTCGAATGGTAGGAATAGGTACCCTGTATACTTACTTTTCTCCTTCACTTGGTTCTATCTTCGACATTGTCTTAAAACAATACCTACTAAAACAATAGTTTAATAGCTTTAAATAATGTCTAAAGTTTAATAAATAGCTCTACATCAACTTATGGTTTATTTGGAAAAACTATGTAAAAACCTATTTATGCTTCTTTCTTTTGCTCATTGTACGTTTCATATTTCTTGCTAAAAATAAAACTAGTACTTTATTTGTTTCTTCCTTTTCTGTTTTTTCTCCTACATAACCTGAAAACCTGTAAAATAAATAGGTAATTAGAAATCTATTACTATTTTCCATGGACGTATGCTATTTTTCTAGGAACAAATTTTCCTTGCCTATTTGACATAAATCAAGTCAAATTGTTAAAATACATCATACCAAAGAGTTTGTAATATAGATACATAATACCAACATGAAAGTTTAATTGATTTACCTATATCTTCTATGATATTGACAAAATGCAACAATATGAACGAAAGTAGATATGTGTTTAGCATAGAATTACGGAATGTAACAAGGAGAGATGAGAGTGGGCACTGGAACAGTTTCTTGGGAATAAACAGTCCTATTTTATATAATAATTTATCATTAGCATTCTCAAAGGTTTAGTAAGAGTAGGAACAAAGTATACTCAGTTGTGGCCCTAGTTAACGTACTATCTCTTTACCACTTTACCTTTACCATTCCATATACCTACGCGGCGCTAATTCGACCGGGCCGACTGATTATAACAAACTCTCTAGGCTGACACAATATGTGCACTTCAGTAATTTACTATAAAAAATTCTTTACTGGATTCACTGGATTACTTATCGGGTTCTGGACTTTTCGCGTCGATGTTTGTCCTCTTGTAGAGGACTTGTATTTTTGTTCAATGAGTCACTTGTTTCCTGCAGAAAAATTAGAAGACCACACATTCAACAAAATCACTACTTTGTTTGGCAAAAAAGTAAAAGTTGCGTTACTAATTTTGTATCAATTGCGGACACTCGTGCATTTTAACAAATCGATAAAGGTTATTACACCACCATTATTTTAGTTGAATACTCAAAGAAACACAGTTTAATAAAATAAACAAAAATTGCCTTTTTCTGATTCCCGGCAAAAATACTCAAGTTTTTTTTTAAAAAGCTTTCATGACCATGGAAACAAAATCCTTCAGTACTGTATATGGTGATGATGTAAATAAATTCCGGAGTATTGAAATTTTTGAAGTTCCTTTCAATAAATTATTTCCCGTATATTTGCGTCTCTCAACTGTATAGTGTCGCTTAGTTACTGTGGTTCATCGCGTTGCCGCGTCGCTCGGTCTGAAAATAAATCACGTCACTAGTTGACAATACAGAAAGAGGAAGGCTTTAAACTTAATAAAATTACACAGAATAATTTAAAATTTGGTTGTGAACTAGAAACAATAAAACAATACAATTAGGTATGAATTTAATGTCTTTTTTGTTCTTACCTCTTATTATTACCCGACTGCGCAAGAAAGAGGGTTATGTTTTTTCTAAAGAGTATTGAGGATTACACTAAAAATTCAGAATTCAAACTAAACTTAACGTCTCCAATTCCTAGCAAACCTTTTTCGTTTGCAAATAAATGCTCATGAAAACAACAATTAATAAAATATTATGTTCAAATTTAAATTTATATTAATTTCTTAATCGCGCAGCAGATGGTGTTTTAAAACGCGCATAACTTTAATTTATAACATAAGACCGCAACTTGACAGACTGCAGTTTTCAGGGTTTTTTAGGTTCTGGATACAGTATACTTACACTACCTATCTATAATAGGTAATAGGGGTAATCCGCGATAATTAAATATTAAAAAACTTTTAGGGACCTTTAAGAAACTTTTAGCCAGATGGGAGTGGTTTCGATCCCAGCTTACAGCACGCATTAATTTGTTCATTGTGTGAATATTGTGTGCGTATTGTATGTCATCTGCTACATGACCGGAGCCCGTTGTATGGCCACAAGCTCACCCCCAGTCACATTCATAGGACTGAATATCGACCGACGAAGTGTGGGTGTTGTAATATACCTCTGCCATCTCCTTTGGGAGAAAGGTGTGGTGATAATATATGTTAAAAACTTACATTGAAACATTTTTTTTGTTATAAGTAAATAATAAAGCTCGAAATCCATATCATACTTTACTTATAATATTAAACGAAAGTAACTCTATCTGTATTTCTATCTGTATGTTTGTAGGCTTTTCACGGCTAAAACGGCTGAACAGATCTTTATGAAATTTGAAAATTAGTAACAGTATTTTACGAGGAGGTTATTGGATACTATTTTCTGAAGTCGTGGGTCAGACTATAAAGTATTTGCAAATTGGTTTTCATTAAAAACTAGCTGTTAGCAGTAAATAGTATCCAATAACCTTCCTCGTCAAATGCTGTAACTAATTATCAAATTTCATCAAGATCAGTTTGGCCATTTAGCCGCGAAAAGCCTAAAAACTGGCAGAGCTACTATCGATTTTTTATTTATAATAATATTCGGGACACTTGCAGACACGGTGACACTTGTCGTCTGACCCCAAACTAAGCAAAGTTTGTACTATGGTGGCCAGAGACTGATATACATACATATATTTTTAAATACGCACTTAAATTAAAAATTAACACCCAGACATAGAAAAAACACAAATGTTCATCTAACGAATGTTTGCCCTAGGTGGGAATCGAACTCGCGCCCCCTAGCTTAGAAGGCATGTTCACTACCGACTGATCCATCGAGACAGTGTATAATATCAGTAAGTATGGGCCGTTAGGATATATTTTTTGCAACACAACCCTTACTCATAAAATACCATGTTATTGGCTGTCCCACGTATCGAGATAGGGAGCAGATATTCTATGGTATCAAGCTATGTGTTTCAAACACTATTTTATCAAGCTATTGTGTTTCATACTAAGTATGGTGGAAAATTCATTATAATAAGTTGACAACACTGGGCTACAGAAGCTACTGATAAGTAATCACAATACTCATCAAAATCGCAAAAACCAGTTGTTGACATATTTGAAATTAAATTTTATATGTTTGTGAATGTTTGTATACAATTTTTGGGTTAATTTTTTATATAGTTATTGTTTGACATTTTTCTAAAATTTTTGTATTTTAATTGTGATTCTAATAGTAGTTTGATTTTTGACCATTTGATTGTTATACTATTTATTTTATTGTTGGACATTTTTTTTTTTTCTATAGTTATTTATTTTAATTTGATTTAATTTTTAAATAATGAATTCTATAATTTGACTAGGTACTTATATGTAATTATTATTTTTAATTGCTATGTGTAAATTGATTTAATTATTTTTTATTTATTTTTATAATCATTAGCTCATCACATGCCTTGGCATTGCTGTTAGTGTGATAAGTATTTGTCAATAAATGAAATGAAATGAAATTAAATACTACACTATCACTACATAGTATAAAACAAAGTCGCTTTCTCTGTCCCTATCTCTGTCGCTTTGTATGCTTAAATCTTTAAAACTTCGCAACGGAATTTGATGCGGTTTATTTTTAATAGATAGAGTGATTCAAGAGAAAGGTTTATATGTAAAATAACATCCATTAAATAGTGGATAAATACTGTTATTTTTGAGGTTTCTAATGTGATGTCGTTAATTATCAATTTTTTTTCCGCTTAAATTGCAAACGCAGGCTGAACCCTACGAGATTTATCAAAATAATGTACTCGTACTAATTATTTGTACACATTCAAAAGGTCTACAGAAAACTCCTCGATGGTATACATATGTCTATATCTTATGGATATCCCACAACAACGTTTTTTTTGTTTATAATACCCGTGCGAAGCCAGAGCGGGCCGCATGTTTTTATATACAACGTTCACAGTTTTTCTGTAGTGTATTTAGTATCAGCATTGCATCCGTGCGAAGCCGGGGCGGGTCGCTAGTAATATTATAAAATCGAAAGTTTGTGACTGTGTAAGTGTGTATGTTTGTTACATCTTCACGCTCTAACGGATGGACGCATTTTGATGAAACTTGATAATGAGGTAGCTCATACCCTGGATCACTTTGTAACCGCGAGTAACACCGCGGGGCGCGGCTAGTATTACATAATGTAGATGCAATGGAGTGGCAATATGATTCTGACACTATTTGCCTCGATCGGAGCGCACGTCGCACCATGGAATGACCATGGAATAACCACGGATGAGCGTACCTTTTTTTACTGTTAAGGAGTTTTTTGGCGGGAACCGAAAAGATGGTGTCATGAATTTAAATTATTTACTAAAACTTGTGATTCTCCGAGGAATAATAATAGTGGATTATTAACCTTTACCGGTTTGCTATACCTAGTGCATGAGCGTGGGTAAATTAAACAAGCATTATTAAATACTACTTTGCGTGTTTCCTACAAAACTCGGCTTTTTTTTTTTTGTTTGTAGTGGCCTCTGCCCCTTAGGGTTTTGGGGCAATTTTGCCATCAACAGTGAGGGAGGCGATAGTAATTGATATAAAAAGAAAAGAAGAGAAATAATCCTGGTGAGGTAGATAGTGCTATAGAAGAAATGAAAGGAAAAAGAAAAAAAAACTATAAGTAGACGAAATTTATTGGACTGAATAAAATTAGCTAATGAAAAAATGATTTTTTTGTTTGGGAATGAGAGCAGAGAAGAAATGTGTATTGGAAGCGGAACTTTACAATTAGTGATGGTAGAATAAAGGGATGATTTACTACGAAGTGGGCAGCTAAAAAATATATAATTTACCGAACCAATATCCAAACTACAAGAGCAATTAGGAGAGTCTGCAATTTTGAATTTAAATAATTGAACAGGACTATAGTTGGCCCTTACCTTGAGTTTTGATCGTTAAGAAAACTTTTTTTGTTTTCAGTTTTAGCTCTAAACATTTCAATAGAGCGCTACTGGCGGAAACGTTAAAGAACCACAGACATCCAATACAGTAGTATTTTGTAGACGAAGTCTGTATAAGGAACTAAGTTAAATGTATGGAGCCAAACGAAAACAAAAAAAGTTTTCGCCAACCATCAAAACTCGCGGAAAGCCCACAGCTTTTCTCAGCTGTCGAGATTTTTGTTTTGTATTTGAATGACAACTCATGACAACTGAAGAAAACACCAATAGATTTAATTACTTACAAAAATAATATTTATATATTTAATAGTTTAATAGTTCTTAATAAAGTTATTCCTAATCGTAGAATGTAGTACGTAATTATTTTACAGGGTGAAAGTAAGGAAAGTGACTGGCATCATTCGCACATCTACATGCATGACAGCTTGAATAGCTAAGTACAGACCAGAAACCAAAAAAAAAAAGTGTGACACTTTGTTCCCACGAAGGGAACCACCGGAGATTTTCGAGGAAAAACTCCACCAAAATGATAAGTAACTATACATTTCTTCACCTACACCACTCATTCGCACCGCAAATTTTTAGCATATTTCTGCTGGATAGAAAACCTCCCCCTCGCTAGTTTGCCTTAGTTCTTGATGGAGGGTCCCGGCTTTTCCAGAGGAACTCATCACACTCCTCAGCACCGCACGTCAACTTTTCCCGGGACAGCTACGTGATGTTGTGTTTAGTCAAATCGGACAAGGGTTGTGTGTGTTATGAAGTTACGTAAGATAAAAGATCTCAGTACGCAGCCAACTTCATTACATTGCTTAGCTTTTAAAAATATCAATTATGTAATGATATTATCATGACAATTATGAAAATGATAATATAATCTTTGCGACTTAAGGCGATTATAAAAGCGAAGTGAGGCAAAAGATATTTTTATGAAAAATAGGAGTACTTAAATGAGGCACTGGTGGCGGTACGAGTGCCTATATCAATAAAGTCAAAGTCACAATGTTTTTATTCAATTTGGGTATCAAAGATATATTTATGAACATCAAAGTTTTATAATAGACTCGACCGCCTTATTCGGAAAAAGAGCCACTACTCAGAAGAACAGGCAAGAAACTAAAGGGCAGTTTTAAAAAAAAATATAAATAGATAACTGTCTCACAAATATTGACTTACAACTAGGTAATACCATTTTATATTTATGTGCTAGTGGCTATTTGGTGGAAATGGAATGTAACTCCTCTGGAAGACAGGTTGGCCGAGATAATGGGCCATGCCATGACGTAGGTCCGTTACCATACGCGCGAATAAGCCAGCGTGGTCCAGGTGGATATTCCATTAATACTGCACGTGCTAATTGACCGAGCCAAGCAAGTTCTCAGAGGCAAGTATCTTGCTTAAATTTTTTTTTTTTTAGTTTGAACAAATTTAAAGTAAAAATACATTTTCAAAAACAAGCTTTTTATTTAATGCACTAAAAAGAAATAAATAATCTTTCTTTTCCTATAAAACTTTTACTAATAAAAATAGCTTAGAACGTCATTTCGTCATTAGCTTAGAACGAACACAATTTATATTCTATGTTGCTAGTAAAAGTTATAAGTAGTAGCAAAAGGTTGTTTTATTCTTTAAACGCATTTAAATAAAAGCTTGTTTTTTTTAAAAAAAAATATTTAATTTTTTTGCTGTTAGTTTTCACTCGACAGGTTTCTTAGTCTGTTTATCTCACTAAACGCAAAATTGTTGCAAGATTGTTTGCCGGTCACATTCAAATTTAACTCGCATTCGTATTCTCATTAAATTCTTTGATTTGATACCCATATTGTATGAAAGTTTCAAAAGCTTAGTCCGCCAGCTTTAGAAGACCTACATATTGGATTTAGAGTGACGTCACTTTATTTTTCGAGTAATATTCAGCAAGCCCTTTCATTTTATACCCATGTTATTACAAGAGTGAAAGAGAAGATAGCCTAGTTGGAGAAGGCCCGCTTCTCAACCCAGAGAGAGCGGGTTGGAACTCAGCCGACGGCACGCACCAATTTGTTCATTGTGTGAACAAATATGCGTATTGTATGTCATCTGCTACATGACTGAAGCCAGGTGTTTGGTTGCCACCAGCCCAGGCTTGCCACATTGGGACTGAATATCATCCGGCGAAATGTGGGTGTTGTATTACACCTCTGCCAGCCCTCTCGGGGGAAAGGCGTGACGATATGTATGTATGAATGTATGTATGTTATACGGGTGCATAGAAAATAACTTGTCCGCCATTGAGGGTGTTCCGCCATCTGGGATTTAGAATGACATCATAATTATAGCTAACCATGCATTTTCATCTAAACTAAACGTGTTTACAAAATTTCAGCTCAATCGATTCGAGATATCTGCTTCAAAATTGAGTTGCCAGATTCCACCCGAACAAACATAGTTACATACACATATACATACACACATGCATACATACATACATTGCAAATTAAATAAAAGCTTGTTATAATTACAATAAAAATGTAAACTAACATATCACCCTTACCTGTAGTCTAGTTGGCCACGTTTTAGTACTCATAAACGTGGCCAACTAGACTACAGGTGACACGTGTGTGAAGCGCTAGTGGTACTGACCCGTTGCTCGTCCGATGATTAACTGAGCTGATGCTTAAATGGACCGTTGATGTGCCTATTATCATAAGAAGCAGACGGGCAACAGCTTGGTGCCATCAACGCTTCACAAACGTGTCATGTTTGTGAAGCATTGATGGTACCAAGCTGATACGTTTAAGAGACAGTGGTAATGAGCCGATCCTCGTCTTTTTTACGTCGATTGCTTGGTTCCATCAACGCTTCACAAACGTGTCATGTTTGTGAAGCATTGATGGTACCAAGCTGATACGTTTAGGAGACAGTGGTAATGAGCCGATCCTTGTCCTTTTTACGTCGATTGCTTGGTGCCATCAACGCTTCACAAACGTGTCATGTTTGTGAAGCATTGATGGTACCAAGCTGATACGTTTAAGAGACAGTGATACTGAGCCGATCATCGTCCTCTTTTTATGGTTAATGCAACATCGATTGTTTGGTGCCATCAACGCTTCACAAACGTGTTATGTTTGTGAAGCATTGATGGTACCAAGCTGGTACGTTTATGAGACAGTGATATTGCCCCGAACCTAATTTTTTTTTAATGGACACTTAAACAAATGACTACTAAAATTTAAATACATACTTAAATAGATATTAACACCCAGACATAGAACAAACACAAAAGTTCATCACATAAATGGTTGCCCCAGGTGGGAATCGAACCCGCGCCCCCGAGCTCAGAAGGCAGGTCCACTACTGACTGAGCCACCGACGCAGTCAAATTCAACGTCGATGGCTCAGTTTAGTAGCGACTGATAGACGAGTTGCTCCCATGCTATGATGATCACTATTATTTGTTACGAGCTGCACCTTGCGGTATTACTTGCGCTCAAAAAGTGACCTATGTTTAAACCATCTAGGGAACCAACTAAAAAAATTATGTACATTTATGAACTAATCCATTTTTTTCTCATATTTCAGATGATCGTTTTCGTTTTATTTAAAATGAAATGATTACACGACTTTCACGAAAATTACCCTAGAAGTGATAACATACGGAGCGACTTCAATAAATACCATAGATTTCGATGTTATTAAAGCTTTTAAAGCAGACAAAACTGAATAAAAACGGAGCAGAAGCTATGAAAAAACGCTAAGGCTGTCGCTTAGGCATGCGAGTTCTGCTAAGCCTAGAGCACAACAATAGAGCGAGTACATAAAAAAAAGACTATAAGTGTGTTATCGATAATATAATGATTGATATTCCTTGCTGCACCTTGCGGTGTTCCTCACGGTTAAAAAGTAACCTATACTGTTAAATGAAAGCTTTATTCGGACTTTGTTATAGCTAGTGAGCTTTGTGATTTATTTATTTAATGTATTAAACAATTTAAAATGTAGATTTTTGGTGTGTGTTAATTTTGTAGGTAGGTGTCCAAATAATATATAGCCTTCTATATACCTTCTATATTCGTGTAAGTAGGTCCTAGGATCCTGAGATAGAAAAAGTAATATTTCCGTCTATTTATTGATCGAGCGAAAGCAAAAGTTGGCATTACCTGTTTGATCGATGACAACTTGAGTATGTCCCTTTGATCAATCCGATTTTTATATGAAATTTTGCAGGCAAGTAGTTCGTGCAAACAATTTTTAAGTTCGAATGTGAGACAAAATTGGTCCAGAGGTGCTATTCAGAATCAGATTCGAAAACTTTTCCGATCGGATCCCTACTTTTATACATTTTGGAATAGGGAATCGAGTATAAATGCGATCGGAAGAATGAATTGCGTTTAAAAACTTATGAAAACAGCTAAGATTCGAATAATTTGAGTTTAAAATTTTTGGTATTCAAACGGAAACGTTCCTGAATGATTGTGAATACCTATGCAGGAGTTACGATGAGACGAATTACTACTAGTAGTAGCTGATTCCTAGTCTGTCTAGATCTAGCCTATGTAGCTTAGAAAATTACTGGCACAGAAAACTATGTAGGTACGAGAGCCGTTTCGTTACCGCACATCTTAGCGGCACATGAACGGTCAGCGCTTTCGTTTCTTTTTTTGTTTTCGAAGAAGGAATTCGGTTTTGTCACTCAAAATTGACAGACACTTTGTTAATGACAAAGAAACCATATGAATGAATGACGTTGTGCTAAATAAATCAGTGGTGTATTTAGGTACAGTTAGGGGAGAGGGCTTTTTCTCTATGAGATATAAGTAGGTTCTTGCTTCGTTCTCCATATCAATGTTGAGCTAATTAAATTACAGCACCGAAACGAAGACACTAACCAATAAATAATAATAATAATAATAATAGTTCATAGGTTTAAAACACTGCGAGCATTGTTTTTTTTAAAGATAAAATCCAAAATGAGGTTATCCGTCGTAGAACTAAGACAATTAACCAACATAGCAAAGGTTTAGCAAGTTGAAGTGGCAAATATGAAAATGAAATGGTGGTGCTCGTAGAAAGACCGATATCCGTTATTATTTTAAGAGTGGATACCGAGAATCACCAGACGTAGATTGGAGCACCCTGCCATCGAGTAGAGCGACAAACTGCGCCAAACAGCTGCATAGGTGGACGCTTAAAGCAGAAGATCGTGTCATGTATCGTTCAGTAGAACGCTCACGCTCTGAAATGGATCAACATTAGATATGCCGATGCTCATGATGATACTAAATGTAAAAATAATAGGTTTTCACCACACTAATACCTTTATTAACTACCTACATCCTTGAGATTACTATCTTATAATTTAAACAGCAAATCATAATATAGTAAATCTTTGGTGTAGGTAATATTGCAATTGTAATAAGATGCATCCATCTAGATACAATTTTATGGAATTGAGGTGGCCCCATCTAAACGCCCCGCAGAAACATCCTAGCTACGTAACAGTGACGTCAGTCGTTTTCAGTCGGGTAGAGCAGCGGTCGAGCTCTAGCTCACACGCTTGTGAACCATTAGTGATGCTGAGCCGTTCACCAGCCGTTTTTTTTTTGACAAACGCAACGTCAACGGTTCAGTTAAGCATCGGCTATGATTAACTGAATCGCCCCCCAGTTTCCTTATTTTCGAAAAAAATTCGAAAATAATTCTTATATTTAGATCTTCTTGACATCAGCGACTCAGTTTTAAACTTCTGCAGGTGAGATCGATACTCATATTTTGTAATACCTTGTGTTATTGTTACAAAAATAAACATATTCTATTCTACTCTAATTCGCGAGCAGCATAATATTGCCATTAAATTTACCTAAAATTGGTAATGTACGAAACGTAAGCCCAGGGGCCCTATTCGGAGATTTGAATTTCTCATCTCACCTTTTTTCGTCCTTGTTGCTCTCGTTTGAAACGTCATAGGTGTGAGAGTGACCAAGATAAAATCTCTTCTCATCTCACGCGCAGGAATAGCCCCCCTGAACATAAATTACATTAACCAGTCTAGTCATGTTTTCCTTTTTAGACACAACACTTAGCACTAATAGTGAGCTATTTCCAAAACGCTCTTACAAACATAAATGTCTAGCTACACCGCGCGGTTTCACTCGAGTTTTCATAGAACTGATAATTTTGTCGGGATGAAAGGTACTCTATGTCCTTTTCTGGACTCCTGACAACGTGTATACAACATTTTATGGAGACCGGTTGAGTTGTTGAGTAGTTAACTAATGATCGATAGGGTCGAAAGGTTCTCGAGTGGAGACCACGTACCGGCAAGCGCAGCGTAGGACGTGCACCCACAAGGTGGACAGATGACCTTGTCAAGACCGCAGGATCGCGCTGGATGCAGGCCGCTACCAACCGGTCTTATTGGAGATCTATGGAGGAGGCCTATGTCCAGCAGTGGTCGTCCTATGGCTGATGGGTGGATGGACACTTTCGCATTTATAATATTAGTTAAGAAGTTAGGTTAAGACTACACTTACAGTACCCGGCGATAAATATTGCACATCGTCTTTTGGAAAGAGACTCGGCTTCGTAGAGCGTTATCTCTTTCTTACGACAGTTTCGTTTAGTGTATGACAGAGATAACGATGTACGAAGGTGAAGTCTCTTTCCAAAGGTCGACGTGCAATACCATATACATATGTACATATATAAAATAAGGAATCATATAATATATATATACATACATATAAAAGGATAATTATATTAAGATAAGGAAAAGCGGGTCTACCTGGCACAGGTGTTCATTTTATACCTAAAAGGTAGTCCCTACATCAAAAAAATTAATTGTTATTTATACGTTCAGAGATGAAATAAACGATTTATTATTTATTATTATTATTATATACTAGATGCGCCCCGCGGTTTCACCCGCGGTTAAAAGTATCATATGTGCTATTCTAGATTATAATCTATCTCTGTGCCAAATTTCATCCAGATCTGTTCAGCCGTTCTGGCGTGAAAGAGTAATCGGCTGGTTAACTCATAGTTAAGTCGGACCTCGATGACACCACCAATACAGTTTAAAATTTGTTTTACTCAAGTTTCATAATAACTGCAGTTGAATGCAGCCATTGGCTTGCTTTGTTTATAAATGCAGGGAAACATGGTTTGTTCATTTTATCGAAATTAATGGATACAATGAATTAAATTAAATATTGTTTTAATTAGAAGAGATTTATTTATATTTATTAGAGCGATGGCAGCCCAGTTGGGAGAGTTGGCCCGCCTCTCAAGCCAGAGGGAGCGGGTTCGAACCCAGCCGGAAGGCACGCACCAATTTGTTCATTGCGTACGCATATGTGCGTTTTGTATGTCATCTGCTACATGACTGCTGGAGCCCGGTGTATGGCGACAGGCTCGCCCCCTGTCACATTTGGGACTGAATATCGTCCGGCGAAGTGTGGGTGTTGTATTACACCTCTGCCAGCCCCCTTGGGGAAAGGCGTGACGATATGTTTATTAGACTCTACTTAGCTTAGCTGCTCGTGGCTGCGCTTGCAATTTAGACAATGAAAACAGACTTGTAATAAAGACAACTACCAGTAACTCTGTGCGCTGTAGACCCCGCGGCCGTTGTCTGTCTTCCTCTACAAGTCGCATTTCTCAACCGATTCTCGTTAATCTCGACCTCTGACTCGACCGATGACTGCCTCGGTGGCTCAGTTGGTAGTGAACCTGCCTTTTGAGCTTAGGGGCGTGGGTTCGATTCCCACCTAGGGCAGATATTTATGTAATGAACATTTGTGTTTGTTCTATGTCTGGGTGTTAAAATGTATTTAAAAAAAATATCTAAATATGTATATCAGTCTCTGGCAGCCATAGTATAAGCTTTGCTTAGTTTGGGGTCAGGCGACCGTGTGTGGAAGTGAAAAAAAAAAAAAATATGTGAGCAGCTTCGAAATTTTTTTTTGTTGCTATTCAGTTTCTGGAATTCTTTTAAATCTTCGCTTACTATTAAAAAAAATCACAAAAATCGGTTAAGAAATGCGACCTGTAGACGAAGATAGAGATCCGGACATACGATAGCATTTTCGTCGAAGCTGAAGCAGAGACGCTTCGCTCACTGACTCTCGCTCGGTCGATTAATGCACAACTACGTAATGAATTGCTAGTGATTTAATTAATTGTTGTAGCAAAAAACAAATTTAGCAAAAGATAATGTACCAATTTCTGATAATTTTACCTAAACGAATGTGACAGATTGCTTCGTTAGACACTTCCATTATTCAAATTAAAGAACCATCAAAATGAAGTCCAACATTGCTCTCTGCAACATAACTTTTTACAGAAATATCGATGGATATGTCTTATTCACGCCGGAACGGCTAAACGGATCTGGATTAAGTTTTGCTTATAGGTAGATTATACAGTCCGGAAGAACGCAAAATAGGTATCACATTTCAATTAAGTTGAAAAATCTGTCACAAGTTTGGAAATTTATTTATAAACAAATACTGAGTGAAACGAAACAAAACCGTTTAAAATAATTAATTGCGGGTAGACAGATAAATATTACGCCTCAAGGCTAATAACCCAGAAATACTCATACTTAGATGTTATTTCTCATAGAATAATCAAGCCTATCGCCTATTAGTATTCAGGCCACGCCTCAAATTCATGCCTGATATTTTGGTCGTGTGATAATTGTCAGGATGCCGTATCGATGGCGTAGGGAGTATTGATTTGGACATTGGATTGTATTTAGGGAGCTCTGGGGCGTTCGAAATTCTCTCTATCACACTCACTCTTATGACTTTTCTAATGAGAAAGACAGGGACCGAGATCATATTGTGCGGGCCAGATTAGTTGTTTCCTAGGGCTAGTTTCCTGCTTTTTTAGAATCCTACTTATATTTAAAAGGCGAAAGTTTTTGTGCGTTTGGTTGGTTCTTCTGCACGCTTACATGGATACACTACCATCACGCCTTTCCCACGAAGGGGCTGGTGAAAGTGTACAACATCAACGATATTCAGTCCCAAATGTGACAGGGTGCGAGCCTATCGCCATCCGCCATCCAGTCAGGCTCCAGTCATGTAGCAGTCGTCATTAAATACGCACATTTATGTTAAGACAATGAGCATTGGTGTGTGCCTTCGGTTGGGTCCGAACCCGCTCTCTCTGGCTTCAGGTCGCTTTAATGCACATCAAAAATCACAACGAAACGGCTTGAGAGTCCCGCGACGCTCTGAAATTTCCATACAAACGCGCTTGTCAAATTTCTTGGAAACCATTTGTCAGATTATGATGAAATTTTGCATGTACAATTAAATGAACTACATACATATATCTCCACCCCTATGTTCTTGGTTTTTTTTTAAAACGTCCTCATGATAAAATAGAGCTACCTATGTAAAAATCCGCATTTCTAAGGGGTCACTTTTGACTAATTTATTCAATAGGTAGATAAAGCAAATCAAAAATCCCTTTACATAGGAAGGTTGTTTACGTCATTAGCTTTTAAATAAATCCATAATACAAGGGATATTCTTAGTTATTTAAGAATGATTACAGAAGTAAAACTCATAGAAAAAATTGAAATTGCACTTTGTCACTCTGTAGGTAACTTTAGAGGCTCGTCAGTATCATTACTTGCTCTCTTTGCTCGTAGTCTTCTTCTAGACGAAATGGCTATAGAAAACCTTAAGCCAATGCGTAGTTAATCTGTAGTGGTCGCCGGACTCTTAAAAACGAATTTACAATTTGTTCGGTAGTAAGTGCATGGCAGCACACTGACGGATTTTAATTAAGTTTGGTAAGGTTTTTTTTTATTTGGTATAGATTGCTATTCTAGCTAGTTATATATATAGCTATATATATGACGGCGCGAGATATCATTGGTTAAAGAAAATCAGTTTAAGAGTTGTTAATCGATAGTTTTAATCTGTGGTTTTTGACGATTAATCGATTTGTTTATGGTCATTTAGAGCGGTTAACACCGAATGGAGTTGCGTTTGGGATTTCGGGCGAACGTCATGTCTGTCAGTCAGTGTTTGACAGGACTGGGCTGAAAGCGGTCGCACGCAATGGTCATTCGTAAACCCATTACTCTAAATCGCCAACTATCTTTGTGATCATTCACTAAATAAGTAGCCTAAGTGACTGTATAATTAAAATAGTGAAAAGCCTTCAATGCTGTCCCCTTATTTCAACGTTCCTGAAGTTTGACGCCGACCATAAATGATAGCGAGTTCACGGATGAGAAATCAGACACAACACCTCGGCCTACTAGATTTTCTCCGTCACCAAAAGTGGAAGGTTACAGCGCGGCGGCCTTTCCTATGTTTCTCCGACATCAATGGGATCAGATGCGACGGCGTGGCTCCTATTTCCTACATTTCCCCGATATCAGGAGTGAGATGTGAAGGCTCGGCTTCCTATTTCTCTATGTTTCCCCGACATCAGAAGTGGGATGAGAGATACTTCGGCTTCCTTTCCCTACATTTCCCCGATATCAGAATTGGGATAAGAATAACGTCCACAGCAACAAGATATGGCTCCGTCTTTGGCTACAATTGTGGAATGATCTGGAAGCGAAGTGGCACAGCAACAGATGGTGGATGGGGTCGCTCCTACGTGCTATTATTGTGTGTGAGTGTGCGGACTGTTTCTTCGTGGTGCATGAAGGGCAGCAGGGCGGCAATGAGAGAGTGAGCATCGAGTAGACGTCTGCATTATCTCGACGGCGTTTGATTACACCTAGTCTATGCTATGTGACGCAACTAACAAACAACGAGAGACGAAGGATAGCAGTGTACCGAACAAAACGTCGACGCCTACGTGTTACTACTGCAACGAGGTTACATCGCCACTCATTGATCGAAAAAGGGCACCAAAATTAGCAGCAGCAACGTGCGAGATCCGGTCAATGCCTGGAGGGCTATTCTTACAACTCGAGATTCCATCAAACCTCGAAAAAAATGGATGAATTCGAGATGCCTTATTCTATTCGCTCGAGATCGAGATAATCTCGATGGCTAGGGCGCGAGATGTCTCGAGTAGTCGGAGGCAGTCGAGACTTCCAGTGAGGCTATTCCTACGCGTGAGATGAGATGAGATTTTACCTCGGTCACTTTCACACCTATGACGTTTTAAACGATAGCAATAAAGACGAAAAAAAGGTGAGATGAAAATCTCAAATCTCCGAATAGGGCCAAAGGAATCGAGATCGAGATGAGATGAAAATCTCCAATCTCCGAATTGGGCCCCTGCACTATGAAGCAGCTTGATCACCTACGAGTAGCAATTGAATCTTGTGAGAAGTTTTCATTTTGTTTGATATTCGTACACGGTGTATTTCAGAGTGCTATTTTCTATTGGAGTTGCTTAAAGTTTGAAAATACCCACAAACAGATTAGTCATACTGCCGTTTGCGGCACATGCGAGTCATGCAGTTAATAGATAACTTACTAAGTGTCAATGCTTTTGGTAAAACTAAGCCTGAAGGGCAGTAGCCGGTAGGACAGTAGCCTGTGTAGTAATAGCCTGTGTGGCAATAGCCTGTGTGGCACTCGCCTGTGTGGCACTAATCTGCAAGGTACTATCCTATGTGGCTCTAGCCTGTGTGGCAAGCCGGTGTAGCAAGCCTGTGTGGCAAGCCTGTGTGGCAAGCGTATGTGGTTCTAGCCTGTGTGGCAAGCCTGTGTGGCAAGCCTGTGTGACAAACCTGTGTGGCAAGCTTGTGTGGCAAGTCTTTGTTACAACCTTACGTTTGTTGAATTATAGTCTGAGTGACGACCTAGCCTGTGTGGTCAGCCTATGTAGTAAACTCTTCCCGGTGTAACATTAAAGTACGAGTAAAATTAAAAAAAATCTTGTGAAATGTCGACTTTCGTACTATTTAAAGTTATAGTTGCACTACACAAATCCCTATTAGCACATCTCCATACAGTTGTGTTGTTATTGTTGAATTTCATGAAATTGTATTTGTATCCATTACATAACAAACAGTCTTTCCCTTTTTGTGATTTTATGAAATTCATTATTATTTAATGAAAGAAATCAACACTATTTGCATTTTAGGATTGTCCAGCTGAGATACTTTAAATAATTATGCCAGTAAGACCAAGGAGTTTAAGAACGCAATAGCACCTTTATCATAGAGTTTCAATGAGGCAATTGAGAAAGTAGCATTTCGAGAAAAGTAAAGTGCACTACATGTGTGATGTGATATGAATTGTTTGTTGGTATGTTGATATACTACACACTAATGAAGTGGTACAAAGGACAAAAACGAATGAAAGTACAGTCTGCAGCAGTTATTTAAAAAAAGGGTCGAGAATACGCGTTGTCGTTTCAGGAAGATCTCAATTTTGGCGGTTGTCAATTTAGGTAGATGACGATTTAGGATGTTGTCACTTTCGAAAGTGTCGTTTTCGGAACTTGTCAATCTAGGAAGTTTCACCCTAGGAAGTTGTCGTTGTCACCCTGAGGGACCTAGCCTGTGTGGCAAGTCTAAGTGACAACTTTAATGCCATGTTATTCGTTTGAAATTGGACACAGCAGTTTACATAAGTCCAAACCGCGTATGTGTACCGCCGCCATTGGATTTTCAATGTGGCTTGATTAAATTCTTGGAATATCGGATGTATGATTAATAATTTAGTTTTAGCCTCGATTATTCGATTGGTCCCAATACAATTTATTTCACTAAAAGTCAAGTTGCTTATTTCAATTATCATGACAATTTATGGGGATAGGTAACGAATATGAAGTTACTGTTGGAAGAGTCGATTATACTCTGGTACGATGTTTATGGTTGGTAGAATTGGGTTTAACTGTGTTTTGTGTTATCCCATAACTGTGTTCGCTTTCTGTGAAATTGTGGAGGTAGATTTGAGACGGTCAGAATGACCGAGCGTTAAGTGGTTACTTGAGCACTTTTATGATTGTCCACAGATGATGAGATGAACTATTCACCCGAGGACGTGTGAAAATGCAGGATGGCCGTGACGGCGCGAGATATCATTGGTTAAAGAAAATCAGTTTAAGAGTTGTTAATCGATAGTTTTAATCTGTGGTTTTTGACGATTAATCGATTTGTTTATGGTCATTTAGAGCGGTTAACACCGAATGGAGTTGCGTTTGGGATTTCGGGCGAACGTCATGTCTGTCAGTCAGTGTTTGACAGGACTGGGCTGAAAGCGGTCGCACGCAATGGTCATTCGTAAACCCATTACTCTAAATCGCCAACTATCTTTGTGATCATTCACTAAATAAGTAGCCTAAGTGACTGTATAATTAAAATAGTGAAAAGCCTTCAATGCTGTCCCCTTATTTCAACGTTCCTGAAGTTTGACGCCGACCATAAATGATAGCGAGTTCACGGATGAGAAATCAGACACAACACCTCGGCCTACTAGATTTTCTCCGTCACCAAAAGTGGAAGGTTACAGCGCGGCGGCCTTTCCTATGTTTCTCCGACATCAATGGGATCAGATGCGACGGCGTGGCTCCTATTTCCTACATTTCCCCGATATCAGGAGTGAGATGTGAAGGCTCGGCTTCCTATTTCTCTATGTTTCCCCGACATCAGAAGTGGGATGAGAGATACTTCGGCTTCCTTTCCCTACATTTCCCCGATATATATATAGCTGGATTCACACTTATAGGCTATCGTTTTTAAACTACGGGTAACTAACACTGCGAGCCCAGCTAGGTGGTTTAATAATTAGAAAAGCAAAGCAAAAAATAGACTTCCCGTCATCCGAATTGGATTTTGTAAACAATTTTTAGACTTTTGTTGAAATTAAAACCGGTTGACCATTTTCGATAAAATTTGCTAAAATCATGTTTTTTGATATACAACCACCTCTGAAGTATGATCTAGCAAGCAAAACAGAATCATCAATGGCAATCAATCGATTCATAATTGGCGAAATGATCGCGTAACATGCTTATAAGAAAAAAAATACGGTCGAACTGAGAACCTCCTCCTTTTTTGAAGTGAGTTAAAAATTTACTATAAAAAGAGTCGCTGCAAACGAAAACTGTTGAATAACTCTGACTTGAGAGAGGTGCGCAGAGCGCGGTGAGTACCGAGCGTAATGTAAAAGCAGGAAGCTCAAAACTTTTCAAATTGGACTAGTAGTTTTGGATTTACCCTCTACAAATATCTAAACTTACAAATTTTGTCATTTTTATTTATAATTCCAGCTGCACTACGCAGTTTGACGCGCAGTTCAACGTAGGTACCGTTTTTTTTTTCGGGATGAAAGGGTCCTTTTGTCCGACTGCCTCGGTGGCTCAGTTGGTAGTGACTCAGCTTTTCGAGCTTGGGGGCGTGAGTTCGATTCCCACCTAGGGCAAACATTTATGTGATGGACATTTGTGTTTGCTCTATGTCTCGGTATTAATTTTCTGTCTAAGTATGGATTTATAAATGTATATGTATGTACTCGTATATACATATCAGTCTCTGGCAGCCATAAAACAAGCTTTGCTTAGTTTGGGGTCACATGAGCGTGTGTGCAAAATGTCCCGAATTTTTTACTTTTTTTTCATCCATTGTTCCAAAGTTTCGCGTTTATAACCGCGTTTATAAACGCGAAAGTTTGTAAGAATGGATGGATGGATGGATGGATGGATGGATGGATGTTTGTTACTCTTTCACGCCAAAACGGCTGAATAGATCTGGTTGAAATTTGGCACAGAGATAGATAATAGTCTAGAATAGCACATAGGATACTTTTAACCGCGGGTGAAACCGCGTGGTGCCGCTTGTATATGTATATATTTATATATGAGTGTGACAAGTATTTATTTTCGTAGGTATTTTTGCTTTCTGGCTACATAATTTAAACAAAACCACACTATAATCCATACAAGAACCTCGCTCCCTTGCGGAGAATATCTCCAAAAACATAAAGGGTTCCGTCCTATGGGAACGACCTACATGTCAACCGCGGTACAGTACAATAAAAGCGGAGGGTCAACTCAGAATGGAACCACCTGAATTCTGAATTCTGAATGATAACGAGAAAAACCTGGCGCTTAAAAAAAAAGTAACGTAAGTAAGTCCTAGTTCTAGCAGTAAAGACTGGAACTGAAAAGTACAACCGGAATTGCTAGGTCTCTCACTCTCTTCCACACTCAATTATGGTGCATACCTGGAGTCTAAAGCCAAGTTGACTGGTAAAAAACTCTGAAGTTCTCTGCAAGATGAATCGGTACTTCACATCGGGACAGCTTCTAAGCTTATATCAAGCCCAAATACCAGCTGGAGGCTCCGGAGTCTGTTGAGTGGCGTGCTAAGAGACTAATATAATATATAATATAATCTATATAATAATAATTTATATGCTTATAAAAATAGTTATACAATTACATGAGATTTCCTGTCTCCCAAAGGGTGATCCTGTGCTATGGGAGACAGTTAGTTCTTCAGTAGGATGGGTACATTAGGGACAACTAATTGCCAGTCTTTGGACAATGACAGTGTAAGGTAACAAATAGGTAAAAAAGGGAATACCGTGGTAGGAGTAGAGGTTTTTAGGATAGGCGAATAAAAACTAGTTGCCTCGAGACTGCTGTTGTGTTTGCTGTTGTGTTTGACATTTTTTTACAGTCTGCATTTTGGCGAGTGCGCGCTTGAACTGTACGACCTAATGGGGTATTAACGATCTTCCCAGATCTCTAATCTTATCTTCTATCTTTTCGATCTTTTACAGCAGTACAAGTCGGAAAACGCATAAGTATCATCCCTACTTAGTTGATATACCAACTACTCGTACTAAATGGCTCGCATCTACCTTCTTAATACGAACGGCTAGGGACTGGAATCGTTTGCCACAATCTGTGTTTCCGACTAACACCAACCTAGGTATTTTCAAAGTGAATAAGTACCTACTTGGTCTTCGTGCTTCATCTTAGGCCAGAATGTCGCTTTACATCAGGCGTTGTAGGTCAAACATTGACCTATTAATAACCAGTTAATAAATAAAAAAGGCAATAGTACTTGAAAATTTTACAGGTTTCAGTAGAGGAACTCAATGGAAATAACAGTATTTAAAATCCATAGATCAAGTCAGAAATACTTAACTGTAAATCACTGGAACCGCTAATTATTTTTTTTAGGTCGTTGCTTGACCACCAACTCGGTTGTGGTCTAAGATGGAGCACGACGACCTGTAAGGTATTTATTCACTCTAGCCTTGAAGTTTTATAGAGTGAAGAAGTACAAAGACGGCAGTTGAGTGAGGTGCTACTGCTCAGACCCGTCTTCGGAACGGTTACACCGGACTACATCCCGAAACACGACTAGGTCATTTCACGGCATGGCTTGGTCCGGTGGGTGGTAACTAGCCACGGCCGAAGCCTCCCACCAGAGTTTGCTACCCGGTTAGCACTACCCGGGGACCACGTGTAGGGAATCAGAATAGAGTACACTCCTACGGACGTGGGTAGCTCAGCCCCCAATTTTAATTTTGGAATCAAATCTTCCAAACTAAAAAGAGATTGACTTAAACCTAATTCGGGACTCGCTTAAAATACTTAAAATACCGTGAATAAAAGGCGTGCTATTTATCAATGAGAAGGATACATGCATAGATGTTGCAATCATAATTTATTAAGGCCCACCTAAAATTCGCTTGTGACCCATACTTTGGGACATACTATTCTACTGACTCTCGCTGCACTGTGACATAAACCGTTTTGTCTTGCGACTAGAACGGATATATTAGTTTTTGGCTTATGGTCGAGGCCTTGTTATTTGTGCGTATGTAAATGGCGTGTCACGGTCCGCATAGATTATTGTGGCGATAAAAATGTTACCTCATTATTGTAATAGACGTAGCAGCTTTGTCAAAGTTATATTTACTGAATTAATGTAGACCTAGTGGAGAAGTTATTTACTAACTAGCTGCCCTTTGCTCTTTGCTCTCCGCGTGCAGTACAACAACGCGTTCAGGATGGTGCTGGGGCTGCCGACTGATGGGCTGGGTTCGCCGACGCCCGGGTGGATGGCTTTCATGCCATCATGCGCAAGCGGGCCGCCTCGATGCTGAGCCATGTCCGGGGCAGCACCAACAGTATCCTGCGCGTTGTTGCAGGGCGAGCTGACTGTCCTTTCATACATCTTCGTACATTTCGGTTAGGTTACATGTTAATCAAAATTAATTAGATTTTGACATTTTCACATTACTTAATAAGAAATTTTGACATTTAATTTAATTTAATTTTTATTTTTTTCACTTTATATTCTTGACATATTTTTATTATTTGACGTCTATTAAATCTAAGATTGACATGTACCAAATCCAAATAACTTTTTTAACTTCAATTTTTCATTTTGATAGTATTTTATTTGTTATGTATTTGTGTGTAAATGACTTCTTAATATGGACATGGTCTGAAATAAATGATTACCGGATTTGCGGTTTTACCCACGGTTTCACAGGAACTGTTGTTTTTTTCGGGGTGAAATACACGTTATATCCTTTTCTTTTTAGTGGAACAGACTGCCTCGGTGGCTCAGTTGGTAGTGTACCTGCCATCTGAACTAGGGGGCGTGGGTTCGATTTCCACCTAGGGCAAACATTTATGTGACGAACATTTGTGTTTGTTCTATGTCTGGGTGTTATATCTATCTAAGTATGTATTTAAAAATATATATGTACTTATGTTTATCAGTACAAGCTTTGCTTAGTTTGGGGTCAGGCTACCATGTGTGGAAATGTTTACGATTTTATTTATTTATTTTCTGTACCCTTGCAATGTATATGCTGAAGAAACGGATGATGGTCGACTGAGTAAATAAAACGCGAAAGCGTAACAAACAAACGAACAAACTAGCTCTCGTATTAAATTTATAATATTAATTAAGATTCAGAAATTGATTGAATTTAAAGTTTTCTAAGACAAAAATATTAGAAAAGGATGTTTAGATGGTTTGGAAACTATTGAATAAATGTTTGAAAGATGATTGAGAGGCAAAGTGGATGACCAACTCAGTAAGGTGATCTAGGCAAAAGTACTAGGATCAAATCCAAGACGTCTTGACGAAAGGCCAGGTCAAGAGTACCCGTAACCGACGAACGTGTATAAAAAACTCATGGAAGTAGAGAAGCAAAATATGTGTGCCAGGATCGTAGCAAAAGCAGAGAAGTGGTATCTGCCTATGCTTACCCATTCGGGAAAAAGGCATGTCTGTGTGTTTGTGTAAAGCATTAGACACAGCTATTATTTAACTAATTATTTAGTGAACAATAAAGTTGGTCGAATAAATAAAAATTGCTGAAAAATAGTGAAATTCTGACACAGAGTCGAATCAGGTGGCGTTGTAAAAGAGAGGCCTACGGCCTACACAGCAATGGGATCAAGACAGCTGTGGGTGATAGACATCACAATGATGATGTTAATTCATTGGATTACTCAAAATAAGCTGGCAGTCTCACTGGCAGCTATAAGCATTTTCACTCATTTCATGTTTAAAATTAGGTCTTTTTGATGTCATTTGAAAAAAAAACCGGCCAAGTGCGAGTCGGACTCGCGCACCGAGGATTCCATACAAACTTAATTGGTATAAATACTATTAATTAAAATTAAAATGAAAAGTATTTTCATTGTAAGATGTACCTAAAAATGTATGCTTTTCGGAATATTTCTGTGCTATAAGCCATTGCTTCGTTTCAAATTACGAGATTCTGAGTTCACGGGAAGTACCCTGTAGGTTTTGATTCCTTTGCGAGTGTCTAAAATTTGCAGCATAAATAAAAAAATAAATAATAATAAATACATTCGGCACACTTCCACACACGGTCGCCTGACCCCAAACTAAGCAAAGCTTGTACTATGGCTGTCAGAGACTGATATACATACTTAGATATTTTTAAATACATACTTAAATAGATATTAACACCCAGACTTAAGACAAACACAAATGTTCATCACATAAATGTTTGCCTTAGGTGGGAATCGAACCTTTAAATAGTTTAGTGGGAATCGGACTTAGTTCTGCTGCTTATGCGGTTCGCAAGATTAGGCAACTGACGGATATAGCTACAGCTCGGATGGTTTACTTTGCTTACTTCCACAGCATAATGTCATATGGCATTTTGCTGTGGGGATCAGCTGCTGAAGTAGAGGCCATTTTTATTTTGCAAAAGCGAGCGGTCCGCGCTATCTACGGAATGGGTCCCTGCGAATGATTGAGAGATTTATTTAAAGAAATAAATATATTAACTTTACCTTCTTTGTATATCTTTGAAAATATTATGCACGTTCGCAAAAATCTACATAAATTTAAATTGAACAGTGACTATCACAATTATAACACTAGAAATAAGGATAGGATAGCTGTATAGAGATTTAGACTGACTAAGTCAAAAAAGTCATTTTTAGGCAACTGCGTTCGTTTTTACAATAAAATCCCGAAAAATATAACAGGGCTCACCGAGGGAAAATTCAAATCACATGTAAAAACTACATTAATGAAAAGAGGATATTATAAGGTTAAGAATTATTTAGAAGATAAAGATGTCTGGAGCCGTCCACTTCCGTCAAGTATTTATAGATATTACCTAGTTGTAAGCCAAAATTTGTGAGACTGTAATTTATTTATTATTTGAAAAAATAATGCCCCTCAGTTTCTTGCCTGTTCTTCTGAGTAGAGGCTTTTTGTCCGAACAAGGCGGTCGAGTCTATATAAATAACTTTGACGTTCATAAGTGTATCTTTGATACCTAAATTGAATAAAAACATTTTGACTTTGACTTTGAACCCACGCCCCCAAGCTCAGAAGGCAGGTTCACTACCAACTGAGCCAGCGAGGCAGTCCGATAAACGGCTGCATCTTTTGATTGCGTTGGTTTAGAAGTTTGATTTTTCTATAGCTAAGGGACAGTAAACATGAGTATTTGATATGAGTTTCAGCTTGATACTCGTACCTCCACGCGCTCTTGAGAAAAAAGGTCTTGACAAGCAACAAAGTAATCCCATAAACGATTATCCGAACAAAATAATAATAAGGGTTCTGTTTTTTCCTTTCGAGGTACGGGCCCCAAAAAAGGTGTTAATTTTCTAATGTAACCATAGATTAGACCCCTCACAGACTCCATAGATAGTTCATTGTCAACAAACCGTAAAACCCTCTCGAACTAAATAAACAACCAAGAAACAACCAGACAATATACGTTGACACTGTAATGAGCCCGATTCAGTTAGAATCACGGCCGTGACGGCGCCAGCACCTTTACTGACAGGGCGCGATCCGGGGCTCACCAGTGAAACTTGTAATGCGACTTCAACAAGGTTGCGTTAAACGTTTAACGCTCCTGAGTAGGGGCAATAGAAAGAGACAGAGCGAGAGTGAATGTGTGGCACTCGAATGCATGCACGTAGTAAGAAAGATACACAGAAGTTTCGCTTCTTCCGCGCGGAGGGACTCCACGCACAATTTTTTTTTCGTTTTGTTTGGCTCCATGCATAGCCTAGTTCCTTTACGTTTCCGCCAGGTGCGCTTTATTGAAATGTATGGAGCTAAACGGAAACGTAAAAAGTATCAAAACTTATGTTAAGGAACTCATGCCGTTCCGCCGATCCGATCTGACGATCATTTCATCTGACGATCAACGAAGGTTGATCATTGTCATGAAGTAAACTAATCGTAATTCGAAGAACGTGATGGCATCTAATTATCCTGGCGTTGCGACCACTCGTCCTTTGTCTTTTACTATAAAGTATCTGGTTTACCGTGCACTGTTATAATTCTGCATTCAGTAGAACAGACACCACTCCCCAACAAAAATGTTCAAATTAGTAAGTTTTATAATTGTACTTAGTTTAATTTTTTCTTAGATATAAGCATGATGTTTCTAAATTACCTTACGTACATTTCGTTATCATTAAAATAAACAGTACCTACAGCTATGTTTTGTTAAAATTGATTAAGCATTCATTAGTAAAATGAGATCATTTTACTAATTTAAAAGTCGGTAAGTATACATAATTAAAATGATAAAATATACATTCTCATCTATTAAATTCAACCTAATTTTTTTTCAAACCTACCTTCTAGAGTAGCGTATCTGAACGCTTGTATTATCTGTATTTGGAATGCGTGGCAATCTACCGCACGTATTATTCGAGAGGTACACAGGGTTAATAGGGTTATAGGTATGGGTTATAAGCGTAGTTTTTAAAAACGAGTTATTTTATTATTATTTTTAAATAGGTGCTTTCAGATTGCATCATCGGATCAGATCGCGCTCTGTGGGTAAATATTTCGGCGAACCTTCTGAAATGCTAAAATAACAGTTTTCAGAAACATCACCGTATTATAATAATTCCTGGACTAAGTCAAAATGCGCGAACATAATTTTATCGCACATTTTCGCTTATTCCTTAAAACTTGACGTGAAAACGATATCTAAGAAATTGCGTTCAAAATTCTGAGAAGCGTTGTCAGAATCTGTTACGGAAATTATATACCGAACGAAATAGTCTCATTCCCTTACTATAATAAACGTTGGATAGCCTTTAAATAGTTATATAGGGTTATCGGTACAGGGTGTACTAAGTCAGAAGGGGGTCATTGTACTCATCATTATGAATTTTTACTTTCTATGAATTCTTACTTCTCTACTTTTTATTCATCAAGTACCAAAGACTCATACAAGTTTAAAATTAAATAATTAGAGTAGCAGTCACATTATTATCGTCATAAATTGCACTACATTGACTGCCTCGGTGGCTCAGTTGGTAGTGAACCTGCCTTCTGAGCTTAGGGGCGTGGGTTCGATCCCCACTTAGGGCAAACATTTATGTGATTAACATTTGTGTTTGTTCTATGTCTGGGTGTTAATATCTATTTAAGTATTTAAAAATATCTAAGTATGTATATCAGTCTCTGGCAGCCATAGTACAAGCTTTGCTTAGTTTGGGGTCAGGCGACCGTGTGTAGAAGTGTCCCGAATTTATTTATTACATTAATAATCAATAAATATAAATTGATGAACTGAATTAACAAACTAGAATAAGACGAAATCAAAATAGTTGATTGAATCAGGCGTTACTTTGCGGAAGTTCATCTTCAAACTTGTTATTTGGACAATATCTAGTGTAATTCCGCTTTAACGTCGCATTAAGTACATCGAAGAACATGAATTTATTATTCTAATTCTGAAAAAATTGAAATTTAAAGAATTAAACAAACCTGAAAAAAAAAAAAAAATAATGAATGTACCTGAAAAAATTAAATTTTAAAAAGAATTAAATAAACCTGAAAAAATAAAAAATTAATGAAAGTACCTGAAAAAATTAAAATTTTAAAAAATTAAAAAGAATTTAAACAAATCTGAAAAAATGAAATAATAATAAAAAATTATGAATGTATCTGAAAACTTTAAAATTTAAAAAACAATAAAAAATCCCTGTTCTTCGAGCACTTCGTCGACACGTGTTTCGCCTCTCCACGAGGCATCCTCAGGACGTGTTGACTCTCCGAGTGGCGTGGCGTGGTTTCTCGGCCACGCGCCGAGAAACCACGCCACGCCACTTTCTTTTTAAAATTTAATTTTTTCAGGTACATTCATTATTATTATTTTTTTTTTTTTCAGGTTTGTTTAATTCTTTAAATTTCAATTTTTTCAGAATTAGAATAATAAATTCATGTTCTTCGATGTACTTAATGCGACGTTAAAGCGGAATTACACTAGATATTGTCCAAATAACAAGTTCGAAATCAAAATGTTACTAAGTACAAAAGATAATAAAAAAAAACAATCAAATTAAAAAATGTCAAAATACAAAAATCAGATAATGTCAAGCAATTAAATCAAAACACAAACAAAACCAACTACTATGGATTACTATGGAGCCAACCCAAAATCTCGAAAAAAAAAATCAAATAATCCATAAAAAAAAGTACATTTAGTAAAGTAAAAACAGCGGGGCGCAGCTAGTATAATATTTTAGACGTGAAAGTTTGTAAGAATGTATGGATGGATGTTTGTTACTCTTTCACGCCAGACCGACTGCCAGATCTGTATGAAATTTGGAACAGAGATAGATTAAAGTCTAGAATAGCACATAGGATTAACTTAAGACCTTTTAATCGAGGGTGAAACCGCAGCTAGTTACAAATTTTTTTTTTTTAAATTTAAATTTTTTTATGGCCCAACGAGCCCCACTGGTGGCACTTGGGACACATTTAATTTTTTTTTAACTTTTAAATTAAAGTTTGTCCTAACGACCACCACTGGTGTCTGTTTTGGTGGTCGTTGGGAGCAAGCCCAATTTCTAAATGCGGGTAGGTTGAAACGCGAGCAATCAGAGTTTTACTCTGGTGGGAGGCTTTGGCCGTGGCTAGTTACCACTCACTGGACCAAGCCATGCCGTGAAATGACCTACTCGTGTTTCGGGATGTAGTCCGGTGTAACCGTTCCGAAGACGGGTCTGAGCAGTAGCACACTTGTAGCGCCTCACTCAACTGCCGTCTTTGTACTTCTTCACTCTACAAAACTTCAAGGCAAGAGTGAATAAGTGCCTTATAGGTCCTCGTGCTCCATCTTAGACCACAACGTCGCTTAACATCAGGCGAGTTGGTGGTTAAACGCCGACCTATTCTACATAAAAAAAAAGCCGCGTGCAAATAGCTTGTAAAAAAACAGTATGACATTCATGAAATTAAGAAAACACCTATGAGACCTTGCTCTGTACCCGACCTGGATTTTCGAGCAAATACTGATTTCACCAGCTTTTCGAAGGTTTTTTTGTAAGCATTTTGCGACAATCTCTCAGGTTCCTTAGAAAATGTTATAACTCAAAATGAAAGAAAATTCCCTAGTTACGAAATAAGTCTTTGGGTCTAGAAATATATTATATTATATTAAAAGGGCGTATACACTAACTCCGTTAGAAATGAACGTTGGATTGCCTGCGGGAATAGTTTACAGTGTTTTATCTTTCTTTTTCGATCAAGTTAAAAAAAGAAGAAAGAAAAGACTGTATAAAACAAAACAAAATCAGTTTAACCGGAGTAGAATTTAGAAAATCATTCTCATTTTGTAAAAAAAAAATCACAAAAAGTTTCTTCTTAAAAACAACTATTTGAATATATTTTCAGCGATTACACCAAATTTTTTTCAGTTATTAAATAGCCAGATTCGTTCTCCAGAGTTTAACCGAGCAACTTATTCTTATTTGTGTTTTTGTTGCGATTAATATCAATAAAAATGGGCATAATAAAAATTTCTAGGCGCCGATCTCATTTTACCATCAAAGTTATGATGCTACATACAGCATGCGCCTATAAGAAGGGGCCGCATGTTGCTACCTTGTAAATGAAGAGTCCGGCGACCACTTTAGACTAACTTCGCATTGGCTTAAGGTATTCTATAGCCATTTCGTCTAGAAGAAGAAGACGAGCGAAGAGAGCGAGTAATGATACTGACGAGCCTCTAAAGTTACCTACAGAGTGACAAAGAGCAATTTCAATTTTTTTTATGACTTTTGCACTTCTGTAATCATTCTTAAATAACTAAGAATTTTCCTTGTATTATGGATTCATTTAACAGCTAATGATGTAGACAACCTCACTATGTAAAGGATTTTCTATTTGTTTTGTCTACCTGTTGAATAAATCAGTCAAAAGTGACCCCTTAAAAATGCGGATATTTTTCATAGCTATATTTTAGCTTGAGAACATTTAAAAAAAAACAAGAGCTTAAGGGCGGAGATATTGTTAATTTAATTGTACATGCTAAATTTCGTCGTAATCAACACATGGTTTTCAAGAAATTTGAGAAGCGCGTTTGTATGGAAATTTCAGAGCATCGCAGCCCTCTTAAGTGACAAATAGTGTGGCGGCCAGTGCTGATCGGCGCAAGTTGGAACTTTCCAGCGCTGATCGGTGTGTGTCTGCGCCGATTCTGCACAAAGTATGTACAGTACCCGGCGATTAATATTGTACATCGACCTTTGAAAAGAGACTTCTATTTTGTAGAGCGTTATCTCTGTCGCACACTAACGAAACTGTCGTGCGAAAGAGAAAACGTTCTACGAAGCCGGGTGTAGAGAAGTCTAGTTCTAAGTCTACGCCTAATACTTGTGCGTGACCTGCGCGGACCAGCAGTGCTGATACCGTTTTTAGTCGATCGGTAAACTGAAGTCTCAAACTGACTAAATCGACAAGTTTGATCAGACCATAGATAAAATCCACGGCTTTTCAATTTGCAACGTCAGTTTAACTGATCGGCACTAGCACTCACTGACAAGGTATTATTAGCTACAAGCTGCGCCCCGCGGTTTCACACGCGGCTAAAAAGTATCCTATGTGCTATTCTAGACTATAATCTATGTCTGTGCCAAATTTCATCCAGATCTGTTCAGCCGTTCTGGCGTGAACGAGTAAAAACATTCCTCTATCCATCCATCCATCCAATCTTACAAACTTTTTGTTTATAATTTTAGTAGGATTATAGTTTAATTTATATTTTCTTTTTCTCTGCTATGTATTTACACATCTTTTGGAGTATGGTCCAGCTCTGGCTTTTTTTTCTCTATAATACTTTTTAATTGGTTGTACTCTGTTTTATGTTTAAATAAAAAAAAACACGCACTGGTAGACCGGCGCTGGTACTTTACCAGCTTTCTATTTGAATACGCCCTTACTGCTACAAAAGTATCTAATAAAATGTCAGTCATAATACTTGCCTGGAGTCTTCATGTTGTCAACATACTCATGTGTGGTAATTAGATAACGAAAAAGGTATTTTTCGGAAATATATTTCAATGCGAATAAAGATAATGTAATCATATTTTTTCTTGTTACCCAACCGCAGACAACGTGAGTAACGTTTTTATGTAGGTAGATAGACATATTAATCACCTTACATAATCAAATATTAGAATAGTTTTACAGTCTTGGCTTTACTTGTAGTTTTGTGTTCTTCTTTCTTTAACTTTTTTAACATGATTGAATAAGACAAAACACTCTGTACAAGTATACGCGTAAATTAAAAAAAAAAAAAAACTCCGACACCGTTTTTCACCAAACATAGCCAAGAACATTACCGACTAATTCACATTTCAAACGAAAAAAAAAATCAAATCGTTTCATCCCTTCGGGAGCTAACACACACACACACACACACAGACACGTCAAGCTTATGAACAACCCGTCGTTATGTGTCGGGGGTTAAGAACTATTCCGCGATTACACAACGTATATCGGCCGAGCGGCAAGCGTTAGCAAGCGAAGCGTCTATGCTTCAAATCGGCGAAATGCTCTTGTATGTCCGGTGTACAGACGCCGTCTGTTCGGCTGTCTTTCTCTGCAGTCTGCAGGTCGTTTTTCAACCGATTTACGTGAAATTTTGTGAGTAGGTTCAATGATTAAATTCAGTACTTTGTAGATTTTTTTTGGTCCCCTTTTGGATTTTTTTCGTAATGGCGGAGAGAAGATAAGAAAGAGAGTGATGGAGGTTCCTATCGGAGGCCTTTGTCCAGCAGTGGCTGTCTCCCGACTTAAATAATGATGATGATAATGATGAATGGGTTAACAATACAATAAAATACAAAAACTCTTCATTGACACCAAATACAAATAAATCCTAAAACTAAAAAACTCAAAAATAAAGGCGCAATGGGCGGTCTTATCGCCATAACTAACCAACTACCATAACTATCCCATTCACGCACATCCGATATAAAGACTTCTTCACTTATTATAAAATTGAAAGTAGCTCTGTCTCTCTATCTGTTAGTAGGCTTTTCACGGCTAAACAGCTGATTGTATCTTGATGAAATTTAATAAATAGTTGTGTTTGAAAATGGTGCCGAAACCCTTATAAGAAGAACAAAATTGAGCAACGAGCGTATCACCGGCGAGTTTGGAGTCGTATTTTCAAGCACTTTGGCGAAGAAAAAGTGCCGGCCGGCGTGTCACGCGGCGGCCATTTGTCGGCGTTCTCTGCTTTCTATCAAGAAAATACGTGAAAAAGTGCAAGTTTCCACACAATTGGCCCGATGGAGCAGCAGAAGCCAGCAGATGCAGCGACCTCGGCGCAGATACGCCGCCTAAAAGCGCAAATCGCCCAGTTCAAAGGGCAAATAACACGTGCCGTCAAATTTTCAAATGAACAACGTGCACAGGTATTAATAGACTCCGAAGGCATAGCGCTGCGCATAAGAGCACTACATGAAGCGCTACTTGTTTATCGAGAAAACCATTTGAACTTACTGATGTTGCAAGACACGTGCTCAGATGCTGACTTGGAGCAAGATGACGTCGAAGACATGTGCCTCAAGACTATAAGCGACCTCCAGCGTCCCCTTACCGGTGCAGCGGCGCCGTCGGCAAACCCGGTCGAAAACAAGGCAGTGGTGCGGCCAGCAGACAACGTGGCGCGGAAGCTTCCGCAACTGGAGGTGCCGACGTTCGACGGGCAAAACATCGTGGAATACAAGAGCTTCATCGACATGTTCACAGCAATCATAGGTACTGATAATCAGTTAGCGCCAGTTCAAAAATTATTTTATTTGAGAAAGTATCTCAAGGGTGATGCGCTCATATTAATAGAAGGTTTGCCTTTAGTCAACGAATCATAAACTCAAGCGCTTAGCTTATTAAAAAATAGGTATGATAATAAGTGTATTTTAATAACACACCATATTAATTTGTTGCTCGACATCCAGCCAATATCGAGAGGTACAGCTCAAAACTTGAGACGCTTAGTGTCACAGGCTCGACAACAAATAGGAGCATTGAAAGGGCTAGGTCAATTGGTGGAACACTGGGATATGGTAGCAGTAACAATTTTAATGCGCAAGCTTGATGCCTACTCTTCCAGAGATTATTTCACTGATAGGGATCAAGACAAGCTGCCGACCCTCAATGAATTCTTCGAGTTCATAGAAAAACGAGCGACGGGCTTTGAAGAAAGTCACTTCACGGTCAAGTCACACCAAGCAGAGGGTAAGTCTTCCAAACCTCATCATGTAACTAACCATGTTAACGAATTCCCTGTAGCTTCTCAATGTAGGTTTTGTGTAGCGTCTGATCACAAGCTGTACTCTTGCAAAAAATTTCAGTCTCTCAATGTTAGTGAAAAATTAGCTTTTGTGAACAAAAATAATTTGTGCAAAATTTGCCTTAATTTTCACAAAAATAAATGCAAGTACCTTTTTAAATGTGGGGTGTGCAAAGGTAAAAATCATAACACGGTTCTTCATGAAGAACGAAGCGTCAATCAAGCCGTAACTTGTCAAAATAGCACAGCCTCCACCGAAGTTTTATTACCTACCGTCAAGGTCAAGATTTTGAGTCATGATGGCTCGTATGTTGTGGCAAAGGGTCTCCTAGACAGCGGAAGCCAAACAAATTTATCACCTCCGATCTAATGTGTAGGCTCTCATTGCCCACATTCAACCATGAGGTCAAAATATCAGCCTTAGGTCAAAAAGAGAGATTACTAACCAAGGCTGCGAATGTTATGTTAAATTCATTGCACAACAATTATAATTGCAATGCGTTGTTTTCTGTGGTAGACAACATCACTTCTTTTCTGCCACAGAACAAATTTGATACAACAAACATACATTTACCAGACAATATTGAACTAGCTGACGATGAATTTAACATACCAAGCCAGATTTCATTTTTGCTCTCTTCTGAAGTATTCTTTAAAATAATGCTGCCAGACAAAATAGATTTATCTAATGAGAGTTTGTGCTTGTTATCAACAAAATTTGGTTATGTTCTTTCTGGAAAAATCATAAGGGACAATATTTGTCTCTCAAGTGTTGAGGACAACAAGGTTGTCTTGCATGCTATCACCAGTTCAGATGACAATGTAGATTTCCTCCTCCAAAAATTTTGGGATGAACAACACACACCTGAAATTGATAAGGAGGAAAAAATGAAGCAGGATGTCTGTGAAGCCGATTTTAGAAATTCGGTACAATTAGTCAACAACCGCTTTCAAGTTACACTCCCTCTTAGGGTACCAGCCGATGATTTAAGGTTAGGTGACTCATTTGACATAGCATTGCAACGACTCAACAATTTAACGAAAAGATTTAGTAAAGATTCCAAGCTAAAAGAGTCTTACTCTAATTTCATACAAGAATATATCAATTTAGATCATGCCAAGGTTATCAACTTAGCATCAACAGATATTGATCGATATTACTTCATGCCGCATCACCCAGTTTTGAGAGAAGATAGTAAAACCACCAAGCTAAGGGTTGTATTTGATGCCAGTGCCAAAACAAAATCAAATTTAAGTCTCAATGATGTCCTGCACAACGGCCCTGTGGTACAAAACAGCCTATTTGATATTCTGGTGTTGTTCCGGTCATTTGAAGTCATAGCTTTATGTGACATTCGTCAAATGTACAGACAAATTAGAATAGATCCCTCCCAAAATCACTTACAAAATATATTATGGAGAAACAATATTAATAACTCATTAATGTGTTTACAGCTGCAGACCGTCACATACGGCGTTAGAAGCTCCAGTTTTCTTGCTACACGGTGCCTGGTAGAACTGGCTGAGAGGTATGGATCTCAATATCCCAAGGCAGCAGATGTGTTGCTGAACAACACATATGTGGACGACTGTATCTACGGAGCCCAGAGCGTCGTCCTATTAAAAGAGGTATGTGAACAACTGATTAATTTATTGAGGTTAGGCAGCTTTGAACTACATAAGTGGAGCTCTAGCAATGAAGAAGTGTTGTCCAATGTTCCACCAGAAAAACAAGTATTTAGCAAAATTCATGAATTTAGCAATGGCTCTGTAGTAAAGGCATTAGGTCTATTTCTCGATGTTGAAAGTGATACTTTCAAAATTTGTAAGCCATCTGGGAGCATTCCCACGCAGTGGACTAAGCGTACTGTTTTGAGCTGTATAGGATCTTTTTTCGACCTCTTGGGATTAGCTGGTCCTATTGTCACAAGGGCTAAAGAATTTATGCAAAAATTGTGGAAAGAACATTTACAATGGGATTCCCCACTTTGTGGTGTTCTATTAATAGAGTGGAATAATTTTTTTGCTGATTTAATGAACATGGAACCAATAATAGTAAACAGAAATTTAAAAATATGTAATGCAGATTATGTGGACTTGGTTGGATACTGTGACGCCTCAGCTATTGCATATGGTTGTTGTGTGTATATAAGAGCTATACATGGAAAGGAAGTGCATGTGTCCTTAGTTTGTAGCAAGTCTAGAATTGCTCCAGTAAACACCAAGTTGACTATTCCTAGGCTTGAATTAAATGGCGCAGTTTTACTCGCCAAGCTCTTTAACAAAGTAGAGTCAATATTTAAGGATGTTAATTTTAGACATAAGTATCTGTTTACAGATTCTCAAATTAATAAAACCCTGGGTGGGGTATCTTCCCGGCGCTCTCGTGCCGGGGGCTGTGGGAACGCTCTTGCACTCGACCTCGGCCCCGGCAGCACTGGTCCCCTAGGACCCTACACTTTGCGTGAAGCTCAGGGTCTCCACGCCTCTTTCTTTAGGGGCGCGTTTTATTCACAAGCGTCACCTCAGGGGTTACTCTTATCGGGCAACGGAACCCCCGGTGTCTGTTGCCCAAGTCCCCTGTTATGGGGGTTGGAGGAGGGCGTGGAAGATCCTCCTCCGTCGCCCGGCTCTCCGGCGGCGCATTGGGAGATCAGTTGTGATCTCCCGTTCACGCTCCGCCGTTTCCTTCTGGAACATTACTTGTTCGCAGAAGGAAACTGCCGCCTCCCACGATCTCTGGCATCCGAGCATTGATTTAATCAATGCTGGCAGCGAGAGATCGCTTCCTACCACTGCGACGAGATCCCGTCGCTCGCTGGCCCATGCTGGGCACTCCTCTAGGGTGTGCTGCGCCGTATCCTCGTCGCAGCCGCAGTGGTGGCACTCGGTCGTCGGTTCTCTTCCGGCTATACGGCACAAATACTTTCCGAAGCATCCATGCCCAGAAAGTACCTGCACAAGCCGGAAAGTAAGCGACCCGTGCGCCCTGTCCAACCAGTCCTTAAGAACAGGCTGGACTGCCTCGACGGTCCAGCTTCCAGCCCTAGGCTGGGCTAACTGTTTGTTCCACTCTTCCAGCATGGACCGACGAGCGTGGATCTTCCACACTTCGACCTCCCTTGGTGCCGGACTTTGGCCACGGTAGCGGAGTTCCATGCGCCATGCGTACATGTTTGCTTGTACCTCCGCTTCCAAGTCCCAGGGAGGTGAACCGGCCAAAAGACATGCCGCCTCAGTGGATATCGTGCGATATCCCCGCACCACCCCGGTAGCCATCGCCCGCTGTGGTCGCCTTAAGAGGGCAACCGTCCGGTTGTCGAGAGCGTCCGCCCATATGGGCGCTCCGTACAGGGCCATAGACCGGACGACTCCGAGAGCGGCGGCTGCTAGCCTTCGGCCCCCCCAGATTAGGCAGTAGTCGTCTAAGCGCACCAGCCGCACCCATCAGCCTAGGGACCAACCGCGCGAAGTGCTCGCGGAAATTCCACCTTCCATCGAGGTGGAGTCCAAGATATTTTATCGTAGGCTCCACCTGCGATAGGCGCATCGTTTTTTGTGTAATGTAGGTATTTGTAATTGTTATATTTTGTAGGATTCTTTTATGTGTAAGTAGTGTATTAGAGAACTAGTTGTCTAGTTAAACCTAATATAGGTTTTAAGACAACTATTTAATTGTAATTCAATTGTTATATGTATCATTAAATAAATAAAAAAAAAAAAAAAAAAAAACCTCAATACGTACTTCTCTAATAGATATGTGGGCATCTCTTGGAGGCGCCCGTCGGGGGCCGTGGAAAACCAATGCTTCCGACTTGTTGAGCGCCACCTTGAGTCCCAACATCTCTATTCTCTCCACCACCTGCTTCACCGTAGCGGTGGCAAGACGAGCAGCCTCCTCATAGGTCTCACCCCGGGCAGTCCCAAGCGTGTCGTCTGCATAGCAGGTGACGCTGGCACCCGGATTGAGAGCCACTCTCAACACCCAGTCGTACCCGATATCCCACAGGATCGGCCCCAGAGCCGAGCCCTGTGGTACACCGCACGACATCTTCCACCGCAAAAGTTGGCCCTCCCGCCCCGTGGCCGAGACAAATCTCTCGGAGAGGTAGGCGCCAACAATTCGGCTGAGGTAGGGGGGAACTTCGTGGTACTTTAGTGCCTCCCCTATACAGGCCCACGGCAGTGTATTGAAGGCATTGGCGATGTCAAGAGACACCGCCACCATCACACCGCCTTGGCCCACCGCCTCATCCGAGAGGGCTTTGACACGTTTGATCGCATCAATCGTGGATCGCCCCGCTCGGAAACCAAATTGTTGATCCGACAAATTCGGACCAACCCTATCAAGGTGCCTTACGAGCCGAGCAGCTATGACGCGCTCGAATAGCTTGTCCGCCTCATTCAGCAAGACGATAGGGCGGTACGCGGAAGGAGACTCAGCAGGACGCCCGTCTTTTCTCAGCAGCACCAGCTTGCCCGTCTTCCACAGCTTAGGAAACTGACCCCTCTCCAAGCAGGCGTCCAACAACCTACGAAATCGGTCCCCAATTTCGCCCAGTGCCAGGACCCAGGCCCGACCAGGAATTCCATCCGGCCCTGGGGCCTTATTCTTGAAGAAAGAAGAAATGTTGCCTATTTCAAGCATATCATCTATTGTAACACTACAGCGAGTATTTGCATATGTATTGAGATTTATAAACAATTGCAGAGTCAGCAAAGATAAATGTAGTAGTAAGAATTTAACTGTAATTGAAATTAAAGATGCAATGTCATGTTTAATTAAATATGTCCAGCAAGTGCATTTTGCTGAAGAAATAAAATGTATGAAAAAAGGAGTGCCCATAAAGACCAATCTCAAATCAATCAGTCTATTTCTGGACAGGTTTGGGGTCATGAGAGTGGCAGGAAGGATAGAAAATGCCAATGTGCCATATAACCAAAAATACCCAATCATTTTGCCCGGTAAATGTCATTTTACCACTCTCATAATTCGCAATGAGCATTTGTCTTTATTGCACTCTGGATTAAAATTAACCCATGCCGGACTAATCCAAAAATTTTATATTGTAAGTGCGGTAAGGGAAATAAAGAAAGTAATACACAGGTGTACCACCTGCTTCAAATTTAGAGCGGAAAAGGCTTCCCAGTTAATGGGAGCTCTACCCTACTCTCGTATAATTCAAGATAGACCATTTAATAAAATCGGGATTGATTATTGTGGAGCCTTTAAAATCAAGCAGTCTACTATACGCAGATCAATTATAACGAAGGGATATGTACTCGTCATAGCTTGCTTTGTTACCAAACTGTTGCATTTGGAACTGGTTTCTGATTTAACTACAGAATGCTTCCTCGCAGCTTTTAAGAGGTTTTGTTCTAGACGAGGACTCCCAGCCATTGTACATTGTGATAATTCCTCAACTTTTAAAGGCGCCAATAATCAATTGCGACAGCTATATTTGTTAAACAAGTCTGAAGCCCACTAAAACATTATTCAGAGTTTTTGTACTAATAAGGGTATCGAGTTCAGCTTCTCCCCTTGCTACAGCCCGACTCACGGAGGCTTATGGGAGAGTGCTGTAAAAAGCTTCAAACACCATTTTAAAAGGGTTGTGGGAGACCTGTCCCTCACCTACGAACAATTCAGTACAGTCATGGTGCAAATTGAAGGAATTCTGAACTCGAGACCCTTAACACCGTTATCAAATGATGTAACTGATTTTACGTATTTAACGCCAGGCCATTTTGTATGTGGCGGCCCCATAAACCAACCTCCTGAGCCAGATCTCACCTCCACAAGCATTAATCCCTTAAAGTTTTGGAGAAAATGTACGAAAATAAAACAAGATTTCTGGAAAGCATGGCAAAGGACTTACCTTTCACAACTTCTAAAGCGTCCCAAATGGAACCAAGGCTCTAAAAATATAATAATTGGGGACCTAGTGTTACTCATAGATGAAAAAACAGCCCCATTGCATTGGCCCATGGCTCGAGTTGTGCAGGTATTTCCTGGTGCTGATGGTAGAGTGAGGGTCGTGGAGGTGAGAATTGCCTCAGGGGGCACTCATCGGAGGGCTATTAACAAGGTAGCAGTGCTGCCTATTTATGATGATAGTTCATAAGCACAGAGTTTATTATTCATGCAACTGTTTTCATTTACAAAATGCTCAATAATCAAATGATTACAGATTAGATGATAATATGTAAAAATAATTGGCTTTTATAATAATGTGTTTGAACCTTTAACAAGTTGCATTAAGTTTGTTTAAATAAAAAATATTTATAATAGTTGTTATATCACTTAATGATAATTAATTAATTAGTTGCCTTGTCAAAATTTGTATCAAATGTAGTTTCCAGAGTCAAAGGTTATAAGTTTGTTGCCTTTTTAATGTATGTTAAAAAATCGAAATTTAGGAGATATTTTAATGTTTCTTATTGAATATTATTACTGTATAATCATCATCGGCTGGCACTATAAATAGAATCATTTGGCCCCGCCAATTTATGTTAGAAAACATAAAAGAATGCAATGGCAACATTCTACTTTAGAAGAATTTTTGAACCTAGACACGGCAACACAGACATTTGACACTTCTCTTCATTTTTTTCCTTTGCAATCGAAATACTGAATAAATGTTTAAAACGAATTAAAAATTGTTTTTATGGACTTTTGTCCAAGTTGCAATATGTACAAGGAAGGTTTTTGGGATACTTTTTTCTAAATAAATAAATCTTTTTGTCATGAAATTCTGGAAAATAATAAAATAACGCGCCGCTTACCAAATGCGTCAGACAACATCACAGAATAGTACGTAGTTGGTACTAAAATAATAACTGACAACTAAAAAATTAAAACTCCGCTCAAAACCAGCCAGTATTTTTTTTATGTTGGACTCTGATCTCTTTGGTAACGGATTATCCTACTATCCCATCCTACTTCCTACTAATATTATTAACGCGAAAGTTTGCATGTATGGATGGATGGATGTTTGTTACTCTTTCACGTCAGAACGGCTGAACAGATCTGGATGAAATTTGGCACAGAGATAGATTATAGTCTAGAATAGCACATAGGATTCTTTTTAACCGCGGGTGAAACCGCGGGGCGTAGCTAGTTATTCATAATTTGATAATCAGTTACAGTATATCATGAGGAGGAGTTATGGATACTATTTTCTGAATAAACGCGAACGAATTTGCGGGGAACAGCTCTGATCAATAAACAGATTAAAAAAATACATTTTCACCAACCAAAATCCAATTAAAAGCCAAACGAAAACCAGATCGAATCAATGAAATCCTTAAAAATAATAAAGGCCATCGAATCCCAGAAGGTCTTCAGTCAAATCTCTCAAATCAACAACCTCCGAGACATAAATTGGAATATAGGGAAGACATCAAATCGTGTAGCTATGAACATTTCCATCTCAATAATAGCGGGTTTCAAATCATTTGGTTGAAGTGCAAGAAGGAAACAACAGCGATTTTGTTTTTTCTTTGAATTTGACGTCGCGCGTCCTGGTAAAAGCACATGAAACGAAAGCAAATTAAATGACACTGGCAAAAGCAAATGTAATTAATAATTAGTTTCCACAGATGGTAGGATAATGATGATGAGGTGATGATGACGATGATGAATACTTCCCCTTTCCCCATTCTAGTAAAGTATGGAAACTTTACTGAAACTTTGAGTAAAGTTTTGTAGAGAACACGAAAAGTCACGTTTCGCAACGTTTGCATTATTTGCCTACACTCATGCACGTAAACGAACCGATAAAGATTAATAATCTACTATTATTACACCTTACATTCGAAGAATCACAAGTTTTAGAAAATAATACAAAATTACGTCGCCACATTTTCGGTTCCCGCCAAAAAACTTCTCTTTGTATTTATTCAGACAGCCCATGGTATAATAATAATTAGAATTAGTGTAACTCATATTTTTTAAATATGTAATTACACGTAATAGGTTTACGGGTGGAATTTCATATTAGGTAATATAAATATTGTTATTGAATAATAGTGAAATAATAGATACATAAGATTTGCGAGGCACGACGCGACGCGGTCTCCCTCCCGTCTCAGTGATTAGTGATCTGTGCGCGCGCCGCGGGAAAATGCGGCGTTGCCGGCGCTTGAGTACGGCAACGCCGCATTTTCCCGCACCGCTTCGCGGCGTTGCCGGCGCTGCAGTGCGAATGAGAATGAGAGAGAACAACAAAGAACATAACAATCCTTTAGATCATTTTTCCGTGAGTTGTATACACGTCGCGATTTGTGTTGAAGCTTTGTGGATAAGCAGAGTGACAACAAGCAATCGAGACCGGTTATCTAATTAACTCATTCTTTCTCTTTCGTTGACAGTCCTAAGCCTGTTAAAGTATGTCATATATTTGATATCAAATACATATGCGATTCTTCATACAAAGTACGAACACCCGATATCATGGTAACGGTTGAAAATTCCATATCCTAGGAATATAAGCTCTGACTATTTTGTGACTATTATCCAGTGATAGGTATGACACCCTATGATTGTTAAAGGGAAATATTCCATAATACAAATACGAAAACTTCAACATAACTTAATATAACTAATAATAATATACTCCGCCAGGTATAGCACTCCGGTCACGTGGGCAGCACGTAGTGACGTCAATCGATGCAAGACCGAATTATGTCATGTACAACTAGTTCGAAAGAGACGGATAAAGATGACGAGTGACGTCTTTTGGTGTTTGCTCCCTGAATACCTAGACCTTGTTTTTTTGGATCATCATTTACGCCCGTTGTTCGTCAAGTTTTGTTGTGTTTGTGTGTTGTTGTTTTATTGGTATGTTGTGAATTTGTTGGGTGTTTTGCTATTTTTCTTGTGAAAATTAAAAAAAATTCATCAAAAAATTTATAGTTATGAACATTTCCATACGAGACAACGATGTTTTTGTACTAAATTACAATTTAGTGCTTATAAATAACCAAAAAGTAATACGAATCAAAATTTTCAGATGAAACAATTCTTAGCACGGCAGATATGTACATTTTGTAAATCTTTGTACGTTATAGATCGAGTGGCTAATCCAAGTGTTTTAAGGCGAGCCTGGCCAGAAAACGTCTAGCAAGAATCAACTTTCCTCTAAGATAAACCATGGTTTTTACTGTGTAAAAAAAAATATGTTATTCTTAAGCATGTTTTTAAGTGGAATCATAAATCTGATACATGTAATGAATAACTTCACTCGATAGAAAAAAAATCCAAAGTCACCTCTATTTGGTATTTTAAATACGATTTGCGACTTAATTTTTACAAATCATATTGTTTTTTTATTTTTTTTACGAATTACAATGCAATAAAAAAATGGAATCATAAATAAAAATGTTAAAAAGTTAACATGGTAATTTTATATGATTTTTTTATCACGAATTCATGGTAAAAAGGCACGTTTGCGTGACCGCCAGTCCGCCCGCAGACCCCGTCGACGCCGGACGTGTGCCAAATTTTTGTGATCCCCGCAGTGCCGCACACACCAACACCAACCAAGCATTTAGTTTTGCCATAATGGGTAACAAACATAATAAACGAAAAAAATGCTCAAGTCTGACTTTTAGAAAATCGTACGAGTCAAGGAGCAAACGTCGGTAAGTAGATAAACTTCTACTAGATTAAATTGGTAATCATTGTTTTTATTTACTAGAATCGACATTTCTTGCATTGCTTTTTGTAGTCAGGTGATGTATCAACAAATCTATTAGTACCTACTTATATTCGTTTTAGTGTTTTCAAATATCATACTCATCATCATAGATACTTTTTTGTCTCGTTACGTGTATTCACGATGTAAATACCTACCCGGCCTAGTGGTATACCTACTAGTGATATTTATGTAGTTATACCTACCTACAGTTACAGTTTTTTTTTGCAGAAGACTACTACGTAACAAACTCCAATGACTTTGGAATTGACGAAACGTAAGTACCTACCTACCTTTTGTACCACGCAGGGAGGCCGGTGTTCTGCGAAGTTTTGACTATGTCGGTCACCATTTATTATTTCACCCAGACAACTTGTGAGATACGGATACGGAGCGACGTTCATACTTTAATTTTTCCTGAGCATTCTAAACTACACAACGAGTAAATACCCGCCCTAGTGGCATACCAGTGATATTTATATTTATATAGTTATACCTACTTACACGAATACCTATCCTACAGTTTTGTTTTTTTTTTCAGAAGAGTACTACAACCAAATTTAATAAACTCCGATGACATTGGAATTGACGAAACGTAAGTACCTACCTACCTTTTGTAACATGCAGGGCTGCGGATCTTCGCTAAGTTTTGACTATAATTATACTCGTAGGTATGTAGGATGTTAGGTGAGATACGGGACGACGTTCATACTTTCATTTTTACTGAGCAATCTGAACTGCACAACGAGTAAATACCCGACCTAGTGGCATACCAGTGATATTTATATTTATATAGTTATACCTACTTACACGAATACCTATCTTACAGTTTTGTTTTTTTTTTTTCAGAAGAGTACTACAACTAAATGTAATAAACTCCGATGACATTGGAATTGACGAAACGTAAGTACCTACCTACCTTTTGTAACATGCAGGGCGGCGGATCTTCGCTAAGTTTTAACTATACAGGATGTTAGGTAAGATACGGGACGACGTTCATACTTTCATTTTTACTCAGCAATCTGAACTGCACAACGAGTAAATACCCGGCCTAGTGGTATATCTAGTAGTGATATTTACGTAGTTATACTTACCTACATGAATACTTATCTTCGTTTTTTTTTTTGCAGAAGAGTACTTCAAGAGAATGTAATAAACTCTGATGACATTGCAATTGACGAAACGTAAGTACCTACCTTCTTTTTGTAACATGCAAGGTGGCGGATCTTCGCTAAGTTTTGACTGTACTGTATGTATGTAAATTATATAGGGTGTTAGGTGAGATAGAGGACGTTGTTCATACTTTCATTTTTGACTGAACAATCTGTACTACACGAGTGTTTGGTAGCGTTTGAGTTATAGCCGTATGATTTGAACACATCTAGGCCTGATTAGTACTGCAACATGATTTTGGCCGTTTTGAAGAAAACTCGTAAAGTTGTATATTCGTTTTTAACGATTAGCGAAAATCGAGCATTTCGGTAAATCTTGTAAGTACGGCTTTTATAAACCTACGACTGGTATGGATGTGTTCGTCGTTGCCTTTGAAATTCGAAACTGCCGGTTGTAAGAAGCGATAGCGGGGACAGGCGAAGCTATGTATATACGTCACAAAGATGGCCGCCGACCGTTGTAGATTATTGCTTATATAATATCTCGAGTTCTATCCCATCAAATCAGTTGTTTAAGGTGTCATTTGAAAGCTCATTTATTTATAATGTAGTTGTTATATAATTATGTACATACATATCAACAAGCTTGAACGACAGCTTCCGTGCGCGAGTCCGACTCGAACTTGGTCGGTTTTTTAGAATTTTTATATTTTGAACTTTTGGACATCATACTTATAAATATTTATTTTTATTTTGTTTTAGGCACGTGGATGACATTGACCCTGTTTCACTCAGCGTGGTCATCATCCTGCGTCAGTCATGGTTTGGTGGGGGGTATCCTATCACGGCGTCACAAAGCTTAGTTTTTGTGAAAAGGGGGTTAAAACTTCTGCCAAAGTGTATCAAGAGACCGTCTTATATGGTGTTGTACAACCCCTTAGCAATACACTTTTTAAAAATCTACCGTGGAGTTTCCAACTAGACTCAGCACATGGTCACAAGGCGCGAACTACCCAAGCCTGGCTGGAAGCCAATGTTCCGGACTTTATAAGGGCTGAAGACTGGCCCTCCTCTAGCCCAGATCAAAACCCCCTGGACTACAAATTATGGTCAGGTTTAGAGGGCATAACCTGCTCTAAACGACACGCCGACATAGAGTCACTTAAGAAATCTTTGAAGCAAGCAGTGGCTAAATTTCCCTTGGAAACAGTCCGTAAATCCATAGATTCTTGGCCAGACCGACTAAAGGCCTCTATCAAGGCCAAATGTGGTAATTTTGAATAAAATAATAGTTATATTTTTGTTAAGACTTCAATACATGTGTAAATATAACTTTTATGAACATTACATTACTGTATAAAAAAATAAATGCATTTTCATTTGTAACAGAACTTATGACTAGACATGCATACATATCGTCACGCTTTTCCCCGAGGGGGCTGGCAGAGGTGTAATACAACACCCACATTTCGCCGGACGATATTCAGTCCCAAATGTGACAGGGGGCGAGCCTGTCGCCATACACCGGGCTCCAGTTATGTAGCAGATGACACACATATGATGCACATATGTTCACACAATGAACAAATTGGTGCGTGCCGTCGGCTGGGTTCGAACCCAGCAGAGCAAAATTGCCACTCCCAACTAGGCTGCCATCGATTCTACAACTATATCACAGAACAAATAATAATACTACGTACCTATAGCTCAATTGTATATATAAATGTAAATATTGTGAATGTATATTTTTGTATTGGATGTTTTGTTAGTACTAGCAGAATGTCCGCCACTTCGTACCCAGGGTATGTATACCTATATATCCGGTATAAGTTTACTCGATTCTTTCATAATTATTGTTCAAAATTATATCTGAATCGTGTAGTTTTTTAACTTTGTAACATTTAACAAACCATACAATATTATTAGTACGCACCTAATGGTAAATTAAGGTAATTAAAATGGTTATTACCATTGTTATACAATATACCCAAAAATAATGAAATTTACTATGTTGTATTATTTAATGAATACCGGTAGTTACACAATCATTCCAACACCCTGTATAAATATTTGTCCTAATAAGGATAACAAGTAGCCTATGTGTCAATCCAGGGCATAAGCTAACTCCGTTCCAAATATGATCCTCATCCGTCTAGCCGTTTAGGTGTGAATAAGTGAAATACGAGTAAGTACCTAACTTCCACACACAATCGCAATCTTTTGTATTTATGAGTGTGATAAAATGGAAATATGACACTACCGGTAAAATGAAACTAATGCCACGACTGCTCACACATCAAAAATACAACAACTCGTGGACATGAGATTGGTTGTACCTATATTGGCTTGAACGGCATTTTTTAGATTTTTTTTTGTTTGGCATCAAATAAAAAATGTTCATAAAATGGATGAGTACAATGACGGACGGATTATTTTATCGATTTCCTAAAAATGGGTGTTTAGGTACTCGATACCATAACGTGACTGACGGGTGAAAGACGTGCGCGCGGCGCATCGCACACAACTTTTGTGTCGCGTGAATGAATACGTCGCGCTCCCAAAAAGTGCGGCCTGAGGTAGAGTAAAATACCTAAAGTTCTGGGAAAGCCTCGCCTTAAGAGTTTTTAGACCAAATCGCTCCAGTTTATAAGTCACACCACTCATCTATTCTCTGTAGAAATATTGCGAGAGCTCATAGGAAAACATAAATTTATCATGTTGTAAAAACATTTGTAATGAAAGACATTTGCCTTATTTTCAAAGTCAAAGTCAAAGTCAAAATGTTTTTATTCAATTTAGGTATCAAATATACACTTATGAACGTCAAAGTTATTTAAATAGACTAGACCGCCTTGTTCGGATAAAGAGCCTCTACTCAGAAGAACAGGCATGAAACTTTTACTTTCTATTATAGAGTTGTTTAATAATATTCTTTTATCTATTGGTTATGTAGTTTATGTAACACATCGTATTATGACGAAATCTCTTACTAACCAACCTAAAAATATCTTAAGTTCTAATTTTTTTAATATTCGGGAAACTTGAACGCATGGTCGTTACACAAACTAGTTATAGCTAGTACTATGGATAGAAACTGACATACATGCATAATTTATATTTTTTAAATAGGTACATACTTAAATAGATAGGTAGCACCCAGAAATATAACAAACACAAATGTTCATCACATGAATGTTTGCTAAGTGGAAATCAAACCCACGCCCTTTAGCTCCAGAAGGCAGTTTCACTACCGACAGCCACCGAGGCAGTCAAAGCAATGGGGAATGTCCAAAATATCTTGGCCTTCATTTATATTTTAGATAAATAATGAAAATATAGGGAAATTGAAGGGGGCCGCGACGCTCTGATATTTTCATACAAACGCGCTACTCAAATTTCTTGAAAACCATTTGTCAGATTATGATGAAATTTAGCATTTACAATTAAATTAACAATATCTCCGCCCCTATGTTCTTGGTTTTTTTTAAACGTTCTAAAGCTAAAATAGAGGTATGGAAAATATTCGCATTTTTAAGGGGTCACTTTTGACTGATTTATTTAATAGATAGACAAAGCAAATCATAAATTCCATTACATAGAGAGGTTGTTTAAATCATTAGCTGTGAAATGAATCCATAATACAAGGGAAATTCTTAGTTACTTAAGAATGATTACAGAAGTGCAAAAGTCATTAAAAAAAAAAAATTGCACTTTGTCACTCTGTAGGTAAGTTTAGAGGCTCGTCAGTATCATCACTCGCTCTCTTCACTCGTCTTCTTCTTCTATACGAAATGGCTATAGAATACCTTAAGGCAATGCGAAGTTAGTCTAGGTCGCCTAGGTCGAAGTTAGTTAGGTCGCCGGACTCTTAAGAAACTAATTTGACGATTGTTGTTATTTTCATCGTAATTAATTTTTTAATGCGTTATTGAAAAATTAGAATTTTTTGCGGTGTCGTCATCAATGGCTTAATAAGCTGAGACAGTTGCCTTTTACCGTTTTGTAAGAGTTTAATGTTACGGCTTTTTCAAAATTTACTTGTAAAAAAACTGCACAGTTTTTAAAAAGAACCTCAAAATGTAGTCCTGGCCACACTTTTATAATTCACTATGTACACGCAATTATACTATAAACCAATGCCCATAATGTCGAGGTAAGACGACCAAGCGAGTAGCGTAGTTTTTGCGTCAATGTGTGCGTGTTGTATATATTTACGACTGGTTTTTGGCTTCACCTAAATCATACGCCGTGCGCCATCTTATTCTCTAGGTTGATCTGAGGTACTAGGCCCATAACCCGCTACTTCTTGATGTGAAATCGGCCGTAGCACGAATTCATCTTCAATTTTATTGAAAAACGAGTTTAAATCTTTCTCAGTAGTTAGGTACTACCACTTGTTGAGTTTGCTGATTTTCTGGGCAACCGGATATACCGGTCGGATATCCTTGCGAGCCGCGGATTACCCGCGTCCAGTGATAACCGGGTCAAAGTTGCCCGGACAGATTTGTGCCGGTTTTATGGGAGTTGGGAATCGTAGTGGCGACAATTCAACTTTAAGCCCTATGTTTTAGTGCATTTAGTTGAATTGGGTCTTGTTTTATCCGTTTTTTGAACTTCCTACTATTTGAGATATTCTGTGGTCTTTGTCGCTCTCGGTTTGAAAAGTTATACGAGTTAAAGTGACCAGTGAAAATACATTAATTCAATAATAATGTTGCCATGAAAAACATTTACAATTGCACGAAAACTGATATTAATTCCCAAACTCTACGTTAGCCATTTCCGTTCCAATATACAACCTTAGTAGATTTAATATTCTAAAATTGCACATATTTGTAAGAGTTTAATGTTACGGCTTTTTCAAAATTGACTTGTAAAAATACTGCACAGACTTTAAAAAGAACCTCAAAATGTAGCCATACATATGTGTTTACATATTTATGTACACGAAATTATACCATAAACCAATGCACATAATGTCGAGGCAAGAATGACCAAGGGAGTAGCGTAGTTTTTGCGTCAATGGGTGCGTATTGTGTACATAAATATACGACAGTAGCGTAGTTTTTGGATGGTTTTTGGCTTCAGTTTGATCATACGCCGTGCGCCATCTTATTCTCTAGGTTGATCTGAGTTACCAATCAATTTAATTTAGGAAATGTTATTTCTTCTTGTATCTGTATCAAATACCTGTAGTACCTTACCTATATATAGTACATGACCTACAATTTTTGATTAATAAGATTAATCGACATGTAATAGTATCTGTATCCATATGTCTGGCGATATATTGATTACAATTGATCCGATCAATACGAAATTTTGCAGACAAGTAAACCATTTCAGTAAAAAAAAAACAATTCAAATATCAATACAAATCTTCGAAGAGTTGCGGACATAATTATAGGGATCGCGAGACGAACTTCTGTATAGGGTCAATTGGTACAAATGCGCCTATGAAGCAATTGCGTCTTTCGATAATTACTGACAAACCCTTCACAAATTAGTACAGATACGAGTAGGTAGTAGTTACAATAATCTGTACTAGATGGCGTTAGTTACCTAATTTGTGAAGGGTTTGTCAGTAATTCTCGAAAGACGCAATTGCCCCACAGATGCATTTATACCAATTGTATAAGTTATAGTAAATAATAAAACTATTGTATAAATAATTTATAGTTCGTAAGATTTAATCACAAATTTTTATTGGTCGGAAAATGTAGATTCATATTATATCGTCACGCCTTTCCCCCAAGGGGGCTGGCAGAGGTGTAATACCCACACTTCGCCGAACGATATTCAGTTCCAAATGTGACAGGGGGCGAGCTTGTCGCAATATATCGGGCTTCAGTCATGAAGCAGATGACATACAATACACACATATGTTCTAACAATGGAAAAATTGGAGCGTGCCTTCGGCTGGGCTTGAACCTGCTCCCTCTGGCTTGAGAGGCGGACCTTCTCCCAACTAGGCTGCCATCGCTAATAGTAGTTCAGATGAAGACTAGGTATATTTTGGTAAAAGTTTGTCAGTAATTATCGAAAGACGCAATTGCCCCTCAGACGCATTTATACCACTAGTTCGTGAGGTTTGAGCACTATTTTTATTGGTCGAAAAATGTAGATTTTATGTTTATTGGATATTGGTCGACGCGACGTTACCTTTGTATCGACTATCGACTATCGATATAGTGACGCCAACCCTCGCATAAACCATCATATCCCTACTCCTTGCACCGTAACTCGTCTTTTTGCGTCCTTTTTCACGTCATGAGGATGGTTTACCGCGCGGGGTAGAAAGAGGGTATTTCTCTACAGGATATAGGTCCGTACTATCTTTCTAAGAGTAATGTGTTATGGGTTTCTGTGAAATAGTGTCTTTAAATAAGGGTGTGGATGTATTGTAGTCGATATGCCCCTACTGACTGCCTCGGTGGCTTAGTTGGTAGTGAACCTGCCTTCTGCGCTTGGGGGTATCGGTTTAATTCCAATTTAGGGCAAACATTCATTCAAATTATAACTAAATGCATTGATTTGTACTAATAAATGTGTACATTTACAAACTTTTTCCATTTCATAGATACTACTATGTACTAGATCTCATCATCCGAACACAAACTTTCGTCCACTCCAGTGCAATGACATCCTTGCACCTTGCATTAGTGTTGTCTCGACACGCGTGCAGTGTGGTTGTGTACGAAGCGGCTCTAATTTACTGGAATCAAAGTGTGAACCTAGAAGAACGTAAATTAGCAATTCAGTAGTCAACGCTGCAGCAAACATGTGGTCAGTCCACGGTAGGCAGGCCCTCATTTCATTAAAATTTGCGTAACGTTTTTTCTTTGGATCAGCTCCTCCAGTACGTATAAAATACATTAATAATCTAGTTAGATTAGTTTAGATTCAGGTGACCGTGGTGTCAGAGTTTTTAGGCCGCCTGAAGCCTCTAGTACACAATCACGAACCAACAAATTTAACGTATTATATGTATATGTATATCATATAACGTATCCGAGACACGGTAGCGCTGAGATATAGAATCAAATGCCATCCGCGGTCACCCATCCAAAAATTTAATTATTTATCACTGTCACAATAATTATATTAATCTTGTCCAAATAACTTATTACAACCGCAAACACTATTTCACTTTTTATCTTTAGGGGAATAAGTTTTTCTTCAAAATATCTTGCGAACTCAAAAAGAAACGATCAAAGGATTTGTAATTCTATTCTCTGAGAAATAAGGTTGGTTTTCCTTTGCAGAGTTTGGAGTAAGTGTCATAGTTTTCTCCTAGGCTAGGGGCACGTAGGGTAAAATTGATTTATAGGTATTGCTGTATATCATAGTGTCGAGTACGAAATTATGTTACTCGGATTGTAGGGCGTGTGAAAAGATGATTTTGTAAAGGATATTGAATTATTTTGTTAGTGTCAATTTGCGTTCGACAGAGCGTAGTAGTGTTGTGTGTAGGCAAATAGGTTTTATGACGTCACTTAACAGTGTTAAAGGTAATTTTTTTCTTCTTAGGTTTTGTGTTTTATCGATGATAGCCTAGTCGGAGAAGACTCGCCTCTCAAGCCAGAGGGAGAGGGTTCGGACCCAGCCGAAGGCACGCACCAATTTGTTCATTGTGTGAACATATGTGCGTATTGACAGATGACATACATCTGCTACGTAACTGGAGCCTGGTGTATGGCGATAGGCTCTCCCCTGTCACATTTGGGACGAAATATCGTGCGGCGAAGTGTGGGTGTTGTAACCTCCGTCAGCCCCTTCGGGAGAAAAGCGTGGCGATATGTTATGTGTTCTATCCTCAGATCAACCTAGAGAGTAAGATGGCGCACGGCGTATAATTTAGGTGAAGCCAAAATCCATCCAAAAACTACGCTACTGTCGTATATGTACACAACACGCACACATTGACGCAAAAAAACTACGCTACTCGCTTGGTCATTCTTACTTCGACATTATGTAACTACATTGGTTTATAGTACCTCTATAATTTCGTGTACATAAATATACATAGTGCATTATAAAAGTGTGGCCAGGACTACATTTTGAGGTTCTTTTTAAAAACTTTGCAGTTTTTTTACAAGTCAAATTTGAAAAAGCCGTAACATTAAACTCTTACAAATTTGTGCAGTTTTAAATGGCTAACGTAGAGTTTGGGAATTAATATTAGTTTTCGTGCAATTGTAAATGTTTTTCATGGCAACATTAGCACGCGCACACGTTTAAAAAGAAGTGGCTTCAGCGAGATATAACGCAGTGTTCCATCTTTTCCTCTAGGTTGATCTGAGGTTCTATCGTATATTTGAAATTGAAAGATTAATAAATAAAATATGAATATATTTAAATGGAAAGAGGGTACGGAGCCTTTGCCCAACATTGGGACAGCACAGTGACGTTATCGTCATCCGTCTCTTTCGAACTTGTTGTAAATGACTTATTTCGGTCTTGCTTAAGCATCGATTGACGTGTTTCTGGATGCTATTGCTGGCGGATTATAATTATTATCATAGTCGTACTATGGGAATGCGTTTGTAACATCCGCCACTAGTCGGACAGGAGGCGTGAGATGGTATGCGCCCCCTAGTGTTCGTCTCGTTGCTAGCAGTACTATGTCCAACCAAGTTGGAATTGGACTGCCCAACCTGAGACTTTGACTGACAGGGCTCACCGAGGGAAAATTCAAATCACATGTAAAAACTACATTAAGGAAAAGAGGGTATCATAAGGTTAAGATTTATTTAAAAGATAAAGATGTCTGGAGCCTTCTACTTCCGCCAAGTAGCCACTAGTATTATATTTATAGATACTACCTAGTTGTAAGCCAAAATTTGTGAGACTGTAATTTATTTATTATTTGAAAAAATAATGCCCCTCAGTTACTTGCCTGTTCTTCTGAGCAGAGGCTCTTTATCCGAACAAGGCAGTCGAGTCTATTTAAATAACTTTGGCGTTCATAAGTGTATCTTTGATACCTAAATTGAATAAAAACATTTTGACTTTGACTCTGACTTTTGTCCCTTCGACGGTTCTTACCACCCCCTGGAAGATAAGGAGCAATACATAAGGTTTAATAGATTCGAGTGAAATTTAAATTGGGGATAAGTAACTTTTACCATTGATGAAAAAATTGAACAAACCAAAAATGGAATAATACTTTGATTTTTGGGTTTTGGCCTAAAGAGAAGGGGAAAGGTAGGTGGATAGGACGTATAACCCGGGTTTAACTTAGTTGTGTTTTTTTTTAATTTGAAAATTACATTCCACGAACTCCGAGGTGACTTTTGTTAACTGTTATCTTCATTATTATTATTTACGGGAATTCAGGTAGAGGGGGTTAGTTGTTAAGTCTTAATCTAAAGTTAGGTTAATGGTTATCACTTATTGCTCACTTGTGAGTACACCACGAGTAGACCAGCGACCCGCAAGCAGCACCCGATCACGAGTATGACGCATGTGCCAGCCATCGCTCTCCTTAACCATATTTGAGGGAAGAGAACGACCCGACACACGACGCCGCCGCAAGAAGGTGCCTTCGATAGTGAGCGTTGTATGTTTGCATACAATTGACCACTGATACTGAGCTATGTGTGTAACTATAGATATACTAGAGGTACAATATTATTAATATGTGGTACACAATATGTCTAGAACTTTCCCCCATTTTCCGAGGCGAAATTTCATCGAAAACCAATCAACCAAAAACTACCCACATTTCCTCGAATAAAAGAATAAAATCATTGAGGTAAGTATCTGGAGATGGTGATCCGAACATTTAATGTCATCTCTTTTGACGCGTGTGGATTATGCAAATATTCTTAAGTCGGATGGTTCGACTGAGAATATTAATAGCTTTGATGACATTCGGCAATATTTTCAAGAAGTGACTACAAACGGCAAATACACACGAGCACGTCTAGCTTTGCATTGCGGGTTTCAGCTCGCATCGTCACGCCTTTTCCCCAAGGGGGCTGGCTGAGGTGTTATGCAACACCCACACTTCCCCGGATGATATTCAGTCCCAAATGTGACAGGGGGCGAGCCTGTCGCTATACACCGAGCTCCAATCATGTAGCAGATGACATACAAAACGCACATATTATGTTCACATAATGAACGAATTGGTGCGTGCCGTCAGCTGGGTTAGATCCCGCTCCCTCTGGCTTGAGAGGCGGGTCTTCTCCAACTAGGCTATCATCGCTTCAGCTCGCGTCTTGCGTAAATATAAAATGTGTTCAAAATAAGTCAGTTTTAATAGTGAAATGGATGCTTCCGATTGACATTTCTAGTAACTAAGTTGCATTGTGAAGTGTCATTTTGTAAAGCATGTGTATTACATGTCATGTGGCTTTCGGCAGCGACGCAATTTGTAAAGTTCGTGCACAAAGCGGGTCATCCGCGACTGTGTTTCTGTTTATTACAGTACACAATGTTCCCAGCACCCTGTACTCTTTGCAATTTAAAATGTCCACTCGCCCAGTCCTTACAAACCAATATAGAAGTCAATGAATAAAAAGGACACTTTCATTACGCCACTAGTTAATCGCGGTACAGAGTTCCGTAAAAGAATTCCTTTAAGGAAACGTCTTGCGAGGGGAGATAGGGGGTTTTAGGGGAGACTGGGGGAGATAAAGGAAATTTATAGGCGAGATTAAGCCAAGAGGCGATTGTTTGGTGCCGTGTCAATCTGTGCAGGGGCGGAAATATGCCTGGAAATGCTTTATTACTCACTTACTTCTTTATAGCAATGTTGTAACTTTTTTACTGGACTGTCTCATCTAGTATTTTATAATCTAAGGATATTGGTTGATATTGGTATCGATTTTGTGTCATTTTTTAACCCCCACGCAAATACGACGGGGTGTTATAAGTTTGACGTGTGTGTGTGTGTGTGTGCGTGTGTATGTCTGTCTGTGGCATCGTAGCTCCCGAATGGATGAACCGCTTTTGATTAACTTTTTTTAAAAGGTGAATTAGTCGGGAGTGTTCTTAGCTATGTTTAATGAAAATGTTTGTCGGGTTTTTTTTTATTTTTAAATAAACTAAAGTTAGCTCTGAGATGTCTTTTGTTTTTAAAAGACTCTTTTCAGTTCATTATGTGAGAAAAGATTGGCAACAATTTTTGATGGAACTATCAAAATGGGTTTATTTTAGACTGTCATATTATGATCATTTAAAGCGATGATAGTCTAGTTGGAGAAGGCCTGCCTCTCAAGCCAGAGGGAGCTGGTTCAAACCCAGGCGACGGCACGCGCCAATTTGTTCATTGCTTGAACATACGAGTATGTGCGTATTGTATGTCATCTGCTACATGTCTGGAGCCCGGTGTATGGCGACAGGCTCGCCCCCTGTCACATTTAGGACTGAAAATCGTCCTGCGAAGTGTGGGTGTTGTATTACACCTCTGCCAACCCCCTCGGGGGAAAGGCGTGACGATATGTTATCATATTTTGAATCAAATTATATGCACAAGCCAATTAGTTGCCAACATTCAACAGCTAATTGGCTTAGTGAAGCAAAGCTCTCAGAGTGTTCCTACTGAAGCCAGCACTTGTAGTGTATGTAGTAGGTATGTATATGCTTATGTTTGTTTAACACATACATCCGACGATAACACTGGCCTACACTCATTTTGGTGCCTAAGATTTTAGACCTGATTTTGGGTATATTTTGTGAGCAGATACGAGAAAACTAGTCACATTTTTCATAGCAGCTCTTCTTGTTCATGAGGAAGAAAGTATACAGAATACAAGCGAATTACCTTGTCATTAATCGGTTTCCGTTGATTTTTCATTATATACTCACCGCATATGTAACAAAACATACCAGGATCGTTAATGCAACTTCTTGAATTACTTGCCATCATAAATTTATACGATTAATGTAATAAAAGTAGTTATAACATGGACTGATTTTGAATAAAACCGTAAAAAATTTAAAATAAGAATTGTAGGTAAACCAGAGCTGTCAGCTGACATCTAGTAGCAGCAATGTAGTTCATACTACCTAGTTTACCGACTACAGATACGAACAGAGCTGCACCAAAACAAAAAAATAATTGTAGGCCAGTGTAATTGAAGCAGGTATGTATCGCTGATTTTCATCATTGATTCGCAGGAAGAAGTCGGCTCCGGGAATCAGATCACTTGTCTAGAGTCCGACGATTTTTTATCTTTTTTTATGTAAACAAATAATGACATGAGCTGGACGTTCACCTGATGGTAAGCGACTACCAGCCCATAACAGTTGCAGTGCTACCCATTGCTTTGATTTACAAAGTCATTAGTTGCTCTGTACTGCGCTCAACACTGTGAGACGTCAGTTCTTGAGTGTCATGTGCTCAGTAATTTCACTAGCTACACTGCCCTTCAAACCGGAACAGAGTAATGCTTACGCATAGCTATTTGGCGGCAGAATATCTGGCACTACGGTGGTACCCACCAAGTCATAAAACCACCTGGCATAAAAGGCCTACCTGGTAAAATTATCCTGGTACCTGGTAAATATAAATGATTACCTTGTAAATCCTAATCCTAACTAAAATTATAAATGCGAAAGTGAGTTTGTCGTCCTAACTATTAACGTTTATTTATTATTTGAAAAAATAATGCCCCTCAGTTTCTTGCCTGTTCTTCTGAGTAGAGGCTTTTTGTCCGAACAAGGCGGTCGAGTCAATTTAAATAACTTTGACGTTCATAAGTGTATCTTTGATACCTAAATTGAATAAAAACATTTTGACTTTGACTTTGACTTTGACTTTGACTTTAACTACTCAACCAATCATCATGAAATTTTGCGTACAAAGCTGTCTGGGATACAGAAAAGGACATAGGGTACTTTTTATCCCAAAAAAAATAACGGTTCCTGTGGGACCGCGGGTGAAACCACGGGGCGCAGCTAGTAACTAAATAAATATCCTGGACACTTGCACACACGGTCGTCAGACCACAAACTAAGCAAAGCTTGTACTATGGCTGTCAGAAACTGATATACATACAGTCATACATATTAATTTTTAAATACATACTTAAATAGATATTAACACCATTTTCGCCAAGTAGCCATTAGTATTTATAGATTTATTACCTAGTTGTAAGCCAATATTTGTGACAAATACCTGCATTGCATACGTGCATTGATAGAAGCAAATTTATCAAAAATACGTTCTATAAGTTTATTCAATAATGTCGCGAGCGAGCAAGACAGCTGCTGCGCTTTACCATCTAAGAATCTACCATTTACACCTTAAGATAGGTATCGTTTTATTCGTCTTGAAAACCCAAGTGACATAATTGTTTTTTTTTTTTTTTTGTTTTAAAAGCAGCGCAAGATAAAGCCGCACGCATCCAGCGACGCACCGCGTCTTCATAATCGAGACCTAAGACCATCCCCCGACATGTATCATTATTCCCATCCCGGGTAAGTACGCGCTCAGAATCACTGTACATTATGAATACCGGCTTCAGGTGGGATCGGGCTGTCATGGGACGGAAATGTTATCAGGGTGCGCTTCCGGTTGTCCGTGTTCTAAGGAGGATACTAATGAAAACGGCGGGCTATGCTTCTTTAGCCACTTGCAAACGCTCGGATTATCTTTTTACCCGACTGCGCAAGAAGGAGGGTTATGTTTTTCGAGTTTAAACATGTTTGTATGTAGGCATGTATGTATGAGGTTTCTTTGGCACGCCCTACAGCCTAAAAAGCTTGATGGCTTTCGATATGTGAGGTGTCATTTGAATCGTCTTGATAGTGGAAGTGACATAGGGTACAACATTTTGAAGTCGGGTGTTTTGTTTTCCTTCTAAAAGCTGGTTTTGATAGGATAAGCTGATAAATCGTCCTGCGCTACCAAGAGTTAAGCCAACCTTGATGTAACACCATATAAGAGTGACATCCTTAAATTTTGCACACACGTTTTCAAGGGTACAAAAAAGGAGTTCATTGTCCATGGCAAAAAGTTTATTTCAATATATTTTTCGTAACTGACCTTTGCCAAGGTTTGTGAAGAAATTAAAAGGTGCGAGGTCTCCGGTCTAGGCGAATTTACAGTAAATAATAGTACAGTAAGCAACGGTACTAAAAATCACAGTACAGTAAAATCAAAACAAACTCACTTTCGCAATTTTAAGTTTAGTTAGGATTAGGATAGTAACTGGTTAATGCGAATTTACAGTAAACAACAGTACAGTAAGCAATGGCACTAAAAATCACAGTACAGTAAAAACAGTACAGGTAGTAACATTACAATACATTGTAATAGTAACCGGTCGATGCGAATTTACTGTAAATATCAACAAAGTAATTAACATCACAATATTTTGTAACAAGACAGTAAGGAAATGTACAGTAAGTAACATTACACTATATTGTAACAGGACAGTAAGTAACTGTACAGTAAGTAACATTACAATTTATTGTAACAGTACAGTAAGCAACTGTACAGTAAGTAACAGCACAGTAAGGAACAGTGGTAAAGTTCAACCGCAGCGTAAGTATCTTAGTTAGAACTTGGACCAGCTGATCTGCATTCGAGCCTCGTAAGCGCTGACTAAGCAAAAATCCCAGCGTGGTTTGTGGCTTTGACACATGGCGTACATAGTTAGTAGAGTTATAGCTTTAGGATATGACTATCACATTAACATCCTACTTCCTACTGATGTTATAAACGCGAAAGTTTGTTTGTATGGATGGATACAATACAATACAATACAATATTACTTTATTGCACACCAAAAACTACATGAAAATCTTAAAAATATATATGGATATGGATACGGATATGGATATGGATATGGATATGGATATGGATATGGATATGGATATGGATATGGATATGGATATGGATATGGATATGGATATGGATATGGATATGGATATGGATATGGATATGGATAGATGGATGTTTGTTACTCTTTCACGACAGAACGGCTGAACAGGTCTGAATGAAATTTGGTTCAGAGATATATAGGATAGGATAGCACATAGGATAACCGCGGGGCATAGCTAGTTATAAATAAGAAAGTTTTTTAGTTTGTTCGGATTTATTTTTAGCCTCCAACGCAAAAACGACGGGGTGTTGTAAGTTTGATGTGTCTGTTTGTGTGTGTGTGTGTGTGTGTCTGAGGCTAGGTAGCTCCCGAACGGATGGACCGATTTTGATTTTGTCTGAAAGGTGAATAGGTCGGGAGTGTGCTTAGCTACTCGTATGTTTGATGAAAATTTTTATAGGGAACATACCTGCATACCTACATAAACCGAGCGAGCGCAGGGTCTATGCTTCAGCTTCGATAAAAATGCTTTTGTATGTCTGTATTCCGTCTGGATCTCTGTCTTCCTCTACAGGTCGCATTTCTTAACAGATTCTCTTGAAATTATGTGAGTAGGTCCAATAATTATGCTAATTTTTTTGTCGAGTCACTTTTTGGAAACTCTTCAAAATGACGAAGATGTGATTTTTTTTTCGGTTATGAGATGCGATCTGAAGTAGAGGACAGACGTCAGCCGCGAGGTCTCCAGCTCACAGAGCTACTAGTTAACATAGTCACGCCTTTTCTCGTAAAGGTAGGCAGAGACCAACTTCTCTCCACTTGCTACGATCCTGGTACATCTTTTGCTTCTTCTGCTTCCATGAGTCTTTTCATACATGCTCTTCGGTTATAGGCTTATGGGGGCCTCCCATGGTATCTTATTGCCAGTTTTGTGCGACCATGGACCTTATGGCACGGTGATACGATTCGCGGTTGCGCAGCGTCGATAACAAAATGTAACCGTCACGATATGTCCTGTTATGTCCCCATGCTTTTCTTCAAAACGTCTTGCATTTGATCCTGGTTAGTTCTCCTCAGTGGAGTGATTCTGATGGATAAAATGAAAAACAGCCTTATTAGAAAACGTTGTGGGGTGAAAGATGATGTAGTGTTAAGGATTGAGAGATATTGGGGGCTGAGCTACCCACGTCCGTAGGAGTGTACTCTATTCTGATTCCCTACACGTGGTCCCCGGGTAGTGCTAACCGGGTAGCAAACTCTGGTGGGAGGCTTCGGCCGTGGCTAGTTACCACTCACCGGACCAAGCCATGCCGTGAAATGACCTAGTCGTGTTTCGGGATGTAGTCCGGTGTAACCGTTCCGAAGACGGGTCTGAGCAGTAGCGCACTTGTAGCGCCTCACTCAACTGCCGTCTTTGTACTTCTTCACTCTACAAAACTTCAAGGCTTGAGTGAATAAGTACCTTATAGGTCGTCGTGCTCCATCTTAGACCACAACATCACTTAATATCAAGCGAGTTGGTGGTCAAACGCCGACCTATTCTACATAAAAAAAAAAGAAAGGAATGCTTAGATGGTTTGGATACATTGAGAGAATGGATGAAAGGTGATTGACGAAACAGATCCACAAGGCGAGTGTGAACGGCCAAGTTGGTAAGGGTCGACCTAGGACCAAGTCGAAGACGTTTTAAAGAAAGGCCAGGTCAGGAGTACCCGTAACCGAGGAGCGTGTATGAAAAGACTCATGGAAGTAGAAGAAGCGAAAGGTGTATACCAGGATCGTAGTAAGTGGAGAGAAGTGGTCTCTGCCTACCCCTATGGGAAACAGGCGTGACTATATGTATGTATGTATATGTAGTTCTCCTCAGTCGTTTGATACGGAACCCTAAAAACAAAAAGGTAGGTAAGCAGTTTAAAAAAAAAAAAAACTTACCTATGAATTTTTAGAAAAATATTTCTTTACATCTCTAATGTAAATATCAAATTGGGACAGAAAGAAAAATTTCGGGAATATTTTTGTACGACGAATGTCACCTTTTCAAGTTATACCCCAAAATCCTATACAAATTCTCGGTACCCTGTGCAGACTATCAAAGTAATAGACAGCTCGTGCTTGTTGTCCTCACGAAAGTAATACGCTAAAATTAGGTTAACCTCGTCAGCGAGATCGCCTTCTATAATCACATCATAAAAAATAATGACCTACCCAATTTATAAGCGAAATGATTCACTTTATCATCAGCAAGAATTTATAAGACTACAAATAAAATCTTTCTAGAAAATTTCGTTTCAATTGATCAAGTTACAAGATACCATTAAGGAAAAATTTACGAAAACAAACACATAAATAATGATGTGTGTACTAATATAATGCTTGAAATGAAAAATCTGTTAAGCAAGCAAGTTCGTATAGGCCGAGTGGCAAGCCCTGACGTCAGAGTGTCTAGGCCGCCCGATGGCCTCTGACATGGCTTGACGATTGTTGTCATAGAACAAACAACCCGGGCCTACAATTGAACGTGTCATCCGAGCCACGGTAGCCTCAGTTGTAAATGCCACCAGCGGTCACCCATCCTAGGACTGACTGTGTCGTCCGTTGCTTAGCATCGGTGATCGGCTACGAACACCGATTAAATATCAAATATCTGTTGATTTTAATGCCGTGCGATTTAAGTCTACAACACAGAAAAAATGCTTAAAAAAACGACGACTGGTTTTATTTCTTTGTTAAAATATTGTTTTCCACGTTCAATCTACTAGTTTTATTGTCTTTTGTACCCTGATCAAATAATCCAAGGCTTGCTGGGTATTGAATGCTTGATACGCGGAAAAACCGTCGCAAAGTAAATTGACTGAAAAATAACAATAGAGTAAGACCCTTTAAGGGATGCTTCTCAGACGGTGGGTTTAAGGGTGAAATGCACTGAGATCTTCTGACAGACCCTCGCGCGAAGATATCCTCCAAGTGTTTTTTCCGTTCACCGCCTCCAAGCTACTAAGGTAAATAGTCGACTGAGCAAGCGTTAAAGAGCGAAACGTCTCTGCTTCAACTTTGACAAAAATGCTTTCGTATGTCCGAAATTTGTCTGGATTTCTGTCCGCATCGTTGTCTTCCTCTACAAGTTCCGTTTCCTAACCGATTCTCCTGAAATTTTGTGAGTAGGTTTAAAAATTGTATAGATTTTTTTGCAGAGTCCGCTTTTTGATTTTTTATTTTTCAAAATGGCGGAGATATTATTTTTTTTTCTCAAAAAATCTGTATTTTCGAAATTTGTCCGGATTTCTGTCCGACTCTCTATCGTACTCTACAGGTCACATTTCTAAACCTAAATTCAAGTCAATTTCGAAAAAAATCCATAAACTGATTTGACAAAAAAAACTATGTAATTATCAAACCTGCTCACAAAATTTCACGAGAATCGGTTGAGGAATGCGACCATGGGGCCTATCATAACATCTTATAGCATGATGGTTACGTTTTGCTTTCGTTGCTGCGCGACCATGGACCTTATTGCGCAGCGATTCGGTTCACGATCGCTCAGCATCGAGAACAAAACGTAACTATCATGTCAATAAGTAGTCATGGTAGGCCCCTGTAAAGGAGGACAAACGTCGGCCTCGAGGTCTACAGCTTACAAAGCCCTTCTTCCCCTTTTTAAAACAGAACAAGTCGGAAAACGCATACGTACCATCCCTACTTAGTCGACATTCAACCAACTCGTACTAAACGGTTCGCCTCCCCCTTTCTGATACGAACCGCTAAGGAATTGAACACCTTGCCATCGTCTGTATTCTCGACTAACTACAACCTGGGTATCTTCAAGGCTAGAGTGAATAAGTACCTTCTAGGTCGTCGTGCTCCATCTTAGACCACAACGTCGGTAAACATCAGGCGAGTTGGTGGTCAAACGTCAACCTATTCTACATTTAAAAAAAAGAGCCACTAGTGTTAATATTAGCGGGAAGTTACAGGTTCGATTCTCAGCTGAGCTTGACCAGCAACTAAATCTGGCTATGGACCATTTTTTTTGTATACGACTAATGTTGTTGGCCACTGAGGCCCCTACAGATTACCGGACGTTAGTTAAATGCAGATGGCGTAGGGCCTAGCTAAGGAACACTTTTTTAAATCCAAATTATATTAAAAAGGCTAAAATTTGTGTGTGTTTGTTTGTCACTTCATCACGCTCAAACGCATAGACGGATTTTGATGAAATTTGGCATGGAAGTAGTTAGACATTGGATTAGAATATAGTCTTTTTTTTAAGCATTAGGTGCAGTTTGTCTTAAATATAACATAACAAAACATATCGTCACGCCTTACCCTCGAGGGGGCTGGCAGAGGTGTACAACACCCACACTTCGCCGGACGATATTCAGTCCCAAATGTGACGGGGGCGAGACTGTCGCCATACACCGGGCTCCAGTCATGTAGCAGATGACATACAATACGCGCATATGTATGTTCACACAATGAACAAATTGGTGTGTGCCGTCGTCGGCTGGGTCCGAACCCGCTCCCTCTAGCTTGAGAGGCGGGCCTTCTCCGACTAGGCTATCATCGCTTTTATCTTCTTGTCTTAAATATATAGACGTTAATGTCGCAATGTGACTATGATAGCTTCATTAGAATTATTTATTTATTTAAATAATAGTAATAACAATATTGTTCCTCAGTTTCTTGCCTATTCTTTTGAGTAGAGGCTCTTTTTCCGAACAAGGCGGTCGAGTCTATCTAAATAACTTTGACGTTCATAAGTGTATCTTTGATACCAAATTGAATAAAAACATTTTGACTTGGTCTTTGGAAAACTAACTTAACCGTGCACGTGCAGTCCCTCAAGGGGCTTAACAATCAAAAAAAAAAAAACAAAAAAAAATTTCCTAAAGCGTAGGCATACTTAATTAAAGGAAATAACGTAGCCAGAAGGTCAGCTAATTGGAGAACTTTCGGGTTCGATTTTCAAACTTTAGCCAAACTTTCAGAGGTCACAAACTTAAGTCTAAGCCAGGGGTCAAAACTCAACTAGTTAAGCCAAGTCTTAAGAACTTTTTAAGAAGAAGGTGATCAATCAGGTATTTATTTCCTTGTCTTAGTGGGTTTTGATCTTAAAGATGTTTTTCTCAGCCGTCGGGTATAAAAATTTATCTCTTATTGAAAAGGACATCTCAATTTGTCTTTTCTAGATGACGGTCCTTTTTACGGAATAGCTGAGTGTGCTTCCGGCTTTTTGTTAATTAAAGAAAAATAATGGTTTAGTTTCTTTGGATTACTGTGGACATGGACGTTGGTGACATGTCCGGATGTTGCTTGGTCCATGGAACTATGGTAGGTTGGTAGAATTTAGGTTGACTGCCTCGGTGGCTCAGTTGGTAGTGAACCAGCCTTCTGAACTTGGGGGCGTGGGTTCGATTCCCACCTAGTGCAAACATTTATGTGATGAATATTTTGTGTTTGTTCTATGTCTGGGTGTTGATAAGTATTTGAGTATGTATTTTAAAATATCTAAGTATGTAAATCAGTCTCTAGCAGCCTTAGTATATACAAGCTTTGCTTAGTTTGGGGTCAGGCGACCGTGTGTGGAAGTGTCTCGAATTTATAGTTGAAAAAATAAAATATTTAAAAGTGTAATACTATAGCTACAGCCCGCGGTTTCGCCTGCATTCCCACAGGAATCTTTTTTTCGGATTGAAAGTACCATTAAAATGTCCTGCTCTGTACCCCTGACTATCGAATTTATTGACCGAGCGAGCGAAGCATCTCTGCTTCAGCTGCTTGCGGAAGCGACAAAATTGCTTTTGGATGTCCGATGTCTGTCTGGATTTATGTCCGGATCTTGGTCTTCCTCCACAAGTCGCACTTAATTAAAGATTGTCGATTTTTTATTTGAAAAAAAAAAATGTTGTCTCCTCCATCCTACTTCCTACTAATCCTTACTTTAATATTATAAATGTGAAAGCGTGGATATTTGTTACGCTTTCACGAAAAAACTACTTGAGGAATCATCATGAAACTTTGTACACATATGCTGGGAGGTACTAGAAGTAACCTACGGTACTTTTTATTTAAAAAAAAAATTACAAAAAAAAAATGTCAACAAATATCAACATTTTGCCACTTTAGCGCCTTCTTAATTTTCAAATTAAAAGTACGCAGACGAAGTCGCGGGTACCAGCTAGTATTATATACGCGAAAGTTTGTAAGAATGGATGGATGGATGGATTGATGGATGGATGTTTGTTACACTTTCACGCCAGAACGGCTGAACAGATCTGGATGAAATTTGACACAGAGATAGATTATAGTCTAGAATAGCACATAGGATACTTTTTAAACGCAGATGAAACCTCGGGGCGCAGCTAGTTTTAAATAAATTCCAAAAACTGACTCGGCAAAAGTTTTTGTTTAATTATTTATCGAATCTGCTCACAAACTTCACGAGAATCGGTTGAGGAGTGTGACCTGTAGAGGAGGACAAACGTCGGCCGCGAGGTCTACAGCTATGTAGAGCCACTAGTATATCTGGAATAACACATTTATGCTACTTTTAAGTCGCAAGTAACACAGTAAAATAAAATAAAATATTACAGATTCTGAAGCTCGTCCAGATTTAAACATACTCATATGTACCGCGCGCGCGCACTCGCCCTGATGAAGACCGCCGAATGCGGTTGAAACTATAGTCGGAATAATCGACTGAATCGTACGTGAGTAATTCCCGTGTTATAAATCATAATGTGTGAAAACCACGTCAGTTTCCATAATAATACTCGTATGTACGTAGGTACTTTTTTTTTTTAAGAGAGGAGAAAGGAGAAGTAGAGGAAGACCACATAGACGCTGGGAAGACATCTTCAACCAAAGACTGGGAATAGAGTGGAGAAGAAAAGCAATAGACAGAAAACACTGGACAAAACTGGGGGAGGCCTACGCCAAGAAGGCGACATCTACTCTACACATGACTGCATGACGTGACAATGGACATTTGTAATTAATTAATTGAAATTAAGTGTAATTGAAATAAAGGCTTTTTTACTTTTACTTTTACTTTTTACGTACTTATTTGTAAAGGATAAGAATTTAAACGTGATAATGGTTGTAAGGTTATGAAGTTGTTTAATTTAAGGAAAATAACAAATTTATACTAGCTGTTTCCCGCAACTTCCTTCGCGTTTATTCTGAAAATAGTCTCCATAAACCCTCCTCGTGATATACTGTAAACAATTATCAAATTATGAAAACTAATTTGTTACCAAAGAGATCAGTCCAACATTGAAAAAGAATACTGGCTGGTTTTAAACGGAGTTTTAATTTTAGTTGTCAGATGTTATTTTAGTACTAACTAAGTACTATTCTGTGATGTTGTCTGATGCATTTGGTAAGCGGCGCGTTGTTTTTTACTAATTTACAGAAGTTGATTGCAAAAATATTTATTTATTCAGAAAAAACTATCCAAAAACCTTCCTTCTGACATACTGCTACTATTTATCAAGTTTCATCAAGATACGTTCAGCCGTTTAGCCGTGAAAAGCCTACAAACAGACAGACAGAGTTATTTTCGATTTTATAAATGGTAAGGATAAGGATGGAATGTGTCAGTGCGTGTAGTGATGGTACAACCAAGGGTACAAAAAAGCGGCATCTTTTTATGGTCGACATAACAAAAACACGCACGAAACGCTTTGGTTCCTCATTTCTCATACGGACCGCTAGACTGTGGAATACTCTGCCGGAGTGTGTGTTCCCTAACACTTATAATCTGGGTGTCTTCAAGTCTCGACTGAATCGGTTCCTTCTAGGCAAGCGTGCTCCATCGTAGGCCGCATCACTGCTTATCATCAGGCATGTTGGCGGCCAAACGCAAGCCTATTAAGTTATGAAAAAAAATAATGAAAGTATTGGCACAAACGAATTAATTTTTAATACTTATTGTTGCAAAATTGTATAATTTTTACGAAATAAATAAAAAAGATACAAGAACAGATTTCAATTTAGTATTTCTAGGTTCAGTAGGTATGTACTTACCTAAAAGGCTGCAGCAACGTTACCTCAACGGTTTTAAGTTAAAATAATAATTAAACTATGTTTTTAATTATTAATTATTATTTTTAAGTGTTAAAACCTACTTACTAACATATCTACATACTTAGCTACTAGTTACTTAACAAAACAAGTTTTATATAAAAAAGACAAAAAATTAAAATGATGGACAAATTTTATCCAAACGTTATCTGTATCTACAATCATTAAGGCCATAACTAACATGAACATCACATGACACTAGTCAAAATCGATGTTAATCCGCCTTAACAACCGTGTTAAGTAATTAACAACCAATTTATAATTTACGCTCTGGAAACCTGAATAAATAAGAAACAGAGACACAACTTTGCTAAGTTTTTTCCAATCAGAGATACCCTCTTAAGAGTCCGGTGGACACTTTAGACAAACTTCGCGTTGGCTTAAGGTTTTCTATTGTCATTTCGTCTAAAACAAGACTACGAGCAAAGAGAGCAAGTAATGATACTGACGAGCCTCTAAAGTTACCTACAGAGTGACAAAGTGCAATTTCAATTTTTTTTATGACTTTTGTACTTCTGTAATAATTCTTAAATAACTAAGAATTTCGCTTGTATTATGGATTCATTTAAAAGCTAATGATGTAGACAATCTCCCAATGTACAGGGATTCTTGATTTGCTTTGTCTTTCTATTGAATAAATCAGTCAAAATTGACCCCTAACAAATTCGGATATTTTTCATAGCTCTATTTTCTCTTGAGGACGTTTTTTAAAAAAAAAAACAAGAACTAGGAGCGGATATATAGTTCATTTAAATTAACATGCTAAATAAATGCTAAATTCTATCATAATCTGACAAATGGTTTGCAAGAAATTTGACAAGCGCGTTTGTATGGAAATTTCAGAGCGTCACGGGACTCTTATGGTGGGAATTTCGTCAAAGCGCACTAAGCGTTTCAAATCCACTTTTCTTATGTGAACTGCAGAGGTGTGGAACTCCTTGCCGGCATCTATTTTTCCACCCAATTACAATCCTGGGCTGTTCAAGAGAAAAGTGAATAGGTATCTCCTAGGCAAGCGTGTTACACCTTCGATCACGTCGTCGCTTCTCATCAGGCGAGTATGTAGTCAAACGTGTGCCTAGTCCGATGTAAAAATATATATATATTTTATTTGAGAAATAATCGGCTGTGACAAATAGATAGACAGACAGAGTATCACCGTAAAGGGTTCTTCTTTACGAATGCAAAATGAAATCTATGACATTTCGGATTATTAAAACGAATCTAAAGACATGAAATCCAAAATCTCGTTATCCATACAGCGAGCTGATGACCGATGGGATCGAAAGGTTCTGGAGTGGAGACCACGTAACGGCAAGCGCAGCGTAGGACGTCCACCCACAAGGTGGACGGCTGACATTGTCAAGACCGCAGGATCGCGCTGGATGCAGGCCGCTACCAACCGGTCCTATTGGAGATTTATGGGGGAGGCCTATGTCCAGCAGTGGACGTCCTATGGCTGATGGATGATGATGATGATACAGCGAGATTTTGGATTTCGTGTCTAAATGTACCGTTTCATTCAAAACAAACATTATTTGGCTGTAAAATATAACAGACTGACAGTAATCGAAATTTCATTAAAAGGGTTCCTATTAACGGAACGCTAAAAAAATGTCGAAAAACTTCCCGTCGTCGCCCAAAACAGACATAATCGACCGAGCGAGCGAAACGTATCTGCTTCTGCTTCGACTAAAATGCTTTCGTATGTCCAGATTCTTTCTTCTTCTTCTTTTCAAATTGGCTGAGTTTAATATCTTTTTTGAATAAAAATATCCAAAAAGACCTCACAAAATTTCACGAGAATCAGTTGTAGAGTGCGACTTTTAGAGGGGTACAGTTTTATTCAGCTGTAACACGTAACAAACAGACATAAAGAAATTGAAGTTGAAGGAGAAGGGTTTTAACTATACGGTAGAACTCCTTAAACCTTTGAGGTTTCTTAGCACGGGATACTAAAAAAAACGAAACGTCCTTTTCACAGACTTCAAAAAAGGAGGAGGTTCTCAATTCGACCGTATACATAAATGCTTGTTTTATGTTTGTTTGCGGATAACTTCGTCGTTTAGGAACCGATTTTGATGATAATTTTTTGTTAGAAAGAAGGTATTTCAAAGATGGTCACATGATATGGAAATCAGGGTTTTTTTGCTTTTTAGTTAGGTACTGTGTGAAGTCGTTTTTTTTTTGTTAAAAATTATATTTCTTGTGCGTATTTAGAAAGTGTAGGTATCAACACTTCTACGTTGTACATCTGCCTTGTTCTCTAATCTTTACTAGAGTCAGATGAATAAGCTACCGGTTGATACACGCATGAATGATTCAGTAGAGGTGATAATTGCTTGTCCTCTATTCAGGACATGCTACGTGTAGGCACTAATTGGTTTCTATCTTGTGGCTACCGTTCTGTAACTGCGTTAATCTATATTTGTTAATTTAGACAACTGTAACTGTGTTAGTCTATGTTCCCTAATTAAGAATGGACTGTTAAGTAAGTTCGTTTAATTTGTCATTACATTATCTAATTTGCAGTACGCTAGCTGAGCTAGCTGAGCTATGATAGCCTAGTTGGAGAAGGCTCGCTTCTTAAGCCAGAGGGAGCGGGGTCGATGCCAGCCGAAGGCACGCCAAATCGTTTATTTTGTGAACAATGTGCGTACCAATTGTATGTCATCTGCTACATGACTGGAGCCAGGTGTATGGCGACAGGCTCGCCCCCTGTCACATTTGGGACTGAATATCGTCCGACGAAGTATGGGTGCTCTGCCAGCGCCCTCGGGGGAAAGGTGTGACGATATATATATGACAAATAGCACTATCGGAACATGTCTATTACAAAAATGCCTTAAGTAGGGGCAGTCCAATCTACCGGCAATCATTCCGAGATTTTTTGGAGCGCTTCTGGGGGGCTATTCCTGTGCGTGAGATGAGATGAGATTTTATCTTGGTCACTCTCACACCTATGACATTTTAAACTAGAGCAACAAGGACGCAAAATGGTGAGATGAGAATCTCAAATCTCCGAATAGGGTCCCTGGACGCTTTCACGTCTCAACTACTCAACTGATCATCTTGAAATTTTGTATAAACGTTGTTGGGGGTACGGAAAAGGATATAGGGTACTTTTTATCTCGGAAAAAAATAATGGTAAAAAGTTGTTAAAATTAATGGGACCGCGAGGCACAGCTGAAGTATATGTCTTTTTTTTAAACTAAACCAACCAATCAGAGAACAGTTTCCTTCACTTCCTCTCTCATACTGCTTCTAATGAGAACCCCGTGTTATCGTCGACCAATCAGTATGGTAATCAGTTGTGATTGATGCTTGATATGATAATACCATCTCTGGCCGGGATTAGTTCATCTAACTGGGAATAATTGATGTCTATATGTAATAATTATATATATTATGTTACTAATGGCTCAGTAATATGAAGATCTAGCAGCCGGCGTCTGTACACTGTCTTACACTATGTTACCTTTGTACAGTCGCAGTACTCCAGCTCTTGAATTAAAATCAGTGGGCAGATTCGACTTTAAATTAACATTAAAAAGACATGTTTTTTTATTATCAAAGATCATACTGGTTTAATGTATCAATAATCGATATACCTATACGCTATAAGTTCTGTTACAAATGAAAATGCAATTATTTTTTAATACAGTAATGTAATGTTAATAAAAGTTATATGTACACATGTATTGAAGTCATAACAACAATATAACTAATATTTTATTGAAAATGTCCACCTTTGGCCTTGATACAGGCCTTTAGTCGGTCTGGCCAAGAATCTATGGATTTACGGACTGTTTCCATGGGAAATTTAGCCACTGCTTGCTTCAAAGATTTCTTAAGTGACTCTATGTCGGCGTGTCGTTTAGAGCAGGCCATGCCCTCTAAAACTGACTATATTTTGTAGTCCAGGGGATTTAGGTCTGGGCTAGAGGAGGGCCAGTCTTCAGCCCTTATAAAGTCCGGAACATTGGCTTCCAGCCAGGCTTGGGTAGTTCGCGCCTTGTGACCAGGTGCAGAGTCTTGTTGGAAACTCCACTCTAGATTTTAAAAAAAGTGTATTGCTAAGGGGTTTTGCAACACCATCTAAGACAGTCTCTTGATACACTTTGGCTGAAGTTTTCACCCTTTTTCACAAAAATGAAGCTTTGTGATTCCGTGATAGGATACCCCCCACCAAACCATGACTGACGCAGGATGATGACCACGCTGTACCTTTCCGACCACTTCCGTAGCTTGTTTACAGCTGTGAGCGTACACTTTGTCGTTTTGCTTGTTGTAGTGCTCTTCTTCGTGAAAATTTTTTCGTCGGTAAAAAGGATATTTCTGTAACTTTCACCTGTGTGACGGGGTAGAAGACGTTTTGATCTATCCACTCTCTTTAACTGTAGCGATTGATTAAGGGCATATTCTGTATATTGGCAATATGCACCAAGCTTCAGGTCTTGTTTTATTATACGCGACAGAGTCCTAGCGGGTGTCTTCATTTCTCGCGATAAGATTTTTTGTTTCCTCATTGTGTTTCGGCGAATTCTGGCTTTAACAGCATTAACAGCCTTAGCAGTTCTCATCGCACGCGGCCGCCCCGATCTTTTATGGTCTTCAACAGAGGAAGTGTCGGTATATCTGTCGATACTACGATATACGGCTGATACCAAGATGTGAAGAGTCTTGAAAATGACCGACGGTTCCATACCCACTTTGTGCAACGCAATCACTGCAATCCTGTTTTCTTTAAAACCCCATTCCATGTTGTAAATTTAATAATAATCACGAAAAATATATGTGAAATGGCGGGAAATTGATTTTAGTTTTCGACATAATAAACGCATTCCAAATTTAAATGCAGAAAAATAAATAAACGGGGGAGTATGTTTTGTAACAATATACTCGTACATTTACGAGTATGGCCAGACTAGTTATTTTAATTTGTGTTTAAAATAATTACAATAAAGCTTAAATAAAACTAAAAAAAAAATTTAAAACTAGCTATACTAAACTAACAATTAATGTGCCCAAAATGCTGTCCGTATTGCCCCGTTAGATTGCGATACTGATCCTTTTACGGCCAGCATTATGGTAAAAACGCATGTTTTTTTAATTTTTTTTTGTAAAAAAATAAACATACTAGAAATTGCTTTAATTTTTCCAATTATCAAACAATTTACACTAGTTAATTTATTAATTTAAAAAAAATTTAGATATTTTTTCACAATCGTTCGGTTTCCGTTCGTTCACGCCTTTCCCCCGAGGCAGAGGTCCCGGTCTGGCAGAGGTGTACCACACCCACACTTCGCTGGACGATATTCAGTCCCTAATGTGACAGGAGGCGAGCCTGTCGCCATACACCGGGCTCCAGTCATGTAGCAGATGACAAACAATACGCCATATATTATGTTCACACAACGAACTGCCGAACGTGCTCGCCGTCGGCTTTGTCCGAAACCGCTCCCTCTGGCTTGAGAGGCGGGCCTTCTCCGACTAGGCTATCTATGCTTATAACTATACATATACTCATACATCTCTTATCACGTTACGTTCGTGGTGTGATGTAGGTTGGTATAATAGCCCTGCAATACTATCTGTAAAGCTTTCCTCGTAATATACTCGTACTGTAGCTAATTATCTTCAACTAAGATTCGTTCAATAGTTTCGCCGAGAAAAGCCTACAAGCAGACAGACAGACAGAGTTACGTTCGATTTTACATTATTAGTATGGATTATTTTCTACGCGAATAGTCACTTATCCAATCCCAACACTATCAATTTCAAAGCGATCCCTCTCATTCGCCGTAGGTACAGGGCGTTGCGTAACGTACGTTATCGCGACTGAACATCCTGTACCAGTCATTAGTGCGATCAAAACAATGCCCGTTTGTTACAGAAACGGTATAGAGTAGGGAGGACAGAGAATCAACTTAAAAAAAAAAAAAACTTTGACGAAAGAAATAAAAAAACCGTTTGGCTGATGGTAAATGACATATCATTGTACAATATACAGATCCTTACTAATTATAAAATCGAAAGTTAATCTGTCTGTCTGTCTGTTTGTAGGCTTTTCACGGCTAAACTGCTGAACGTATCTTAATGAAATTTGATAAATAGTTGCAATATGTCACAAGGAAGTTTTTTTGGATACTTTTTTCTGGATAAATGAATATTTTTGTCATGGAATTCTGTAAATTAATAACAATAACGCGCCGCTTACCAAATGCGTCAGACAAAATCACAGAATAGTATGTAGTACTAAAATAACAACTGACAACTAAAAATTAAAACTCCGCTCAAAACCAGCCAGTACTTTTTTTTTTTGTGTTGAACTCTGATCTCTTTGGTAACGAATCATTATTCATAATTTGATAAATAGTTACAGTAAATCACGAGGAGGGTTTATGGATAATATTTTCTGAATAAACGCGAACGAATTTGAGGGCAACAGCTAGTATATCATATATAATACTTCGATAGTCGAAAATCGAAAAAAAAAAACAAGTTTCGTTAAAAGACTGAGGCGAAAGTAGCGGTGATATTTTTGTGTTAGTGATATTTTTTTGACGTGACAACGTCTAATTTATCGGTGAACGCCGGCTGCCAGCACGAAAAAGGATGACTCTATGTCCTGTTACGCGAGAGCGAGAGCGAGAGCGCTATACGAGCGAGCGAGCTGCACGAGCTGCAGCTCTTCCACTCGATTGGCCTATGCGTCCGAGAAGAAGATTTCATCAATGTTTTTTTATATGACGTTGTCACGTTAAACTTTAGTCCGTAAACCGACTTTACAGACAACCAATAATTTTATGCTACCTTTCACTGATTGCCATAGGCTATGAATAGCGAGTGATGCCACGGGCAGAAATAAGCTAGTGTGATATAAACTCACTTTTTTTTTTTTTTTTTTTAATTATTATTTCATTTTTCCCACGTTAATCCTCTGCCTCCATCCCCTCAGAAGTGGGATGCAATAAATTGTTGGAATTCAACCCCCAGTTTGTTAGTATGTAAATTTGTCCATTGTTATCAGTTAGGAACACTGCAGTTGGGGGTAGTTAACCTCGAATGGATGGCTTTTATGATGTCTCGTCCAACTGGCTAGTTTACGACCCTAGTGTCAGATCTACGGGAATAATATACAGATGATATTTATTAGGTAGGGTTAACGCAGACTGCTGACTGGGACTGTCGACTTCCTCGGTGGCTCAGGTGGTTGTGGGTTCGATTCCCACCTAGGGCAAACATTCATGTGATGAACATTTGTGTTAGTTCTATGTCTGGGTGTTAATATCTATTTAAGTATGTATCAAAAGAAATATCTAATTATGTAAATCAGTCTCTGGCAGCCATAGTACAAGCTTTGCTTAGTTTGGGGTCAGGTGACCGTGTGTGGAAGTGTCCCGAATTTATTTATTTATTAGACTGGGTTTGCTAAGCGAATATGAGCTTCTTGTTTTTTTTAATGATTAAATTAATTAATTTAAAATTATTAAATAACTACTACTTACTACCAGACTTGCAATCGAAAAAAAAAAACAATTTTAATATACAGATAATACAATCTGGAAATTAAACAATTTCATTTTATGTCCGAATTCTGTCCGGATCTACAGGTCGTATTCTTCGCAGGTTTCAATTCAGTTTCAAATTTCAGGTCGCTTTATTGCCAGAGATGTATTTTTTTAAATAAAAATCATACCCCTCAATTTTGAAAAAAATCCAATAACTTACTCGGTAAAAAAAATCCAATAACTTACTCGGTAAAAAAAATCCAATAACTTACTCGGTAAAAAAAATCCAATAACTTACTCGGTAAAAAAATTCCAATAACTTACTCGGTAAAAAAAATCCAATAACTTACTCGGTAAAAAAAATCCAATAACTTACTCGGTAAAAAAAAACCTTAAAAAACCAAACCTGCTCTCAAAATTTCACGAGAATCGGTCGAGAAATGCGACCAGAAGCCCTATTCGGAGATTTGAAATTTTTAATCTCACATTTTTTCGTCCTTGTTGCTCTAGTTTGAAACGTCAAAGGTGTGAGAGTGACCAAGATAAAATCTCATATCATCTCACGCGTAGGAATAGCCCCCCTGTGTGGTTTACCATACTCATAGCCACCAGTTAGTGAAGGGTTAAAAGGGCCGCGACGCTCTGAAATTTCCATACAAACGCTCTTCTCAAATGTCTTGAAAACCATTTGTCAGATTATCATGAAATTTAGCATGTACAATAAAATTAACAATATCTCCGCCCCTATGTCCTTGGTATTTTTAAAAAAAAACGTTATCAAGCGAAAATAGAGCTATGAAAAATTTCCGCATTTGTTGCAAGGGGTCATTTTGACTGATTTATTCAATAGATAAACAAAGCAAATCAAAAATCCCTTTACATCCCTATGTAAAGGGATTTTGATGTATACAACCTCCCTAGGTTGTATACATCATTAGCTTTTAAATGAATCCATAATACAAGGGAAATTCTTAGTTACTTAAGAATGATTACAGAAGTGCAAAAGACATAAAAAATTGAAATTGCACTTTGTCACTCTGTAGGTAAGTTTAGAGGCTCGTCAGTATCATTACTCGCTCTCTTCGCTTGTCTTCTTCTTCTAGACGAAATGGCTATTATATAGAATACCTTAAGCCAATGCGAAGTTTGTCTAGGTCGCCGGACTCTTAAGAATCAATATGAAGCTGATCAGACAGACAACAAGTAATTTTATTAAAAGAAAAACAAAAAACCCGACTGTAAAATGTTGTGCCCTATGTCACTTCCACTATCAAGACGATTCAAATGACACCTCACATGTCGAAATACATCAAGCTATTTAGGTTGTAGGGCGTGCTAAAGAAACCTCATACATACATAAATACACTCGAAAAACATAACCCTCCTTGCGCAGTCGGGCCCGACCGCAGACGGCAGCAGCAGACGACGACACTTCTGGTTTGTATGTATTTGTATGAGATACGTTTTGCAGCGAGCTACATTATAAGTCTTTGCCTTAACATTAATTGCCGGCGAGCCCCAAACTAAGCGTAAAAGCATGTCTTGGGACTCTGGGATACGGATGTACCCGCTAGAGATACCAGATTCCATATTGATCAGTTACAATACAAACAAATTTGCTATTTCTTAGTCTAACTCTTACTTTGTGCTAAATCTTAAAGAAAGAATAAAATAAAAATGTGGTAATTAAATTTGACTAAGCTTAAGTAGTAGTACTTTATGTTTTGCTGTTCCTTAATCCTAGAGTAATTTTTAGAATATAAATTACACTGGCCTACACTCATTTTGGTGCCTAAGATTTTAGACCTGATTTTGGGTATATTTTGTGAGCAGATACGAGAAAACTAGTCAAATTTTTCATAGCAGCTCTTGTTTATGAGGAAGAAAGTATACAGAATACAAGTGAATTACCGTGTCATTAATCGGTTTCCGTTGATTTTTCATTATATACTCACCGCATATGTAACAAAACATACCAGGACCGTTAATGCAACTTCTTGAATTACTTGCCATCATAAATTTATACGATTAATGTCATAAAAGTAGTTATAACATGGACCGATTTTGAATAAAACCATACAAAATTTAAAAAAGAATTGTAGGTAAACCAGAGCTGTCAGCTGACATCTAGCAGCAGCAATGTAGTTCATGTTACCTACTTTACCGACTACAGATGCGAAGAGAGCTGCACCAAAACAAAAAAAAAATTGTAGGCCAGTGTTATGTTATTAAGGTTAAATATAAGTTAAAAACCAAAACTAATTTTATTTATGTAATATTTATTTGTATGCGTGTGAGTGATTGTGTGTGTGTTTGTGTGTGTGTGTGTGTGTGTGTGTAGTGCTAGACAGATGCAGCTAGCTTCATGTCGCTCGCTGCGGAACGCATCTCAACAACACATAATTATCCAAAACAGAAGTCTCGTCGTCTGCTGCAGCCGTCTGCGGTCGGGCGTGGAATGGTAATCTAAGATCGTAGGTTAGTCCATGGTATAATAATATACCCCGCCAGGTATAGCATTTAGAAACACCTAGTGACGTCAATCGATGCTCAAGCAAGACCGAAATAAGTCATTTACTACACGTTCGAAAGAGACGGATGACGATGTCGTCTTCATGTGTTTGCTGAATGCTATTTGTGTTTTTGGATAATGGGTTAGTCGAAGTAAAAGTTCATTCGTTCATAGTTCATTCATTTTTTCGTTCGCTCTTATCGCTTTTCAGTTCAGTACCATCATTCCGTTTAACCCACAGATCTAGGATGTAAAAGATCGACAGTGACAGTTCGATAGTGATACAAAAAAACATTTGCGCATGCGTGAGTAAATTAGTGTTGTGAAAAGTACTTATTAATTTATCGATTGACCAAAAATGGTCCTCCGGGTGCTTGTCGATAAATATAATCTTTCGCATACCAATTGAGTTGTTTTTTGTTCCAAGTATAACACCGCTGCTGTGCTAAAATGAATATTAATCACTAAACGGGTGTTAAGCTAGGCGGAAGAGTTAGATATCAGTGTCACCAAGTATCTAAATTAACATAAGAAAAGTAAATAATAAGATCAACATAATACTATCCTAGTAATTCGCTTCGAATTGTGACCCTTGACCAAATTTACTCGTATAAGGATTAGGATAAGTAATAATACTTATCTCATTGGTTTTGTACATTTATTTATAATTTACATATATATTATTTAATTTAATTAAATATAATTAAATTAGACTTGGATGTAAGACACCCAAAATGTGTAAATTGAATTAAAAATGATAATCAGAAATTGAAGGTACATACTTATATATAATACAAAAATGTTTTACGCCTCATTATTCAGTACAAACTCGGAAGAATGTCAATTTACTTTTGATGGCATTGATTCAAAAATGTATGCTTTGTTTATGTATTGCACCCATCGCCTACCTAATGAACTTTGATGAAAACTATCGATAATAATGACGTCATCTTTTTATCCATCTCTAGTGAAAATCGAGCGTAAACTAACTAATATTTTAATGCTGAATTTCATCACCAATTCTGCTTTCATCTAGGAAATATAGATGTTACGAAGAAACGACAACAACATACCGCTGGTAAATCGGTTTTTGGAACCAATTTATGTTTTGTTTTAGACAAAATTTAGACAAAAACATCACAATGGAATTTTCATATTTACCCATGAAACGACAAATTTTGTGGGTTACATCTTGGATTCACATCACAATTGCTAAACTCACAAGATGACATAACTGCATTTAGTTACAATTGCTCTCTTTTGAGTCTATTTATAATTATTTTAGTAAAAATATAATTCATAGGAATTTTCGCGTGTTCCCAGGTGGCGCGCTGTCATTATTGACAAAAGAAAAATTGACTAACATTTTATTTGTAGGCGACCTCTTTCTCTCTTGTGGAGTTTACATTTCGATGGAGACTTCTCTGTCCCACGCTTCGTTGGTCTTTTGCGAAGCAAAAAAAATCTTAGGTCTGTGGTTTAACCCATGATCCAAAAAACGAGGTCAAGCATTCCGGGAGGCAACAATGACGTCACTCATCCTCGTCATCCATCGCTCTCGCACTATTTGTAAATGACTTATTTCGGTATTGCTTAAGAGTCCGGCGACCACTTTAGACTAACTTCGCATTGGCTTAAGGTTTTCTATAGCCATTTCGTCTAGAAGAAGATGATGAGCGAAGAGAGCAATCAATGATACTTGCGAGCCTCTAAAGTTACCTGCAGAGTGACAAAGTGCAATTTCAATTTTTTTTATGACTTTTGCACTTCTGTAATCATTCTTAAATAACTAAGAATTTCCCTTGTATTATAGACTCATTGAAAAGCTAATGATGTAGACAACCTCCCTATGGGATTTTTGATTTGCTTTGTCTATCTATTGAATAAATCAGTCAAAAATTACCCCTTACAAATGCGGACATTGTTCATTATATATATGTTCATTTAATTGTACATGCAAAATTTCGTCATAATCTGACAAATGGTTTCCAAGAAATTTGACAAGCGCGTTTGTATGGAAATTTCAGTGCGTCGCGGGACTCTTAAGCATCGATTGACGTCACTGCGTGTTGCCCACGTGACCGGAATGCTACGACGGAGAATATTACTATGTACCATGGTCTAACCCTGCATTTAATCACTAATTAAGCTTAAACCGGTGACCTCGCTAAGTATGAAGCAATAAACCTTTTTTTCACATTAACACTTTGTTAATCCACTTAGCAGTTAGTACATTTCTTTTCTCGAGGGTTAAAGACATAAATCAGACCTATTTCTTTCCATCGTTGAACCCCATTCATTAGAGAGGCGCGGTTGTTCGAATGACAATTTATAATCGAATAATTGTTTGAAAGTGAAATCGATTTGTCACGACTAAAGATGGACCGTTTTTTAAACGTTTTATTGAGCTGTAATTTATCTTCTCTTCTTAATCTTTTTAACGCTCTACGCAAAAACGATGGATGTTGTAAGTTTGACGTGTCTGTGTGTGTCTGTCTGTGACATTGTAGCTCCCGAACGGAAAAACAGATTTTGATTTGTTGTTTTTGTTTGAAAATTGAATTAGGCTGGAGTGTTTTAGCTATGTTTGATGAGAATCGGTGTTGATGAAAATCTGTGTCTGGGGTTTTTCAATTTATTTAATTTATTCACTAAATATGCTTAAAACAAAGTCGCTATTTGTGTCTCTGTCTGTATATTCGCTAGCTGCTCCTAAACCACGCAACGCAAACTGAAGGAAAATTCAAATTACATGCAAAAATACATTAAATAAAAGAGGATTTATAATAGGATATAATAGATAAGGTTAACAATAATTTAGAAGACAAAGATGTCTAGAGCCTACCACTTCCGCCAAGTAGCCACTAGTATATAAATATAATATGATATTATTACTTATTTGTAAGTCAAAATTTGTGAGACAGTTATATAATTATTTTTTGGAAAAAAAAACGCTCCTCAGTTTATTGTCTGTTCTTCTGTGTAGTGGCTCTTTTTCCGAACAAGGCGGTCGAGTCTATTATAAAGCTTTGACGTTCATAAGTGTATCTTTGATACCCAATTGAATAAAAGCATTTTGACTTTGACTTTAACCTTTTTTTTTATGTAGAATAGGTCGGCGTTTGACCACCAACTCGCCTGATGTTAAGCGACGTTGTGGTCTAAGATGGAGCACGACGACCTATAAGGTACTTATTCACTCTAGCCTTGAAGTTTTGTAGAGTGTAGAAGTACAAAGACGGCAGTTGAGTGAGGCGCTACAAGTGCGCTACTGCTCACACCCGTCTTCGGAACGGTTACACCGGACTACATCCCGAAACACGACTAGGTCATTTCACGGCATGGCTTGGTCCGGTGGGTGGTAACTAGCCACGGCCGAAGCCTCCCACCAGAGTTTGCTACCCGGTTAGCACTACCCGGGGACCACGTGTAGGGAATCAGAATAGAGTACACTCCTACGGACGTGGGTAGCTCAGCTCCCAAAACCGATTTCAATGTGGCTTTCCCCATAAACCTCGCGGCCGACGTCTGCCTCCTCTACAAGTCGCATTCCTCAACCGATTCTTGTGAAATTTTGTGAGCAGATTCGATAATTATATATGTAGGTATAGACTTTTTTGAAAAAATCTGTCTCATTATGAAAACTGCTCAAAAAAATTCACGAGAATCGGTTAAGAAATGCGACCTGTAGACGAAGATAAAGCTCCGGAATTCGGACATACTAAAGCATTTTTGTCTAAGCTGAAGCACAGACGCTTCGCTCTAGACGCTAACGCTCGCTCGGTTGAATATCACGTTTTTCTTATCTTACAATACAAATACAGTGAAACTTGGTTAAGTGGGACCTGGATAAGTGAGAAACCTCCATAACTGGAACTCATGCTGAGGTACCAACACTTTGGCACTGAATTACCTCTGTTAGTGGGACGAGGTAAGCCTCAATATTTGGGATTTGTTCTTTCGATTTATCATCATAGTTACCTCTATAACTGAGACAGCGAGTAAATTTCATATGCATAAACCTCTGTAACTGAGATAACATTGTTTGTTTATTATTTTATTTTATACTATATAAAGTTGAATTACCACTGACTCACTGACTGACTGACATAGAGAAACCTAAAGGGTATACGCAGGGGTGGGGGGGATAAAGTGGTTACGGGGTCGTGGAGGGTCGGGTCCACAACCTCCGGGAAAAATCCGAAATTGGAACATCTCCCTACCCTGATGGTCGTATGCCCTGGTATCTCGGAAACTAAAAAAAAATTTCCTAAAGCAGTGGAACTAAAGTCGTAGAGAACCCTGGGACGTTTCAGGGGAAGTTAAAAAAAACATGGCTCCCGAAGAAAAAAACATGGCCGCCATACAAAATTGAAACGTCAGTTACTCGGAAACGGTACGACTTGGATGGGGAGTGTTTGACCAAATGTCATAGGGAATCGGGAGGGCTACCTGGTGGGAGTGACGAAAATTCAAGATGGCGGATTCAAGATGGCGGCCAAATTTCAATATGGCTCTGGAGGTCTGATTTTTTGCATCCGGGGGTTTTTGGGGTCCCCGATTCCATTTTTGAAAAAATATTTTGGAAAAGTTTTTTTTTTAATATGGCTGCCATACATTCGATTTTTTTCATACATTTTGGGGGTCGCTTCCGAGCGAATAGGGCGAGGCCGGAGGCCTCGCATCACACTAGCTAGGCCGAAGGCCGAGCCCCAGCTGCGAGGCCGAAGGCCGAGCAGCCACACTCGGCCGGTGCAAGGTGAGGCCGAAGGCCGAGCCTTGCAGCGGCCGAGTACAATGACACACAATCAAATTCGGATAGGTCATACTAGCGAGGCCGAAGGCCGAGCCTACGACCGCGAGGCCGAAGGCCGAGCCGCACCGGGGCGAGGCCGTCAGGCCGAGCCACGGTGCGTATAGGACTACTCGACCGATGCGAGGCGAGGCCGAAGGCCGAGCCTTGCACCGGTAGAGTACAAATAAATGCGAATTAAACAGACTGCATGATCGAACAAACTGCGGAATCGAAACGTAGGGCCACAAGGGTCCATTGGCGCCTGACCGCGGGCCGCTTGCGGCCCGCGCACCGCCCAAAATACTAGTTATACTATATAAAGTTGAATTACCACTGACTGACTGACTGACTGACTGACTGACTGACTGACATAGAGAAACCTAAAGGGTATACGCCGGGGTGGGGGGGATAAAGTGGATATGGGGTCGTGGAGGGTCGGGTCCACAACCTCCGGGAAAAATCCGAAATTGGCGAAAAGTCGAACCCTGATGGTGGTATGCCCTCGTATCTCGGAAACTAAAAAAAAATTTTCTAAAGCAGTTGAACTAAAGTTGTAGAGAACCCTGGGACGTTTCAGGGGAAGTTGAAAAAAACATGGCTCCCGAAGAAAAAAACATGGCCGCCATACAAAATTGAAAATAAAATAACTCGGAAACGGTACGACTTGGATGGGGAGTGTTTGACCAAATGTCATAGGGAATCGGGAGAGCTACCTGGTGGGGGTGACGAAAATTCAAGATGGCGGATTCAAGATGGCGGCCAAATTTCAAAATGGTCCGAGAGGTCTGATTATTTGCATCCGGGGGTTTTTTGGGTCCCCGATTCTAATAATGAAAAAATATTTTGGAAAAGTTTTTTTTTTAATATGGCTGCCATACATTCGATTTTTTTCATACATTTTGGGGGTCGCTTCCGAGCGAATAGGGCGAGGCCGGAGGCCTCGCATCACACTAGCGAGGCCGAAGGCCGAGCCCCAGCTGCGAGGCCGAAGGCCGAGCAGCCCCACTCGGCCGGTGCAAGGTGAGGCCGAAGGCCGAGCCTTGCAGCGGCCGAGTACAATGACACACAATCAAAGTCGGATAGGTCATACTAGCGAGGCCGAAGGCCGAGCCTACGACCGCGAGGCCGAAGGCCGAGCCGCACCGGGGCGAGGCCGTAAGGCCGAGCCACGGTGCGTATAGGACTACTCGACCGATGCGAGGCGAGGCCAAAGGCCGAGCCTTGCACCGGTAGAGTACAAATAAATGCTAATTAAACAGACTGCATGATCGAACAAACTGCGGAATCGAAACGTAGGGCCACAAGGGTCCATTGGCGCCTGACCGCGGGCCGCTTGCGGCCCGCGCACCGCCCAAAATACTAGTTATTATACTATATAAAGTTAAACTACCACTGACTCACTGACTGACTGACTGACTGACTGACATAGAGAAACCTAAAGGGTATACGCCGGGGTGGGGGGGATAAAGTGGATATGGGGTCGTGGAGGGTCGGGTCCACAACCTCCGGGAAAAATCCGAAATTGGCGAAAAGTAGAACCCTGATGGTGGTATGCCCTCGTATCTCGGAAACTAAAAAAAAATTTTCTAAAGCAGTTGAACTAAAGTTGTAGAAAACCCTGGGACGTTTCAGGGAAAGTTGAAAAAAACATGGCTCCCGAAGAAAAAAACATGGCCGCCATACAAAATTGAAAATAAAATAACTCGAAAACGGTACGACTTGGATGGGGAGTGTTCGACCAAATGTCATAGGGAATCTAGAGAGCTACCTGGTGGGGGTGACGAAAATTCAAGATGGCGGATTCAAGATGGCGGCAAAATTTCAAAATGGTCTGAGAGGTCTGATTTTTTGCATCCGGGGGTTTTTGGGGTCCCCGATTCCATTTTTGAAAAAATATTTTGGAAAAGTTTTTTTTTTAATATAGCTGCCATACTTTAGTTTTTTTCATACATTTTGAGGGTCGCTTCTGATCGAAGTGGGCGAGGCTGGAGGCCTGGCATCACACTCGCGAGGCCGAAGGCCGAGCCCCAGCTGCGAGGCCGAAGGCCGAGCAGCCCTACTCGGCCGGTGCAAGGTGAGGCCGAAGGCCGAACCTTGCAGCGGCCGAGTACAATGACACACAATCAAAGTCGGATAGGTCATACTAGCGAGGCCGAAGGCCGAGCCTACGACCGCGAGGCCGAAGGCCGAGCCGCACCGGGGCGAGGCCGTAAGGCCGAGCCACGGTGCGTATAGGACTACTCGACCGATGCGAGGCGAGGCCGAAGGCCGAGCCTTGCACCGGTAGAGTACGATTACTGCGATATAAACAGACTGCGTGACCGAATAAACTGCGGAATCGAAACGTAGGGCCACAAGGGTCCATTAGCACCGGTAGAGTACAATAAAATAATGATGCTCTCCGACCTACTGACCAAGACGAATTTACTGCGGAATCGAAACGTAGGGCCACAAGGGTTCATTAGCACCGGTAGAGTACAATAACTGCGAAATAAACAGACTACAGAACTCGAATAAACTGCGGAATCGAAACGTAGGGCCACAAGGGTCCATTGGCGCCTGACCGCGGGCCGCTTGCGGCCCGCGCACCGCCCAAAATACTAGTTATTATTATTTTATACTATATAAAGTTGAATTACCACTGACTCACTGACTCACTGACTGACTGACATAGAGAAACCTAAAGGGTATACGCAGGGGTGGGGGGGATAAAGTGGATACGGGGTCGTGGAGGGTTGGGTCCACAACCTCTGGGAAAAATCCGAAATTGGAACATCTCCCTACCCTGATGGTCTTATGCTCTGGTATCTCGGAAACCAAAAAAAAATTTACTAAAGCACTTGAACTAAAGTTGTAGGGAAACCTGGGACGTTTCAGGGGAAGTTGAAAAAAACATGGCTCCCGAAGAAAAAAACATGGCCGCCATACAAAATTGAAACGTCAATTTCTCGGAAACGGTACGACTTGGGTGGGGAGTGTTTGACCAAATGTCATAGGGAATCGGGAGAGCTACCTGGTGGGGATGACGAAAATTCAAGATGGCGGATTCAAGATGGCGGCCAAATTTCAAAATGGTCCGAGAGGTCTGATTTTTTGCATCCGGGGGTTTTTTGGGTCCCCGATTCTAATAATGAAAAAATATTTTGGAAAAGTTTTTTTTTTAATATGGCTGCCATACATTCGATTTTTTTCATACATTTTGGGGGTCGCTTCCGAGCGAATAGGGCGAGGCCGGAGGCCTCGCATCACACTAGCGAGGCCGAAGGCCGAGCCGTAGCTGCGAGGCCGAAGGCCGAGCAGCCACACTCGGCCGGTGCAAGGTGAGGCCGAAGGCCGAGCCTTGCAGCGGCCGAGTACAATAACACACAATCAAAATCGGATAGGTCATACTAGCGAGGCCGAAGGCCGAGCTTACGACCGCGAGGCCGAAGGCCGAGCAGCACCGGGGCGAGGCCGTCAGGCCGAGCCACGGTGCGTATAGGACTACTCGACCGATGCGAGGCGAGGCCGAAGGGCGAGCCTCGCACCGGTAGAGTACGATTACTGCGACATAAACATACTGCAGAACTCGAATAAACTGCGGAATCGAAACGTAGGGCCACAAGGGTCCATTGGCGCCTGACCGCGGGCCGCTTGCGGCCCGCGCACCGCCCAAAATACTAGTTATACTATATAAAGTTGAATTACCACTGACTCACTCACTGACATAGAGAAACCTAAAGGGTATACGCAGGGGTGGGGGGGATAAAGTGGACACGGGGTCGTGGAGGGGTCGGTCCAGGGGGCCCGGGAAAAATCCGAAATTGGAACTTCTCCCTACCCTGATGGTGGTATGCCCTCGTATCTCGGAAACCAAAAAAAAATTTACTAAAGCACTTGAACTAAAAGTGAAGGCAATCTTGGGAATTTTCAGAAGCAATAAAAAAAAAGATGGCCGCCATACAAAAAAAAAAAATTCCATACAAAAGTGAAACGTGAATAACTCGGAAACTATTCAAGTTTTAGATAGTCTGCTTGAACAAAAGTCATAGGGAATCGGGGGGGCTACCAGGTGGGGGTCATAAAAATCCAAGATGGCGGATTCAAAATGGCGGCCAAATTTCATAATGGTCCGAGAGGTCTGATTTTTTGCATCCGGGGGTTTTTGGGGTATCTGATTCCATTTCTGAAATAAAATTTTGAAAAAGTGTTTTTTTTAATATGGCTGCCATACATTCAAATTTTTCCATACACGGCGAAACCTAAAGGGTACAAGGGGGGGTGGGGGGGGAAAAGTGAATATAGGGTCGTATAAGGGGTGTTTCACAGTCTCCGAAGAAAATCCGAAATTGGAACAAATACCTACTCTGATGGTGGTATGCCCTGGTATCTGAGAAACGGTGCATATTTTTGGTAGAGCGCTTGAACTAATATTTTAGCAACTCTTGGGACCTTTCAGGAGAAATAAAAAAAAAACATGACTCTTATACAAAAAAAAAATCTCCATACAAAATTGATACGTGAATGACTCGGAAACGTTAAGTTTTTTAGGGAGTGAGATTGAACAAATGTCATAGGGAATTGGAAGGGCTACCTGGTGGGGGTAAAAAAAATCCAAGATGGCGGATTCAAGATGGCGACCAAATTTCAAAATGGTCGGAGAGGTCTGATCTTTTGTATCTGGGGGTTTTTGGGGACCCCGATTCCAATTATGAAAATAAATTTTGAAAAAAAAAAATTAACATGCTGCGAGGCCGAAGGCCGAGCAGCAGTACTCGAACGGTGCAAGGCGAGGCCGAAGGCCGAGCCATGCAGCGTTCGAGTACAACTAAATTTGAAGTCGAATAGGTCACATTAGCGAGGCCGAAGGCCGAGCTCCCAATCGCGAGGCCGCAGGCCGAGCGCACCGATGCGAGGCCGTAGGCCGAGCCCCAGCTGCGAGGCCGAAGGCCGAGCAGCAGTACTCGAACGGTGCAATCCATCCATCATCCATCAGCCATAGGACGTCCACTGCTGGACATAGGCCTCCCCCATAGACCTCCAATAAGACCGGTTGGTAGCAGCCTGCATCCAGCGCGATCCTGCGGTCTTGATAAGGTCATCTGTCCACCTTGTGGGTGGACGTCCTACGCTGCGCTTGCCGGAACGTGGTCTCCATTCGAGGACCTTTCGACCCCATCGGTCATCAGTCCTTCGAGCTATGTGCCCTGCCCACTGCCATTTCAACTTGCCAATCCGCTGGGCTATGTCGGTAACTTTGGTTCGTCTACGGATCTCCTCATTCCTGATTCGATCTCGCAGAGAGACTCCGAGCATAGCCCTCTCCATAGCTCGTTGGGCTACTAGGAGCTTATTAATAAGGCGAGGTGCAACGGTGCAAGGCGAGGCCGAATGCCGAGCCTTGCAGCGGTCGAGTACAATGACACACAATCAAAGTCGGATAGATCACATTAGCGAGGCCGAAGGCCGAGCCTACGACCGCGAGGCCGAAGGCCGAGCCGCACCGGGGCGAGGCCGTCAGGCCGAGCCACGGTGCGTATAGGACTACTCGACGTACGAAAACTGCGATTTAAACAGACTGCTTGACCGAATAAACTGCGGAATCGAAACGTAGGGCACCACAAAATCAGGGCACCCCGACTACAGGGCACCGCGGGCCGCTTGCGGCCCGCGCACCGCCCAAAATACTAGTTATACTATATAAAGTTAAACTACCACTGACTCACTGACTGACTGACTGACTGACTGACATAGAGAAACCTAAAGGGTATACGCCGGGGTGGGGGGGATAAAGTGGACACGGGGTCGTGGAGGGTCGGGTCCACAACCTCCGGGAAAAATCCGAAATTGGAACATCTCCCTACCCTGATGGTCGGATGCCATGGTATCTCAGAAACCAAAAAAAAATTTTCTAAAGCACTTGAACTAAAGTTGCAGGGAACCCTGGGACGTTTCAGGGGAAGTTGAAAAAAACATGGCTCCCGAAGAAAAAAACATGGCCGCCATACAAAATTGAAACGTCAGTTGCTCGGAAACGGTACGACTTGGATGGGGAGTGTTTGACCAAATGTCATAGGGAATCGGGAGAGCTACCTGGTGGGGTTGACGAAAATTCAAGATGGCGGATTCAAGATGGCGGCCAAATTTCAAAATGGCTCTGGAGGTCTGAATTTTTTCATCCGGGGGTTTTTGGGGTCCCCGATTCCATTTTTGAAAAAATATTTTGGAAAAGTTTTTTTTTTAATATGGCTGCCATACATTCGGTTTTTTTCATACATTTTGGGGGTCGCTTCCGAGCGAATAGGGCGAGGCCGGAGGCCTCGCATCACACTAGCGAGGCCGAAGGCCGAGCCCCAGCTGCGAGGCCGAAGGCCGAGCAGCCACACTCGGCCGGTGCAAGGTGAGGCCGAAGGCCGAGCCTTGCAGCGGCCGAGTACAATGACACACAATCAAAGTCGGATAGGTCTCACTAGCGAGGCCGAAGGCCGAGCCTACGACCGCGAGGCCGAAGGCCGAGCCGCACCGGGGCGAGGCCGTAAGGCCGAGCCACGGTGCGTATAGGACTACTCGATCGATGCAAGGTGAGGCCGAAGGCCGAATCTTGCAGCGGTCGAGTACGATTACTGCGAAATAAGCAGAGTACGTTACCGCATAAACTGCGGAATCGAAACGTAGGGCCACAAGGGTCCATTGGCGCCTGACCGCGGGCCGCTTGCGGCCCGCGCACCGCCCAAAATACTAGTTATTAAATTATTAAACTACTATAAAGTTAAACTACCACTGACTGACTCACTGACTCACTGACATAGAGAAACCTAAAGGGTATAAGGAGGGGTAGTGGGGGAAAAGTGAATATGGGGTCGTGTAGGGGTTGGTTCAGAGGGCCCGGGAAAAATCCGAAATTGGAACTTCTCCCTACCCTGATGGTAGTATGCCCTCGTATCTCGGAAACCAAAAAAAAATTTACTAAAGCACTTGAACTAAAAATGAAGGCAATCTTGGGAATTTTCAGAACCAAAAAAAAAAAATATGGCCGCCATACAAAAAAAAAATTCCATACAAAATTGAAACGTGAATAACTCGGAAACGGTTAAAGTTTTAGATAGTCTGCTTGAACAAATGTCATAGGGGATCGGGGGGGCTACCAGGTGGGGGTCATAAAAATCCAAGATGGCGGATTCAAAATGGCGGCCAAATTTCAAAATGGTCCGAGGATTCTGATTTTTTGCATCCGGGGGTTTTTGGGGTATCTGATTCCATTTCTGAAATAAAATTTTGAAAAAGTGTTTTTTTTAATATGGCTGCCATACATTCAAATTTTTCCATACACGGCGAAACCTAAAGGGTACATGGGGGGGTGGGGGGGTGGGGGGAAGTGAATATAGTGTCGTATAAGGGGTGTTTCACAGTCTCCGAAGAAAATCCGAAATTGGAACAATTACCTACTCTGATGGTGGTATGCCCTGGTATCTCAGAAACGGTGCTTATTTTTGGTAAAGCGCTTGAACTAATATTTTAGCAACTCTTGGGACCTTTCAGGAGAAATAAGAAAAAACATGACTCCCATACAAAAAAAAATTCTCCATACAAAATTGATACGTGAATAACTCGGAAACGTTAAGTTTTATAGGGAGTGCGTTTGAACAAATGTCATAGGGAATTAGATGGGCTACCAGGTGTGGATAAAAAAAACCAAGATGGCGGCCAAATTTCAATATGGTCGGAGAGGTCTGATTTTTTGTATCTGGGGGTTTTTGGGGACCCCGATTCCAGTTATGAAAATAAATTTTGAAAAAAAAAAAAATTAACATAGCTGCCAGACATTCGATTTTTTTCATACATTTTAGGGGTCGCCGCAGAATGACTTTTCGCAGATACTTGCGAGGCCGAAGGCCGAGCCCACCAACGCGAGGCCGGAGGCCGAGCCCCAGCTGCGAGGCCGAAGGCCGAGCAGCAGTACTCGAACGGTGCAAGGCGAGGCCGGAGGCCGAGCCTTGCAGCGTTCGAGTACAACTATATTCGAAGCCGGATAGGTCACACTTGCGAGGCCGCAGGCCGAGCCCACAGATGCGAGGCCGAAGGCCGAGCGCCAGCTGCGAGGCCGAAGGCCGAGCAGCAGTACTCGAACGGTGCAAGTCTCGGCCTTCGGCCTCGCCTTGCACCGTTCGAGTACAACCACACACAATCAACTTCAGGGCACCCCAACTTCAGGGCAGTCGAGTTACACTTTCGAGTACAACTATATTTGAAGTCGAATAGGTCACATTAGCGAGGCCGTAGGCCGAGCCTACGACCGCGAGGCCGAAGGCCGAGCCGCACCGGGGCGAGGCCGCTAGGCCGAGCCACGGTGCGTACAGGACTACTCGACCGATGCGAGGCGAGGCCGAAGGCCGAGCCTTGCACCGGTAGAGTACGAAAACTGCGATTTAAACAGACTGCTTGACCGAATAAACTGCGGAATCGAAACGTAGGGCACCACAAAATCAGGGCACCCCGGTCCCCGACTACAGGGCACCGCGGGCCGCTTGCGGCCCGCGCACCGCCCAAAATACTAGTTATACTATATAAAGTTGAATTACCACTGACTCACTGACTCACTGACTGACTGACATAGAGAAACCTAAAGGGTATACGCAGGGGTGGGGGGGATAAAGTGGATACGGGGTCGTGGAGGGTTGGGTCCACAACCTCTGGGAAAAATCCGAAATTGGAACATCTCCCTACCCTGATGGTCTTATGCTCTGGTATCTCGGAAACCAAAAAAAAATTTACTAAAGCACTTGAACTAAAGTTGTAGGGAAACCTGGGACGTTTCAGGGGAAGTTGAAAAAAACATGGCTCCCGAAGAAAAAAACATGGCCGCCATACAAAATTGAAACGTCAATTTCTCGGAAACGGTACGACTTGGGTGGGGAGTGTTTGACCAAATGTCATAGGGAATCGGGAGAGCTACCTGGTGGGGATGACGAAAATTCAAGATGGCGGATTCAAGATGGCGGCCAAATTTCAAAATGGTCCGAGAGGTCTGATTTTTTGCATCCGGGGGTTTTTTGGGTCCCCGATTCTAATAATGAAAAAATATTTTGGAAAAGTTTTTTTTTTAATATGGCTGCCATACATTCGATTTTTTTCATACATTTTGGGGGTCGCTTCCGAGCGAATAGGGCGAGGCCGGAGGCCTCGCATCACACTAGCGAGGCCGAAGGCCGAGCCCCAGCTGCGAGGCCGAAGGCCGAGCAGCCCCACTCGGCCGGTGCAAGGTGAGGCCGAAGGCCGAGCCTTGCAGCGGCCGAGTACAATGACACACAATCAAAGTCGGATAGGTCATACTAGCGAGGCCGACGGCCGAGCCTACGACCGCGAGGCCGAAGGCCGAGCCGCACCGGGGCGAGGCCGTCAGGCCGAGCCACGGTGCGTATAGGACTACTCGATCGATGCAAGGTGAGGCCGAAGGCCGAATCTTGCAGCGGTCGAGTACGATTACTGCGAAATAAGCAGAGTACGTTACCGAATAAACTGCGGAATCGTAACGTAGGGCCACAAGGGTCCATTGGCGCCTGACCGCGGGCCGCTTGCGGCCCGCGCACCGCCCAAAATACTAGTCATACTATATAAAGTTAAACTACCACTGACTGACTGACTGACTGACATAGAGAAACCTAAAGGGTATAAGGAGGGGTAGGGGGGGAAAAGTGAATATGGGGTCGTGTAGGGGTTGGCTCAGAGGGCCCGGGAAAAATCCGAAATTGGCGAAAAGTCGAACCCTGATGGTGGTATGCCCTCGTATCTCGGAAACCAAAAAAATTTTTACTAAAGCACTTGAACTAATATTTCAGCAAACCTTGGGAACTTTCACGAGAAATCAAAAAAAAAATGGCCGCCATACAAAAAAAAAAAATTCCATACAAAATTGAAAAGTGAATAACATTTGAAGTCAAATAGGTCACATTAGCGAGGCCGAAGGCCGAGCCCCAGCTGCGAGGCCGAAGGCCGAGCAGCAGTACTCGAACGGTGCAAGGCGAGGCCGAAGGCCGAGCCTTGCAGCGTTCGAGTACAACTATATTTGAAGTCGAATAGGTCACATTAGCGAGGCCGAAGGCCGAGCCCCCAATCGCGAGGCCGCAGGCCGAGCCCCAGCTGCGAGGCCGAAGGCCGAGCAGCAGTACCCGAACGGTGCAAGGCGAGGCCGAAGGCCGAGCCTTGCAGCGTTCGAGTACAACTATATTTGAAGTCGAATAGGTCACATTAGCGAGGCCGAAGGCCGAGCCCCCAACCGCGAGGCCGAAGGCCGAGCCCCAGCTGCGAGGCCGAAGGCCGAGCAGCAGTACTCGAACGGTGCAAGGCGAGGCCGAAGGCCGAGCCTTGCAGCGGTCGAGTACAACCACACACAAACAACTTCAGGGCACCCCAACTTCAGGGCACCCCGACTTCAGGGCACCCACAAACGCGGGCCGCTTGCGGCCCGCGCACCGCCCAAAATACTATTACACTATATAAAGTTAAACTACCACTGACTCACTCACTGACTCACTGACATAGAGAAACCTTAAGGGTACTTCCGGGGGTGGGAGGGGAAAAGTGAATATGGGGTCGTGTAGGGGTTGGTCCAGAGGGCCCGGGAAAAATCCGAAATTGGCGAAAAGTCAAACCCTGATGGTGGTATGCCCTCGTATCTCGGAAACGGTGCATATTTTTACTAAAGCACTTGAACTAATATTTTAGCAAACCTTGGGAACTTTCACGAGAAATCAAAAAAAACATGGCCGCCATACAAAAAAAAAAATTCCATACAAAATTGAAACGTGAATAACTCGGAAACTATTCAAGTTTTAGATAGTCTGCTTGAACAAAAGTCATAGGGAATCGGGGGGGCTACCAGGTGGGGGTCATAAAAATCCAAGATGGCGGATTCAAAATGGCGGCCAAATTTCATAATGGTCCGAGAGGTCTGATTTTTTGCATCCGGGGGTTTTTGGGGTATCTGATTTCATTTCTGAAATAAAATTTTGAAAAAGTGTTTTTTTTAATATGGCTGCCATACATTCAAATTTTTCCATACACGGCGAAACCTAAAGAGTACATGGGGGGGTAGGGGGGGAAAGTGAATATAAGGTCGTATAAGGGGTGTTTCACAGTCTCCGAAAAAAATACGAAATTGGAACAATTACCTACTCTGATGGTGGTATGCCCTGGTATCTCAGAAACGGTGCTTATTTTTGGTAAAGTGCTTGAACTAATATTTTAGCAACTCTTGGGACCTTTCAGGAGAAATAAGAAAAAACATGACTCCCATACAAAAAAAAATTCTCCATACAAAATTGATACGTGAATAACTCGGAAACGTTAAGTTTTATAGGGAGTGCGTTTGAACAAATGTCATAGGGAATTAGAAGGGCCACCTGGTGGGGGTAAAAAAAATCCAAGATGGCGGATTCAAGATGGCGGCCAAATTTCAAAATGGTCGGAGAGGTCTGATTTTTTGTATCTGGGGGTTTTTGGGGACCCCGATTCCAGTTATGAAAATAAATTTTGAAAAAAAAAAAATTAACATAGCTGCCATATTGCTCGATTTTTTTCATACATTTTAGGGGTCGCCGCAGAATGACTTTTCGCAGATACTTGCGAGGCCGGAGGCCGAGCCCCAGCTGCGAGGCCGAAGGCCGAGCAGCAGCAGTCGAACGGTGCAAGGCGAGGCCGAAGGCCGAGCCTTGCAGCGGTCGAGTATAACTATATTCGAAGTCGAACAGGCGAGGCCGCAGGCCGAGCCCACCGATGCGAGGCCGTAGGCCGAGCTCCAACTGCGAGGCCGAAGGCCGAGCAGCAGTACTCGAACGGTGCAAGGCGAGGCCGGAGGCCGAGCCTTGCAGCGTTCGAGTACAACTATATTCGAAGCCGGATAGGACACACTCGCGAGGCCGAAGGCCGAGTCTCAGCTGCGAGGCCGAAGGCCGAGCAGCAGTACTCGAACGGTGCAAGGCGAGGCCGAAGGCCGAGCCTTGCAGCGGTCGAGTACAACCACACACAATCAACTTCAGGGCACCCCAACTTCAGGGCACCCCGACTTCAGGGCACCCACAAACGCGGGCCGCTTGCGGCCCGCGCACCGCCCAAAATACTAGTCATACTATATAAAGTTAAACTACCACTGACTCACTCACTGACTCACTGACATAGAGAAACCTAAAGGGTATAAGGAGGGGTAGGGGGGGAAAAGTGAATATGGGGTCGTGTAGGGGTCGGCTCAGAGGGCCCGGGAAAAATCCGAAATTGGCGAAAAGTCGAACCCTGATGGTGGTATGCCCTCGTATCTCGGAAACCAAAAAAATTTTTACTAAAGCACTTGAACTAATATTTCAGCAAACCTTGGGAACTTTCACGAGAAATTAAAAAAAAAATGGCCGCCATACAAAAAAAAAATTCCATACAAAATTGAAACGTGAATAACTCGGAAACGGTTAAAGTTTTAGATAGTCTGCTTGAACAAATGTCATAGGAGATCGGGGGGGCTACCTGGCGGGGGTCATAAAAATCCAAGATGGCGGATTCAAAATGGCGGCCAAATTTCAAAATATTCGATTTTTTTCATACATTTTGGGGGTCGCTTCCGAGCGAATTGGGCGAGGCCGCAGGCCTCGCATCATACCCGCGAGGCCGTAGGCCGAGCCCCAGCTGCGAGGCCGAAGGCCGAGCAGCAGTACTCGAACGGTGCAAGGCGAGGCCGAAGGCCGAGCCTTGCAGCGTTCGAGTACAACTATATTTGAACTCGAATAGGTCACATCAGCGAGGCCGAAGGCCGAGCCCACCGATGCGAGGCCGAAGGCCGAGCCCCAGCTGCGAGGCCGAAGGCCGAGCAGCAGTACCCGAACGGTGCAAGGCGAGGCCGGAGGCCGAGCCTTGCAGCGTTCGAGTACAACTATATTTGAAGCCGGATAGGTCACACTTGCGAGGCCGAAGGCCGAGCCCCCAACCGCGAGGCCGAAGGCCGAGCACCAGCCGCGAGGCCGAAGGCCGAGCAGCAGTACTCGAACTCGCAGCAGTACTCGAACTTGCAGCGGTCGAGTACAACCACACACAATCAACTTCAGGGCACCCCAACATCAGGGCACCCCGACTTCAGGGCACCCCGACTTCAGGGCACCCACAAACGCGGGCCGCTTGCGGCCCGCGCACCGCCCAAAATACTAGTTACACTATATAAAGTTAAATTACCACTGACTGACTCACTGACTCACTGACATAGAGAAACCTAAAGGGTATACGCAGGGGTGGTGGGGAAAAAGTGAGTATGAGGTCGTGGAGGGGTTGGTTCAGAGGGCCCGGGAAAAATCTGACATTGGCGAAAAGTCAAACCCTGGTCATGGTATGCCCTCGTATCTCGGAAACGGTGCATATTTTTCCTAAAGCACTTGAACTAATATTTCAGCAAACCTTGGGAACTTTCACGAGAAATCAAAAAAAATATGGCCGCCATACAAAAAAAAAAATTCCATACAAAATTGAAACGTGAATAACTCGGAAACGGTTAAAGTTTTAGATAGTCTGCTTGAACAAAAGTCATAGGGAATCGGGGGGGCTACCAGGTGGGGGTCATAAAAATCCAAGATGGCGGATTCAAAATGGCGGCCAAATTTCAAAATGGTCCGAGGATTCTGATTTTTTGCATCCGGGGATTTTTGGGGTATCTGATTCCATTTCTGAAATAAAATTTTGAAAAAGTGTTTTTTTTAATATGGCTGCCATACATTCAAATTTTTCCATACACGGCGAAACCTAAAGGGTACAAGGGAAGGTGAGGGGGGAAAAGTGAATATAGGGTCGTATAAGGGGTGTTTCACAGTCTCCGAAGAAATTCCGAAATTGCAACAAATACCTACTCTGATGGTGGTATGCCCTGGTATCTCAGAAACGGTGCATATTTTTGGTAAAGCGCTTAAACTAATATTTTAGCAACTCTTGGGACCTTTCAGGAGAAATAAAAAAAAACATGACTCCCATACAAAAAAAAATTCTCCATACAAAATTGATACGTGAATAACTCGGAAACGTTAAGTTTTATAGGGAGTGCGTTTGAACAAATGTCATAGGGAATTAGAAGGGCTACCAGGTGGGGATAAAAAAAAACCAAGATGGCGGCCAAATTTCAAAATGGTCGGAGAGGTCTGATTTTTTGTATCTGGGGGTTTTTGGGGACCCCGATTCCAGTTATGAAAATAAATTTTGAAAAAAAAAAGAAATTAACATAGCTACCATTTTGCTCGATTTTTTTCATACATATTAGGGGTCGCCGCAGAATGACTTTTCGCAGATACTTGCGAGGCCGAAGGCCGAGCCCACCAAAGCGAGGCCGGAGGCCGAGCCCCAGCTGCGAGGCCGAAGGCCGAGCAGCAGCACTCGAACGGTGCAAGGCGAGGCCGAAGGCCGAGCCTTGCAGCGTTCGAGTACAACTATACTCGAAGCCGGATAGGTCACACTTGCGAGGCCGAAGGCCGAGCCCACAGATGCGAGGCCGAAGGCCGAGCCATAGCTGCGAGGCCGAAGGCCAAGCCCCAGCTGCGAGGCCGAAGGCCGAGCAGCAGTACTCGAACGGTGCAAGGCGAGGCCGAAGGCCGAGCCTTGCAGCGGTCGAGTACAACCACACACAATCGAATTCAGGGCACCCCGACTTCAGGGCACCCCGACTTCAGGGCACCCACAAACGCGGGCCGCTTGCGGCCCGCGCACCGCCCAAAATACTAGTCATACTATATAAAGTTAAATTACCACTGACTGACTCACTGACATAGAGAAACCTAAAGGGTATAAGGAGGGGTAGGGGGGGAAAAGTGAATATAGGGCCGTGTAGGGGTTGGTCCAGAGGGCCCGGGAAAAATCCGAAATTGGAACTTCTCCCTACCCTGATGGTGGTATGCCCTCGTATCTCGGAAACCAAAAAAAAATTTACGAAAGCACTTGAACTAAAAATGAAGGCAATCTTGGGAATTTTTAGAAGCAAAAAAAAAAAAGATGGCCGCCATACAAAAAAAAAAATTCCATACAAAATTGAAACGTGAATAACTCGGAAACTATTCAAGTTTTAGATAGTCTGCTTGAACAAAAGTCATAGGGAATCGGGGGGGCTACCAGGTGGGGGTCATAAAAAACCAAGATGGCGGATTCAAAATGGCGGCCAAATTTCAAAATGGTCGGAGAGGTCTTATTTTTTGCATCCGGGGGTTTTTGGGGTATCCGATTCGATTTCTGAAATAAAATTTTGAAAAAGTGTTTTTTTTAATATGGCTGCCATACAATGGTTTTTTTTCAGACTCAGAGAAACCTAAATGGTACAAGGAGGGGTGGGGGGGGGGAAAAGTGAATATAGCGTCGTATAAGGGGTGTTTCACAGTCTCCGAAGAAAATCCGAAATTGGAACAAATACCTACTCTGATGGTGGTATGCCCTGGTATCTCAGAAACGGTGCTTATTTTTGGTAGAGCGCTTGAACTAATATTTTAGCAACTCTTGGGACCTTTCAGGAGAAATAAGAAAAAACATGACTCTCATACAAAATAAAATTCTCCATACAAAATTGATACGTGAATAACTCGGAAACGTTAAGTTTTTTAGGGAGTGCATTTGAACAAATGTCATAGGGAATTGGAAGGGCTACGTGGTGGGGGTAAAAAAAAAACCAAGATGGTGGATTCAAAATGGCGGCCAAATTTCAAAATGGTCCGGGAAATCTGATTTTTTGCATCCGGGAGTTTTTGGAGTCCCCGATTCCATTTGTGAAAAAATATTTTAGAATTTTTTTTTTTTTAATATGGCTGCTATACAATGGTTTTTTTTCAGATACAGAGAAACCTAAATGGTACAAGGGGGGTGGGGGGGGGGGGTGGGGAGAAAGTGAATACAGGGTCGTGTAGAAGTTGGTTCAGAGGGCCCGGGAAAAATTCGAAATTGGTGAAAAGTCAAACCCTGATGGTGGTATGCCCTCGTATCTCGGAAACCAAAAAAATTTTTAGGGAAGCACTTGAACTAAAAATGAAGGCAATCTTGGGAGTTTTCAGAAAAAATAAAAAAAAAGATGGCCGCCATACAAAAAAAATCCATACAAAATCGAAACGTGAATAACTTGGAAAACTATATTTGAAGTCGGGATAGGACACATTAGCGAGGCCGAAGGCCGAGCCCCCAATCGCGAGGCCGCAGGCCGAGTCCACCGATGCGAGGCCGTAGGCCGAGCCCCAGCTGCGAGGCCGAAGGCCGAGCAGCAGCACTCGAACGGTGCAAGGCGAGGCCGAAGGCCGAGCCTTGCAGCGTTCGAGTACAACTATATTTGAAGTCGAATAGGTCACATTAGCGAGGCCGAAGGCCGAGCCCCTAACCGCGAGGCCGCAGGCCGAGCTTACCGATGCGAGGCCGGAGGCCGAGACCCAGCTGCGAGGCCGAAGGCCGAGCCTTGCAGCGGTCGAGTACAACCAGACACAATCAAAGTCGGACAGATCACGTTAGCGAGGACGAAGGCCGAGCCCCCAACCGCGAGGCCGAAGGCCGAGCTCACTAATGCGAGGCCGACCTACTCGTACTGACGCAGACGAATTTCATGCGGAATCGAAACGTAGGGCACTCCAAAGTCCGAGCACCCCGACTTCAGGGCACCCCGTTTTAAGGGCACCCCGACTTCAGGGCACCCCGACTTCAGGGCACCCACAAACGCGGGCCGCTTGCGGCCCGCGCACCGCCCAAAATACTAGTCTATATATATAAAATTCAAAGTCCTGACTGACTGACTGACTGATATATCAACGCACAGCCTAAACCGCTGGTCCTAGAAACATGAAATTTGGAGGATATGTTCTTTGTACAGTGTAGGCATCCACTAAGAAAGGGTTTTTCGAAATACTACCCCTAAGGGGGGGAAATGGGGGGTTCAAATTTGTATGAAACTTTTTATTCTCTGGGTCGATTGACTCAAAAATTGGTACAAATACTCTTCAATTAAAATTATGAGACACGTGTATCACAGTTTTTCCAAAATCATCATCATCATCATCCACCGACAGAATTTAATAGGGCTTCTTTTTACTCCAAAAACTTTGTTGAGAAAGTTATTAACCCACTACAAACGACGATGTTATCATGCTTAGGGTTCCGTACTAAAATGGTGAAAGGAACCTTATCATGAAACTCCGATGTCTGTCTGTCTGTATGTCTTTGAGCTGATTATCTTGGAAACTGTAATAGCCAGCAACTTGGAATTTGGCACAGATCTAGATAACGTTAGTAGCTACGTATAGTAGATAAAACGTCACGCCTTTACCCTAAGAGGTGTATTACAACACCCTCACTTCGCCGGACGATATTCAGTCCAAAATGTAATAAGTAGCGAGCCTATCGTCATACGTACACCGGGCTCCAGTCATGTAGCAGATGACATTAAATACGAAGCTATCATTGCTTTTTCCATATGAATCTCCTTGTAAAATGTGTGAACTATATTGCTGACATTCTATCAAATTTCAAACCTACTTAATCAGCAAGGGAAAAAATACAAGAATTAAGTCCAAGCCTGTCAGAAGATTACAAACGGCAAGTGAAGAGATATTCTGCCAATAAACTTCACGTAGATGAGCTAGGAGATGAAATTTCTAATTATGTCTGTCAGATCTTAGAAGCAGTATTTAGCAAAAATAGACGAAGTCTATAGAAGAAGCTGCTTTAGTATTAGGAAGACAGAACCTACTACGGGTTGTCTTTGCTTCGAAGGTCTTCTAAACTAAACTCTGCAACTAAAAGTCTGCCAGCACACTGACTGGTGTAGTTTCCGAATGAGTCTGTGTTTATGCTGAGGATTCCTCTAATATCTCTAACACCACCGAACTACCCCTTCGAGTTAAAAGAGTGCAGTTTACTCTCAAAGTCTGCTTTGCCATGACCATAAATAAATCTCAAGCCAAACTCATAATTGACTAAAATGCTTTTCACACGGTTAGTTATACGTGGCCTGCTACGGAGTAAGCTCATGGGGCAGCCTGGTTTAGAAAAACCAGGCTGCCCCATGAGCTAAAAAGAAAAAAAAATAGGTTTTCGTTGTAAACATTATAAATTGTCAATTATCTACTTTCGGTTGTCTTCTAATTTTATCTTTTCACACACGCTTTAAGTTCTGTTGATACAATACTACTACTACTACTCCTACTTTTCTCATTCCAGAGATAGTTTAATTAACTATAGAACTTCGTCCATATTGCTCTGCTTGGGATATTGTCAGTTTGTGTATTCAATTGGGAGCGAGTGTGACCGCTTATAATATTTATTTCTGAAGTTAAAAACGTAATACATTTTCTGTAAGCCACGCGGGCGAAGCCGCGGGCAGAAGCTAGTTATATATATAGTTATATATTTTTGTTGATTACATTTGTATGATTACCTTTAAGTACTATTTTTTTTTTATTAAAACTCATTTACATACATAACACGTTATTTTATTTAATGATCGCATCTATATAACTGAAATAACCTGTATTCTCACCTCTATTAATAGAACCCTCTGTAAATGAGACAGATATTTATTTATACCTGTATATCTGAGACACTGGGTAAGTGGAATACCTCTATAAGTGAAACGACATTGCAGGTCCCTTGATGTCTCACTTAACCAGGTTTCACTGTAACTAGATAACGTGTGGACTATCTTATGATTTTTTTTTTAATTAGCTTCATATATCAAATTGTGGAGGTGGAGGCGTCAGGTGTTCAGAATGCTGGCATTTATTTCGGACAAAAATTGAGCATTGCCATCGAGCGTGGCAATGCTGCTAGCATTCTGGGCACCTTTCCCTCTGCCAACGGGCTTTTAGATTAAAATAATTTTAGCTTTATATGTTTATGCATGGAAAATGTTTGTCTTTCTAATTTTGGATATTGAATTGATATTTGAATTTAATTTTAAACGTTATACAATTTGATATTTCAACTACCGAATTTAACAGACCTAATTTAATGAAATCTACTAAAAAACTTTATACAATTTAATATATGAAGCTAATTCAATAACTGAATTAGTTAATTACTGAATAGATTGAATTTAAAATAGGTAATAAGAATTATGTCCAAAGCGGGTTAATTCCAAATCTACTTCATCCACTTTGACACGACGATTCTTCAATTTCCTAATATCAAATTCCAAATTCAAAACTCGCGTTTTCATTAGAGTTATTATTAAATTTACAAACTACCTAGTTTGTGTAATCACTCGATCGAAACGCTATTCGATTTTGAAACTAACTCGATCCGCGTTACCCATCTCTACCATTTACCGTACAATAATTAAGTAACAAAAGCTAAGTAATTATGCAGGGTACGAAACAATCTACTAGGGGTCGGGAATAAAAATCTATTGAAGTGACATTGAAGTTGTAAATTGTACTTAAGTACTTACTTGAGTAGGTATTTAATGTATTGACATTTTTTTCTCTCAAGAGTTTGGTTAGTCCGAAAAATTTTTAAATTAATAATAATAATAATAATAATAATAATAATCATTTATTTCAGACCATGTCCATATTTAAAATTCATTCACACATCTACAATTAAATTCAAATTAAATGCTATTAAAATGAAAAATTAAAGTTAAAAAAATAAATATAAATATTTTGATTTGGTACATGTCAATCTTAGATGTCAAACAATAAAAAATATGTCACGAATATAAAGTAAAATAAAAATTGAAAAATTAAATTGAATTAAATGTCAAAAATACTTATTAATGTGAAAATGTCAGATCTAATTATTTATGATTAACATGCAACCCAACCGCATGATGTAAGAAAGGACAGTCAGCTCGCCCTGCAACAACGCGCAGTACATTAAACGTAATTTTAAACGACGTTAAAAATCGACTAAACCGACAAAATAAATTTATATGAAAACAACCGATTTTGTCGATTTGAAACGTCAGTTTAATTGTCCGAGCTCGCATCCTATTCAGTTCAAAATGTGTCAGGAGGCGAGCCTGTCGCCGAATGCCGGGCACAAGTTGTAAAGCAGATGACATTAAATACGCACATTATGTTCACAAACGATCAAATTGGTGCGTGCCTTCGGCTGGGATCAAATCCCTGGAGAGGAGAGTATTCTTCGAACCAAGCTATCATAGTGTTTAAGTTGCCCAAGGTATTTACTCAAGTCATGTACGAGTAGGTATTTAGGTCAATTTTTAATGTCATCTTTTTATTTATTTTTTTCATTGGAATATTAATTGTGATCGGTCGCTAGACCATAGGCGAATTTGTTGAAAGATGATATGGCTTGTCTCGTGGGGTGGCCAGCGCCGCCCCTACTAATCAAATAAGGTGGTCCCTTTTAATGGCATCTGCTAAACAAATTGTGCTTGCCGTTCCGTGACAGGTTCGCCTCTTGTCACACTTTAATTTAATGCATGTTGTATTTAATTTTACCAATAATCTTTAGGGTAACAACCTTAAGATCATTCCAATATATTTTTTGGCAATCCCTTGTGAAGGGACAAGACCTTTGGACCTTTTCTCTAGGAATCCCCTTTTCATATTCATAAATGCATATTTTTTTTAATAAATACAAACTATAATTTTACCATGCTATGCCATGCCATTAATACATCAAGTGCTAATCTAAAACTGCGTCTCCACCAAGAAAAAAAATGCCATACTTGTGTTGTGAACAACGTGTTGGTAATAAAAATTACGGCAATTCACAAGGTGATCACCAACACGTGAATTTTTCTTTCACTTTAATAATACTGGTATTATTATTGCCTATTGCTGAACATGGGCCTCTCTTTCGCACGCTACTCAATCCAGTCCTTTCCAATCTTGTCCAGGGACCCTATTCGGAGATTTGAGATTTTCATCTCATTTTTTTCGTCCTTGTTGCTCTCGTTTGAAACATCATACGTGTGAGAGTGACCAAGATAAAATCTCATCTCTTCTCACGCGTAAGAATAGCCCTCCAGCCCTATTCTTGACGCGTGAGATGTGATTTGGTCACTTTTACTCCTATAACTTTTAAAACGGGAGAGACAAAGACCAGAAAATATCTCCTACAGGGCCCTAGATTGGATGCACGATATTTAGAATATCGTTGACCAAACGTTTCGACCAACGCTTCGTTTCACTCTCAGACGTGAGGATTAAGACTTGAAGAGGAAGAAGACGGTAGTTGCAGCGGAAGTTTGCACGCGGCATTTACAACATGTTTGTGCATAAACAACAAGTTACAGTTAACAAGTTACATATCAAACTAGCGAAGAAAGACTGATCCGATTTACCATTGACTGAAAACATTTCGTCGTAACGTATCGTGTACGCGTATCAGCTCGCCGTATCAACACAACGAGTCGATCTGAGCGAGCATGCGAGCTTGTCGGCTTTTCGCAAACACTTTGAAGCGCTCGCGTGCTCACGGCGAGCGGCTTGGATCGTTGAATTGTACGGAAAACTGTTACAGCAAAAAAAAATCAATGTGTTACGATGGACACCACCACCACCCACCGAACCAAGCCGCGCCGTGAAATGACCTAGTCGTGTTTCGGGATGTAGTCCGGTGTAACCGTTCTGATGACGGGTCTGAGCAGCAGCGCACTTGTACCGTCTACTTGTACGTACTACACTCTACAAAACTTCAAGGCTAGAGTGAGTAAGTACCTTATAGGTCGTCGTGCTCCATCTTAGTCCACAACGTCGCTTAATATCAGACGAGTTGGTGGTCAAACGACGACCTATTCTACATTAAAAAAAAGACGTTACGATGCGAATGAAATGAAACGATGCGTTAAAGATTTGGCTTCAGCCAGTCTCCGCCTTACATCTGTCTGTTCTAGTGATTTTAACTCCACGCGAGCGCTATTTCGCTAGTGACATCGGCGGCGCGGGTTAATTCCATTAAAAGATTAACAAACCCCAGGAACGTAGAGGTCGCTGCGAGCGTCGTACACTCGCTAACAGAATGTGTTCATGTCACAGATAATGCTTGACAAGGACTTCTATACATTTTATTAAGAGTGTAGAATGCTCACACTGAGTGGTGTCCGATAGTTGTATATAATACTCAATACTCAAATATTTATTGCTCACATTAATTAGGTAGTCATGCAGGTCTTTTATACATGTAATATGTAAGTAAACATAAATTATATGACTCTTTTAGGGTATGGCAACATTTTGTACGGAAGGATTTATTCTATGTCATTAAAATTATCTGCAAAAAATTCGTTAAGATTAGAGTAGCATTTCGTTGTCAAAAAGGATTTTATATGAAATGAAATTTATTTACTAAAAATAGGGTATTACAATGCTTTTAGTTATTTTAGTTATGTTCTCCTATTTTGCCGTTTTTCAGCATGTGAATTTGGTCACATCTAAGAATTAATTTATAGGCTTTAAAACAAAATAAATTATTATTTTTTGTGAAATATTCGTATTTACTGAAGTCTTTAAAATGATTAGGCAATCCTACTAATATTATAAACGCGAAAGTTTGTATGTATGGATGGATGGATGTATGGATGTTTGTTACTCTTTCACGCCAGAACGGCTGAACATTGGCACAGAGATAGATTTTTCTGGAGACATCTGGATGAAATTTGGCACAGAGATAGATTTTAGTCTAGAATAACACATAGGATACTTTTTAATCGCGGGTGAAACCGTGGGGCGCAGCTAGTTTGTTATATATTTTAATTATATATTGGCCATTGAGTGAAGGCCCAAACTGTGCTTCACTAGATTTGATGATTTTTCTATAGTTAGTTTGTTCTGTACTGGGACCAAATTTTTCTAGGCTTATCACTAGCTAATCTAAGTGTTTTTAGATCACGAAGACTTGAAGTTCTTCCAATGGAAGCGTGCTCCATTGTGTATGTCCCACTGTTTATCGGAGTTCGTTTCCAGAACATCATTAGGCCGTGAAACAATTGAGGATCGTAGGCCGTATCATTGCTTAACACCAAGCGAGATAGCGATTAAACAAAAGCTCAAAAAATTCTGATACCTAATCTTCAGGTACCAAAGTTGTACAGGTATAACCAGGTACCTACAATATTTTTTTACCTTGTCTACCTCTGGATGATATAGTGATTATACCCTAGTGGGAGAAGACTCGCGTCTCAAGCCAGAGGGAGTGGGTTTGGACGAAGCCGAAGGCACGCACCAATTCGTTCATTGTGTGAACATACGTGCGTATTTAATGTCATCTGCTACGAAACTGGAGCCCGGTGACTGTCACTTGGGACTGAATATCGTCCGGCGAAGTGTGGGTGTTGTACACCTCTGCCAGCCCCTTCGAAGAAAAGGCGTGACGATACGTTATATGTTTGTCAGCTTCTGGATTTTCGACCCGGAATGGTTGCTTGTGCTAAGTATCCTTCTTAATTATATACATAGTTTTGAGACCTACGTGAGCTTAACATATACTTGTAAGCGTGTGAAAAATGCTAGAGTGACACATCTGAACTGCGATACACAGAAGTTCGACGGCACACCACTGCGACTCACCCTCATGACGTTAAGTTTTTCAACGTCAACCTTCATGACGTTAAGTCTTCGGCAAAATTGAGGGCTCAAAATCTTCGTTATAATAAAATACTCATAATAATCATACTCATGGCATAATAAAATACTCCGCCAGGTGTAGCATTCCGGTCACGTGGGCAACACGTAGTGACGTCAATCGATGCTTGAGCAAGACCGCATTAAGTCATTTACAAATAGTGCGAAAGAGACGGATAACGATGACGAGTGACGTCATATGTCTTTGCTCCTGGAATGCTAGACCTCATTTTTATTTGGATCATGGCATTATCCAAAGCCTACTCTTCTATATCTTGTGTGGTTCTATTGATAAAGAAATGTGTGTGTGACTGTACGCACATGCAAATGAATATACTCATACCGATTCGTGGCCCGTTGTTGGTAATAGTTTAATGCATTTTGGGGAAAGTTCTGGAGTGAGACTTTATTATAAAATTATGTGTAGAAATTACAGGGTTTGAAATGGTGGTATTAAACTGCAAGGAGCTCATTGTGGGAAGTTTGTGAATAATGAATATCGACGCAGCCCCTCTAGCCAAGTCAAATTCTATTTCTGATGATTTTATTTCTATCAAGCTGCTTGCTGCTTTTTACTCTGGTGGGAGGCTTCGGCCGTGGCTAGTTACCACCCACCGGATCAAGCCATGCCGTGAAATGACCTAGTCGTGTTTCGGGATGTAGTCCGGTGTAACCGTTCCGAAGACGGGTCTGAGCAGTAGCGCACTTGTAGCGCCTCACTCAACTGCCGTCTTTGTACTTTTATAGGTCGTCGTGCTCCATCTTAGACCACAACGTCGCTTAACATCAGGCGAGTTGGTAGTCTAACGACGACCTATTCTATATAAAAAATAAAAAAAAAGCTGCGCCCCGCGGTTTCACCCGCGGTTAAAAAGTATCTCTTAAATCCACTGGTGGATCCATGGATACTTCTGTTTCCTCTTAAATCCACTGGTGGATCCATGGATACTTCTGTTTCCTCTTAAATCCACCGGTGGATCTATGGATACTTCTGTTTCCTCTTAAATCCACCGGTGGATCCATGGATACTTCTATTTCCTCTTAAATCCACCGGTGGATCCATGGATACTTCTGTTTCCTCTTAAATCCACCGGTGGATCCATGGATACTTCTGTTTCCTCTTAAATCCACTGGTGGATTCATGGAACGCAATAAAGCTTCAGCTTCAAAGAAAGCTAGACGAACGAAAGCTCAAATCATTGGCCGATCTCAATTTGTCGCAGCTAGTATTACTTCAGTCTAGACGTTGACAAACGACGTTCATAATGTAACGCAGATGTCTGCTACTCGCTAATATTTCGCTTTTTAGGGTTCCGTCGATCAATCGAACATTAATAACAATCTTGCTGTAGTGTAGCTACTTCTGTATACACGGTAATTTTATTCATACTTATAAATAGTAAAAGTATGTTTATATAAATAGTATAAGTATGTTTAAATCAAATCAAATCAAACTAACATACATCTAACATGTATTAATAAGGGTGTAAAATATTTTATTGTAATGCAGCGCAGAAAAAGAAAAAAATGGACTCGCTACAAGGGTAAATATATTTTTGGCTGTTAGGGAAAACAACAGAAGCAAGACATGACAATCATTTGCACAAAAAAAAAACACAAATACTCGATCGGAATCTAGTTCTTAAAACCAAGTTATATAAAAAGCTATCTCTGAAAAAATTTGAGAGTACAAGGGCATTATTTTCTATTTCATTTCATTGGTCATTTTAATTGGAAAATTGGTAACTGATAATTTTGAACACAGATATCGACGGCTGATCAATGTTTGGTAAAAATAAAAACGCAAAAATAGTTTTTTATAACTTTAATTATGACTGTTATTTATTTTATAATAGCTACAGAACCCTACTATCCTTTTTCTTTCAAGAAATGTGTATATTTGGCATTTTTTTTTTATAGATAAATGTTTTGTACATGTTTCTAAGGTTGATTGAGATTAAATGTTGTTAAAATTCGTGTTGCGTTCGCAAAAAGTTAAGATTAATGGTAACATGAGTGTTAGAGCTGAAATAAGCTTGAATTTTTTAAGAAATATCGTGTCAATGTTGTTGTCTTAGAACAAATACGAACAGACTCAGAAATCAAGTATATGGGTCCCAAAGAAGTAGAGCAAAGTGACAGTTTGAAAAATCCACCATACAACTATTTGCTCTTCAATGAAAATATATGCTAATACTAATATTTTAAAGAGGTAATAACATTGTTTGTTTGTCGAGGGTAATATCCGAAACTATTGAACCGATTCTAAAAAATCTTACATTAATCGAAAGCTACATTATCCCTGAAAGCTATACGTTATATTTTATTTTCCAAAAAGATAGGGATCCTAACAAAAAATGCAATAATGTAATCAAAGGTATCAAACATTTACCCGTAAAAATCACTAATTGGCGTGCGCTGCGAAAACAATGGATGATACAAAATAATTGTGGACTACACATTTATAGTACTCATAATTGCCCACATAAAAGTCTATGAGACCATGTGTCTAACTGTCATAGTTAAGTCACAATAACTGCTTTTTGTTAATGTTAGTCAAACAAAAAAGGATGGAATCGAAATAATGATGACATTTGAGTCATGATATTAATCTTAATATATATAAATTACGTGTCACGTTGTTTGTCCGCTATAGACTCCTAAACTACTTAACCGATTTCAATCAAATTTGCACACCGTGTGCAGTTCGATCTAACTTATCAGATAGGATAGCTCAAAACGCGAGCGAAGTCGCGGGGTGACAGCTAGTCCTTATACAAATATTAGCTTAACTTTACACAAAAGCTTGCAAAATTAATCTGCTACAAATTCATAGTATCATAAACACTTTTTAGACAGATCACTCAAAGCGACCGTTTTAGACCCAAGAGTACCCGTAACCGATGAGTATGTATGAAAAGACTAATGAAAGTAGAAGAAGCGACAGATGTGTGCCAGGATCGTAAGTAAACGGAGAGAAAGGGTATCTGCCTAGCTCTACGGGGAAAAGGCGTAACTAAATGAATGTTGAAGAAATCTTGTTCGAACTGTTATCAACCCGTGCGAAGCTGGGACGGGCCGTTAGTCGGTAATACTCGTATTGATAAGTGGTAATTGTTATTCTTCACCGAATTTGCGTAATTTGCATCTCGCTCTATCTGTCTGTGATTTTCTATAACTGTATCTCTGTCTGCATTTGTTATAAGGACTGCAAAAGATGTGTAACTCGTTGCCTGCGTCTGTGTTTCCACCCAAATACAATCCAGGAGTGTTCAGAAGAGAAGTGAATATGTACTCGTATCTCCTAGGCGAGCGTGTTTTAGTAGCGCATCGCTACTGCAGTTTGCCGTGTAGGTGTGGCGTTAACTGCTAAAATTCATATTTAACCTTTTAAGTGCCACATCGAAAATGGATATCCGTGCCCTGTACGTCAAGCAATTAAGTCAATACAATAATTATTATATTTTTAATCCATTAATTTGCAAGCAATTTTTAATATTGAGTAAGGTGCATGCGGTGTTTGTCCACTATAGTTTTTTAACGTAGTTTTTTAAGCGCACAGCGCATAAAAAAACTCTCTATTTATAAAAGTCTATATATTAAAATATTACATTAAAAAAAAAAAAAAACAACATAAAATCATAAACATATCATCACGTCTTTGCCCCGAGGTGGCTTGGCAGAGATGTACTACAACACCCACACTTCGCCGGATGATATTAATTCCCAATTGTGACAGGAGGCGGACCTGTCACCATACACCAAGAGGGCTATTCCTACGCTTGAGATGAGATGAGATTTTATCTTGCTCACTCTCACACCTATGACGTTTCAAACGAGAGCAACAAGAATGAAAAAGGTGAGACGAAAATCTCAAATCTCTGAATAGGGCTTCAGGCTTCAGTTACGTAACAGATGACATTAAATACGCACATATGTTCACACAATGAACAAATTGATGCGAGCCTTCGGCTGGGTCCGAACCCGCTCCCTCTGCCTTGAGAGGCGGGCCTTCTCCGACTAGGCTATCTTCACTATCATTTTTATGTTAGGAATATTAGCGATAAAAAAATGAAAACACAGAACAAGCCCCCGTTTTTGTAGTTTAATCCACGTAGAAAACGTTTTCCTACCGTTCCATTCCCTCTTCCCAAGTACAGGGAGATTATGAATAGTGTGATTCCGCGCAACGGCCGGCCATTTATTTTGTATGACAATGGGCCCTGATTTCAGGTGCTCTCAGCCGTGAATGGGGCGTGATACATCGCTGTGGACCTGCTCTGGTTCAAGATATTGAGACGGGAATATGTTTTATTGCCTTATGGAGCATGGACAATAAACATCGGAGCACTCACCTTAAGTACCTACTTACTTGATTTATTTTAAACTAGCTAGGCCCCGCGACGTGACCTGAGAATAAAGATTAGCTTAACGTTATGTTAGTTCACGGTATGAGCTACCTTTGTTTTAAATTTTATTCAAATCGGTCCATCTGTTCGGGAGTGAAGAAATAAAAAGCAAACACTCTTATAAACTTTCGCCTAAATAATGCTGGTGGCTTTGTGAGCTGGAGACCTCGCGGCCGACGTCTGTCCTCCGCTACAGGTCGCATTTCTTAACCGGTTCTCTTGAAATTTTGTGAGAAAAAAAATCTGTATTATCAAACCTATTATTATAAAGTTTTTTTTTTGAAATCTCGTCTAGTTACAAACCTAGAGGCATAACAGAGGGTAGATAGACAATAGACAATAGACAATTTTTATTTGTGAGCAAAAAAGAAGTAAGTATACAAAAAAAAACAAATATAAACGAAATACCTATAACAATAAAAATTAAAAACTATACAAACAATGTTTTTTGCCACAAACCGGTTCCAACTCAGCGTAATGTCGGCTGTAGCAGCCAGCGCTGGTCTTCTGTTGGAACCTGCTGAGCATCAATGTAGCTAAAAGACTGATTTGAAAACATTATTTCTTTCATGATTCGTGATTTTCAAAAACTATATTAACCTATTTTTGTCTCAAACATAACATAAAATGAGGTAAGCATATTTTTTCCATTTCGCTGGTCAAACGTTGGACCATATTTCTTCTTGTGTCCTGGTAAATTCTATACCTATCTATTGTCATAGGTAACTACACTATGTAACAAGTAACATTATTAAAAGAAACTAAAAAACCCGACTGCAAAATTGTGTACCCTATGTCACTTCCACTATCAAGACAATTCAAATTACATTGCATTTGTCGAAATCCATCAAGCTGTTTAGGCTGTAGAGCGTGCCAAACAACCCTCATTCATACATACATACCCAAACATACATACATACATTACATAGATACGCTCGGAAAACATAACTATACTTCTCGTGCAGTCGGGTAAAATATCAAGGTCTAGCATTACGGGAGCAAACACGTAATGACGTCACTCGTCATTGTTCTCGTCCCTTTTAATCCATTTGTAAATGACATATTTTGGTCTTGCTTAAACATTGATTTACGTCACTACGTGTTGCCCACCTGACAATTTTTGACTCTGAATGTTATAACTGGCGGAGTATATTATTATCATGGGTAACTACAGACCTATTTTTTTTTTGCAAACTCTTTTTTGGTAAACCTGTCTCTGTACCCTGGCAACCAGCGAGACCTATGTAACCTTTTTTGCACAATAAAAACCTTTCTTTCCTAAGTAATTTAATTTTAAACCTAATATAAAAAACGCAATCTTACTAAAACTGTCAACATTTATTCCAAAATTTCATCTTCTCTACAATAAAGCAATTACTGGCACAAAGTTCTACAAAATTACGAAATAAGAAAAGAAAATTTATTATGATTGCGTTCCAAACACTTTTTCGTTGCAATTTTATCAGGTTTTTTACTAATTTGTCTAAGATTTGTTGTCTATGTACCATTGACCTGTTAAACGGACCGTGCGCTAGACAAAGGACAGAAAAAATATTGGGGTATACGAGGGCGGCACTGAAAATTTCGGGAATCAAGGAAGTGACACAACATTACTATTTAAAAATGTATTTATTGCTTTTCGAAGTATTCTCCGCGAAATTTGACACATTTTTCCATACGATGGAACCAATCATTGAAGCAACCATTCCATTCGGAAGTTGGGGTCTCCAAAATGGCCGTTTTGTAGGCGTCTACAGCTTCTTCAGGTGATGAAAATCTCTGTCCACGCAATTTATTCTTTTTTTAGGGAAAGTATAGAAATCATTAGGGCTTAGGTCGGGGCTGTAAGGCGGATGGTCTAATAATTCTATGTTTTCTTGCTCTAAAAACTCTTTTGATCTGTGCGCGGTGTGAGAACTCGCATTGTCGTGATGGAGGATGATGCGGCGGTTGCAGTTCTCTTTACCGAGTTCAGAAACGACCTGTGGCAAACAAATGCTAGCATACCATTCTGCATTAACCGTTCTTTGTCCCTCAAGAGGAATAGTCGTAACATGGCCGGTTTTGGAGACAAACGTGGCCACCATTTTTTTTGCAACACTCCGTGAACGAACAGTTTTTGTTGGCTTAACTCATTCTCGAACACCTAAACTCGTGACAGGTTTTTTTGTTTCGGGTTCATACGCGTATATCCAGGATTCGTCACCTGATACGATATTGTATACAGCATTTGAGGATCCTACGTGGAATCTTTCGAGAGTTCTGACGTACCAAGTAACGCAAGCCACTTTTTGCTCTTCACAGAGCGAATGCGGTATCCATCGGGAAAACAACTTTTTTACACCTAAATGTTTATGCAATATTATTTATATTTGACTCATGCCAATGTCTAAAGTTGCCTGAATTTCGCGGTATGTCACATGTCGATCTTCCTCAATCAGCTTACGCACAGCATCAACGTTTTCTTGGATGACTGCAGTTTTTGGACGACCTTGACGAGGATCATCACTGAGCTTGACACGTCCACGTTGCAATTCAGCATACCAGCGATAAATTGTGGTTTTGGATGGGGCTTCATCACCAAATGCAGAAATCATACGGTCAACACTCTGTTTTTGTGTTAAACCACTTCGAAAGTCATAATAAATCATCGCTCTTGAATTTTCTCGAGTCAATTTCATTTTCTCAACGACTAAACAAGTTTGACAAAACCTCTTGACAAGACCGAGAATCTTTTTTTAAATAAATAAATGGTATTCGATTTTTAAAACCAAGGAGTTTTCAATTAAAAAGATTTTAATTTGACAGGAACAGTGGAAATATTCCATTCCCGATACTTTTAGTGCAGCCCTCGTACGCGCACTTGGTAGACCAGTAAATGTTTGTTGTTTCGGGAAAATTTCCTCATGATCTCTTATGGTTTTAGCGTAGATGGCCAGCGTATGATAATTATAAATTCCAATTAAAATTATGGAAAATGGACAATAATCCATAAATGTCACATTTAAAATTGTATTTGATATAAAATTTTTGGATTTACGTGAATTTTAAAGTTATTTATTTGTATCTTGTGCCTAAACTAAGTCTAATCTAAACCAAATATAAAATTAAGATGATAAAATTAGTGACGATAACTTATCGCTTAAGAGCGATCTCTTCCAAACAACCTTTGGAAATAATAATTAAAATTTCCCGATTACTTTAACGCATTGGTCACTGTAGCAAACTGCAAAAAGCTTGCGACTAAATGACACGAATCAAAGCTTTATTTAATGTATAAATTAATATTTTAAAAATAGTATTTTAAAGTAAATTTATATATAAATGTATAAATTTACTTTAAAATACTATTAAGTTTATTAATTGCTAAATAAATCGAAATAGTTATGTTGATCGGAAAGCACAGGTGCGGAAATAACAACACAGCAGTTCGCTAACAAGTAGTGTAATCGACTGCCGGGACGCGCCGGTCGCAGCCGTGCGCGCATCTACTTATATGTATAACTAACATCCCTCCACCTTAATCTATGAAATATAACACGAATCAACCATAATGTGTATAGGTATAAGTAGTATACTAAAGGTATCGCTTATAATCTATTCTTTTGCGCGAACGCGCTGATTGGGCCGGCGTAGCCGGGCTAGAAGATGCAGGAACCGGCTGGCGTGTCGGACCCGTTTGTGGCTCTGAAACTGCCTCTGCAGGCACAGGTGCTTCTGGGATATCCACTGCGGGTGGCGCCGATGCAGGCGCGGCACTCGGCAAAGGCGACGATGCGTCGATCGGCAAAGCGGCAGCGTGGCGAGTGGCGCAGGCGTGACCGGGTGCTCTGGCAATACCACCACTGGTAGCACCGAAGACTGACCTCTGTCGCAAACAGGCGTGACGTGGTTTCTCGAACTGCAGCTCTCAGGCTTATCATGCTCCATAAGCCACTTCTCCCCTTTTAGCTTCAGGAGTTGATTGGTGTGCTTTTTTACTAAGGAATCTGTTTCACAAATTTTTACTAAATATAGGTAATGTCTTTCCCAGCCGGTTCACAATATACGCTTTTACCCAGTTCGGTTTTTGATTCTTGTACACTCTCACTAGTACGACTTCTTTATCGCAGAAAATCACATTGCGTTTACCGCCGTAGGACCTAGACTGCGAGCACTGTTTTTCTTTCACTAACGCGTCGAGTGTAGCATCACGTGACGACGGTGTACGGAGATCAATAAGATCTAATCTACATCTCAATTTATGGCCGAACACTAACTCGGCAGGTGATTTGTTTGTAGTACTATGAATTGAATTTCTATAATTGAATAAAAATTCGTTTAACTTTACATTTAAATCACGCTGGCTAGTGCCGGTTGATATAATATTTTTGATTGCTCTTTTTACGATTTTTACGAATCTCTCTGCCTGCCCGTTGCTGATTGGGTTATAAGTCGGGGATGTCACATGCTCGATACCATTCCTGCTACAGAACAGCTTAAATTCATCGGAGACGTATGAAGTGCCATTGTCCGAGACTATGGTATGAAATAGACCAAATCTTGACATTACTTCACATAGCTTATCGATAACGACTCGAGTACCGTAACCAGACGAAACGTCGAAACATTCGACCCACTTAGAGTAGGCATCTACGACAATTAGATAAGTTCGGTTGTTAATTGGACCTAAAAAATCTATGTGAGCACGATACCACGGCTGCGGCGGGTAAGGCCAGGGCGCGAGAGGTGCGCGGGGCGGGGCGGGTCGTGCTCTCGCGCAAATATTACACTCTGCAACATACTCATCTATGTCCGCTGACATTCGGGGCTACCAAAATCTAGACCTAGATTCACCCTTCATTTTATATGAGCCTAAATGCCCCGAATGAAGCTCGCTCAGCAATTGACTTCGACAGGACGACGGAATTACCATTTTATGACCTCTAAGTAACAATGACCTTTCGACTGACAGTTCCTGACTACATGACCGAAAAGGTTTTAACCTATCATCACATAGTTTAGAGGGCCAACCCTTATTAACATATTCGCGTACTCGCGAAAGCACCGGGTCCGACTTGGTCGCTACTCCTATCTTACTTAAACTTACTAGTTCTTCAGCGGTTTGACCGAACACAAAATTAATATACGTCGCTTTATCTATGTATTGATCGTCAATTTCAGTTGATTGACCACTTGTTGATCTACTTAAAAAATCTGCTGCATTCAAAGCGCTCGACACATATTCGATTTCGAAGTTATATGAATTTAGGTAAATCGCGTACCGCTGCAACCTGTTTGCCGTGACCTCCGGTACTCCTTTATCTGGACTAAAGATTGATAAGAGCGGCTTATGATCGGTTCTAAGAATAAACGGTATAGAACGGCCGTATAAATATTGGTGAAACTTGCGAACACCAAATATGATAGCCGTAGCCTCTTTTTGAATTTGGCTATAGCTTCGCTCGGCTTTCGAAAGAGAACGGGACGCATACGAAATTGGCCTTTCGATGCCATTTTCTATCTGAGATAAAATCGCTCCTAAACCTGTAGGCGATGCATCAACAGTCAGGATGACCTTGGCGTTGGGGTTAAAGTGAGCCAGAGTTTCATCAGAGGAAAGTACCTTTTTCACATATGTGACTGCAAAATCGTGCTTTTCGGACCAATGCCACGATACATCTTTCTGCAATAACCCGTGCAACGGGCTTAATATTGAGGACGCATTTTTGACAAAATTGCGGTAATAATTTACTAGCCCTAGAAATGATTTTAATTCTGAAACACTGGTTGGAGTTCTGGCATTTAGAATCGCGTTTACTTTATCCGGACTCTTGTGAAGGCCGTGTTTATCGATAACAAAGCCTAAGTATGACACCGAATCTTGAAAAAGAAAACATTTTTCTTTTTGGAGCACTAGCCCGGCGTCTTGCAGCCTTGAAAACACTTCTTCTAATCTCTTTTTATGAAGAATGTCCGTACTAGCAGTTATCAAAATGTCGTCTTGGAAAATATGAACGCCATCTATGCCCGACAAGATAGTTTCCATTGTTTTTTGAAATATTGCCGCCGCACAAGATAAACCATATACTAAACGAGTGAATTTATACAAGCCCTTGTGAGTGTTGATGCATGTGAGCATTTGAGACCCCCCTTCTAATTTGAGCTGTGCATAGGCCTGAGAAAGATCTAGCTTGGAAAACTTTTGTCCACCGTGAAGCTGCGCAAACAACTCTTCTATACGCGGCAGTGGGTATTTATCAATAATCAGCTGTTTATTGAGAGTGACCGAGAAGTCTGCACACAGGCGAATGCTCCCGTCGTGCTTTAACACAGGAACTACAGGGCTGGCATATTCGGAAAAACTGACCGGCACTAATATACCTACACTAACGAGCCGATTTATTTCTCGTTCTACCGCGTCGCGGAGTGCAAACGGTACAGGTCTAGCTTTATAAAATATAGGCCTAGCACCCTCCTTTGGAGTCAATTTGACTTCAGTATTCCGATAACAACCGAGATTATCTGAAAATAAGTGGGGATACTTTTGTATGTACTCATTAACCGAACTACAGGAGTTTACCATCGAAATTTGCAAATTAAACTTGGAGAAAAAATCACGCCCCAACAAGGGCACTCCCCCTGTCTCCGCTACATACACATTTATATCGTTAACCTTTGAACCGTACATCACCGACACCTTAAAATAACCTAAAACTTGGATAGTGCTTCCATTATAGGCGCTTAATAATAACTTGCTAGGGTTAAGTTGACGGTTTGTGAAATGTTTACTATACAAATCTCGCGAGATAATCGTGATGGGTGAGCCACAGTCAAGTTCAAAGTTTACACTGAGACCATCAACAAGAACGGATTCGAGCATGGGTTCCCCGTTCACCGTTTTAATATTTGCTAAAATGAACTCACCGTCATCGTCGTTCGATACCTCACCGTCATCATTGTTGCTACATTCGACGAAATTATGTTTGACGCACTTATTAGGACACACTCGTTTTAAGTGGCCTACAACACCGCACACTGAACACTTGTACTTGACGAACTTGCACGTCGAAATTTCATGCCCTCGAAAACCACAGGCAGTACAGCGCAGCGAAAGATCCCGAGAACGCGGCGATGTAACTTTATTGTCCCGGGCTGGAGACTGCGTTGGCGTGGCCGCCATCTTGAGTAGCGAAGTCGTGGCGGTTGGCTTGGCGCCTGTTTGAGCTCCTAGCCTGGCACAGCGAATAGCTTCAGCTGTTCGTATCGCCTCAGTCAGCGTTAGTTTCGACATTTCTTTCGTAAACAGCTTGTCCCTCTCTGGACCCGGTGACATACCAAGCACGAACCGGTCACGTAATACTTCAGTCAGCATCGTGGCCGGAAAATCGCATTCAGCCGCGAGACTTCTCACTCGAGCTGCCCATTCCGTCAGGGTTTCATTTCACGTTGAGTCGATGCGTGAAATAGGTACCTTTCCGCGAACCCGCAACGCACTGGCTTAAAATGGCTATCTAATAATTCGACGAGCTGCTCGTAAGTCAGCGTTGTAATGTTGGCCGGAAGCGCTAAATCCCGAACCAATTTGTAGGTGTTTTCCGCTAAGCTGCTCACTAGTATAGCTCTTCGCTTAACCTGCACCTTTTCGCCGACATCAATATCATTTGCGAGGAACCACTGCTCTAATCTGTCCTTATAAATCATCCAGTCTTGAACTTCATGGTTAAAGGTGCTCAAGGTCCCGACAGTTACCTTTGCCATAGCCATAGTACGCAATCAAAAGTAGTACTAAACAGAAATAAGCACTAAACGCGTGTAAGGAACGTTCTCGTCGCCATTTGTTGATCGGAAAGCACAGGTGCGGAAATAACAACACAGCAGTTCGCTAACAAGTAGTGTAATCGACTGCCGGGACGCGCCGGTCGCAGCCGTGCGCGCATCTACTTATATGTATAACTAACAAGTTACACAAATGCTTTCATCGTATCATCCAAACAAACCAAAACTAAATGCATAATTTATTTAAGAACCATCGTCTCTATTGGTCACAACCACGGCACAACTCAACCACCTAATGCGCGCTTACCTCGAACAAAATACAAAAATCCACCAAAAAACTGCAATGACAAAAGGAAACCGCTGTAATAGACAGCAGTGGTTTAGTTATTGATTGTCTTGTTTGCTCAACACGTAGTTCAACAGTAGTTAAAGTAGAAAAAAGCCCGGTAGGTAAGCTGGTAGGTATTATAAGTTGTAGCGCTTGCTATTTTCTACATCGGCGTTTGATAATTTGTTAAGAGGGCCGCGACGTTCTGAAATTTCCATACAAACGCGCTACTCAAATTTCTTGAAAACCGTTTGTCAGATTATGATGAAATTTAGCATGTACAATTATAAATATTAACAATATCTCCGCCCCTATGTTCTTGGTTTATTTTAAAAACGTTCTGAAGCGAAAATAGAGGTATGAAAAATATCCGCATTTTTAAGGGGTCACTTTTGACTGATTTATTCAATAGGTAGACAAAGCAAATCAAAAATTCCATTACATAGAGAGGTTGTCTACTTCATTAGCTGTTAAATGAATCCATAATGCAAGGGAAATTCTTAGTTACTTAAGAATGATTACAGAAGTGCAAAAGTCATAAAAAAAAATTGAAATTCCACTTTGTCACTCTGTAGGTAAGTTTAGAGGCTCGTCAGTATCATTACTTGCTCTCTTCGCTCGTCTTCTTCTTCTAGACGAAATGGCTATAGAATACCTTAAGCCAATGCGAAGTTAGTCTAGGTCGCCTAGGTCGAAGTTAGTTAGGTCGCCGGACTCTTAAGACCAACGAATGACGCCATCCCAATATTCTATTTATTTTAACCGATCCATCGTACATTTTGATCACAACTATATAAGATGTATCTTTAAACAAGGGATATGGTAAATCATTGTAATATAATTGTGAATTTGTGATTATATAAGGGTTCAATCCTGAAATCGCGGAAAAATATCAGCTGTTTCATACAAAAAGTTCATTGATCATTGACAGAATGTACCTATGTAACAGCTGTTTTTGTTTTTCTTGATTTCAGGGTTGGCCCCATTGTAAAAGTTGGTCATAACAACGAGTAATCATATCCTAGAAAATGTCCGTTGTTTTAAGAAACGTATAGCATCATCTAATGTTGAGTGACTTTTTAGTATTATGATAGGTGGTACTAAGCGATCATTGGAGCTTATAAACACCTGTAACATAGATTGTAACATCAAAGTTTAGGGTGAACGCTAATTCTAAAGCAGGTGTCCACGCCTTGCGTCTGCTGTCACCCGCGTGTGCGGTAATTGTCATACGCGCGCGACTGTCCTGATTTTGGCGACTGACGGTTTGTCTCCAGTTTCACACCCTATATAATTATATCGAGTGTCCGTACAGCTCGTACTAAGTACGCGCGTGCTCAGTTTATGGCGTATCCGTGCTGACGAGCGGCTGATTCCTTTTTTTGTTTATTACAGGTCACCGCCTGCTTAAGATTGACAGCTAGTGGACAGTCAGCCACTCACAGTTTGCTTAATCAGGTCGAAGCCTTAGCGCTCGCTCCTCATAGGTACTGTTTTAAAATTAAGACACGGGAGCACCCGCGAATTTCAGAGACAGTTCTCATTAAAATATTATAAATACCTTGATACAAACATTGATACCTCACCAATAGAGAAGTTCCAAACGTTACGCAACTTAGTGACAGCGGGGCCTGCCCACGTGGAGTGCCTACAGGAGGACTATTCCTACGCGTGAGATGAGATGATTTTATCTTGGTCACTCACACACCTATGACGTTTCAAAAGAGAGCAACAAAGACAAAAAACGGTGAGATGAAATCCTCAAATCTCCGAATAGGACTCCAGGTCTGCTGCAGCTCTAAAACGTTCGTTATGACGTCTAACCAAACTATTAAAGCACTATTAGTCGCACTATTTATTTATATATTAGTGACATTTATTTTTAAACATTTTTAAAGTATTTACATTATATTTATTTCGTCTACTTATTAGTATTTATTTTGTGTATTTTTATTATTTTTATCTTATTATTTTTTACGTCTTGTAAAATTATATATTAGTATTAGAATTTTCAAGGCCTCAACTTTTATAAATGTTCCTGTCCATTCAGGTTGCCTGGAAGAGATCGCTTTGAGCGATAAGGCCGCCCATTAAAAACTTAGTTAAGCCTTATTTAAGTACTATTGTAATTATTTTATGTTTTTAATAAAGAGTTGTTGTTGTTGTTGTTGTTGTTGTTAAAGCATGCAGTGATAGATCGCAGTTCTCTCGCTCCGTACACAACCACACTGCGTGCGTGTCGAAGCTAAACTAATGTACGGATTTCAGTACAGTACAGTGGAAGAAAGAGAATGTTCGGATGATGAAATCTAGTACGTAGTACATATATATCGATGGATACAAATGGATGAATTCCCAATAGTGGAAATGCCAAATATAGCAGATCAATCAAGACGTAAAACGCTCTCTTTGTCCGCCTGTTTCGACCCCACATTAGCCAACTTCCAAACTTGTATTGACGGTAGTTGACGGGACTATAATCCGTTGTAACAAATTGACAAATTCTTAGATGGATAGTTTTACAGTACATAAGATTCGAGAGATTTTTTCTTTCGAGAGATCTCTAAAATAGAAAGACTCCGGTCAACTTGGGCGGATTCGGCGTCACACAAATAAATGGTTTTAAAACTCCCCAACTGTACCGACAAGCCACACGAATGACAAGGATAGAGTGAGGCGCTAGAACATTCGTGCTAGGACACAAGCGTGCGACACAAAGTTCCAAGCACGACTAAAGTCAAAGTGAGTCAGCAGACACAGTTGAGTCAGACCCACCCTGAAAGCATGTCACTCGTCTTCTCCTTTTGAAACTCTTATTGATTGTACCTACCCTCTATCTTTGTTCAACACTTACGCATCTACGCACGGACGACGAAAGTCAATCTTACGAGGAAAAAAGGCGGTTTATTTTGATTGTTCTTCGCTAATGAATTCGAAATCATTTCTATACTCATTCGGTTATATCAACCCCCGTAAGCTTGACTAATATGTAAAAGTGTTCCTCAAGGTTGTCCAGCACTTTTTTGGTGGAAATTGTGGATCCTGCAGGATATTTCCCGGCGAAATAAGACGAGAGATAAGTGAGTGGTTCTATTCACTCCTTTTTGTATTGTTTGCCATTTTTTTCCGAATCGTTATCCTAACCTTATCCTAATCTAATTTTTATTAACTAGCTGCGTCCCGCGGTTTCACCCGCGGTTAAAAAGTCCTATGTGCTATTCTAGACTATAATCTATCTCTGTGCCAAATTTCATACAGATCTGTTCTGGCGTGAAAGAGTAACAAACATCCATCCATCCATTCTTACAAACTTTCGCGCTTATAATATTAGTAGGATGTGAAAGTCAGTTTATATGTTACACTTTACTTTCACGCCTTAAAACTTAACACGTTGTTAGGAGTATAGAAAAGGCCTATGGGGTACTTTTTATCCCGAAAAAAATTACGGTTCCCATGGGACCGAGGGCGAAACCAAAAGGCGTAGAGTACGTATATTTCCATTTTTTTTTCTATTAATTCTAATTCTAAAAGAAAATAAAATTGGACCAAAAGACTTCGTATTCTGCTTAGCACTGCCTCAACCTTAAGTCCTGCAAAACTTGAGGACACGTTTTCTTAGAATTTTTCGTTAAGTGCAAAGTTTTCCTCGACTTCAGCGAACGATATTAGCAAGTTTCCCTTTATGTCAATTTGTGTTAGGTCCTCACCTGTCGGGAACGGTTTTTCGATGAAAGTTGAGTGAATAATGGCAGAATAGAAACTTTAGGCATTTTAGTTACGTGGAACTTATTATTTTGTCTGAAATTCGTGCAATGTTTTTTTTTAACCAGCTCGTTTGTTCGATGATATGATGTTAGTGTGCCTCGCGGTAGAATACCCATGGTCAAAAAATAACCCATGTATTATTTCGGACTATAGTCTATCTCTCTGCCAAGCAAGCACGAAAGAACGGCTGAACAGATCTGGATCTGTTCAGCCGTTCTGTCGTGATTGAGTAACCGTCCGTCCTTCCGTCATCCGTCCAAACTTCCGCATTTATAAATATTAGTGTGAAGTGTGATGTTATAGTGTATGTTATGTTATGAACGCGCGAAAGCTTGTGTGTGTGTTTCTTACTTCTTCAATATTTGAACGGATGGACGGATTCTGGTCTCGTACGGTTAGTATTCTATAAATATGAACTTGTATGGATAAGCGCTCACTACATCAAATCCGGATCGCCCGTCGTAAGCTGTCAACGCGCGGACGGCGACTGGTCTCGGCGACCACGCGCTCCCGCGAGTGGTTCACGCGAAGACAAGTGACAATCGCTGACAGATTACTTGGAAATTCGTGGGCCACGCGACTTTCTCTCGTTAACCATGCGGCGTCCATCCGTGTACCACCCGTTGACAATGAGCCGAGGCAGTCCCGAGTCGCTCCAATGAGTGACAACCTTTTAGGAGCTAACCTACCTTCAGAAACCGCTCTCACGCCTAAGCACTCTATATACTTCACACACTACCATTAGCCTGAGCTAGCCGCTAGCTGCTGGCTATTCGGCCAAACATTATTTTTATATCTGTTAACACAATCATGTGAATATAATTATGTGCGTAAGTCAACATACTTAATTATGTGCGTGCGTATTTTAATGTCATCTGCTAAGTGGAGCCCGGTGTATAGCGATAAGCTTGCCCCTTTTCACATTTAGGACTGAATCTAGTACCGCGAAGTAAGAGTGTTATAATACACCTCTGCGAGCCCTTTCAAGGAAAAGCCGTAATATGTAACACCGGTTACACACTGTAACCGCAACCGCGTTGGTTTGAACGCAACTTTACAGCTTATCACAATATTCAGATAACGATTCAAATAAAAGGCATTTTTATGTAAACAAGCATGACCAGGGGCACGTTTAATGGTAATTTTGGAGTTATATCTTTCGTTTAATGGCTTTACTCAGTGGAATTTACACGGTTTCGATGCTTAGTTTCATTTCATCGGCATTTTTGTATTGTATTTGGTTGTTTTATTGGTTTAGTATTGATTTAGTAGTTGCTCCTCGTGATTTCACCCGCGGTCCCACGGGTACTGTTATTTTTGGGATGAATGTGTCCGTTTTTGTACCCCTGACAGCGTGTGTGCAAAATTTAATGATCGATTGAGTAGTTATGACGTGAGAGCATAATAAACTAACTAGCAAGTAAACAAACCCACTTTAGCATTTCTAATGATTACATTCTAAACAGAGCTTGAAACTTTGATTGAAACGATTGAATAGCAATGTTTTAGTATTGTTGCCCTATATTAGCAAGAAAGGCCAGGTCAGGAGTTGCCGCAACCGACGAGCGTGTATGAAAAGACTCATGGCAGTAGAAGAAGCGAAAGATGTGTACCAGGATCGTAGCAAGTGGAGAGAAGTGGCCTCTGCCTACCCCTATCGGAAACAGGCGTGATATCTTTGTATTAGCAGCCATTTAATATACGTCTATATGTCGCTTTAGCATTCCATTATTAATTTGTAGAGGTATCATAACATTAATTATTAACGTTATTGAGATATCTCATGCACACACATTTACACATAAACACTCACACACTACTCTACACATACTAGTACATACATTAAACTATTTTTTTTTTTTTTTGTAAAAATTAGATCTCTTTAATCCTTAGGTAGGCGTTGTTATCCGCGACACAGTTTTTTAACTACTTCGGGTAGCATCGATACATTTATACCAATGTACCTACCTTTATTGTGGTTCCACATAAATAATTTTGTATTTGTATTATCGAAGACTAGCTGCGTTCCGCAGTTTCACCCGCCTTCCCATATAGGAACCGTTAATTTTTTTGAGTGAAAGGTACCCTATGTTATTTTCTGTATGGTGTACGCAAAATTTCGCTATCATCATACCTGTTTGTGGTTAGCGCGTGAAAGTATTACAAACAAACAAACGAACAAAGTCATTTTCTTATTTATAATACTAGTTTTGATTAGGATATAGGAAGGATTAAAAAAACCTAGTAAATATGTAGTCAACTGGGGCAAATGCGTCTGTGAGAAACCCTTCACAAATAGGGCAACTAACGCTATCTTGTACAGATTATTGCAATTAAAGATAAAAAGAAAATGTAGGTTGCGCCTACATCTTTTTTGTTTGACAGACGCATTTGCCCCAGTCGACCCTAGATAAAAATATAATTTTCTCTTAGTAGACTCAAAGACTACGCTTCACTCAGTCAGAAACCTTTTTCCGCACCGTAATATAATAATATACACCGCCAGTTATTGCATTCAGAAACACGTAGTAACGTCAATCTATGCTTAAGCAGGACCGAAATAAATCATTTACAACCAGTTCGAAAGAGACGCATGACGATGACGCATGACGACTATGGAGAGGGCTATGCTCGGAGTCTCTCTGCGAGATCGAATCAGGAATGAGGAGATCCGTAGACGAACCAAAGTTACCGACATAGCCAACCGGATTGGCAAGTTGAAATGGCAGTAGGCAGGGCACATAGCACGAAGGACTGATGACCGATGGGGTCGAAAGGTCCTCGAATGGAGACCACGTTCCGGCAAGCGCAGCGTAGGACGTCCACCCACAAGGTGGACAGATGACCTTGTGAAGACCGCAGGATCGCGCTGGATGCAGGCCGCTACCAACCGGTCTTATTGGAGATCTATAGGGGAAGCCTATGTCCAGCAGTGGACGTCCTATGGCTGATGGATGGATGGATGCATGACGATGACGTCACTATGTGTTTTCTGAACGCTAGATCTTGTTTCTTGGATCATAATCCGTACCGCTACCGCTACCGCATTAATGATATAGCAGTCAGAAACACGTAGTGACGTCAATCTATGCTTAAGCAAGACCGAAATAAGTCGTAAACAACAAGTTCGAAAGAGACGCATGACGATGACGTCACTATGTGTTTGCTCAACGCTAGACCTTGTTTTTTGTATCATGATCCGCCCGCTACCGCTACCGCACTAATGTTTTCTAAATGTCGTGACGGTTTCAAACGCGTATCAGTCTGCCAGAGCTCTCACCATTTATAATGAATCAAATCAGATAAAAATTAATTAAATCAATCACGGGCACTTGACTTGAAACTAGTTTGATGGCGCCGACGAATTAACGGAAATACTCTGTTAAATTACTCTGTTACTCTGTCAAAATGAACTAAGCAGTCTTTCATCAACTTTTCTTGTAAGAACTGCAGAGGTGTAGAACTCGTTGCCTGCGTCTGTCTTTCCACCTAAATATGTACAATCCGGAGTACAGTAAATAGGTACCCTGGGCAAATAAAATAAAATTATATGTTACTCTGGTACCTACTCACAATGATTTCACAAAATGAGGGTCTTTTGTAACGCTTCTCACTCAGTTAACATTTACTAGTGTTTCTTTAGAACAGCGGACATATTCTAGGATATCATTGTACTTATCAGTAGGACCAACTTTTTTAACAGGGCCACTTTAAACAAAATCAGCTGTTTTATCTGCTCCTCTCTCATCATCTGTTTCATTTCGTCGTTATGCAATGCTTTTTTTCTATGGAATAGCTAGTTTTTTAGGTTTTGTTTCGCGATTTCAATCTTATGTAATGTTGTTGTAAATCATCTGCTACATGACTGGAGCCCGGTGTATGGCGACAGGCTCGCCCCCTGTCACATTTGGGACTGAATATCGTCCGGCGAAGTGTGGGTGTTTTCAGCCCCCTCGGAGGAAAGGCGTGCCGATATGACGATATGTATGATTTCAATGTTAGTCCTGTAATGAGAGGTTTATACGGGTGACTAAAGTCGCACGATTTTTGCCATGCAGCGAAAATCGAACAATAAATGGCAATTAGGCTAGGTCGCAAGGCAAGTAACTACAGCCAAGTGATAGGTTACTAGTGATTTGTGAAGCGACTAGCTGCACGGCGAAAATCGACCCTTGTAAATCCCTTATTAAAGAAATTGGTCTTAATGACACGGATAAAGATATCCTAGTCTGTTTCTGACATGCTTAAAGAAAGACCCAAAATAAATCAGGTCGTAGACAACGTTCAACATTCAGGATTCAGTAGATAGCTAAGACTATTTCAGTGTAAATTTTCTAAAGGCAAGCATTCACCATTCGCTTTCCAGTCCGCGGTGCAGGACTGAGAAGCAGGATGTAGCTCACGCACCACCCAGCCTAGCATCCTGCACGTACAGCCTGCACGTCGTTGTCGGACGCGATGCAGGCGATGCTGTGACAATATTCACCATCCTACATGAAGTGGAAGTCCTTTACGGCCGACTGCTAGGCAGGATGGTGAATGGCTGCGCTAAGGTAGATAGATACAATTTGGCACTAATGACAGTTGGTCAGACAGACCTTAAGCTTGTAAGCCGTCGGAGGCCGCCAGTCAAAACAGAAACTGAAAACGTGTTCTATTTTTACCCGACTTCAGCGAAAGGAGGGCTATTTTTTATTTACCTATACTTTATCTTAAGGCAAAGGCTAAACGTTTAATAAATATTGTATTCTGCGGCTATTTATTCCTTATCATGATATTTGCCAGGAGGGCAATTCTTACGGAGTGAGATTCAATCTTACAATTTTTCGCCCTTGTTTCTCTCGTTTGAATAGTCATAGGTGTGAAAGTGACCAAGATAAAATCTCATCTCATCTCACGCATAGGAATAGCCCCCCAGCGCGTAGACTGAAGTAGTGACGGATCTCACCTCAGTCCTCAACAAACCTCAGTCCAGATCGTGATTATAAATCATGATAATTAATTTACGTGTATTCTTCGCTTAAGAATTAAGACTTATTGCGTAAGTAGGTAGAGTCAACTGGGGTAAATACGTCTGTGGGGCAATTGCGTCTTCCGAGAATTATCGACAAACCTTTCACAAATTAGGCTTCTAACTAACGCCATCTGGTACAGATGATTGCAACTAAAGATGGAAAAAGATGTAGATGGCACCTAATTTGTGAAGGGTTCGTCAGTAATTCTATTGCCCTACAGACGCATTTGCCCCAGTTGACCCTATATTTTCAATTTCAAAACATTCACTGATTTTAATTAATAATTTCCTCAGACTTAATTATATCATTATATTACTATTTTTTGGGCTTAAAGACCACACATAGTCATTATTTTACGACTTCATCCCGTACGAAACATTTACGGCTTTCCGTTTCAAAGCAATTATAAAAATATTTGACGTTTATAACCGCAAATGAAAAATAATTATCATGGATAAAGGTCGAGAGTAGTTTAAATGTCCGATTATATTTTTGAGGGGCAATTACTATTATTATGCAATTGCATTGTCCCGATTATTGTTCAATTCATAATTGTTATTACTACCGGTAATTTTTGACTACCGGTAATAGTAGCTTTTAATCGTGTTTAATAATATTGAATAATTAACTCTCTACTTATTTATCGTACCTAGTTACTTAATGCAATATTCTTGCACCCTTATTATCTGTTATTACAGGTTATTAATAACCTTTTATTAATACAATTATTTTTAATAATCAAACAGTACGGGTCCGCGCTATTATTTCATTGTCAGTGCCGGGCACAAATGACTTACAAAGGAATTACGAATTTTTTAAATGATCTAAGTATTTTTAAAAACGTAATTTTAACTAAATAATTGCTATTTATTTTAAATTACATTTCTAACAATACGTTTTTATAAGATACAAAAATACTTATTATTAAAAAAACATAAATAATAACTCAATCTAATAATCTCTATGATTTATAACTGCAGTCGACATCTAAAATATCGTAAACCCGATACGTGATCCAATTTATTCGTTCATTATTTACCAACACACAATATTATTATTATTATACCAATAACGATAAAAAAAATTCATAAAAACATAAAAATAATATTTTAAATGACAATATTTCTAATAAATAATGTGTAACAAAGAAATCAGATCAATATTCCAGCCGTGATTCCCATAGTAACCTGTCTCTTAATAAAGAATGTTTGAATGTGTGAGGTCACACATGTACACACACATTACGCTAACGCACACATGGATGGGAAACTTGATTACTTGGTTTCTTCGGAATTCATATACAGGGTGTTTTAGAAAAAGTGGGGCATTTTTAATTATAATTATAATGAGAAAACTGGGGCATTAGAATTTAATATAATTTATGGTAATTCTTTCATAATTGTCCACCAATATTCTACTGCAGAATTACTGCAGTAGAATATTTTTTAGGTTAATTATTTATCATACCCACTAGAAGTTACTAATTCAAGACAGCGATAAGACCGCCTTTTTCACCTAAATTTGAATGTATAAATCTATTATTAATCGGTTATTTTATTTTTAGTTTCGTTTTATAATTTTTTAATAAAGACCACAAAGACCACTTTATGGTCTTTATTTCAGCCGGAAAATAAATAAATATGCATTCATAATTCATAAAATCTATTGTCATTTCTATAGTTTTTTTTGTAGATCTAACATAACTAAGAAACTAATTTGTAAAAATGTTATTTTATCAACAATTAGCTACTACATTAACAATGACAAGTAGGTACACATTTAATTAATTGCGATTCAATTTGTATCTGTAACTCTATTTATCTTCATTCTATTTTGACTGTATTCTGTTTAGTGTATCTCAATGAATAAATACATAAAAATACATTACAATAAAATACACTTTATTTACACTACATAGAAGAAAACAAAAACACAGAAAAACAAAAAGAGACAGACAAAATTAGGTCCCATCCCAAAAGGCTATTTCTCCTACATACAAAACATTTTTGAGAAAAATAACGGTGCAACTACATCTCTACAATCACAACACCCTGTATGCGCTTCTACGATAGATTCATTAAGTGCCGACTGTGCACCTGCTTTTATCGACCAATAGAGATGCGCGGTGCATATCAACACTATATTAGGTACATCTCTAAAGGCGGATACGGAATCGTAACGTCTTTTTGTAATGTATCGAGTTTTTGTAACATAAATAATAGCCTAGTTGGATTAGGCCCGCCACTCAAGCCAGAGGTCTGGGTTCGAACACAGCCGATTTCACGGACCGTGTTCATTGTGTGAACATATGTGCGTATTGTTTCTCATCTGGTACATGATTTGAGCCCGGTGTATGGCGACAGGCTCGCCCCCTGTCACATTTGGGACTGAATATCGGCCGGCGAAGTGTAGATGTTGTATTACACCTCTGCCAGCCTTCTCGAGGGAAAAGCGTGATGATTTGTTATCTTTTTGTAACGATACTCAAAGGACTTCGTACATTTACGAGTACGAACTCAGCGCCCGACCTTCTCTCAATACGTTAAACTAAAAAACGAATAACTTAATACGTTTTTTTTGTGAATGACTAATACTTTTGGCCACTGAGGCCTCTCCAGCGTACTGAGCGTTAGACAAACGCAGGTGGCGTAGGGCCTTATCAACTAATACTTTGTGCCATAAAGTCCGCTTACGATCTTTAGTTGTAAGATCGGACGGCTCTGGCAGGCCACCCACGTTCAGATCGCCTGCTCGCAGACTCGATCTAAAATGGACTTTATGCAACATAAAAATAGGTTAGTTTTTTCATTTGTGTCATTGAGAGACAGTGGGCGTTGAGTTTATTAGTGAACACAGCCCTAAAGTCATTGCAGCAAGCCGAACCATTCAATGCAATTACGCAAGCTTGCAAGCATCTTGTTCGCAAACCCTTTGACTCGCGCTCACTTAGAACCTGTACCTCTACCATGAGTTTACAACGGTTTTACTCGCTAGCGACGGCGTAAATGATTTCTATAGCAAACGGTACAGCGCCACTTGCGGTCACTTGAAGAACTAAGAATCAGTAGTATGAGTCGATAAGTAAAAAACCTATCGAAATCTAATCGCTAGCGACTCTGCTCGTGGCGAGCGTTTACCGCGTTTGTTGTCTCACCATTTTGTATCACGACTCGCCGCGCTGTTACATTACAAGCAAACGTTGCGCGTCAGTCTCCGGCTTAATACGGAGTGTTATTGTAGAACATTTTAGTACCGGCAGAGTACCGCTACTGACTACGGAAGGTTTACTTGCTTTGATTTGAATAGTGCTATAGTTGTGCTGTTTTATGATGAACGTATCTTTCAGTATTATTATAAGTATGTGCTTGTAATAATTAGTAGTTCGCCTCGAACTGGGACTTCGCGCACTTTGCAATGTTTGTCCAATATCCTACTACTATTATAAACGAAAAGTTTGTAAGACTGAATTGATGGATGCATGCATGGATGTTTGTTACTCTTTCACGCCAATTTGGCTGAACAGATCTAAATGAAATTTGGCACAGAGATAGATTATAGTCTAGAATAGCACACAGGATTAAAGAATATTTTTAAACGCGGGTGAAACCGCGGGGAACAGCTAGTAAATAATATTCGGGACACTTGCTCACACAGTTGTCTGACACCAAACTAAGCAAAGCTTGTACTATGGTGGCCACAGTCTGATATACAAACATATTTATTTTTAAATACATATTTATATAGATAAATGACACCCAGACATAAAACAAGGACAAATGTTCCTTTTGGACAACTTTAGATTTAACCAATCTTAAAATTGTTTAAAAAACAGCTGTTCCACATCAACAAAATCAAAGTTAACAGCTGTTCGATATTTTGAGTTCGTTTCATCGCAGAAGCTGTTCATAATAATGAGTAACGAGCCCCTCTCAGCTTAGTACCACCGCTCCGTGTAACCCTTAAGTCCAAAATACAAGATGAAATACATTGCAATGTGTTTCATTAAATTACCTACACATAAAAACACACATACATACGTCTTTCATATATACAATATTTCCTAGGTAGGTAACCTAGGTGTATGAAAACAGTACCTGGCATGATTTATGGCACATTAGAGACAAAATTGGGGTTTCCTATTAAAATAGCATTATTGATAAAGTCTTTTTTCTTTTTATTGCCTGCCTAATGATAAGCAGTAATGCGGCCTACGATGGAGCACGCTTGCCTAGAAGAAACCGATTCACTCGAGACTTGAAGACACCCAGATTATAAGTGTCAGGGAACACACACTCTGGCAGAGTATTCCACACTCTAGCGGTCCGTATGAGAAATGAGGAACCAAAGCGTTTCGTGCGTGTTGTAGGTATGTCGACCATAAAACGATGCCGTTTTTTTTTGTACCCTTGGTTGTTATAGAAGAACGCGCTAGGGAGAATAAGGTCATGCAAACCAGATGCACACTCCCCGAAATGTATATCCGTTAAAAAACTGATAGACTAGGAACCTTGCGCCGATGATCCAAACTTTGAAGTTTGGTCTGGACAAGGGAGTCGTTGCCAAGTCCGTTTTGTCTCGCGTTGAAAATGTTATTTGAGCCATGTTTTGTCTAGCAATCTTTGCATACCAATTCATGCTTAAACTGGCCACATCATCAGTAGGTACAGTATTTTACGTCCCACTTCAGGACACCGACCTACCCTACATCGAGGTTGATTGAGCGGGTTGGTGGATAAACTGGCTGCATACCTACTCAAAAATAGACCTACTTGTACTTTAGAGTTGTTGTGATCACTACCAAGGACAATTTGCAGAAAAGATTGCTCAGGGGGTAATTCAGCTAACGATGGACGATGCTTAGCTGAGCAGTTGACGTTAGCCTTAAAAAAAACGGATGGTGAACGGTATAGTATCACTAACGTTTCACAAACATGTCATCGTCAGTCCAGCTGGCACGTTTGTGAGACTTTTGTGATAGTGAGCCGTGCCCGTCCTTTTTTAAGGCTAACCAAACGTCAACGGTTGACTTCAGTCTCGGCTGTGGTTAGCTGAATTGGCCCCAAGGTTATCTTTGTAACTTGTAGTTAACTGCTCGTCAGAGGTGAAACTGATAAATCGTGTTACGCCACCTAGAGTTAGAAGCCAATCTTTGAGTTAACACAATGTTTGAGTGACATTCATAGTATTGTAACTATGAGTTAATGAGCCATATGCTTAAGAATTTAACTCCGTATCTTCTGTGAGTGGGCATAAAGTTAAAAATGAATACTGACACTAAACGTCTGACACTAAACTCATCGCACTCATTGACGTCTGACACCAAACATATCGCACTTAGGTATAATCATATTATTTAAAAGTTTGGATGGATGTATGGATGTTTGTTGTTTAACCACGCCAGAACGGCTGAACAGATCTGGATGAAAATTTTCAAAGAGATAAACTATAGTCTGGAATAGCACATAGCACTTTTTAACTGCAGGTAACGCCGCAGGACGCAGCCAGTATCCAATAATAATAAGAAATGGCTTTTTTCGTTTTATAGAAATACTAGCTGCGCCCCGCGGTTTCACCCGCGGTTAAAAAAGTATCCTATGTGCTATTCTAGACCATAATCTATCTCTGTGCCAAATTCCATCCAGGTCTGTTCAGCCGTTCTGGCGTGAAAGAGTAACAAACATCCATCCATCCATTCTTGCAAACTTTCGCGTTTATAATATTAGTAGGATCTGACAGAGAGTGACAGAGAGAGCGCACTACAAAATCTAATGTATCCAACATAATTATTTTGCATTTCCGCAGAATTTGTACCTCTTCAAAAGTGGCTTAGGATATCACGCTAAGGAGAGAAAAGTGTACTGTACATAATAAACAACGTGTTGTTTTGCATTCCCGTAGAATTTGTAGAGGTAGGTATACTCCACTAGCAGAGCACGATAAACGATGAGGCAACCTTGAAATCCAGAAAAAAAAAAACAATTTTTCAACAACAAAAGTGACAAAATGTATGGAATAGCTGTTTTTTTTTCTTAGTTTTGCTCTGCTAGTGAAGTATACCTACCTCTACAAATTTTGCGGGAATGCAAAACAACACTTTGTTTACTATGTACCTTTTCTCTCCTTAGCGTGATATCCAGGCCACTTTAAAAATAAAGGTACATTTCACTGTTCTTTCCTTGGCGTGCTATCTTAAAGCAAGGCAGTGTATATAGGTGTGTAAGCTAGGTAGCCTAGATGGGAGGATAGCACACGGTGTGGGCACCCAAGCGGGCAGTTAACGGGTTGACTTGTGATAGCTCCGGTACAGTGAGCTGGTACAAGGTACAAGATTATGGCCCCGTATTACACGAAATCACCCAAAACAAGTATTTTTTTGCGCCTAGTTTGATATGAAGAATTATGATGAACAGGTACAAAAAAAATACAGCTGGCAGAAGAAACAACCAACTATAGTTTAACCGAAGTACAAAATTTAAAAATCAATCTCATTTTGGAAAAAAACAATCACAAAAAGTATCTTCCTAAAAAAACTATCGGAACGTAGTTCTCTAAATGAAAAAAAAAAACATATTTTTTTTTCGATTATTAAATGGTCAGCTGATTAGTTCTCTAAAGTTTATTTGTGTTCTTATTACGATTAATAACAATAAAATGGCAGAAAAATGTATTTTTAGGTGCCGATCTCATTTTACCATCAAATATGATTTACGATATTCAACTCTAAATAAAGCGGGTTACGTACGTGTGGGTGGATATCCGTGGAATGACCGAGCCTTGAGAGGTCTTTTGTTTTTGTAAAGAAAAAGGCGTTCAATAATTTTAGGCCAAACGACCGATTTTGTGAGGTTGATCCTGGCATTGCACCGATTAAGTTTTCTCTCTTAGAAAAGTATACGATGAAGAAGAACAGCGCGAGGAAACCGACACTTGTTTGAGAGGACATATGTATGTGTATAATACGGAATTCATTGACGATAAGACTTTAGTGTGATATGAGTACTTATAGGATGAGTTTACGAGGGATAAGAAAGGACTACACTTAACCTCCATGAGACATTGTATTGTAATTTAATCGAATTAATTGTTTATTTTTTAAAGATTAACATTGGCATGATTTTTATGACCTTTCATTTACCTTTAACCTATCTACTATTTACTCATTTTTGCACGCTCCTTATGGGCTGAATAGAGTGAGACTCTTATAAAAGGCCAACTGTCCTGTTTGTAGTAACTATATTTTTTTCTACAAATGATTTTTATTTTGAACTAGTGACGAATAACGGCTCAATCACCCTCGACGTAGGGTAAGTCGGTGTCCCTACAGTGGGACGTAATGATGATGGCGATGACGACCTATTCTGTCTATACCCCAAGCCTTCTCTCACATCGGGTAAAACACTGATAAAGAATCATTTTTAACTTTACTTGTTACGCTCGCTTTCAAGCCCAAAAAAAAAATTAGTTGTCTGTAAATTCGGTTTACTGACGATAGTTGAACGTGACAACGTGCTCACTCAAGTAGGAGAGAGACGGATGTCGAACGCTGCCGAACGCAAAGGCCGATTGTGCTTCTTTGTCGCTCGTTCCGCGCTCTCGCTTGCACTTCAAGCCTTACATGGAACGCCTCAGAGCGAGGTAACGCCGCATTTTTTCGTGCGTGCAGCCGGCTCTATCGAATTATAAGACGTTGTCACGTCAAAATACAAAATCGGATTCCGCAAAAAAAAAAATCTGCATAATTAGCGAATATGCTCACAAAGTTCCACAAGGACTGGTTGAAGAATACTATCTGTTGATGACGTCATACGTTGGCTACGAGGATTACATAACAGCTCACAGAGCAAAATAGTAAGTATGAGGTTAGATATCGCTTACTCTCATGTCTTAAAACAAGAGAACATTAAAGATCTTGTTGCAACATAGAACAATAAACTTACCTTGGCAATGCTAAGGTTACAAATTAGCTTAGTAGGTACGAGTTAACTCCAGAGATGGACTTAGGTACACACGTTGTACGGTTTATGTTACAGCTCAAACAATTTCGAAAGTTCGTTTACCAGGTATGTAAACTACTGTATAATATAGTTTACATACTTCATCCATCCATCAGACATAGGAGGTCCACTGCTGGACATAGGCCTGCCCCATAGATCTCCAATAAGACCGATTGGTAGCGGCCTGCATCCAGCGCGATCCTGCGGTCTTGACAAGGTCATCCGTCCACCTTGTGGGTGGACGTCCTACGCTGCGCTTGCCGGTACGTGGTCTCCACTCGAGAACCTTTCGACCCCATCGGTCATCAGTCCTTCGTGCTATGTGCCCTGCCCATGCCCTGCCTTGCCATTTCAACTTCTTTGTTTGCATACTTACCTGGTAAACAATAAATCTTCTTCTTCTTTAATCGGTCCCTCATTACTGAGGATCGTGGTCACTGGAACCCTTTAAGCGGACAATCTGCCTCCATCGATTCCGGTCCAAAGTTGCCATCACCACCTGCAGGAATTTGCTTGAGGACGTAGCTTCTTTCACTTGGTCAGACCATCGTGTTGGCGACCGGCCTCGTGCTCTTTTCCCTTCGGTATTGCCAACAATGACCAGTTTTTCGGAGACTTCTATCTCCCTTTCGCATACAATAAATACCTACACTTATAAAATGTCAGAATTCAAAATATAAATTAATTGGCGAGCGTTGGCGAGCGAAGCGTCTCTGCTTCAGCTTCGACAAATATGCTTTCGTATGTCCCATTTCTGTACAGATCTCTGTCCAAATGTCTATCCGGATTTCTGTCCGGATCTTTGTCTTCCTCTACAGGTCACATTTCTGAACCGATGCTGTGGGATCGCGGGTCAAACCGTGGGGCGCAGCTAGTTAGGCAATAACTTAACTGTGATAAGGCAAGCATCTAGGCTAGACGGCCAGAGAACATTCGAGAATATTCTAGCACTCTCGAGGCCATACAAAGAATTGGTACAGTCAGAAGTATAAAATTACCAACTACACCGTACGGAAGACGTAAAGTCGCAAGGATCTGCGCCGCGCATCTCGGGAATTGCCTGCTTTGCAAATGTCTTTCAAACGGGGATGTGGGAATCTGCTGCAATTAAAATGGATGTGACAAACTCCATAAATCATACTAGCCGCGCCCGGTGGTGTTACTCGCGGCTAAAAGGTACGCTTTGTCCTTTTGTGTACGCCTGATAACGTGTCTGCAGAAACAAATAAACGCAAAAACTCACTTGCGTATTTATAATGATTTATTAAAAAGTTAGGTGACGAGTTAAAGATAAAACAGATTATAAAACTACCAACTATGTATATAACTTGACGCCAAATCTGTTTTAATAATTAAATCCCGCTTATTTCTGACTCATTTCACAAAGTTTAAAATTATTGATTGTTAGTATTATTTTCATTATTTCACTCTTTAAATTTTTGTATTTTATCATAGTCTGCCAAACCTCAAAGCGAACGCCCGCGATACGGTTATTTCCTAGTGCAAAGTTCACAGTGTTTGTTTGTTTCGCAAATAGTCTACACTTCTACATTATATTCCCTATTTATTAATTAATATTAATAAAAGGGAAAAATTTGTATTTTTGTACCTTTTATAACGAATAAACTGAAAAACTACTGGTCCGATTTCAAAATATGTTTTTTTTTTACCTTTGGAAAATCCTTTATGGATACCACCAACAGCCCCGGGTGCGGGCACAGAGTGGTTATGTAGGAAGCCCGCCACTGACGGCCTACCCACTAAAAACCCAAGGGTGTTCCATCTCAGCTCAAAATGTCGAGGCTACGGGGACGCTTTCGCACTCTTCCGGCCTCGCCAACGCTAGCCCTTTCGGGCACCTCCCTGAGATTGTGCTCTCTCCCTCTCGATGACGATGTGTCGAACACCAGACACATCGTCATCATCCACCTCCTCGGGGACCAATTTCCCCGTGGGCGCCAGACAGCACCTGGGCCTAAGCGGCCATGGTCCCCATGCGATGGGTCAGACGAGTGGCCCCGCCGCCTGCCACTTCAGCCGCAGAGGATAGGGAGAGCGGCAACGATATACCGACACGCCTCTTCCTCTGCGGCCCCACCGCGTCCGCCATCGAACGGTAGCAACCCCGTTTGGGCCGTAGAAGGCATAGGGAAAGTGGCAACGACACACCAACAGTCCTCTCCCGCATGTAATACGAGCGAAGCCGCGGGTATTAGAGCTAGTTTGTCAATAAACATAATTATTATTTGTATTTGCATGCTACAAGCTTATTGTACTGATGTTATGAGGCAAGCTCGTATAAATTTTGGAACCAATTCACAAAGTAATCTAAAATTACCATTCTTATTTCTTTATACAAAACAAGAACACAAAACCCAAAGTCCAGGGGGTCTACCATGACATCTTATTGCCATGATGATTACGTTTCGCGACCGTGGAAGATAAGAATATGGTCCAATGGTCGACTTAACTTATATTGAATGAATACCGACCTTATTGCGCAGCGACAGCATTCGCGGTCGCGCATCGTCGAAAACAAAACGTTACCATCATGGCAATCAGATGTCATGGTAGACATGATCATTGGCCCAATCCTCAACTACGTGTTCATATTTCGCACCCAGCTCAAAACGACGTCAGAGGGGCAATTCAGCTAAGCTCAGCCGATGCTTAACTGAAACATAGATGTAGCGTTTGTCATAAAAAATCGGACGGGGAACGGCTCAGTAATACTAACGTTACACAAACGTGTCACTGGTAGTCTAGCTGGTACGTTTGTGATACATTAGTGGTACTGAGCCATTAGTTAACCTCTTTAGTTTACTTTACCTCAATTTCTTGCCTGTTCTTCTGAGTAGAGGCTCTTAATCCGAACAAGGCATCGAGTGTATTTAAAAAAAACTTTGACGTTCATAAGTGCATCTTTGATACCTAAATTGAATAAAAACTTGAAAAGACTTGAGTTTAGTTAAGCATCGGCTGAGTTTAGTCGCATTGCCCCCAGCTCTCTCAAAGATCACAAGAATATTGTCTCAGCAAGATCATCCCAGTTACCGTCATAATTACACACATTAGCACATCCAACACGACTCTGCTCTTAAAGTTACACATCCTAACCCAGTACGGCCGCCTAGAGTATTATTGTTTCACGGGCAAATCTCCAGCTTCTTTGTAGCGTCTTCCGCCTCGCATTGCCTTGTCCATATTTAAGCGAGATTGGGTGCCATTTCGTTAATAGTTTCTTATTCAACCCTAAACAGGTAGCAATCAAACTAAAACCGTACCTAATACAAAGCTAGAAGGATCTAAAATGTTGTGTCGTCGCTAAATTTTAAACACGTTTCAAACGCATCGCTTTTACTCTCTTACTAATTAACATTGTGAAGCAAAGATACCAGTAAACAAAACTAAACGTTGTACATCTTGGGAATAGCTATACAGTCTAGTTAGGTAGTCTAGCTACACGGTGTATGGAGACAGGCTCGCCCCCTGTCACATTTTGGACTAAATATCGTCCTGCGAAATGTGGGTGTTGTATTACACCTGTGCCAGCCCCCTCGGGGGAAAGGCGTGACGATATGATAAAACGTAAAAGTAGGCAGTTTTTAGGCAGGTTAAGGCTCGGTCATATCACGCGTTTTCTTAAGGCGCTTCGTTTAGAGTTGAAAATCGTAAATCATATTTGATGGTAAAATGAGATCGGCGCCTAGAAATAGTTTTCTTTTGCCGTTTTCATTGGTATTAATCGTTATAGGAACTCAATTAAGAATATGGCTATTCAATCATCGAAAAAATATGTGTGTTATCGCTGAAAATTTAGAGAACTACGTTCAAACAGTTTTTGTAAGAAGATATTGTTTTTTTCCAAAATGAGAATGATTTTCAAAATTTTACTTCGATTAAACAAATTTTGGTTGTTTTTTCTACCAGCTGTATTTTTTAGACCTGATCATCACAATTCTTCATATCAAACTAGTCGCAAACAAAATACTTGTTTTCGTTGATTTCGTGTAATACCGGGCCTTAAGCTTTGGTGATAGGTAAAGTTAGTTGCTGCAAAGTTGCACATAAATTGTCATGGAAAATCTCTTTCATACACCAGTACAGCCAGTCTTGCATTCTCGCTAAACCCTACTACATTTTCTTAACAAGCATCTAGTTTTCCCAAGATAAGCCACTATAATGAGCTCGGGACATTCACGCGGTACGTGACGTTTCATATAGGTATAGATACTATTGAGTTACTATGTAGTACGTGCTGGAGATGGCACTGAGCTCGCCGCAATGATTGTAGTGCTCCAATTTAGTTGGGTTACCTTACTCAATTTGTTTTATTAATGAGATGGAACCATTATTTGCCGCCATGTATGGAACATTGGAACATTTAAGGAACTTACTCAACTTCACTCAGCCACTCAACAGACGCTCAACTTTTCGATAACTATGTATCTTTCTGAAACTTCGTTACCGTCTGCATTGCTAAACTGCTAAATTGCGATCATGTGCTAAACTGATTGTGAAGATTTTTATTGATGAAATAATTATTTTTAAAATGTGTCGTTTGATTAGCCCGATCCAAGGTGATATCTAGGTATTTCAGAGAATATTTATACACCAGTCTTCAGTAACTAGGGTTTATTCTTCTTAAACAACCCAAACCTTTAGTTTATAGTTTATAACGAAGTACAATCTTAACCGTTAGGTTTTTTTATTTACATTTAGTATTTCAACTTTACTTAACTTACAAAACAATAATCGGTTTAGCCTTCCCATCGTTCTGTTATTTGGTTTAAACAAATGCACCTCGACATCGCCATGTTATATATTATAACCTCCCGTCGTCACATCTGCGCCTCCCTTCAAACTGTGGGACAAGATGGGTGGGTCAAGACGCCTGTGGCGCCACACCGAGTCAATTAGGTACTAGCACAATAAGCAATGCTAATCAAATCAGATCAGTATTTTCTGAGATTACCTTTTACAAACCTCTTTATGACATAAATATTAAAAAATAAGTACCTACTGCGTTATCTTTTCGCGAACTTCCGTAATACAGTCATCTCCACGTAGTACTTACAGCTCAATGGTATCTAGCTACTACATTGTAATATACAAAATAATCTACATTGCTCTTCGGTGCAGTAAAACGCAGATTGCTTTTCACTGCAGAGCTAGAAATAAGTTAAATATTTTATAAAGTTTTCAAAATTGTTACTTGAACTAATATCTAGTGTAATTCCGCTTTAACGTCGCATTAAGTACATCAAGGAATATGAATTTTCTATTCTATTCTTAATTTAGAATTTAAAAAAATAATTTAATGACCTTTACTAGAAAACTTCATGCAAATTGTTTTTTGAATCTAATTTAAACTAATCTAATTTAATAATTTAACTAATCTAATTTTTTAATTTAATCTAATTTGATATTTCAACTAACGAATTTAACAGTCCTAATTTGATGAAATCTACCAAAAACTTTATACAATTTGATATATGAAGCTAATTCAATAACAAAATTAACAGAAATAATGTTATGAAATTTACAACAAAATTTTATCGAAAAATTAATACAATTAAAAAATTATACAATAAAAAAGCAATTAAAAAATAAAATAAAAAATCCCTATTCTTCGAGCACTTCGTCAACACGTGTTTCGCCTCTCCACGAGGCATCTTCAGGACGTGTTGACTCTCCGAGCGCGTGGCCGAGAATGAGTCTGCTCAGCTCTCGCGGCCCTTATATGACCTCGGATGCGTCATCTCGGTGTGGGGTGACGCATACCAAAGCATCGTATTAATGGCGATGTGACGGTAGTTTGCTCGTTCAGCAGTGAATCAGCCTTTCCCTCTTGTTTGAATATTTCTAACTGTTCCAGTACACTCATACGGAACCCTTTCTCACACACATGTAGGACTTCGAATGTGTTGTTGTCGTGTAACACGTGACCAGTTTCTAAAAGATGTTTTGCAAAATGAGACTTCTCTGGATGGTCATTTCTGTACGCGGATATATTATGTTCTTTGTAGCGGGTTTGAAAGTTTCTCCCTGTTTGTTCGACGTAAAGTAAAGTAAAGTTTTACATTACAAATAGGGAAAGATAGAAGAAATAGAGAAGAGGAAAAATACTGAGACAATATGTATATATCTATCTGCTATATCTATATATAAGTATATGTTTTAATTAGTACCTACTAGGTCTTCGTACGTCATCTTAGGCCAAAATGTCGCTTTACATCAGGCGAGTTGGTGGTCAAATGTTGATCTATTCTTTAAAACATAAAAAAAACCTCCGACGCAGAAACGACGGAGTGTTGTAAGTTTGACGTGTCTGTCTGTGTGTGTGTGGGTGTGCGGGTGTGTGTTGTTGTGTGTTTGTCTGTCTGTGGTATCGTAGCTCCCGAACGTATGAACCGATTTTGATTTTGTTTTGAAGGTGAAGAATAATTAGTCGGGAGTGTTCTTAGCTATATTTGATGTAAATCGGTGTCGGCGCTTTTTAAAATTACTTTTGTCAAACTTAAAAAAAACGTATCTGTCTGTCTATACTTTAAAACTTTTGTGGCATTTTATTGCACAGAACCGCCTATCTTGTAGCAAGCAAAGCCATAGGTCTAGCTAGCATGTACCTCATCGCAATCTCTCACATTTTTTCTAACACCATCCAATGTTTTCATTCGACGTGACCGCGGGCCTTGACGATCTCTTAATTCAATTGTGGATACATTTGACGTAATAACTTCGTTGGACTTAATGGCTGAAGTACTGTTAACAAAAAAATTACATTAGAAAAGTACGGCGGTGTTTCGTGGTATTTCAAAGTTTTCTGATCGGTTTTTTTTAATTTTTATGATTTCACCTTTCCGGTACGTACTTACTTTAAATTTAGGTTTATACGGTGTAACCGTTCCGAAGACGGGTCTGAGCAGTAGCGCACTTGTAGCGTCACTCAACTGCCGTCTTTGTACTTCTTCACTCTACAAAACTTCAAGGCTAGAGTGAATAAGGTCTTATAGGTCGTCGTGCTCCATCTTAGACCACAACGTCGCTTAACATCAGGCGAGTTGGTGGTCAAACGCCGACCTATTCTACATAAAAATAAAGTACTTTTAGATTATAACATACATAGATACAGATGGTTTCTCTAACAAATCTGTTTGATTATCTTTTTTGAATTTGAAGTTGTCCGGGCACAATAAATTAAAAATCTACTCGTATTCATGTTAAAATAATATTCTCCACCCTCGTACCTAAGTATAGTCTCACATCTGGATCAACTGATTCTATTTTTAAATATACTTATTATAAGGAGGTCCATCTGAATACATCGGTCCTTTCTTCAGAAAGGACATCTGACGGACCGTTCTTTCAAGAACTCAGAATAACTACAAGACTATCCGCTGTCTGGCTTCAGCGGATACTCGAATAATTTAGACACATCACTCGTCGAAACCCTGACAGCCTGGAAAAGTTGATGGTAGTTGACCAGGTCGACGGGAAAGCACCACGCGGTCACTCACCTACCCGTTAGTCAGACCTAATAAGGATGCTTTCAGGACTGTCAACACCTCTACATAGCTAGCCCGAAGACACAAGTGGAAAAGAAAGAAAAAAAGAAAGAAAGAAAAAAAAATATTTGACTTACAGCACACACTTATACAATAGATACATACGACACAAAAAATATGAATATTAAAGATACACAAAATACTTAATTATAAAAATATTACATTTACTTAACTACGAGTAATACGTGCCGGCCATACTTGAGCCGAACGGTATCGCACGCGACGATGGTAAGAGACTTGACGGAATGACATTGATTCCCTGAAGTCATGGTAGGCCACTGGTGTGGGATGCGTCGACACACTGGCGGCATCCCATGTTACATCTACAGTGGGAGCGGCGGCAACATCGGCGGAAACCCACAAGAGGCGGAAATACGAATCCCTCGGTGATGGATACATATTTCTGCCTTTTGGGGTAGAAACTTTGGGCCCTTGGGGTCCAAGCGCATGGTTGCTCTTCAATGAGCTGTCAAAGCGTCTGATAGAGAGAACAAACGACCAAAGGGCTGGTGCTTACCTCGGTCAGCGAATTAGCATTGCTATTCAGCGAGGTAACGTTGCCAGCCTTTTGCGTACTTTACCCGCGGATCCTGACCTGAGCTCTGTTTATTATTTGTCATTTGTTATTTTTGTTCCGTTTATTTTAGGCTTATATTGTTTTTTTACTACATAGTTGAACTAATAGGTACCTACTAAATTTAGTTGCGTGTGCGGTAAAGCCAAAAAGGACAACACTTAGCCTATTGCCACAGATTACTGCGACGCTGATTTTCAGTGTCACCCTCTATGGCGAGTGACGTACAGTCATAAACCCATGCACTGTCCTGTCCATGCACAAGAGCATAGTATGGCCATAGGCCATCGAGTGATGAACACTCATTCAAACTAGGCACGACCTTCAGCAATGAAGATGCCGACTAAGAAGAAGATTATAAACAGGTAGGTAAGTAATAAAGTTTGTTTGCAGAGGATTATCTCCTGAACTAATAATTCCTTAGACCGTTAGGAAGGTCTAAGAATAATTCCGATTTTAAAATTCTACACAATTTCACTAACCAAATTATTTATCATCATCATGTCAGCCCAGAAAACGTCTACTGCTGGACAGAGGCCTCCCCCAATTATCTCCACAACGACCGGTTCAAATTTTAGCTGACTTGGAATGTTATCAATGAAATAAACAAGCAAATATCCAACTTTCTTCTTTTAAAAGGTGTTTTATGAAGAAGGAAGTGTGTAACAACCATTTTTCCAACCGTACGCTATAAAAAACACTGGCCACCGCATCAAATAGGTAATAACTCCGTAATTGCACCGGTAGCGGTCTACAGAGATGTTTTTGTAAACATTATGATATAATATTGCATTGAACTTGGGAAGGTACTTTCTGGAGTTTTGGATTTTCGATTAAAAATGGGTACATTTCACCTTTGAATGGGATTTGTTGATTGAAAACAGATCGCGGACTATCTATACGGGCCCAATGCAATATCTATGATTCATAAATTATTGCTGACGTGTACAGATTCGCAGGGAGCTAGTCTACATAGGTATCCCACATGATAGTGGCGTTAGCCTTCCCCTTATTTTCTCTATGTTTATAAGTATATATTAAATACGCGATTCGTCATCATATGCCTACCCTAATTCCACCTAAGTGGGGTCAGTACAGTATGCAAACTTTCGTGTTCATACTGTTAAGGATTTGGCTTCAGTTGGAAGTGTACAGCCACCCACCTGGGTCTTACGAGACTACGCGATTCCTTCCCCAAAATTAGATGATGGCCAGGGTCAAGTACGCTAATCAACAAACCAGTCTTTCAACCAAGTCTATGTTACTAATACCTAACATAAACATTACCACCCTAAACCAAACTAAGACAAAACACATTCGACTCTCAAAACCCAAACAAAAGACAACTAAACTAGCATAAAAAACAACTTCGATTTTCAAAACCGAAACAAAAGAACAGCGCGTTCTTTTCTCAACCCTTCAACCCATTGACACCCGTAAATCAGGCGCTCAGCTAACTGGCTGCCAGCCAGCCTTTGCCAAGTTTTAACATCAGTTAATCTAACACGGGGCTCTGGCGCCGATTCAAGTTCTTTTTTCAAAATTTTGGCACTGGCACAAAATAAAAGCAGCTAGCTAATTGCTTTGACCGAATTGGTGCATTCTCTTTGCGTGCTTGGCTAATTAAAAAGGGGGAAAAAAAGCTTACACGCTTATAGCTTGAAATTAGATCTTTTTCGTTTATCGAGGAGTTGAGTTAGCTAGGGCGTGTTCAAAAACATTGCGGACAGTCAACAGCTGACTATCTACCTACTAGTATCTTTGTGAGGTAAAGACATCGTGATAATGTAAAAAAAATATAATGACATCTTCGCCATTTTCAATACAATACAATACATACATACATATATACATACATTTACAATTCCAAAAACTGAATGCACTCACAAAATATCAATTTTGAAAAATCAGTTGAGAAATGCGATCTGTAGAGAAGAACAGCCGGACATACGGAAGCATTATCACCCAAGCTACAACGGAGACGCTTAGCGCTCGCATTGTAAAGTATTGTGAAATATTCATTTAATACCTTGTTCACGAAAAACGGGGCTGGCATAATGATGGCTATAGCTACTCCTTATTTATGTTATACTACTGCGCCCCGCGGTTTCACCTGTAGTTAAAAAGTGCTATTCTAGACTGTAATCTATCTCTGTGCCAAATTTCATCCAGATCTGTTCAGCCGTTCTTGCGTGAAAGAGTAACAAACATCCATCCATCCCTTCTTACAAAGTTTCGCGTTTATAATATTAGTAGGATGGGTCTCACGCAAGTATCAAGAACTAGGTTTAAAGTTCAAACATTTCTAGAATAATCTAAGTGTTGGCGACGATTAGTTAAAATAAGTTAGCAAGTTTGTACTTGTCAGGAACCCTTAGGTAAAATTAAGTAAAATTAGGTAAATTTGCATCAGCCGCATCGCAGTAACTATTATGGATCTGTTTCCAAAGAACTGCATAATAGAGATCACAGAATAGGTAGTAGTTACTGACCGGAGCCGGGTCTCGCGCTCTATTATTTAGAAAATGATACAAAAGAAACCTTCCTGGAGGAGCATTTTTATGGGAATGTTTTTATAATGCTTTAGGGATAGAACAATAGGGTGTTTACCTCGATCTATTGTATTTCTCCGAACTTTCTAGATTAAGGACATTGCTTTAGGAAACAAACAATTTTTTGTATGTTTTGGCTATTGTGAATTAGAATGTTCTAGAGACCATAACCCGTATAAATACCCGGCCGACGGCTCCTCAGCATGTTCAGTCTTAGAGACGCCACGGACGTGGTAACAAGTGTTCAGTATTGGTTAAGCCAGCGAAGTGGCAACAAGTGTTCAGTCTTGAGTAAGCCTCCGAAGAGGCAACAACAGTATTCAGTAAGACACCGAAGTGTCAACGTCGTAGTACAGTAAAGTAATTGTTCCGGATAAGAAGAAATAAAGAGGAAAATCTGCAAGAAGCCTTTCATTCCTTCAAGACTGAGAAGAATCCCACGAGCGATCACCGAGAAGCACTACGCGACATCCCTGAGGCGGGCACACCAGCGCGTGCCGGTGCGAGAAGGACACGTACATCCATCTATCTATCTCCCTCTCGCTCATTCGGCACAAAGTGTCTGCCACCCTCGCGGTCAAGCAGAAGCCCTGTCCGCAACACTAAGATAATTAGTACCTCTATCCGCCAGGTGTAGCATTCCGATCACGTGGCCAACACATAGTGACGTCAATCGATGCTAAAGCAAGATCGAAATATGGCATTTACAAATAGCACGAAAGAGACGAATGACGATGACTAGTACGTCATTATGTGTTTGCTCCCGGAATGCCAGACCTTGTTTTTATGGATCATGCCCATATTCATAAAGTTGAAAATGGTATCGACTTTGTCTGACCATTTTGTAAACTATACAAAATTTTGTAACTTCACATTTTTTTTCTCTTCAAATTTGACAGCTCCAAATGTTCCCTCCCTACCCCACTCATCAAAAAGAAACGAGACATAGCTAATTTTGTTACAGTCAATCTAGTTCGGCTTAGAGAGCGACACAACACTACCAAAAAAGACTATGACCTCCCTCACTGTTGATGGCAAAATTGCCCCAAATCATAAGGGGCAGAAGCCAATAATTTAAAAAAAAAAAAAAAAACTATCAAAGCCAGTATTGAATTCCTCCTTCCTTAGCCTCCTTCATAACAAAGTATCTAAAACGTTTCGTATTTATAAAGGAGGTCGAATTTCTTCCCCCAAGGTACCGGTGCCCATTGATTTCTCAGGGGAAGCTGCCGATTCGACCGCGATTCTTTCTAAATTCTTAATAACAGTAAAAAAAGTTTCGTACCAAGTTTTTTATAGGGAAAGCTTGAGAGTGTTTTTTTACCTGTACATCCCTGAGGGCGGTGCTTGTTGCTAATTTTATTCGGGATCTCTTGATTTTATGGGGTTGCTTTGGATATTTTCTTGATGGTGTTTTACACAATGTTTCGGAACTTTTTCTTGCCTTAAATCTTTAAATAATATACTCGTAGGTATGTACTTTAAATATTCTAAATACTTACCTAACTCAATTAGTATGCTTACTTAAAAAAATATATACATATTTCATCATGAAAATTAGGTTAAAAACTGCTCTCGCAGTATGAAAAAAAATATTTTTGTATCTCATGTTAATCTCAAAGTAAACACACACACACACTTACCACAGCCCGTAGTTATTGCGTCGGTGGTCAAAAACATTTGCTTAGCGTATCTCCAGAGTCATCGCTAAAGCGAAAAATATCGTGGATAAGTATAGCTACCTAGTACTTAAATAACAAATCGAACTACGAGTAACTTACTTAAGTTCAGTATTCAGTATTCTTTAGTTCAGTATTTTCAAAAGAAAATGCAGCAATAAACTCTTCTGGGAATGCTTACGAAGGAGTGGAAATGACATTTTCTTAAGGCGAGCCTGGCCAGAAAACGTCTAGCAAGAATCAACTTTCCTCTAAGATAAACCATGGTTTTTACTGTGTGAAAAAAAATATGTTATTCTTAAGCATGTTTTTAAGTGGAATCATAAATCTGATACATGTAATGAATAACTTCACTCGATAGAAAAAAAATCCAAAGTCACCTCTATTTGGTATTTTAAACACGATTTGCGACTTAATTTTTACAAATCATATTGCTTTTTTATTTTTTTTACGAATTACAATGCAATAAAAAAATGGAATCATAAATAAAAATGTTAAAAAGTTAACATGGTCATTTTATATGATTTTTTATCACGAATTCATGGTAAAAAGGCACGTTTGCGTGACCGCCAGTCCGCCCGCAGACCCCGTCGACGCCGGACGTGTGCCAAATTTTTGTGATCTCCGCAGTGCCGCACACACCAACACCAACCAAGCATTTAGTTTTGCCATAATGGGTAACAAACATAATAAACGAAAAAATAGCTCAAGTCTGACTTTTAGAACATCGTACGAGTCAAGGAGCAAACGTCGGTAAGTAGATAAACTTCTACTAGATTAAATTGGTAATCATTGTTTTTATTTACTAGAATCGACATTTCTTGCATTGCTTTTTGTAGTCAGATGATGTATCAACAAATCTATTAGTACCTACTTATATTCGTTTTAGTGTTTTCAAATATCATACTCATTATCATAGATATTTTTTTGTCTCGTTACGTGTATTCACGATGTAAATACCCGGCCTAGTGGTATACCTACTAGTGATATTTATGTAGTTATACCTACCTACAGTTACAGTTTTTTTTTGCAGAAGACTACTACGTAACAAACTCCAATGACTTTGGAATTGACGAAACGTAAGTACCTACCTACCTTTTGTACCACGCAGGGAGGCGGGTGTTCTGCGAAGTTTTGACTATGTCGGTCACCATTTATTATTTCACCCAGACAACTTGTGAGATACGGATACGGAGCGACGTTCATACTTTCATTTTTCCTGAGCATTCTAAACTGTACAACGAGTAAATACCCGCCCTAGTGGCATATCAGTGATATTTATATTTATTATTATATAGTTATACCTACTTACACGAATACCTATCTTACAGTTTTGTTTTTTTTTTCAGAAGAGTACTACAACCAAATTTAATAAACTCCGATGACATTGGAATTGACGAAACGTAAATACCTACCTACCTTTTGTAACATGCAGGGCGGCGGATCTTCGCTAAGTTTTAACTATATAGGTATGTAGGATGTTAGGTGAGATACGGGACGACGTTCATACTTTCATTTTTACTGAGCAATCTGAACTGCACAACGAGTAAATACCCGCCCTAGTGGCATACCAGTGATATTTATATTTATATAGTTATACCTACTTACACGAATACCTATCTTACAGTTTTGTTTTTTTTTTTAGAAGAGTACTACAACTAAATGTAATAAACTCCGATGACATTGGAATTGACGAAACGTAAGTACCTACCTACCTTTTGTAACATGCAGGGCGGCGGATCTTCGCTAAGTTTTGACTATACAGGATGTTAGGTGAGATACGGGACGACGTTCATACTTTCATTTTTACTGAGCAATCTGAACTGCACAACGAGTAAATACCCGGCCTAGTGGTATATCTAGTAGTGATATTTACGTAGTTATACTTACCTACATGAATACTTATCTTCGTTTTTTTTTTGCAGAAGAGTACTTCAAGAGAATGTAATAAACTCTGATGACATTGCAATTGACGAAACGTAAGTACCTACCTTCTTTTTGTAACATGCAAGGTGGCGGATCTTCGCTAAGTTTTGACTATACAGGATGTTAGGTAAGATACGGGACGACGTTCATACTTTCATTTTTACTGAGCAATCTGAACTGCACAACGAGTAAATACCCGGCCTAGTGGTATATCTAGTAGTGATATTTACGTAGTTATACTTACCTACATGAATACTTATCTTCGTTTTTTTTTTTTGCAGAAGAGTACTTCAAGAGAATGTAATAAACTCTGATGACATTGCAATTGACGAAACGTAAGTACCTACCTTCTTTTTGTAACATGCAAGGTGGCGGATCTTCGCTAAGTTTTGACTGTACTGTATGTATGTAAATTATATAGGGTGTTAGGTGAGATAGGGGACGTCGTTCATACTTTCATTTTTGACTGAACAATCTGTACTACACGAGTGTTTGGTAGCGTTTGAGTTATAGCCGTATGATTTGAACACATCTAGGCCTGATTAGTACTGCAACGTGATTTTGGCTGTTTTGAAGAAAACTCGTAAAGTTGTATATTCGTTTTTAACGATTAACGAAAATCGAGCATTTCGGTAAATCTTGTAAGTACGGCTTTTATAAACCTACGACTGGTATGGATGTGTTCGTCGTTGCCTTTGAAATTCGAAACTGCCGGTTGTAAGAAGCGATAGCGGGGACAGGCGAAGCTATGTATATACGTCACAAAGATGGCTGCCGACCATTGTAGATTATTGCTTATATCTCGAGTTCTATCTCATCAAATCAGTTGTTTGAGGTGTCATTTGAAAGCTCATTTATTTATAATGTAGTTGTTATATAATTATGTACATACATATCAACAAGCTTGAACGACAGCTTCCGTGCGCGAGTCCGACTCGAACTTGGTCGGTTTTTTAGAATTTTTTTATTTTGAACTTTTGGACATCATACTTATAAATATTTATTTTTATTTTGTTTTAGGCACGTGGATGACATTGACCCTGTTTCACTCAGCGTGGTCATCATCCTGCGTCAGTCATGGTTTGGTGGGGGGTATCCTATCACGGCGTCACAAAGCTTAGTTTTTGTGAAAAGGGGGTTAAAACTTCTGCCAAAGTGTATCAAGAGACCGTCTTATATGGTGTTGTACAACCCCTTAGCAATACACTTTTTAAAAATCTACCGTGGAGTTTCCAACTAGACTCTGCACATGGTCACAAGGCGCGAACTACCCAAGCCTGGCTGGAAGCCAATGTTCCGGACTTTATAAGGGCTGAAGACTGGCCCTCCTCTAGCCCAGATCAAAACCCCCTGGACTACAAATTATGGTCAGGTTTAGAGGGCATGGCCTGCTCTAAACGACACGCCGACATAGAGTCACTTAAGAAATCTTTGAAGCAAGCAGTGGCTATATTTCCCATGGAAACAGTCCGTAACTCCATAGATTCTTGGCCAGACCGACTAAAGGCCTCTATCAAGGCCAAATGTGGTAATTTTGAATAAAATAATAGTTATATTTTTGTTAAGACTTCAATACATATGTAAATATAACTTTTATTAACATTACATTACTGTATAAAAAAATAAATGCATTTTCATTTGTAACAGAACTTATGGCTAGACATGCATACATATCGTCACGCTTTTTCCCGAGAGGGCTGGCAGAGGTGTAATACAACACCCACATTTCGCCGGACGATATTCAGTCCCAAATGTGACAGGGGGCGAGCCTGTCGCCATACACCGGGCTCCAGTTATGTAGCAGATGACACACAATACGCACATATGTTCACACAATGAACAAATTGGTGCGTGCCGTCGGCTGGGTTCGAACCCAGCAGAGCAAAATTGCCACTCCCAACTAGGCTGCCATCGATTCTACAAATATATCACAGAACAAATAATAATACTACGTACCTATAGCTCAATTGTATATATAAATGTAAATATTGTGAATGTATATTTTTGTATTGGATGTTTTGTTAGTACTAGCAGAATGTCCGCCACTTCGTACCCAGGGTATGTATACCTATATATCCGGTATAAGTTTACTCGATTCTTTCATAATTATTGTTCAAAATTATATCTGAATCGTGTAGTTTTTTAACTTTGTAACATTTAACAAACCATACAATATTATTAGTACGCACCTAATGGTAAAGTAAGGTAATTAAAATTGTTATTACCATTGTTATACAATATACCCAAAAATAATGAAATTTACTTTGTTGTATTATTTAATGAATACCGGTAGATACACAATCATTCCAACACCCTGTATAAATATTTGTCCTAATAAGGATAACAAGTTGCCTATGTGTCAATCCAGGGCATAAGCTAACTCCGTTCCAAATATGATCCTCATCCGTCTAGCCGTTTAGGTGTGAATAAGTGAAATACGAGTAAGTACCTAACTTCCACACACAATCGCAATCTTTTGTATTTATGAGTGTGAAGTGTGATAAAATGGAAATATGACACTACCGGTAAAATGAAACTAATGCCACGACTGCTCACACATCAAAAATACAACAACTCGTGGACATGAGATTGGTTGTACCTATATTGGCTTGAACGGCATTTTTTAGATTTTTTTTGTTTGTCATCAAATAAAAAATGTTCATAAAATGGATGAGTACAATGACCGACGGATTATTTTATAGATTTCCTAAAAATGGGTGTTTAGGTACTCGATACCATAACGTGACTGACGGGTGAAAGACGTGCGCGCGGCGCATCGCACACAACTTTTGTGTCGCGTGAATGAATACGTCGCGCTCCCAAAAAGTGCGGCCTGAGGTAGAGTAAAATACCTAAAGTTCTGGGAAAGCCTCGCCTTAATTTAAAAACTGTTGCAAGACAACGCAATGTGTCACAGCCAAAGTGTCAATGTGTGTGTTATAGCAGTAGTCTTCTAGAATGTTCCGTAAGGATGTTTAGGGTTCCGCACTGAAAGGGTAAAACGGGACTCTATTACTAAGACTCCGCTGCCCGTCCGCCTTTCGGTCTACCTGTCCGTCTGTCACCAGGTGTATCTCATGAACCGTGTCAAAATTTTTAACGGATGATGTATTTCTGTTGCCGCTATAACAACAGATTAAAAAAAAAAACAGAATAAAAACATAATGTAAGGGGTCTCCCCTACAACAAACGTGATTTTTGTACCGTATTTTATAGATAACGGTACGGAACCCTTCGTGCGCGAATCCGACTCGCACTTGGTCGGTATTTTTATTTATGATGTTGTCTTTTAAAATTTATAAGACATGCTAATGTAATAAGAAAAAAATGTTGTTATAAAAACGTAATGTAGCTAACCTAGCAAGTATTTTTAAAATAAGTATTTAAATGTGTACATAGGTAATTTTGTTTCGGCTTTGAGGGTAATAAATTGACTGCCTCGGTGACTCAGTTGATAGTGAGCCTGCCTTCTGAGCTTGAGGGCGTGGGTTCGATTCCCACCTAGGACAAACATTCATGTGATGAATATTTGTGTTTGTTCTATGTCTGGGTGTTAATATCTATTTAAGTATGTATTTAAAAAAATATGTATGTATGTATATCAGTCTCTGGCAGCCATAGTACAAGCTTTGCTTAATTTGGGGTCAGGCGACCGTGTGTGACAATGTCCCGAATTTTATTATTATTTATTAATAAATTTAATTTTAAAATACCCCCAACACCGATTTTCATCTGACAGTTAAGAACACTCCCGACTAATTCACATTTAAAAAAAAAAAAACTATGTCGGTTTATGCGTTCGGGAGCTATGATGCCACAGACACACATACACACACACACACAGAGAGAGAAAGAGAGAGAGAGAGAGAGAGAGAGAGAGAAAGAGAGAAAGAGAGAGAGAGAGAGAGAGAGAGAGATGTCAAACTTATTATAACAAACATCTCATATTTTTAAGCGTTGGAGGATTTAAATGAACAAACTTATTTTAGCTTCAACATGAAAATTGAACTGGAAAGTGGGTTTACATTTTGAGCGATGCTGTTTTTATTTACAACTAATTTATTTTTTTACATAAATTATCTTAACTTAAAGAAAATATATTTAAAACTATTGGACATCTACCTATACATATCATTCCAAAAATAAGTTGTATCATGCTGTTGTGTGCAATTTCAAACACTTCAACTGTCAGGCGAATGTCAAAGTCAACGTCAAAGTCTATAATGACAGTAATTTCGCCAACCTGCTAACACACGCCCAAACAATCTCTTGCATTATTAATTTTCAGCTGGGCCACCTTGATTTTGACTTGAATAATTTAATATACCCATATTACCACAGGAAAAGGGAAAACAGTAGCTCTAAACCAAACTTTGTTGGTTCTGTGACTAGTCAAATTTGCTACCCCAAAAATAAATCGTTATGGCAAGAAGTCGCCAGATAATTTTCGACAGTGCACTTTACCACCCCAGTGTGGTAAATCCACTCTAAGTGTAGTTAAGAGGGCCGCGACGTTCTGAAATTTCCATACAAACGCACTACTGAAATTTCTTGAAAACCGTTTGTCAGATTATGATGAAATTTAGCATGTATAATTAAATTAACTATATCATTGCCCCTATGTTCTTGGTTTTTTATAAAACGTTCTCAAGCGAAAATAGAGCTATGAAAAATATCCGCATTTTAAGGGGTCACTTTTGACTGATTTATTCAATAGGTAGACAAAGCAAATCAAAAATTCCATTACATAGGGAGGTTGTCTATATCATTAGATGTTAAATGAACCAATGATACAAGGGAAATTCTTAGTTACTTAAGAATGATTATGGTAGTGCAAAGTCATAAAAAAAAAATTAAATTGCACTTTGTCACTTTGTAGGTAAGTTTAGATGCTCGTCAGTATCATTACTCACTCTCTTCACTCGTCTTCTTCTTCCAGACGAAATGGCGATAGAATACCTTAAGCCAATGCGAAGTTAGTCTAGGTCGAAATTAGTTAGGTCGCCGGACTCTTAAGAGTGGCGAACTGGAAATACCCACCCTAATTTTCTATTCTCAATTAACTAAAAAAAAACAATTTTGTAGAATATAGGTACATTAGATTAGAAAATTTAAAAAAACCTCCGACACCGATTTTCATCAAACAAGCTAAGAGCAACATAGCTAAGAGCACTCCCGACTAATCCCCAAACTTTAAACAATAAAAAAAACAAAATCGGTTTATTCATTCGGGAGCTACGATGCTACAGCCAGACACAAACACACACTCAATCACACACACATACTCACACACATACATACACAAACACACACGTCAAACTTATAACACCCCGTTGTTTTTGCGTCGGGGATTAGAAATCAGTGTCCACCAAAAACTGTGCCAGCAGTTGCTGTACTGTTTGTACTGTGACATAGTAATAGTCACAGTCTAGACGCTTCTGTTAATATTAAAGTAAGCCCTACATTAACATCTTTAGACGGCCTTATCTTAAGATAATAGGTAAATGTCTTTAGGTTGGAAACTGGAAGCCTTGGAGTCGCAGACCAGAGAAACAGTAGAGAGCTTATGCTTGTTTTGTCTCACGAAAATGATATGCTAAAAATGGCTTAACCTAGGTCAGGTTAAGCCATTTGTAGCATAAATGTCTTTTTGCATAAATTTTAGCAGGCAATGTCTGAATAAACGAATTGCTGCTGATTAAACGGTTTTTCAGGCCAGTACATTCTTCAATCTGACAAATTCTAGTAATAGATTGCTTCAATTAACTTTATGAGCCAACCAATCCTAGCAGTTTACTTGTCCTGCTCGTCCCATGACTCGAAAACTGTTTTTTTTGCGCTGCGATCGGATGCTTTTTTTTTTTTTTATGTAGAATAGGTCGACGTTTGACCACCAACTCGCCTGATGTTAGGCGACGTTGTGGTCTAAGATGGAGCACGACGACCTATAAGGTACTTATTCACTCTATCCTTGCAGTTTTGTAGAGTGAAGAAGTACAAAGACGGCAGTTGAGTGAGGCGCTACAAGTGCGCTACTGCTCAGACCCGTCTTCGGAACGGTTACACCGGACTACATCCCGAAACACGACTAGGTCATTTCACGGCATGGCTTGGTCCGGTGGGTGGTAACTAGCCACGGCCGAAGCCTCCCACCAGAGTTTGCTACCGGACAAATTCCCCGGAAACAGTGTTCTCCAGAGCCGGACCCTGGGGATCAATTCAGCTAATAATAGTTGAACCGTTGACGTAGCGTCACGTTGCGTTAGTCTTAAAAAAAATTGGTTGTCTGTAAAGTCGGTTTACTGACGATAGTTGAACGTGACAACGTGCTCACTCAAGTAGGAGAGACGCGGATGTCGAACGCTGCCGAACGCAAAGGCCGATTGTGCTTCTTTGTCGCTCGTTCCGCGCTCTCGCTTGCACTTCAAGCCTTACATGGAACGCCTCAGAGCGAGGTAACGCCGCATTTTTTCGTGCGTGCAGCCGGCTCTATCGAATTATAAGACGTTGTCACTTCAAAAGAATGGAGAACGGTTCAGGATCACTTATGCTTCACAAATGTATCTTTGGTAGTCCAGTGAGCGCGTTTGTGTGGCATTAGTAAAATTGAGCCGTTCTTCGTCCGTTTCTTTTTATGACTATAATATAGAATAGAACAGAATAGAACAAAACAGAATAGAATACTTTTATTGCTAAACTGAATACATAAAAGTGTTCTTAATTTAATTTTTCAGAGTTTTAACAGTTTAGCATGACAAATGCAGCTTCAACTGTTCAGATAAGCATCGGCTTTGGTTAGCTGAATTGACCCCCTGGTACTTTACCTCTCATACAAGAGAGGAGTAAGAACCCAGCAGTGGCACGTGCGATCAACTGGTTTTATTATCTTCGCTTGAAGTCCTAAGTTGTAAGCCCCAGGAGGCCTGCGGTTGAGCTCTAAAGGCTAAGATAGAATCTGTCGATAAGTGATAGCCTTGGAGTTAAGTTATGTTAAGTTGATTTTAAGTTTTGTCAAGTTGCTTTTGAATTTAGATCGGTGAAAGTTTTGATTTAGTTAGTGCGTTTAATATGCGAAACGACTAGTCCTAAGAATAAGATCTTAGTTCTAATTTTAAGGTACCGTGTCAATTTTTTAAAGGGATTTTGTCAACTCTGTGTAGTATACAGAGTTGACAAATTATATTAAAGCTTTGTCCTGGTTAGGCAACCTGTGAGCGAGTGACTGTCCGCTTGCTGACTCTGAGTCGCGTATTGGCAAATTAAGTGCTGAGTAGGAGAGGAACAGCATCAAACAAAATACGAATCAGTCGCTCGTTAGCAAGCGATACGCTGCAACCTGAGTACGCGCTGTTGGGACACTCAATTTTAGTATACAGGGGTACTGGTAATCAATTATCATCCTTTTAATAATCTGTACATCAAAACAAAGATCTTTTGTCCTACGACTTCTAAAAATTTTATTTTCTTATATATGACGGCGCGTGATATCATTGGATAAAGAAAATCAGTTTATTTTGAGAGTTGTTAATCGATGGTATTATTGTTCTGTTATTTTTGACGATGAATCGATTTGTATATGGTAATTTAGAGCGGTTAACACCGAATGGGGAGTTTTGGCGGGAACCGAAAAGATGGTGTCGTGTTTTTGTATTATTTTCTAAAACTTGTGATTCTTCGAGTGTTAAAGTGTAATAATGGTGGATTATTAACGTTTACCGGTTCGTCAACGTGCACGAGTGTGGGCAAATGATACAAACATCGCGAAACGCGATTTTTCGTGTTCTCTACAAAACTTCACTTAAAGTTTCAGTAAAGTATCCATAACTTTACTGGAATGGGGAAAGGGGAGGGATTCATCGTCTTCATCATCACCTCATCATAGTCATCCCATCATCTGTTACTGAAGGAAAAAATATTACTAAGAATCCGACTGAAGGACGAGTATCCATGGTCATGAATAATTAAAAAAAAAAAAAAAAAAAAAACACCGAATGGAGTTGCGTTTGGGATTTCGGGCGAACGTCATGTCTGTCAGTCAGTGGTTGACAGGACTGGGCTGAAAGCGGTCGCACGCAATGGTCATTCGTAAACCCATTACTCTAAATCGCCAATTATCTTTGTGATCATTCACTAAATAAGTAGTCTAAGTGACTGTATAATTAAAATAGTGAAAAGTCTACACTGTTGTCCCATTATTTCAACGTTCCTGAAGTTTGACGCCGACCATAAATGCCCGTGATAGCGAGTTCACGGATCAGAAATCAGATACAACACCTCGGCCTACTAGATTTTCCCCGTCATCAGAAGTGAGATGTCACAGCTCGGCGGCCTTTCCCTGCTTTCCCCGACATATACAAAATTAAAAAAAAAATTGACCAGTCTAAACATATTTAACTATGTAAAAAGCGCTCGCGTCCTTGAAGAGTTGCTATGAAAAGAGTTATGAAGTAATAGACAGAAAAACAAAAAAAAAAATTGGTTTAGTTTAGGATAAAGCTGTAGAACAAAAGTTTTTTTTATTTTGATGCATCAATTAGCATATTCTTATATTTCTTTTAAGGGCATATTATGTTATGCTCTTAAAAGGATGCTAAATGATTACCAGTAACCCTCTATAAGGTGACGAACTGGAGGCAAACAGTCAGCCGCTTAGTTTGCTCATGCAGATAGGATAAAGTTTAATGGCCAGAGTTTTCTCGTGCGATTCCGTATGCGACTATTTTTTGCGATGCGATGTAGAGTCGTTTTCGAGATGCGTCATCATACTGCAGTGGCCTCTTCCTAGCATCTCTATAGCCTCCAATCAAACGCAAGCCTATGAAGTATCGATCCTACTAATATTATAAACGCGAAAGTTTGTAAGAATGGATGGATGGATGGATGGGTGTTTGTTACTCTTTCACGCCAGAACGGCTGAACAGATCTGGATGAAATTTGGCACAGCGATAGATTATAGTCTAGAATAGCAAATAGGATACTTTTTAACCGCGGGTGAAACCGCGGGGCGCAGCTTGTGTATAATTTTTGTAGTTGCAACTGGGGCAAATGGGTCTGTGGGGCAATTGCGTCTTTCGAGAATTACTGACAAACCCTTCACAAATTAGGCGCCACCTACATCTTTTTTCTAACTTCTGTTGCAATAATCTGTATAAGATGGCGTTAGTTGCCTAATTCGTGAAGAGTTTGGCAGTAATTCTCGAAAGACGCAAATTACCTTACAGACGCGTTTGCCCCAGTTGGCCCAACCTCCTACGTACTAGATTATATCATCCGAACATTGACTTTCTTCCACTGCACTGTACCGCAATCCTCACACCTTACGTTAGTAACGCGTCAACACGCACGCCGTGTAGTTGTGTACGGAGCGACAAAACTGCGATCAAGCGCTGCATGTTTTAATAGTTTGCTTGGACGTCGTAACGAATGTTTTATCGCTGCAGCTAACCTGCAGTCAGCCCATGCACTACACTGCAATTCACTATGTAAATTTAAGTACCTATACGAAATTATATCATAAACCAATGTACATAATGTCGAGGTAAGAATGACCAAGCGAGTAGCGTAGTTTTTTTGCGTCAATGTGTGAGTGTCGTGTACCTATACGACAGTAGCGTAGGTTTTTGATGGTTTTCGGCTTCACTTAGATCATACGCCGTGCGCCATCTAATTCTCTAGATTGATCTGAGCTCAATACCACGAAGTTATAAAAATACGTCTCCTGCTTCAATCACTCCCATCCACTTCTCTTCAACTCCCTCGTCCGCTACTACCCCAGTAATTTATTCATTAATTAATAAGTACTTTCTACTTCATATCCATTAAACCCCAGCAACATATTCAGCGCTTACCTACGACCTACCCTCAGTAAGCCACTTTACGTTTTAAAAGTTTAAATTAATTTCATAATTAATTGCCTCTAACGTAAATGTGCCAGTTCGCTTGTGCCAGTTTTTTTTTTGACAAAAAAAAAATAATTTTTTGATGCAAGCTGATTTTAGATAAAACGTTTTTATGAAACAGCATGTTACAAAAACCATGTTGTGTAATTGAAAGGAAATGTATACACACTTAAATACAAAAAAAAAGAAATTAAAACACGTTAAAATTAGCAAGAGTTATGACCGGTTTGAGAACGCAAGAAAAAAAGGTTTTTTTCCAAAAATGTTAACAAATCTGTTTAATATTTTCGCGTCTTTATATTATAAGAATAAACGGCACGACGCGAATACTTTACAAACAAAATCAACGCAATTAGTGTCTGCGTTCGCGCTTTTAGGATGGCGGAGCGCGATGTGTGTTCAAAATTTTGGTAGTCAATATTTAATTTAAACTAGCATAATTGCATTCCGCAGTCGATACTGGATGCGCATCTCGTGGATACAACAGTTTTGTAACACCCTGTATACTAGTGATGTCGCGGCTTCTCACGATCGCGGATGTATTCATACATACAAATCGTAGTAGTCGTATTACACGATTCAATAGGATATGTCACTGTCACAAAAGGCAAACAAAATTTTTAACTACAAAGTTTTATCTAAAAATTAAGAGTCCCGCGACGCTCTGAAATTTCCATACAAAGAGCTTGTCAAATTTCTTGGAAACCATTTTTTAGATTTTGATGAAATTTAGCATGTACAATTAAATGAACTATGTTCTTATATTTTTTTAAAGACGTCCTCAAGGGAAAATTGAGCTATGAAAATATCCACATTTTTAAGGGGTCACTTTTGACTGATTTATTCAATAGACAGACAAAGCAAATCAAAAATCCCTTTACATAGGGAGCTTTTCCACATCATTAGCTCTTATATGAATCCATAATACAAGGGACATTCTTAGTTATTTAAGAATGATTACAGAAGTGCAAAAGTCTTAGGTAACTTTAGAGGTTCGTCAGTATCATTACTTGCTCTCTTCGCTCGTAGTCTTCTTCTAGACGGAATGGATATAGAATACCTTAAGGCCAATGCGAAGTTAGTCTAGTCAAGTCTCACCGGAAGTGTGTCACCGGAGTCTTAATGTTAAAAATGTTTGTGTGAAAAAAAAAAAACCATCACACTCCTGGAACCAGAAAACTTTTCACAAGAAGAAGGACCTCGTAAATTCAGGTAGAAAATCAACTGTTTTTGCTACCACACCACCATTTCCAACAGACCTCTGTAATACATCACTGTCCACCACAACAGGGGTCTCAGTTAAACGGACAGATGTTTTACACCAAAAAATTTACCAATTTCTCTAGAGCTCCGTTATGTCGGATTTATGTTTGGTGCAGACCGTGAAGTGGAGGTCTTATAGAGTGGTCGGTTCAGTCTTTCATCGTATCATGGCTTTCGAGGGTTATCTAGGGGAATTCGATTTTCTATTGGAATGCGATAGAACGTAGTTTAGACTGTTTCATTCGGCTTTCGCTATTTTGTGTAATTGTTTCCCTTCGAGCTTGGGTTGGGTGTAATTTGTCTGACGGACACTATCGTTGTATTCTGTGATTAGAGAAGAATTAAGGAGAGATGAGATACATAGACACAGGTAGAGCTAGATACGTAGATAAACTCTTAATTGGTCACATTTCCTTAAAAATAAAGCTTATTCAAGAAACATTATTAACACAAAAACCGGCTGCAAAATGGTACCGTGTGCCCTATGTCACTTCCACTATTAATACGATTCAAATGACACCTCACATGTCGAAATCCACCAAGCTGTTTAGGCTGCAGGGCGTGTCAAAGAAACCTCATACATACATACATACATATCCACATACATACATACTTAAAAACACTCGAAAAACACATCGTCACGCCTTTCCCCCGAAGGGACTGGCAGAGGTGTAATACAACACCCACACTTCGCCGACGATATTCAGTCCCAAATGTGCAAGGCGAGCCTGTCGCCATACACCGGGCTCCAGTCATGTAGCAGATGACATACAACACGCACATAATGTTCACACAATGAACAAATTGGTGCATGCCGTCGGTTGGGTTTCGAACCCAGTCCTTCTGGCTTCAGAGGCGGGCCATCTCCAACTAGGCTATCATCGTTATACTAATAACTTAACAAACTTAGGTTTATAAGGGAGTAGCCACTGGCTACCGAAACACAGTTTTCACTAGTTCGGAGTCAGTGGATTCATATCATTTGTACTTATTGTTCGTGCCAAAATAAAAATATTTGATTGATCGATACTAGTGTATCATCGCTATTAACCGCGATAAGCAGCTAGTTTTATTATATTTTTACAACCTGAGTCTCAAAATCTGTCGTTTTAAACCAATAAGTAGGTCCCAAACTTCTAAGAAAGTTCCGAATCGCGCTAACGACACGGTCTCGCTACGAACGTACTCACACTTCAAACTCTAACTTTTGATTGGCCTTCCACCAGCTTCTAAGCTTCTGGTTTATGATATTAGTGTGCTGTGAAGTGTGATGTGATGTAATAACAAAACCTCTGTGTTGTTAACAATGACGTAGCCGAGACGAGCGTTGATGCGTTAATATAATTGCTTTCTGGCAAAATTTCCGGGATTCCATTTTCCCTATTTGTCTCATTTCTTGGTTACCGATAAGGTTTTGTGGGATCATACAGGGTGACCAGATTTAGTGCTGACAAGAGCTGTTTAATCACCGTAATGTTACGCGTGGTACCATTACGGTGTTAAAGGCTAGACATTATCGCGCATTATATTACATAACATCACATTTTTTTTAAAATGTAGAATAGGTCGGCTTTTGACCACCAACTCGCGTGATGTTAAGCGACGTTGTGGTCTAAGATGGAGCACGACGACCTACAAGGTACTTATTCACTCTAACCTTGAAGTTTTGTAGAGTGAAGAAGTACAAAGACGGCAGTTCAGTGAGGCGCTACAAGTGCGCTACTGCTCAGACCCGTCTTCGGAACGGTTACACCGGACTACATCCCGAAACACGACTAGGTCATTTCACGGCATGGCTTGGTCCGGTGGGTGGTAACTAGACACGGCCGAAGCCTCCCACCAGAGTTTGCTACCCGGTTAGCACTACCCGGGGACCACGTGTAGGGAATCGAAATAGAGTACACTCCTACGGTATTACATCATATTACGTCACATTACATTGCATAACATCACATTGCATCAAATTACATTATATTACAACACATTATAACGGTTCACAATGTAAAAATTGCTAATTTAATATAACGTGGTATTGTTAAAGGCTAGACATTATCGCGTATTCTATTACATTACATTACATCACGTCACATTACAACACATAACATCACATCACATTACATTACTTTAGAACGGTTTTTTTTTATGTATCAAATTGCTAAAATAATACTAGAGAAACTGAAGAGGTTTCACTCATCACTCTAACTAACGAACTGACTACAGACTCACCGACCCAATCTCCACTCAAACGGTACGAGTATAAGCGACTCAAATATTCAATTACCAACTCAAATTGTACGTGAGTATTCCTGTTTTATAAAATCACTAGCTGCGCACCGCGGTTTCACCCGCGGTTCAAAAGTATCCTATGTGCTATTCTAGACCATAATCTATTTCTGTGCCAAGTTTCATCTAGATCTGTTCAGCCGTTCTGGCGTGAAAGAGTAACAAACACCCATCCATCCATCCGTCCATTCTTACAAACTTTCGCGTTTATAATATTAGTAAGATAAATCACACTAATATTATAAAAGCGAAAGTGTGTATGTTTGTTACTTCTTCACGCTCAAACGGATGCACGGATTTTGATGAAATTTGGTATGGAGGTAGCTTATACCCTGGATTAATACTTAGGCTACTTATTAACCGCGGGGCGCAGCTAGTAAATAATAATCGCTAAAATATCATGCTGAAGTAGTAAAAAACTGTTGCGAAAAAACAAAACACCCCATTTTGAGGTAAGTACGATTGTTTGTTTGAATCAAAATGAGTTTGAATTATTGTTGAATATTTGCAATGGTTTTGTCAACATTTCCAATTTTAAGGTAAATAGCTGTTTAGCAAAATTATCGTATCTGATTCAATTCAAATTTTCAGGCTCGCCTCCTGCCATTTGCGATTGAATATCGTCCGGCGAAGTGTGGGTGTAGTATAACACCACTGGCAGCCCCTTCAGAAAAAGGCGTGAAGGTATTGTTGCAGTCATTGTTTTTATTCAATTAAAAAAGAAAGCGATGGCAGCCTAGTTGGAAGAAGTTCCGCCTCTCAAGCCAGAGGGAGCGGGTTCGAACCCAACCGACGGCACGCACCAATTTGTTCATTGAGTGAACATATGTGCGTATTGTATGTCATCTGCTACATGACTGAAGCCCGGTGTATGGGGACAGGCTCGCCCCTTGTCACACTGAATATCGTCCGGCGATTTCGCCGGACGCCGGATTCAATCCCAAATGAGGAGTGGGTGTTATATTACACCTCTGCCAGAAGGGCGAGACGATATGTTATGTCAAATAAAAAAACACAAATAATGAATGAATGTCCAATCTAGTATATTATGATTGTGTGTATTATGTGTATATTGCTTGTGTTTTTCTGTAGGTATGTTTCTTTATTTATTTAGTAGGACGTTATGTAGCCATAGAATACTCCCCCTATTATGTAAGTAGCCTACTTTATTAAACTCGATCGATTTAAAAGCGGGTCACCCTGTACCCACAGGTACCTACACTTACATATTTCTGGACTGTATTATATTGATATACTTTCCTGTTGTCCCGATTTTCTATTTAAGAAACCATCAGGAATAAAGCAATTATGTTAGCTGAGCTTGTAAGTGGATGGAGTCCTTTACGTTATATGATATTATCGTCACGCCTTTTCCGCGAATGGGCTGGCTGAGGCATATTGCAACACTCATACTCTTGCTGATATTCAGTACCAAGAGTGACAGGGGGCGAGCCTGTCGCCGTACACCGGGCTCTAATTAGTAGATGAAATTATGTCTGAGGCCACACTAGCGTAATTTTGTCTGCTGTGAGTGGCGTCATTTCTGTTACATGCGGTTTCATCCAAAAGACGTCTTGACAGCGAAAAATGAGTTGTCTGCCGAATATTCTTGCCACTAAATGAATTGAAGCGATGGCAGCCTAGTTGGGAGAAGGCCCGCCTCTCAAGCCAGAGGGAGAGGGTTCGAACCCAGCCGACGGCACGCACCAATTTGTTCATTGTGTGAGCATATGTGCGTATTGTATGTCATCTGCTACAAGACTGGAGCCCGGTGTATGGCGACAGGCTCGCCTCCTGTCACATTGTGTAGGTGTTGTATTACATCTCTTTCTCGCGGGGAAAAGGCGTGAATCATCACGAACATACACGTGAACATATCGATGTTGCCGCTAATAGTAGAATTGTTATAAGTGGTTTTTAGTTACATATTATATTTATTTGCATGTTTCTGTCTAACTTATTTAGTAATTAATTTTAAATAAAAAAATACTGTTAGCGGAATTTCTAACGGAGCCATGAAATCTCAATCTCAATGTAAAGTATCTGAAACGGAATCATTGTGCAGGCACCCTGAACTGGCAACTCGCAGTCGACATAACGAGACTCACGGCAGAAAAATAACGCTCGTGCGGCCACTCAACCGAATTTCTGCCAACCGACTAACGCGACCGAAAATGCGCTCGTAAAATTACGCTCGTGTAGCCTCAGACTACAAAGATTGGATATTTTGACATATATCCTCATTCGACAAGTTGGTAAAGTTACAGTTGCCTATGGAGACGTTAAAGTTAAGTGCAGGTTGTTAACTTAACTGCAAGCAACTTCACAGAAAGTTGTCAACTAAAATCGCTGTAAACATCGAGTAGAATTTAAATCGAGATTATTATGAAGTTCCGAATCGAATCATTCGGATCTGAGATCGAATCCGGTCGTTTCTGTGAACTATTGGCGGTAGTTAAGTATGAGAGAGTTATTTTACAGTAACCGACACGATTTATGCGATTTCCGAGATTACGATTATGTGAAAGGGGAGTTTGTTCCTTTGTTGCGTTTTCATCTCAGCTACTCAAACGATCTTCGTGATATTTTGTGAGCACGTTAGCGCCGAAGTGTGGGTGTTGTAATACAAATCGGCCAGTCCCTTCGGGGGAAAAGCGTGAAAGTATGATTAATATGCTATGTTATGTTCTAACAGAGGTACAGAAAAGGACAATAAAAAATGAAAGAAAATGATTTTATTCCGAAAAAAAAAAATATTATAATTATTATATTATATAAAAAGCTATTAAAGTAGGTAATTTAAGTTTGATTTTAAAATAAAGTGTTATCTTAGGTAGGTACTTAGTGATTTAGGTAAGTACTTAGGGTACTTGAAGCGTGGTAAAAGTAATTTAAAAAATAAATAATGAAAAAGTACTAATATATTGTGTCAATGCTATTTGTCCTGGTAAAGTTTAATAAAAATATTTAAATAATATTTAAAAAAAAGAACTGATATTATACCTATAATAATATGGTGACGATTTTGACGATTTAGTTGGGCTGGCCATGTTGCTCGATATAGTGACAAGCGATGGACAGTAGAAGCGATAAGATGGAAAGGACCTAGTGGAAAAATACGCAAAGGGCGACCTATTAAGCGATGGAGCGACGACATCATATCTAGCCGGAAATGAGTGGATTAGACGCTCGTCTAATCCACTCATTTCCGGCTGTAGTTTAAAGACAGTTTAAAGACAGGGAATATTGGAACAACATGGAGGAGGCCTATACCCAAATAGGGGTTCCTATCCAAGAATAAGATAACATATTTAAAAAGTACATGTAACACTTAAGGGATGGGAAATAAAAAGGAAATAAAAATATTATTATAATAATATGATGACGATAATTTTAAAAAAAATGATACTTACTTTGGGTTAAATGTAATTATTTTTGACAAAACAAATGGGGACAAACACATTTTTATTGATCGACAAAATTTAAATTTATCTAAGTCCTTCCATAATTTATTTTAAAATAATCTCAGTTTGTACCGCATCTCTATAATCGCATCGTTCTCTATGACATGCTCCAAGTAACTAAGTGATTGCTAAGTAAACCACTTTAACTTGGCTTCGCTCGTTATGGAGTTGCATTCACTGTGTGGATTGAAAACTGGGGACTGATTACTTAATCAATTGATTAATTTCGTTTCTAAGAACTAGTTTTAGTTCTGATGGGAACATTAGTTCGTGGAGTTCCTTTCCGGTTGAATAGTTTGAGAAGATTCAATCACTAGAGTTTATTTTAACCTGTTTGTTCAATGTATGGCAAAGATTTTGAATGTAAAGAATATTTTGCACAAGATAAGATAAGATAATTTATTTCCAAAAATACGAATTATTACATTTTAACACAAGTTTATACAAATATTAAATACAAGTTTATACAAAGATTAAAAAATCCCTGAAAATTAAAGACAATTCCCAGAATATACCTGCGGTCCCACACTAGGCTCAAGGCCCGTAACGTGGCAACCAAGAGGACGAAAATTTATTACATTAAAGAGGTGTCCTAGCGAATATCTACAGTTATCAAAATATAAATAATTTAAGTACAGTGGATTTCATTTATTACGACCTTGGTTGTAGCGACCATTTACCTATAACGACGTTAAGTCTAAGTCCCTTGAATTTAAAGCATACTTCAGTACAAAATTCACGTGGCTATAGCGACTTTGGATGTAACGCCGAGTTCGGGTGTAGCGACTGTTTTTAATGAATCATTTGTAACTAATTCCTAGAAATCCCATGCAGATATTGCGACCGGAGTCGGCCGCCAAAGACACAAAGATTTTTTTCTTTCACAAACATTTCTTATCTTTTGTTTACATCCATTGCACACAGATGGTCAGCAAGTGTGGAGACCTTTACCTTTTGTTTATAGATATCAACTAAGTAGGTAGGGAAGCGTGTACGTTTCGGAGCTTTTATGGTTCAGTTACAAAGTGATATTCTGAGTAGCAACTGAGTTTAGTAAACTTTTGAATAAGTATAGCTGCTAGACGCGCATTCACTGTTAAAGAAATGCTGATACGTGTCTGTATCTCTTTACCTTTGCCTGTAACGACTTCCGGATATAACGACAAAAATAGAGTGGTCCCTTCATTGTCGTTATACCCGAAATCCACTGTATTAGCAATTTAAGTTATAAGTACAATTTTCCTAGTAAGTGTGTTGAGTGTGTGTGTGTGTGTGTGTGTGTGTGTGTGCGTGTGTGTGTGTGTGTGTGCGCGTGCGCTCGTGACTGACTTTGAAATTGTGTAAGGGAATGTTGAAAATCAGGTATGCTCACTGCTCCGTACGAACACGGGTTATTAAGTTTTCGGTGTTTTCGTAGGACAAAGTTAGTAACCATTCACGGACTGCTCGCTTCACTTTCGACGACCTTTCGTTTTTCAATGACATCCAGACATTTTTGTCACAGTTTGTTTATGTTATGACAATGAAGAACAATTCTGTAGCTGACAGGTAAAGGATAACAAGTGCCAAATACGAAAACATTCACAATTAGCAGTTTAGTGTTCAGGGCGGATAGTTAGGTCGTTAAATGCTAATAACTAGTTATGTAATAATTGAATTTGGATTTTAGTAACGTTTTCTTAGTTATAATACTATTATGTTTAATATCATTTAATCGATTTTTCACCCAAATTCATTATAAAACCACTTTCGAATAAAATGGACTTATCACCCTTTACCTCTTAGCTACAGAATTATTAAAAGAAAATCAAAAAACCCGGCTGCAAAATATTGTACCCTGTGTCACTTCCACTATCAAGACGATTCAAATGACACCTCACATGTTGAAATCCGTCAAGCTGTTTAAGCTGTAAAGCGTGCCAAGGAAACCTCATACATACAAACCCACATACATACACTCGAAAAACATAACCCTCCTTCTTTGGACATTCGGTGTCAATAGAGTCAACTTTAAATCATAAATAGTGTCAACTTTAAAATGTTGAAGACAGAACAGGAAGCGATGTATCGCCAAATGTAGAAGGAAGCCTGGAAAACTCAAATAAATGAAGACCGAATAATTAAATAAATAACCGAAGACGGGTTTAGCAGTAGCGCACTTGTAGCGCCTCACTCAACTGCTGTCTTTGTACTTCTTCACTCTAGTAAACTTAAAGGCTAGAGTGAATAAGTACCTTATAGGTCGTCGTGCTCCATCTTAGACCACAACGTCGCTTAACATCAGGCGAGTTGGTGGTCAAACGCCGACCTATTATACATAAAAAAAAAAAAATGTTAACGATCCAAGGTCTTTGGGTCTTAACCACATCACCACACGTCTCAACATAAAAGATCGACATGCAACATAACACTTATTTTGTGAAGCCTTCAGTGTTACAGGCACCTATCCATAGGTAGGTGATGGTAACCAGATCTTCGACCACATCGTCGCTTACCAAGAGGCGAATTGGTGGTCAAACGCGGGCAGGTTATGACTCATTACAACCACCCGGGACCCGACGCGCACCGCCTCGCCTTGAGCGGTTAAGTATCCTACTAATATTATAAACGCGAAAGTTTGTAAGAATCGATGGATGGATGGATAGATGTTTGTTACTCTTTCACGCCGGAACGGCTAGACGGATCTGGATGAAATTTGGCACAGAGATAGATTATAGTCTTATAGCACATAGGAGACTTTTTAACCGCGGGTGAAACTGCAGGGCGCAGCTAGTTCTTTATATATGAACTTCTATGGATATGCGCTCACGACATCAACTCCGGATCGCCTCGGAGTAAGCTGTCAACGCGCGGACGACTAGTGTCCTACTCGGTGACCACCCGCCCGTGAGTGGTTCACGCGAGGACTAGTGACAATCGCTGACAGTCTACTTGGAAATTCGTTGACCACGCGAGGTTCACCCGCGGCCCACCCTTCGACCACTAGTTGACCACCAGTCGAAGTGTTCCCGAGTCGCTCCAATGAGTGATAACGTTTATACGCGATAAAAAAAAAGGAGAAAATATCAGCGGGTATTTCTTTATGTCATAGGTAGGTAGATGTGTGCCTTGAAGGTACAGTACCTTCAAGGCACACATCTACCTACCTATGACATAAAGAAATACCCGCTGATATTTTCTCCTAAAATCACATAAACTACCACAAAACCAAACTAAAACAAACGCCCAACTTCACAAAGCAGCCATTCCTTCCCCTAAATTCGATTTAACCCGGCAAAATTCACTGAGCCCCTTAAAAACCTGTTAAAAATGACCCTTAAAAGAGTGACCGCTGTAAAGAAGCTCTTATCTTGGGCCCTTTCTTATCCGACTGTGTTATTCCAATCGATTTAGCCTTTCTTAGTAGGTATATAGGGTGTCCGTCCACCTGCGAATCTGCGCCCGACCGACTTGTAATGGTATTTATGAAAAGTGAACTTACTACTTTGCAACCCTTAACCGACTGTACAAGGATTATGTATTATGTTTTTCGAGTTAATGTATATATTATGTATGTGGGTATGTATGTATGTATGTATGTATGTGTATGCATGTTTGAGGTTGCTTTGGCACACCCTACAGTCCTAAACAGCTTGATGGATTTCGACATGTGAGGTGTCAAGAAAAACAAAAAACCCGACTGAAAAATGTAGCCTGACACTACTCCAACGAGGTATATAATTAAAATGTTGTACACATTCATGCTCACTATCGAAGGCACCTTCTTGCGGCAGCGTCGTGTGTCGGGTCGTTCTCTTCCTTCAAATATGGTTGAGGAGAGCGATGGCTGGCACATGCGTCATACTCGTGATCGGGTGCTGCTTGCGGGTCGCTGGTCTGCTCGTGGTGTACTCACAATGCAATAAGTAAATCTGAAAACCTTTAACCTAACTTTAGATTAAGACTTAATAACTAGCTCCCCTCTACCTGTATTCCCCTTAAATAATAATTAAAGATTTATGTTAACAAAAGTCACGGTCTTCGGAGTCCGTGGAGTGTAATTTTTAAATAATAAAAAAAAAATGTTGTACAGGTCGATTCAAATCTAATGACGGCTGTGAAGTGCGCCGCAAACCTTCGTTTTCGCTAATACTATTTTAATTTTACAGCAAGTTAAAAAAACTCTGTTGTATAAATGAAGGGCATGCATACACACTTATTATTATAAGGATTCATGCAAAAATACCAAAACAAATGGAAGTTTGAAAATAGCAAGAGTTGTGACGGTTTACGAACGCAAGGAAAAAAGGAAATTTCACAAAAATGTTAACAAATCTGAATCGTATGTTGGCGGCTTTTATTCTAAGCAAGGAGCGACACGACGCGAATAGTTTACAATTAAAATCGACGCGATTAATCGTTGCGTTTACGCTTTTAGGGGCGGAGCGCTATGTGTGTTCAAAAATTTTAGAGTCAATATTTAATTCAAACTAGCATAATTACATCCTCCAGTCAATACTGGTTGTGCACCTCGCGGATCCAACAGGGTTTTTGTAACACCCTGTATTCGGAGTGTCAGGGTACATTTTGCAGTCGGATTTTTTTGTTTTTCTTTTAGTAATGTCACTAGTTAGATCGTTCTTTCAGATTGCGAGTCACCGCTCTTTGACTGCTAAGTGAGTCGATTAAAAAAATACTTTATGTCGCAAATGATAACATTCAATTTCATTAATACCATACATACATAGGTAGGTAAGCTTGCAGGTGGACGGACTCGTTTTCTTAGTAGATATATCTTGAAATCCTATAGAGATGAGGTAGAAAATTGAAAGTAGATTTAGGATTGAGAGATGGTTTGCTGAGTAGAAAAACTTGTAGTGTATAGGCATTTAGTGTAAATATGTCTTAGACACATTTTTTGGGTTCCCGTACGTAGTTTCGAATGACGTTGTAGCGACAGGTCGTTGTGGCGAAAAACTTTTAGCGTGGTACGCTGGAGCGAAAAGTCTTTGAAGCGAATTCCACCAGGGCGAATGACACTGCAGCGACAAACATTGCGGCGAAAAATATTTGAAATTACATATGTACTCGTATATTATGCTACTCTAAAACTATATAGGTAAAATAAAAGACAAAGTAATAGTTTTAGTTTAATCACCAAAAAACAACAGTTCAATTTTTATTACTATTTACGAGCATTCACTGAATACTTCGAAAAATATTACGTTTTGGGAGAGTTTAAATCCCGTGAATCGAATGGCAAAACTGTAATATCACTTTACAACCCCTGTTTCCACCTGCTTTATGGTCTGTTGAAAGAAATAATCATTTGCAGCTTCCAAGGACTTAGAATAGGTATGGCATATATGACCTGCAGATTTAATATATATATTGCATATATGATTTGCAGCTTCCAAGGACTCAGAGTAGGTATGTCATGGCATCGTAGGTGGAATTCCTTACTTGACCACAAGAAACTAGGGTTGTACGGCTGTTTGAAAAAACTAATTGAAGAGCAGAACACAACGGCTCATAAAATTTAAAGGATTCTGGGTAAAAATCCTCAGACGCCACCAAAGAAAATAATTAAACTACAAGCAAAAGCCATTGCAGAGATTATAAAAAATAAAAACAAAATCAACACCGTTGATTTTATACGAGCTTTAGCATTAAATACCCGTTTATATTAATATGTTAATATTTAATAACAATTGAATTTAGTTAAAAACGGACAATCAAAGAAATAGTAATAAGAATGAAACTATTTTTTTTTTCGTTGATACAACTAAAACTGTTACGAGTACTTTGTTTTTTATTTCACCTTTATAGTTTTAGAGTAGCATATACATAAATGTAATTTCAAATATTTTTCGCCACAATGTTTGTCGCTGCAGTGTCATTCGCCCTGGTGGAATTCGCTTCAAAGACTTTTCGCTCCAGCGTACCACGCTAAAAGTTTTTCGCCACAACGACCTTTCGCTACAACGTCATTCGAAACTACGTACGGGAACCCATTTTTTGTATTGGTTTAGGCTTCGCACGATTTTGGTGTGCCCCAACAAAGCTACGGTTTTAGAATCAACAGGGATATTCCTACAATTCAAGATATTTTTGGTCTTTGTCTTTTTCGTTTGAAAAGAAATAGGAGTGAAAGTGACCACATCTCATCTCACGCGTCAAAAATTGGGGGAAATAATTTTTATGCATTTAATAGTAATATGCTTTCGTGAAATAAAGACAAAATTGCGTTTTCTGAAATAACAAAATACTTTTATTCACGACACAACTAAATACAAAGTTTTAACACAGTTTCCACATTCTAAACAGAGTAACTCACCTGAAATAACAAAAAACAACATTTAAAGCCTTTACTTCTAGTTTAGTTTTTATACTTCCTTTTCGATAGACAGGAAACTATTTCTCTTTCACATTTTTCTAAATTCAGATAACCTAACTTTAGCTTCTTTTAAAAACCTCAAAACTGACAGTCGGTGTCACTGGCATGACACTGACATCTCATAAAGAACTATAAATAATAAAATCCAAGAAAAAGAAACGGCACTATTGTAGTGGTATTTCTTCACATGCATAATATATGTGTACTTAATATTCTTTTGATGGTAACTTGAATAAGTACATCCATTTTAATATCCATGAAATTTTGCAGGCTAGCAGCCCATTTCAATACAATTTTTAATTTCAAATCTGAGCCAAATCAGCCATGAAGTTGGAGAACTCTGTGTACGAATTAAACTACCTATTTAGCTTAGTGACTGTGAGTGTTACAACATAATTATAATTTTAATCAACGTCATTATCATCAACATTTTCAGCAAATGAGCGAGAAAAACGCAGCAGCAGCATCGCTCGTGGAAACGCCAACTAAATATTTCAATCTTGCCATCTTTTCTCTTGAATTAGTATATTTCCAGCTCGTTTGCATCTCCCCCTGAGATCTTCCGTTTGTCTTGGAAAAGAAAATATTTGATTTCGCCCTGCATTTTATGCTAAATGCTAAGTGCGACTTCGGAGCGGTTTTATGCCATTTTGACTTTAGGGTCAAGACGCAACAAGTTTATTTTTACTTGTTGAAAGAAACAATTTAAAATTAACTCAATAATTGGCTTGCATTTGACTACGATCTCGTCTGATAGTAGGCAATGATGATGATAGCGTAGCTAATACCTACACGAAAACAAAAATAGTGCAAAAAGTTAAATTTATCTGTATCTTTCACGCATTCACTCCTGCTCTGTCTCTTTCTATTCCCCCTCACCAGGCGCGTTAAACGTTTAACGCAACCTTGTTGGAAGTCGCATTAGAAGTTCCACTTCAAAAAAAACGGTTAACTTGCAAAACTAGACATAGTGGAAGATATCAGACAAGAATGTCAAGTCACGTCACCGAACTGGGGGGCTATTCCTGCGCGTGAGACGAGATGAGATTTTATCTTGATTACTCTCACACTTATGACGTTTCAAACGAGAGCAACAAGGACGAAAAAAGGTGTGATGAAAATCTCATACCTTCGAATAGGGCCCCTGGCAATAAAACTCATAGGCAGGCACAGGCAGTGGAACACACTCCAGATTGAAGAGGCATAGTATTCCTACACTAACAGAGAGATTTGACACCAGTATAGGAAAGTGAAGAATGGCTTATTGTGTTAACACAGATCGATAGGGTACAGCGAATTAGAAGTTTTTTTTAAAGTAATATTAATTATCAAGTCTTACTAAGCCTACAGCAGGGCCAGAACAGACCGGAGACAAATTGTCTCTCTACCGTTTTTATCCACGCTTAGATGTACTCGTAACAAAGCTTGACCATGGATATGCTTGTCTTTCTCGCGGGATGTAGTCTGGTGTAACCGTTCCGAAGACGGGTCTGAGCAGTAGCGCACTTGTAGCGCCTCACTCAACTGCCGTCTTTGTACTTGTTCACTCTACAAAATTTTAAGGCTAGAGTGAATAAGTACCTTATAGGTCGTCGTGCTCCATCTTAGACCACAACGTCGCTTAACATCAGACGAGTTGGTGGTCAAACGCCGATCTAGTCTAAATAAAATAAAAAAAACTGTGGAGAGAAAATTTGTTTCTGGCCCGTGCTAGTCCTGCAGGCTGCCTCTGTTTTGCCTGATCTTACCATCGCAGCCTAATCTCCTGGAACTTGTCTATGATATCACGTAGGCCTAGGCTTACCTTTCTCACGATTTCGTTGCAAATTTCTCGAGCCTGGTTACGCCTCAGCACTTCCCATTCACAAAGATACTTACGAGCTTAGTCAAGAAAACAAAACAAACGAATAATCGAGCTTTGGCATTTATATTATTAGGATTAGTGGATTATCTCGCACTTTTTCCGCGAAGCCCTGAAGAAAATCGGGGCTGCCAGGAATACGGGATCGCGACAGTGCCGGATTATCCATAGAGGCAATGAAGGCATTTGCCTAAGAAGGGCCTAAACACAGCCTAGTGGCCCCGGGATCTCTGAAAAGGAATATATGGATATTATGGAAACTGACGTGTTTTTCACTCATAATGATTTTTGTGGGAAGGGAGTTTGTGCAAAGTGAGACGCGGCCGATTAATTCCTGTTTTATCAAAATCGTTGTATCAATGAATGAGTTTAGTTAGCTAACTGATATTACCAGTTCTTAGAATTCATATATTTCCCTAAGAGGAGAGGAGCCCCAAACACACGTTTCCTATAGGTCTTATTTGGTATAATCCGGCCCTGAAATGCTACCATGTTATGTTTTTCGAGTGTATGTATGTAACTATGTAGGTATGTGGGTATGTGTGTATGAGATTTCTTTGCACACCCTACAGCCTAAACAGCGTCAGCGTCACAGCTTTATGGATTTCGACATGTGAGGTGTCATTTGAATCGTCTTGAGAGTAGAAGTGACATAGGGTACAACATTTGCAGCCGGGTTTTTCGTTTTTCTTTCAATAATTTTACTTGTTTATAGTATACTAGCTGCGCCCCGCGGTTTCACCCGCGGTTAAAAAGTATCCTATGTGCTATTCTAAACTATAATCTATCTCTGAGCCAAATTTCATTCAGATCTGTTCAGCCGTTCTGGCGTGAAAGAGTAACAAACATCCATCCATCCATCCATCCATACATACAAACTTTCGCGTTTATAATATTAGTAGGATATCTGATAAAATTATTAAAGCTGTAAATTTTCAAAGATTTTTCCTAGCACGGATGCCTTATCGTAGGCCGCATTTTGTTTAAATCCGGAACCGGACTATTGCCGCGAACGCCCGCAAATTGTTCCTATTGGTTTTTGAAACCTTATGAACGGCGTATCGGCACTTTCGAGGGCGTTGGCCAATAGTATGGTTTCGACTTAACATCAGACAAGATGTTGACAAAATGGCAAAATGAAGCCAAATGAAGCATTTAAGGCCCTTTTCCTGTCAGGCGGATTTCAGTCCGCGCGCGGATCTGGTCCGCATGCGGGTGACAGCACGCTCCTGGCCACACGCAGGATAAAGATTTGTCCTGCGTGTGGCAGTGACTAGTGTGTCGGCGTACTATGAACCGTTTTATCCCTTGGGTGCGGAACTATAAAAAAACTCAAGGCACAAGAAAACTTAGTGAGTTTTGAGTCTCCCTCAATTTTTAAAATACGTACTTTTATACATTTTGCTAATGCATCATTTATCTCCGGTATTAGGGTAATGTGCCTATATGGGATAATGGTGACGATTCTAATGTACCGCTGACTAAACAGAACCAATCTGATAGAACTAATTTTATCTGCGTGTCTTGTCATTTTAGTGCGTGAGAAGAAGATGGTTATAGTGTGAGAAACGTTCAACATAGACGTGATTTTCGTGCCTGCCGCTAGATGGCGTACAAACCGGAGGAATTTGAAAATGGCGCACTTCATTCTTAATTCAAACTTATTTAACCGGAAGGCGCTGCTTGTCTACAAAACCAACTTTAATTCACTTCCTTGAGTAATGGTCGCCAAATCTATTCGGACGAGGGAGGAAACATCCGTTTCGGTCAACCAATCGTGGCAAGGCACCGGGGTGTGCTTGGAAAAAACGTGGTCGCGCCATGGCGCGCCACTTTTTGGGCGCGCTCCTCACTTTGCTTCGTGACATCGCATCGGCAGCATTGGGATAAAAGTATAAAGTGGAATAATAAGCCAGATAGGCATAGAAGTTATAAAGTGAATCTATCTGAACTAGTGAATCTAAAAGCTAAGTAATAATATCTAATAAGTTAAGTAATTGAGCTTAAGTTTATAAACGTGAATTGCTACGATAGTGTTAACAGTTGATTCCTTGTGAGTTTACACGATTTTGGTTACAATATGTTTAAAGTTTTGCTAGTATAAAATGCGTTATTAAATTAGTGCCCGTTGGTGATAACTTTAAGTTTGTGATAGTAGATCCTTTGAGTTTTAGTAACAGCATTCTTATAATTTCTCATTTATACCTTTTGTGTTTTATAGCACATTATACCTGGGGCCTATTAATTATTACTACTATTGACTTAGTTCACATCTTACTATACTATGATTTATGGTTGTGATTACTAGTTTTATGATTATTAATGGCTTATGATTAGTAATTGCTGATAAATAATAAGTGTTATTATGTGGCAGGAATTAATATAAAAGTAAATGATGATCATTACTACTGGGTGATTTTATTTCTAGTCCTAATGTCTTAACAATTTTCAGAAGTGGGATCACTCTCGGTCACGCAGTTGTGTGGTGAGACTCGAAGAGAGAACGAGGCAGAGTTAGAGGAGCTTCATGCAGTCGATCTCCTAGCGACAGTGCATCACGCCGCGAGTCGAGCAGATGGCGGCCGCGACATCCAGAAGTTCCCGAGCCGCGGGCCTCCTCGACGCCTAACTTCAGGGATTATCCGGATCAATCTGGTAGGATCCATCCATATCTGTCTAATATAGTAGTGAAAGCTGACATAGTGCCAGAATTCGATCGTGGAAAAACACTACCCGCTTTATAATGGTTAAAAAAAAAATTAACAATGGTTAACAATGGAACGTAAAAAGCTATAATATGCAAGCTTGATTATCTGGACTGGCAAAATTGTGGCATAATGCGTTAAATTCTTACGAGTTTTCTTGGCATGAATGGAAAAAAAATTTTTTTTTGAAGCCTTTCCGCAGAATACAGACTTTGCAGCGTTCAGAAAAATGTTAGGACGAAGAAAATAGCCCAATGAGACTATGACTCATTAAGTCATTACGGTTTATTCGAAAACCAAATTTTGCTTTGCTTTTGCTTATCAAATGTGAGGTAGTAGGAGAGAAGCCGTGTCCTGCATCATCGAAGTGTTACCTTTTCACCTGAAAACTTTAGCTAGAGTAGGAAATCGTCGGACTCCAGGAGAGTTGTTCTTTCAGGATCTCGGCATGAATAATGACAAGCGGTGGTTGCCAGCTTATCCGCAAAATATTTTTCATTCCTGATTCAGCCAGATATAGCAGCAGCTGCACCGTTCAAGGACCCAACCGTGCCATACACTCGTTTGAGCTCAATTGTAAATTGTAATGCTGTAGATAATGATAGAAAACCTGTCCTGCTATCTTTGCAACGAATCTGGTCACATTGTTCGATTCTGTTCAAAAATCCTCTGCTAAGCCTGCAACTAGGTGTGGTAACTGCGGGAAAGGCAATCGCAAAACTGTTTCTTTAAGAAGGTGAACGTCGTCGAAATTTCGCGGGTAAAGGAGTGCTATTTTAAAGATGTAACTCTTAATGGTTCGAAGGTCACTACTTACTCGTATATGGACACTGGGCGCAGATATGAATGTGCTGTAAGATTAGGCGTACCATTGGCCACGTGAGATTTTTTTAGTAAGAGGTTTTAACGGTCTCCCTATAAAAGGTTCGTGGACAAGCGGCGGTCTCCGTTGTAATTGATCTAAAATTCGTTGCAGACGTTGTCGTTACTGATGCGCCTCTCAATTTTGCCGACGTTTCTATTAGTCAACCAATTTTTAATAATGAGCAAAACAGGTTCAGTGGTTGGAACGCGAGTTACACTTGAAAGCGTTAAAAGCATTGATTCCGAAATTAGCATGATTGGTACTTTCACAGAACTCGATCAAGTTTAGCTCTTTTCTTTCAGGGATAACGCTATTCTGCCAAAGTCTTTAATGTACGTGGAGGTTTACAGTGACACTCAACTCGAAAGTCCAGCGGTTATATTTGTCGATTCTCGATTATGTTCTTACAAAAATACTAGATATTCCTACGTCGGTATTTTGCTCTCCAGTTAAAACTGTGCCAATCACTAACTACTGTGATAGGCCCTTTGCCGATTAAAAAGGGTTCCTTGTTAGTATTTATTTCAGCTGAAGCTGATGACCGTGACATGACAGGGACTGAGGGACTGAGGAAAAAGACTCTTGATGAGATGCAATCTGTTATCGGCATTGATATCGATAAGGTTAACTGCGGCTCTACTGATTCTAAGGTCACACAAGAATTGACCAAATATTTTCAGGAACCTTCAGATTGGTTTTTCGGCAGATACGTTGGAGCTAAGTGCCACAAACAATCTTTAGAGCTCAATTCAGACAGACCTTTTTGTTGCAGACCTTAGCGATTGTCGTTGGCAGAAAAAGCGATTGTTAGGGAAAAGATTGACATGTTAATAAATGGCATAATTAGAGAATCATCATCAAATTATGCTAGTTCTATAGTTCTAGTTAAAAAGAAATAAATTTTACCGAATTCCAGTTGCTGAAGACTCTATGTATAAAAACTGGTCTTGTCACTCCAGAGGGCCATTTTGAGTTTCGGTGAATGCCTCTTGGTTTGACTTAACTCACCGGCAGGTTTTCAGCGACTCATTGACAAAATTTTCGCTTCCCGGCGCTCAATGCTTATGGCAAGGTACTTCTAAATATTCTCATATTGACGAAGTATTATTACCTACTAAGTATTACGGCCTGGATCTTTTAAGATTAACTTTAGAGATCATTAGAGACTTCAACTTGACTGACTTGACTTGATTGACTTTAAATTTAGAAGTGTTTCTTCCTGCAGGATAAAATCGACTATTTAGGTTACGAGATCAATGCAGACTGAATTAGACCTGGAAGCAAGAAGATTGAAGCTGTAGCAAATTACAAAGAGCCAGGTAATCAACATGAGTTGAGAATGTTTCTTGGTCTGACATGCTATTTCAGGAAATTCGTTCAGAACTACGCGAACATAAGTTTTGACTTGTACAAAATTACTGAAAAAATACGGTGTGGGGGTGGGGTCTGGAACAACAGGCAGCATTTGACAAGCTGAAGGAGGTACTAACATCAAGGCCAATACTGTCTCTTTCGTAGCGAAGGTGACATCGAAGTTCATACGGACGCTAGCAGTAAAGGCTTGGCCGGCATTCTTCTGCAAAAACAATATGGTCATTTTAAACCTATAGTTTATTTCAGTCGTAAAACTAGTAAAGAGGAAGCTATGTACCATTCATATCAACTTGAAGCAGTGGCGGTCGTTGAATCAATTAGGAGATTTAGAATATATTTGTTTGGTAAGAAATTTAAAGTCGTTACAGATTGTGCAGCTGTAAGATATACCTTCTTAAAAAAGGATCTAATGCCACGTATAGCGAGATGGTGGCTATCAGTTCAGGAGTTTGACATGGAAGTCGAACATAGACCTGGTAAGTCACATAGCCACGTAGACGCTCTTAGTCGGTTTCCAGTAGATGCAGCTCCAGTGGTTGACGTAAACGTTCTAGATATCTTTGATTGGATTGTATGCCTTCAAAATCAAGATGATAAAATTCGAATAATCAAAGCTAAGCTTGAGTCCGGTAGCGATGAAGTGTTGAGTAAAAATTACCTGATAAACGATGGCAGACTTTACAAAATTATAAAAGATGGCGTGGAGCGATTGGTAGTACCTAAATATGCAAGGTGGAATGTATTGAGAAAGTATCACGATTGTATAGGGCATCCAGGACTAAAACGCTGCGAGCAGATCATCAGGGAAACATTTTGGTTCGCGGGCATGACAAGGTTCATACGTAAGTAATACGTTAATGCATGTTTAGATTACCTTTACAAAAGGAGTCAGTACGGGCGCCCCGAAGGAGAACTTCACCCAATACAGAAAGTCCCAGAGCCAATGCACACTGTGCACGTGGACCATTTAGACCCATTCTGCAAGAGTCGAACAGGTAATAGCTATTTATTGATGATGGTTGATTCATTTACGAAATTTGTATGGTCTGTCCCAGTTAAATCCACAAAAAGTCTCGAAGTAACTACATCGTTGGAAAATGTATTTTGTTCATTTGGTTACCCAAAAAAGAATATTTCAGACAGCGGGTCTTGCTTCAAAAGTAATCGTTTCACGCAATTCTGCTTGGATAACCAAATCAAGCACATCCTCAATGAAGTGGCTTGTCCACGTGCTAATGGTCAGGTTGAAAGATATAATCGGACTTTACTTGATTCGTTAAATACAAGTGTAGAAAACGAAAGGAAATGGGATATTCGAATTCCAAACATCACTTGGGGGATGAATAACTTACAACACTCATCTACGGGGTTTTCACCCTACAGGTTAATGTTTAGCGCATCCCGGAGCAGATATCAAGGTATGGGTAGTAATTATTTTGATAGCGAGAGTTCGGCTGAAAAGGTGAAAGAGGCAGCTTCTGCAAATTTGAACAAAACTTCAGAAAACATACGTAAGTATTTCAACGATGAACGCAAGCCGCCAACCAAATACAAAGGATTTACTGTCTTAGTATCGTCTGACTCAATAAAGAGATTCGAAGGCATTCGTTCAGACTCTACCACAGGTGATAGTGAAGTAGACAGTACTGAAGAGTTAATATAATAGATTTATTAGAAAGCTAAACCTGATCATAAAGATGACTACGATGAAAATAAAACCAAAATAGTTGATTTATTGAAAGACTAGTTTTATAAGATTGGACTGTGAAGTTAACATGGTGAAGTTAACATGGTGAAGTTAACATGGTGAAGTTAACATGGTGAAGTTAACATGGTGAAGTTAACATGGTGAAGTTAACATGGTGAAGTTAACATGTTGAAGTTAACATGGTGAAGTTAACATGGTGAAGTTAACATGGTGAAGTTAACATGGTGAAGTTAACATGGTGAAGTTAACATGGTGAAGTTAACATGGTGAAGTTAACATGGTGAAGTTAACATGGTGAAGTTAACAAGGTGAAGTTAACATGGTGAAGTTAACATGGTGAAGTTAACATGGTGAAGTTAACATGGTGAAGTTAACATGGTGAAGTTAACATGGTGAAGTTAACATGGTGAAGTTAACATGGTGAAGTTAACATGGTGAAGTTAACATGGTGAAGTTAACATGGTGAAGTTAACATGGTGAAGTTAACATGGTGAAGTTAACATGGTGAAGTTAACGTGGTCAAATTCTAGAGCTCAAAATACTGTAGTTGTTGTTAAGTTAATGGCATAAAAAAAAATTATTTGTTGCAAGTTTGATTAACAATGAGACTACGTTAAAAAAAAAGATTACTGGTATACTTATATTACTACCTTTGCATATTTACCTAATTACAGCATTTCAGTGAGCTTATTAAAATGAATAGGGTGTAGATTTTTTTTTTGTATGATATATGTACCCCATGTTTCTTTCTTTGCAGAGACGCAAAGATGTCAGGATGGACGAGTGTGAGAAACGTTCAACATAGACGTGATTTTCGTGCCTGCCGCTAGATGGCGTACAAACCGGAGGAATTTGAAAATGGCGCACTTCATTCTTAATTCAAACTTATTTAACCGGAAGGCGCTGCTTGTCTACAAAACCAACTTTAATTCACTTCCTTGAGTAATGGTCGCCAAATCTATTCGGACGAGGGAGGAAACATCCGTTTCGGTCAACCAATCGTGGCAAGGCACCGGGGTGTGCTTGGAAAAAACGTGGTCGCGCCATGGCGCGCCACTTTTTGGGCGCGCTCCTCACTTTGCTTCGTGACATCGCATCGGCAGCATTGGGATAAAAGTATAAAGTGGAATAATAAGCCAGATAGGCATAGAAGTTATAAAGTGAATCTATCTGAACTAGTGAATCTAAAAGCTAAGTAATAATATCTAATAAGTTAAGTAATTGAGCTTAAGTTTATAAACGTGAATTGCTACGATAGTGTTAACAGTTGATTCCTTGTGAGTTTACACGATTTTGGTTACAATATGTTTAAAGTTTTGCTAGTATAAAATGCGTTATTAAATTAGTGCCCGTTGGTGATAACTTTAAGTTTGTGATAGTAGATCCTTTGAGTTTTAGTAACAGCATTCTTATAATTTCTCATTTATACCTTTTGTGTTTTATAGCACATTATACCTGGGGCCTATTAATTATTACTACTATTGACTTAGTTCACATCTTACTATACTATGATTTATGGTTGTGATTACTAGTTTTATGATTATTAATGGCTTATGATTAGTAATTGCTGATAAATAATAAGTGTTATTATGTGGCAGGAATTAATATAAAAGTAAATGATGATCATTACTACTGGGTGATTTTATTTCTAGTCCTAATGTCTTAACAATAGTTTTAACAAAACATAACATATCGTCACGCCTTTCCCTCGAGGGGGCTGGTAGGGGTGTAATACAACACCCACACTTCGCCGGACGATATTCAGTCCCAAATGTGACTGGGGGCGAGCCTGTCACCATACACCGGGCTCCAGTCATGTAGCAGATGACATTTAGAGCTATAAAATGTTTGTTTATGCACCTACCAACTATTTTTAGTTTTTTTAACCAAACCAAATTAGTGCAAAATAGAATTACCTACTTAACAAATATTTTAAGAGATTTTTTTCATGTGTTTTTTTCACGTATAAACATAATATCCTACTAATATTATAAACGCGAAAGTTTGTAAGAATGGATGGATGGATGGATGTTTGTTACTCTTTCACGCCAGAACGGCTAAATAGATCTGGATGAAATTTGGCACAGAGATAGATTATAGTCTAGAATATCACATAGGGTACTTTTTAACCGCGGGTGAAACCGCGGGGCGCAGCTAGTAATTTGGTGCTTCTGTATTTTGATCGTATTTTGAAGCGTGCCAAATGTCTGTTACAGGATTTTCGTATCTTGTCTATTTAAATATATATGTTAGAGTGAAACGGCAACAGGAAGAGTTGTGATGACGTCATAAAATAAGAGGAAATAACCTGACGGTGACGTTTTCATGGAAATGCCTGCTCTCATCCGAACAAGAAATGTGGCTTCAGTAACTTATTTTTTTACGTGATTTTTCTTAGGGTTCGAGCTGTTTTGAATTTTGCTAGTTTTTTAAACCCCGACGCAAAAAAGACGAGGTACTATAAAATTGATGTCTCTCTCTCTCTCTCTGTGTGTGTGTGTATGGCATCGTATAGCTCCCGAACGGATGAACCGAGAAAGAGTCGGAAGTGTTCTTATTTATGTTTGGTGAAAATGGGTGTCGATGAAAATTAGTGTCGAGTTTTCTTTTAATGTTTCTATTTATACTTATTTCCCAACAGCAGTCGGAATATTTGAATTAAAAATTAATGAATAGATGATGGATTAACGAAAGAACGAACGTATGATTTAATGAATTACGCATTACATTTGAAGCTTCTCACCAGGTTTTTCTGTGTTACGGATGCCACAGGACTCACGAAACCAGGGATAACCAACACCCAGACGCCGAACTGATTTTTTTTTTTATGTAGAATAGGTTGACGTTTGACCACCAACTCGCCTGATGTTAAGCGACGTTGTGGTGTAAGATAGAGCACGACGACCTATAAGGATACTTATTCACTCTAGCCTGAAGTTTTGTAGAGTGAAGGAGTACAAAGACGGCAGTTGAGTGAGGCGCTACAAGTGCGCTACTGCTCAGACCCGTCTTCGGAACGGTTACACCGGACTACATCTCGAAACACGACTAGGTCATTTCACGGCATGGCTTGGTCCGGTGGGTGGTAACTAGCCACGGCCGAAACCTCCCACCAGAGTTTGCCCTGGGTAGCACTACCCGGGGACCACGTGTAGGGAATCAGAATAGAGTACACTCCTACGGACGTGGGTAGCTCAGCCCCATTAAGGGTCCGGCGACCACGTTAGAATAACTTCGCATTGGCTTAAATTTTCTATTGCCATTTCGTCTAGAAGAAGACGACGAGCGAAGAGAGCAAGATACTGACAAGCCTCTTTAGTTATCTACAGAGTTACAAATTGCAATTTCAATCAATCATTCTTATTTAACTTAAATTTTAACGATTTAATGTATAACGCCAAAAAGACGGAGATGGTGATTTTCAGATCGGGAAAGGGTCCCAATATAGTACCAGTAGTTCGCCTCAATGGACAGCTGGTAAATATAGTGGATAGTTTTAGGTACCTTGGCCATATATTATCATAACCTCCAGTATGACGGACGATGAAGATGTAGAACGGCAAAGGAGGTCTCTGAGCGTGATTGGCAACATGATCGCTAGAAAATTCATTACCGCCGCGCCAGATGTCAAGATCACGCTATTCAAGTCCTTCTGTCAGACTTTCTACACGTGTCAGCTCTGTACCAAATATACCGTAAGGTCGCATAATGCCATTCGAGTAGCCTACAATAACATCTTCAGGCGCCTGATGGGCCTGAAGTGGTATTGTAGTGCCTCCGAAATGTACATGGAAGCGCGAGTAGACTCTTTTAATGCCATACAACGGAAAAGAATAGCATTATTTTATGTCCAGAGTTGACACGTGTATAAACTCTATAACCAAAAGCTTGGCTGACCGGCAGCTGCTGACTGCAACATACAGACGATGGGTAGCTATTGCCACCTAAGTAATTAATGTGATAGTTTTATTTATTTCTATATTTTTGACTTAGTTTTAAATTTAAATTTAATTTAATTTATAATTGCAACGTATGTACCTATATGGATCAGTCGTGTCCGAAATAAAGCTTTTTATTATTATTATTATAAAATAATCTGTGTATTATGGATTCATTTAAAAGCTAATGATATAGACAACCTCTTTATGTGAAGAGATTTTTTATTTGCTGTATCTATCTATTAAATAAATCAGTCAAAAGCACAGTACTAAGATTTTTTTTGATCTGTGGTAAAAAGTGACTAAGTACCTACAAATGCGGATATTTGTACAACAACAACTTATAACAAACACAAATGTTCATCACATTAATGTTTGCTCTAGGTGGGAATTGAACCCACGCTCCCAAGCTCAGTAGACAGGTTCACTACCAACTAAACCACTGTGGCAGTTACTATACGAAATGCTGGAATGTCTTTTTCACGCGGGATTAAAACTGTTGAAAGATATTTTGTCTCTGGCCCGTGCAAATTCTGCTATGCCACTAATACTTAATAGAGATGTTGCCTAAACGTCAGTGATTTATTAATTTTATTAGTTTATAAAGAAACGCCAACAGAGATCATATTACACTTTCAAAATTAAACTGCTAAATACATGGAGCTGATATGAACACGTTTGATTATGGGTTTGGTTAAGGCTGTAATTCATACATACATACCCTTTTCCCGAGTGCAGTGGTATAATACAACACCCACACTTCGCCAGACGATATTCAGTCCAAAACGTGACAGGGGGCGAGCCTGTCGCCATACACCGGGCTCCAGTCATGTAGCAGATGACAAACAATACGCACATATGTTCACACAATGAACACGGCGCGTGCCGTCGGCTAGGTTCGAACCCGCTCCCTCTGGCTTGAGAGGCGGGTCTTCTCCAACTAGGCTATCATCGCTGATGTTGCTATCATCGCAGTGATTCCCGCGTAATTAAAACAGAAGAACTCCACTTTGTTCAGTAAAAAAATAAAAATGTAAAGTGGTACCTTCAAGCCATTTGCAAGGAATGATCTCGAAATCCGGCCCGAACACTTTACAAGTACCCTATTTGCAAGCCGTTGCATTATTTTCCAGTTACCCGCGAAAACTGCATACCAAATTCCGAATATGAAAAAGAGCGCGGCACATTTGAAATTCGAATTTGTTCCGCTTCGGCTAGTGTTGTGCTTAAGCGGAAGTAATTTGAGTTTGAGTAGGTAAAAAATTCCTACGGCGAATTGCGTTTCTGAAATTGAATTGAAATCTTTGGGACCTTTTTTTACTTTCATTGACGTGACAACGTCTAATAAATCGATGAACGCTGCACGCACGAAAAAGGATGACTGATTGTCCCGTTACGCGAGAGCGAGAGCGCTACACGAGCGAGCGAAAGACACGATCGGCTTGAGCGTTCGGCTTGCACCGCATCTAGCTCACTTCCACTCGATTGGCCTATGCGTCCGAGGAGAAGATTCATCAATGTTTTGTTATGACGTTGTAACGTTAAACTATCGTCCTTAAACCGACTTTACAGAAAACCAATTTTTCGCTGGAGCACGAAGGATGACGGATCTCGTACTGTTTTTCTTTGGCGTCTTTCTGTGGTATTGATCTTGGTGTCCATTCGATTCATACTGAAATTACCCACATATTATATGTACATGGTTTGGATTATTAGAAGTTTTAGCTGTTTACATTTACCTACATTAAGGTTGTTTTGAATACCCTCCCTTCAGAAATAGTTTACAGTTAACTATAAAGCTAAGCAGTCTCCTAACCCGCTTTCCTACAGAAACCGTGTAAGTTCTTCAGTAAAAAGTATCTGCTCCTAACTGCTAGCCAACTCTATCTCCATGTTAAATTTCTCTCAAATCTGTTCAGCCGTTCCATTGTCAACAAGAAACACATACACACATCCACACATCCTCTCTCTCCAACTTTCGCATTAAAATTATTATTGTCAGTTATCTTATACACTTAGTAATCAAATCAAATCATTTTATTTGCATGTCAATGGGTTAAATAAGGTTGAAAGATTTAAAATTAATGTTCAGCCATTAACGACACTATTCGTGCAATTTTTTTACAAAATTATGTTTCTAGTAGTAGCTTGTAATTAGCCTTGTGACAGATATAGAATCAAATTCATTACCATTCATTCATAAGTTTTCCTACATAATGAACTTAAAATAAAATAAAATAAAAATCTATATAACATCTATTTAACATCTTTGCAACATGACGGACAAACAAAAGCCTATCATCAAATAATGCCAATTGCACAAAAAACCAATTACATAATTGCCAATTGCCTTTAGCAAATACGTACTAATTTCCTTCCTACAATTCCCATCACTATGGTCATAGTAGAGCCAACGTCTAATGAAGTGAATTAACAGATGGCGCCTAGCAGTGACGAATTTAAATTACTTTGTCTATCTTCCTTCATTAAGTCAGTGGAAGAATGTCTGGATAGTTTGGCGGAGAATTAAATCCACTGCACACCGGATAAATATTTGTGTGAGACACATTTTAGGGTTCCCTAAACATAATATCCGGTGTATCCGGTGTATGGCGACAGGCTCGCCCCCTGTCACATTTGGGACTGAATATCTTCCGGCGAAGTGTGGGTGTTGTCCCTCGGGGGAAAGCCGTGACGATATGTTATGTTAAATATAATATTGTGTGTCTGCCATATCCACATTTCAGCCTCCTACTCTGAGTATCACGTGTAGAATGCGCTCCCGAAAATTGGTTGCGCAGTCTTTTTCAAATTTCTACATACATATCGTCACGCCCTTCTCCAGAAAGGGCTGGCAGAGGTTTACAACACCCACATTTCGCCGGACGATATTCAGTCCCAAATGTGACGGGGGGTCGCCTGTCGCCACACACGGGGCTCCAGTTATTTAGCAGATAACATATAATACGCAAATAATAATATTTATGTTCACACAATGAACAAATTGATGCGTGCCTTCGGCTGGGTCGGAATCAGCTCCTTCTGACTGGAGAGGCGAGTCTTCTCCGACTAGGCTATCATCGCTTCTTAATTTTTTTCTAAAATTTCTGTATTAAGTACATAACTTTGATTTAGAAAAAAAAAATTAAAGTTATGTTTTATTATTAACCAAATTAATAAAAAAGGAGGTTCAATGTTGGTATGCGCGTATCATTCAAATTATTTTTATTAAAAAAAAGTTAGTCATTAAAACAAAAAACGTAACCTAACTAATATTAAAAAAGCGAAAGTGCGCTTGTTTGTTTCGCTTTCACGCCTCAACTGCTCCAAAGATTGTCATGACATTTTAACATGCATGTTTTCTGGTATACAGAAAAGGACTTTCAATCACGAAAAAAGATCGCCTGTGGAACAGCGAGTAAAACCGCAGGACGCAGCTAGCTTTTTTTATAATCCTAACAAAATTTCTTTTCTTTTTTCATTTTCTTGCAATGTTTTATATCTCTTAAAATAAGACGTCATAGGGTGCAAATTAAACAATTCGTTTCACCTTTCCGTCTTCATCAACACTTCCTCTTTCATTGAAGCAGCTTCTTTTTATCTCAAAGATAAAACCGTTTCGTTTAACTTCAGTTTTTGCTGCCAACTTTTGATTAGAGAGAACATTTTACTTGAAAAATTCTTGCTTATTATCTCAGATTAACCTAGAGAATAAGATGGCGCACGGCGGGTGATTTAGGTGAACCCAAAAACCATCCGAAAACTACGCTACTGTCGTATAAGTACACAACACGCACACATTGACCCAAAAAAACTGCGCTACTCACTTGGTCATTCTTATCTCGACATTATTTGCATTGGTTTATGGTATAATTTCGTGGAACGTCTTCTGCTGGTTAACTACCTTTCCCAATGTTGAACAGAATTTCAATATATTGGGACTGAATATCATCCGAAAAGCGTGGATTTTGTAATACATGTATTTTAGGCTTTAACTTTTAACCACTGTTTCACGCTTTTTGTTTTGTTTCTCATATTTCATTTAGTTACTTACTGAATAGTAATCTATAATAACTTAGCCATCAATGTAAAATCAAAATATTTAAATTTCAACTCACTAATTAATTTAATTTAATTCTGTTGTTTTATGCTCGCTAGTGATAAATTTAATTGTTATTAAAATGCTCCTAGACATACATAATATTGGAAATTAATATAGATCTGTTTTAAGTTCACTAAAATTTTGTACTATTTTATTAATTTCTGTAATGTGTGTTATGAAAATAAATACACCTCTGCCAACCCCTTGAGGAGAAAAGCTTAATGTAAAATTACAAAAATACATATTACGTATTTAATCAATTTACGTATTAATTATTATATAATATAAATAGCACAGTATCTGCTATTTCTAATACTCTTTGTTATGCACCTATTCAATCATATAAATAATACCTTTACATTGTTAAGTGTACCTAGTTTTGGGAAGGCACTCTGGCTACTGCAGCATAGCTCACGCTACGACAGCAGACAGGGTCCTAATTTAACATTGTGTGAATGTATTAAAACAAATAAATATTTTGTAAATGTATTTTGTATACTTTAGCAAATAAGCACAAAATGCTTCTAAAGTTTGATAGCGAAAACAAATGAAATTGGTAGCAAGTGTTCGTACAAAAGTTATTGTGCTGCCACTAGAATACCTACTCTAACCGGTGTTCTACGTGACAATATCTAAATTCGTCATTCACAATATTGCCACAACAAAAAAAGCATAATCAACAACACAAAATTGCGGTATATTTCTGCTTTTATCTTACTGAAACTCTGGACATAGAATAGGATTTTTAGTAGGAGAATTTGAGAACAGTCTTGGCATTAAGGTTTAACATTTATTCAAAAAATTAAATACTCACTGAAATATTTAAAATCAAATTTGAATTTCTGTTCGATAAACTTAGGCGCCTACCAGACAGACGCGGCCTGCGGTGGCGGTCAATGGGCCGCCACTGACCGCCAATGCAAAACTCAATTAACCGCCACCGTCTGCCTTTGTCTGGGAGACGCCTTTAGAGGGACGTTCTTGAATTTTAAGTTTTTTGCTATAATTCTTTCTTTTTTTGTTACGTACCAATGCTGGTTTGTTTGTTTGTTTTGTATCATTCGTTAGGGATAAGTATGAAGAAATATTACATTTAACTATTTATTCTAACAGTAAGAAGTAGGTTTAGTTTGTTTGTCATCTTCGGAATAACTTTTTTTATAACTGATCCGGTTTTAAAAATTCATTGATTAATTAAAATAATATAAATCTACACAATAACTAAGTACCTACCGTACTGAAATGCGAGCAAAAACACGGACAGGACAAGTAAGTGACAACTCCACCGGAAGATCAGTCAGCACAGCATATGCTAAAATGGAGCCTTTTCTGTAACATATAATTATTAATTATTAAGAGCGATGGCAGCCTAGTTGGTGTTGTATTCTGCCAGCCCCCTCGGGGGAAAGGCGTGACGATATGTATGTATAATTATTAATTATTTATAGAAGTACCTACTTTATATTTAACTTTTATTATATAATTATTTTATTATTGTATGTGTTTCAAATAATTTTCATTCTTCTTCTTCTAGATAAACGAGACTTAATGCGAGAGAAAAAAACTACATTAGTACTTATATTTCGTTTTTCTCCAAATAGTTCCACTGCCGTCGCTGTGCCCTCCTATCCCGAAGCCAGCCCGTAAACTTCTTTTTATGTACAAAATACGTCTGCCTATAAAGGCACTACGTGATATTTTTGGCAACCGCGCCGGGACGTTTCCCTCTTTAAAATAATATTTGAGATCTACCCGCAACTGACAATTTTCTGGGACATTTTATGAATGAGTTTTATGGGCGGGCGGGAATTTTTGGGAATGTCTCATTTTGGATAATGGGCTTTTTATTGATTGTAAGCATTGGAAGGTGTAGGTAAGCAATTACATCTAAGTAGCCATAACAGTCATAACTTGGAATAAAAACGAATAAGAATAAAATATATGGAAGTAAACATAACTATCATCAATTCATCACAGTTGAAATATTAAAACTACTCATTACTTTTTTACTGACACGTGACATTTACAATTAATCATTTATTGCACTTAACTTGATTGTTATTTTTTTAAGAATAGAAACCGTCAGTTCAACCGTCAGTTCAACCGTCAATCAACTGATCCATGATCAAAAAAAAAGGTCTAGCCCTCCGGGAGCCAACACGTGATGACGTCACTCTTCTCTTTCGAACTATTTGTAAATTACTTATTTCGGTCTTGCTTAAGCATCGATTGACGTCACTACGTGTTGCCTACGTGACCGGAATGCTATACCTGGCGGAGTATAATATAATATGGCCATAATAATATGGCCACTTACACTAATATATCTTAATTTATCTTAATATATATAAATTACGTGTCACGTTGTTTGTCCGCTATAGACTCCTAAACTACTTAACCGATTTCAATCAAATTTGCACACCGTGTGCAGTTCGATATAACTTAACAGATAGGATAGCTCACAAAGAATAATTTACTACTATGTAATATAATAAAAACCTTAGCCACAGCAACGCGTGGCCGGGTCTGCTAGTATAAGATATAAGATACTAGGCTGTTGCCCGAAACTTCGTTCGCGTTGAAAATAGTATCCATAAACCCTCCTCGTGATATACTGTAACTAATTGTCAAATTATAAATAACTAGCGACCCGCCCCGGCTTCGCACGGGTACAATGCTGATACTAAATACACTACAGAAAAACTCTGTAATATCTTCGAAAATATTCATTTAAATCTTGTGCTGTAAAGGACCATATAGATCTGTATTAAATCAACAATGTATTTAAGCTATTTAATTGGATAAGGATTAATGCTGTATTGGTTAAAATCGTTTCGAAAATTAGCCATTTTTTGTCGTAAAAAGTAAATGACAAAAAAATGTTATTGTGGGATATCCATAAGAGATAAACATATACCATCGCGGAGTTTTCTGTAGACCTTTTCAATATGTACAAATAATTAGTACATTATTTTGATAAATCTCGTAGGGTTCAGCCTGCGTTTGCAATGTAAGCGGAAAAAAATTGATAATTAACAACATCACATTAGAAACCTCAAAAATAACAGTATTTCTCCACTATTGAATGGATGTTATTATACATATAAACCTTCCTCTTGAATGACTCTATCTATTAAAAAAAACCGCATCAAAATCCGTTTCGTAGTTTTAAAGATTTAAGCATACAAAGGGACATAGGGACAGAGAAAGCGACTTTGTTTTATATGTACTATGTCATTACTATGTATGTAGTGATAATCCGTTACCAAAGAGATCAGAGTCCAACATTAAAAAAAAACTGGCTGGTTTTGAGCGGAGTTTTAATTTTAGTTGTCAGTTTACTTTTAGTTAATAGTCTATTTTAATACCAACTACGTACTATTCTGTGATGTTGTCTGACGCATTTGGTGAGCAGTGCGTTTTTTATTAATTTACAGAATTTCATGACAATATGATGTATTTATTCAGAAAAAAGTATCCAAAAACCTTCCTTGTGACATACTGCAACTAATTATCAAATTTCATCAAGATACATTCAGCCGTTTAGCCGTGAAAAGCCTACAAACAGACAGACAGACAGAGTTACTTTCGATTTTATAATTAGTAGATATATAAGGATAAGAATTGCCTAAGTCCATGCTAACTAGTTTTAAACTACTTCTAGCGAAATAGTCGCCTATAGTGCACATAAAGTTAAGATTCTCCAAAGAAATGGCAAAAAATTGAGATAAGAGCTAGGCTAGGAGTATATAAAACTAATTACGCAAGGTAAGCAATTCTTATATTTAGTGCAAGTAGCCAATAGGTACTCAGAATTAGTTGGTAAATGGTTAACAATGGTGATGGTAAAATAAAAGGTACTTACAAGTCTTAACAAAACAAAGATAGAAATATCTACACGTGTCGTCGACATTTCATATTCTCTTTTCTCAAGATTTTAGTAATTCTGTTTCTAAGAAAACTCAGTATAAGGTACTATTATTTATTCTGTGTTTTAAGACCGCGTTTCTACCTGCAAGAAAACTCACTAAAAATGTCAGACAGTCTGTCTGATAGCACATGCTACAGAGTGTACACTTGCAAGCTGCTGTCGGATATCTCGCGGAAGTTTTCTTGCAAGTGAAAACGAGGCTTTAGACTTGAAAGCGTCATTTTACTGACTCGCTTACTATTTTCTTTTACGGTTTCACCTAAACCTCAATGTGGCCTAATGTCCTAAAGTACTTTTTTCTATCAAATCCAAGCTGGTTCCGTCTCCGGCCGTACCATCTAAATTTCACTGCCTGCCGCTTACATACGACCTTTTTAACCTATTTCGTTAGGTTTGAAGGCTTTTTACTAGGTTCAGAATAGCGGAGTTAGAAGTTGCCGGGTAGCGAATGTGGCGTGGCTTTTCTATCAATTAAACTAGTCGTTTACCTCTAACTACACTAATACTTATACTATTATCATACTTTCCCCCGAAGGAGCTGGCAGAGATGTACGATACTCACACTTCCCAAATGTGACAGGGGGCGAGCCTGTCGCCGTACACCGGGCTCCGATCATGTAGCAGATGAAACAATACGCACATACGTTCACACAATGAACAAATTGGTGCGTGTCTTCAGTTGGAAGCGAACCCGCTCCCTCTGGCTTGAGAGGCGAGCATTCTCCAGCTAGGCTATCAACTATACTAGGCTATACTAGGATGCCAAGAAGAAATTACTTTGTACGATAAGGCCGCCCTTGTATTGTCTAATGATTTTTCTCTGTATGTTTTTTTTATTCTGTACTTTTTGGCGTGCTATACAATAATAGTGTTTTAAATCACACTAATATTATAAAGACGAAAGTTTGTGAGTGTGTGAGTGTGTATGTTTGTTACTTCTTTACGCTCAAGCAGATGGATAGATTATGCTTATTTATGGAGGTTTATAGACTACTTTTTAACCACGGGTAAAACTGTAGGGCGCAGCTAGTTGTACAGTACTATAAACAATACTACATGGTAGGTTGGTGTTCATGCAGTGGGATTTAAAAGATGTACTTAATGATCAACTCAAACTGAAACCGCAGCCCCCTCGGTAACCACCCCCCGGTCATAACTCTTGCTAATTTTATATTCTATTTTATTGCTATTCTTAACGTGTTTTTTGTTGCTATTTTTGCATGAATACTTACAAGTAACCTGCCCATCAATTATCCAACAGGGTTTTTGTAACTTCCTGTTTATAATATGTGAAGGCGTTTTCAGTAATTTTTCGCAATTGCCCTACAGATGCATTTGACCCAGTTGACCCTAATTATAATTTTAGTTTCATATGGCTTTATTGAAGTTTTTACAGTTTCTAGTAAAAATCGCCGGACAGTTTTTCCCGTCCCTATTCAACCACATCCATTGTTTCGTAAATTGTCTTTGACAGTTTCGCCTGCTCGCACAGGTTTTTGCATAATGTGAGAGCTGCGAGATTGTTTAGCCTCTTACTAGTATCCCTTGGAGGCTATGAATTTATACGGCTATGCGAGACCCCTTTTTTGGAGAAAGGCCACGAATCCACCCAAGACGTGCGAGTAAAATGGTGCAATGTGCGAGGACCATGGTCGTCATCTTAGGCCAGAAGAACGTCTTCTGCTGGTTAACGGCCTTCCCAATGATCTTCGTAAGGACGGGTCTTGTGCTACTTGTCAGATAACGTACAATGATCTCTCCACTCTCCAATGAACTCTCCAATGATCTTCACAATGATCCGGTTTTGCGCTGCTCGTATACAGCTTCTCGCGACCGTCACCAGATCATCGGTCTACCTTGTAGAGCCTTATTACGCTGCCACAATGACCCGGTTTTGCGCTGTTCGTATCCAGCTTCCCGCGACCCTCAGCAGATCGTCGGTCTACCTTGTAGAGCCTTACCACGCTGCGTTTTTCCGGTAGGTACGTAGTCGCCACAACCACGAACAAAAAGATAAAAAAGAAGAAGAAGGAAAAAATACTCCAATAGCCAGTTTCGACACTTGCTAACTATTTTAATTTGTTCCTCACTTCTCACCCCCATAATACGTCATTGTTCACAATTTTCAACATGGTTACTTTTGCGATTAAACTGTTAGTTCAAGCAGGATAAACAGACTGATAATATCTTCGACTCGGTGATGCACCCCTGACAAAAATATATGTAAATTGTAGCACCCGAAGTTTATCTACCCGAAGTCTATCGCCGCGCGCGCTGGAGCATACGAGTATATGCCCCGAAGTGGTTCAACCAGATATAATCATTTCGTTGTGTTAGGCTCCAATTGTAATACAGGCCAGATGTAAATTGAGGATACGGCTTAGACAAAGCTCAAGCGCGGTGCCGCTTAAGAACTTGTTTATACAAAATGTATGAAACCAATGTGTATTGAATCATCCACAAGCGACGCGGGGCAGTTACGCCACTTCACAGTTTTGACGGCTACCTGCACCTTACGTCCAGCCTGTCTATCTTCCATAAGATCCTATTGTCAACTTTTTCCTTCGCCAACTGTTCCTCTTTCCGCACATCTCCAGTGGGTACACAGCCTTATGCGAGCAGACCTCTTTTTTGAAGTAAATAGGTATTAGGTTTTTTCTTCGGTTCTTAGATGTTGATGACAATGTAAGGGTGAAAATGAGGAGGTAAAAGGGTAGTGTTTTGGGGAAATGATCGCTCTGGTACACGTTATGTAGATTAAGGAGGTAGGTGATTTGGACTAGGTATCAAAAGATTCAATAGTTTACTGAGAGAAAGCGAGGCGAGTCTACTAGGAGTAAAAGCAAGCAAGTTCGTATAGGCCGAGTGGCTAGCACTGATGTCAGAGTTTCTAGGCCGCCTAATGGCCTCTGACATGGCTTGATGATTGTTGTCATAGAACAAACAACCCGGGCCTACAATTTAACGTGTCATCCGAGCCGGCGACCACTTTAGACTAACTTCGCATTTGCTAAAGGTTTTCTGTTGTCATTTCGTCTAGAAGCAGACTACGAATGAAGAGAGCAAGTAAAGATAGTTTTCTACAGAGTGCAATTTCAATTGTTTTTTATGACTTTTGTACTTCTCTAATCATTCGTAAATAACTAAAAAAATCCCTTGTATTTTGAATTAATTTAAAAGCTAATGATATAGACAACCTCCCAATATAAAGGATTTTTTTATTTGTTTTGTCCATCTATTAGATAAATAAGTCAAAAGTGACCCCTTACAAACGCGGATTATTGGCATAGCTCTGTTCTATTCAAGCATTTCTTAAAAAAACCAAGAACATAGGGGCGGAGATACGAGTATACTTAGTTCATTTAATTGTACATACCAAATTTCATCATAATCTGACAAATGGTTTCCAAGAAATTTTAATTTGACAAGCGCGTTCAGAGCGTCGCGGAACCCTAAATGCCACCCGCGTCACCCATCCTAGGACTGATCGTGTCGTCAGTTGCTTAGCATCGGTGATCGGCTAAGAACACCTAGTCAAGCTTCACTGTGAGTGCTACTGGGAGTTAGGACCGTAGATGTTAAATGTAAAAAAAAAATGGTCTGTGGTCTTCGTTCGAGGCGGACTTACTAGATCTGACGTTAACTGTGACATGGAACTATTCAGAACTGTGTTCAGACCACAGATCTAGGATGTAAAAGATCGACAGTGACAATTCGATAGTGATACAAAAAAACATTTGCGCATGCGTGAGTAAATTAGTGTTGTGAAAAGTACTTGTTAATTTATCGATTGACCAAAAATGGTCCTCCGGGTGCTTGTCGATAAATATAATCTTTCGCATACCAATTGAGTTGTTTTTTGTTCCAAGTACAACACCGCTGCTGAGATAAAATGAATATTAATCACTAAATGGGTGTTAAGCTAGGCGGAAGAGTTAGATATCAGTGTCACCATGTATCTAAATTAACATAAGAAAAGTAAATAAGAAGATCAACATAATACTATCCTAGTAATTCGCTTCGAATTGTGACCCTTGACCAAATTTACTTGTATACGGATTAGGATAAGTAATAATACTTATCTCATTGGTTTTGTACATTTATTTATAATTTACATATATATTATTTAATTAAATTAAATATAATTAAATTAGACTTGGATGTAAGACACCCAAAATGTGTAAATTGAATTAAAAATGATGATCAGAAATTGAAGGTACATACTTATATTTAATACAAAAATGTTTTACGCCTCATCATTCAGTACAAACTCGGAAGAATGTCAATTTACTTTTGATTGCATTGATTCAAAAATGTATGCTTTGTTTATGTATTGCACCCATCGCCTACCTAATGAACTTTGATAAAAACTATCGATAATAATGACGTCATCTTTTTATCCATCTCTAGTGAAAATCGAGCGTAAACTAACTAATATTTTAATGCTGAATTTCATCACCAATTCTGCTTTCATCTAGGAAATATAGAAGTTACGAAGAAACGACAACAACATACCGCTGGTAAATCGGTTTTTGGAACCAATTTATGTTATGTTTTAGACAAAATTTAGACAAAAACATCACAATGGAATTTTCATATTTACCCATGAAACGACAAATTTTGTGGGTTACATCTTGGATTCACATCACAATTGCTAAACTCACAAAATGACATAACTGCATTTAGTTACAATTGCTCTCTTTTGAGTCTATTTACAATTATTTTAGTAAAAATATAAATCATAGGAATTTTCGCGTGTTCCCAGGTGGCGCGCTGTCATTAATGACAACAGAAAAATTGACTAACATTTTATTTGTAGGCGACCTCTTTCTCTCTTGTGGAGTTTACATTTCGATGGAGACTTCTCTGTCCCACGCTTCGTTGGTCTTTTGCGAAGCAAAAAAAATCATAGGTCTGTGGTTCAGACACAGCAGGAACCGCGCGGTAGTAGTATTGTTGTCCTTGTTATTACTGCGCATTAGACAAGGACAACAATACTACTACCGCGTGGTTCTCGCCACGGGTTAAAACCCAGCCGACGGCACGCATCAATTTGTTCATGTTTGAACATATGTGCGTATTGTATGTCATCTGCTACATGACTGGAGCCCGGTGTATAGCGACAGGCTCACCCTTTGTCATATTTGGGACTGAATATCATCCGGCGAAGTGTGGGTGGTGTATTACACCTCTACCAGCCAGGGGGCTGGTAGAGGTGTAATAAGGTAAATAAGGTGTATAATGCGGAGAAAAGGCATGACGATATGTCATGGGTTATCTCTTAACAATACTACTTAGCACGGGCGTCTCAGACTTTTTTTAGAGGTGGAGCAGAAGTGAAACATTTTCTTTAGGGCAGACGTAAATGATCCCACTTACATACATTTTGTACTTCGAGCAAAGATCCTGGGTGGGGCAGATGCCCCAAATTGCCCCAACGTGGGTACACTCATGCTACTTACTTACCAACATTAAACTAGACACCAAGCCTAGGGGCTGCTAACTCCTAACACTAACTTTTAAGTAAGTAGCCACCTATCTTTTGTTTTTACAACCCAAAAGCCCTAAAAACATTTAGGGCCAGAACAATCGCACATTTGTAGAGAAGTTTACGCACTAGGTGTGTACAATAAAAGGTCTGTTTCAAAGGAACCGCGATCCCAGACCGCAGATACTTGCCACATAACTTTTACTGCTTTTTGTATCAAACGAGAACCGACTTTAGAATGCCCGGCGTTTGACTCATTTTATACAAGTTTAGTGGAAGTAATAATTTTTAAATAAAATCAGTCTTTATCCCATTACGTATAAGATACACTTATGAACGTTAAAGTTATAAACATGACAACCATCTTGTTCGAAAAAAAGCCACTAACTACCCAGAAGAACAGCTAAGAAATTAAGGGGCATATTTTTTTTTTTTTTCTAAAATGTTTACTTTATTTATTTATTTGTATTTATTAATTAAAACGGCACATGCCAATCATAACTAATAACAAGTTCTATCTACATTATTCATTATCACATTAGAAATTTCAAATTTAATATTACAAAATAATAAAAGAAATAATAAAAACAATAATTTCAAATTTAAATTCCAATTGGTCATAATTACAATTGTCAAACATGAACAAATCACAAACCAAAAGAAAAAAAAAATTTAAAATCAAAAACAAAAAATTAAATAAGTACATAACACAACAACTTAAAATAAAAAATTTCGTCATAATTATATGTCACCTATCATTCGTCCTTTACGTCAATGTGTCGCTTTAAGTCAATGTAATTACACAATTAACACTTTCCTGTCGTCGTCTAAACGTCTGCTCTGTCTAAACGAAGAAGCCTCAACTTCCAAAGGCATAACATCATTTTATTCATGTCTATCACTTGATAATCATATTTGACCGAGCGGAACTAAGATCTTGAAGGGTCTATGTTAGATCGGCTTTTGTACGTTCACACAATGAAAAGAAGTCTACGTCTAAATAAGTTCGCTACGAATCGAAACATTACAAGCTCATATTTCCACAATCCCTTAACCGATTTGAGTTATGCATCAGTTCCCTTATCGCGAGTCGCAGCGGCAACATCTTTTTAATTTGCTCCACAAATATTTAATTGTTAATGTGGTCTAAACTTACGGCCCTTGATCTATATCTACATTAGTTTGTAGCCTGTGATATCACGCGTGTATTGGTGGTTGTGTGGTGAAAATCAGCTGAGAATTAACAAAGTTATCAGTGAAATAATAAATCAAAACAATCGTTAACGCTCGTCGTGCGAGCCGTGTACCGGCGCAGTGGGTGAGTCACCGCACTCGCTATTGTCTTTCGCCTGCCACCGCTTCGTGCGTCCGCTGAACGGCCGCCCGCACACTGCCGCCCGCTGCTGTTTGTTTACATCTTGCCCACCCGCTTTTTTTGTTTTTTTACTCAAACTATGGAGTGCGCTGGATGCCGTGATATTATTGGTGATAACGAAGACTTCTTACGATGCACTATAGATAATTGTGGTAAACGTTACCACCTTTTATGTACCGGCAAGAAAAAACAGTCTGATGAAGCCAATGCAGTTTGGATATGTCCCGAATGCTCTTGCGCTTCCAAAAAAGGGGGTGACAACAGCTTAACCCCTGTAGGGGCCTCAAAGAAAACTCGTGACCAGAATGTGACACATCGGAAAAAAAACAGGTATCTCCTCTACAGAATTATTAATATCGACTAATAATAAGTGGGACCCTAATGTGACACACAGAAAAAAACCAATTTCGCAAATTATGTCAAAAGACATTTCATGGGACCGAAAACAATGGTCCAATGAGATAAGTGACCCATCTAATCTATCTACTGACAATGAACAAGTTCTAGCCTCAGAAATACGTGAATTACGTCACGAATTAGCGAGCGTGTATAAGCAATTTAGTCACACGATGTCTGTCTTAGCAACTTATGATGCCAAACTCGAAAGTTACGATGCCAAGCTTACTGATCACACAACACTGCTGAGCTTGTACGAAACTAAAATTGCCAGTTATGCTTCGGAAGTTAGAGCACTGCAGACTAAGCTCGAAAACCATGAATACCTACATAAAGATGCAAAACAAACTGAGACAACACAACCAGCGCCAATCGAGACCAATTACTCGCCAACCCAGAAATCACTGCCAATAGAAACTCAAGCTCGACCCCTGGTACCGCCACAGACCCTATCGTCAACACTAGGGCTGTCCGAACTTCCGACCCCGGTGCAGTTGCAGCGGCCAGCTTCCACTAACATCCCGCTATCAAAATTGTCCTCGCATGTAGTCTCAAATAGTCCCACAGGAAAGCAGCAGGGCAACACATCACATCTTCATAAACGGGGCAAGGACGGAAGCTGCTCATCAAGGGTGAATCCAGACCGACGAATCTCGAGTCAAAACAGTGATGAAAGCCGTATAATGGATAACACAAGCGAAAAGCGATCACGTCAGGATGACACCCAAAAATGGACTGAGGTTACCAAAAAGAATCGGCAAGGCTCTCGACGTGGCACTGCTGATCCTTCTGTTACACTTCTGAAAGCTGTTGAGGAAAGAAAACACATACATCTTTGGAACATGGAGTCGGGAGCCGAAGAAGTAAGGGAATATCTTCGATTGCTGTGCCCTTCAGGAGTGTGTACTGTAGATGAGCTCATGCCAAAGGGGAACTACAAGTCTTTTAAACTGGGAGTCCCTGTTGCACACTATGAGCATTGCTTGGCTGCTAACCTCTGGCCAATTAATGCAAGAATAAAGGCTTGGGTTAACTTGAGGTGGCCCAATAAGCCGGTGTGTTCCCAAGCTTTGCAGCCTATTGGGGGAGAGACGGCTTCGAACTTCCGGCTTTCTCGCCTTTCAGCAGGCCCAGCTGTCAGGACTGGACACTTATCTAACTTGCAGCCCTTTCGAGTGCGCGCTGTCCGAGAAGCCACCTCAAATAACTAGCCAACCAACTGTCCGGAAAACCTGTTCAAACGAGTGTTCCTGTCTGAACGTTTTCTACCAGAACGTACGTGGTTTGAAAACCAAGTTGAAGGAGTGGAGAAACAGTCTGGTCTTGTCTGAGCACAACCTTGTTGCGATCACCGAGTCCTTCCTTGATGGGTCAGTTGAAGACTCAGAACTCACCAGTGAAGAGTGGACGATCCTGCGACGTGACAGAAAGACTCCATGTGGGGGTGTACTACTTGCTGCGCGTGCACCTATCATTCTGCGTCGTCTACCTGAGCTTGAAACCGTTGGTGGAGAAGATCTGTGGGCTAGCTTCGTATGGGAGGGGCGGAAATTCTATGTTTGCGTAGTCTATATTCATCCCCGAGCCACTGAGAGTGACTTTATGCAATGGTTTTGTAAAGTAGAAAGCTATATTAACAATATTAGAGGCACAGTCATTATCTTTGGGGACCTTAATTTAAATAGTGCATCGAGAACTATTTGTAATTATTACTGTTATTTCAAGTCATTTTGTGATCTGACTGAAAGGAACGACGTTGTGAATGCGCATGAAGGTATACTGGATGTTGTCTTGGTTCGGGAGGTAAGTGGAACGCGGGAGGTTAACGTTAGGTCGGTTGATGGTTTTGTAAAGGCTGACGCGTACCACCCCCCTCTTGATGTTGGTATATTTACTGATTCTGTCCGCTATTCGAATCATGTCGCGCCTAGTAACATAGATCCTAGTAGAGACTGGAATTTCAATAAGTGTGATTTTAATGTTTTATTCGATCTGCTTTCTGAAACTTCTTGGAGCAATCTGCTCCAATCAAACGACGTGCAATCGTGCACTGATCAATTTTATGACATCATTTATAATATATTTGACAAATGTGTTCCCAAGAAACATCGGAGGAAAGAACTAGGAAGACGGTTTCCGGTTTGGTTTACGAGTGATATCATCTACGACATCAAGCGTAAAGTAAAATGCCATCGTGAATGGAGGCGGAGCGGGTCCATAGAATCGTATGAAGTCTTCTCCGATCTCAGAGCCTCCCTAAAATCTTGTATTTCAACGGCTCATGATTCTTATTTGAAAAATGTCGAGGATAATTTGACATCCAATCCTCGCGGCTTCTGGCAGCACATATCCAAGTTGCGCTCGAAAGGAGGTTTCGAACCTTCTATTACTTATAATGGTGAATCTTTTAGTGGCGTTGAAGCCTCTGAAGCTTTTGCAAGTTTTTTTGCAAGTGTTTTCTTGCCTAATGTTCCCCATTTAGATGCAAACAGTATAAACCAGCTAGATACAGCCCAAACTAGTAACTACATAAATATATTTCAGTTAACACCTAAGGAAGTTGCATCCGGCATAGCATATTTGAAACCTAACAGTTCGATTGGGCCTGATTGTATTCCTCCATGGTTCATGAAACAAGGCTTGAAAGGCTTAGTTTTGCCCCTGTGTCACATATTCAACTTGGCTCTGACAAATGGAACGTATCCGACGCAATGGAAGTTATCCAGGGTGACGCCTATACCTAAAAGCTCTGACAAATCATCTGTCGAAGAGTATAGGCCGGTTGCTATCTTGTCTTCACCTGCAAAAGTCTTTGAAAAAATTATTCATAGACAAATTTATAGGCAAGTGGAACAGCTTATGTGCAATGAACAACATGGCTTTCGGAAAAAAAGATCTGTTGATACAAATCTGTTGGAAACTGTGGATTTTATTTCAGCCAGCTTGGATCGGGGTAATCAGGTCGATGTTCTTTATTTCGACTTTCGTAAGGCATTCGACAGGGTAAATAACGATCACCTGTTAATGAAGCTGAGTAGACTGGGTTTTGCTCCGGGGCTATTGAGATTTACTGCTGATTTTCTCAAGGATAGACAACAATTTGTGAGGTTGGGCATGTATGACTCTAAGCCATATCACACTCGATCTGGTGTGAGCCAGGGGTCTATTCTCGGACCTCTTCTTTTTCTTTTCATGATCAACGACCTTCCTGCCGTACTTAAACATTCTAAGTGTCTACTGTATGCGGATGACTTGAAGTTGATCATGGAAATAAAGTCTGAGGAAGACTGCTTCAAACTCCAAAATGATGTGGCGGCTATCTCTGAATGGAGCGTGGCCAATAAAATGGAGTTCCACCCAGCCAAATGCCGTGTCATGACTTTTGCGCGAAAGCGGCATCCATTTAAATTTCATTATAAGTTGGATTCTTTTGAAATTAGTAGATCCTCTTCAATTAAGGACTTGGGTGTCACTTTCGATTGTAAGTTGACTTTTAATGACCACATTGCCACGATAGCCAAAGAGTCATACAGAAGACTGGGATTTGTTATGCGAAATTCCAAAGATTTCCAAGGGGCCCAAGTCATAAAATTAATCTTTGAAGCTCTCGTTCGTAGCAAGCTCGAAGCCAGCTCCTGTGTATGGAACCCACATGAAGATGCGTATGCACTGGTTCTTGAAAAGGTGGTTCATTCTTGCGTTCGTTGTACAAGCGGTTGTATGGTTACTATCCCTACAAGTACCCAACCAACTTTCTCTTAGGCTGCCTCGGTTACAACTCTCTTAAAGTGCGGCGAGAGAAAAACCAAATGTTGGTGATGTGCAAGATACTCCGAGGGAAAATTGATGCACCTAACCTAAGCAACGAGCTCGCGCGGTTGGATGTCCCCGACCTCAGCAACTGTCCCCGTCGTAAATGCTATCGGCTGTTCTCGGTCCCGCCCTGTCGGACTATTGCACGCGCTACGTCTCCTATCCCGCACGTTCTCACCGCGTTTAACTCTCTCTTGACCATGAACCCTGATTGTGATCTGTTTGTTGATGAATGGAAGGGTATTCTGTCGGCGTGTCTCAGGTACTGTGAGAAGAGGGCGTGCAAGGTAAGTGAGGAAGAGGATGACTTATAACTGTACGATTTTACAGTGTAATTTTATTTTTTATATTAAATTTTATTGATTTTGACACATAATTTATTGTGACATTTAATCTATTTTGACATTTAACCCATTAACTTATTTTTTTATTTTTATTTATTACCGCATCATTATTGACATGTTATGTTATTTTACAATTCAATGTTGAATTATTGTTATTGATTATTGAGACTTATTACTATTGACTTGTTGTGATATTCACTTATTTTAAATTAAGTAACTGATGTAATTGGCATGTTGCCGTTTTAGTTATTAAACAATTAAACAATTAAACAATTAAACAATTAATGCTCGCTCGATAATAATGCGGAGACGTCCCAACAGACTCAGACACCTGCTTGCTCGTCCAAATACTTATTCTGCTACGTATTTATTCCCCACCCTATTGTGCCGATTCTGCTTTGAGACACACTTTTATAGCATTCGACCCGAGCCCTGAATAGGTCTGTGTTAAGTCAACCGTTTTATGTCACCCCTTGCGTCCCTGGGCTTGGGAATCGACTAGTCGACTCATTTTTTTATTGCATTGACCAGTGCTTCATAAACCAGCAGATTTTATGTTATTTTTGTCGACAAACACAAAGTTTTTTGACTTAGAATAAAGACATAAAAATAACAGTGACTCTGCGAGCTGAAGACTTCGCGAGTCTATTTCCCACACTTTTTCAGCATTTTGAAAAATATCCAAAAGCATAATCGACAAAAACTTTGGGGCTGAGCTACCTTCGTCCGTAGGAGTGTCCTCTATTCTGATTCCTTACACGTGGTCCCCGGGTAGTGCTAACCGGGTAGCAAACTGGTGGGAGGCTTCGGCCGTGGCTAGTGACCACCCACCGGACCAAGCCATGCCGTGAAATGACCTTAGTCGTGTTTCGGGATTCAGTCCGGTGTAACCGATCCGAGGACGGGTCTGAGCAGTAGCGCACTTGTAGCGCCTCACTCAACTGCCGTCTTTGTACTTCTTTACTCTACAAAATTTCAAGGCTAGAGTGAATAAGTACCGTATAGGTCGTCGTGCTCCATCTTAGACCACAACGTCGCTTAACATCAGGCGAGTTGGTGCATGGTCAAACAACGACCTATTCTACATAAAAAAAAAACTCCATTACAATTATTGAACCAACTCACAAAATTTCAAGAAAATCGACTGAGAAATGCGATCTGACGAGAACAGTCAAATATCACAAAAATATTTTTGCTCAAACTGAAATGGAGGTACGTTGCTTGTGCGCAAATACTCATGACACCTAAACCTTTGCGAAGAAATATATACATACCTAATAAATATATACGAATATATATGTAATAATAATAAATTCGGGACACTTCCACGCACGCCTGACCCCAAACTAAGCAAAGCTTGTACTATGGCTGCCAGAGACTGATATAATGCTTAGATATTTTTAAATACACACATAAATAGATATTAACACCCAGACATAGAACAAACACAAATGTTCATCACATAAATGTTTGCCCTAGGTGGGAATCGAACCCACGCCCCCAAGCTCAGAAGGCAGGTTCACTACCAACTGAGCCACCGAGGCAGTCGATGTATACGTCATGCTGTTCGTGTGCAGTTGTCGTCAAAGCGTTTGATTGACGATGCTTGCGCTAGCGACTGACTTGTTCATGTAACATTCAAAGGGATTCGCCTAAAAACTGAAAGCCGGGTGAAGCGCGCTCGGCGCTCTGCTCGTCTCGCTGCCGAATGTTCGACTTGTAACACGTGCTCGAGCGAGTATACATGTCAATCATCAGGTGACATGGTGACCAAACGCAAGCCCATCATTGAATAAACATATCGTCACTCCTTTCCTCCGAAGGAGCTGGCAGAGGTGTACAAAACTCACACTTCGCCGAACGATATTCAGTCCCAAATGTGACAGGGGGCGAGCCTGTCGCCATACAACGGGCTACAGTTACGTAACAGATGACATTAAATACGCACAAATGTTTACACAATGAACAAATTTGTGTGTGCCGTTGGCTGGGTCTGAACCCGCTCCCTCTGCCTTGAGAGGCGAGTCTTTACCGACTAAGTTCTCATCATTAAATAAAATTGTCTAGAAAATACGATTTCACTAAAGATTTGAAGACTGAACCTAATACCTACCAATCATGAATTACGTCACTCGCTTTTCAGTACGTTGACGATAAATTTTTACGTCATATTGATCGTAAAAGAAAATTATGAGCATCTTCGTTATATCCTGAATGTGGTAATAAAAACAGTATTCATTCAAAGAATTAACCTTTGAAGTATATTTACGGTCTTATTTTGCAATAATTTAGCGTACTGCAAGTACCTATCTGTGTAGATAAATATACTTACACCATCCATCTTATTCCATACTTATTCCGTCTTAGACCGCATTATCACTTTCTTCAGGTGTGTTGTAGTCAAACTTGGGCCTATTTAATCCTGAAAAAAGGATATAATTGTTGAATAAATTGGTACAACGCTCCAGATATTCTAATCGTTAAAAGAAAATTTAAAGTTCTAAAGTTAAATATTACTGGATAGGTTCAAATTACTTTAAATCCGATTATTGTACCTAGTCAGTTTGTTACTTTTTAAACATAAAAAGCCATGTTATTATTTATGTTTGCTATAACTGCAAAGCTTAATAGAAGATTTATTCAAACTATAGTAAAAACTTTTTTGGTCATCATAATACTCACTTGATCATAATCAATGTTTAGTCTTACTACTTCATTGATTGTATGATTTCAACTGAGTAATATTTGTGTGTTCTAGAAACGCAAAAAGGTCAGCAGTTTTGTTTCTGTTATTTTTATTTTATTATTAAGGTACAAAAATAATCAACAAACCGTATTTACAAACTTAATATCTATCTAAGTATGTACCTATTTAAAAATATCTAAGTATATAAATCACTCTCTGGCAGCCATAGTATAATCTTTGCTTAGTTTGGGGTCAGGCGACCGTGTGTGGAAGTGTCCCGAATTTATTTATTTATTTAAATAAAATAATCTGGAAAAAAAAAAACATTATAAATTTCCTAATCCAAACATTGTAGACAGCGTTATTAAGATAACTCACATTTTTTTTTCTTATTATAATGTCAACTACTTAAATATTAGTGTTTTTTGAAATTATACAAATTTAGATAAAAAATATAGAGTTAGTCGAATGCATCAGTACATAATAAATCATAATAAAATTGGCACATACGGTGAAGCGGGATGTTACGCCCCACGTATAGATACCTACCCTAAATGCTATATATAAAATTAATACGAATGTTTAAAGAAGGTAAAAAAAAAATCTTAAAAATAACAAGGAAAGCCCGCCCCCTACATCTTAATTATTAACAGTACCATATTACGAGTCAATAAATATCTCAAATGTGACAAAACTTTGAGATTTAATTTCTCAACTTCAGAATAGGACGCTACCACATAAATAAAATAGCTTCTTACACCCCGACCAACCTAATAAAAGAGTTGGGTAAATTAATAAACCTAGCATTTTCTACGTATAGAAGTCAGTTTTACTCATAAAATGCGAAAGTGGCTCCCACACTCAGCTGTACAGATAAGTTTGTCGTACCTACCTCCTCTAGAGTCAAAGCGAATGTCAAAGTGAATGTCAAAGAGCCCAGCAAGATTAAATTTCAGGTAAGGCCTTAATTTTACGTATTCACAAAGAAAGCGTGCGTTTCAAGTTGAAAGTTTTCGTGGACGTAAGAAGAAAGATGGATGCCGTCCTAAATAAGAACACACGAACGGAAACACGGAATGAATAACTCACATACAGTGTGACACGACTCTTATCGAAAGTTGTAGAGGACACACACACCTCACTTATTTATTACTTACAAATTCCCATTCCTCTTTCCTTTTCTCTCCTTACCTATTCTACCCAACATATCGCACTTCACACACACACACACACACACACACACACACACACACTTAAAACCTATTGGCCTATTGATAAACCTATTGATTGACTATTTATTTATTGTTTGTAAATAAATAAATAGTCACTCATACAGTCTGCCCAATCTGGTTTTTTAACATTGTATTGTAACATGTGTAACATTTAGTTTATTTCTCAAAAATTCATTTTAGTCTGCCTTTAATTTAATGTGTCGTTCAAGTGGACGCCCACGATACTGGTTTTTCCAAGTGTGGGGTCCACAGTGCCTGTATATTGTGCAAATGGTTGGCTAATAAAGATATTTGTATTTGTATTTGTAGTAGATAGTGTAGGACACAGTAGGTACGACACACACACAGTACGAGGACAGTTATTCTCTAGGAGCTCTCATTCACTTTCTTCATAACGGCCATACAGTAAAGTTTCAGCCTACACACAGCAACAACTCAATTGTTTGTTACTGTTGAGCGATTGATTTGCTACTGTAATTAATTTACTGTGTTTATTTCTTTTTAATCTCCGACGCGAAAACGACGGCGTGTTATACATTAAACGTGTTTGTTTGTGTGTGTGTGTGTGTGTGTGTGTGTGAGAGAGAGTATGTGTGTCAGTGTGACATTATAGCTCCCGAACGGATGAACCGATATTGAATTATTTATTTTTTACTTCAAAAGTGAATGTGTTTTTAGCTATGTTTGATGTAAATCGGTGTAGGTGTTTTTTAAGATTTTTAATTTAATACTTGTGCAGTCATCGTGTCATTATCATGACGTAGGTGTACCTGAGACTGTTAACTGTGTCATAATATTCGTGTCATGAGCACAGAATACTTACTCTCTATTACATCTTCTATGTGGTTAAAATATGCTATGGTTTTGAAGAGCTGAGCGAAACTCCGTCCAATTTTCTTCTTAGTTCAAGCCCAAATTTAAGTAAGATTACCTTCTTGAATGTTGCAAAGTTATTACTCTGTTCTTTAGAGGTGATAACTGATGGTTAAACTTTGCTCAAACTTTTTAGTTAGTTTGGTTAGACTTAGGTCGTGAATATTTTCTTAAGAGTCCCGCGACGCTCTGAAATTTCCATACAAACGCGCTTGTCAAATTTCTTACAAATTATTTATCAGATTGTGATGAAATTTAGCATGTACAATTAATTGAACTATATCTCCACCCCTACCTATGTTCCTGTTTTTTTTTAAAAAAAAAACGTCCTCAAGGGAAAATAGAGCTATGAAAAATATCCGCATTTATATCCTCTTATCCGCAATATTTGTAAGGGGTCACATAAAGTCACATTTAACTGATTTATTCAATAGATAGACAAAGCAAATCAAAAATCCCTTTACATAGGGAGGTTGTCTACATCATTAGCTTTTAAATGAATCCATAAAACAAGGGACATTCTTAGTTATTTATGAATGATTAGAGAAGTGCAAAAGTCATAAAAAAAAAAAATTGCACTTCGTCACTCTGTAGATAACTTTGAAGGCTCATTAGTATCTTTACTTGCTCTCTTCGCTTGTCATCTTCTTCTGGACGAAGTGGCTATAGAAAACCTTAAGCCAATGCGAAGTTAGTCTAAAGTGGTCGCTGGACTCTTAAAACTTTTTAGTTAGTTTGGTTAGACTTAGGTCGTGAATATTTTCTTAAGTTTATTCCTTTGGGTGTGGTCTCGTATGCTTACCTAAACAATCGACCGCGCTAGCGTTAGCGAGCGAGTCGTCTCTGCCTTAGCTTCGACAAAAATGCTTTTGTAGGGGAATGGCGGGAATGGGGTCCTACCCAGAGAAATTTGTAACAAAATTTATAATTATTTCAAGTATTATACGTAGTATTTTTTTTTAATAAGAAACACGAACCTTGCATAACTTACTACAAAAAAAAACAATGTTTTATAATGACGTAGGTATTTGTCTGCCATAAAACTTAAAAAAAAAACAGAAACGCTCTCATTACACTTTATTGCGGGATATGAGAGCCTACATAAATCTCGTAATTGTGTTGAATGGGAATAATGCAATTCAGTCTCAAACCTAAATTAATTTAAATAAAAACAGTATTACATGTAAACATATCATATCGTCACGCCTTTCCCCCGAGGGGCCTGGCAGAGATGTAATACAACACCCACGCTTCGCCGGACGATATTCAGTCCCAAATGTGATAGGGAGCGAGCCATTACAATCAACATTAAGGGTTCAAAGAGTCCAAATAGAGGGCAATGATAGCCAAGTAGTCTCCTTTTACCCATCTTAGATTTAAAACCAAGACCTTATAACCTATCACACCTACATACATACATTTCGTCACGCTTTTCCCCCGAGGGGGCCGGCAGAGGTATAATAAAACAACCACACTTCGGCGGACGATATTCAGTCCCAAATGTGACAGGAGCCTGTCGCCATACACCGGGCTCCAGACATGTAGCAGATGACCTACAATACGCACATATTATGTTCACACAACGACCAAATTGGTGCGTGCCGTCGGCTGGGTTCGAACCCGCACCCTCTGGCTTGAGAGGCGGACCGTCTTCAACTACGATATCATCGCTTTTTTCTTATCATACCTTTGCCTAACTTACCTATCACTTTTTAAATGCAGAAATATAAAAATAGATAGATCTGGCCATGAGATTAATGTGTACTAATAGTAATAAACATAATTTAATTTAAAAAAAATTAAATAATTTACGACTTATTCATATAAAAAATCAAAAAGGTGGACAACGCCGTCGAGATGGAAGGCGACCCTATTCGGAGATTTGAGATTTTCATCTCACCTTTTTTCGTCCTTGTTGCTTTAGTTCGAAACGTCATAGTTGTGAGAGTGACCAAAATAAAATCTCATCTCATCTCACGCTTAGGAATGTCCCCCAGGAAAGAAGGTGAGTTGGCATGCTTTTTCTACCACTCGAGCTCTCAGCCGTCATTAAACTCTCCAACTATACTACTCCTATAATATTCTATACCTACTGCTTTTCAACTCGGCGTTCGTCGCTACTGGTTAAAAATTACCAGATATTTATACCAACAATATCATTTTTGTGATTGCAAACTCTAGCGACTAGCCGCTTTAAGAGGCGACGCTCTGAAATTTCCATACAAACGCGCTTCTCAAATTTCTTGAAAACCATTTGTTAGATTATGATGAAATTTAGCATGTACAATTAAATGAACTATACTCCGCCCCTATGTTCTTGGTTTTTTAAAAAACTTCCTCAAGAGAAAATTGAGCTATGAAAAATTTCCGCATTTTTAAGGGGTCACTTTTGACTGATTTATTCAATGTAGACAAAGCAAATCAAAAATTCCTTTACATAAGGGAGGTTGTCTACATCATTAGCTGTTAAATGAATCCATAATACTAGGGAAATTCTTAGTTATTTAAGAATAATTACAGAAGTTCAAAAGTCATAAAAAAAATTGAAATTGCACTTTGTCACTCTGTAGGTAACTTTAAAGGCTCGTCAGTATCTTGACTTGCTCTCATCGCTCGTCATCTTCTTCTAGACGAAATGGTTATTGAAAACCTTAAGCCAATGCGAAGTTAGTCTAAAGTGGTCGTCGGACTCTTAAGTACCTTCTTACAGAAACAAAAACAATGTATCCAGCGTCTCTGTCGGTTAGCTCTAAGCGTTTATCCGCAATTGACGTGTGAAGCGAGATTGGGTAAAAAATACTTAGTAGCGACAGTTCTTGTCATACTTTTTTTCTTTTGTAGTTTTGGTATAATAAACAGTTTTCATTAATGTGTTAGTAAATTATCATCGATATTTAACCGTATGGACTTCGTGACCGCAATATAGAAGAAACATTACAAGACAGTGAGGAGAAAATTATTTCGGAGGAGATAACAATGAGGAGCGTAGTGAGCTCGAAAGTGAAAGAGAAAGTAGGATCTACTGATCACTTTCTGATGTGAACTTTCCATTTAAAGATTAAAAATCATATGTGCGGCATACAACACCAGTTATTGGCACTTGCTACTAATGAAACAAGAAAATTCATAAAGACTAGGTCATTTCAAGATTTGTGATTTTGGTGAAGGTTAAGCCAATATACTTTAGAGTTTTTCAGTATCAGAGTAAAATTGTGTCCTATTAGTTTGGATGGATAAACACCTAGTTATAAGTAGATAACTGATCTCGATTCTGCATGATACTTGAGAAAGTTACTGAGATACACACACTTTTTGGAGTTTTTGGCAAATATCCTCTGAACACTAAAAAACGAATGATTTAACTATGTATGTTTTTGCATTTAATATATTTCATATTACTATACATGAAAATAATTATTTTTCAAACATGGCCAAATAAAACCCCATGTGTTAGTTAAAAATCTCAGAAGTGTGTAGTGTGTATAGTATTTTTTACCCGATAGCAACTGTGTCTGAAATGCCCTAGCGACGAGTGCAGAGTTAAAAATCTGGAAAATATCAAAGATTTCGACGGACCTTTTGCTATGAGGTACTATAGTACGCAAAAGTAATTTGAGCAGTTATAGGGTCCCTTGTTCTGAAAGGCAATCTGTATCTATTTCACTAAATTTCAGTAGGAATCACTACCTAAGTGCTGCCTACATAATGACTAAGTAATAGTGGTCTAGCGGTTCGGTTTAATTAAGTTAATAACAGAAAAGTTATTAACATAATTTTTCTGTTCTCTAGTTCAGATTTGTTTGATAAATTTCATCGGTACGAAGATAAATAAAAATTCAATTTACATAGGCCAAAGTTTCATTTTATTTAGAAAAAGTATTTTGTACAATTTACTAATTTACAAGATGCATTACTTTCAACTTTCACTATCTAATTTTTTCTCACTCCATAAAAACAACATTATCAATCCACTATTTCTAAAGTACGATTTAAGTAAGATTTACAATAGTACACCTTAAGTCATTCGTAATAGCGATTATTTACAAAAACACTTTTTATTCTATGTATCACAGAAAAAATAATTATATTTCTAGCATAATAATAGATTACGAGAGGAAATATTAATATTTTCAACACACCGTAGTTAAGTATGTAAACAAACTAATGCGTTTAGTTTCTTAAACGAATAATTAATACAACGACATCTATTTTATAAAATAAACAAACATAATTATTATTATTTTGAGACACACTAGTATAATTCTATAAAATAAGGAAAAACACTTTTTGCGTCAAAATCTACGAATAAACGCAGATTATTTTGATTCAAGAAGGTATTTTCTTAGAGAGAGGCCTCATTAGTGCGTTGCGTTCCGTCGTCGCAACGCATTGTATGCCACACCTGTGTTGCGTCGACACACGACGTCGCAACGCAAGAGAGCGATGCACGCCGTCGCAGCGCAGTCACAGAGTAATCAGTCAACTTTCGTCAATGAATTGGAACAAACGAACACTGTTCGTTGTCGTATCGGCACGGAGCACCGACAGGACAGCGCATCACCTTCCCCCGCTTCGTCTCTCATCTGTCAACCCTTTGAAACGTTGCGTACGACGGCGCAACGCATAATGTGTCATGCACTTAAAAATTAACGACGCAACGATAGCGCTGCGACAACGCAACGCAACGCACAAATGAAGTCTCACTCTTACTGTTTCGTGAAATCCCAGATTTTGAAATAGGTAAATGTAAAATTATTGAATACACTACAGAACTTATTACTATTTTTTTTTTTAAATTAATTATTTTATTTCAATGTCATTTTTGTATTTTGGTTGTCACAACGTATCCTTTGCCCTTGTATAAAAACAAAAAATATACAAAGTTGATATGATATTTTAGTCATCTGGCAATAGATATGATTTGCGTACTTACTCTACTTAAAATAAGATAAGTATGTTTTTAAATGAAATACATTTTATTTAAATAAAATCAAATAGGTGAAAACTACTTTAAAAAGTTTCAAAATCATTAAAAACAATAACAAAAAATTTGCGCTAAATTAATAGCGAATCCAATAAAATATGTTTACAATAATTTATCAAAATTTTAATTCTTAGTAGCTATGAACAAATACAAAATAAGTACATACATACAAATCGTTACGCCTTTCTCCCGAAGAGGCTGGCAGAAGTGTACAACACCCACACTTCGCCGGACGATATTCAGTCCCAAGTGTGATAGAGGGCAAGCCTGTCGCCATACACCGGGCTCCAGTTAAGTGGCAGATGACATTAAATACGCACTATTATGTTCACACAACAAACAAATTGATGCGTTCCTTTGGCTGGGTCCGAACCCACTCCTCCTGGCTTGAGAAGCGAGCCTCCTCCGACTAGGCTATCATCATAATATTCGCATTCTATTAAAAAAAGTTATTTCAACTAAGAAATTAATTTTAATTTTTTTAATATGCGTAGTGTAACTATTAAATGTAAAAACTATACGAATGAAAATTCTATAGAAATCAGATGTGTAGAGTAAGGTTAATCTAATCAGTCTTAGATTGAAAATTTAAAATGTTTTTTTTTTTCGACTATAGAATATTATATTGAGCATCATAGTGATAAGCTGTATTTAATAACTATTTTACTGATAAACTTTAATTGATGAGTTATAGTATTAATATAACATTACAAAATAATTAGAAATTGCACCATGAAACGAAATGGAAGATCTATGCTTTGTATAATATTGTTCGTAAATAAAATTGCAATTTTTCTTTAAAAATAATGCTTTCTAGATTTTTTTACCACAAAGAGATATGCAAGAGATTTTAGAAATGGCACGATATTCTTCTAAATTAAATTAAATTTATAAATCTATGTTTAGTTAAAAATTATAATTTTAATATAAAATAAAACGACCAAACTTATTATGATAGATAATAAACTTCTACTGATAGATAACAGAAGTGTAATATATTTTGAGCTATGAAACAGTTTAAACGTTTTAGCTACTTAATTTTTTTTAGTTTTTAATTTATAAATTTACTCAATAACTTTGGATCGATGGGATTGAATGATATTTCAGTATTTTGAAATGTATATTTTGTGGATAGTGTAGTCCTGAAAAAAGCACTACGTTCTTCAAAAATTTCGAAAACTGATTTATAAAATGTATATACATTTAATTTTGAAAGGTTCGCTATTACTATTTACTTTCTATAAACATGTAAAATCTTTTTTTAACATTAAAAAAAATCCTAATGTTCTAAATTTTACAATTAACTTATTTTATAAACAACATAATTCGTCAAAATGGTAAGAAATGTAATTTGTGTTTACTCTTTGAGATTTTTATGATTCAAACTAGCAAAAAAAAAAAACGAATGCCAAGAGTACTTACCTAATAAAAAATTTCTTCAGTATTAATTTATTTAGTTTAATAAAATTAATGACTAAGTAAGAACATTAAAAATATAAGCATAATAAGATGATAACATTAAATTTCTGACTAAAATCTAAATTTATTTAATAAGATTTTATACACAAGTGATCTTTACAAATACTTAACAAGAATACAGTCTCAGTCAGACGTTTTTGAAATTGACAAATTTTACAAAATAACAACAGTACAATCAAATTGACAGGTGATATTTTAGGCCAAAATTATAGTTACTAATACTATGATCACTACTTATATAGTTACTTTGCTGTAATTTTTTTCTCCTACGTATTCCAATTATTTGATATCACAATGTCCATGATCAAACTAATCAGAAGTTTAATTTATTGGTGATCATGCTCTGAGTAAAGTTTGCGGATTGATCACCGATAAATATCTCACTCGATCATAGTGAAGTCAAATGCTCAAATTCAACTTCCAATTTTCATTATAGGATTCATAGGATTAATAACGAGTAAAACGTAGACCAAAATATGAAAACTATGTAGTCACGATAACTTCTTACGAACTAAATTATTTAATATCTAATCCTATTTTATTAAAACCTTTTTTACAATGAAACAAATGCAAAATAGTCTTTTGAAATTTAAAACGTTACACATGCGTTGCTAATGGTGATTGAAGACCATTACCTGAAAATAAAATGTAATTTTACCAACTGACATTTCATAAAATTATGATACCCTTTGATCAGAAATTATTAACATCCTGATCATACATTATTTTCGCGAAAATTGGCCAGAAAAACAAATATAGCAACTAACTAGTCATTGTCCTGGCTTTTTAAATTGATTCTTTTTATACTTGTTTATCTCTTATAGATAGTTATAATCTAGATGTTTTCAAGTCTCGACCAAATCGATTTCTCTTAGGCAAGCGTGTTCCATCATAAGCCTCATCATTGCTTCACATCAAGCGAGGTGGAGTCAAACGCAAGCCTATTTTAAAATAATACATAAATAGATAAAATAAATTTGTTGTCTAATTTAGCATATTATGTATGTATTTAAATGTTTTTTTTTATATTCACACATCATCTTCAGTTACGCCATCGTTTACTATCAGGTGATTCCTAATTTTCTAATCTTAAAACTTAATCTATTCCTAACCTAAAAAACTCACCTTTCTTCGTAACAGTAGCGTTGCTAATAGTCCTATTCGAAGGTGCTAATATGTAGTGTGCACTCGGAGACTGCGGCGTCGCTGACGTTGTGGCCACACCCAACTGTGATCACGTAAATATTTAAGCATTTTTGGTAATGATCAGTCAGGTGTTAGCGATTTGATCGCGCTACAGGGATATGGGTTCAAATATCAACAAGTTTGAGCTGACATTTACAGAAAATATTACGATAAAACCATAGAGCTGGCTGGTATTTTGCTAGCTACCGTACGAGACTTGAAAATCAGTCGCCAAGCACTTTATTGTGTCTTCCAGCTGCCTCAATCGTAAGCCAAAGTCAAAGCTCGTCATCTGGTTAGCTTCAGATGAGCCGTGGTCAAATACCGATAAAATAAATAATGAGCAAATATAAAAATTTGCTAATAAATGAATAATGAGCTTATCAACCTTACAAAAGAGACTCGTGCACAATAAAATTAATTAATTAGTCATGAACAAAGGACTGCATAACAAAGTGGACGAATAACAAAGTGAGGTTAATCTTAGTAGATTAAACTGTTTGTAATGTAGTTGCACTGAGAGTTGACAATGGCGGTGAGTACGAAATTCTCTTTTTACATACCGTAGTAGGCTGTGCGCTGTCCGTGGACATGGTCGACGTTGTGATTGGACTTGTCGCGTTTTGTGGCGACGCGACGCTGGTCGGCGACGTTATGGAGTGTGATGAATTACCTTTAGAAAAAAATGTTTGAATTGAAAAAGGCTGAATAATCAAAGGATCATTATTACCCATTGAATGATTTGAAACAAAATACTAGAAAGTAATGTGAAGAAAATAGAAACTAGATATTACAAATTAGCTGGGATTTGGCTGATATGGGGTCGTTAGAGCTTAATTTTAGGCTATAATAATTTGCAAGAAATCTTTGTATCAATCAATACCTCTCAATGAAATATAAGTGGGTCTTCATTATTCTTTCACAAAAAAATAAAGTCCCTTAAAACGATTCTGATGTTTGTAGTATTTTTACCTGAAGGCAGTATCACACTGCTCCTCACAGACGAGTACGGCGGTGGTGCTGGTGTGGACGCGGGTTTAGCTGTATTTACAGTGAAGCCGAGTCCAGCGTTACTCCTCAAATGAGGGTTGCCATACGTCGCCGCGTAGCGTACGTCTACTCCGTGGATTATACCTCCGTTTGGCACTCGACTATTTGATTGGCCTGCAAAGGAGAAGATTTTGTAAAATATTGAAGATTGTTATACAAGGGGCTAAAATGACCCATTCTATGTGTGTTGTAAACAAAAGTCCCCAAAAATAAAAAAGATTTAAAAAAAAAAAAAAAAAAAGACCCATTATATACGAGGTAGCTTTGCTCCCGGGCTTTACCGAGGGAGTAAATAGGAATAGTAGAGTAAATGTTTAATTTAATAATAAATAATGCGTACGGCGAAAATAATATGCTATTTTATCTTCGCTCTGGTAAGCTACAGACGGACGGACTTTTTGAGCGGGAGAAGGAAAAAAATACTTTTATTGCAGCATCAAAAAAACTCACACACAAGTAACAAAAGGGTCCCGTTGAATGGCGATGTTAATTTTCAGTCCGAGGTAAAGGTTAACACACAAAACAACTATGAGTTGTCGAATCGCAGTAATTTCAGTGCTTGAACGACACATCGTAATTTGCGAATCACAGTCACATCACAGTTTTCAGTATTGCGAATTCGCTTCAAAGCGATGACAGCCTAGTTGGAGAGGGCCTGCCTCTCAAGCCAGAGAGAGCGGGTTCGAAACCAGCCGACAACACGCACCAATTTGTTCATTGTGTAAGCATATGTGCGTATTGAATGTCATCTGCTACATGACTGGAGCCCGGTGTATGGCGACAGGCTCGCCCCTGTCACATTTGGGACTGAATATCGTCTGGCGAAGTGTGGGTGTTGTATTACACCTCTGCCAGCCCCCTCGGGGGAAGGCGTGATGATATGTTAAATACGAACCAAGTTATAATCTCTCATTGAATGGTAATGCTAATTTTCAGTCTGAGGTAAAGGTCAACACACAAAATAACTTTTAGTCGTCGAATTAAGAAGGAGAAATTTCGGAGCTCGTATATCGCTCCCTCTGGCTGGCCTTCTCCAATCAGACCACCGCTATATAAAATAAAACCACCTCGTAAAAAATGGGTCATTTTAGCCCCTTGTATGACAATCTACATCGTAATTTGCGAATTGATTCGCACTATTTCGCAAAAATCATTCCAACCGTGGCTTTGCCACACGCAATCGCATTACAGTTTTCAGTATTGCGAATTTGCATCTTGCCAATTCGCAGTTTTGTGTGTTGACCTTCGCTCCGCTCTTTTATCCAGTCAAAATATAACAAACACATATCACATTATGCTTTGCTAAATTTTGTTCTCTCTATCAGCTGTTCGAACGGATTTGAACCTAATTACCTTCAACATTAGGCAGGCCCAAGTTGTTCAGCGCATTACTGCTATCCTGCCTCTTAGCGGCGCGTTGCAGAGAATTCTGCTGCGACCCAGAGCCAGGGTTGAACTGGACCGTGGACGACGTGTCTACACTACGGGGTAGACTGCCGTTTATTGACCTAGGGAATAAAATACTTTCATAATGTTGATCCAAACTATTAAGTATTTAAATTATATAATTTAGTGTAGTAAAAGAAAGCTATCCAGTAATCCAGTAAGTATATACCTATGTATATCTTTGCTTGATTACCTCGTATTGGTAAAACATCCCATAACAAGATTTATAAATCCCAAAACCATAAAAAGTGAAACCAAATTTTTTGAGGAAAGCGGGGGTTGCAATGATTAAGAGAAATCGTTTCTATTGATTGCCCCTATTGGCAACCTCAAAGGCTTGAGGCGTCTTAACAACGAACACCAGGGCTTACGACCCGGCCTACACCTAATCACGACTTATCACTTACCTATTGGGCGTCAATTTATCACTATTGATTGTCGGCGACTGTACCCGTAAAGAGCCAGGCGTGTAGTCATGTCCATAGTGAACGTACGTCTGGTAACCGTTGCTGAAGCCGTTTACTTGCTAAAATACAAAAAAATAAATAGTATGTGTGTCTTCAAGTTTCGATTGACTCGGTTTTTTTCTAGGCAAGCGTGCTCTGTCGTAGGCGGCGTTGCTTTCCATCAAGGGCCTACCATGACACCTCATTGCCATGATGGTCGCTTTTTGTCGTCAATGCTGCGCGACCGCTAATCGTATCGCGGCGCAATAAGGCCCATGGTCGCGTAGCGTCGAAAAAAAAACATAACCATCATGGCAATTAAATGTCATCGTAGGCCCCCCAGGCGTGATGGCGGACAAATATAACCCTTTAGGGCTAGTCTAAAAAATATTCTATCAAATTTAATTAACTCAAATCATCATAATCCTAATCCTAACTAATATTATAAATGCGAAAGTGAGTTTGTTTATTTCTTTGTTTGTAACGCTTTCACGTCTTAACTACTCAACAGACAGTCTTGAAATTTTGCATACACGTTGGCAGGGATATAGAAAAGGACATAGGGTACTTTTTATCCCGAAAAAATGAAGGGTTCTTGTGGGACCGCGGGTGAAACCGCGGGGCGCAGCTAGTTTATAATATTTTAATTATCAATAAATTTAAATATAAAATATTAATGATAGGAAATAAAAAGTACACAAAAACTCATTTAAAAAGCTTACAATTCATCTATTTGATTCACTTAAGTAACCTTTTCCATTCCTAACTAAATCATAGACTTCTATAGACTAGACTTCTATACACAAATATAGACTCACCTTGTAACAATCCGCATACGTAGGGTCCGTATAGTCGTTGCTATACCTATATGGCTGGTAGCCACTCTGGTTGATAGACGACAAAGGCACTGTCCCAGCCAAAGGTATGCCACTTCCCAACTTAGCATTGGAGCATAAAGTGCTGTCGGACCCCGTGTTAGAGTAGTCCTAAAAAGGCAAACCATCTTTAAGTCAATGGGATAAAAAAACAACGATTCCCTGTCGTAGAAATACTAGACTCATTTCATAATGCGAATAATATCAGACAAGACATTAGCACAGACAGCGCTTATAAACCATCATCTACCAATAACACGTCCGAAAAATACGCCGCAGCGGTTTTATTAAATAAAAAGTGATACCACAAAAGGTTGATGCACGCTTTAGACAAAAATTTTACAAATAAACAAGTGGGTGATTACGAGTATTATTGGTGTTATTTTTGCTCAACAGATGTTTATCTTTCTTTAGTAAGACCGTAAATGTTTCATTGTGTTAACTAACGGTCACAATAATATCAATAAATTTACAAAAGTTTTAGTCCAATTCAGCGACACTGTAATCTAAGCTAGGCATGAACATGGTATTAGGCATAACTTTGCGCGGACCAATCAGCACTCAGTACGTAACTAGCTTCCTAGCCAGCTGTCAGAGTTGCGAATGATTCAGATAAAACGTCTACAGGATAAGGAGTCGTCGGAAAACTATAAAAAGAGGAAAATTTATGGGCAAGTATTTTATGGTTAATTATGTTGGAGATGGGAAGACAGGACGGGTTTTTGAAATGGATTTGTGAAGATACGAAGATGGAGAGAATAGTCTTTGAAACTTAAATGAGTTTTGTAAACGATGATAGTTTTCTTCATGATCTAAAAAAAACAGGGAGGCAACACGTTACCACTTCACTCGTCTCTTTCGAACTATTTGTAATGACATATTTCGGTCTTGCTTTAGCATCGATTGACGTCACTACGTGTTGCCCACGTGACCATTTTTGACCTGACGGAGTATATTAATATACCATGGGTTTGTTAAAGGTAATTCGACTACGAGGTCTAGCGATCCGGGATTTGACACCCAACTACGTCACTCTTAGTGTATCGCCATTGTCTCTCTCGAACTTGTTGTAAATTACTTAAGCCTTGAATATTCGCCAAACACGTCTATTCAACTCGTAATTGTGAAGAAGCTACGGACCCTACCGATATGAAAAAAATATCACCAATAAGATCATTCTGTTACCTATTAATTAGTCTAATTAAAATATTATATTACTTACTAGATTGCGAGTAAAAAAATATTAAATGAACGTTGTTTTCGTTCTCATGGCGTGCAATACCGTGCTTACGGAGATTACGTTACTATTTATTTTTACACCTTCGGATAGGAAATTAAAAATATGATTGATCGTCCTTTTACCATATTTTTAGAGCTAAAATTGAGTTAGTTTAGTAATATTTTGTGTTATTTTGAAGTATTTCGTCAGATCACGTGACCACTGACACCCGCGAGCTCCTTTGCGGGGGACGGGCCAGTCGGCGCCAGCGCCTCACGAAGGAGGGACGTACTCGCCTTGCCGAAAAATATTTTTGCATTTTTTTTCTATTTGTACGTAAATCATCAATTAAACAGTGCTTAATTATCCAGAGACAATCAAAAAAAGTAGTTTTTCAAGACATTTGATAAGTTTTTTGTGACTTTACTACTAGTGAAAATATTTGGACAATAATTGATCGCGTTGTGAGTAGAGGGTACAGAAGGTTGATCCGATGAAAATGGGAGATGTCACCAAGGCAGCTAGGCGTAAGAAAAAAATTGAACTCCAACTAGCTAAGTGGTAAGTACCTACCTACCTATTAATATTTAATTACCACATAAATATTTTTACCCGTTTGTTCTTATTGTGTAGACTGAAGTGACTAACCCTAGTGTCTGAGTTTTTAGTGGCATATGATTCGGTCTGACGTTTGTTTTCCTGATAAAAATAATAGAAAACTACAGACGTGTCCTCCGACCTATGTTAACTCTCAGGGCTTCACCGTCCATTACACCTTATTGCGATGATTGTTGGATTTACCCGCCGACGCTGTGCGACCATGAACCTTATTTTGCTGTGATACGAGCCGCGGTCGCGCAGCGTCGTGCTGTACTACAATCATCACGCCACGGCACGGGCCCCATTGTACATGTTGCTCATGATAATTATCCAAGTGCAAGACTTGGCAGAACTGTGTTTTTGTTTTGTTATGTACAAATGTACCTATATGTGTCATATTTGTACATTGCACAGGGTTATCGGTATAGGGTGTACTAAGCCAAACGGGGGTCATTGTACTCTTCATTATAAACAACGATTACTCTTTAAACTTTTTTATTTGTAAATTAAATCGGGGAAAAAAGCATCTGCTTACATTTTGTCGACGATCAATGAGCTTTTTGTATGAAACAGCTGTTTTTTTTTCTCGTGATTTCATTTGATTCAATTATTCACAAAAATTATACTAAGGTCAATATACCTAAGCCATTTCAAATTGAAGCTGTGGCATACTTGCTGATGCCCCAACACCTAGTTAATAACATAGAAATGGGGATTATTCTATAGTTAATAATAATAAATAATCCTTCTTGAACAATCGGGTAAAAATATAATAATGATAATTATTATGTGTACTTACGATGTCAATATCGGAAAGCGGTCGTTGCGTGCGAACGGTGTAAATGACTAATACTAATTTTTGTTTTTGGTATAGCACATTTCCTAAACTAACCTACCTAAACTAGAAACAATCACATTTTTATGTTATAGCTGACCAACCACGGTCCGCAATACATTATTATTTTTAGCAGTGTATTGAGCATATTTTTCTAACTTATCCTGGTTTGATACCTGACTTCAAAAATTAGGACGCACTCAATTACATTGTATAAATTTTACTAAATGTTTGTTGCAGCATAACTTCGTTATTTACTCATTTATTTTTTATTTGAAAGAATATGCTTACTAACACTCTGATCAGTCACTTTGATCAAAATAAAGTTTTTTTTAGTAAAAAATAGTATTTAATACAAAAAGTCAAGCATTTGCATTCAGAAAGTAGTGTTCCGAGTCATGGCCATTGAATTCGATAGAAAAGTTATTACATTTTCTTACAACAATAACCGAGCGAGAGATCGTTAGCGAGCGAAGCGTTTATGCTTCAGATTCGACGAAAATGCTTTCGTATGTCCGAATTCCGTCTGGATTTCTGTCCGGATCTCTGTCCAGACCTGTCTTAATCTACAGGTCGCATTTCTTAACCTATTCTCTTGAAACTTTGTGAGTAAGTCCGATATTTAAAAAGAATTTTCTTGTCTAGGCGGTTATTGGAAATTTTTCAAAATGGCAGAGATGTGATTTAAAAAAAGATATATCTCCGCATAATTGGAAAATTTCCAAAAAACCTTTTTGACGAGATCACCGGCTCACAGAGTCACTATCGTATGTATTGTTATTTATTTATATTTATTATATACAACGATTTCTTTGGTAACTGATACCAACCTGCATCTAGTCTTAATAGTTATTTTAATTTAGTCTATTGCATGAAGACTAGAATAATAATATATTTTAAACTGGGATTATAGATTGGTAATTGTTTTATATTTTATGGTATCATGGAAAGAGACAAACGAGACGCTTTGAGTAATATGAATATTGTGTAATTAATATCTTTAAATTGCTCTATTTCATTTTTTCAGAAACAGAGATCAACGAAATTATCAAAATTTAAACACAAGCGTTCAGCCAACAACAAATGCGAGTACTGAACTAAGGTGAGTTAAAAGACATTTAACATCTTATATTATTAGGGTGACAAGCATAGTGCATAGTCAGAGCTATGCCAAATGAAAATGCTATTGCTGAAGTTGTCGTATGTCCGGCGTCCAGCGTCTGATTGCACGGATGTCCGATTGTTTTCCTCTACAGATCGCATTTCTCAACCGATATTTGTGAAATTTTGTAAATTTAGGTTTTATTTAAAATAGCGGATATATGTAATTTGTGAGACGTTGCTCATAGAGCCACTACTTGTAATCAGAGTGGCGCTGAACTGCTATGGGCATGCGTGACGCCAGTACAACCATTCACTCAGCGAGCGCGAAGCGCGAGTGAAGAACTTCCGTTTCAGTTAATAAAAATAGTAAAAACTTATCCTATATTTTTATCTACAGATGCCTAGTTCAAAATCAGCCGAAGGGTATCAGAGCATCCGAGGAACAGGGACTTTTTCACCTTCGAATAAACTGGTAATCTTTTTTTATTTTTTTGTGTACACAATGTACATAAATAAATTATTGATATTGATGATAGCGTTCGGACTTGGTATGATTGCAAATTAATTATCATTTAATATTGTTTTTAGGAACAACAATATCAGTCTTCATTGCCGAATCTCATCGTCGAAGAAGAAGCAGAACAAGAACAGACAGACAAAAGTTATTGGCGTATTATAACATTAGCTTCTTCTTCGTAAAATTGAAGGAAATATCAAGACACAATAGATTTGGTTGCGACAAACAATCGATAGGAGACTTGATTGGAGAAAAGCAAACAGGTCTTGCTTCTAAATTCACCTTTTTGTGAATAAAGAGTAACAATAGTAGATTATGTACCGAGGGCACAAAGCAGTGCCTTACGTCGCGGGCGGCTTATTGTATCCTGAGCGTAACGAGGGAATCTAGAGTTAACTCCCGAATGCAGCAAGGGAAGATGAGTCCTGAGGGCAGCGAGGGGTTCAAGCCGCCCAAGACAAAAACACTGCTTTATCCTAGAGGCGAATTCTCTACTAAAAATTCTGTCTAATATTATACTCTCTCATAACTAATAAAAAGGTACTAGTAAGGTACAGTCTTTTATTTTAAATTTCGTGCAGCTCGTGGAGCACGTGCTCGTATTTTTTTCTTGGTAGCTAGTTCAATTTTCAAATTAACTCTTCTTACAGTGCTTATTCTGAGTTTTCATTCAATGTTAACCTCTTTGCTTGGAAACTCCCAACTACAAGCTTCGCTCGAATTTATGTTTCATCTATAAAACCAACATTTGAGTTTCATGTGTTAGATTAAGGATGTGTTAATCTGAGCGATTACTGCCTTCAAAGCATTTGATTTATTGATATTTTTTGAATCTCGGTTTATTTTGATTATTTTTTTGGTGTTTGCTAAAATCTAAGCACTATACATGTATTTCAGCTACAAAAGGTTTTTCAATATCCAATCTAAGACCCCTTTAGTCCAGCTATAGAGGATTTTTTTTCTATATTAACTACTAGCTGTTGCTCACGATTTCGTACGCGTAGATAAAATAAAGCTCGTTCCGTTAGTTTCTTGTATTTGTCATTCACTCGAGGAGGTATTATAGCGCGAGCCGTATGCGAGCCCACTAATGGAGCCAATAGTGTAATTATTAACGCACACGCGTTTCATGTGACGTTTTTCATCACACATGCGAGGGGAAAAAACACAGACTTGCATTAGTCAATACATTTTTCTGAAAATGTATGCGCATTTTGCTGCTTTTTCACCTATAAAAATTTTCCTAGGCAAAATAATAAAGCGAATACTTTGTTTAAATTATCATACCTAATTAATTGTCAATATTTTGATAAAAAAATAATGTTTATTTACTGTTATTACGTAGTTATGATACTTTAAATCAAGAATTTAAGAAAAGTAAAAAAAAACTCTTGTTGATTTATTTAAAAAAAAGTCTAGTTTAGTTACTAGTGCGATAATGGTAAAGTAACAGCACACGTGCTTAATAGCTCGGATTATGAGCTAAAACTGATGTAATAAAGTCCTTTTTACGAGCGAGAGTGATGAAAAAGATAAACACAAACGCGTTTTTAACTTCAAGTAGGAACATTTCAGCAAAATCAGGCAAGAAACTATCGAGAAAATAATGAGGTTGTAAGTTCTGGGTCCACTATATTTTCAACAATTTTAGTCATTTTTATACTACCTACTAATTATATAAAACAGATTAGTACTATCAACTCGTAGAATACATTTTTAAAGCGGGCCGTCGATTGAACAGCTCTGCTAGTCCTAGTCAATATTTTTTTGTTATGAGATTTTTGAAATGTTGTAAGCATTGGTTTAAGATAGGTTGAGTGATTTATCCCTGGTACCGGAGTTCTTAGAATGCCCATCAGGAGCCCTATTCTTGCTAAAAATATTTTCTGATCAATGTCTCTCTCGTTTTAAAAGTCATAGTGAGAGTGACCAAGAAACATCTCACGCGTCAAGAATAGCCCTCCAGAGCTATTCTTACGATATTATATTATTCCCCCTATTCCTACGCACGAGATATGTTTTGGTCAATGTCTCTCTCGTTTGAAAAATCATAAAAGTGAGAGGGACCAAGATCCGATGAACCAAGATATCTCACACTTCAGAGAGTCCGTGGTCTACGATTGTTTTTTTAGATTTTACACGCACGACCAAAGGGAATCAAAACCTTTAGATGCGGGATATTTGTGAGTACATACTTAATCTACCTATACTTATAATAAAACTACCGCGCTCATGCTGCTTAAAAGGCTCAAGTCTTTAAAACGCCGTTGGCTTCAAATAATTTAGTCACAAAACATTACAATAAAGCATAACATCACAGAGGGCTTTCATTTTTAGGCAAACATATTTTTTTCACGGTGTTTCGTCTGAATTTGTTTAGTCTTTGAGAAATGCTAGCTCAATGTTCAAAAGCTTCGAACGTTGATCACTAGAGGCGCTAAAACCAGCTGAGCGCCGAATGGCAAATGTCATTGGCGTATCTTAACCTCTTAATCCGGTCTTGCTTATTGATGTAAACGCGTGTCACTCTCGTAACCTTTTTTGTTTTGGAATGCTATGCCTCTGGCTTGAAGCAATGCCAAAGTGTTTAAGATCTTGCCAAATTCTTCCAATTTTCTACCGTTTTCTTCTGAATTTCGTTGGCAACATTCTACTAAATTGCGTGTATGGTTTGTATTATTTTATTCAGCTCTCTCTTTTTACCAATCATCAAGATAGTTATTGAAATGTCATAATTGTGTTTGTAATATCAATTTTACACGTTTGCAAGCAAGTCTTGGCAGAACAGTAGTAAAATGTGTGTGACTTTTGCATTGAATTACATTGTATTTTGAAGTTTGAATCGTGATGCTTGTCACTTGGTTCGTGTATTTTATTAAATTTAGGTTTTGTTTGAAAATTATGGAAGGTTGTTATACAGGTTTATTTTTATTTACCAAACTAAACTTGCTTAAGGCATCATTTGTATATTATCATTTGTGTTGCTTTGTATCAGAGTGAATAGGTAAATTCTAAGTCTTCGTGCTTCATCTTCGACCACATCGTCGTAAGCGACGATGTGGTGTAAAGTCGCCTGTAATCGGTAAGCCAACAGGCGAGTTGGCCTTATTATAAAAGCGGACTTATTCGTGCAAAAAAACAACAACATAATATTGTTCTGATACATTCTGATACGTTCTGACACTTTTCACAAAACTTGGTAAATTCAAAAATCAAAGGTCGAGATGGCAATAAATATGCCAATGTGTAGGCCTGCCTTTTTTTGTTTTTTTTTTCTACAACAATTTCTAAGCCATGTCAGCAGTATTTGGGAGGCCTAAAACTTTGACTTTAAATAGCCGCTGGGCCTGTTGAACTTATCTTATTTTTTAGATAACATTAAACCCTAATTAGCTATAACGTCGCCTAACAGCGGGAGAGGCATAGGCCAAAACGCCATTTAAAAAAAAGGACATTGAAGAATAAATACTTACAATTTCACAACTGCCATTAGCCTGCCTCAATTCCAATTTCAAATCGCTGATGTTGGAGTTCCTGTCATTCTCCTTAAAAAGCTCTTCGGCAGTGACAGTGACATCTGGTTTCTCAGTGACGTTTGTCTGTTTGTTCTTCCTCTGCTTTCTCTGGCACAGGATGACGAGCATAATGACAGCTGCCACCATTATGGTGCCTGAGGTTACGCCGAACAGGATGAGAAGTAGTGGGAAGGTTTCTGAAACAAATATATTTACGTCAGAAGGATACTAAAAACACATAAAAGTCCCTGCAGGCTGCTGACTTCAGACCTTGTATCGGCCGATAGTTTTAATCAGGTTCTACCATGGCATCTTATTGCCATGCTCAGATCAACCCAGAGAATAAGATGGCGCACGGCATATTCGATATAAGTGAAGCCAACATCCAAAAACTACGCTAACTGTCGTATAGGTACACAACACTCACACATTGACGCAAAAAAAAAACTACATTACTCGCTTGGTCATCCTTAACTCGACATTATGTACATTGGTTTATGGTATAATTTCGTGTACTTAATTATACTTTGAAAAAAATTTTTTTTTTTTTTAAATTATCATGACCATGGATACTCGTCCTTCAGTCGGATTCTTAGTAATAATTTTTCCTTCAGTAACAGATGATGGGATGATGATGATGAGGTGATGATGAAGACGATGAATCCCTCCCCTTTCCCCATTCCAGTAAAGTTATGGATACTTTACTGAAACTTTAAGTGAAGTTTTGTAGAGAACACGAAAAATCGCGTTTCGCGATGTTTGTATCATTTGCCCACACTCGTGCACGTTGACGAACCGGTAAACGTTAATAATCCACCATTATTACACTTTAACACTCGAAGAATCACAAGTTTCAGAAAATAATACAAAAACACGACACCATCTTTTCGGTTCCCGCCAAAACTCTCAGAAATATACTTTTTTTTTTTTAATTATTCATGACCATGGATACTCGTCCTTCAGTCGGATTCTTAGTAATAATTTTTCCTTCAGTAACAGATGATGTGATGATGATGATGAGGTGATGATGAAGACGATGAATCCCTCCCCTTTCCCCATTCCAGTAAAGTTATGGATACTTTACTGAAACTTTAAGTGAAGTTTTGTAGAGAACACGAAAAATCGCGTTTCGCGATGTTTGTATCATTTGCCCACACTCGTGCACGTTGACGAACCGGTAAACGTTAATAATCCACCATTATTACACTTTAACACTCGAAGAATCACAAGTTTTAGAAAATAATACAAAAACACGACACCATCTTTTCGGTTCCCGCCAAAACTTCCCTCAGAAATATACTTAATATAAAAGTGTGGCCAGGACTGTAATGCAGGAATGTATTTTGAGGTTATTTTTAAAAACTGTGCAATTTTTTTTACGAGTTAATTTTGAAAAAGCCGTAACATTAAACTCTTAGAAATATATCTAATTGGAAATTATAATTAGGTACATTATAATTAAATATATGTACATATATTGGAACGGAATTAATATTAGTTTTCGTGCATTTGTAAATTTGCACGTTTTTCATGAAATTTTCTTTTTCATTATGTATTGTTTTTATTTAATAACTTAAATTCATTTTAAACAAGAATTTTTTTTTTATAAAGCTGGCTGCAAAATCTTGTATCTATGTCACTTAACTGTATAATTATGTATAGTCCATTTGCACATGCTAAATTTCAAATTTCATTACAATATATTCAACAGTTTCCTAGAAATTCAACAAGCGCGATTGTACGGAAATTTCGGAAACTCCGGAAAACCCTTAATAAATCTTGACGTAATACTCCCATTTAATAATTAAAACAAAACACGCCCCATGGACATCTCAAAAAGGCTTCAACCAAACAGTAAAACCACAAACCAAAGTTTAACGCAATATTATAACCGTTCCCAAACCCGGACGTTACAATAAAAATAAGTCTTTTTATATCCGGAAAAAGGTTCACAAAGTCCGTCTTACATTAACACCGTGAAACGCATAAAACATAATAAAATTGACCTAAAAACCGATGAAATCCTACTACATAAATTTTATAAGTAATATTTTGTACTTTTATTTGTTACTCAATCACGCAAAAATGTCTGAATGGAATTAGATGAAATGTGGTGTGGAGGTAGGTTATACTGTAGATAAAAATAATGCAACTTTATATCCCAAAAAAGCTAACGGTTCTTCTAGGATAACGAGTACAGCCGAGTACAGGGCACAAGTAGTCACACTAAAGCTACATACATATAATTGCGAAATGTTGTAAGATGGTACATACTATATTAATTTGTTCGGTACTTCTTCGTTCACGCTCAAACGGGTGGACAGATTTGTATGAAATTCCAAACAAGATAGCTTATACCCTGGATTAACATATAAGCTATATTGTATCCCGAAAAAACCAACGATTCCTATAGGATAGCGGATGAAATCGCATGGCGCAACAAGGTCTTACTTCACACTAATATGTATTATAAATGCGAAAGTTGGGGGTGGACGTTTATTCACTCAATTACGTCAGAACGGCTGAACGAATCTGGATGGAACACATACTAATGTGAATTTGGCACAGATATAGATTATAGTCTTAAATAGCACATAGGCTACTTTTTAACTACAGGTACGAGTAGCACTAAGTTTTTTGTTAATTCGAAAGTTTGTTTGTTTGTATTTCTTCACGCTCAAACGGATAGACGGATTTTAATGAAATTTTGCAAAGAGTCCCAATACCAAACTTCAATAAAATAGAGGTAGCTTAAGGCCCGATATTACACGAAATCAACGAAAAGTAGTATTTTGTTTGCGCCTAGTTTGATATGAAGCATTGTGATGATCAGGTGCAAAAAAATCCAGCTGGCGGAAAAAACAACCAAATTCAGTTTAACCGAAGCAGAATTTTGAAAATCATTCTCATTTTGAAAAAAAAAAATCACAAAAAGGATCTTCTTAAAAAAAATTCTTTAGCGTAGTTCTCTAAATTTGCAGCGAATACAACACATTTTTTTTTCAATGATTAAATATCCAGACTCTCTAAAATTTAACCGAGTAACTTACTTTTATTTGCGGTCTTATTACGATTAATACCAATAAAAACGGCAAAAATGCTATTCGAACCAATGTCATTTTCCCATCAAATTTGATTAACGATTTTCAACTCTAAATGAAGCAGCTGTAAATTCTGTTGGTAGATAATCGTGTTATGACCGAGCCTTAAACTCCGAATTGACAACAAGTAGACTAAGTTACCACGGGTAACATTGCAGGGCGCGACTAGTCCTATTCTACTAATATTATAAACGCGAAAGTTTGTAAGAATGGATGGATGGATGTATGTTACTCTTTCACGCAAGAACGGCTGAACAGATCTAGATGAAATTTGACATATAGATTGATTATAGTCTAGAATAGCACATAGGATACTTTTTAACCGCGGGTGAAACCGCGGGCGCAGCTAGTGTATTATATAAAAGAGGCGAAGACGGATCGCCCGTGCTTATGTGTGGCCCATAAAGTTAAAATGGCTATACATTTACGATAATGTTCGGTCGTTGGTGAAGTAATAGCGGTTCGACATAGTACTAAGTATAATGGCCGTATCCTTAGCGGTGTCAACTTGAAATTTTTCAACAAAAAACCGTAGACTACCGTAAAAACGGTAGCCTACCGTTTTTATGTGCAATAAATTTTGTAGGCTCGTTTTAATGACAGGTTTTAGTGAAAATGAAATAAAATCGCGTATTTTGGTCATAGTTTTGATTTAGTTGAAGCTTTAATTTTTGGCACTTCCCAAAAATCGGTCGCTCCTTATAAGTAGTCGGGTAAATATTAATGTTAGATTTTTACACAAGGGGTTAAAATGACCCATTATTTACGAGGTAGTTTATTCTGTAGTCGCAACGCAATTCGTACATTTTACCGAAGAGGACACCGCTTTTAGTTCCATTTTCAGAAGAAAAAAAAAACTTTATCCCCTAGAGCGAAATATGCTATTTTATCTTCGCTCTGGTACAATGACGGACTTTTTGAGCAAGATTAGTGAAAAGAATTATCATATTTTTAGCAAGATCAAAAAATAAAAGGAATACTTAGAATTAGCTAGAACAAAAATGAAAGGATGAATCAAAGAAAAAATAAGTATACGAAAAATTTCAATAGATTCACAAACCTTCTAACAACTAATTTGTCATTGACAAAAAGTGAAAAAAAAAACACAAATTATTAGATTAAAAAATTGAGATTAAAAAATATTCAGACGCTAACTCCCTTAGCAATAAACATTGTGTATCCTCGGACAATATTTAGTTTTTTTTCTTGTTTTATCTACTTTTTTTAACACGGTCAAAAAGACAAAATAATCGATTTATAATAATCATGTACCTACTACGTACTAGATTTCATCATCAACACAAAATAGCGTCCACTCCAGTGCACTGAAATCCTTGCACCTTGCATTAGTGTGGTCCCGACATGCATGCAGTGTGGTTGTGTACAGAGCAGCACTAATTTACTGGAATCATACTATGAACATGGACGGACTTAAATAAGCAATTCAGTAAATATAGTCAACGCTGCAGCAAACCTGCGGTCAGGCCACGGTGGGCAGGCACTTAACGTTTTTTGTTTGGTTCAACTCCTCTAGTACGTAGTACATTAATCTCGTTGGACAAAACACTGCAAAACTATTCCGAGGCTATACTACGTTTATTGCTTGTATTTGTTTTGGTAAACAGAAAATGTTGTTAAAAGTTTACTAAACTGGAAGTAACAACAGCTCCAAACCAAATCGGCCTTAAAATTTCACTTTAATTAAATCTCTGTTAACAAAGACTTTAAAACTCGTAATTCTCTGAGTTTAAGGCTCGTAACTCTAGATAGTGAACTCAATTTACGCATCATCCAGCCAATTTAGATACCGTCGCCCATCCCAAGATAGGAACAAAGAAGACATCTGATAAAGGGTTAAGGGGAGGAAAACGATTTACGATCTCGCGGTGACACATTCGATATTTTCAATAGCATTAAACTTCTCGCTGCAATTTGTACACTACACATTTTACAAAAACCTTAAAAAGCGACCAGTTTTAGTAACTTTCTCAAATATTATCAAAAATATCTAAGTTTCACACATGACTAATTAACCATACAAACAAATAGGAAACAATTGTGCTCTTAGTAAAAAATCTAGAGAATTTTGACTTGAACTTTTACCAGAATAAAAAAAATGTCTTGAAATAATCCATAATAATTTTTTTGGTTTCTTTGGTAGCAATTGCCACAAATTAGTGTTGTTTTCCAAGAGCATTCAACATTAATTTCTGGCAATTCTTCATCTTTAAGTAGAAATTTAACATCAAAAAAGTGATCAAAATCTCCCTCGTGCTTTTTTTTACAAAAGTGCTCACTACGCTCCTCGTTGTCATATTTTTCTAAATAATTTCTTCCCCACTGTCTTGTCTTGAGAAATTTCTTTTAAATCGCAGTCACGAAGTCCACGCAGTTGACAATTAATGTTAAATAACTCATACATTAATCCATTGTGGCTAAACGCGAAAAGCTAGCCGACAGAGACGCTGGGAACGATGTCTTTGATTATATGTAAAAAGCTACTTAAGGCGGCAAATCGTTTGAGGTCGCCATTACAAAAATATATTGGTATCAATGACCGCTGTGGTAATTTTTACCCGGTAGCGACGAACGCCAAGTTAAAACATAATATTACCCGTTTTTACGCTGGCACGCCTATTGTATGTGAACGTAAAGCGCGTAATGCAACAAATCTCTCTTAAGAAGACATCAGATAGAAGTTTTATATCTCGTTCCAATTTCCGTGATATCTTGAAAAGCAGTTAATTTAAAAAAAGACTCGTAAAACCCGTCGTAAAATTAGGTACTTAATTCATAAGGTGATCACGGTTGCATGACGTTTTCTCGTATCTGGCTCCAGATATTTGATTATACACATTTTATTTTCATTTCGATTAGCTGAGCGAACTCTTGATAATGTCTTAAATTATGACTGTGTAGTAAAAATATTATGCCGTTGTAATTTTTGGATTGCATTCTCGGTACGTGTGGGTAGTTTCGTGCATATTTTTGTTTTGTTTAAGATTGTAGAAAAAGAGTTTGGGACTTCGTATTCCGAAGGGGTTAGTTTCGGCAGGTTTGTGAGCTAAGAATCGGGGCTCGGTTTTCGGTCTCACATATAATATATACAGGGTTTAGAGTGTACTAAACCAAAAGGGGGTCATTGTGCGCATAATATTTAAAAACAACATTTACTGTGGAGCCAACGCAAAATCGTTAAAAAAAAACAGCTGTTGTTTAATAGAAGTTAGTTGATCGTCGACAAATGGAGGGAACAGCTGTTTTTTTCTCAATTCTATGTTTTCGTCCATAGAAAAGTTGTGCATAATGATAAGTACAATGACCCGCTTTTGGCTTAGTATACCTTTTGTTAATAATCCTGTAGCAATCTACAGATGCGTTTACCAAAACAATTTTATCACAGAGATATTGTATTTATTTCAGATTGAATTAGGAAGAGAGAAGAAGAGAATAATTATTATAGTGAGCACATTATAATATATTTCGGTTTTTTTTTCTTTTTTTTTCAATCTAATTTATATCTCTTTCACAGAAGAATCGATGCTTGCTTATAAAAGAGTAGTTTTTTAGATTATTATTATTATTATAAGTACTAGCTGCGCCCCGTAGTTTCACCCGCGGTTAAATAATATCCTATGTGATATTCTAGATATATTACATATTATCTCTGTGCCAAATTTCAAACAGATCTGCTCAGCTGTTCTGGCGTGATAGAGTAACACACATCCATCCATCTATCCATTCCTACAAACCTTCGCGTTTATAATATTAGTAGGACGTTTTTATTATTCTTGTAAATGTAAATTAAGTGCACTGAAAAATAAAATAAATTATGACACAATTGAAAAAAAAAAACCAAGTGTCACAATAAATATGAATGGAGGCGGCATGCGAATTAATTATGAACTTATCCACTCACTATTAGGCCTTAGGACGATTTCCACCGCATCACTGCCGTAATCATTCGACACGTTGCATTTGTACACTCCGAAGTGTCGCGACTGACTCTCCCGGATGATGAGGGTCGAGTTCACCACTCCACCTGGATGCAGGTCTTCGAGGAAGGCGTAGTCCTGGTGATAACAAAATGGAAGTCAGACTTTTCAGATGCTGCTGACAAGTATTCCTTATCAACTTGACGGTTGTATTCAGAGCCAGATTGGGAGTCTGGAGGCGCTAGGGAAACAAAGGTGTGGAGGACCGTAATTATTTACCGGATAAAATGAACAGGTATCGTTCACTTCTTATGATAGGATGTTATGTAAAATACAACGAAAATAACGCGAAAGTTGGCGGGCAGTAACAATTTGGGGTTTTTCTCTTTTCAAAAGTGTCCCCTTCTTTTGTGGAGACCTCGGGCCTAGCTCTGCCTGCCTTACCCTAAATCTGGCCCTGTTATGGGACAACTCTCCCGTTAAAATAGATATGGGCCAGGTTGGATGTTGAATTGTGGAGTTATGGGGGTGGCGAGGTCTCAATTTCAGTGGGACAAAAGGCCGCACAATTTTGGTTGCAATCCGGTCCGCCCAGAGCAGTCCGTTTTTAGAACGCGTGTTAGTCCGTGAGGCGTCACACCAGACTGCGTATACACGGACTGCACTGTACACGGATTTGGTATGACATCCAGTAAGAAAGTCTGTTGAATGCTACGTCGCTAGCGCTGTAACTGCACTGCACGCATCCATCCCGTAACTGTGTGCGAGCTGTCAGTTGATCTTTGTCAACGAGCTGTCCGTGCGTCACGCAGCTACTGTAACGGACTGGAGACGGACTGCTTTCGGTATGACGTCTTTCATAGAACTTCATATTTTACTGGTCTTCGCAAACCGGACCGGACTGCACCTGCATTTGGTGTGCTTCAGGCTTTTTAAACCCCTGACGCACAAACGACGAGGTGTTATAAGTTTGACGTGTCTGTGTGTGTGTGTGTCTGTCTGTTTGTAGCATAGTAGCTCCCAAACTTATGGACCGAATTTGTTTTTTTTTTTAAAGGTGATTTAGTCGAGTGTGTTCTTAGCTATGTTTGATGACAGTCGGTGTCGGGGTTTTAAATTTTTTTTTTTTATTATAACTGTCTCGGTGGCTTAGTCGGTGGTGACTGCCTCGGTGCCTGCTGAGCTTGGGGGCGTGGGTTTGATTCCCAAATAGGGCGCCCACCTAGGATTCCCACCTAGGATGCCCACCTATTCATGTGCGTTGATCTATGTCTGGGTGTTAATTATCCATTTATGTATGGATTTAAAATATGTATGTATGTATGTAAATCAGTCTCTGGCCACCATAGTACAAGATTTGCTTAGTTTGGGGTCAGACGACCGTGTGTGCAAGTGTCCTGAATATTATATGTATTATATTACGAGTAAATATTATGTAAGTTATTACCTGATCATGTATAGAATCGATCTCCTTCCCGTCGAAGGTCCACACGATGTTATCGATCCGCGGCACAGAGAAGGCTGCGCACTCGATGTTCACCGTGTCACCTTGTGAACCGTACTGCGTTACGTTGGAAATTATCTTTGGAGGACCTGCAACAAGGAAAACAGATTTTTTTACCAAAACTCCTTTTTTTTAACTCCCGACGTATCAACGACGGGGTGTTACAAGTTTGACGTATCTCTCTCTCTCTTTGTGTGTGTGTGTGAGTGTGTGTGTGTGAGTGTGTGTGTGTGTGTGTGTGTGTGTGTGTGTGCGTGTGTGTGTCTATTAGTCGGGAAGGTTCTTAGCTATGTTTCATGAAAATTGGCGTTGGTGAAAATCGTGTTTTTTATTTAAATTTATACTTGTTTACTGTTTAAGTATATGCGCCCCGTAAACCGCGTGTAGAGACAGAGAGACAGATAGACAGTGAGACACATAGGCAGATAAACTCACACTAAGTTAGTCACTTTTCTTAGTTCCATTACAGGCGATTGTTCCAACTCTAGAGTAGAGAAGAGAGGGTGTGTGTGTATATGTGTGAGAGAGAGAGAGAGAGAGAGAATCTAGAGAAACCGACATGACTACAAATAACCCGCGGCTAAAAAGGACTTTACTTGCTTTGTCCTTTTGTACTCCTAACAACGTGTACTTATGCAAACTTGTATGACAATCTTTTGAGTAGTTGATGCGTGAAAGTGTAACAAGTAAACTTTCGCATCTATAATATTTAAAAAGTTAGGATTAGGATTTTAAGTGTCATAATTAAAAGAAAGACAAAATATCCGACCGAAAATTTTATAAGGTAACCATTCACCATCCTGCCTAGCATACTGCAGGTAGGGTCAACTGGGGCAAATGCGTCTTTCGAGAATTACTGACAAACCCTTCTTAAATTCAACTATCTTTTTTCTATTCTTAGTTACAATAGTTTGTCGCTGTATGTGACAGGCTCGCGCCCTGCCACATTTGGGACTAAATATCGTCCAGCGAAGTGTGGGTGTTGTACACCTCTGCCAGCCCCCGGGGGAAAGGCGAGACGATATGTTATTACTTTTAAAATATGTACCTACTTACAAATGTACCTGTTTTCAAATGTACCTACTTTCAACTGCACCTTCTTTCAAATGTACCTACTTTCAACTGCATCTACTTTCAACTGCACCTACTTTTAAATGTACTTACCTATTTTCAAATGTACCTACTTTCAACTGCACCTACTTTTACTCGTAAATGGACCTACTTTCAAATGTACCTACTTTCAACTGCACCTACTTTCAAATGTACCTACTTTTTACTGGAGTCGACCTAATTAAACCCGAGCCCGATTATCCAAACACCACTAAAACTTCCTTCCATATTTTCCAGTTAATTAACCGTTCGGACTGACTACAGTAGTAAATGACAGTGTAACAAATAAACGGTAGACTAAGTCATGATAATTTGATAATAATGATTACCTATCTTGAAGTTATTTTCAAAATAAACACCGATGAACGCTACTTGAAATTTGAGTATTCATATAACAGTAAATTGAATTTATGTTTTTCCGAATTTGTTAACGTTAAGCACGTTACTTCGAAATTTAGCTTATTCGAAATTTTACCTAACATGTTATGTGATGGGTTGCCAAAGACAGTAAATGAACATTCGATTTTGTGTATTTTATAACCGACGAAACGGAGGAGGTTTACTAGTCCGATTTTGATAATTCCCTTTTTGATGGTAAGCAATGATGGGGCCGACGATACAAAGAAACCCTAATAAATCATATTTTTCATATTATTATCACACTATTCCTCTTTTGGATTAACACATAGGTGACTTTTGACCACTGGTAGATATATATGCCAACGCGCGCGGTGGAGAGTAGTTGGACCACTGGTAGATATATATGCCAGCGCGCGCGGTGGAGAGTAGTTGGACCACTGGTAGATACGAGTATATATGCCAGCGCGCGATGCGGAGAATAGTTGGACCACTGGTAGATATACATATATGCCAGCGCGCGCGGCAGAGACTATTGGTACTAAGACCACGGGAACATATAGCGCCAGTGGCGCCACTGACAAAATCCAGTGGTCCAACTACCGGCTAAAAGAACTATGTTTGTGGAACAGCTGGTAAAACCGCGAGGCGCAGCAATTGCCACATAAAGCATTCACTCATCCGATTAACGGTTCTCCGAAAATTCCTTACTCCCATTGAAGCTTGATAACTCATCCACTGTTAAACGTTCCAAGGACAACCCTTCCTAACCCAGTTCGTACGGCCCACCCTCGGTCGGTATTACAATTACAAATTAGTTCAACCAACTCGATAGATGTATGATACTAACCCAATGGAAGTTGTATTTAACTACAATTACGTTCGAGTTTGTATTTAGCTGTTATTTGCTTACAGGTCATAGAAAATTCTGTGGTTGAGCAAATGTGTCTGCATTTCCTAACATGTAATTTCATCATGTTCAAAGGAACAAGACAAAATGACAACGCATTTTTAACCAGCAATGGCTAGTTATTAGAAAACCTTATTTTTTTGTTGATTAAGCGATGATAGCCTAGTCGGAAGAGACTCGCTTCTAAAGCCAGAGGGAGCGGGTTCGATCCAAGCCAGACGCACGGCACGCACCTATTTGTTCATTGTGTGAACATACGTGCGTATTTAATGTCATCTGCTACATATTTGGAGCCTAGTGTATGGCAAAAGGCTCGCCCCCTGACACATTTTGTACTGAATATCGTCCGGCGAAGTGTGTTTGTTGTACACCTTTGCCAGCCCCTTCAGGAGAAAGGCGTGACGATATGAGTTTTTAATTAATTGCAAAGGTGTGATTCTTAATTCGACAAATTTGTAAGGTTCTGTAAAATGCAAAGAATTTTGCTGTAGTATTTTTTTGCAATCTCTTCATGATGAACAATATTCCTGGTACAAATTTAGTGCACACAGGAAGTTGTGTTGTTGTTTAGTGGGAATATAAGAAAGCGGCTGGCTAATTAAATACATAATTTCTGCGAGATAAAATTTAATTTTAGCTGTAGTTTTGTGCTGGATAATCAACATTTTAGAAATGCTTTAGCATGACCCAAAAATACAAAGTCTAGCATTCCGGAAGCCAACACGTAGTGACGTCACTCGTCATTGTCATCCGTCTCTTTCAAACTATTTGTAAATGACTTATTTCGGTCTTGCTTATGCATCGATTGACGTCACTATGTGTTGCCCACGTGACCAGAATGCTATACCTGGCGGAGTACATTTTATACCATGTGCTGTAGAACATAATGTGCAGATGAGGTCAAAAGGAGGTCAACATGATCAAAAAGATGAGATTAAAATGTCAAAAGATGAGATAAAACGGTAAAAAGATAATTTATTTTTTGTCCACAAAAAGAGTTCAGAGGCCCTATTCGGAGATTTTAGATTTTCATCTCACCTTTTTTCGTCCTTGTTGCTCTCGTTTGAAAAGTTATAGGTATGAGAGTGACCAAGATAAAATCTCATCTTATCTCACGCGTAGGTATAAAGCTCGAGTGATCTCGCCCATAGTTGTTGAAAATTTTCAAGATTTGAGAATTTGTAAAGAGCGTGTTCGGTTAAATAAGTGTTTGACTATCAAATGTATTCACTCTTGTATTTATACTAACATTAATTTAAACCATTTGGTATTCAACTATTCATCTAATAACAATTCGAAGCTAAGTATAACCATATTATTTTACAAAATACAAAGGGATATCGTCCTTGGTACAACTAATTAAGAATTAACGACTACTGTTAACTGATATTCATTGTTAACGGGTTTACATTTTTATTTGAATCTATTTTTAAGTTTGAAGAGAAATAACTAGAAGAAGAAGAAGAATAGAACCCTCTGTCTGTAGAAGTGTGGATACCATCGCAATATTGTCATTGTCGTTTTTTGAGAGAGATAAGTAGGTACCAAAATTTCGACAATTTTGTAAACTTTTGTAATTGATTTTTGACGACTTCAATAAAGGAGAATTCGTAAAACATTTTAGAGATAAAATTTAAGTAAAAGTAACTTCATGACAGGAAAGATTATTCAATTCTATTCTAAATGATATCTAACGATCTGTCTTTGAAACACACTGCACTTTGAGTGTAGCTACTAATCTCACTACAACTACTCTAATGCTAATCCTTGCTCACACTAAGAGCAAACAAACATAATATCTTAGTGTGTGTGTTGAACTGCGTCTAAATACGACGATGTTGGGATTATCTAACTAAGATATGCACATAATAATAATTATGTTAGCAGGGAGAAACTAGAGAACCATAACATTTAAATTCATTTTATAAGGAAAACTGACTTATAAGCTAGCCTTTGCTCACATTTTATAGTCTACGGCTAGTTAGATAATGATAGTAGATTTATTTCAGTGGAAGAAGCGATGATAGCCCAGTTGTAGAAGGCCCGCTTTTCAAGCCAGAGGGAGCGGGTTCAAACCCAGCCGACGGCACGCAGCAATTTGTTCATTGTGTGAACATATGTGCGTATTGTACAAGTATGTCATCTGCTCTGAATAGAGCCCGGTGTATGGCGACAGGCTCGCCATTTGTCACATTTGGAACTAAATATCGTCCGGCGAAGTGTGGGTGTTGTATTACACCTCTGCCAGCCCGTTCAGGGAAAGGCGTGACGATATGCTAGGTTGTGGAAAGATTATTTTAGAATTAGAAAGTCAGAAGGTCAGAATCAGAAAAATCTGTATAATTATGGAACATGCTCTAGAATTTTACGAGAATTGGTCGAGAAAGGCGATCTGTAGAAGACACACCACATAGAGAAAGCTCACAGAGTTTTTTTTTAAATAGGTCGGCGTTTGGCCACCAACTCGCCTGATGTCAAGCGACGTTGTGGTCTAAGATGTAGCACGACGACCTATACGGTACTCATTCACTCACTTTCAGTTTTAATAGGATTTTTTGCACAGCTCACCTCACCAGAATAGTGTTACATCTTTGCTAGTTTTTTACAGTTAATTTGTTAAAGTAAATACATACGAGTATTACTGTTTACATAATGGGAACAATGTTAATCAGTATAAAAAATTCTGTCCCTAAAAAGGCAGACTCTTAATTATTTTTTCCAATTCAATTATATTGAATACTTAACTTAATGAGATTTGTTATCACATTTATGAGTCAGCCGAAGGACACACGCCCACACTACCCTACATTGGCCATACATAAGGGCGCTCATACACTTTTTGCAGCGATTCGAACACGCGATTGCTTAGCAATACTTTTTTTTTATTGTATAAACTGCACATTTGCACAATTGGATTCATTTCATTCATTCATTTTCATTTTTAAAATCTTTATTTAAACATAACTAAATAACATTTAATTTTTGTAGTGTACATAAGTCTTCCTACAAAACTAAAACAGTAAAATTATCAATTGTTTTTCTCAAATCTACGTAGTTCGAATACAAAACATGTCTGGGTTTTATATTATATTTTAACAATTTTTTTTGTTATTTACGTACATAGGTAATAAAGTATTTACAATTGTTACAAGCTTTAGTGTAGCATTACAATTCAAGAAAAATATTTTAACAATTGGATTGATACATCCGTTATTTTGACTGACAGTATGTTTTGAACCCCCAAAGCTAAAAAGGACGGGGTGTTAAGTTTGACGTGTCTGTGTGTGTGTGTGTGTGTGTGTCTGTTTGTTTGTGGCATCGTAACTCCCAAACGGATAAACCGATTATGATTTTGTTTGAAAGGCGAATTAGTCGGGAGTGTTGTTAGCTATGTTTGATGAAAAACGATGTCGGGGTTTTTTTTTTTAATTTTAAATTTTTACTTGTATTAACATACACACAATTTGCATCACTGTCATATTGGTTCTGCATCGCTAATATAATTATCGTGTTTGCATTACAATTATATCTTTGCAGAAAGCACAAACTGTTAATGACTGTGTTGCTCGAGAGCGTTACTGAAGTTTACATATACTTCCAAAAAAAGTCACATGTCAAATATGCTGAATCGTGTAGAACTACATAATTACTTAAGATCAGCAAATAACCACATTCTAAGCAAATTAAAACATTGAACCTAAATAAAACTTTTTTTTTTTTTTTTTTTTTTTTTTATGTAGAATAGGTCGGCGTTTGACCACCAACTCGCCTGATGTTAAGCGACGGTGTGGTCCAAGATGGAGCACAACGACCTATAAGGTACTTATTCACTCTAGCCTTGAAGTTTTGTAGAGTGAAGAAGTACAAAGACGGTAGTTGAGTAAGGCGCTACAAGTGCGCTACAGTTACTGCTCAGACCCGTCTTCGGAACGGTTACACCGGACTACATCCCGAAACACGACTAAGTCATTTCACGGCATGGCTTGATCCGGTGGGTGGTAACTAGCCACGGCCGAAGCCTCCCACCAGAGTTTGCTACCCGGTTAGCACTACCCGGGGACCACGTGTAGGGAATCGGAATAGAGTACACTCCTACGGACGTGGGTAGCTCAGCCCCCAAAAACTTGATCGCTGCAAAAGCGCTGCTAAAAGTCGCCGTGTGTAACCGCCCTAAGTACTATTACCCATAATCTAAAAAAACAAGGTCTAGTATTCCGGAAGCCAACACGTAGTGACGTCACTCGTCATCGTCTTTTTCTAACTATTTGTAAATAACATTATTTAGTTCTTGCCTAAGTATCGATTGACGTCACTACGTGTTGCCCACATGAGAAATGTTTGACTCTAAATGCTATACCGGAGAATATTACTTTCATGCTATTACCTATCTTCAGGCCACCCATAGGCAGGTAGATACCGCTTCATAACTTCAAAGAAAACTCAAGTACCCTCATTTATATTTCACGAATAAAACGGTTCGAGGGACGTTTGTTTTAGTATCCACGGACTATTTGAAGAGGTACAGCTAGCAGGAAACGTTGCCGAGTAAAAATAACCAAGTAGGTCAGTAAAAGGTAACGTTGACAAGGTAAATAACTGACGTAGGACACTTTTGACGCATTTTTTTGATGTAGGTTGAGATCATCGGAACTGAAATTACGTTGTCCTTTGCTAAATAAGTGGAGAGATAGTACTTTAGACATAATACCTACCATCAAAATAACGGAAGAAGCGGCACGAGTCTAATTTCTAGTACATCGCGCGTGGACCCAATATACGAGTAACTAAAAACAAACGGACACAACACAGCTCCGTTGACAGTATAATGTTACGTGTTTCAATAACAAAGATAGAGAGACGTACAAGACACTATAGCGAGAACGAGACAACAATAATTATCACTGTTGCGACCGGTTGCGTTTGTTTGTGACTACGGTGAATTGTGTGCAGCACGTAATTTATGTGGCCCATTTTTAGATTCTCATACTGGATCTCCTTTGATTGAAGTCTGATACTGTAGTACTATATTCAACGACAATTTGCATTTAGTTGATAATATCTTCTTAAAATTTTTGGACCTTCTTAGTACATGCAACTAACAACTCAAATCCAATCATAGAAAACTAATCGAGAAACACACTATTGTAGTTAATAGTAAAGGTAATTAAAATCTTATATCCACCATTAAAACCTATTTAAAAAAACACTATTGTATTTTTATCAAATTCTAGCGACTCGCCCCGGCTTCGCACGGGTGCAATGCTGATACTAAATACACTACAGAAAAACTGTGAACGTTGTATATAAAAACATAGCGGCCCGCTCTGGCTTCGCACGGGTATAAACAAAAAAATGTTATTGTGCGATATCCATAAGAGATAGACATATACCATCGCGGAGTTTTCTGTAGACCTTTTCAATTTGTACAAATAATTAGTACATTATTTTGATAAATCTCGTAGGGTTCAGCCTGCATTTGCAATGTAAGCGGAAAAAAAATTGATAATTAACAACTTCACTTTAGAAACCTCAAAAATAACAGTCAGATTCAGATTCAGATCGTAAGAAATCCGTTGCGTAGCTTTAAAGATTTAAGCATACAAAGGGACATAGGGACAGAGAAAGCGACTTTGTTTTATACTATGTAGTGATATACGTTAGTTCAACGTCGTGAAAAATTTTTCCCGTTAACCTAACGATGTAAAAGAATCACATTAACCAACACCAACACAACTATGAGTGTATGTCTATAGAAAGTTCCTTAGTGTATATGACCGAAAAGTGACAAGCCAACTTTTTTATCCTAGTGTGCATGACAGGAACGTCTTTTACTAGGGTTGCGTCATTTATGATGTTTATTTAGAACCTAAAAGTTGGCTATTATTTTTTTGGCCCGTGCAATGTTTTTTTCAGTCCATCTGGACATGTCATTTATCAAAGTACTTAACCAAAAAGGTTTTAAAAAATACGTATGTCACTACCCGTATAAAAGAAATACATTAGCCAACACGAACACAAACTCACAAAATGAAACCGTTTCCAGCAGATACGTTTCTCTTAATTCAGCGAACAAACGGTCGCCAAATAATTAAAGAGTACCCAAGATGTACGTTACATTGGAACAATGTACCTGCTTCAAACAACATTGTGGGCACCTCATTTATTTTTCATGAATGAAAACGTTTTGTACTCGTAAGTACAGCGTTTTAGTATTAACGTGAATTTTGTGGTTGTACGGAACAGCCGAGATGAGACAGTTTAAGCTTTAGAGCTTATTACTTTGATTATGAATATGAATAATTTAGGCCGTAATTGTGTACTTGACTGTGTTATTGTGTTTTAAAAGTGACAGAGTAGAGAGTGTGACTGACATTAGCGCGACTGCTGTCAGTATGTCAAAGTCTTACAAATGAAAAAACTGCTCATACATTTTTTTTACAACAAACTAGGCATGCGTTTGACCACTGACTCGCCTGATGGGAAGCGCCGACGTGATCGAAGGTGTAACTCGCTTGCCTAGGAGATACTCGTATCTATTCACTTTACTCTTAAACACTAAGTATGCATGGATGTATGTATGTATGTAAATATGTATGACGAAGGTCTCTTCTGTTCACGCCCTACAGCCTAAATAGCTTGATGGATTTCGACATGTGAGGTGTCATTTGAACCACCTTGATAATTGAAGTGACATTGAATACATTATTTTGCAGCCGAGTTTTTTGTTTTTCTTCAATAATGTTACTTGTTATGGGTGATAAAACCAGTTATAAATCGAGATTCAAGATTGAGCGTCGTTTTAGCTTACGGCCCTTAGTGACCAAGCAGTAAGATATACAAGGCTATGTAGGATGATGAGAATGATGATTTTTATTTTTTTTTCTAATTGTTTAACTAAAACGGCAACATGCCAATTACATCAGTTAATTTAAAATAAGTGAATATCACAACAAGTCAATAGTAATAAGTCTCAATAATCAATAACAATAATTCAACATTGAATTGTAAAATAACATAACATGTCAATAATGATACGATAATAAATAAAAAAAAAAAAATAATAATAAAAAAAAAAAAATATTGATGACCAACCTTTTATATAAACTGAAGCTTCTGCCTCGATTTCAGGGTACCCCTCGACGCTGGCCTTGCAGAGATACCGGCCAGATGTGTGGGTGTCCACGGTCAGAGTCAGGTTTGCAGTTCTTCCGACACGCTGTGGAAAAAAAAGAAAATTAACACTCACATTCATTTTTAACCGACGAAACGGAGGAGGTTTACAAGTCGACTCGTATTTTTTTATCATAGCACATTTACGATGCTGCATTTAAAGTTGAAAATCGTTTATCATAAGCATTTGATGGTGTAATGAGATCGGCGCGTAGAATTTTCTTTTTTTTGCCGTTTTTATTGATATGAACCGTAATAAGAACACAAAGAAAGATTAAGTCATTCAGTTAAACTTTAGAAAAATAATCTGGCTATTTAATTAGAAAAAAATATAAGCTATTTAATTAAAAAAAGAAAAGATTTAGAAAAAAAATGTGTTTTATTTATTGCTTTCAATGTGATTTACCTTTAAAACTGCATGTACCATCAGTTCTTAAAGGTACATCACATAAAATTGTATCACATAATGTCCCTGATAAGGTATGGCAACATTGTGCGGAATGGATTTATTCTGGGAGTTTTTGGCGGGAACCGAAAAGATGGTGTCGTGTTTTTGTATTATTTTCTAAAACTTGTGATTCTTCGAGTGTTAAATTGTAATAATGGTGGATTATTAACGTTTACCGGTTCGTCAACGTGCACGAGTGTGGGCAAATGATACAAACATCGCGAAACGCGATTTTTCGTGTTCTCTACAAAACTTCACTTACAGTTTCAGTAAAGTATCCATAACTTTACTGGAATGGGAAAAGGGGAGGGATTCATCGTCTTCATCATCATCACCTCATCATCATCATCCCATCATCTGTTACTGAAGGAAAAATTATTACTAAGAATCCGACTGAAGGACGAGTATCCATGGTCATGAATAAATTATTTAAAAAAAAAAAATTGATTTATTCTGAGAGTTTTGGCGGGAACCGAAAAGATGGTGTCGTGTTTTTGTATTATTTTCTAAAACTTGTGATTCTTCGAGTGTTAAATTGTAATAATGGTGGATTATTAACGTTTACCGGTTCGTCAACGTGCACGAGTGTGGGCAAATGATACAAACATCGCGAAACGCGATTTTTCGTGTTCTCTACAAAACTTCACTTAAAGTTTCAGTAAAGTATCCATAACTTTACTGGAATGGGAAAAGGGGAGGGATTCATCGTCTTCATTATCATCACCTCATCATCATCATCCCATCATCTGTTACTGAAGGAAAAATTATTACTAAGAATCCGACTGAAGGACGAGTATCCATGGTCATGAATAAATTAATTAAAAAAATATTATTGGATTTATTCTGGAGTTTTGGCGGGAACCGAAAAGATGGTGTCGTGTTTTTGTATTATTTTCTAAAACTTGTGATTCTTCGAGTGTTAAAGTGTAATAATGGTGGATTATTAACGTTTACCGGTTCGTCAACGTGCACGAGTGTGGGCAAATGATACAAACATCGCGAAACGCGATTTTTCGTGTTCTCTACAAAACTTCACTTAAAGTTTCAGTAAAGTATCCATAACTTTACTGGAATGGGGAAAGGGGAGGGATTCATTGTCTTCATCATCACCTCATCATCATCATCCCATCATCTGTTACTGAAGGAAAAATTATTACTAAGAATCCGACTGAAGGACGAGTATCCATGGTCATGAATAATTAAAAAAAAATTGAAATGGATTTATTCTGTTTTTGGCGGGAACCGAAAATATGGTGTCGTGATTTTGTATTATTTTCTAAAACTTGTGATTCTTCGAGTGTTAAAGTGTGGATTATTAACCTTTGCTGATTCGTTAACGTGCACGAGTGTGGGCAAATGATACAAACATTAGGAAATGCTACTTTTCGTGTTCTCTACAAAACTCGACTTAAAGTTTCAGTAAAGTATCTACGGCTTTACTGAAATTGGAAAAGGGGAGGGATTCATCTCAACTGTCACCACCCTCTCCTTTATCATCTCATCATCATCATTATCAAGACATGACAATTACTAAGTTAGGCATTAAGGACTTTGTATCCAGTTGCCAATACAATTAAAAAAAAAATGGATTTATTTTGTTAAATATTTGTCGGTTAGCAAGTCGTCTAGAGTTTAAAAACATTTTTTGATCAATATATCTTTTAATGTTTTAGTAAATTATGTTTCGGCCGAACGTAGATTGAAGACTGGTCATTATTATGACCAACGTGTGGCAGCGCCATAATCCCTTATGTCGCAGCCACACACACTACACACCATAGTCGCCGACAGTCGCCGACATTTTTTTCATCAAGGGCTATACGAATAAAAACAAAATGTCGCTGGTGGTTTGAGTGTGTAGACTCCCTACATTGATTGCGTCATAATAAGTTAAGTGTTAAGCGATGTTAGCCTAGTCGGAGAAGGCCCGCCCCTCAAGCCAGAGGAAGCGGATTCGGACCCAGCCGAAGGCACGCACCAATTTGTTCATTATTTGAACATACATATGTGCATATTGTATGTCATCTGCTACATGACTGGAGCCCGGTAAATAGAGACAGGCTCGTCTCCAGTCACATTTGGGACTGAATATCGTCCAGCCAAGTGTGGCTGTTGTACCTACACCTCTGCCAGCCCCTTCGGGGGAAAAGCGTGACAATATGATTACGTCATAGATGACGTCATCAATTCGAGAAAACTTTACCAGTTTTAGGTATTTTGTTTACGTAACATCACAAGGAGAATTTAAGGTCAAAGACATTTTATCGGAAAATGCCATGCCACGGTTTTGAAGAAGGTTTTTAGAAGCGGCAACTTTGATTAGTGTGGATATTCTACTTTATTATTTTTACAAAAGTTTGTTTGTATGTGTGTTATTGTGTATGTTTGTAACTTCTTCAAGTTCAAATAAATCGACGGATGAGGATGAGTAAGACAAGGCTTATTATGGCCCCTCTAATGCCTATAACCAATTTCTAAATTGTTAATGAGTTGCCTCAAATTGACCCTTTTTGTATGCTAGAAACGTCAAAAGCGATGGCAGCCTAGTTGGGAGAAGGTCCGCCTCTCAAGTCAGAGGGAGCAGGTACGAACCCAGCCGGAAGGCACGCTCCAATTTGTTCATTGTGTGAGCATATGTGCGTATTGTATGTCATCTGCTATATGATTGGAGCCCGGTGTATGGCGTCAGGCTCGGCCCCTGTCACATTTAGGACTGAATATTGTCAGGTGAAGTGTGGGTGTTGTAATACACCTCTGCCAGTCCCTTCGGGGGAGAGGCGTGACGATATTTATATATTTAATTATATATGTTAGAAACGTCAAAAGTAGACAATTTAAAAAGAAAATTAGTCTATTCGAGGCCCTGGAATAATGTTATACATAATAGGCTAATATTATAATTATAAGTACAGAACACCACAAGGCGCAGCTAGTCGATAATCCATACTAGTGTTATAAAAAAGTAACTTTGTCTGTCTGTCTGTTTGTAGACTTTTCACGGCCAAACGGATGTTGGTAAGAGATAATTAGTTACAGCATTGACGAGTAAGGTTTTCGGATACTATTTTCTAAATAAACGCGAACTATCGCGGGTAACATCTAGTATGCTCTAAAAAGGTTTTATTTGTTAATAAACTAAAACCTTTTAGTGGCATGTATCAAAATTAAGTTTAATTTGAAGTTGGAACGTTCAAAGTCAGGGTCGATAACTAATGCCGTGTAAAGGTTAAACTTACCAACAACCGATACATTTCAAAAGGTTCTAACTTTAATCAATAAGCTAGCCAAGGGAATTGGAATTCGTCAAGCATAAGTTTGAAAGTGTGAACTAAGTTTAATTGACCAAGCAAAGCCCTCCTTCCACTTGGATCCACATGTGGATCCACGGATACCTATATCTCCTCTTAAATCTGCCGGTGGATTCATGGAAACTGAAGTATCCAGGGATCCACATGCGGAGCCGAGCTGTGGATCCAAGTGGAAGGAGGAGTGAAGCGGGGTTTCAGAGTCTACTGAGGCATTGGCATCTCTAGTTAATTTCTTACTAACCTATAAGTACATTCATAATCATAATTCATACTTCACTCACACTAACATCATAAATGTGAAAGTTTGGATGAATGTATGGATGTTTGTTACTCAATCACGCTGGAACGGCTGAAGAGATCTGGATTAAGTTTAGCATAGAAATCCTAACAACTATTTTAAATGCGAAAGTGAGTTTGTTCGTTTGTTTATTTGTAACGCTTTCACGTCTCAACTAGTCAACCAATCGTCTTGAAATTTTGCATACACGTTGTCTGAGATACAGAAAAGGACATAGGGTACTTTTTATCCCGAAAAAAATAAACGGTTCCTGTGGGACCGCGGGTGAAACCGCGGGGCGCAGCTAGTAAATTATAGTCTGGAATTGCACATATGATACTTTTCAATCGCAGGCAAAACCACGGGGCGGCTGGTACAATTTTTTTTTTAAATTTAATTTAATTTGAATAAAGGAATTTGACTTCAGGAGGAGGTCCTCAATACATCGATATAATTTTTTTTAAATGTTATGTTCCTCGATTACTCGGAAACGGTTGAGCGAATTTGGAAAATTTCACCTTTTCTGTTCCAAACGGTCCTTCCTAGGTGATATCGAAATCGGTCGAGTGATTAAAAAAAAAACAACAAAAAACTGTGAACTTCATTACATCGACGATATTTTCGTTTACTCTGAACTCTGAAAACCTCGCTGTCTCAGTCGAGCAGTGCATTTGGCCTATCCATGATGCAAAAAAACAAGGTCTAGCATTCAGCAAACACATGATGACGTCGTCATCATCCGTCTCTTTCGAACTTGTTGTAAATGACTTATTTCGATCTCGCTCAAGCATCAATTGACGTCACTACGTGTTTGAATGTTGTACCTGGCGGGGTATATTATTATGCTGTGGGCCTACCCACATTTTGAAATCCAATTCACTCGACGGCAAGTCGGATTTTTGTGGAAAAAGATTTTCACAAGTAAATTATTATACTCACGATATTCTGGTCCTCTTCATAGTGCAACCACCTGATTTCTGGATTGGGGTAACCGTCCACATCACAGCTCAGAGTGACACTTGTCCCGATTTCCGCCTCGACGTCCCTCGGGTGGTTGCGGAAGGACGGCGCGTCTGGAAATGTATTTAATGGTTAACTTACGGAGTTTTGGTGATAATTTAAAAAAAAAAAAAAAATTGTTTGAATCTTTTTAGGAACGTGAATGGAACAGCTGATTTATTTTCTTTTATTTACTTTTTTGATTTTGCCCCGTTAGGGCAGGTTAGAGCCAACATGGCCATTCTGTCTAATCATCCATATGTTTTTCGTACTTTAGTCGTTAAACTTATGATGCAGAAGGAGGGGAGGGTGATGATATATGAGATGAATCTCTCCCCTTTTTCCTATTTTAATAAAACCATGGATACTTTACCGAAAATTTTAGTCAAGTTTTGTAGAGAACACGAAAAGTAGCACTTCCTAATGTTTTTGTCATTTGCCCATAGTCGTGCACGTTATCGAACCGGTAAAGGTTAATAATCCACCTTTAACACACTATAACACTCGAAGAATCACAAGTTTCAGAAATTAATACACAATCATGAAGCCATCTTTTCAGTTCCCGCCAATAACTGTAATTCATTTTCGAAAAAGTCGCTCGTACTGCCAATTTATTTTAAGTTTCGCACATCGGGCAGGCTAGAGGATTGAGGCCATACCGCTTAGTCATCCGCATGTTTGTCGTTATTCGTTACTCTATGATGAAGATGATGATGAGGGAGATAGTGATGATAAGTGAGATGATGCTGTCTCTTTTTACCATTCTAGTAAACCCATAGGTACTATATCATATCTTATCATACTTTATCACTTAAAGTGGAGTTTTGTAGGTCGTACAGCTAACAACAACCTATAAACAAAAAAAGATGATTGGTTTGTCTATTCCCAGGTAATTAACATTAAATATCACAATCATAATTCTTTTATAAAACGATTAAAAAGAGCTACCGTTATTTACGATCTATTTATCATCAAACTAAATATATTTGTTTGAAAATAATAAGCTCCTATATCTTAAGATTATTACTAAAATGTCATAATAATTTTATATTTATACCTTTTGCCTTTAGGTGTCGAACTGTACGGTTCATTATAAAGTTTTTAATATTTATTTGGAGTATTTGGCTTCGGGCGTTAAACATATTTATCACAAGCTTCGGGTTTTGAATATTTATTTTTGACTTTATGGTATATTTTTCTTGTTAATTAGACTCATCAAAGTTTACTAATTGGCATTACTCACGTTGAACTCCCAAAGTTTAGGAGCAGCGTCATCTAAATCGTAAGCCATAGGCGTAACTTACAAAAATACAAATGTTAAGGGTAGTGAATATCGGGGTTCCATCTAGCAGGAAGACAAACAAGATTTAAAAAAAAAGTGGATCTATTCACCTCCACAAATATAATAATCTATATTATTAGGAGATGGAAAGTAACTCTGTCTTTCTGTCTGTTGGTAGGCTTTCCACGGCTAAACGGCTGATCGGAACTTAATGAAATTTTATAAAAAGTTCCAGTACATGATGACGAAGGATTTTGGATACTATTTACTAAATAAACGCGAACAAAGTCGCAGGTAACAGCTAGTATTATATGCTTACATGTTATCTCCAATGTTTCTGTCTCTTCGCTCTTCCCGACGTCGTTGTACACAACGCATTTAACCGTCGCGTCGTGGTATTTTCTTGTGACGTTGTAGATTTTCTGCAAAGGAAAACGGTATTAGTTTCTCAGATCTTAGAGTCCTATTTCCTGTGAACGAGGGTTCGTATCTCTTGGGACGTATATTTTTAATTATTGGAAAATATCCGAACAAGAAAAGCTGATACTGCTTAGGTATTTTTTTAATAAGTAGTCTTCTTAATCCCAAATAATGTTCAGGATTGAACTACTATGTAGGTAGGTTGTATAGGTATGTTGTATATGTATGTAGTTTTTTTATTCTAAAGAAATTAAAGTGAGTTCTTGTGCATCAAGCTCAGTTTTTTATTTCTTCTATCTGTTTGTAATCTTTTAAAGGCATTTCACAGTTATCCATTCTACAAGAAAGCTATTCCTGCAATTCAAGATGTTTTCTGGTCTTTGTCTCTCTCGTATGAAAAGTCATGGGAGGGAAAGTGACCAGATCTCATCTCACGCTCCAAAAACCTGGTTCGTTTTATTGTACATATACCTACGTGATTTTGCGGTGATGATGTACGGAGTTGGACGAGTGAGTTCAAACAAATCTTAGGTATTTATTTATATTTCAAATACATACTTAAATAGATATTAACAGATAAGACAATTAAGATACAGAAAACAGATAAGGCTAGAGTGAATAAGTACCTTATAGGTCGTCGTGCTCCATCTTAGACCACAACGTCGCTTAACATCAGGCGAGTTGGTGGTCAAACGTCGACCTATCTTACATAAAAAATAAAAAAAAACTACCAACTGGGTAAACTAAAAACTGAAATACGAGTGAAAATGCGGGTAGGTAGATAAATAAATAACGTTTTCCACTCATAGCTTCCTACTAGGAATCTCTGAGTCGGAGATGACACAGACAATACACAAAGTCATGGACAACTATTTATCGTTTAAGCTATTTAATATTTCCTCTACTCCAATGTTACTACATGAGAAATAATAGGTACCTATAATAATGTTATCCGGGTTCATACTTTCTATCATGAAGCAATGTAAAGTATATTATGTGCCAATGTATTTAATGTACCTATTTAATATATTTATGTATTTGATAACGCTAGAGAATATGGACCCCAAGAGACAGGCCTAGCCGAGTTGGGCTCGCTACACAAATACTCAGGTGTATTACATCTAAGCGTCTTTTTTTCTTGTTAATCTGATGTAATCCTAATCAAATGTTAAATACATTTTTACTTTACTTACTTAAACTAATAACGCGACCCAGAACAGATATTTAAATTCATCATCCAAACATCTGCTCTGTCAAATGTATATCTAGGGTTGGGGACCTCCTGCTTATTAAGACTATGCCGACTAAGCCATGATCCAAAAAAAATAAAGTCGGGCATTCCGGAAGCAAACACACAATTACGTCACTCGTCATGGTCATCCGTCTCTGAACGTATTACTAATTTTTGAGGTAGGGACTACCTTTTAGATAAAGTACCTATTAATACCTGTGCCAGGTAGACCCGCTCTTCCTTATCTTAACACTAGCTGCGCCCTGCGGTTTCACCCGCGGTAAAAAGTATCCTATGTGCTATTCTAGACTATAATCTATCTATGTGCCAAAAATCATTCAGATCTGTTCAGCCGTTCTGGCGTGAAAGAGTAACAAACATCCATCCATCCATCCATACATACAAACTTTCGCGTTTATAATATTAGTAGGATTACAAATTAAACATAACATTTAGTTAGTTTCTTTAGGTAACGATTTATATATAACAATAGGTATAATAGTTGTTCACTTACAAAAAACAAAAGTCAAAAATAATTTTTTGTAAAGACTTATTGCGGTCTTGCTTAAGCATCGATTGACGTGACTATGTGTTGCCCATGTGATCGGATTGATATACCTGGCGGAGTATATTATTATACCATGGACTAAGCTAGGAGGGTCGTTGAACAAAATAAACACTTATTAAAGTCTATTTTCGTTTCTAGTGGGTATCTATTATTTAAATATCGAATTCATTCACTTCGACTAATGACGTAATTGAAATCACTCCACCGTTCATTCGCTCGCCACTCAGGGTATTAGCGTCAAATGGACATGAATCATTCATTCATTTTAGAACCACTGCATTTGGTTCTGCCGTTAAGTGCTTTGCCACTTTGATTGAGGTTATTTTATTGGAATTTTGCCAGTATTTCTATGTTTGGGGTTTAATGATAGTTCCGACCACTGTTATTTTGTTGGTCATAACTTTTTAAGACTCGTCGTTGACTAAGAGAGTCTATGCATCAAAGTTGCAGTCCCGCTGACATGACATAAGCGGTTTGCCTTTTTTTTTAATTGGCTGCCGAAAAAGTATTTGAAATTTGAAAAAGATAGTTGATTGAATCAGGCGTTACTTTGCGGAAGTTCATCTTCAAAATTGTTACTTGAACTAATATCTTGTGTAATTCCGCTTTAACGTCGCATTAAGTACATCAAGGAATATGAATTATTTATTCTATTTTTTATTTTAAAAATATTTTTTTGAATTAATTTAATGAAATCTACTGGAAAACTTTATACAAATTGATATTTGAATCTAATTTAAACGATAACGTTTATAAATTAATTTGAAAGAAAAGATAAAATAAAAAATGCATATTCTTTGATGTACTTAATGCAACATTAAAGCGGAATTACACTAGATATTAGTTCAAGTAACAAGTTTGAATTTGAAAAAGCATTCACCGACATTGTGTCGGTGGCTGTCGGCGACTTTGGTGTGTATTCTCCCTTTCTATGACATTTTACTAGCATAGAAAATTGAATAACTGGAAGAGCGATAAGGCCGCCAATTGCTAGTACACTAGTTTTAAGCATTAATATTTTGTGGGTTATAATTTTATAATGTGACAAAGAGGTTTATCTATCTGTCCAATTTTTATCTAGGAACCTATCTATGTTTATCTCTAGATAGGCATATATAAACTAAACAAGTGTAATTGAGAATGTATAAAAACCCCGACACCGATTTCATCAACACCGATTTTTATCGAACATAACTAAGGACAGTCCCGACTAATTCACCTTTCAAACAACAAAAAAAGAAACCAAATCTGAATCAGTATATCCGTTCTGGGGGGCTGTTCCTGCGCGTAAGATGAGATGAGACTTTATCTTGGTCACTCTCACACCTCTGACGTTTTAAATGAGAGCAACAAGGACGAAAAAAGGTGGACATGGAATCTCAAATCTCTGAATAGGGTCCCAGGAGCTATAATGCCACAGACATACACACATACACACTGACTCGTCAAACTTACAACACCCCGTTGATTTTGCGTCAGAGGTTAAAAAAAGCTTTTTGAAATTCCACCAAAGTTAAGACAATCTAAACAATAAGAATGACTGTAATATTTTTTATGTTTCCTCAGATGATTTCACTCTTGATTTTATTTAATTATTTTCAATGATTTGACATCGATATATGTACGAAACAGATAGCAGCCGCCCGTTTATTCCCGTCTCAACTTACCAGTTCCGTAGTATTACTGATCAGTTCGTCGTTCATGAACCACTTGTAGGTCAAGTTGGTAGGGTTCGCGTCCGCTCTGCACACTGCAAACGGAATATGTATGAGAACTTATATATATATATATACACATACGTACTTATACCAGTACCATGTGATACCAGTCCGCGATCCTTTGATATACACATTTATTGATCTGTCATCTTCAAAAATGGTGTTCTATCTTGGATAAAGAAGTTCATCATTTATACTTAAATTATGAAGAGGAAAAATTTGTGTCTCTGTATGTTTCTAACAAATAAACTCAAAACTACTGGTCCGATTTCAAAAATTGTTTCACCGTTCGAAAGCTACATTATCCCTGAGTGATATAGGTTATGACACTATGATGACACGCGAGCGACGAGCGAAGCCGTGTGCAAAAGATCTAGTAAATTATAATGCAAATATTTTTATCGAACAACAAAAAATTGAGGTTCGAATCGACACGCAACGACATGTCTGAAAATGGTTGATAAAAACTTAAATTTCAAAATAGTGTATTAACATCGGAAGTTTAAGTAATTGTCGACAGATAATTTAAAATTTGTCATCAACTAAAATTAGTTTTGTCAATTGTAATCTTTACTGATCAACAAAACTAATTTTGTCGATGAATAATGTTTAATCCGTTCAACGACAACTGCTTTTAACTTGCGGTATAATCTATCAATTTAGAATTGACATAACCAATTATGTCGATGACAAAATTTAAATTTAGATTCAGATAAAAAAAAAAATTGTCGATTGACTACTGTGGTGAACTCACAGACCTAAGACTTTTTTTGGCTTTGCAATCCCAGATACATACTCGCATATTGCAGTTTTAAACCAACGAAAAGTAAAGAGCAAATATCACAAAAAACAAGAACGTCCGAGCAAACTTGCACCACACTCTCGAAAACGCTTCTATTCTCCAATATTTGCTCAACTTGCTTAGTGTTTGCTATGTCCGACGGGCACTTACGTAAGTAAGAAGTATTTATACAATAGCCTTGCAAACACTGGCGAAGCTTCCGAAGCGAGCGTTTGGAAAGCAAATTGCTCTTGGTTTAACTTAGACAGCTTTTTTTGCTGATAACAAATCGTCACGCTTTTCACCCGAATTAGGTGGTGTAATGTAACACCTTTCGCCGGATGATATGCAGTCTCAAATGAATGTGACAGGGGGCGAGCCTGTCGCCATGCACCGGGCTCCAATTATGTAGCAGATGACATACAATATGCGCAAATGTTCACACAAACAATATGATGTGTGCCGTCGGCTGGGTGTGAACCTCCCTCGCCCTCTCTCTCGCGCCCTCTGTGTCGAACTCTCCCGCTCCCTCTGGCTTGAAATCGCTCTTTTTTTTTGCGATTTTGCTGATAATATCTTGGTAAAAAAGTAGAGACTTCATACAGCTCCTCTCCCAACCTCATTCAGGGGCCCTAAGCAAGCTGCAATCTCTTCCAAGGTCCGATCCCTTTCCGATTCCGGTTCCGGTCTCTTTCCGATTCGGTTTTAAGAACTGCTAACGGTCAATAGCTAGCTGCTGATTGGACGACTTGACAATAGACTGTAGGTTTTTTATATACTTACAAATAATAACGTCTTGGCCTTCTGGAACTTTTCCGTTGACCCCAGACTTGATTTTTATCTTCACTTTGGGCGCGTACTTTACCTGTTGAAAAAAAAATTATTTGAGATTTCAAAAATAATATCAAATTAGTATTTTGTGTCACTGTAATAATATATAAATCCGACTTAGGCTGGTCAGGTTAGAGCCCGCCTTAACCTTCACCCTTAACCTCTCCTACTTAAATGATTTGGCTAGGCAAGTAGTCAACGTGGTCAATCCAATATATTTTACGTAGTCGTTTGATTGAATGACTGAATATCATCAGGAAGCTAGTTGAACGGCGCCGTTTCGTAAAAAAGCTAGGCTGTTAATTGAACGGCTAATTAAGCTGGTTGGCTGCGACATCAACATTACATTATTAGAGATAATGTTAAGGAAACAAATCGAAGTAAAATATTATTGACTAGCGTAGTGCGTAGACATTGCTACGGTTTTTTGAAATATCGTAGCAGCCTACGACTTTCGTAGCGATGGATTTGCAACATCTTTGGCACTGCATGTACGAGTTCGTAAGCTTTTTTTACTGAAAATAATTCAATTTATCATAATTATAATGTACCTATTTTATACTTGTAACTAAAAAAGTACACCGAATTATGAAGTAGCTGACATACTCCGCAATTTGAGATTTGTTCCCATAATAAAACTTTGCCATGTTAAAATATAGTATGGTAAGCATAGTTTCCATGTTCAAAATAATGAATATAATGATCTCATGACATATTCTTGATTGGTAAATAAAAACTGTAAATAGTCCTACTTGAAGTTCAATATTGTTACTTTATGATCCAACAATGATTCCTCATAATTTATCATACCTCCTACTTTATACTACAAAGGGAAAACTTTGAGTGACTCTGTTCGTTGTTACTTTTTCATGCTCAAATAGATGACTAAATTCGATGAATATGGCAAATAAAAAATATCTAAGATTACCACATAGGGTACATTTTATTGACGAGAATACCGCAGCTGGTAAATAAATAAATAACACTTCCCAAGTCTTCAGCCATAGCTCCCCACAAGAATAGTGATACGAAAGCCTAGAGGAGATTAAAAATAATTTCACACAAAGCTACATAAAAGGTACAGGTACTAAAGGTGATACTAAAGGCATGATTCGGAACATAGATTATAGTCTTGAATAGCACATAGGATACTTTTTAACCGCGGGTGAAACCGCGGGGCGCAGCTAGTAATTTAAATATATCTATTTAGGATGCCTTGTGTGCGGTATTGCAGAGAACACAGACTTAGACATGAACGGAAATGTAAATCAAGGATCCGAAATGTACAAAACCATTTAAAAGCAAATCATCTAAATAAAACCAATTGAACTGGCGCAACAAATCAAAACATTCAGAACTCAATACCAATTCATACTTCAAAAAAACCTTTTAAACTCAACCATTCATTAAAAACACACGCACCAAAAATTTAACAAAAAGACCAACGTACATTTATTTCAACCGCCTACCATTTTGGGATAAAAACGGGCAGGACATTATTCCATGTACGAATGGCAACACAGTCTCGATATCAAAGCGATATTGTTGGCCATCTGATCGTAAAAAGTAATTGGGTTGCCAGTAAAAAGGGGTTTTATTTTATGACCGGAGAAAAATACATGATAAACATGCCTGCGAGCCGTCATAAAGGACGGATGTAGAGAGGCTAGATGTGGTAGGCGTGTGATACATGCGATAGGGTGATGTATGGGGTGATAGGTAAAATTAGATTAGGTTAGGGTTGCATTATTCCTACCAGTCGAGATATTTTTTGTTACTGTCTCTCTCGTTTGATAAGTCATAGGCGTGAGAGAGACCTAACATCTCGAACATCAAGAATATCGGGATAGGTTAGTTTCTAAAAGTGACCTAAGTATTACGAGTATACTTTGAATTTATACATTTTTTGTTACCCCATATTCCAGTAATTTATTTCTTACTAGCCCTTACCAACGACTTCGTTTGGTATATTCAGAAAATATTACTAGAAAACTATCCTCGTGATATACTGTAACTAATTATAAATTTTCATCAAAATCCGTTCAGCCACGCAGTGAAAAGCTTACAAACAGACAGACAGACACAGTTACTTTCAATGTTATAATATTAGCAAGTATGGATGTCTTTTTTTTTTTCAATGTAAAATAATAACAAGCTGCACCCCGCAATATTACCCGCGGTTAAAAAATACCCCTTATGCTATTCCATATTTTGATCTATCCCGTAGCGAAATTTCATTCAGATCTGTTTACCCGTTCTGGCGTGATTGAGTAACAATCATCCATACTTTCATCAAAACTTTCGCATTTATAATATTAGTTAGATTTAAATAACATCCTCACTAATATTATAAATGAAAAGTGAATTTGATCGTTTGTTTATTAGTTAACCTTTCAGGTCTTAACTACTGAACTGATCATCATAAAATGTAGCCGTCGTCAGGGGCACAGAAAAACACATAGGGTACTTTTGATTAAGAGTCCGGCGACCTAACTAATTTCGACCTAGGCGACCTAGGCTAACTTCGCATTGGCTTAAGGTATTCTATCGCCATTTCGTCTAGAAGAAGAAGACGAGTGAAGAGAGCGAGTAATGATACTGACGAGCCTCTTAACTTACCTACAGAGTGACAAAGTGTAATTTCAGTTTTTTTTATGACTTTTGCACTACTGTAATCATTCTGAAGTGACTAAGAATTTCCCTTGTATTATTGATTCATTTAACAGCTAATGATGCAGACAACCTCCCTATCTAATGGAATTTATGATTTGCTTTGTCTACCTATTGAATAAATCAGTCAAAAGTGACCCCTTAAAATGCGAATATTTTTCATAGCTCTATTTTCGCTTGAGAACGTTTTGAAAAAAAACCAAGAACATAGGGGCGAAGAAATTAAAAATTTGAAATTGTAATTGAATTGAAATTTGTAATTTAAATGTACATGCTAAATTTCATCATAATCTGACAAACGGTTTTCAAGAAATTTGAGTAGCGCGTTTGTATGGAAATTTCAGAACGTCGCGGCCCTCTTAAGATAAATATAACGGTATCTTTGGGACCACGCGTTAAAACGTGGGGTGCATCTAGCATAATATTATTTATAGCATAAAAACTAGGGTGCCGCCGGCAGCGGGGCGAGGCCCAAGCTACCGGTGGTTAGGGCTGCAGAGTGAGGAAGCTCCTGACAATACGGCACGTGTCTAGGATCACTGCCGACTGTATCGGACCCTTGCCGACCAAGCCTTGCCAACAAGAGCCACTTGAAACCCCTAATTATTATTATAACTTTGATGATTTCACATTCTAGACGTTTTACAAATAAATCGTTTTGCTATTGTATTGTATATATTGTCATTTTATTAAAGACATTTTAACATGTCGAGAATTCGCAAGCAACGTCATATTTCGTGATCCGGCGACCACTTTAGACCAACTTCGCATTGGCTAAAGGTTTTCTATTGGCATTTAGTCTAGAAGTAGACGACAAGCGAAGAGACCAAGTAACGATACTGACGAGCCTTGAAAGTTATCTACAGAGTGACAAAATGCAGTTTTAATAATTCTTTATGACTTTTGCACTTCTCTAATCATTCTTTAACTAACTAAAATTGTCCCTTGTATTCGGATTTACTTAAAAGCTAATGATTTAGAAAACCTCTCTATGTAAAGGGAACTTTGATTTGTTTTGTCTAATTAATAAATAAATCAGTCAAAAGTGACTCCTAACAAATGCCATTATTTTTCATATTTCTATTTTTTTATTGAGATAGTTTAAAAAATAATAAAGAACATAAGAGCGGAGATATACGAGTATAGTTCATGTACCTGTACATGCCAAATTTCATCATAATCTGACATATGGTTTCCAAAAAAATTAACAAGCGCGTTTGTATGAAAAAATCAGAGCGTCGCGGAACCCTTAAACGTTAGGTATGTCATTTAAATAAGAACAAAACGTGATTACGTGTTTGGGTTTGAAAATCTATTAAGGCTGTATTATAAGAATTTATAATATTATTTAGGCAAATTTGAAACAGTTATTCAAAAGACTTTATCAAACATGCGGGCTTGTAAAGTTACGCTTTTGTCTATTAAACATAAAAGCCTTGAAGGTTGAGGGCACCTTTGTTTATAAAACGGTGTAGGTTACAACAAGTTCAATAAAAAAAAAATACATTAGCGAGCTTACACACTGATCGTCACGCCTTTCCACCGAAAGGGCTGGCAGAGGTGTACAACACCGACACTTCGGCGGTAATACTCAGTCTCAAAATGTGACAGGGGGCAAACCTGTCGACATATACCAGGCTCCAGTCATGTAGCAGATGACATACAATACGCACATTATAAATGTTCACACAATGAACAAATTGATCCGTGCCATCGGCTAGGTTTGAACCTGCTCACTCTGGCTTGAGAAGCGGGCCTTCTTCAACTAAGCTATAATCGCTTCACAAGTTTAACGAAGAAAAATAAAATACATTAGCGAGCTTACATACATACTTATCGTCACGCCTTTCCCTAGAAGGGGCTGGCAGATATTTACAACACCCACATTTCGCCGATAATACTCAGTCTCAAAATGTGACAGGGGGCAAGCCTGTCGCCATATACCAGGCTCCAGTTTTGGTGCGCTTATGGGATGATAAAATTCACACTATAGATGGGAACATTTCAATGTATGGATGTTTGTTACTCAATCAGGCCAGAACGGCTGAATAAATCTGGGTGAGATTTGGCACAGAGATAGATTATAGTCTAGAATCACATATAGGCTTTTTTTAACCGAGTGTTACACCGCGGGATGCAGCTATAGCAATAATTAAAAAATGTCTCTGTGTTAACAAGATTTAGAGGACAAAATGTCTGTGGAAACTTTGAATAGTATATTTTTAGGGTTCCGTGGCGAAGGGGAAATTTTATAGTTGCGCCGGGTTCGGTCGTCTGTCCGTCTATATTATTATATAGCATCCATTTAATTAAGAGAGACTGTAAAGCCTGTTGTGTTTAAATTGGTGCTGGTGTATTCGTAGGCGAATTTTATTTTACTACGCTAAAAGGGAAGATTAAAAATAACTATTTATAGTGCAGCTGATATTATACCTACCTTTCTTGATTTGTAGAAAATTAATGTGACAAGTGTGTGTGTATTTTAACAAAATTACCGAGTAAAGGGCAGTACTTAAGCAGTAATATTTTCGAATAAAATTAAAACATTTATTTTTTTTAAGTTTACACAAAGTAACAAATAAAATAAGACTCGGAATACTATTATTTTTTTTAAAACAATTTAGGTAACTAAATTAATTTTATGTTTTATTTAATAAATTTAATGTATTATAAAATTGCTAATTAAGCTTATTATATTCATTTAACTTAATTTATTGTTTAATAACAATTTAATTAACTTAATACGTAGTTCATGAAATTTAATTAAGTCAGTTAGTTGTGGGATGAAAAAAGTAAATAATTTTTTTTACTGGTCTTCCGAATAAAGTATACGGTTCTATCCTACTAACACAAGTAAAACCGTTAAACGTAGCAAGTATAAGAATTATAATAGAAATAGAGAGGAAGTAATAAAAAAAAAATAAGCGATAAAATTATAATACATGTCCCATCTAGCAAGTTGACATCCGTATCCGGAATGGTAATTTCCTATACCAGCTATTCGAGAACAATATTTTTTATAACTGTACACTTGTACAGAAACCGCACAAATAGTATAAAAAGGTTTAAATAAATGAGCAGGTAACATAAATTATATATTATTATGTACAGACAGATATTTAAGTATACAGTGTGTTTTTGAAATGACATTACGAAAAAGATGTCTGCTTGAGTGTGATTGGCTATGGCGGTTGAAGACCACCAAAGAAACTATGGACCATGATATAATAACATACTCCACTAGATACAGCGGTCCGAGAATAAACACGCATTTAGGTACGTCAATGGACAAGCAAGACCGGAAGTAATTTACAACAAGTTTTGGAAAAACGATGACGATGTAGTTGGGTGTCAACTCTTGGAACCTTGTTTTTTAACCTCCGACGCAAAAACTGCGGGGTGTTATAAGTTTGACGTGTCTGTGTGTGTATGTGTGTTTGTCTGTCTGTGGCATCGCAGCTCCCGAACAAATGAACCGATTTTGATTTGTTTTTTTTGTTTGATTTGAATTTTATTAATCGGGAGTGTTCTTAGCAATATTTGATGAAAATCTGTGTCGGGGTTTTTTTTAAATTTTTAATATATACTGGTTTATTATGGTACGGATGGATGAATTGCGTGAAAAACGACGATAACGGCAAAGGAGCTAATTCAGAGATGGATGGAGTAAACGTACATTCCCGCAGAATTTTCGAGGTACATAGGTATACCTATCTCTACAAATTCTTCGGGAACGCTCTGGGGTATAACCCACTAGCGGAGCAAAAAAACAGCTGTTCCATACAACAGACTACAACCGACAACAGGCTATTAAACAGCCTGTCGAAGATTTCTTGCAGGTTTGAACGCGAACTTAGTGATTATTAACTAGGCTAAATATAGTTTACACAAAGCCAAAAGCTATATATTAACTGTAACTCCTAGTATTAACTCATTTCTAAGTAAAACAATACGATATATTACATCGTCTGGAAAGTTCTAGAAGACAAACAATATCTAAACCCGTAAACCATACATTGCCTATTCTATCAATTTCAACAAGACATGTGTTGTAATTTCTAATATTAACTTTTAATATCATTAAAATGAAAGTGAAGAATCTTATAAGCGATGATAGCCTAGTTGAAGAAGGCCCGCCTCTCAAGCCAGAGGGACCGGGTTCAAACCCAGACGACGGCACGCACCAATTTGTTCATTGTGTGAACATATGTGCGTATTGTCATCTGCTACATGACTGAACCCCGGTGTAAGGCGACAGGCTCGCCCCCTGTCACATTTGGGACTGAATGTCGTCCGCGAAGTGTGGGTGTTGTGTTACACCTAGCCAGCCTCCTCGGGGGAAAGGCGTGACAAAATGTTATGTTATGTTAGAATCTTATGAATAGTTTCCAAAAAAATAGACGAGCGCGTTTACAAACAAAAAATCAAAGTTAATGGACTTCTTCTTGCCACATAACTTAGCCATATCCTAACCTCAGATCAACCTAGAGAATAAGATGGCGCACAGCGTATGATTTAGTTGACGCCAAAAACCATCCAAAAACTACGCTACTGTCGTATATGTACACAACACGCACACATTGACGCAAAAAACCTACGCTACTCGCTTGGTCATCTTACCTCGACATTATGTGCATTGGTTTATGGTATAATTTCGTATACATAAATATACATAGTGTTCATATAGGTTCTTTTAAAAACTGTGCAGTTTTTTTACAAGTCAATTTTGAAAAGCCGTAACATTAAACTCTTATAAATATGTGCAATTTTAGAATACTACATCTACTATGGTTGTATATTGGAACGGAAATGGCTTACGTAGAGATTGGGAATTAATATTAGTTTTCGTGCAATTGTAAATGTTTTTCATGGCAACATTACCACGCACACAAGTTTAATAAAGAAGTGGCTTCAGCGAGATATAACGCAGTGTTCCATCTTTCCTCTAGGTTGTTCTGAGATCCTAACAAAACCCTTAAGGATCCCAAACAACAAAACCTTTGAAAAATATCTCCGGAACGTGTTCACGTAAACATAAACAAATAAATAAGCCCGAAGCTTTTTTGCAATCGGCATCTTTGCGATCGGAAAAAAATATGGGAGCATAAATAAAGAATGAACGCAGACACCCTTTCTGTTCACTCCATAATTTCTTACCTCCGTGTATTTGAATAGGGGATACGTGGTATTGGTTTTACGGAAGATAATGCAATTAGGAGATCGCGCATGCGGATAAATTATTTGAAAAATGTGATGCTACGCATGTTTAGCTGTGTAGAAAACAAAAGAATGCAGTGGAAACTTTCAATTTTAGAAGTAGTTTTTGAACACGGTAACACAGTTCTGTGACAGTTTTCTTCAACTTTATTCCTCTGCTAGCAAGCAATACAACTTTGAAGCTATTAAAAAAAAATGGACTTTGTCCAAGCTTGTAGTCTGGCGATAGGCTATCTAATTGACAAGTTTAGGCTCGTTTGAGCATGTTGTCTTCGTGACAGATAAAAGTATGATCTGCCTACTGGTTATATGGTCAGTGGTTTCATATTATGTTTATGAGTTGTTTATAAGAGTTGTAAGACTAGCTTTTCCGCGTGGTTTTAATTTACCTAAAAACCTTTTTTTACCTAAAAAAGAACTGTGAAAATATATTTTACCAAATATTTTAAATTTCGTGGAGCTCATGTTACAGCTGAGTTTTTTTTTTCTATGTGGCCAGCTTAATTTTCAAATAAACTCTTCTTACAGTGCCCGTATGCTGAGTTTTCATTCAATTATAACCTCTTTGCTCAAAACTTGCTCCTTGGGATTTTCATTGAACTTTATCTCCTTAGGGTAGCAATGTCTTGCTTTACGTTGAGACTACGTGATATGTAATTGGTCATTGCCGAGCAAGTGGTGTGAAAACTATAGGTACTTACCATTGAGCATTAGCTGCACTTAACCCTGTACTCACTTACTTCCCGTGCACATTTTTCAAACAAGAATTTTATTGTCCGACAGTCTTTTCCCTATTTATACTACCCCCAAGTCCATTTCAACAAATAAACAAAAATTCTAACAACGCCAACAAAATGCCCTTTTCCCGCAAAGCAACACAAACAAGAGTCCTTTGTATTCTGCTCTCGTTATTTGCTCTCAGGCCGGCGTTGACCCGAATCGATCTCAAATATCCTCACGTATCCCCAACTGATTCGAAACTATCCAAACTGAGGGTTTTTCTATTTTACGGTGACTTGTTTGCAATGTTTTAGACATTAGAAGCAGTATTAACGAAGCTCTAAAAACGGAGAAGAGAGTTTGAAAGGAGACGAAGTTTGAGTTAGACAAAATTATGAATGAAAAGATATCTACAGAAATAAAAAGAAAAGCATAAAATAACCGACTTCCCGTCATCACTGTAAACATCTTTAAGTCATCTTTAACTCTATTCTGATTCCCTACACGTGGTACCCGGGTAGTGCTAACCGGGTAGCAAACTCTGGTGGGAGGCTTCGGCCGTGGCTAGTTACCACCCACCGGACCAAGCCATGCCGTGAAATGACCTAGTCGAGTTTCGGGATGTAGTCCGGTGTAACCGTTCCGAAAACGGGTCTGAGCAGTGGCGCACTTGTAGCGCCTCACTCAACTGCCGTCTTTGTACTTCTTCACTCTACAAAACTTCAAGGCTAGAGTGAATAAGTACCTTATAGGTCTTCGTGCTCCATCTTAGACCACAACGTCGCTTAACATCAGGCGAGTTGGTGGTCAAATGCTGACATATCTTATATCTTTAAATGAGCAATTCTTGTATATATATATATAATTGGAATCTCGGAATCGGCTCCAACGATTTTCATACAATTTAGTATATAGGGGGTTTCGGGGGCGATAAATCGATCTAGCTAGAAATCATTTTTAGAAAATGTCATTTTATTCGTGTTTTATCGATAATCAACTTAAACATAAACTTGGAAGAAAAATAACAAAAAGGAGGCGTTTGAGTAGTCTCAACTGAAAAATATGACTCTTCCTGACATCTATTGGCGGATAAAAATACAATTTTTTGTGAGCAACTAATTGCTTTAACGACACAACAGCAGATGGCGTTGTTAAGTAACACGAAGTCAATGACTGTTTGCTTTGAGGTTAGACTAAAATCAATTGTTTATTTTCCAAAAAACACAATTAAAAAAAAAAAATACCGAGCAAAGCTCGGTCATCCAGGTACTTCTACCTAAAAAAAAAAAAGAGGTAGAGGCAGGTCTCCTACAGGCTGGACGGATCTCATCAAGACAGCTACAAACGCTTCCATGACGGAGTGCTCTCGTAATGCGACGAACCGGCTAAACTGGAGAAGCATTGCAAGAGCAGTAGCAACCGCCGCCGGGAAGACTGACGATAATGAAGACCAACCATGTACCTACCACCATCTTATTGACCACGACCACTCAGCCAGGAGTGCCCGATTAAGAAGATATTTTAAAAACTGCTGAAACGATTTCGATAAAATGTATATAAACAAAATCAAAACATGCAGACGAATGCAGAACCTCCTCGTTTTTCGAAGCCGGTTAAAAGAGAAGAGGTTCGAGTTAGACAAAATTGAAAAAGAGGATATCTAGTATGATCTACCAAACAAAAAAGAATCATTAAAATCTATTCACAATATAGGCAGAGTAATCACGCAACATACAATGAAAAAAACAAACAGACGATTTGAGAACCTCCTCCTTTTTTGAAGTCGGTTAGACGAGAAGAGGTTGGAATTAGACAAACTTGAATTTGAGGATATCTACAGAAATTCACACTAATCCTAAGGGAATGTTCAGATGACATTCTCGCTACACGCAAAGTCAGCGCAAGCATTGCGCTCCCCTCGTGCCACCCTCCCAAACAACAAATTCAGTGCATAATATAAAAAGACATAGTCCTTTCCTACTTGTATTACAAAGGCGAAAGTTTGAGTGTGTGTGTGTGTGTGTGTGTTAATTACTTCTTCACGCTCAAACAGTTTGACGGATTTGGATGTATCCCAATCCTAATCCTAACTAAGTGAGTAAGAAAGTGAGTTTGTTCGTTTGTTTGTTTGTAACGCTTTCACGCCGATCGACTTGAAATTTTGCACACACGTTGTCTGGGATACAGAAAAGGACATAGAGTACTTTTTATCCCGAAAAAATTAGCAGTTTCTGTGGGGCCGCGGGTTTAAACGCGGGGCGCAGCTAGTATGTATAAATAAATTCAAATCCAATATCCATCAAAATACAATTCATCTATGAAACGTGAACAGAACCGCTTGTAGAAAATATAAATAATAATAAATAAATTCAGGAGATTGTCACACACGGTCGCCTGACCCCAAACTAAGCAAAGCTTGTACAAGCTTTGCTTAGTTTGGGGTTGATGGCTGTCAGAGACTGATATACATACTTAGATATTTTTAAATCCATACTTAAGCAGATAATAACACCCAGACATAGAACAAACACAAATGTTCACCACATAAATGTTTGCCCTAGGTGGGAATCGAACCTACGCCTCCAAGCTCAGAAGGCAGGTTCACTACCAACTGAGCCACCGAGGCAGTCAATATAGTTTGAAACAAAGTAGAAACTTATTAGTAATCTTTAAAAAGAATCAACGAAACCGTACAATTCACAAAACCATCCGAGTTATTTCAAGAACACTTATTCGCGTAAACAATCGTACTCGTATCTTATCATTCCTTGATACGCACCATGAATCTCAAGCTTTAGGTCGAGAGAAAAAAGGGTCTAACAGACTCGAGACTGGAATATGTAAACAGGAGCTGAACAATGTTAAATTGGCATTGCGTGACCGACTACCACTGTCGTAATTAGATACAAAGAAAAATGAATTCACATGAGACGCTCCGAGATCCTTACTAATTATAAAATCGAAAGTTAACGGCTGAACGTATCTTGATGAAATTTGATTAATAGTTGCAGTATGTCACAAGGAAGGTTTTTGGATACTTTTTTCTGAATACAGAAATCTTCTTGTCATGAAATTCTGTAAATTAATAAAAAATAACGCGCCGCTTGCCAAATGCGTCAGACAATATCACAGAAATATAACAGCCAAATAGGCTGTTATTGGTTTAAACTATAGTCGGAATAATCGACAAAATCGTACGTGAGTAATTCCCGTTTCATAAATCATAATGTGTGAAAACTACGTCAGTTTCCTTAGGGATTTCCCTTAAAATTTATTTATTCTTTTTTCCAGATGATTCCATGAAATATCATGCAAGCCAATGTCATGTAAAGAAAACGAAAAACTCTTTTTCATCGTGTCGATAACTAATACAATTTGATCCTAGGATCAGTGGAGACAAACCCACTTCACAATCAAAATGTATGTATTCATTTCCAAAGAAAAAATTATGTTTAAAGATACTCACCTCGATCTGTATACTGGCTGCTCTGTATGCCCTATCAGCTGTGTTTTGAGCTTGACAAGTGAACGTTTGGTTGTGGTGTTCTTCCTTTGGAGACATGTTGATCATTGACCTAAGGGTCAAGAAAAACATAGCATTAGTATAAGATAAACAATTTAGAGAGTGATTTAGATCAAAGTTTATTAAAAGACAGTTAAGAGTCAAGGTAAGAGTGTTACACCTTCGATCACGTCGTCGCTTCCCATCAGGCGAGTCAGTGGTCAAACTCATGCCTAGTTCGTTGTAAAAAAAGAGTAAATTGTTAACCAACTGTTTTTTATACACCACTCTCAGATCAACCTAGAGGAAAAGTGGTTCTTTTTAAACTTGTGTGCGTGGTAATGTTGCGATGAAAAACATTTACAATTGCACGAAAACTAATATTAATTCCCAAACTCTACGTTAGCCATTTCCGTTCCAATATACAACCTTAGTAGATTTAATATTCTAAAACTGCACATATTTGTAAGAGTTTAATGTTACGGCTTTTTCAAAATTGACTTGTAAAAAAAACTGCACAGTTTTCAAAAAGAACCTCAAAATGTAGTCCTGGCCACACTTTCATAATCCACTGTGTATGTTTATGTATGCGAAATTATGCATGAACCAATGCACATAATTTCGAGGTAAGAATGACCAAGCGAGTAGCGTAGTTTTTTTGCGACAATGTAAAAAAACTACGCTAACGAGTGTTGTGTACATATACGACAGTAGCGTAGTTTTTGGATGGTTTTTAGCTTCACTTGTATCATACGCTGTGCCCCATCTTATCCTCTAGGTTGATCTGAGACACCAACAGCAAGCGTTAGAATATGGTACCATAAAATTACAAAACAAAACAGTCATGTCTAAGAGTGACGAAGAGTCTCGGCAGGTAAGTTCTTGTCAAAAACATAAACTAAAGCAAAAGTCTTCATGCAATTGTTTATCAAAGATACACACAAAAACGTCACACAAACGACCTTGTTCGGAGAAAAAAACCACTACCTAGAAGAACAGGCAAAAAACTGAAGAACATTTTTTTTCCAATAACTTAGTGGTCAATAGCCTTGACAGCTGTCAATTAAAAAACATAAAGCATGAATTAAAATTATATTATATTTTTTTCCTTATGTACTTAAGTATATTCTTTTATGATAAACCAAGGTTATATCTATTATTACTATTTTCAAAATTATATTACTGATGAACGAGGCAAAGCATTAAATTAAATAGTCACAATAATATAAATTCAATAAACCTTACTTTAATTAAAATAAAAGCTATAATCACCTGGCAGTGAACCTCTGTCCATCTGGAAGTGCTTCCACCGTATACGTGACTCCTTGCGTCAGAACACCAGCGTTGTTATCTACCCACGTTATCTGCAACAAAATGGCGGCTAAATTCGCTGCTAACATTTATTTTCTTGACAATCTGCTGTGACAGCTTCGCGTTGCTCAATTACGGGTGAGATTATGTTTTGGAGTATCTTTGTCTTAATCTAGACACAGAAAAAAAAAAACAGAATAATGTAATACAGAAGGCTCACTTCTTGACTTAAGGGTGTGTTTCAATTTTAGCTGACTGCTTTCTACTCACTCTGTGACTTAAGAGTCCGGCGACCTAACTAACTTCGACCTAGGCGGCCTAGACTAACTTCGCATTGGCTTAAGGTATTCTATAGCCATTTCGTCTAGAAGAAGAAGACGAGTGAAGAAAGCGAATGATACTGACGAGCCTCAAAACTTACCTACAGAGTGGACAAAGTGCAATTTCATATGACTTTTGCACTTCTGTGATAATTCTTATGTAACTAAGAATTTCCCTTGTATTATAGATTCATTTAACAGTTATTGATGTAGACAACCTCCGTAATGGAATTTTTGATTTGCTTTGTTTACCTATTGAGTAAATCAGTCAAAAGACCCCTTAAAAATGCGGATATTTTTCATAGCTCTATTTTCGCTTGAGAACGTTTTTAAAAAAAAAACCAAGAACACAGGGGCGGAGATATTGTTAATTTAATTGTACATGCTAAATTTCAACATAATCTGACAAACGGTTTTCAAGAAATTTGAGTAGCGCGTTTGTATGGAAATTACAGAACATCGCGGCCCTCTTAAGGTGATACGTCTCGTTCGTGGCTCGAAATTTAGAGCTGGACCGAGCAACTATTGTATGTATAATGGAATTGGCGCCAATTCCTTTATCACGTCAGAATAATGGTCTCGAGACTTAGGGCCGTCTTCAAAAACGGCGCTTGGCCTTTTGCTTTGCTTCATGAATATCGATTTAACACTGTTTATGTGTATGGCAAAACCAGTTTTAAATCGAGATTCAAGATTGAGCGTGGTTTTAGCATGCGGGCCTTAGACTATTTTCCTCGTTATTTTACAGATACATTTGAAAACATAATAACATATCGTCACGCCTTTCCTTAGTGTAGTACCAACTTTGTATAGTAGGAGGTAGTTTGTCTCAAAATATAAAGTCTTAGTTAGCTTTTATTCTACCCTATTTATTAATTTAGAAGCGATGATAGCCTTGCTGAAGAAGACTCGCTTTACAAGCCAGAGGGAGCGAGTTCGATTCCAGACGACAGCAAGCACCAATTTGTTCATTGTGTAAATATATGTTTACATATACATGTGCATATGCTTGCGACACATTTCTAACTGAATATCGTGCGGTGAAGTATGGGTGTTGTATTACAGCTCTGCTAGCCCCTCCGGGCGAAAGGCTTGACGATAATTTTGTTTTGTTATGTGTTATTTATTTTTATTTTTGAATCAAAATTATATCTTTGCTAAAATTTTGTAACGTTATTTTAAGACCGATCAGACGACTGATAGCGATTTTCGATAAGCATATTCAGTGATTTGATTCTAGGTCCTTTAAATAGAAACATTGAAGAGCACGAGCAAGCGACTTAAATTCTAAAATTAAATCAATAACTTTCTGAAAAAGCAAATAATTCCATAAAGCTTATAACTTGTATAATTTGTAGGCAACTCATACAAACTCTGGGAACTAATCAGAGGAAATAATCATGACCTTTCCAAATTACCGACCTTAACAAAACAATCAATTGAGAGATATTAATTTCGAGATTCTGAAATAACAATTTCTTCTGCTTGTATAACGAATGGCTTTGGGCTTGGAACAATTTTCTTAACGATGGCGCAGATTGTTGGCAGAAAGACAACTTTGGACGTCCGGGGAATAAGTTACTGGTTGGTACGCCAGACCAAGTAATGAGTCTTTACTCATTACTTGGTCTGAATTCCGGCCTCTTTATCGGCTTCACTCCCCTGTTCGCCGACTTCCATCTTTATGGAAGTCGGCGAACAGCGGAGTTAAGCTGGTTTTATTAATCATGTGAGTATCAAATAACGTTACCAATGTTAGCATTACCCATTCCGATGTAAAGTGTGGGCAAAAGGTAATGGCTGTGGCAAATAAGTCAAGGCATACTTTTGTTGTTCGTGTGTAGGTACAGAATTGTGCATGTAAACGGCAAGGCATAGTTTTAAACGGCCTCACTTTGCTGTTAATAATAATATAATAATAATAATAATAATAATACGTTTATTTGTGGAAAAATCATTGCATTTACATTATTGCCGGCGAGCCCCAAACTAGGCGTTCAAGCCTGTGTCTTGGGACTCAGAGAATTTACCAGGTACAAAATTTCCAAGCTTAGTGCTAACTCTTAAAAAATAAAGTGGGGTATTTAAATATGCGTGTAGAGTGTGTATGTATGTATGCATGTGAGTGTGTATGTGTTTGTATGTGTGTGTATCTATGTGTGCGTGTGTGTGTGTGGGTGCACAAATATGAAGGGGAAGAAATTAACCTTGGTGAGGACGGGGAGAGAGGCCGTATGGCTATTGGGGTATAGTTATTAGATCCTCCGTTTCGTCATACGAAAGGTGAAGAAGCCACTCTTTGACCTTGTTTTTGCATTGGACTACATTGCAGACTCTAATGTCACACAGCCTACAGACCCTATTGTAAATGTAGGTATGGGCAAAAGCTGGACATCTACGTGCGAGTAGCGATGAAGCTTTAGGGACAGGAAACTTGTGTGCACGTTTTGACATCAGCTCTTTATAATCTGGCCGGCACAAGAAAGCCCTGTGAGTTTTAACCGTGGCATTTAACACATGTAGTTGGCGCACTCGTAGCACTTTAAACTCAGTATAAAGAGTATCCGTTGGATACCTGAAGGGTTTTTTTAATATTACCTTTATTAGCGCTCTTTGTGCTCTTTCGATGGTAATAAAAGCGTTTTTACCAGCACTGCCCCAGACCGAGACAGAATATTGGATGATGGATTGACACAACACTAAGTAAACTTGACGCAACGTGTCTGAAGGAGTACAATCCCTGAGTTTTTTCATAATGTAAATCAGTTTTCTAGTTCGAGCCGATATGTCTATGATTTGATCTTTAAATGATAGGTTTTCATCGATCGTAACACCGAGGTATTTTATAGATGTAGTGCGATCAATGGGATTGCAGTTGCATCTTGGGCAAGTGGATTCGTTCGATTGACAAGTGTGTATTTTTAAGACTAAAGTTATAGGCGGGCTTGCAACACAGGTTTTCGAAAAGGCTATATGTTTAGTTTTTTTAATATTTAGGGTTAAGAGGTTTTTATCTAATAGGGCTGCTACAGTGGAAAGCCCTTTTTCTGCTAGGGCATATACCTGGCTCCAAGATTTATCGTGAAATATTATGACAGTGTCGTCCGCATACGTGATTATATCCGCATTTTTTAGCGAGCAGCTTACTATATCATTTATGTAGAGCGTAAAAAGGGTTGGGCCTAGTATGCTTCCCTGTGGAACTCCGAAATTAATCGGAAGACTGTCACTGGTGTTAGACCCGATTTTAACAAACTGTTTGCGGTAACTTAGATAGCTCCTGAACCAACTCAATGCTAGACCCCTTATTCCGATATGTTCCATTTTTTTCAGCAGTAGGCCGACCGAGACGGTATCAAAGGCTTTTGCTAAGTCTAAGAAAACTGCTATGCACTTTTCTCCTTTTTCAATATTAGCCGACACTGTATTGGTGAGTAGCAGTGTAGCGTCTTCGGTTGACTTACCCCTACGGAACCCAAATTGTCTTTCAGAAACTAAGAGATTATTTTCTAGATAAGAAACCAGTCGATTGTTCACAACCTTTTCAAGGATTTTTGACACTATGCTTAGAAGTGCTATTGGCCTATAGTTGTCTGGGAAGGTTTTAGGACCACTTTTGTAAATAGGTGAGACTGCAGCGATTTTCCAGCAGTCCGGGAAGATACCCGACGTTATGCTTAAGTTTATGATGTATGTGAGTGGCACGAGTATTGAGTGTAGGGATTTTTTCAATAATTTTCCAGTGACGCCATCCGGACCGGGAGAACTATCAGCTCTAAGTTGTTTAATCAGACTGGAAATTTCATGAGGATCTGCTGGGCTGAGAAATAGTGAGTGAGGATGGGATTTATTAGGTCTATAGTCCAGGATAAGTGACTCTTCAGAGACATTGAGTCTCTTTAGGATACTATCTGCCAGGATCCTGCCAATGGATACAAAGTGATCATTACATTTGAGTAGCGAGTTGCGTGAATCATTCTGTATGTGGTTCAGGAGCTGAAGAGAGTTGCCAATGTTGACCGAAGTATGACATATATTTTTAATAACCTTCCAAAGTCTCTTTGGATCACTTTTATTTTCTTCCAACTGCCTGGTGTTGTATTCATTTTTAACTTTTTTTATTAATTTATTACAGAAATTTCGGTACCTGTTATATATTTGGCGACGCATAATATCGTCAGGGTGTGATCTTGAGTCCATGTGCAATTTATCTCTATGACGCATGCATCGAAGCAGACCAGGTGTAATCCAGGGCTTAACAGTGATCCATTTACGTCCCGTTGTAACTTGTTTTGTGCTTTTATCCAAAGCATTTTTTAAAATTTTATCAAAAAGAAGGGCAGATGAATTGATGGAGAGATTACCAGTGACAATAGACCAGTCTACAGCATTTAAGTCAGTCGCAACAGCCTCGTAGTTTGTTTTCTTTACCATGCCTGGTTTGGGAACTTCTTGCGATCCGACAGTGATGCCTGCCATTACGATGTCATGGTCTGTAATAGAGGATCCACAAACCAAGCCAATAGATTCTGTGCAGGATTTTATGTATATATGGTCTAAACAAGCATGGCCTCTTGTAGGCATTGTAATAGCAGGAAGAAGACCATGAGACGCCAAGATACAAGAGTAGTCAGATGTCTGATTGCTTATAGTATTGCAGATATCTATGTTAATATCACCAGTAACCACAATAAAAGGAAAAGTTTTTAGGCTATGTAGAATGGCGTCTAGTGATCCCAGAAAGGGCTCTAATGACAAAGTGGAAGGAGATCTGTATATGCCCAGGACTGCAAGTTTATTATTAATAGTTACAAGGATTGTGTCTGCATCGTCAAGATTGGCTGTTTGTATGTTTATGCTGTATAAGCTCTTGACATACAGAATAACACCTCCATTTTTGTTTTTTTGGGTCAAACTTCGGTAAGTACTATACCCTGGTAGTGCATCAATTCTTGAGCCTTCTGTAAGCCAGCACTCTGTTAAAACAATAACATCTATGTCAACAGTGGCTCGCTGAAGGGCCAATGAAAAATCATCAAAATTGCGCTGGAAGCTACGTATGTTGAGAGAGAGGACTTTAAATGTATAGCTCGTCAGTATGTCTCTGCACAGATCAATTGACTCAAGAGTATGACATTTTATTGCTACGGATTCATCGATCTCGTTCGTGAGACTAACTAAAGCCATCCTTATAGAAGCAAAAGTGAGAACCAGTTTGTATCACATGATTGAATGTCATGTCTTTCATCTCAGCGCAATATGCAGAGGCATTACGAGCACTATAGGGTTTTGTGTCATTATGTGTGAGGTGTGTATGGTGTGTAAGGTTGGGCAAGTGTTTAGGTGGGTGTGAAGATTGGAGGTTTGTGTTTGTATGGTTTCTTATTGTGAAAGAAGAGTTTTTACAAATATTTGTTATCATTAGAGCAAAATAATAGCTAAGTGAATTATTTTCATTAAACATTAGACATATTAGCAGGTTATATGTGCATACAACATATAGACAAGCCAGTGAACGATTCATATATGGTGCCTGACCCGATTCACTCTTTCCTTCAAGAAGACGGTGGTCTGAATACACGCTCAATGTCTTCCTTGCTTCTGACGCAGACTGCTGGGTTTTCTTCTCGCTTTCGGACATAGATGGCACCACTCCTGATCCAGCAAAATTTGAAATCTGCTGACTTGGCGCATTGTCTGGCTGCACGAAATAACTGCCTGTTTTCTTGCGTTAGCCGCTCATTGATGTAGATGCTTTTTGCAGCTCCTCCTACGTCGATATCTGTGCTGGTTAGGTTCCTCCTGACTTTGCCGGCCTTCAAAAAAGCATCGCGATCCTGCCGTCGAAGAAAGCGAACTACTAGTGGGCGGGGGGCCCCATTTGCTGCATGGCTCTTTGTGTTTTCGGAGCCTATCCTTTCGAGGTTTCTAGGGCCGACCCGAGTCACGTAGTCGACATCTCTGACGTCAAAGCCAACACCGATTTTTTGTGAGATTAATTGTACTAAGTGCGTTGCATTTTCGTTGATACACTCGTTGATCCCAACAATCTCGACCTCTTTCCTGAGACTTGTCTGGGCACGTACGCTAAGTTCTTGACGAAGCTCTGCTATCGTATTTTTGCACAATAATAGTTCGCTCTCTTGCGATTCAAGAGCTCGAAGGCGCGCGTCGTTTTCAGCAAGCCTTTTGTCTTGTTCGTCCAGTCGAGAGCAACACAGCTTGACATGTTCTGTTAGTGATATAAAGTGAGTCTTCATTTCGCTTATGTCAGAACGGAGCAATTTTATTTCAGTGGTCAATGCAGTCATGTCACCAGATTCGGCAACAGTGATCGGGCTGGCCACAGCCGGTAACCTGCGGCCGCCCGCGCCCGCCTTTCCTTCGCAATTTTCCCGTAGTAGGTTATCCAGGCACTCGTCACTTGTAGCAGTGGACGACCCCGTTGGCGTTTGCGTCCCTCGCACTGGTGTGTTAGTATTATCTTTCTTCGGCTCCTTACTCTGGCATATTGGGCACAACCAGTTGCATTTTGTATCTTCTGTTTGTCTGCGATCCGCAACGTTAACACACATAGGGTGGAAGCAGGCATTACATTTTAAACATTTTATGTTATTGACATTTGATCTAATTGTTTTGTTGCAAGCCGCGCAGATAATCACCATTTTATTGTCTATGCACACGATGGTAACTCACGTCCGGAACCGACAGTCTAGAGCCGGCAGTCCGGAAAACTGACACGTTTCCGTTTCACGTCCGGAAAACCGACAGACTCCGTCAGATCTGAGACCGTCCTCGCAAATAGAGACAGAGCGTAAACAGGAACGTAGACAGTGATATTGAGGTTCTGTTTCTTTTCTAGAGATAATTATATAACTAGAGTTTGCCCGCGGCTCTGCCCGCGTGGAATCTATTGCATAGCAATTATCATATTATTATAATTAGCATACCTATTATGTAAATCCATTCAGTAGTTTTAGTGGTTAAGTAACAGTTACCTACTAAATTAATAGTACAGTGATGTAAATAATAAAATGTTGAGCAAAAACATAAGTATTCTTGTTTATTGTTTTATTTTCCTTTTTAATGTTAGTTTTGTAAAGACACTTTTCCGTTGAAAAACAGAATCTAGCTGTTCAAACATTTGTTTTGCGTTTTGGCAGTCTTGTATGATCGATAAATGTTTGTCGGTTATACATTGAATTATTATAGCCTTTGCTTTTGAGTCATCTAATTTTAGTTTTTGTTCATGCTGGATATCTTTATTTTCGTATTCTAATATCTGTAAAACCTGTTTTTCTTCTAGTAAGGATTTTACTCTAAACTTCCAGTTAGAATAATTTTCGCCTTTTAGTATTGGCAAAATATTGACGTTTGTGTACATTTTACTTTTGAGATATTATTTTCTCACCTTTATCCTTTAAAATGGCCCATAACCTTATGTTGGAGCAAGGTTTCCAATAATATCTGCTTTATAAGCACGACACGTTATTTAACAGGCTTTATTTAATATTATACAGAATTACAGACATTAGCCATTAATAGAATTTTCACACTGACACTGCTGGATTGACACTGTTTAAAAAAGAACTTCCTCAATAAGATAGTTTCTACGAAACTATCCAATGAGGTAGTATTCTCTTCAATTTGAACTTGCGATTTTATCTTGCTTATTATACAAAAATTACACATCCAAAACCATAAATATTAAGTTTGTCGCTACTCCCGAGGTCAAGGAATCGAATTACATGCAAATTCCCGAAAAACTGGTAGTTGTTTGGGAGAAACATGTAAAGGAAGTTTTGTAGAGCGCCATCTCACTCCATCTTGCGTTTTTATCTCGTTCTGGTTTTTCACTTTTATTATATAGATAGAGCTCTGTCTTTACTTTTTTTATTTGGTCTGAGGTTGATGGTATAATCAGCTGCTATCACAGTTTTTGATGTATGTTTGTATGTCCACAGACAAGCATACAGAATCTCACCTAAGTTCCTTTTTACCTTTTTGGTCTTTTTTTATGCTGAAATTTAAGTGTGTCAAGTCTAATAGCTTAGTATAACTTAGCTTAGTTTGACCTTTAAGCCGTTTTTAATAAAAATTCTGGTGTGATTTGTCGCAATCTGATAAATGGATAGACTGCACAGTTTAAGCTTTCAGAACACAAAATCTTGCTGTATAACTTACAAAAACGGCATTCTTTTTTTTCTCTCAACAGTTACGCTCAATATTAAACTTGGTTCTCTGTTCTTTTATATTCTGTGACATCGATGAGTACCCAAATAATTGACTTGGGGTCGCGACCTTTTGTTTCGCAACCTCATTATTTTTGCGGGATTCCTTTTCCGAAATAATTATTTTAGGACAATAAATTTTATTGTTTTAGTTTTCTACGATGCTGTGGATTTAGATTATCGGAGATTTTGGTTATATTACCAGTTCTTTGTTGTTTCACCCAAAATCTTACAGGAAACATAATTTTTAACGTAGAAAGGAATTTACTTGACTTAAATAATACATTTCGGTCTCAGCATAATTTTTTTGTTCATTTTTTTTTCATAAGTTCTAAAGGATTGTTATTGTGTTTTTTTTTTTACAATATGTATATTAAATACACTTTTTTACTCATGCTGTTCCTTTGTTTTCAGAATTGAGTTGTTTCCTGAAAACCTCATTCCGTTTAATTGCTTTATCCCAAAAAACAAGGGTATCAATTCGCGTCGCCTAAAGCATTTCATCAGCCAAATATGCCCGGCACTTCCACTTTTCCCCACCACATATCCTTCCTGGTGGGTTATAGTGAAATGTTGATTATTTTATAGGTGATTTTACCATAATTATCACGTTTGGCCCGCCAAACGTGTTATAAAAATATTAAACCAAAAATATTACAGCCGTATAAAGTGTTGTTTGATATTGCCCCACTAAAGCTGGAAACTTTGGTTTTACTTGGGTCTGTTAATTATAAATGAAAGAATAATTTTCAGTAGGTAACCTTTAGTAGATAGATAAGTAGATTTATTTTTTATTACAATCAATGTTTTAATGAAGTATGGTAGGTATACTATACACACAGTTAGATAGGTAGATTTCTTGTTTTTTACAGAAAAAAAAATATAAAGGGTAGATTTATTGTTCACATTTGAAGGGACAAAACAAAAAAAAAATCTATGTATGAGTTATCGCATTTTACAGTGTAAAAGATCTGGCGACATTATCACTACAAGTGATGAACAATAATCTCTTCCAGTCGAATAAATAAATCAATAAATGGATTAGTAGACCTAAGACAAAAGGCGGTTTTGTTTGTCAGTGCTATCTCAGGTTTTGTTCCTAAAAACAAGGGAATAAAAGGGTTTATTCCCATTGATACATACCTACATTAACCTTTCTTTTCTAAAGTTATTTATTTTAATTTGATTTGATTAAATATGATTTGATATAATTTGATTGAACCAATGAATTCTATAATTTGACTGGGTACTTTTTTGTAATTATTATTCTTAATTGTAAATTGATTTAATTATTTTTTGGTTATTTTTTTTAATAATTAGCTCATCACATGCCTTGGCGTTGTTGTTAGTGTGATAAGTATTTGTCAATAAATGAAATGAAATGAAAGACGCCTTCAAAACGTACAGCCTGGAAGAGAAGATCGCTTTTAGTGATAAGGCCATCAGTTGTCACACTAGAGATTAAGTTATATCGTATTTCTCTTGTTATTTATATTTTGTTACTTTTGGTGTGAACAGGACAGAGTATATCTATTTATCTATCTACCTTACATTACACTATGCCCCACTGAGAGGGGTACTCGGTAGGGCAAACTGGAAGAACCCCAACCTGTTTCGAACGAGTATACTCGTGCCCTGGAGACCGGACACAATTATGAGTTAAATTGAAAATGATGTTGCGACAATCCCCTTAGAGAATGCAGCTTAGCGGCCTGAAATATTTGTGAGGTAAGATTAGAGAGGGTTGGAATGTGAACTGGGGTCAATTAGCTCGAATCTTGGCGGGTTAATTGGCTTCTTTGCGTGACGACATTAAAAATGGTTAATGAGTTCAATTTGTAGATTTGGGGACATAGATTTGCAGATTTTTGGGTGTGGAGTTAGGGTTCAATTTGCAGATTTTATTTTTAGCTGTTGAAACTAAGTTTGATTTTTAAATTTGTCGCTATGATGACACAGTTTAACTTAAAGTTTGTATTGTCACACAGTTAAATTTGAAGATTTTTAGTTGTGAAGACCTTTGCGTCGATTTACATGTGTATTTATAATTTGGCTAGCAAGGTACCTATTACATTTTTGATATTCAATCAAAGACGAGTCACTGTTAAATTTGTCGATGTAGGTACATAAGCATTTTCCATCTCCATCTTTCTCCTTTCTGATGGCGGTTCACGGTAGGTACGTTCTAAACTTTTCAAGCGTGGCATATAACTTTTAAATCTTATCAAAATCATGAATGATAAAGTTTTCCCATAGAAATAGAAGTTATTTTAGGGTTCCGCGTTAAAAGCATGGAACTAAGGAACTCTTGACAAGCAAGTAGTCACTTTTTGGTGTAGGATCAACTGGGGCAAAAGCGTCTGTGGGGCAATTCCGTCTTTAGATCATTACTGACAAACCCTTCACAAATTAGGAGTCACCTATTTTTTTTTTTTTTTTTAATGTAAAATAGGTCGGCGTTTGACCACCAACTCGCCTGATGTTAAGCGACGTTGTGGTCTTAGATGGAGCATGACGACCTATAAGGTACTTATTCACTCAAGCCTTGAAGTTTTGTAGAGTGACGAAGTACCTACATCTTTTTTTAAATCTTTAATTGCAATAATCTGTACATCATGGCGTTACTTGCCTAATTTGTGAAAGGTTTGTCAGTAATTTTCGAAAAACGCAATTGCCCCACTGACGCATTTGCCTCAGTTGACCCTATTTATTTACAATCTAAAAACCTACAATTTAGACAATAAATACTGTTACTCTAAAACCTACTGTCACTCTACTAAATATAATTTAAATTAAGTATTCAAACGGATTCAGTGGTTTATTTTAGAACATATCTAGAATAGAATAGATTATTTGAGAGCTAGATTGGGTTCTGTCTAAAATGTAATAGTATTATACCTTTCAAAGCTCTTGTTGCTATGAACGATGGATATATTCTGTGTTAGAAATAGGAAGGGATGGATTCATAATTATTATGTCGTTATTTTTGTCGGGTACATTTTATAAAATATCGTCACGCCTTTCCCCCGAGGGGGCTGGCAGAGGTGTAACACAACACCCACACTTCGCCGGACGATATTCAGTCCCAAATGTGACAGGGGGCGAGCCTGTTGCCATACACCGGGCTCCACTCATGTAGCAGACAGCCTAGCTAGCCCATGATAGCCTAGTTGGAGAAGGCCCGCCGCTCAAGCTAGCAGGAGCGAAAGTGTTCAAACCCAGCTGACGCCTCGCACTAATTTGTTCATTGTGTGAACATTTGTGCGTACTATATGTCATCTGCTAAAAGGATTAGAAATCTGACTACTTATAAATAATGTTTATACTTACATTAGGTATAATTACATTATTTTTATGCCTACAAAACTTCAAGGCTAGAGTAAATAAGTACCTTATAGGTCGTCGTGCTCCGTCTTAGAACACAACGTCGCTTAACATCAGGCGAGTTGGTCAAATGTCGACGTATTCTACATAAAAAAAAATAAGTACCAATGGTAACAAAGAAGAAAAAAAGTAGCTGTTTAAATTTAAGAGATTACGATTAAAATGACAAGAATACATTAAAAATATAAAAAAAAAACCGAACACCGATATTCATCAAACATAGGTAGCTAAGAACACTCCCGACTAATTCGCCTTTCAAACAGATAAAAAACAAAATGAAAATCAGTTCATCCGTTCGGGACATACTATGCCACGGACAAACAAACACACACACAAACGTCGGGGCTTAAAAATACAAGTAGTTAAATGCTTATCCTACAAAGAAATTTTACTGCAGACAATTTTTTATGCTTATGTATTGAATTTGAATAAAATAAGAGTTAATTTTAAAGCAGCCTTTGGAACGCGACACGAATAGCCGTCATGCCTTTCAAATAAAAATAAACGCCGGATATTTGCCGGATACACTACAACCCTATCACAAACGAGGTCGGAAGGGCGTTTTTTCATGAATTCATTATGTGGAAAGCAATGAAAGGGGTAAGACAAATTATCCGCCATTATCGGATTGACAGTGATTTGTAGCCAATCCAAAATAGTGTTTATTTAATAGGGTATAGGATTGGATTTACAACAAATAGTTGGGCCATGAATAATTAGGATTCTGATAGATGTTCGTGAATTAGGTAATTAGGAAAATGGATGGCGACCGAGTTTCTATATCGATTTTTCACTTCAGTGCTGTAATAGATTTAAAGACCGGGCGCACCAGTAAGAGACACCCTCTTATGGTAGAAATTCCGCTAAAACGCACTAAGCGTTTCAAGTCAACTTTTCTTGTAAGAACTGCGGAGGTGCGGAACTCGTTGTTTGCGTCTGTCTTTCCACCTAAATACAATCCGGGGGTGTTTAAGAGTAAAATAAATAGGTATCTCCTAGGCAAGCGTGTTACACCTTCGATAACGTCGACGCTTCCCATCAGGCGAGTCAGTGGTCGTCACTTAACATCAGGCGAGTTGGTGGTCAAACGCCGACCTATTCTACATTTAAAAAAAAGTCGATGTGCAACATTTATATCCGGGTACTGTAAGCTAGAAATTAAATTATGATAGGTAGGTACCTACTTCGAGGTGTCGAAGTAGGTACCTACCTATCATAATTTAATAATTAAACTACGCTCAAGACTCTCATACACCACTGACCACACCTATCCTGACTCCTCCCTCCCCGCACACCTCTCTTCAGAGTTGCTCAACAGTTTTTGCAAGCGACATTATTCATGTTTTCTTACACAATTGCTGATAACAAAATACAACTAAAATACACAGAGCCGTAGTTAATATACTGAAAAGAATATAAAGAATACCCCACCCAAATCATCCCCACCATCCTTTTATAAATAAACCCCCCAAATAAAGACAAGCACAAAGAAATTCACACTGTCACGAGAAATAAAACGTGATTCGGGAGAAAATGCTGAAAAATATGAACAAGGCGAGGTAACGGCAAGCCTGCAAAATTCCATTTACACTGTGACATTGATTAATTATACGTTGCTTGTCGTAATTGAGAAGCTACTTGGTTTACCGCAAACCTGTAATCACTACATCGTATAAAACAAAGTCGCTTTCTCTGTCCCTATGTCCTTTTGTATGCTTAAATCTTTAAAACTACGCAACGGATTTTGATGCGTTTTTTTTAATAGGTAGAGTGATTCACGAGGAAGGTTTATATGTATAATAACATCCATTAAATAGTGGAAAAATACTGTTATTTTTGAGGTTTCTAATGTGATGCCGTTCATTATCATTTTGTTTCCGCTTACATTGCAAACGCAGGCTGAACCCTACGAGATTTATAAAAATAGTGTACTATTTATGCTGAGCTTATGCTGAGGTAGAGCCTTTTTTGAAACACATACATAATTGTAATTTATTATTGTTGTTTGTTATATATATCAGTATCTATTAGTATCTGTCTGTTATTTTGTTTTATTGCTTTTATTTGTCGTTATATTATTAATTGTATGTATGGTTTCAAAATAAATTTCTTTCTTTCTTTCTTTCTTTCTTTCTTTAATTATTTGTACACATTGAAAAGGTCTACAGAAAACTTCGCGATGGTATATGTCTATCTCTTATGGATATCCCACACTAACATTTTTTTGTTTATACCCGTGCGAAGCCAGAGCTGGCCGCTATGTTTTTATAAACAACGTTCACAGTTTTTCTGTAGTGTATTTAGTATTAGCATTGCCCCCGTGCGAAGCCGGGGCGGGTCGCTAGTATTTTAATAAATACTTTCTGTCACCTGTCATTCGGGCCGTTTCCCTTTTTGACAGCTCATGTCACATGTCATAGATAATGAACTGTTTGTATTCTTACACTTCCTTGATTTGTCCATCCTAATCCTTCCTATATCCATATTTTCGCATATTGTTTCCCCTACCTATAAATAAATAAATTCGGGACACTTCCACACACGGTTGCCTGACCTCAAACTAAGCAAAACTTGTACTATGGCTGCCAAAAACTGATAAACATACTTAGATATATTTTTAAATACATACTTAAATCAATATTAACACCCAGACATAGAACAAACACAAACGTTCATCACATAAAAGTTTGCCCTACAAAGAATAAAGAAATAAATATTTCCGTTTCCGCTATAACAACAAATAGTAAAATATTTAGATTTCGATTTTAGACAGATAATAAATAAAATATTTATTTACAAGAGACATGTTTTTTTTGCCGTTTCTGTAAATAATTTTACGGAACCCTTCATGCAAGAGTCCGAATCGCACTTGACCTGTTTTTTTTGTTCTAAGCATTAATTTTAAATCAAACTTGACGAAACATCTTACTTCTTCACTATCATACTTTATTCTACTAACGAATTGAAGTTGTTTTTTTTGGCAGAAGTGTCAATAATATAAAATTTACTTATAATTGCCTTATTAGAATCGAGCTCCTCACTTCATGTCAACAGAATTCGATTTTGAAGAAAAAAATTACATATCTGAAAGCAATCTAAAAGAATCTCATTTCAAATTTCAAATTACAAATACAAAATAATACGACTAATTAATCATTCAAACAAAAAAAAAAACAAAATCGGTTCAACCGTTCAGGAGGTGCGATGCCACAGTGCCTGCACACACACACACACACACACACACACACACACACACACACACACACACACACACACACACACACACACACACACACACCGACACATCAAACTTAGAACACCACGTTGTTTTTGTGTCGGGGGTTAAGATAGAAGTTATCTTTTCACGCCGACGTATATTTGAGACACTATTTATTATGAAGGCAGAATTGCGATGACAATGAATAAACGTCAGCCACTTCAATTAGGGCCTACCTGTCAGTGAAGCTATACCTCTAATGATAGTGTTATTAATGGAGATAACACTCATTTTATTAATGGCGTTGAGAAATAGTAAATGAAATGTTTTTTTAAGACGCTTGCGGTCATGGCTCATCACACTTTACTTGTAAAAAGTGGAAGAAAAAAAAACCGGCAAAGTGTCAGTCGGACTCGCGCACGAGGGGTTCCGTAGCATTTTAATCCTAATCCTAACTAATATTATAAATGCGAAAGTGAGTTTGTTCGTTTGTTTGTTTGTTTGTAACGCTTTAACGCCGTTACTAATCAACTGATCATCATGAAATTTTGCGTACACGTTGTCTGGGGTACAGAAAAGGACATAGGGTACGTTTTATCCCGAAAAAATAAACGGTTCCTATGGGACCGCGGGTGAAACCGCAGGGCGCAGTTAGTTATCAATAAAAACGGCAAAAAATCATGTCAGTTGTTTGAAAGCCCTCTTAAATATTTATTTTATTCTGTTTTTAGAGTCTATTGTTATAGCGTTATGATCTACTAAAAAGAATCATTAAAATCGATTCACAATTGGCAGAGTGATCGCGTATCATACACACAGTCAAACTGAGAACCTCCTTCTTTTTTTGGGAAGTCGGTTAAAATATTAAAATTCTTACCTCAGCAGGCGGTTTCCCACCAATAGACACGCACTCCAATCTGATATTTCTGTCCTCGGTTGTAGAGTAGAAATTCCCTTGCAGTATCTTGGGCGGTTCCGGAGGTACTAGGACGGTGAGACGCGCGTACCGCGACCGGATTGCTGGCTCGCCTGTACAAAGGAAATGAGTATTTAGTTGGGCATCAGATGTAATTGATGCACCTCAAAATTGGTCTGCAAATTTAAATGGCATATTTAAATTAAGTGGATGTAATGGTTGTCGGGTATATTGTCAGTTTTACGATGGCTCAAATGCTCCCAATATGTTTTTAGTAAGTTTGAAAACGTTTTCTCCTGCAATTTTTAATAAAATAAAATATATTCTTTTCCCGTCAAAAACATATAATAACACATGAAAATGCTTTGTTATGACGTTGTTATAGAGTACATTTTAACTGTTTTTGGTTGATGACCATTTTCCCCACTGAGTTTTAGTTTTTTTTTTTAAGGTGTTAAAAATAGCTCTGGTCACAAACGTAGCTTTAATTATGGTCATCAGACTAATATTTTTTAGATGGATGTATGAATGCTTGTTACTCAATCACGCCAGAACGGCTGAACGGATCTGAATGAAATTTGGCACAGAGACAGATTATAGTTTGGAACTGCACATTGGATATTGTTGAACCGCAGGTAGCACCGCGGGGTGCAATTAGTAGTTTAAATATAACACAGTTTCTCTAATGCTGCGTACAGACCAAAGCCAACGAAGGCCAACGATATGCTGTGTCTCGTTTTATTTTATTGAAAAGAAACGGGACGCCGCGTATTCTTTGGCATTCGTTAGCTTGATGTAGACACAGCACAAGACTCAACGTGGAAATTCCATCAAGTTTCCTTAAACTACTCTATACTCCGCTTTTTATTACTATTATGAAATTACTAGCTACGCCCCGCGATTTCACCCGCGGTCACAGGAACCGTTAATTTTTTCGGAATAAAAAGTACTCTGTGTCCTTTGCTGTGCCTCAGACAATATGTGTGCAAAATTTCAAGATGATCGGTTGAGTAGTTGAGACGTGAAAGCGTTACAAACAAACAAATTAACAAACTCACTTTCGCATTTAAAGTTATTAGTCAGGATAGATAGGATTAGGATTATTGTATGTCATCTGCTACATTACTGGAGCGCGGTGAATGGCGACAGGCTCGCCCCCTGTCACATTTGGGACTGAATTTCGTCCGGCGAAGTATAGGTGTTGTATTACAACTCTGCCAACACCCTCGGGGGAAAGGCTGTACGATATGATGAAACAAAATCAATGAAAACATTTGTTTTGGTGCGCAACTAAATAAAAACTAACAAAAACTTAATTTGTTTTACAGTAAATTGATAGTTTGAGTACGGGGGAGGGGGAGGGGTGACCAACCTTTTTAGGGTGGATTTAACTAGGTCAATGATTGAAACGAGGTCATTGGCTAGTATTCATTGAACAATTATACCTACTGTCCATTTGAGGAAAAAAATATATAGTAAGTAGGTAATGACCGATTTTTGGTTTAAAATTGAGTTGTTTTGTCGTATCTAATGATAAGAAAAAGAGGTAAAAATCGTAAATTATTTAACTATATCATCATTTAAACCTACTACTATACATACGAGTATTATAAACTTTTTAAAATCTAAAATTTTGTTAGTTCGCTCATGGTAATCTTCCGAAGTAGGGTCAACTGGGGCGTCAATGCGTCTGTGGGGCAATTGCGTCTTTCGAGAATTACTGATAAACCCTTCACAAATTAGGCAACTAACGCCATCTTGTACAGACTATTGCTACTAAAGATAAAAGAAAGATGTAGGTGGCGCTTTCCAGACTTTCCCCGTCATCAGAAGTGAGATGAGATATTTCGGCCCTGCACGTCTTTCCCCGAAATACCTATATATAACGTGTGTGGTCCAATTAGTATGACAAAATCATTCAACAATATTATTAATACATTTACAAATATTACAAACTGTCGTCTGACCCTAAACTAAGCAAAGCTTGTACTATGGCTGCCAGAGACTGATATCCGAACATACATTTAATTTCTTTTTAATTGATTTTTAAACACTATCCCTCTTAGCAATTATCGTCGTATAGACACGAAATAGTTATACAGTGTTTTGTATTTTTCTTTCTTTTTAATTTTTGAACTCGATCAAAAAAGACAAAAGACTGTGTAGTTATCTCGAGGCTACACAACGTTTATTGCTAAGGGGCATAGATACTTAAACGGATATTAACACCCAAACATGTAACAAATACAAGTGTTCATCACATTAATATCCCTCCGCTCAGTTTAGTCCACTTCCTAACTTGATCCATTTTCTTTGCCCTAGGTAGGAATCGAACCCACACCCCTCAGCTCTGACAACAGTATCACTACCAACTGAGTCACCAAAGCTGTCACTAATAAATACCGCGCGCAGTAATCAAATCAGAGCGATCACAGCGTCAAACTTAACTAGGCAAGGAAAATTAAATTAGGCACTCGGATTTGAAATAGACACAATAATTAAGTCGAAATCCTTTTCGACTTAATTATTGTAGGAACTTAGTCTGGATTGAGAACTTTCTAGATTCCACACAAGTCTCGTTTGGTTAACGAGCCCCGAAGTTTCGACTAATTAAATTGTGACGAATGAATAGTAGAGACTCGGAAGTTTATAATTACTTGGGAAACGTGACAGATAGGCTATTTACATTGGATAAAGATAAATATATGATCGACTAATTTTGAAGTTTGAAAATTGTACGGAAATTATTTCTAAAATTTGATCATTGATTGCCAAGGAAGTGTTTTTGGAAATTAATCTCCTGAGGGATGTTGTTTCTTTTTTAGTAGTACTTCTTGTTTAAAAGTAGGGAACTTTTATTACAAAAACGAAAGCTTGTGTGTGTGTGTGTGTGTGTGTGTGTGTGTGTGTGTGTGTGTGTGTGTGTGTGTGTGTTTGTTTGGAAACGGGTTTCATAAATACAAAAGTTTGGATGGATTAATGCATGTTTGTTACTCAATCACGCCAGAACAGCTGACCGGATCTGAATAAAATTTGGCACAGGGATAGATTACAGTCTGGAATAGGACATACTAAATGGTAGACCAGCGCCGGTTAACAGCCGGCATTATGCTGATTTTGGGCCGATTTGTCACTTTGTAACCTTGTTTTGCTATTTTTAGAAGTTTTTCAATACGTTTACTCATTTTAAAACTATTTTTCTTTATTTCTTTACTTTCATAGGAAACCTTTTAAACGCAGGTAAACCCGCGGGGTGCAGCTAGTTTATGGATAAATATGAAAGTTTGGATGGATGTATGGATGTACGTTTCTCAATCACGCCAGAACGGCTGGACGGATCTGAATGAAAATTGGCACAGGGATAGACTATAGTCTAAAATAGCACATAGGCTACTTTTTTTATACCCCGAAGCGTCGCTAATAATCCATTTACTGCTTTTTAACTACGAGTAACACCGGAGCCAGTAGAAGAGAAGACCATGCATCCATACAAAGTCGAGGGAGTCAACTATCACTCTAATAAAATAATACTACTACGCCCCGCGGTTTCACCCGCGGTTAAAAAGTGTGTGCCTTTTCATTGCCTATGTGCTATTTTAGACTATAATCTATCTCTGTGCCAAATTTCATCCAGATCTGTTCAGCTGTTCTGGCGTGAAAGAGTAACAAACATCCATCCATCCATCCATCCATCCATCCATCCATCCATCCATCCATTCTTACAAACTTTCACGTTTATAATATTAGTAGGAAGTAGGATAGAAGGAAGTAGGCTTTTGTATTTTATTAGAGTGATAGCGAATACCGAAGACGGGTCTGAGCAGTAGCGCACTTGTAGCGCCTCACTCAACTGCCGTCTTTGTACTTCTTCACTCTACAAAACTTCGAGGCTAGAGTGAATAAGTACCTTATAGGTCGTCGTGCTCCATCTTAGACCACAACGTCGCTTAACACCAGGTGAGTTAGTGGTCAAACGCCGACTTATTGTACATAAAAAAAAAAAAAAAAAATTGCTGATACCCGCGAAAGTGGTTGAAAGCGTGCGGGTTTAAGTGTGTACGTAAGTTTGCTCCTTTTGCACTATTTTATTTTTATATTATTTTATTTTATTAATATTTTATTTTATTTTATTAAAATTTATATAGACTTGGAATTATTGAATTTAATTGAATTATTGCAATGACATTATCTGATTCTTGTATTTTTGACATTTTTATTTTTATTGTTTATTTTATTTTTGTACTTACTGACATTTTTATTTCGTCCATTCTAGTTTATTAATTCACAATGTATATTTCTATTATTCTGTTAATTATTAATGTGGTGCAATTTATGATGATAATAATGTGACTGTTACTCTGATTATTTAATTTAAACTTGTATGAGTCTATGATACTTGATGAATAAATGATTTATTATTATTTATTATTATTACTTACGAACGGCTCAACAGATTAGGATTTTGAAACGAGAACAGATGAATAAATAAAAATACTGTACTCTGGCTTAAGGCCCGGTATTACACGAAATCAACGAAAACAAGTTTTTTTGCATATGAAGAGTTGTGATGATCAGGTGCAAAAAATACAGCTGGTAGAAAAACAACCAAAATCAGTTTACATGGAGTAGAATTTTGAAAATCATTCTCATTGTGGAAAAAAAATCACAAAAAGTTTTGTCTTAAAAAACTGTTTGGGCGTAATTCTCTAAATTTTCAGCGATTACAACAATTTTTTTAAATTATTTATGGCTAGATTAGTTCTCTACAGTTTAACCGAGTAACTTATTCTTATTTGTGTTCTTATTACGATTAGTACCAATAAAACGACAAAAAAATTTAACAATAATAATGTAATGTAATGTAATTAAATGTGTAATTTTACGCGCCACTCTCATACCATGAACTGTGATAAACCATTTTCAACTTTGAATGAAGCGGCTTAAGTAAACGTGTGTGTGTAGAAAATCGTCGAATGACCGAGCCTTAAGAGTCCCGCGACGCTCTGAAATTTCCATACAAACGCGCTTGTCAAATTTCTTGGAAACCATTTGTCAGATTATGACGAAATTTAGCATGTACAATAAAATGAACTATATCTCCACCCCTATGTTCTTGGTTTTTTTTTTAAAACGTCCTCAAGAGAAAATAGAGCTATGAAAAATATCCGCATTTGTAAGGGGTCACTTTTGACTGATTTATTCAATAGATAGACAAAGCAAATCAAAAATCTCTTTACATAGGGAGGTTGTCTAAATCATTAGCTTATAAATAAATCCATAATACAAGGAAAATTCTTAGTTATTTAAGAATGATTACAGACGTACAAAAGTCATTTAAAAAAAAATGAAATTGTATTTTCTCACTCAGGCTCGTCAGTATCATTACTTGCTCTCTGCGCTCGTAGTCTTCTCCTAGACGAAATGGCTATAGGAACCCTTAAGCCATTGCGAAGTTAGTCTAAAGTGGTCGGCGGACTCTTAACGCGTGGGCTAACGCTTTTTTCGCGTGGGCAGATTTTTCTTTGTTATCAACAAAGAAAAATCTGCAAGATGATAATAGACGGAGCCGCGGAACCCAACAAAAGCTTATAAATCACAAAACGTAATTATCAACTAATTTCAAACTCTTTAACTCAAATAAAGTTACGTACCGAGAAATTAATACGCCATAACACAATAAGTCAGGAAAGTTTGCCGTTTCGCGGTTTCACTACCCCGATAGTGCTCGAGGAGACAATGGGAATCTCGCTTCCTATTTCCCCCCAAAGTTGCAAGGAGTTTCGAAAAGTTGCACGGAGTTGGGAAAATTTGCACGGAAAGTTGGTGAATTTGCCGCTGGCTGTTGCAGATTGGTTGAAAAATTTGAAACTGTCGCTGATAAGGCGGGACGTGTTTTTGCTTGGCTGCGCAAGAAGGAGGGTTATGTTTTTTGAGTGCATGTAAGTATGTATGTGTGATGTATGAGGTTTTTTTGGCATGGTAGCCCAGTTGGAGAATGCCCGCCTCTTAAGCCAGTATGAGCGGGTTCAAACCCAGCCGACGGCACGCACCAATTTGTTCATTGTGTGAACATACGAGTATATGCGTTTTGTATGTCATATATGAATATGCTACGTAACTGGAGCCCGGTGTATGGCGACAGGCTCGCTTCTGACACATTTGGCACTGAATATCGTCCGGCGAAGTGTGATTGTTGTGTTACACCTTTGCCAGACCCCTCGGGGGAAAGGTTTGACGATATGTTATTAGGTAAATTTATGTTTATGTAAGTAGGTATGTACTCGTATGTTGTCATGTGTTCTTCTGCTGCCAATAAGACGTTTTGTTTACTCAATGTGTGTAAGTGTGTGATGTAAGGTTTTGTGTTTACTCAACTCCATAATTGAAAAACCCATAGCTTTGAAATTGAGTCAGAGGGAAAACTGTACCTACTCACAATAATTTCGAAATCGTCTCAAATGTTGATAATGACTCAAAATAAAACTAAAACTAATATTATAAATGCGAAAGTGAGTTTGTTCGTTTGTTTGTTTGTAACGCTTTCACGTCTCAACTACTCAACCGATCGTCTTGAAATTTTGCATACATGTTGTCTGGGGTACAGAAAAGGACATAGGGTACTTTTTATCCCGAAAAAATAAACTGTTCCTGTGGGACCGCGGGTGAAATCGCGGGGCATAGCTAGTTGTGTAAAAAAAACTGACAGAAAACTAATTACTTACTTTCCTGATAATCGATAATTGACAGAGAGAGAACTCTCTTTCTATATATGCTTCAGCTTCGACAAAAATACTTTCGTAATTACGTCCGAATTCTGTCCGGATCTTAGTCCAGATTTGAACATACCATAGTATGTCCGAATTCTGTCTGGATCTCTGTCTTCCTCCACAGGTCGTATCCCTTAACCGATTTTCGTGTTTGTAAGCAGGTTCAATACTCATTCAGATTTTTATTCCAAAAAAAAATACATATGTAGGTATCTCCGCCATTTGATATAAACCAAAAACTGACTTAGCAAAAAATCTGTAATTATCAGACCTGCTCACAAATTTCACAAGAATCAGTTGAGCAATGCGACCTATAGCGGAAGACAGACGCCGGCCGCGAGGTCTACATCTCACTACTAAGTATCATCTGAACTACTAGTAACAATCTTCTAGCAAATTATAATCAACCTAACAAACTAAACAAGCAGACTTTAGCGAAAACGAAACAAACAAAAAGTTGTCTTAAAAATGAACAAAATGAAAAGTTATTTTACAAAAGAAAGAAAACATAAAGTTGGCTTTAAAAGAAACAGAGTTTCCTTCCGAGATAGTTTTTAAAACATCAACTACTGGAACCAGAGAGCAACGAGATTAACATGAACTAATGGTCAGGTTCAAAGAAGCTCTTATACTGTTTCTTGTCACGTTTTCTTGTCATTAAATTTAACGACCGTGCGAGTATTAGCGAGCGAAGCGTCTATGCTTCAGCTTTGACAAAATATTTTCATATGTCCGAATTCTGTCCGAGTGCCAGTTCATATGTTAATTCCATAAAAAAATCGTAACTCTGCTATCTTATATATTCTTGTATATACATATATAAATGGAATCTCGGAATCGGCTCCAACGATTTTCATACAATTTAGCATATAGGGGGTTTCGGGGGCGATAAATCGATCTAGCTAGGAATCATTTTTAGAAAATTTTGATAAAACAAAATCCAATAACTGACTAAAAATCTATATAATTGTTGAACCTACTTACAATTTTTTTTCGAAAATCGGTAAAGGAGTGCCTGTACCTGTAGAGGAAGACAGTCGGCCCTGAGGTCTACAGCCTTTTATGGTTTTCTTGGTACCTACAAACCATCCGTGAAAAATTACCTAATTTTAAGGTTAAAACAGCATCAAAATCCGTTGCGCGTATTATGAGGAGTTAGCGGATATACATACAGACGTAGAAGCCGACTCTGTTTTATAAATAAATAAATTAATATCAGGACACTTACACACACGGTCGTCTGACCCCAAACTAAGCAAAGCTTGTACTATGGCTGCCAGAGACTGATATAAATACAAATATATTTTTAAATACATACTTAAATAGATATTAACACCCAGACATAGAACAAACACAAATGATCATCGCATAAATGTTTGCCCTAGGTGGGAATCGAACCCACGCCCCCAAGCTCAGAAAGCAGGTTCACTACCAACTGAGCCACCGAGGCAGTCAATTTTGTATTTTGTAAAGTTTATATTTGTAAAGAATTTTAAATTTTTTAAGTTTATATTACAAGTTTTTATTTTGTAAAGAAGAAGAAAAAAATGAGATAGAGGAGAGATGTAACCTGGATGAAGAGAAGTTGCTAACCAGCTGTTTAGTTTAAAATAACGAATCAAATCTGACTTTCCTTTTTCAGGATTTACCTACCATAGTCATTCTCACTAAAGTGACTCATCTAGCGGACTGCAAGCGGTTTGCGCCCTCATGCAAAAGATATACACTATACTATACTAATAATATAGACTAATAAATGAAAAAAATCTGCCTTGCTTTTTATTCTACCTATGTATATCTTTATAACAATTGTAAAGAAGTAGCCAAGCCAAGTAATTCGGTGTCTTAGTCGAAGCGTTAATTAATAAATAATAAATAAATAAATAAATTCGGGACACTTCCACACACGGTCGCCTGACCCCAAACTAAGCAAAGCTTGTACTATGGCTGCCAGAGACTGATATACATACTTAGATATTTTTAAATACATACTTAAATATATATTAACACCCAGACATAGAACAAACACAAATGTTCATCACATAAATGTTTGCCCTAGGTGGGAATCGAACCCACACCCCCAAGCTCAGAAGGCAGGTTCACTACCAACTGAGCCACCGAGGCTGGCGAGAATTTTTAAAAAAAAACGGCCAACCAGAGCAGCCTGTGTTAATAAGCTACTTCCAGACTAAATTCTATCCCTCACAAATACATACGTAACTTTGCCTCAACTTGAAACATTTCCCTCAAGTTTAGTATTGGCTTATCATGTCACAACTTCACAAGTATTGGTTTAACATGTTACGGAATTGTGTTTCGCCCTCACAAACCACTAAACCAGGAATTGAATCGGGAACATTCCACCAAACAAGGCACGTGGACCTTTCAGGAAATCATTAAACCTACACGTAATTTGTTCCACTGAATCCCGGTTTTAGTCATCCCAGCTTATAATTGAGGGTAGAACTACAATGTTCATTAAAACCAACACAAACGATACTGGGTCTTATTACCGTTGCGTAAAGGCTATAACGCTATCCCACAGCCGTCGACCCATCTATTGATTTCGACGAACTGTTTCAGGGATAATAGTCTTTATTACTTAGAGGTAAAGTTTATGAAATGTAGCGAAATTGAGATACGCCCGTGAGTAAACTTCAATTAAAATTAATCAACAAAACTGAATTAAACATTTATGTTATTTGAAATCCTTGGAGCAGGTAAATTGAGTTTGGTAGATGAACTTTCAGTGTAGTTGGGTACACTGTCATGGTTTCATTGTTTTCCCTAAAGGAATGTCGCAATTGAAAACCGACATATTAAAAAAAATAATTAAATTAATCACATTTTAAATTTTAATGTTTTTTTGGTTTCTTTAAAATACAGCTAAAAAAATTGCTAGTGGAGAAATGTTATTACAATGTTAATGTTTTTATGAATGATAAATTTAAGTGACTTACGAGTACCTACATGATTTAATCTTGAAATTGTTTTTATATTAAGTACTGACTGACATTGAATTTTAATTTAATTTATGTTTCATTTTATACTATTGACATTATTTATAATTTTATTATTTTGTTGACGTATTCGAATTTTAACTTTATTATTGTAATCTAGAACTGACTTTTGTATTAATAATTTAATTTCGTTAGCCATCTCTTAAAACATTTGCATGCCTATGACAGGTAAAACATGACTTTAAGCGACATCTAATTTTACTATTATAAGACCATATTATGCATTGCCAATGTATTGACCCTCATGTTTTATGCAAATAAATATATTATTATTATATTAGTAGCATAATTATTATTATTTAAATTTACATCTTTTTTGTAACAAAAATCCTAGGACTAGTTTCTTATGTTGGTAACATTGATCAGCAAAGAAGAAAAGGAAGCTAAGGAAAAATCTTTGAAAATTCATCGCTTATAGGGGTTTATTGGGGGTCTAACAATTGGGGTGGAGGTTTGGGAATTGGGATTTTCGGGGTTGGATAACATTAGCAATGGACCAGAATGAGTGGCGTACAAGAAGAGTGACCTATGCCCATCAGGAGATAATTTTGGGCTCAAAATGATGAAACGATGATGAAAAGAATTAGGGCCAGCTGGGGCAAATGCATCTGTGGGGCAATTGCGTCTTTCGAGAATTACTGGCAAACCTTTTACAAATTAGGCGCCACCTTCATCTTTTTTCTATCTTTAGTTGCAATAATCTGTACAAGATGGCGTTAGTTGCCTAATTTTTGAATTTCAATTAAGTAATTCAGTAATCATCGAAAGACGCGATTGTCCTACAGACGTATTTGCCCAAGTTGACCTTAAAATTCAAGCCGGAAGCCCAGCGCTATCACGTCATTATCTCCTTTGTTTACAAATAATTCCATAACAACGCCTAACGCTTGTAGTATTTTAGGCAGCAAACCTTTAGACCAAGCTTATGTCAGCCCCATCGTAACCTTACATTTTTTCACACTAAACTAATAAAATAATCACTTTTATATAATTAACTAGCTGCGCCCTGCGGTTTCACCCGCGGTTAAAAAGAGTGACAAACATCCATCCATCCATCCATCCATACATACAAACTTTCGCGTTTATAATATTAGTAGGATTTACATTTAACCAACTAGGTAGACTGACTCAACTTTGATTAACAACCTAACAGCTTAACCAAACGTATTCCTAAATTCAATGAACTAATTCCACTTACACAGACCCGTAGACATAGACATTCATTCAAACATATCCTTTCAAAAGACTAGGAATCCAGGATCCCTTTGAAAACCTTATCCGTTTGAAACAAAAAGGCTAAACACACAGATACACGCTAATACCTTTCGCTTAAAGGATACAAAGTCTTAAGCTTGGAGACAAAAGCTCAATCTACCCTGGACGGTAGACTGAGATAAGAAGTCTGCAAGACGGCAGCGGTGGAGCTCTTGCTGTTTCAACGGTTCTATCGAAGCATTTCTAAACTAGGGAACTTTAGTTACGCTTTGATCGTTTTTTTGGCATTGTTCTTTTGTTCAGAAACTATAATGACTATGGTCGTGACCTCTCTCAATTTGGATTTGATATTTTATTCGAATTTGTATTAATATGAGTGGGTAATTAAACATAAAATTACCTACGTCAATCATTTTATTCAGCTCAGTTACTTGTTTCAAAATTAGGAGCTTGTAATGATTATTAATTTTTTAACTTTCCTTTTATGAGTATAAGTATTTGTCCTTTGAGTTACTCGTAGATACTGTTTCTTTATTCTAACAGTTGTTTCTGTTTTTTGCTTACCACTGATATCCTCTATTGTTGTCCTTTGTTGTCAAACAAATTTCATTTCGTTCATTTTAAGAATTGTCTTTCGTATAAAGATGAGTATTCTCAATATCGTTTCAATACAGATTGCTTTTGAATCTGCACAATTTGATTATAATCAAGATTTGTACTTGCTATTTTACAAAATACGGCAGATTTCAAGCTCCGATTCTACATTATACTGTACGTACACACTCAAAGCCAAAATTCTCGAAAGCTGCACAGAATTCAAACAATAGCTATGTAAATTCATTTCTTGAACCTTTTACTTAACATTTGAATAGGGCAAAGACGGATCATTGGTTCAAGTGGTTCAAGTGCCCTATTCATGCATATCTCAAGATACATAGAATCTTAATGATGGGTATAATGGCTAAGGAAGTAATTGTAAGGGATTCCTTTGAAGGGATGTTAGACAAGTTTGATGTATTGTTACGCTTCATTGGTTATGCATGGTAACTTTCAGGCGGGGGGAGGATGGTTGCGCTAATTTTCTTGATTGTAGGCCCAGTGTGGAGTTTGACGCTCATGTCGCTTATTTATTGCTCAGATAGATTCACACACGAAAATGAAAAGTTTAGAGTCTAAATACTTAATGGAAAACCCGTTAAAATACAAAAAGACTGTATAAAACTCAAAATTAATTAACTTATTCAATTCCTTGACATTTTTAATTAAACGAACCGAAAAAATTACAAAGAGATCGCGGGAAGAAATGCAAAATGCGAGACAGATTAAACATAAAAAGAAGGGAAGGAAGGGGTAGAAAAATTAAAAACAAATTATGGTTCGACCTGGACCAAAGAAATTGCTTTTTCGGGAATAAGAAAAGCGGCTTTTTACGCTTTCTTACGACAATAATAGATTTTTTTGTGGAAAAGCGTTGTATTTCAGAGGTCTTTGTATTTTATATTTTAAAGGGTATTACTTCAAATTACGTAGTAGATATTTTATTAAGTAAAAGGTTTGGTGTTCGTAGTATTATCCCGGGTCACGGAGAATAGAGCGGAACTAAGTTTAAAAGAGGTATTCATCATTCTAAACAACTTTTACCTGATTGATGATTTGATTTGATTTCATATCAACCCTAATATCTCAAAAGAAAATCAGCTGTTCCTTAGAGAACATTTGCATAAATAAAAACATCGTCGCGCCTTTCCCCCGAAGGGACTTGTAGAGGTGTACCACACCCATACTTCACCACACGGTATTCAGTCCCAAATGTGACATGGGGCGAGCCTGTCGCCACACACCGGGCTCTAGTTACGTAGCAGATGACATTAACTACGTGCCTTCGGCTGGGTCCTAACCCGCTCCCTCTAGCTTGAGAGGTGAGTCATTTCCGACTAGGCTATTATCGCTCCAAAAATATTTGTACTTATCAAAATGTAACGTAAATTTTGTAAAAATTGGTACTTACACCTGTTTTCGGCTTAGTACCTATTGCCCGTAATCCAGTATAACCAGCGTATGTATGTATATTGATTGTGGCATTAATACAATGTTTTATTTAGAACTTTTAAGATCAGGCTTTATTTCATCATTCCATTCAAATATGAAGAAAACATTCTATGTAGGTAGGGGTAAAAAGTCGGTTATACATATTTTTTAGATTAATGTATTATTATGGAACGAAAAGATATAGGAATCCTATTTTTTGAATTACAGGGATTGTGTAATCACTTCTAATTTAAAATGGTTACTGCATACCCCAAAAAAAACCAACAAGCACTTGTTTGTACAAGCGTTCGTTCGTAATTGTGTGTATTGAAAACCGATTTATTATTTTAAATTACACCCATAAAGTACGCCTGCCAGTTATTCACAAAAATCTTCTAAAAATGTTCTTATGACTCATTGTTTAAGGTTTAAAATTGGTTGTTTAGTAGCATATCGTGGGAGCCCAGAGTCTTGAGTGAAATTAGGGGTATTACACAAATTTTGAGCATTCATTAAATCGGTAAACAGCTATCGTTCTGTTTCTCAAGAGAAGAAATTATTGTTTTCTTCATCGAAAATTATGATTCGTGTACTTTATGGAACTTCCTTTGTTTAAATTGGAGACTACGGTTGAATATAATTTTATTTTAAAACACTTAAGTACAGAGTAGATTATTTTTAACTTTGTTACTTGAAATAATTGAGAATAAAGCTAAATTTAAAAGTTTAAATTAACTAAGCGAAGAAGTCTCAAAGTCTGGAAGAAGTCTCAAGTCTAGAAAAAGTCTCAAAATGTGGAAGAAACCTCAGTGTCTGGAAGAAGTCTCAAAATGTCTAAGAAGTCTCAAAGCCTGGAAGATGTCTCAAGTCTGGAAGAAGCCCTAAAGCCTGGAAGATGTCTCAAGCCTGGAAGAACTCGGCATTTGATTGCATGTACATATTATGTATGTTCGTTTATAGACTTTCCAACGATAACTTGATAGCCATTGATCCGATCTTCGTGAAATTTTGCAGGAAAGTAGAGTTAATTTCAATTATTTTTTTTTTCTATTTGACATAACGAATAGATATTTATCGTATCGTTAAATCCATGACGGATTTAACAATATGTTATTGGGGCGAGGGTTCGAAGTAAACTACTAAGTTTTAACCCTCTTATACCCACGCGTTGGTCTGTAAGACCGAAGAAAAATATTTTCTCGTTTATTTTATTTTTCCAGAAAAGTTTTGATTTTTTGGTGGCTACATAATTTGTTACTAGCTTCATTTTAGTAGGCCGCCTTTGACCAGATATAAATGTATAGATGTTGTGTCTAAACTCTAATTAAAAACAAGGCTTCTATAGTGACACCACATCGACACTCAACGTTCTATTCAAATTAATGAAATACCTTTGATAAATGTTATGTCCAGATGGACTGAAAATCCTTGTAACGGGCTAATAAAAAGTACTATAGATATAGGAGTCCCTCAAGGCTCAATATTAGGACCAGTGTTATTCTTGATCTATGTGTATGACCTTGTTAACACTATGCCAGAATGGACTTACATAAGCTTATTTGCAGATGACACACATGTAGGAATTAGAGATAAGTATAAATATAGGTTAGAAATTAAAATTAATGACGCTATGAATATTCTTAAAGATTGGTTTAATGCTGACGGAATTATTCTCAACACTGACAAGAGCGCTATAATGCACTACCAATCTCGAAAAGGTATTAACGCTGAGGTAGGATTAAAAGAAAATGTGTTCCTCGGCTACACAATTGATAACACAATTAGTCACTCGGCCCATATATCGAAACTGTGTAGGAAACTGGCAAGTGCTAACTACGCAATAATGAATCTAAAACCGCTATTAGATAAGACAGCTATTATGTCAATTTATTTTGCACACATTCAATCTAGAATAAGGTATGCCATAACTGTGTGGGGCAATGGAAAGGACATGATAAAGGTCCTAAGATCCCAAAAAAGAGCTATAAGGATAATATTAGGTTTAAGAAAACGCACTTCAGTTAGACAATATTTTAAGAATAATAAAATCATGACTGCAATATCTTTATATATTTATAACTGCTTATTAGAAATTTATGACGAGAAATCCGAGGGCCATACGAAAGTGTCGAAATTATAATGAACTATGTAAACCGATAATTAGACTGACCAAAGTACAAAAACAAGGCATCTGCAACAAGATCTGCAGGTTCAATAAACTGCCACATAGCATTAGTAATTTACACGGTCAACATTTTAAAAATTAAAATTAAACAGTTCTTTGAGACCAACCCTTTTTATTCACTGAATGAATTTATGAATATGCGACTGACTGAATTTTCATTCTTAAAAATTGATTAAATTAGAATAAATAATTTTAAACATTTTAAAAATATTATGTACACATTTAAAAATCTGTAATTGACTTGCCCAGTGTAACGTTTTGTTATAAGGCCAATAAAGCACTCTATTACTCTATAAAAATAACAGTCAACAGTTAGGTTCTACAGGAACAAAATGTATGACGCAACCCTCAAAGACGTACCTGTCACGCACACAAGTATAAAAAGTTGGCCTGTCACTTTTCTTTCTTAAACAGTACGGAAATATCTCTAGAAGTCTAAGTCTAAGTACTCATACTGAAATACGTTAAACTCCCTTTGAATTAAGCTTTTTCATTCCGCAAAAACGTTGATAATTTTCGCTTAAGTTTTTAGCATATTCAAGCGTCTTGACACCGACGATCACAGAGCGACTGACAGCAAAATAAGGATAACACTTGTTTTAAGCCTAGTGTTTTCAAGGTGCCATCTTTCGTATTGAGACTTGACACCTATAAAATACCTGATCAAAGTAGGCAGCATACATTTGTGTTAATAGTGCGTGTTGGTGTGTTTCACGACACACAATCCGAAAGACCGACGCGGGTGTATCGTCACGCCTTTCCCCCGAGGGGGCTGGCAGAGGTGTAATACAACAACCACACATCGCCGGACGATATTCAGTCCCAAATGTGACAGAGGCGAGCCTGTCGCCACACACCGGCCTCCAATCATGTAGCAGATGACATACAAAACGCACATATTATGCTCACACAATGAACAAATTGGTGCGTGCCGTCGGCTGGGTTTGAACCCGCTCTTTCTGGCTTGCGAGGCGGGCATTCTCCAACTAAGCTATCATCGTATATTTGTAACTTAATGGTTCTGATGATGATAATGATGATGATTGAATAACATACCTCTTGACCCCGTGCTAACTTGACACTGGTACTTTGCATCGTCGTCCAGGGTAACGTCTCGGATGTCCAGAGAATAGTCACCTGCGAGAGAAAATTGAGATAATTAAATATTATTATTGCTCGTAATATGACCGCCGGTGGCGCAGTCGGTAGTGAACTTGCTTTCTGGCTAGGGGGCTAGGGTTCGATTTTCACCAAGGGCAAACTTAAATGTGATGAACATTTATGTTTGTTCTATGTCTGGGTGTTAATTATCTATTTAGGTATGTATTTAAAAAAAAAGTAGCATATCAGCATCTGGACGCCATTGCTTAGTTTGGGGTCAGACGACCGTGTGTGCAATATATCCCGAATATTATTATTTTATTTTTAATTATTTTATTAGAAATAAAGTAATAACTAAACAGGGTTATCAGAAAAGAGGAATCATTTATGTTAGCAACACATACAAAATAATGCAGTCTATGGTCTGCTGTGTGACGTTTTGCGAGCGAACAGTCAAAGGAATGAATGAATGAATGTAGCGTAAGGAATGAGTCGAGTCGCCCGCCCCGCCCAACCGGCACTCTTGGCTGGACCACGGAAGAGGACGGATCTCGTATTGATCTTGGTGTCCATTCGATTCTTACTGAAGTTATTTAAACATATTGTACATGGTTTGGATTATTAGAAGTATTAGTTGTTTACGTTTACATTACGGTGATTTGAATACCCTCCCTTCGGAAATAGTTTACATCAGAAGTGGTATGTAGTTTTCTCGCGCCAAAAAGGAAATAGAAATACCTCAACTTAGGGATAAAGGTATCAAGGCAAAAGATACCGGAATTAGTTTTAGCAAATCGTGTGTTATTATGTCTGGCAACTAAGTTCATTAGATTAGCAGTACTAGATGAAACGACGAGCGTGTATGAAAAGACTCATGGAAGTAGAAGAAGCGAAATATGTGTGCCAGGATCGTAGCAAGTGAGGAGAAGTGGTATCTGCCTACCCCTATGGGAAACATGCGTGACTATATGTGTGTATGTAGATGGCCTGAAAGACGGCTATAGGCACTCGCCAGAATAGAAGTAGTGAGCTGAAGCAGTGACTTCCTAAGACTAAAGGAATGATCTGGACCAGGCACTACTTCGGATTAAGGGAGTGAGCTAAAATAGCAGGCGTACAGGGAATTTCTAAGCCTAAAGAAATTAGCTCAGGTTTAGGTTAGCTTTTGGCAAGACTAAAAGACCAGCTCGTCGGGTACTTTGCTTTGTGCTTTGTTTAATTTTTGTAAAAGAAATATAAGTAAATGCTTTTGTTTAGTGATTTACGGATAAAAATACATACAGATATATAATTGCTTGAAATTCATTGTTTTAGTCTCTTTAAAAAAATGTTGACGTGAATGTTAAAAAAGGATAGTTAAAAAGCATTTAATTATTTTATTTTGTGCAACTTGAAAGATAAATTGCAGAACTATTTAGAAACCTGAATGACTGCTATAGGCACTCGCCAGAATATAAGTAGTGAGCTGAAGCAGTGACTTCCTAAGACTAAAGGAATGATCTGGACCAGGCACTACTTAAGATTAAGGGAGTGAGCTAAAATAGCAGTCGTACAGGGAATTTCTAAACCTAAAGATATCAGCTCTGGTTTAGATGGTCAGTACTATTATAAAAAAAAAAAGATACATTGCAGAAATACTGAGAAACCTAAAAGACCTTTTTTTTCGGTGTTATGATTGATGATGAAGTTCATGAATGAGATAACTAGTTACAAAGTGGTAGAAATTCCCAAGTCTAAAGGAATCAAATGATGAAAAGGTTGCAACTGAAGTTCTATCTATTTGGGACATCATGAGTCATGATAGGCCGAGCTTAAAGATTTTAACAGCCTTTAAAATCATGTGTGTGTTGACAGATACGGATTTCATGTGCAGAGTTGGAACCAATATAAGAAGCGTGCCTGAGGGCATGCACGGCGCAGGAGGGCCGTGTTAGCAACACATACAAAATAATGCAGTCTATGGTCTGCTGTGTGACGTTTTGCGAGCGAACAGTCAAAGGAATGAATGAATGAATGTAGCGTAAGGAATGAGTCGAGTCGCCCGCCCCGCCCAACCGGCACTCTTGGCTGGACCACGGAAGAGGACGGATCTCGTATTGATCTTGGTGTCCATTCGATTCTTACTGAAGTTATTTAAACATATTGTACATGGTTTGGATTATTAGAAGTATTAGTTGTTTACGTTTACATTACGGTGATTTGAATACCCTCCCTTCGGAAATAGTTTACATTTAATAGTTTGGTCGACATAGCTAATAAGCGTGGTTAAGAGAGGAACCGTTTTTTCACTTTTGAGTTTATATTGCCGGCGAATGTAGGAGAATTTTACGACACTGTACGTAGCATCAAGTACAGTCAAATTAAAAGTCGCGCGCTGTGTCCGTAACTTCAGCTTCCTCATAGGTGATAGAATAATTTTACCTATGCCAATATTTAAAGCATAATAGCTGCAATCAAATATCCCAGTCTTAGTTTAGCTGCCACAAGAACTTCGTTAATATGAGCCATTTACTATGTGTCAGCTGGAGTGACACAACCTCAGCTCGCACATCCAGTACAGGCAAACCAGTGAGGTTAGGGTTTTGGACAATAGCTAGAAAATTACAGCATAATAGCTGCACAAGGTAGGAAAAATCTGAACGATGCTACTCAAAACATGTAGAAGCTATGATCAAAAAACTGTGTGTAAGCTGGTGTTGTGTCACTTCAGCTACTCATCTCATATCTTCCAAACGAAAGAAGGTATGATTATGCATTTTAGCTCAAATTTTAAAGCATAATTGCTGCCATTGGCAGCAAAATTTTCAAGTCTCTGGGTTATATACTTTCCGAGTTATAAGCTAATACCTATGTGTAAGCTGAAGTTGCGTCACTTCAGCTGACACATGTTGAATCGACGAAACTATCAAACGTAGAGTTTTCATTTAAAAGGCAAAAATTAAAGCATAATTGCTGCACTAGGCAGCAAAATTTTCAGATTCCTAGACCTCGTAGTTTCCACGTAATAATCAAAAAACAGTTTTCGCGCCAAAAAATTCAAATTTTTGCTTAAAAGCGGCGTTGCCGTTCCGTGCGGTACATTATTGCAATTCAATTTGATCTTAGCGCGCATAGTGTTAAAAGTCATTTTAACTTGTGTTCAAAATTCTTTTAGTTTTGTTTAGACTGAGAGCCCCTGAACCATATGGAACTAAGAATGCACCTGTAAAATTTGAAGGCAGATTCTTATGAACTTAAACAACGACGAAGGTTATTGGTTTTGGCGTGGCTTGTTCTCTGTAATTTGGCTAACAAAAGACGTCGCGCGACAGATAATGGCTGCTTGACGTCACAGGCGCGAGGTAGACAGTGGCATGGCGAACCAGTTTTTTTGCCCCACCACCCCGCTACACCCTTCGCGTGCCATCTAGTACATTTACTAATTTAAAAATTAAAAAATAAAATAAAGAAGAAAGACAAACCACTGTATAGTAAAGAAGATAAATTTGTTACTTGGACAATATCTAGTGTAAGTAAGTAGTGTAGGTGTTTAACAAGTTTGAAGATGAACTTCCGCAAAGTAACGCCTGATTCAATCAAGAAGATAAATGTTTAATGTGTGGGTAAGAGATAGTAAAATGTATTTTAATAGTCTGTAAGTACTTTGATTTTATGATACGGGAATTACTCGTATTCCGACTATTGTTTCAACCGCATAAGTAAGTGATTCCCGTTACATAAAATCATAATGTGTGAAAACCACGTCAGTTTCCATAGCCTGTAAGTAGGTAAGTATCTGTATTCGATAACTACTTCAGTGTTATTTCAGTTGTTCCATGAAGAATCAGAAGACCAGGGAGCTCCTAGTCTAGTTATCTCGTCTTCTAAGTTCATAAGAATCTATCTTTAAAATAACATACATACCTAGTTTCATATAGTTCAGCGGCTCTCAGTCGTTTTTTGTTAGCCAAATTACAGAGAACAAGCCACGCCAAAACCAATAACCTTCGTCGTTGTTTAAGGTCATAAGAATCTGCCTTCAAATTTTACAGGTGCATTCTTAGTTCCATATGGTTCAGGGGCTCTCAGTCTAAACAAAACTAAAAGAATTTTGAACACAAGTTAAAATGACTTTTAACACTATGCGCGCTAAGATCAAATTGAATTGCAATAATGTACCGCACGGAACGGCAACGCCGCTTTTAAGCAAAAATTTGATTTTTTTGGCGTGAAAACTGTTTTTTGATTATTACGTGGAAACTACGAGGTCTAGGAATCTGAAAATTTTGCTGCCTATGGCAGCAATTATGCTTTAATTTTTGCCCTTTAAATGAAAACTCTACGTTTGATAGTTTCGTCGATTCAACATGTGTCAGCTGAAGTGACGCAACTTCAGCTTACACATAGGTATTAGCTTATAACTCGGAAAGTATATAACCCAGAGACTTGAAAATTTTGCTGCCAATGGCAGCAATTATGCTTTAAAATTTGAGCTAAAATGCATAGTCATACCTTCTTTCGTTTGGAAGATATGAGATGAGTAGCTGAAGTGACACAACACCAGCTTACACACAGTTTTTTGATCATAGCTTCTACATGTTTTGAGTAGCATCGTTCAGATTTTTCCTACCTTGTGCAGCTATTATGCTGTAATTTTCTAGCTATTGTCCAAAACCCTAACCTCACTGGTTTGCCTGTACTGGATGTGCGAGCTGAGGTTGTGTCACTCCAGCTGACACATAGTAAATGGCTCATATTAACGAAGTTCTTGTGGCAGCTAAACTAAGACTGGGATATTTGATTGCAGCTATTATGCTTTAAATATTGGCATAGGTAAAATTATTCTATCACCTATGAGGAAGCTGAAGTTACGCACACCGCGCGCTACCCCACGCGAGTCGCTTAGGGTGGTGCGTGACCCTCGATTTTAGCTCGCATTTTGCACGTTACACAATTAGCATAAAGCTCATTTTACCATGCACAACACTGTTAAATTCTGCTTTCTCTCTCTCTTCATTTCTCTTCTCCTCGCCGGCAATATAAATTTAGCCATAAGTTAGCCGGCGACAAATACAAGCGGTCAGTGAAATACCGCTCTCAGCCGCATTTATAACTAGCAATGTCGCATTGTAGTGTGCAATTTCTTTTAAGTTTACGTTTGGTCAAATTCATAACTAACATAAAAAAATATAAGTGCGCATTCGACCATGACTTGATTAACATCTATTCCTCAACCCGCATCCAAGATATTTTGTACAAGTAAAATAAATACTGTGAATGTGAGGAATGTGCTAAGCCAAAAGAGGGTAATTTCACTCATCATTTTGAACAACGTTAACTATGGGGCCAACCATAGAAAGAGAATAAAAAAAAGAGAATAAATTAAAATAGAAAAATATTTTTGCACACATATAACACACAAACATTGTATTGCGCTTAACAGATTTTTTTTTCCTATAAAACTTTTACTATGAACGTATAACGTCATTACATAATTTTTATATTTAAAAGCTTGTCGCGAGATTTAAGTACTTGTATTTACTTAATTTCAAAATTTTTATGTACTAGTTTATCTACATAGATATATCTCACGACAAGCGTTTGATTCATATAAATTTTCGTTAATATATAAGTTAATAGTAAAAGTTTTTGAAGGAAAAGTTTTATTTTATTATTTTTAGTCATTTCATTGATAACCCTGTAAAACAATAGCCTAAAAATTTGACCAGTCTAGTTTGACTAGTCAAGTCATCGATCAGATACAATCAAACAATCGTAGTCATGTCTCTGACCCGGTGTTCTGTTCATAAGAACTCAAGCGCTGTGAGCACTCTAACGCACAGGCTACAGAAAATGTATGGCAGCTGTCATGTCAATGTACTGAGAAAGGTAGCACTTAGCCTTTACTTATTTAAGTAATGTTTGTGAATACCAGGGTAGTTTAGACTATTTGACGTCAAAGCCGTCTAAAGGTCATAGCACACATATCAACTCGAATAGGGATCGTCACCGTATCAAGCCGAGCCACGCAGTATTCTTTAAACTCCCTTTTTCTTTTCTTTTTTTTAAGGGGGAGATAATTCCCTTGCACTTCTCTTCCGCCGCAGGAATGACGGAATGGAAGGGGTATCTGGGAATCGAACCGACTAACTCCTTACCGTGAGCAGTCCTCCCCCAAGGTGGGGCGAGATGGGGTCGCGCTAGCATCCACCATCTCAACCCGGCTGTATGTAACTCCCTACTGCAGCGTGCACTAATTGAAAACGTAACTTCATTTTCTTGCCTCGGTTAGGTAAGGCGATACGGTGACGACCTCTTACCGACTTGATATGTGTGCTATGACCTGAAGTCACTAAAGTCACCTTCAAAGCCCAAAAGGGTAACTTGAGTTATCTATAAAATATTTTTGGATAATGGTGTACGCGTGAAGTGTAAATCGATCAATTTTCAACCCTAATGACCGATTTTTGATGAATATAACACTTCAACATGAGCCGTGTTACATTTACGTCTCTTTAAACCCTAATTGCTCGTAGTCTAGACATTTATACTAGTATTATGTGAAGCCTAATAACGGGTTGAAATATGAGTATTTTAACCTAAATGACCTAAGTTTGCTTTTAATTATGCGTTGAAAATGATTCACATTCAAAAGCAAAGTTATTGAAATAATTTAGGTTGTTTCCATAGACTTTGGCGTTTAATACTTTTTGCTATTTAGATTAGTTGATTTCTTGATTGATTAAGGTTATTTAAGTTAGGTAAATAATAATATATAATGCTTGAGAAGGTTACAGCTGTGGTTCTCATACAAAATTGGGACCTAGTTTAATTAACCTAGTGTTTTAATTTGTTTGTAAGCTACAAACAAATTAAAACAGAGAATAGTAAAATTTGTGCTGTTAATTTAATTTAGTGACTTAAAATTACGTATTTAAACAGTCGTTACATATATTTTTTTATTGAAATTTAAATACCTACAAAATGCGCATGTGGTGTTACACGCAGTTACAAAATAGCCTGTGTGCAACGAGATTAATTACTACGTACACAGTACATAAATATATTTTATATCGATGCCTACGTACTATTCTAAACTATAATCTGTATTTTTGTTTGTTTGTTAATAATTAATCATTCAGATCTGTTGAGCCGTTATGGCGTGATTGAGTAACAAATATGCTACCATCCAAACTTTTTCATTAACAATAATATTGTTATATTATTAGAGTGATACTATCTCATTTCTAGCTAAGGTTTTATTCCACCTGTTTCTAGATCATACGGTCATCTGACAGTTTCAAAGAATTTAATCTAAAAAAATCTACATTTTCTTCCATAATAACGTTGTTCTTTGTTTGAACATTTTCCGTTTCATGATGGTAACACTGGATGCCAAAAAATACTTTTTAGTAAACCTTAAATAACTGGATGGTATTAGAGGAGAGGAAAATATTTGGAATTTATTGGAGAAGACCTTTGCTAGCAATGAGATGAAACAATCAGACTTAAATCATTTAAAAAAAAAGATTTGCTATCGTGGACACGTTTTGTCCAACGGCTTTCAGTCACGCCGGAGCACGAAGCATAGAATACTAGCTGCGCCCCGCGGTTTCACCCGCTGTTAAAAAGTATCCTATGTGCTATTCTAGACTATAATCTATCTCTATGCCAAATTTAATCCAGATCTGTTCAGCCGTTCTGGCGTGAAAGAGTAACAAACATTCATCCAATTATCCATCCATCCATCCATTCTTACAAACTTTCGCGTTTATAATATTAGTAGGATTGGCGCGGTTTTTTTTTAATTTAAACTTATTCTTAAGAAATATTGTTAAAAGAAAACCAGACTCGGCTGCAAGATATTGTACCACTTATTTATTGTATACATACTCGTATGTATGCCATCGACCGTTTGTCATATTTCGTTCTGTCCTGTTCATACAAAGGTTGCCTGGAAGAAATCGTTTTAGGCGATAAGGCACCTTTGTACTGCCGAATGATATTTTTTTTTTAAATTTCTTTGTTTGTCTTACTTTGTATTTCTTGTGTGCAATAAAGATGTATTGTATTGTACCCAAAGGGTACTTCCTCTAGCAAGAGGATTGAAATGACACCTCACAAGTCGACATCCATCAAGCTGTTTAGGCTGTAGGGCGTGCTAAAAAAACCTCATACACACATCCATACATACATACCCACACACTTACCCATACACTCGAAAAACATTACCTTCCTTCTTGCGCAGTCGGGTAAAAAATTACCCTCCTTCTGGCGCAGTCGGGTAAAAAGTGACTCCGTCTTTTATTTATTTTTCCTGTTTTTTTTGGATGACACAAAGCGCGTGTTGTTTTTTGAGTGCCTATCTACATGAGAGCGAAAGTGTGCTGGCAAGCAACCTCACAGTGTACTTTTATGCGAGTTCAAGATACCAAGTCTAGTATGAAATAAAATAATCATAACGCCTTTCCACGTGGGGGCTGGCAGAGGTGTAATACAACACCCACACTTAGCCAGACGATATTCAGAAACAAATGTGATAGGGGGCGAGCCTGTCGCCATACACCGAGCTCCAGTCATGTAGCAGATGACATACAATACGCACATATGCTCACACAATTAACAAATTGGTGCGTGCTGTCGGCTTGGTTTGTAGTATGAAATACGTAATTATGAAGTCTAAAAGGTCTATGAGATAAATACAAAAAAAAACCAGTCATGCTCTACGCTTGAGTGGCTACGCTCCGATTCTGTATCTATGTATCAGTCTGCCTACCAATAATACAAATGAATATTGTATATCTAACGTATGGGAAAAAGAGGAAAAGCAAAAAATATGATTCATTACGTGCCATCTCCAAATGACATGTAATGTGGAGAGAATATAGCACAAGGCATCTGTCCCACCGCGCCGGCGGCGAGTAAACGATTGTCTATCATCTATGTCAGCTAGTGGCTCTGTAACTTCTGTTTGGGTGTTCATAATTATGCGTGTATTTAATAACTACCTATTAAGAAAGAAAGATACATTTATTTTGACACAAGACACTACAAAGACAATTCTTAATACCAGTACACAGATTAAAGAAAACAGAGCTATCACTGTAGTGTCCACAGATATATCGTCACGCCTTTCCCCCGAGGGGGCTGGCAGAGGTGTAAAACAACATCCACACTTCGCCGGACGATATTCAGTCCCAAATGTGACAGGGGGGCGAGCCTGTCGCCATACACCGGGCTCCAATCATGTAGCAGATGACATATTACACGAACATATGTTCACACAATGAACAAATTGGTGCGTGCCGTTGGCTGGGTTCGAACCCGCTCCCTCTGGCTTGAGAGGCGGGCCTTCTCCCAATTAGGCTGCCATCGCTTTTAAAAAAAATTGAAAATTATACTAGCTGCATCCAGTAAATTCACTTGCGATTCCGGGATAAAAAGAACCTTATTTCTTTTTCAGTACCTCTAACAATCTGTGTGCAAAATTTCAGGCATCGTAACAAACAAACAAGCAAACGAACAAACTCACTTTCTCATTTATAATATTTAAGTTACGATATTTTTCTAGGTGGGAATCGAACCCACGCCCTCAAGCTCTAGAAGGCAGGTATACTACCAACTGAGCTACCAAGGCAGCCAGGAGTTGTGGAGATTTCTTTTTCTTTGTCTCTTCTTTAAGCTTATGAATCACAACTAACTTCTTTTCTTTCTTAACTCTTAACTCTTCTTTCGCTCACTCACTCCAACGACCACACAATGGCTTCTATCTCTCTTGCTCGCTTATCTATAGTTGGACAGGTGCCTTCAACTATAGAGAGGAAAAACGCACCCCTGAGGGTAATGCCAACATTAATTAGGTTATGGTAAAGGAAAATGTCTTTGTCTTTTTGTCGTGACAGAAATGTTTGACAAACGTTCGAAGAAATACAGGCAACGGAAACTATACAAGGTGTTGGTTGTGGGTGAAGTAATACTAAGGGCTGTTGTTTTTGAGAAGACAAGTTCACAAAATTCGAGAAAAAAAGCATTGGGGCCATACAAAATTGATCACGTGATACTCTAATGTGTAATCACGTGTGGAATACTCTGCCAGAGTGTGTGTTCTCTGACTCTTTTAATCTGGGTGTCTTCAAGTCTCGAGTGAATCGGTTTCTTCTAGGCAAGCGTGCTCCATCGTAGGCCGTATCACTGTTTATCATCAGACATGTTGGCGGCCAAACGCAAGCCTATTAAGTTATAAAAAAAATACTACGCCAAAACCAGCAGCTTGTATACTTATACCTACCGTAGAGCAGGTAAATAACACATACATACATCTATTGTCATGCCATTTTCCCGTAGCGGTAGGCAGAAACTTTCCACTTGCTACGATCCTGGCACATTTTAGCTACTTCTACTTGCATGAGTCCCTTCATACATGCTTGTCAGTTACGGGTACTCCTGACCTGGACCTGACCTGTTTTTAACGTCTTGGATTTGATTCTGATACGTTTTCCTAGGTCGCCTTTTACCGACTCGAACATTCACACTCGCATTGTAAATCTGTTTTGTCAATCTCCTATCACCTTTCTTTCAATTTGTAGATATACTCGTATATAATCATTAATTGTTGAACTGCTCGTTGCAAGCTATTAATGTTATATTACAATCCAATACAACATCTCTTTATGAAAGAAAAATTACATTAATACTTAAATAAGGCTAAACTAAGTTTATAATGGGCGGCCTTATCGCATAAAGCGATCACTTCCAGGCAACCTGTACGAACAGGAACAAATTATACTGTTCCATTTTTATTTTCAATATTTTTTTCATTTCTTTCTAGTCTCTTGTAAGTTTGAAGTGGTAGTAGTCTTTTAGTTGAGTAATATTTCTAACCCACTTTTAGGGTTCCTTAGTACCGTAATAAGGAACCTTGTAAGATCGTTTTAGAACACCTTCTTTTCATCTCAGACCTATTAAGAACAAGATTGGCGTTTAAAAAGTTATTAAACCGCTCTGATGAAATCAGAATGCATATAATTTTGTTTAGCGTAACACATATTAAAACAATATACTTTTAAGAATATTATTATGCCAAAAACAGCTTGTATCAAAGTAAAGCTTTGAAAAAACACAACAACCTTTCAAAAGTTCATAAAAAACCAGGAACACAACGTCTAACGCCGCACTATGATTATGTTTAATTAAAAAAACGCAAAGCTTTTTTATGAGTAGTAAAAACGGTGACCTAATTCCCAATTAGATTGTTAAACGTCAGAGTATGCAGCATGTTTTGTATTTTACCACGAAAATGTGCCTATACTACATACATTGATTGTTCAAATCAAAATTATTATGTCAACAAAAAAAGAAGAAGATCAAAAAGTTAAGCTTAACCTCAGTGGCTTTAAAATACATTAAACGCCGAAAAAATATTTATATTAAAAAAAAACACTTCTCACAATAACCAATATTAAAAGAACCGTAAAACAACTCACCCTCCTCATCACTGCCGATCATCTTATACCGGTCGTAGCCGCTCAGTTCTCTGTGCAAGCCCAGACCAAAATCGTCTTTAGTCCACTGCAGCTGTCCCGCCTTGTTTTCAACCCTGCAGGGAAGGGTCACTCTCGATCCTACTACTGCCGTCTGTGGAAGAAAAGGTAAAGAAAAACAGTAAATAATCTGAGATTAGTTGATTGAATCAGGCTTTACTTTGCGAAAGTTCATCTTCAAAATTGTTACTTGAACTAATATATAGTGTATATCCGCTGTAACGTCTTCGAGCACTTCGTCGACACGTGTTTCGCTTCTACACGAGGCATCTTCAGGACGTGTTGAATCGAAGACGTTAAAGCGGAAATACATTAGATATTAGTTCAAGTAACAATTTTGAATCTGAGATTACTTTCGCATAATTATCTAGGTGACCATCTGACCATAATGATCAGTGAGCAGTGACCTTATTTTTTTTGCGAAAAAATACTGTTGTACAGTTTTTTATGCCATAGATGGCAGACAAGCTAATGGGCCGCCTAATTGTGTTAGAGGATTCAAAATTTGTGATAGCATTTTAGAGTTGAATATTGCCCAGTTATCTATTTACAAATTGATTTAAATTGGTTCAAAATTTGATGCGTATTGCCATTATGCCATTTTTATTATAAAGATAACATATTTATTGATATTTAGATATTTAGACACTTAACCCCTTAGCAATAAACGTTGTGTAGCCTTGGAATAGTAATACATTGTCTTCTTCTAAGCTGTATACACAGACAAAATACGGTATACTTAACTATTTCAAGGCTATAATATAATGTTTATTCCTAACTTAGGAATTAGGATTATTAATTAATAGGAAATTAATAAATTAGTAATCCTAAGGAGGCGTCGTCGCTTATCATCAGGCGAGATGACCGAAAATTAAATATGTATATGTATCCGAACTAATATTATAAATGCGAAAGTGTGTTTGTTCGTTTACTTGTAACGCTGTCACATCTCAACTGCTCAACCAATCGTCTTGAAATTTGGCGTACATATTGTCTAGGGTATAGAAAAGAACTTCCTGTGGGACCGCGGGTGAAACCGCGGGGTGCAGCTAGTTTTTATAAAAAAAGTAAAGATCATCAAAAACATACCTGATCCTGCGGCTCCATAGCAAACTTCTGTTCCTGATACCCAACACACAAACCACACAAAAACACTGAACAAAACCACACACTAACACACAAAGTCCGCAGCAGAAGAAAGAGTGGGCTAACTCCCCTACTGGTTGTTCTCACTCTTTCACCGTTCGACATCGTCTCACTCACAGCATAACAAGGATATCCGGAATTCTAAATTTAAATTCACATTTCAGAAGGAAGTCGGACATCCCCTCTCTGTCTATTTTCGGATACGTATTTAAGCGCCATAGATTATTTTCGGTTCATTTTAGTTCCATGATCTATGGTTTGACTGGCACCCGGTGATGGATCTGAAACAAAAGAAATTTATTTTAAAATAGAAATAGTATACAATACTAGTTGCACCCCTCGGGTTCACCTAATGTTAAAAAGTATCCTCTGTGTGCTATTTGATACTTTAATCTATACAGGGTTATAGGCACCTCACCAAAAACCTCTTAAGGGTTCATTGTACTCATCAATATGAACAACTATTACTATGGAGCGAACTCTGAAATCGCAAAAAAAAAACAGTTGTTCCATACATTTTGTCTCAGGTGATTGAACTTATTGTATGGAACAGCTGTTTTTTTTTCGCGATTACAGGATTGGCTTCATAGTACAAGTTGTTCATTTTGATGAATACAATGAACCCTTAAGAGGTTTTTGGTGAGATACCTATAACCGTGTATTTATGCCAAATGTCATCCAGGTCCGTTCAGCTGTTCTGGCGTGATTGAGTAATAAACGTCCACCCATCCATACATCCATCAAAACTATCCTATAATAATATTGGTGTGATATTGTTGTGTCCGGGTGTAATCAGAAGGCATAAGCTAAGAATAGGTAGTTAGTTTAACTTTGAATGAACTCCAAACTCAAAACGTAGCATTTTTATTAGTAGGTACTAAAATTTCTGTGAAATTTGGTTTGTATGGCATGGGTTGTAAGCTAGTTTGTTACAGTTACAGCTAACTTTTGTTTTTTGTAAATTCGTTTGTTTTTTTTTTTAGTTGGTTTCTTTTAAAATAAAGGTTTAGGTTTTACAACTGACTGCCTCGGTGGCTTAGTCGGTAGTGAACCTGCCTTCTGAGCGTGGGGGCGTGGGTTCGATTCCCACCTGGGGCAAACATTTATGTGATGAGCATTTGTGTTTGTTCTATGTCTTGGTGTTAATATCTATATAAGTATGTACTCGTATTTAAAAATATCAAATATGTATATCAGTCTCTGGCAGCCATAGTACAAGCTTTGTTTAGTTTGGTGTCAGACGACCGTGGGTGGAAGTGTCCCAAATTTATTTATATTTATTATTTATAAAATAACCAAATGGACGGCCACTAAATAATGAATTACAAATATCTAAAATATTTATTTGGTTCAATAAAATATTATTATTTACATAGAATTAAATTAAAACCTTGTTTAAGTTCGAGCGCAATAAATGTTCGCTTAAATCTCAAAGGCTAATAAGTAATTATAAATAATTCGGTATACATTAATATTGTGTATAATGTCCAGAATATGAGGTGTGATCAGATTAATGATGTCACGTGATAATAATGTTAATGATTCGCTGGGAGGTAAATTACAGCGGGCCATGAACGCAATAATTTATGTTTTTTTACTACGGGCTGTTTTCAAAATCAACGCTCAGGCATGAAACTCGATAATTTTTATGTTTAAATCAGTTTTAAATTGAGATTCAAGATTTTAGCATGCAGTCCTTAATGCGAAATTTAATTTGTAGCCTATACGCTTAGTTCAAATGGAGCTAAAGAAAAATAACCGTTTTCGAAATAAATATTATTGCAAAACATAAATGAAATTAGTAAAACCCTGACCAGACAGTTGAAGGGTCAATTAACTTTTGTCTCAATCCACTATAAAATAAATTATGCCCCAAATTCATCCCAATAAAGTAGAATGGCACAAAGGTCGGTGAACTCTTTCCTCAACCAATCTAAATCGAACTATAGTAACTTGTCAAAATTCATACTACATACTAAATAAAAACTCTTTTTTGAAAAATATTGCGACCAAGGGGTTAAAACCACAGAATATTTTTTTATAAATTAAAATTTTTGGAGGTACTTAGAGAAAACTGCAAATGCTTAACTTGTTCAGAGTTCATTGACCTTAGACAGGAACTACTTCACAAATTATGTTTTCCTGGTAGTTCATTATTTTTCAGTTAAAAAATTTAATAAAGAAGGAAGTATCTTACATTATGTCATAATGAATGACACACCTCCAGAATGTGATTATAAGTACGATGCTATATTAGAATATTTTGGGAAAGTGTCTTTGGAACCCTATGATAAGCCTATCGACACGCTTTTTGCAACTGACTTAAGCTTAACTCCTGTCATTATGTTATTTTTTTAAACGATACAAACGTTTGGTAATTACAAATGTCAATCTTTAGCAGATTGCTCCAAAAAAATTTGTGTCTAAGGCGATTTTCGCACCACTTCATGTTGCACGACGGTATACGGGACTTTTATAAGCCAAAAATCCCACACGGAGAGACGTTGTCGATAAGTTGTACTTCGCTTTAAAAAATTACGGCCCTCAGTTTCTTGCCTGTTTTTCTGAGTAGTGCTTCTTTTTTCGAACAAAGCGGTAAAGTCATTTTTATAACTTTGACGTTCATAAGTGTATCTTGGATAGTGAATACCCATTTGAATAAATACGTTTTGACTTTGACCTGTTTGAACTAAAGTACTTTAGTAAACATTAAACAACGCGCTCCTGAGTACTGTCGCATGGTGCAAAGCTATAAATTATTAAGCTAAGTGTGTGAGAATCGCCTAAAACATTCTATTACAGCATATTAGTGACAGTTTTTTTTAAGCTTAAAGGAAGTAGATTTCAACCATGAGTGACACATTTTAACTAGCAATCAACAACATTTTTTGCGAACAATACTAGTTTTTCGAAAAAAAAGGAACGCAAAAACTGATAATGACTTCGGTCTTGTGATGTCATTTCAAATTTAACCTCAACTAATTTGACATCACTAAAAATTATACTTACTGAAAACTATATACTCAATGCTTTTATGTGTTTACTGTACATGTCACAGACTAAATTATATTTTCTGTGAAAAAAGTCAATATTTTAGATAAAATTATTATTAATGGTTTTTAGTTGTCACACAGGGCTATCGAAATAGGATGCACTATACCAAAAAGGGATCATTGTATTCAACAAAATGAACAACTATTATTACAAAGGCAACATAAAGTAGCGAAAAAAATCAGCTGTTCTATTCAAAAAGGTCTGGTAGGTAGTTGATCTTCGATAAAATATGGTAAATCAAATGATGACATCAAGAACATTGCGGGTCCGCTGTGGTACAGAACGACTCAAAAAAGAGTACACTGGAGAGAGCTGGAGGAGGCCTTCGTGTCGCAAGGACACGCCGACACCCAAAATACTTAATCATGAATTGAATAAATAATAGCATTGTAGTGAAATTGAAATCTTGTCGGCAATAAAGGCTTAATAATAAATAATAATAAAAAAAATATGGTAAAGCTCTTTTTTTCTAGATTTCAGGGTTAGCCCCATTGTAAAAGTTGTTGATGACGATAAGTACCTACAATGACCCCCTTTCGGCTTTGTACTGTTCTGATAAAATCCAATATTTATAACATTTTAAGTTAAAAAACTCCCCAAGTTTAAGCTAAGAAACTGTTTTGCTCAAAACACTAGAACATTTGCAACTTAAAACTAACTTGAGAAGCTTCACAAAAAGTCAAACTTATCCGCAAAGTAGTCATCTTGCGGTTAAGTTTTAAACATGAAAATACAAAGTTTTGTATTACAAACTTAAGTACTAATAACGATACTTGTTCTTTGCATAAAACTGTTTGCCATAATAATTACACAAGGTTGGGCTAGTTTCTTACTCGCGATAAACGATGTTTCTATGAAAATATAAACGTAACATAACATTTCGACAGACGATAGGCCTGTCGAAATGTTATCTTACGTTTACCCGTACGTTTACCACGAAGGTAGATTAGGAAGGTTGTACAATACCTACACTTCGCTGGACAATATTCAGTCCCAAATGTAACAGGGCCGAGTCTGTTCTCATATACCGAGTTCCAGTTAATTATTAGAGTAGTAGTGATCAAATTAAATACGCACATAATTATTTTCACAAATGAAGAAATTGGTGCGTGCCTTCGGCTGGGATCGAAAAGAAACACAAAAACTGAACATATAAAGTACTAGCTGTTTTGCCTGCGGCTTCGCTCGCATTTTTTATAGTCTACGTCACGTGAAAGAATTTTTGATATCGGACCAGTGATTTTTGAGTAAATCCGATTCAAATATACAAAAACACAAATCTTTCCGCTCTAAAACATTAGTGTAGATAAACTATTTCTCAGTACTATGACTCAATAAGATAAGAAACAACCCTTTCATGTAGTCAGTTACAAATATACCAATATATAAATAGCCTTTAGCCAAAGGTTTTCAGATAAACCTTGAAACTTAATGTAGTAAATGACATAGAAAGGTCTAATAACCCATTATTAACTTTAGTAGTCTACTATTTCGAATAGCTTTTTTACCTACAACCTGTTAAAAAAGAGCTAATAGCAAACTTTACGAAGTAATCGTTCTCATTTTGTCCTTCATTTGAAAAACATAAAATAAGTTTTGAATAATTCATGTACTTAATACTATTTTTACTTATCATTTCACTTAGTTCCCATGGGAACTGAAAAAATTGTAGGGTTAGTCCACATTGAACTAGAAATGTTGTAGTACAACTACTGATGTTAGCATACTAACAACTGCTTTTTATTTTGAAACAAAACTTAAATGGTTCACATAAAATACTAACAGAGAACTTATTTTTAAAAAACTGAACTAAAATATGAAAATAATAATTGATAGAAACGATGCGTTTCGTACAATACCATTATTTTTTGAAATAAAAACTTGGACGTGACAAATTATTGCTCGATTATAACTCGATAAGTTTTTTTTGATAGTAAAAACTAAAAATAGAAGAAGAAGTAGATTAATACAGTTCTACACAAAACAAATGCAGTACATGAAATCATAAACGTACCTATTAACTAGAAAACATATTTGAAATTAAACACTACAATTAATATCCTTTAGCATAAAAAAGGTCCTATCATTTTAAACTTCAATGTGTACTAGCGCTTAGATACCTATCTTACATTAAAGATTTATTTTATCACAGCTTATCTTTATACGACTAATAGGACCCATAGAAACATTGTAGCTTTAACAAGTTAAATTTAATCAATCGCTTCCAAGCACTCCGATTAATTATTAATAAATTAGATTCTTTTATGTTAATTAATTAAAATATAACGATAATTATGTTTTTTGACGAGAATACGAGTTCCCGGAGTTCCCGTGAAAATTGACGACCGTCTCACAATGTAGATTAATTTGAATTTCTGATTTTCGGGAAAGCTCAAAAGAAAGAGAATATCAGTATCAATATCGATTTTGAATATTTTAAATTACTCACGGTGACCGTTTGGATGTTTTCGATAATTATGCAAAGTGGTGACGGGAGCTTTTGACATAATTATGCATTCCAAATTTATGTCGCATAAAATTAGTTCAGCCAGTTTTTATGCGTCGGTGTCTGCACTACATACCTACAACGTTATAAAATTAGGTATGACTTGTCAGATAAAATATAACGTTGAATAAATTATCTTGAGGCTAGCAAAAAAGGTGTTTGACAGATATCAAGAAAAAATACCAATACTTATTGATATTGGGGTTTTATTCATGAAGGTTAATATCTAGAGATGGCGATCCCAACATTGTGTGGCATATTACGTTTGAGATTTGTAATTTGGTCCAGCACTTGAAAGTTTCTACTAACTGCATTGTGGTGTATTTAATTTATTTAATTGGTGTGGCGTGCTTCAAAACCAAGATGAGAGCTTGGTTACTAGAAAATATGGTTTATGACATTGAAGCTTATTTTAAAATAAGAGATTTTTGAACTATTATTATTTTGTATAATAATAGCTATACATAATATTAAACTATTTTTACTATACTTATCTGTATAATGACATTAATGAATTATTTTTATATTTGACATAATTATCAATTATTATTGTTCTGACATTCGTTTTTAATTATAAATATTCAACTGTGACGTGTAACTATAGGAGTTATCAATAAATTCTGATTTCTGATTTCTGATTTATGATACGTGTTCAATGTGCAACATAGAAATACGAAAATATTTAAAGTGTAGAAAAACATGAATTTAGAACTTCGTGTATTATACGTATATACGTATAGGAATTGACAAGCCGCACGCGTATGTGTGCAAGCGCGGGTATTCCGCTACTGAGGTCACACATAACGCCTTGACCTTAGATCTACATCAGTATTTGCTCTATGTTTCATGTAGTATTCTGTTAACATTTAACACCGTCCATTTGCCCAGTCCTTACAGAGGTATTTGTTTCAATGCTTTTATTAAATTTTTTATGAATACAGCTAGAATATTAATTAGGATACTAGTATAATAATGAATGAATACCCAAGAACGTTTGGGAAAAAAACGTACCTACTATTTTGTAATTACTCTTGGTACGAACTAAATTAATATTCTATGTGAACCGCCAACATTTATCTGTAACAACTTTTTTAATTATCATTAGAGAGCCCATCTGAGATTATATCAAAATTATCGGAATCGTTTTATTTTATTGCTGATAAGGTGATAAGGTAAACGAATGGAATTTAGATATGAGACTAATTTATATAATTTGAAAAGTCAATTAGAATTTGTTAAAAGAGGTTTTTTTAACTTAAATAAAACAGCAACAGAGATATTTTATTTGAAAAATGTAGAAAAAATACTTTGGTGTTTGTATTTTGTTTTTTTTTTGTTATACAGAATAGGTCAACATTTGACCACCAACTCGCCTGATCTGAAGCGACATTGTGGCCTAAGATGAAGCACGAAGACCTAGTAGGTACTTATTCACTCTGGCTTTGAAGATACCTAGGTTGTAGTTAGTCGGCAAAACAGATGGTGGCAAACGATTCCAGTCCCTAGCCGTTCGTATTAAGAAGGTAGAGGCGAACCGCTTAGTACGAGTAGGTTGTATATTGACTAAGTAGAGATGATACTTATGCGTTTTCCGACTTGTTCTGCTGTAAAAGGGGGAAGAGGGGATTAGGTCGTGCAATTCAAGCGCACACTCGCCAAAATGTAGGCTACATATAAGATTGTCAAACACGCTACTTTACGCCGGTGCATAATATATTGACATGATATGTGCATAAGGTATTGACATAATGATGAGCTTTTTTTAAAAAAAAAATTAGAGAAATGTATTATTTTTATTCTAGTGTTAAGTTATACTGAAACTAGCTGTTGGTCGTGACTTCATTTGTGTGGATAAATTAGCCTACGATCATGAGATACTTAACACAGCAACACCTTATCAAATCCGTTTAGCCGTAAAATCGTTATAAACAGGGAGACATGATTGGTCTTGCTTATGAAATATTAGTATCAAAGTGTTATCAAGCCCTCTAGAGAGTCAACCGTTCAAAGCCACACAAGTTAAAACTAGATCTGTCAAAATCACTCACCGAAATTCTAGCCAATAACACCGTGTTCTAAGTTTAAACACGAACCGTCAACGCGCGCTCTACCGCGGTACCCTACACTGACTGACAGCGACTGGCTATGCAGAGTGGCGGATATTTTTAACTTACCCCCTCGTGAGTTCAGTTCCCGACTGAGTCATTACTAGATTAGGCTTGTATTTAAATTTAGAAGCATTAAAAGGAAAGGATGTGAGTCTTTTGTCGAATGTTTGAGCTGAATGGCCTAAATGAAGTTTATGTATTTACATGAATGTTATTTTTTAAGTTTCAGTTCTATGTATTAAACTTAGCTTAATTTATGTGCAATATCACTATTGCACATAAATTAAGCTAAGTTTAACACTAATCTCTCTCTCAATAATCATTTTGTTCTCACGAACAAAATGATTAGGTATTGTGAGATTTTGGGACAGAAATCTTATAAAGTCTATAAGATTTTTGTCCCAAAATCTCAAAATGGTTTAGGGCTATTTTGCTAGCTGCCATAGTAAGCTAGAAAATAGTCAACTGACAACCTTCCAATGTAACTTGAGCTCTGTCTATTTTAGCACACTAAGCTAATAGGAGTTAACTTACATTTGATCACATGTCGGTTAACAGGTTAACTGCCTACAGTCTCGAATGCAAAAAAAAAAAGATTAATGTTAGTAAATTCAATAAGTACTTACTTAGAACTGTACACTTAAAAAAATACAATTATACTGCCAATCTAGTAAGTACCTACCAAATATGTTAAGAAACACCGACAAGATTTCCACCTCTATATATTTAGCTCCATGATTGTTCCATGCTTGTAATCCTCACGAAACTGCCACAAACTTCGCAAGCACTCAAACTACAAGCGACATTACAACTGTTGTCATGTAAATGTCATTACACAAAACAATTCCAAACTCAAAATAGTGCAAGAAACATTCTAAAATTAAACGTTGCTGTAGCAACTATCTTGATCTTCTCATAAAGCCTTATGGGCCGTTATTTCGACCTTAATTACCCATTAGCCGCGTTAACAAAACTCTGACGTTTCTAAAACTCGAGTTGGACTAATCCCTCTGATATTGTCATTGACATAATGTATAGGTTTGTAAAGACGGGGCGAATGAGAAAATGCGGGCAATTTTTTTTAATATTTTTTTTTAATAAATAAATAAATAATAAATAAATCAATTCGGGACACTTTCACACACGGTCGCCTGACTCCAAACTAAGCAAAGCTTGTACTATGGCTGCCGGAGACTGATATACATACTTAGATATTTTTAAATACGTACTTAAATAGATTTTAACACCCAGACATAGAACAAACACAAATGTTTGCCCTAGGTGGGAATTGAACCCACGCCCAATAACAATACTATTTTAATATGGGGATGATTATGTGAAAAATAAATCGTTTCTTTTCGTCCAAGCAAGACTGAGAGAATGCCTCTCAGTCTTGCTCCTTTTTTTTTCAAAGACGTTTATCTTATAAATGTTGGCCTAGAACTATGTAGGTCACATCATATTATTTCTACGTACTAGTCAGTGGTTACTTGGCAGAAGTGAAAGGTTCCACACATCTTTTTCTTCTAAATAATTGATAACGATAAAAATATCCTTTCTTTCAAATTTAGTTTTTACATGTACTTTGAATTTTCCTTTAGTGTGCGCTGTTATATTTTTGGGGATTTTTTTACTATAAAAATAAACGCAATGACTGCCTCGGTGGCTCAGTTGGTAGTGAACCTGCCTTCTGAGCTTGGGGGCGTGGGTTCGATTCCCACCTAGAGCAAACATTTATGTGATGAACATTTGTGTTTGTCCTATGGCTGGGTGTTAATATCTATTTAAGTATGTATTTAAAAATATCTAAGTATGTATATCAGTCTCTGACAGCCATAGTACAAGCTTTGCTTAGTTTGGGGTCAGGCGACCGTGTGTGGAAGTGTCCCGAATTTATTTATTTATTTATTTAATTTAATTGCCTAAAAAGGACTTATTTGACTTAGTCAGTCTAAATCAAGGTACACTATCCTTATTTCTAGTGTTATTGTTAACGTTATTTTTATTGTTGAAATGATGACAACAGTAGATATAAGATGTTAATGAACTGAGACACAGTAATTGAGATCAGGGACCCTATTCGGAGATTTGAGATTTTCATCTCACTTTTTTTCGTCCTTGTTGCTCTCGTTTGAAACGTCATAGGTGTGAAAGTGACCAAGATAAAATCTCATCTCATCTCACGCGTAGGAATAGCCCCACAGACCTAACCTGTGCCCTTACCACGAGTTTTAATATTATTATGGAGCCAAATGAAAAAAAATAATTTACGTTTACCATCAAAACTCACGGTTAGGGTATTGTACGATATAACCTGTTGATAGACCGTAACCCTTACCCGTCACGAAAACGCTATGCGCGAAATTATAAACACACCTAACTCGATCGTCTAAATTACGATTGGGGTCAATCGTAACTTAAACGCTACAATACTACTCGTACTCGTAGAAACAAATTGCTTTAAATCTTATTAATTCTGTTCAAAAAATTTTGCATTGTACATAACTCTATTAACAATAAGTTTCTAAATAAAATCAGTCAAATGACAACAGATTTTCCATATCGTCCTACCCTACAAACCGAAACCAGAATGAAAGAATGTCCATCAAAAAAGCACTTTATCCTTCTGACATAAAGCATCTATTTCTATCATAAACGATGCTACTCTAAAGTACATTAAAATGGTTCTAAATTTAAATACAGCCTCACTATTGGATCGTCCGGAAATGGAATGCATTCTGTTACAAGTCTGACTTGTTTTTTTTTGTCTTTTTTTTTCATTTAACAGTGATTAAAGGCGGTTGAGTTACTTCGGTAAATGGCGTTTAACCGTTATGTGTTTATTTTGATAATGATTAAGTTGAATTCGTTCATTACTATCGGATGTTCAGGGTATAATTTCTGATAATTTTAGTGCTACTAACTAGTAGCCGATAGTAAAGTGATTTAGTTTGATTTTCATTCGATTCTTTTTTATCCGCTCGATCGAGTGAATGATTCGAATGACTGTTATTTTGAAATCGTTTGTAAACTCTTTAAAGTGTTTTGTTGTAATAAAAAAGATGGTGGTCTTTGATCATTTCCGAGGATAATTCTATTTTTGTTGTTTTTGTTTTGACGTGACAACGTCTAATATGTCCGATGAACGCCGGCTGCACGCACGAAAAAGGATGACTCATTGTCCCGTTACGCTAGCGAGGGCGCTACACGAGCAAGCCAAAGGCATGATCGGCTTGAGCATTCGGCCTGCGCCACATCTATCTTTCTTCCACTGGATTGGCCTATGCGTCCGAGGAGAAGACTTCATCAATGTTTTATTATGACGTTGGTACGTTAAACTATCGCCCGTAACCGACTTTACAGACAACCATTTTTTTTTTTCTGAGCATCAGAAATCAAATCACTACTAAATAATAATAGTAAATAAACATAGGAAAAGACATTATAAAACACTAGCTGCACCCCGCGGTTTCACCCGCGGTCCACAGGAATCATTTATTTTTTCGGGATAAAAAGTACCGTAGGTCCTTTTCTGTATCTCAGACAACGTGTATGCAAAATTCCATAGTGATCGGTTGATTGGTTAGGGCGTGAAAGCAAACAAACAAACGAACAAACTCACTTTCGAATTTATAATATTAGTTAGGATTTCTGTTTAATAGAGTTGTTCAGTTTTAAAAATTAAAACAGGCTTTTATTATCGTATTATTTTCGTCTGTCTACTGGGTAAATGGTCTCTGACGAACACCAAGAACAAATTAAAGCCATCAAACTATTTGTATAACATGAAACGAGACGCCGTTTTACCGCAATTACGAAAATTAACCTTTATTGTTTGTATTAAAGTTTATTGTTTAACAATCATCTTATTATGGAGAGCGTTATTTTTGGAGCGAAACGCAATCTTGTTTGGGACACACGGTCTTTGAGATCGAAGAACTTGCTGTTCGTTTTTTAAACAGCTGACGCAAAAATGATGGGGTGCTATGAGTGTGATGTGACTGTGTGTGTGTGTTTGTATGGCTATGTGTATGTGTATGGCTATGTGTATGTGTATGTGTATGTGGGTGTGTGTGTCTGTCAGTGGCATCGTAGCTCTCGAACGATTTTGATTTTTTTTTGTTTGAAAGGTGATTAAGTCGGGAGTGTTCTTAGCTTGTCGGGGATTTTTTTTTTAAATTTATCTTGTTTTTTCAATAAATATAGAGTTAAGTTAAGAGGGCCGCGCGCGACGCTCTGAAATTTCCATATGAACGCACTACTCAAATTTCTTGAAAACCATTGTCAGATTATGATGAAATTTAGCATGTACAATTAAATTAACAATATCTCCGCCCCTATTTTCTTGGTTTTTTTTAAAACGTTCTCAAGCGTAAATAGAAGTATAAAAAATCCGCATTTTTAAGGGGTCACTTTTGACTGATTTATTCAATAGATAGACAAAACAAATCATAAATTCCATTACATAGGGAGGTTGTCTACATCATTAGCTGTTAAATGAATCCATAATACAAGGGAAATTCTTAGTTACTCAAGAATGATTACAGTAGTGCAAAAATCATTAAAAAAAAATGAAATTGTACTCTGTCACTCTGTAGGCAACTTTAGAGGCTCGTCAGTATCATCACTCGCTCTCTTCGCTCGTCTTCTTCTTCTAGACGAAATGGCTATAAAATACCTTAAGCCAATGCGAAGTTAGTCTAGGTCGCCTAGGACGAAATTAGTTAGGACGCCGGACTCTTAAAAGAGAACTGTGATATTACCATTGTGCGTAACTAATCACATTACACTAATATTACAAATGCGAAAGTTTGGATGGATGGATAATGGATGTTTGTTACTCAATCACGTCAGAACGGCTGAACAGATTAGAACAAAACTTGGCACAGAGATAGATTACAGACTGAGATAGCACCTAAACAACTTTTTAAATGCGATAACACCGCGGGCGCACCTATTTCCACATAAATATGATATTGCTAAATAAGACCATCCAAAACTTGTCCAGGCGATTAAATTATTAACCAGGCGATAAAGTTTTTAAGAACTTAACAATGAATTTAGTAAATAATTGCACAGGTACCATTTCAGTCAACCAAGTGTTTAAGGTCCTTTATCTACTAAAACTTTTTGATTGGCCAACCATAGACGGCCCATTTTAATATTTTTTTCTACCTTTTAAAAGGCATTTTTTCGTGAAAAAAAAAAAGAAATAGGTTAGGTACCCATGATCTGTCTACTGATTACTTGCTCTATGGTTGGATACTACCGTGCTACATAAATAAAAGTTTTACATACATCTTATTCATTTTATTTATTTATTATTCGTCCAACAAATAAACCGTATGTTCGGAGGCTTTTTAACTTTTTTCCAATCCTTCTGGGAACGGATGTTACACAGCATCCGTTTAATCGGACCATCAGATACAAAATACCTATTTACACACGCCAGCAATACTGACACCTACCAACAACGAAACAAAGTTGAAAATTCCTTGCATCTAAAGTCAAGATCGAAACGGTTTCGATAGTTGGACTGTGATGCCTTTGCATTTTACAGAGGAGATTGCGTTTTAAACAGAAAGGGATAGAGGCTATAGTTGTGTGGTGGGAATCGATGTATGGATGGTACGTTTCAAAAATTTAATAACAGGGTTCTATCTTTTGGAATCATTTTGTTTTTTAGATTTCTTCGAAGGTCTGTTCCGTATGATGTGTTTGGACAAAATAATTCGAGTGATCTGACTTTGTTTTTACAAGATTATAGTTAAGAAAAATAATGCTGGAACTGTGAGAACTGTACGAGTATCTGAATCGCATCTGAGGCACGCGTAAAATGGAACTGAGTTTATTGACACTCTTATACAAAAATGTAATAAAATTTGTATTATCTATTTTATGATGCGATGATAGCATAGTTGGAGAAGGCCCGCCTCTCAAGCCAGAGGGAGCGGGTTCAAACCTACGTCAATTACACATTTGGCTTAAAAAATAATGATTGATCACTTAGTAAGGATTTTTTTTTCATTCAATTGCTTAAACTTGGCTTAGGCTTAGTTGTGCCAAGGAGAAGTCACTGGAAAAATCCTTGCACACTTTTGGACGTCATTGAAAAATGAACCAAATCACCATGACTGAAATACTAAATCGCATAATATCGAGTCGACTTTGACTCCAGTGTGGCAGAACCAGGGAAATATTTCCATTCTGTCTGAGACGAGCCTTAGTTGCCCTATGCTTACTTGCACTGAATTTAAGAATTGTCTAAGTCCTTCCTTAACTAGTTTAAACAACTCATAGCTACATTATCTTGCACGAACCTTAAGGCCCAGTATTACACAAAATCAACTAAAACAAGTATTTTGTAAGCGCCTAGTTTGATATGAAAAATTGTGATGATCAGGTCCAAAAAAATACAGCTGGTAGAAAAAACAACCAAGTAAATTTTTAACCGAAGACCAATTTTGAAAATCATTCTCATTTAAGAAAAAAAAAATCCCAAAAAGTTTCATCTTAAAAAACTATCGGAACGTAGTTCTCTAAATCATCATCGAAAACACCCCTTTTTTTCAATTATTAAATAGCCAGATTAGTTATCTAAAGTTTAACAGAGCAGCTTATTCTTATTTGTGTTCCAATTACGATTAATACCAATAAAATCGGCAAAAAATGTATTTCTAGGCGTCGGCCTCATTTTACCATCAAATATGAAATACAATTTTCAACTCAAAATGAAGCGGTTTAAGTAAATTGTGGAATAACCGAGCCTTAAGCCATTCCTTAGGATAATCTTAACTTTATGTGCCCGATAAGCGAACATTTCGCTACGAGTAGTTCAAATATAGTTAAGCAAGGACATAGGCAATTCTTAAATTCAGTGCAAGTGAGTATTAGTGTCGCGAACAATCGACCTAGTTACCAATACTTAGTAATTTCTAGAAAGCATCGATTAGTAGGCACTACGACTCGTCCGTACTTAGTAACATAAAATTAAATTCAAAGAATAGAAACCATTAATTTCTACGAAAACAAGAACAAAGGATAGTTCTTGTACTTTGAATTTGAACTCTGAATTTATTATGAAAAACGAACAAAATAACTGAAAGAATTCTTGACTTGAAATAAATTATTAAGCACACTGTTTACAAAAAGTTGTAGAATTGTTAGAAACGTTTTTTAATGCTGGGGCCACACTGGCGGACAACGCGTTAATTATCGCGATGATTGACTTTCAATGACTGAAAATATTGGGATGACTTATCGCAAAAATTTCACATTTCCATAATATGATGCTGATTAAAAATTTTACAAAGGCATACTTACATAATTATTGCCTTAATAATAATGGACACTGACGTTGTCCTGAACGGTAAACGTCAATGTCCATTAGTGTGGCCACCCAATTTATCGCGTTAATAGTTAACGCAATATTTAACGCGATGATGGGTATTGACGTTTACCGTTAGTGTAGCCCCAGCATTACAGGAGTAAGGAGAAAATCCGTGAAAACGGAGAAAAACTTTACTTCACGTTTTCTTAGAAGTTATAAAATGAAAATACGTTTTATGTAACTTGAGTATGTTTTCTTTTTACTGTTTACGAGTAAGCTCTCTAAAGCAGCATCCACATAGGTATATTATTTTTTAACCGACTAACGTCTCCAAATTGAGAACCTTTTCCGTTATAGAAAGTGGAGTAGCTATAGAATCAATGAATTTGATATGTTTTTTTGAACACTTTTCACACACAATCGCCTAACCCCGAACTAAGCAATGCTTATACTATGGCTGGCATATATATTTTTAATTGCATGCTTAAATAAATATTAACACCCAGCCATAGAACAAACACAAATGTTCAACACATAAATGTTTGTCCTAGTTGGGAATCGAACCCACGCCCCCAGGCTCAGCAGACAGGTTCACTACCAACTAAGCCACCGAGGCAGTCAGAAGTGTACATTGAGGATTGTGTCGGACCGATTTAGGCTGCGTTTCCACTAAGGTGAAGCATAGCGGAGCGGTGCAAAATTGACCAATTACAACGCTTCGACTGAAGTGGAGCGGAGCTTTCGAACACTGTGATTGGTCAATTATGCACTGCTCCGCTTAGACCAGTGGACGAGCAGAGTGGATCTCAGCAGTGCATGCATTGATTAATCACAATGCTTGATAGCTCCGCTCTACTTTAGTGGAAGCGCTATAATTGATCATTTTTGCACCGCTCCGCTAAGTTCCACGTTAGTGGAATGCACTCGACACTCGAATGCAGCGATGCAAGTAATTACCAATAACAGTTGGTCATTTCTTGCATCATCGCTGAGCTCCGCTCCGCTCGCTTTTGATTAAGTGGAAACGCGCCTTAAAGTAGAAAATCTACAAGTAATATAAAGCGTTTAGCACACTGCCGTATTGTCGCTAGCAAATAGCGAACCGTTGGTTGTCGTGCCATCCCAGAATGAAACTTCAATTTTATTTTCTTGATTGTCAAGTCGCTGTGAAAGTAGGGGAAAGCGGTAAGTATAATACTCACTATATTACCACGTGCCATTGAAATACGAAGAAAGGATGCGAACAATAATTATGAATAGGTTTTTTTAATCTATTTCATGTACGACCAGTATAAATTAAAATTTGAAAAATCCCGACATCGATTTTTATCAACACCGATTTCCATCAAACATAGAAAGAATAGGAATAAGAACACCACAGATTAATTCACCTTTCAAACAAAAAATAAATAAAATCGGTTCATCCGTTTGGAAGGTACGATGCCACAGACAGACACACACACACGCAGTCACACACATAAGGACACGTCACACTTATAATTACACACACCTCGGCGTTTTTTGCGTCGGGAGTTAAAAAATGGATGGATGGATGGATGGATGGATGGATGGATGGATGGATGGATGGATGTTTGTTACTCTTTCACGCCAGAACAGCTAAACAGATCTGGATGAAATTTGGCACAGGGATATATTATATTATAGTCTAGAATAGCACATAGGATACTTTTTAACCGCGGGTGAAACCGCGGGGCGCAGCTAGTAAACAATAAATTTATTTACTGCCTAACTAATCCTACTTCCTATCCTACTAAATTATAAACGCGAAAGTTTGTAAGAATGGATGGATGGATGTTTGTTACTCTTTCACGTCAGAACGGCTGACTAGATTTGAATGAAATTTGGCACAGAGATAGATTATAGTCTACAATCGCTCAAAGGATACTTTTTAACCGCGGGTGAAACCGCGGGGCGCATCTAGTAATAAATATTTCCGCGGAAGCTCAAAGTAAATATAAACGAGACGAATGTAACCTAATGCCTCTCTGCGTCTACACCCTACACAGTAGATAGAGACAGATAGATATAAGGGCCTACATAAAAGACAAAGACATTATTATAAGGAAAATAAATAGATCCTTGGCTCTTCCGAAGACGGGTCTGAGCAGTGGCGCACTTGTAGCGCCTCACTCAACTGCCGTCTTTGTACTTCTTCACTCTATAAAACTTCAGGGCTCGAGTAAATAAGTAGGTACCTTATAGGTCGTCGTGCTCCATCTTAGACCACAACGTTGCTTAACATCAGGCGAGTTGGTGGTCAAACGCCGATCTATTGTACATAAAAAAAAAAAAAAAAAAAAATCCATACAAATCAACTATCAAATTCAATTTCGAACGACAACATCAACGAAAATGCAAATACGACCCCAGAATAAACATCCCTAACTGAATTCCCTTCAAGTACAATATCCTAAACAAGGCATAAAAGGAATTGTACAGTCACCGTCACTCACCCTACGACGATACACTTGCGACCAGTATTGGAACTTGGTACGAAGGTGTAATAACGGTAAAAAAAAAAAAAAAATACATAAATCGTCACGTCTTTCCCCCGTAGGGTTTGGCAGAGGTATAATACAACACCCCACACTTCGCCGGACGAAATTTGGTCCCAAATGTGACAGGGGGCGAGCCTGTCGCCATACACCGGGCTTGAGAAAAAATATTAAAGTATACTCAATATGATGATAATATTTATATCGTTTTGCAGTTGCTCTTTTGACAAAGAAATACATAAAATGATTTCAATCGTAAATACCACTATATACCAAATAACACTATAATCTTTATAGAAAGGCTGGAAGAAGGCTCGCATTTTAAGCTAGAGGAGGCGGGTTCGGACCCAGCCGACGGCGTGCACCAATTTGTTAATTGTGTGAACATATGTGCGTATTGTATGTCATTTGCTACATGACTGGAGCCCGGTGTATGGCGACAGCCTCACCCCCTATCACATTTGGGACTGAATATCGTCCGGCGAAGTGTGAATGTTGTATTACACCTCTGCCAGCCCCCTCAGGAAAAAGGCATGACGATATGTTATGTTATGTCTCTCTCGATTGAGTAAACATGATTTTAGGAGTGAGAGTAACCAAGATAATATTAAAAAAGTAGGTTTTACTAATAGAATACCTACTTCTCAATCATATAGTTCCTAAAGCTTTGAAGCGCAAAGTCACAGGCAGATAGCTAGTTGATAAACACTTCAATAACTGTTCCCAAAGTACATTTTCAAGGCGGATGTCAAAATTGACCCGCCGTAATGAAATTTCCTTCGTTCGTTGCTCAATCTACCTAATTTCGTCGCGATTGTACCGTATCGATCGAAGTAAAGTTGAAATAGGGTGTCCGTCCACCTGCAACCTAGCACCCATCTGCCTAGCAATGGTATTTATGACAAATGGACTTAATTCTTTGTGGCATAAAGTATTTTATAGATCACCTTGCCGAGCTGCCGGCGCCATTGACAGTGAGTGTCCCGCGCGCGGCCTACTGTAGAAAAAACACTGTTAAAAATTAAAAAAAAACCCCGACACCAATTTTCATCAAACATAGCTACGAACACTCCCGACTAATTCACCTTTCAAACAACAAAAAAACAATCAAAATCGGTTCATCCATTCAGGAGCTACGATGCCATATGATAGACACACAGAGAGAGAGAGAGAGAGAGAGAGAGACGTCAAACTTATTACACCCCGTCGTTTTTGCGTCGGGTGTTAAAAAGGACTTTATGCAACAAGACATTGAGTTCATTTTTCATCAACACCATTGCGAGGCGTTAAGGCGCTAAGTTTACAGGTGGACGGAGACCTGTAAACTTGAAATAGAAATTTAGGTAACAGCCGTTTGAGTGTTTAAAAGTCGAATGCGGAAATTAAAGAAATAATGGCACATTTAAACTTTATAACAAGTAGGTAGCATCTTAAATTTTTGATTGTATGACTTGGCTCTTGTGTTTTTAACCTCTTACGCAAAAAAGATAGGTGTTTTAAGCTTAGCGTGTGTGTGTCTGTGTATTTGTCTCTAACTCTGTTATGACTGGTAAACCGATTTTGATTTACTTGTTTTTAGCCGACTTTCAAAAAGGAGGAGGTTCTCAATTCGACTGTATGTTTTATTTTGTGTTCATGTTATGCGATTACTCTGCCAATCGTGAATCGGTTTTAATGTATTTTTTTTGTAGATCAGATTTTAGTTATAAGTTTATCGAAATCGGTCAAGCAAATATTTTTATTGATATTTTAAAAATTATCAACAAAAGTCTTAAATTGTTTATATGGATGACGAATTACAGGATGGGAAGTCGGATTTTAAGTTTTGCTTTTATCCGACTGCGCAAGAAGAATAGTTATTTTTTTCGAGTAAATGTATGTATGTAGTGTATTTACTTTGGTGGATGGCTTCGGCCGTGGCTAGTTCAGAATCAGAATCAGAATCAGAATCGTTTATTGTTTAACTGTGTTACAAAGATCTTAAAATAATATAATTACAGTATCAACAGCTTCGTCCATAGCAGACATACAATATTTAAATTTGTCAAAATTATACAATGTCAGTAAATTATACTACTTAAATTATTTGTTATATATTAAATTTGTCATTAAAATATTCGTCGACCTTATAATAACCTTTCTCTATCAAAACATTGAATAATTTTACTTTAAATGAAGCAACGCTCTCCGATTCAAGCACAGATTTAGGCAAATGATTATAAATTTTCGGGCCCATACCCAACACACTTACTAGTTACCACCCACCGGACCAAGCCATGCCGTGAAATGACCTAGTCGTGTTTCGGGATGTAGTCCGGTGTAACCGTTCCGAATACGGGTCTGAGCAGTAGCGCTCTTGTAGCGCCTAACTCAACTGCCGTCTTTGTACTTCTTCACTCTACAAAACTTCAAGGCTAGAGTGAATAAGTACCTTATAGGTCGTCGTGCGCCATCTTAGACCACAACGTCGCTTAACATCAGGCGAGTTGGTAGTCAAACGCCGACCTATTCTACATTAAAAAAAAATGTGGGTATGTACGAGTATGTACAAGGTTTCTTTGGCACGCCCTACAGCCTAAAACTTGTGAGGTGTCATTTGAATCGTCATGATAGTAGAAGTAAGTGACATAGGGCACACAATTTTAATTATATCCGGGTCGTCAAACTATATTTTGCAGTTGGGTTTTAAGTATATCCTTTACTAATGTTTTACTTGTTATATTATTCGTCTACAAGGTGACTTGATTGAGAATATTCCTAGCTATGCTTGCCGGTTTTTTTAACCTGTTCTGTTTAACATTTTTGTAAAGCACATCATCGTCATCTTTAGGGTATCATCAATCATTTGCTTGCACTTCTGACATAGATTTCCTCTTCAAAATAGGATCCAGAAACCTTCCCCGTGATATACTGTTCCTAATCATCAAATTTCATCAAGATCCGTTCAGCCGTTTAGCCGTGACAAGCCTACAAATAGACAGACAGTTAGCCACAGTTATTTTCAATTTTATCATTATTAGTCGTATGGATACAAACATTTCAAAATCGAATTTTCCGAGTTGCATATAGCATAAGTATCGGTCCATTATAACAAGTTAGCATAAAAGTGTTTTCCTCCAAAAAAAATCGATAGGATATAAAAAAAACCTTTAATAAACATGCAATCTTAACTGGAATGGAAATGAACTGAAATATCCTATGGAGCCCGGTTTATGGCGACAGGCTCGCCCCTTGTCACATTTGGGACTGAATATCGTCCGGCGAAGTGTGGGTGTTGTACACCTCTGCCAGCCCGTGACGATATGTTATACAATCCTAACTGATATCATAAATGCGAAAGTGAGTTTATTTGTTTGTTTGTAACGCTTTCACGTCCTAACTACTCAATCGATCGACATAACATTTTGCATACACGTTGTCTGAGATACAGAAAAGGAAATGGGGTACTTTTCCGAAAAAATTCCGAAAAAAAATTACGGTTCCTGTGGGACCGCGGGTGAAACCGCGGGGCGCAGCTAGTTTGAAAATAAAATCCGTTACCTAACCAAAGAGAAAAGGCTATTTCGTTGTCCTAAGAGTTATAACGCTCGAGCGACTTCAAGTCAAACGTGTGTGCACAGCCACTCGGGTGGAGTGACGCGAGTGAATCCAAGCGCTTCTCCATGTGAACACGGCTTTATAAATTTAAATATAGAACGGAAATATTTGTTCTTAAACTAGCTGAATGCCTGTGACTTGGTACGTGGTAGTTTTTGGCTTGAGTCGACGGCGACATTTTCAAAAATTAATTGATTAGTTTGGCCTACGTCCCTTCTTCCCTACAGGTACTATTCTTATACTGATTTTGTGAGCAGGTTCGATGATTAAACATATTTTTGCCGAGTCAGTTCTTGGAGAGAGTTCTTCGACCTGAGACCTGTAGACGAAAACAGAGTTCCGGACAGAGTCCTGGACAGTGATTCGGACTGAGATCTGGACAGAAATCCAGACAGAAATACATAGGACATACGAAAGCATTTTGGTCGAACTTGACGAAAGAAGCTTCGTTCGCTGACGCTCGCTCAGTGGAAAAACCTACGAACGTCCATGCAAATTTTCATCCCCTTTTTAAATTCTTTAAAAGTAGGTCATTACAACTTATTAGTAGGTCATTACTTTAGTTTGGGGGCTGAGCTACCCACGTCCGTAGGAGTGTACTCTATTCCGATTCCCTACACGTAGTCCCTGGGTAGTGCTAACCGGGTAGCTAACTCTGGTGGGAGGCTTCGGCCGTGGCTAGTTACCACCCACCGGACCAAGTCATGCCGTGAAATGACCTAGTCGTGTTTCGGGATGTAGTCCGGTGTAACCGTTCCGAAGACGGGTCTGAGCAGTAGTGCACTTGTAGCGCCTCACTCAACTGCCTTCTTTGTACTTCTTCACTCTAGTAAACTTCAAGGCTAGAGTGAATAAGTACCTTATAGGTCGTCGTGCTCCATCTTAGACCACACCGTCGCTTAACATCAGGCAAGTTGGTGGTCAAACGACTACATAAAAAAAAGATCTCATTTTTCATCTCCTAACACAATGTTTTAGATGTATAGGGGGTTATCTATAAAAAATCAAGTCTCTAAGTCTAGCCTAAGTGGTTTGAGCTGCACTATATTATTTACACTGTCTGTCTGTCAGTCACTTAAGATAACGTTATTCAGTTAAGTATTTATATTGCCGTAGTATTACTTACAATTATACTCGTGCACACGACCCACACACCACGTACATTCTAACCCACGTAAATCAAGTTCCGAACTCATAAATAATACGATCCCATCAATAAATAATATTCATTTCAATTAACTGTAATACATTTCCCCGTGTAAACTAATTTCTCAATAAAATTGATCCACTGCCATCCATATTTGACATTCCGGTACATTTTTGGTGGTTGATTAGCATATTGATTGGAGTGTACCAGCTGGCGGCTCCCCGCTGTCGTGGCATCAAAACATATCAATCGTTGTCCATGCTGCATGAGGTGACTTGTTTTTAACCGACTTTAAGAAAGGAGGAGGTTCTCAATTCGACTGTTTTTTTATTATGTTAATAACCTCAAAATTTTTACTGGGTGAATTGATTTTGATTATTCTTTTTTTGTTTGGTAGATCATACTTTATAGGTTCCATACAAATTTTATCGAAGTTGGTAAAGCAGTTTTTAAAATATCCACAAAAGTTAAAAATTGATAAAATGTGATCTGTGAACATTGATTTGAAATTATAAAATTTATTTATTTATTTATTTATTATTACAATAAGAACGGCATGCACCAATTACACTTATCATTAAAATTTACAGAGCAATACATATTATTTCAAAAATACAATATAAATAAATGTCAATTCAAAATGTCAAATTCAAATAAATATAAGTATTTAAATCATTGCAAAACACAACACATTTTATAAATTATAGGTCAAAGAAAAATTACACATAACAGGATGTTTTTCACAAAATGTCAGAAGATATTTCATTAGGACATGCCATCTGTCGTCAAAAATATCACAATCAGGGTACTGTTTTAGAATGCGTTGAGACCACGGGAGATGCGGCACATTGGGCTATAGGCCAATAAAAAAAAATGAATAAATAAAAATAAAATAAATAAAAATGAATATCAGTGGTATCACGTTACTTCTGAGTAGTGCAAAACTTGATTCAGCATCGACTGCATCACTTCCTGGGCTATGCATCTCAATTCTCGTTGCCGTTGGAGGCACCGTCAAAAATAATCTATGGCGACACTGCAACTCGTATCCGTGGTTATTTTTTGTGGTGCTGTAGAGGCGTGATGAAATTTTACATGTGATTTGTCATTTGGAATTCAGTGAGTGGAAAGTTTGGACGTCAAAAGTGTTCAAGTTAGTGATAACCACGAAAGAAATAAGAAATGAAAAAAAAAAGTTTCGTTTCGTGTTTTTTTTTTATTGAGAACCAGTAAGAGAATAACAGGTAGACTCAGTGTTTTGTCTTTTTATTTCTTTGACGTTTTTGAACTTGATTGAAAAAGACAAAACACTGTATAGCTATTCTGAAGCTTTACAAAGTTTATAGCTAAAGGGGTGTAAGTATGACTATTTCGAGGCTATATAAAACGTTTATCAGTGAGGTTATTTCAGACTAATTTAGAAGACAAAGATGTCTGGACCCTTCCACTTCCGCCAAGTAGCCACTAGTTTATATATTACCTAGTTGTAAGCCAAATTTGTGAGACTATAATTTATTTATTATTTGAAAAAGGAATGCCCCTCAGTTTCTTGCACATTCTTCTGAAGGCTCTTTACCGACCAAGGCGGTAGAGTCTATTTAAATAACTTTGTCGATCATAAGTGTATCCTTGATACTTTAAATTGAATAAAAACATTTAGATTTTAAGGAAAGAATAATTTAAAAAAAAAAAGAATGTTTAGCTACTGTTATGTATGTACTTAAGTACTTATTTAGGTAAGCACGGTTTATGGTTCTGTTAAAAAAAACAGAGCTTTACTTAAGCTTTGTCTTTTATCTAGATTATCACAGCGATAGCCTAGTTGGAGAAGGTCCGCCTCCCAAGCCAGAGGGAGCGGGTTCGAACCCAACCGACGGCACGCACCAACTTGATCATTGTGTGAACATATCTGTGCGTATTATATGTCATCTGGTACATGAATGATGCCCCGTGTATGGCGACAGGCGCAGTCCTGTCACAATTGAGGCTGAATATCGTCCGGCGAAGTGTGAGTGTTGTATTATTCTACCAGCCCCCTCGGGCAAAAGGCGTGACGAAATATTATGTTAAGGTTTATAAAAACAATAATTATTCGTAGGAATCTTGTTTGAAATTCGTAGAAAAATTGATTGCATTTTTCAGAATAAAAGAAACCTTCAAACCTGAATTAGCGTTTAAAAATATGTAAACAGTTAAACAATAATTATTTTCGAAGATAATTTTCTAAATTCAATAGAGTTGATCGTAATCTGATTCGAAATAATTTACAAAGAAATCGATTTTCTAACACGAAATCCAATTTAGGCTTTTCATACGAGTGGTCCCAAACTCACCATATTTCAAAGATTTAATTGACTTCCCTTCCACAAAGCAGCTTCTGTTTAAAATAACGTATCCCTTAATTTTTTTTTTAAAATGTCATCGTTAACAGAGTGGGAGGTCTTTGAGACAGGAAATGTGGTAATTTTGTAACACTTCATCTTCTGTGCTTGATAAGGTCTAAGAAAAAACAAATTACTATAGAGACGACTTGATGAATTTTCACTCATGAGAATGAAATTAGGCTCAGCTCAGACAGAGCGGAAAAATCCTTAACTCAACTCAACTCTAACTCAAGGTCTTTAATGCCGCTTAAGGCCTGTTCATAGGTCTCTTTTTAGAGTTTTTAGACCATTGTGCTTTCTCTGACTCAGAGCACTTAGATGTTTTTAGGGTTAGACTTAGCCTACATATTATGAATATAGCTACATTAAATCCGCCTCACTAAATCCACTACTGAACCTACTGCTCACTAGTTGCAGCGTCGTCACTGTACTGAACCTACTGCTCACTACTTGTAGCGTTGTCACTGTACTGAACTTACTGCTCACTAGTTGCAGCGTCGTCACTGTACTGAACCTACTGCTCACTACTTGTAGCGTTGTCACTATACTGAACCTACTGCTCACTACTTGCAGGTTCGTCACTGTACTGAACCTACTGCTCACTACTTGTAGCGTTGTCAATGTACTGAACCTACTGCTCACTAATTGCAGCGTCGTCACTGTGCTGAACCTACTGCTCACTACTTGCAGGTTCGTCACTGTACTGAACCCACTACCCACTACTTGCAGGTTCGTCACTTTACTGAACCTACTGGTCACTACTTGCAGCCTTGTCACTGTACAAATGCCATTAATTCCGTTAATGGTGATCAGTAGAAGCGTTATCAGAATTATTCTGAGGAAATTGGTTATTGCCCCGGTTTCCGGTGATACCATCTGTAAGTGAGGATGGAGCTGGTGTTGAGATATGACCATGGTTAGTATGATTTGAATGGGTTTATTTCAGTTATTTGTATGCTCAGATCAACCTAGAGGAAAAGGTGAAATACTGCGTTATATTTCGCTAAAGCCACTTCTTTTTAAACGTGTGCGCGTGGTAATGTTGCCATGAAAAACATTTACAATTGCACGAAAACTAATATTAATTCCCAAACTCTACGTTAGCCATTTCCGTTCCAATATACAACCTTAGTAGAATTAATATTCTAAAACTGCACATATTTGTAAGAGTTTAATGTTACGGTTTTTTCAAAATTGACTTATTAAAATACTGCACAGTTTTTTAAAAGAACCTCAAAATGTAGTCCTGGCCACACTTTTATGATGCACTATATAAATTTATGTACACGAAATTATACCATAAACCAATGCTCATAATGTCGAGGTAAGAATGACCAAGCGAGTAGCGTAGTTTTTTGCGTCAGTGTGTGCGTGTTGTGTGCATATACGACAGTAGCGTAGTTTTTTAGATAATTTTTGGCTTCACCTAAATCATACGCCGTGCGCCATCTTTTCTCTAGGTTGATCTGAGTTTGTTTATACGGTCAATCAGTTGACCGTATAAACAAAGACGCAATTACCCCACAGACTCATTTTTATCAGTAAAAATGAGTCTGTGGGGTAATTGCGTCTTTCGAAAATTGTTTACAAACCCTTCACATGTTAGGCGCCACTTACACCTTTTTTCTATCTTTAGTTACAATAATCTGTACTAGATGGCGTTACTTACCCAATTTGTTAAGGGTTTACTAGTAATTCTCGAAAGACGCAATTGCCCTCAGACGTATTGGTACCAGTTGACACTATTTCAAATTTTAGCAACATAATTATCGTCACCCTTTTTTCCTCCGAAGGGTGCATAGCTCGGTGTACAATATCCACACTTCGCCGGCCGATATCAGTCGCAAATGTGACAGAGGGCGAGTCTGTCACCATAAGCCGGGCTCCAGTCATGTAGCAGATACCATTAAATACGCACATAAATGTTCACACAATGAACAAATTGGTGCGTGCTGTCGGCTGGGTCCGAAGTTTCGAACCCGTTCCTTCTGGCTTAAGAGGCCAGTCTTCTCTGACTATAGGCTATCATCGCTCTCAATCTCATTTCAAATAGGGACTAAAACTAAAAGTTTGTTTTTCCATTTCAACCCTTATTACCCGACTGCGATGAAGCAAAAAGAAGGGTTATGTGTTTGTATGTTTATGCCCGTTTCTATGTTCATTGTACCGGAAATAATTTTATTGAAAAGTCGTAGTATGATTTTAATGCATACCTACTAATATTATAAAATCTAACTAAAAAGTTACTCTGTCTCTCTGTCTGTATGGTTTTTCACGGCTAAACGGGAGAACAGATCTTGGGGTAATTGGATAATTGGTTACAGTATATCACGAGGACTCCCACCAACATCAGTGAGAATGGTGATGGATAGCAGAAAGGTACAGCATGAAGCATGAAAGTACGAGAAGAAGCGAATGTGAGAACTGGCATGAATGAGAAACAGATAGCATAGAGCTCTGACACATGTTGGGGGCGGGATAGTTTATATAATGTTAAAAAAAAAAAGTATAGCACGAGGAAGATTTTCGGATACTATTTTCAGAATAAACGTGAACGAATTCGAGGGGAGCAGCTAGTAAAATATTAAATAACTTATGCAAGAGCTTCTCTATGGACAACATTTTCTTGCGATTTTACTTTAATAACCTTGTGGTCAGACAGAAAAAGGAATCGACAATCGACAACAGACCGGCTCCCGCATTTCCCATCTAGGGAGATTCCTGGGACCGCAACTGTTTAATAGATGCACGAGCGAGACGGCTGTTCATGTTCTCACTCTGCGGTTTCAGGGATGACTAGGTTTATTTCTAGAACTTACCTAACTAATATTATAAATGCGAAAGTGAGTTTGTTTGTTTATTTGTAACGCTTTCACGTCTCAACTACTCAACCGATCATCTTGAAATTTTGCATGCACGTTGTCGGGGGTCCGGAAAAGGACATACGATACTTTTATCTCGAAAAACTTAACTGTTCCTGTAGGAGCGCAGGTAAAACCGCGGGGCGCTGCTTGTACAATTACAAAATCGAAAGTAACGCTCTCTGACTGTCTGTTTGTAGGCTTTTCACAGCTAAGCAGTTGAACGGATTCTAATGAAATTTGATAATTAGTAACAGTATTTCATGAGGAAGGTTTTTGGATACTGTTTACTCAATAAACGTGAGCAAAGTCACGGGTAACAGCTAGTAAATAGTAATTCTTGTAAAATAGTAAAATATTATCTGTGTCAGCCGCTGTGAAAAGTTTCTATGTGCTATTCAAAACTATAATCTATCTCTGAGCCAAAGTTCATCTAGAGCCGTTCAGCCGCTCTGACGTAATTGAGTGACAAACATCTATACTTTAGCATTTATAACACTGTGTATAATTTATACATAAATAGACATCTGACATACGTCAGACACGCCTTTCCCTCGAAAGGGCTGGCAGAAGTGTAATACAACACCCACACTTCGCCGGCCAATATTCAGTCCCAAATGTGACAGGGGGCGAGCCTGTCGCCATACACTGGGCTCCAGTCATGTAGCAGATGGCATACAATACGCACAAAATGTTTTCACAATAAACAAATTGGTGCGTGCCGTCGGCTGGGATCGAACCCGCTCTCTTTGGCTTGAGAGGCGAGCCTTCTCCAACTAAGCTACGAGCATCATCGCTGTAGCATTTATAATAGTGATATAATGCAATTTTTTGTGAGTGTGTACATACTTGTGTACGTTTGTGATTTCTGTAAAACAAAAAGTTATTTACCCCTGGCTTGGGGTGAATACATGTAATAGGCCATTAAGCTGTCAAACTTCAGTACCGCTGATGCCTTAATAGCAAAGAGAGAGACTTTAGCAAACAGCTGAATTTTATACATTGAAAATCGATAAAAATCTAAAATCGATAAAAATCAATTACAAATTGATTTTAGTAGCTCTATGAGTTGACAATCTCGCGACACTGAAAAAATAATGATAATTATATCCGCCATTTTGGAATAAATCCAGAAACTGAGTGGTCAAAAAAAAATCACACTACCTAATACATAAGATTAAGCGAAAGTTTGTAAGTGTATGTATGTTATGTTACTTCTTCACGCTCAAACAGATGGACCGATTTTGAGCAAATTTGGTATGGAAGTAGCTTATACCCTGGTCTAACGCATTGGGTACTTTCTAACAGCGGGTAAAATCACGGAGCGCAGGTAATATATAGGTAGTCCTAATCCCAACTAATATTATAAATACGAAAGTCATGTGTGTTCATATGTTTGTTTGTAACGCTTTCACGTCTCAACTACTCAACCGATCGTCTTGAAATTTCGCATAAACGTTGTCTGGAGTACAGAGAAGGACATAGGGTACTTTTAATCCCGAAAAATTAACGATTTCTGTGCGACCGCGGATGAAACCGCGGGGCGCAGTTAGCATTGTATAATTATCAATCTTGGCTCACAAAATTTCACCAGAATCGGTTGAGAAATGCAACCTGTAGAGAAGTACAGCCAGATATACGAAAGCATTTTTACCCAAACTCAAGCGGAGACACTCCGCTCGTGCTTTACGTTCGCTCGGACAACTACCAGCTTGCTGACTTAAGACATTAGACCAATACTCTACGGAACGTAAGCACCTATATTGCACGAGTGCTCTCAGATTTAGACGCTCTCCACCTCAATTACCCAGCCCACCTTGCCTCCAAGCGCTTCGAGTCAAATAAACACAAAATAAATACGTCGTGGTCTCAAGTTGGAAAACCTGACACTTGTAAAAAGCTGTACCCAAGACCGGTCGGTATCCGCCGCTGCACCTGTCGTGTGCATCGACCTTACTACGTGTTGGGAAACCCTGCTCTGACGGCGTGCTTTTTATCTAAGACTAGCTGCGCTCCGCGGTTTCACCCGCGGTAAAATATCTTGTGCTATTCTAGACTATAATCTATCTCTGTGCCAAATTTCATCCAGATCTATTCAGCCGTTCTGGCGTGAAAGAGTAACAAACATCCATCCATACATACAAACTTTCGCGTTTATAATATTAGTAGGATATAATATATAAAAGTATGACATTATCATACTTATATAAGCCCAGTCGGGTTAGCATTTTAAACAAAAAATTCAACTGCAACCTTTAATGGGTGTCACAAATCCAAGAGTCTAAATCCAAAATGGCGATCAAATATTGTCGGTTTCGGTTAGCTGCCATCTTGAATTTAAGGGGGTCAAAAATAGTCAGGACTAAAGTTATTGTAAATGTGAATCTCTAAAATTTATTTTTTGGAAGTTTTTTTCGTACGATCGATATTTTTCCAGTTATACGCGAAAAAAATAGAGAAGTATAATTATCAAATTATCTCGATTATTTAACGAAACACATTCCACCTTATTTTCAAGATGGCGGCTAACGCACTGGCGGAATTCGGTCGCGATTTTGGATTTAGACTACCTGTGACCCTCCTTAAAAGGCTGCAGAAAAAAAATGCTTCCGGATGTTTTTGCAATTTTAGGCCCTCTTTTTGACTAAACCGACTGGGCTATATTAAGAGTCAAGCTAAACTAACAAACATTTAAAAAAAAGTTACTAAGTAATAATAAACTACTAGCAATAAGCATCGTAATTCATACTCGAAATGCTGCTAATTCTTTGAACAAGTTACCGGCCAGCATTTTGCTCACGAGATTACGAAGCGATTTTAAACTTAAACGACACATGACATTATTTTGGTACATAGTCCCAAGGTCCCAAAGTCGTTTCAACCCAAAAAGTATCGAGTATATTTTTTTATATCCAATGAAATTTTTTTATATGAAATAATGAGTCAAATTAAATATTTTAATTTAATTTAATATCAGTTGGGTGTCGTCGGGTGAAGAGTTAGGATGTTATATTGCTTGAAATAGGGTACACAGCTATCTGTTAATAAGATATTTGTTAGTAAGATACTTAATCATGATTAGCTAAAAAAAACATATTTGCAATACCTAACACAAATAAAATTAAATTTAAAATCTTTACATCAATTTTATTGAGTATCGAAAATACACTTCTGATGATAATACAAATCAATGAAGATACAAAATGACTACTTACCACATTGTTCGGAACAAGTATAAAGTAAAAATTTAAAAAACCTCCGACACTGATTTTCATCAACATCGATTTTCATCAAACATAGCTGAGAACACTCCCGACAAATTCACCTAAAAAAAAAAGAAATTCGGTTCATCCGTTCAGGAGCCACGATGTCACAGCCAGACATACACACACACACACACACACACACACACACACACACACATACACACACAAACACACACATACAGACGTCTAACTTATAACACCCCATCGGCGACGGTGGTTAAAAATACACTTAATAACGTCAAAGTTGAACATGACTACCACTTTATTTGGAAAAAGAGCCACTATAACAAAAGCTTTACTTTTACTTACCACATAACCCACAACCATGTTTTATTTTATTTTAATAAGTATAAAGCTGCATTGGCTATAGTAGATAATATTATACCTATTAAATACCAGGAGAAACGCACCATTTGAAAAATGGCTTCAAACCGATATATTATGCTCGATTCACCCCAACCAGGACCGTAATCAAGATTTATGTACGTACTCCGTATTAAAAAATAAGAAGTTTTAAACCCAGAACACCTGTCTTGTAGACAAACGGCTTTCTGATTACCTACTGGCCATGAGATAATAATAAAATTACGAAAGGTAATGAGCTATAATTATGTTAAGCATGTTCTGGTTAAACTTCGAAGCAACGACCAACTTATTTGTAAAGTTGGCTAAATGAGAGGACTAATATTTTCTAAGACGAACAAATTTCGGTTTCAAAGAAAATTCGATAATAGCGCCTCCGTTTAAGGTTGTAAATAAGTTTGTCAGTCTATAACCAGGTGGTGCAAAAGTAAAACGAAATTGATGCTATTGCGGGTAGTTTAAAAAAATAAAACTGCTGTCATCGCTTTGCATTCCTATGGTAATGGCTATGAGTAGAGAAGAGGTAGTGATGGGGTTGATTTAAATTTATTCGATATTTTCGAGTAAAATTTTTATTCGATGACTTTATTTCTGTTGATCAATTAAAAAATATAACAAGGCACTTACTTTACTTATTCGTCATACTGTTTGAAAACTAAAGCAATTTTGACTATCGACAATTATTTCATGATAGGAGTAATTATAAGTTTTAAACTTAATTATGATCGAAAAATTACAGTAACTATTACTTTTTCGTAACAAAAAGTTTAAAACAAGCCGAAGAAGTAGACGGTTCCTAATTAAATTTTAAAATTATCTAGCTTTTATTCGAATTTAACGAGTAATAAAACAGTTCAGTTTTGGTATACATACTCGTACATATACATCACAAAACGTAACTAAACCCATTTAACTCACAAACAATCGAATGCCGATCTATTCGAATGAATAATTCCTTTCCGCTCACTAGTAATAAAAGTTTAATTTTATGCGGGACACAGGTGCAAAGTAAAGCGTGAGAACAAGCAAAGGTTAACTCTTTAAGTGTCCGTGTGAAAGATGCTGTTGAACATGATTGTATGGGCTTTATTAGGTTGTGTGATGAGAATTATGGTAAGATGTATGGCAAAAGCAACAGTAACGCAATTGCTTTAGGTGATAAGGTCGGCCTTGTACTGCCGAATAAATTGTAAAATAGTTTTTAAGGTTCTTCATTGTAATTTTTGGGTGTTTAATGTAGCGATATTGCATTGCATTGCATTATATTGTATTGTAAAGAGTAGAGTATCATGATGTAACTGTAACTGTGAAGTTGAGATATTTTGTGGTCTTTGTCTCTTTCGCTTGAAAAGTCATAGGAGTGAGAGTGACCAAGATAACATGTCACGCGTCAGAACAGGAGGCCTCGACAGCGATGGGTGATTGCAGGGTGATGATGATGATGATGATGAATTGTAAACTACACATAAAAGCTTACTATGGCAGATGTGGACTAGGATGTGGACATGGCAACTACTGTAATGATGTCAAAGATCTTTGGGTTCGGTGCTTCCGAACTTCATTATTGAGCTTTTTTTCTATAAAATAATAAATAATTAGACTGCAGTGTCAAAGATCATTGACAGAGAGACAGAGACAGAGAGAGCTTTTTTTATTTAAATTAAGTTAATAATTTATTCAAAATAATATTATTTTTATTAATAACAGGACCAAAAAGACTAGTGCCAAATTCTAACTTTGCTCAAAAACTTTTAAATTAACAAATCAAATTTAATGCTTTATTTATTTTCTAAAATTTCAAAACATCAAAAAATATTTGTTTTACACACACTCTAATCTCACACACTAATTTGCAAGTCCGCTAGTCTCACAAATAAAAGACAACACTTTCTTAACAAAAAGTTACCCCTACCAAATTTAACGCCACGCGATCTCTTTCGCAAAAATGAACACAATCGCCAGGAGATCAAATTGTTTCTGATCTAAAAAGTCTCACAATACCGCATCTGTCTCGTATGTCATAAAACAAAATACCTTTATCCACCCACCGATAAGATGCGTATCTAATAAAACAGTCAGGTGCGTTTCCACAGACAGACGACCGAAATGAGCAGACAATTCTGAATTTAAGCTGATCTTGGGTAAGCCTTTGACAGTGTTATCTCGATAGAATTTGTTTTTATTTAGGTATAATCAAATTGAATATTTTGTATAAAGCAAGTGAAATCAATTTAGGATCATCTTTTGATTTATGTAAAGCTTTTGAGCCTATATCATATTCGTTAGGTAGTATGTATTCAATTCTTTGGTAAAAATATTTAATTCCTATCTGGGTCCGTCGTTTTACCTGCGGCCCCATGGGACCCGTTAAATTTTACGGGATGATTAGTATTTTAATATTATGTCCTTTTCTCTACGCCTGACAACGTGAATAAAAATTTCATGGTTATCGGTTGAGTAGTTAAGGTGTGAAACAGTAACCAACAAACATACTTACTTTCACATTTATAATATTAGTTAGATAGGATTTAGATATTACTAAGTACCATCTGTAAAATACTTAATTAAGATAGTAGTTCAGGAAGTAAAAGTTAAACGCCATTGCTAATTTTCCAATCAGCCAAAGGAGTCTAACAAGGAGGCTTCCTACGACCTGCACTTTTCAGAATATTTTGAAGTAGGCATCGAAAATAAATCAACTAGAAGAGGAACAAGTCACTATTAAAAACCGACTGCGAAGTATAGTGTATTGCACTCTCGCTATAAAGATAAATCGAATGTCATTTCATTTATCAAAATCAGCTCACCCGTTTAGTAGTTACGAGAGATCACATAAGCCGACATATGTACATACACGCTCACAAGTCAAACACATAGCGTCTTTTTTCCTAATTTCTATAGATTTGCTTGCACGGAAACCATTGAAAATCCCATAATATTTCTTCTGTAATGTATTAAATAAACCACGCAAGTAATAAGGTCAAAACGATCCAAATAAAGTCAATACACGTTGCTTATCCGTATTCAATTATTCATTTCTGAATGACGAAGCCCATTTGGCTTTATTTAGAGCGCTCAAACGAATACTGTGGAGACAAGCCGCAAGTGAAAAAAAGAAAACATTGAAAAACCTGCCTGAGCTGAGTACATTACGCGTGGCAACCCTATTACACTACAAAGGGTTGTATATCGTTTTTTCCTTTCAGGCAAAATTGGCACTTAGTTCCGGAGCGTAAAATCCAAAATGGCAGTTTCGCGTACTGATTCGTTCGCGTGGCTGTCAAGCCAATCCTCTAGAGTCGTACAATCGTAAGAGCAGAAGTTTCTGCGAAGAGATTTGAACTGTATGACGTAATAGAATAAGGTGTAGTGTGTCGTTGTGGGATTAGCATAGTTTATAGGCTGCAATGTTTTGTGATCCAAGTCGTCATTTTGCTACCAGTTTTGTGCGGAGTGCGTTAAACCTTAAAGCATAACATACATGCAGTAGCTGATCTGAAATAACGTCCGACAAAATCATTCGTCATCTTCAATCATACGGGAGATTCGGTACGCGAAACCTAAAAATGGACCGCATAAATTAGGTGCTGCACACAATTCACCGTAGTCATAAACAATCGCAACAAGTCTCAACAGCGATAACTAATATTGTTTAGTTCTTACTATAGTCTCTTGTACGTCTTAGAAATGATAACATTTTATTAACAATTAAACACATAAGTAAATTTAATTTTTGTACTCTCAGCGTTAGTGACTAAGATAAAATACATAGTTATTTTGTAGGCTAGGACCGCCATTTAAAACTTAATTGCCAAAATTAAAAGTTATGTAGAAGACAGTTCTTTTCAAATCATAATTGAGGGTAGTTAACAAAAAAACATGACCAAGGATAACACACCACTATGTGTGTTGTTTCGTATGTTTATGACAATAATGTCAATAACAAATAATTGTTATTGATACACTTTAAAAAATACTGTCAACGGATCTGTGTAGTGTTCGTTTAGAAACTAGAAGAGATTAGAGAACTAGAAATTAGACTTGTGCTGCTTCTACCTTACGTTATTTCGATGGTTGAAAACTATTTGATAACATATCGTCATCACATATCGTCACGCCATTCCCCCGAGGAGGCTGGCAGAGGTGTAATACAGCACCCACACTTCGCTGGACGATTTTTAGTCCCAAATGTGACAAGGGGCGAGCCTGTCGTCATACACCGGGCTCCAGTCATGTGGCAGATGACATACATTAAATTTGATTTGATTTGTTAAAAAGCAGTTATTCGCGCCTTCGTTCGCTTGGACATTACCTAAAATCGCGTGTTTAGTGTTTCAAACAGACAAATTTATTCCCTACTCAATTGCCCATCAGTGAGATAAACCAACAGTTACCCCTTATCGTTATTAGATCTGTTCGCAAAAATTATAAAAACATTCAGGCAGAATTACTATTAAGAACAAGCTGCGCCCTGCGGTTTCATCGCGGTTTAAAAGTATCCTAAGTACTATTCCAAACTATAATTTATCTCTGTGCTAAACTTCATCCAGATCCGTTAAGTCGTTCCGGCGTGATTGAGTAACAAACATCCATACATCCAAACGTTGTTATTTACAATATTATTGTGATTAAAAAAAAAGAGTTATTAGTATTATTGTCCACAATCTGTTTTTCCCGCGGCTTTGCCAGCATCTCATAGCCTATGTCACTCAGGGATAATATAGCTTTTTAGTAGTTTAATATTTTTTGAAATCGGACCAGTCGTTTTTGAGTATCGTTACAAACATACAAAAATACAAATATTGCCTCTCTTATAATTTTAATGTAGAACATATAACGTATCTTTTTTAACAAATTTTTTTTTTTTTTTTTTAAATATCGTCAAGCCTTTCCCTCAAAGAGGCTGGAAGAGGTGTAATACAACTTCACCCATACTTCGCCGGACGATATTCAGTCCCAAATGTGACGGGGAGCGAGCCTGTCGCCATACACCGGGCTCCAGTGACGTAGCAGACACATTACGCACATATGTTCACACAATGAACAAATTGGTGCGTGCCGTTGGCTGGGTTCGGACCCGCTCCCTCTGGCTTGAGAGGCTGGCCTTCTCCAACTAGGCTATCATCGCTTTTAAGTGTAAACAACATTTTACCCAAAGATCGCTTTGTAGTGTAGACAACATTTTACCCAAAGATCTCGTACTGACTTTAAAGTACACACACATGCCCACGACTAGACTCACACAAGTACTATAAAGGGGATGAGGGGGGAATCATCACTACGAACCCAAATTGGTTCGTGCGAGTTTTTACGACTGAGTACGGAACACTAAATTTTACGAGGCCGAATGAAAGTGGTGGATTACTGGATTTACTAGCGAGAGGGGAAGATGGTTAACACCTAAGTTTGAGTGCAGAACATAATGGATTAAGTTTTTTGAAATTTGAAAGTTTTTATTGATACAGGGTTCATCGGGGAAGGATGTACCAAGCTGAAAGGGGGTTGCCCTTTCAGCTTGGTACATCCTTCCCCGTGGTGGTGATTTCTCATTTGAACCGACTGCAGAAATTGCGAAGATACTTGCTACTATAAGCTTATTGCTTTTCGCTGTAATTTTACGTTTGAACGCAAAAAGAACTAAATATTTATTTTGGTTGCTTCTTGCTTTGGTGAAGACAGCTACGAGTATAATTATAATGTACTTAAATAACGAAAAATGTTTGATTTTATTTCCAATCCTATTCCTAATATTAATAAATTATACGAGTGAGTTTGTTCATTTGATTATTTCTTTGTTACTCTTTCACGTCTTAACTACTCAACCAATCATCATGAAACTTCCACACACGTTTTCAGGGGTACAGAAGGATTAAGGGTACTTATTACAAAAAAAAAGTTTCTGTGGGGAAGCGGGGTGCAGCTAATAATGTTATATTTTTTTTTTTATGTTTTCTGTTGCAAATAAATTATATTCTATTCTATTCTATATTTTTATTGTAATATTTGAAGAAAAGTTCCATTTATTATTACTCTAGGTTATAAGGTTCAAACTCCAGGTACATTTCTTAATTAAACAAGAGTACCTTAAAATTAAGCTCTAAATACAAAATTAATTACCAAAATAAACTGCCTCGGTGGCTCAATGACTGCCTCGGTGGCTCAGTTGGTAGTGAACCCGCCTTCTGAGCTTGGGGGCGTGGGTTCGATTGACACCTAGAGCAAACATTTGTGTTTGTTCTATGTCTGGGTGTTGATATGTATTTAAGTATGTATTTAAAAATATCTAAGTATGTAAATCAGTCTCCGGCAGCCATAGTACAAGCTTTGTTTAGTTTGGGGTCAGGCGACCGTGTGTGGAAGTGTCCCAAATTTATTTATTTATATTATTCTTATATTTGAAGAAAAATTCAGTTTATAATTACCCTAGGTTATAAGGTTCAAACTTCAGATGAATTTCTTAATTTATACAAGAGCACCTTAAAATTAAGCTCTAAATACAAAAATAATTACCAAAATAAATCCACTCCACGCCAATGACCGAAAAAAATTCCTCAAACGACATTGCAGCTTTTTTGTGTCATCATTTCCATTTTATAACCAGGAATGAGCATCTACCGGTTTGGTTTCTTCGATTCTAAATCGAATGATCCTTAAATCGAATAAGTATGATTCACAAAGATCGGTAAGGTAAATAAACCTGCAATTTTACGATCCGATAAAAAATACGAACCAATTACAATCCAGTTTCCGCGTGTTAAAGAATACATAGTATTATTTGTTTATTTTGGGGATCCGCTTGCGAAAACGAAAACCTTCACTGCGATTCACTGTGATATAGCTAATAAATTTACGAGTAGATTCTTTTTTTTTTAAATAGGTACTGTAATTGATAAATAAGATAGATATATAAGATAATAGGTCTACGTTTTTAGTTATAGTTTAGAAATAAAAACTGAAAAATGACAGATTTGAAACAAAAATAACTGACAGCTGGTACAATTAAAAAAAATACTTACCAACTCAATATTTAATTTCAAACTAAGTAACTGGACTAAGTATCATTTAAACTGGTCCTGAATCGGCTGGCTTACCTGAAACAAAAAAAAGTATACAATCAGTGAAAAATTCCATAATTTATTTTAAAACTACATAGAGTCAACTGGTACAAATGCGTCTTTGGGGCAATTGCGTCTTTCAAGAATTACTGACAAACCCCTCCACAAATTAAGCAACTAACGCCATCTTGCACAGATTATTGTAACTAAAGAGATGTAAGTGGCACCAAATTTGTAAAGGGCTTGTCAGTAATCTCGAAAGACGCAATTGCCTTGCAGACGCATTTGTACCAGTTGACCCTACATGTTATGTTATGTAGTTTTCCATTGATAACGATAAGTCTTTGCAGATATTTACTAATGTTAAATCTATCTAGCATTAACCTGTAAGTGTTTTGTAAAAATACTAGCGACCCACCCAGGCTTTTGTTACCAAACTTCACAAGAATATCCGCTGGACTTATCTGAAGATTACCTAAAAAATCATCGAAATTGCTTTAGCTGTTTTTAACCTCAGACGCTAAAACGACGGCGTGTTATAGGTTTGACGTGTCTCTCTCTCTTTCTGTGTCACACACAGTGTCTGTCTGTGGCATCGTATCTCCCGAACAGATGAACCGATTTTGTTTTTGTTTTTTTTTTTTTGTTTGAAAGGTGATTTTCAGTTTGAGAGGTTCACCTAAGAAGGTTCATCTAAGAGTTTCACTAAGAGGTTCACCTAAGAGGTACTAATAAGTATATATATAAATAAATATATCTACACTTATTAGTATATACCTATATACTAATAATAAATAATATACTTTATTTCTTTAATTTTACGGAGTCCACAATGAACAAACATACAAACATTGGTTATTATAGATATAGATCAGTACTTATTAGTTTTATTCCCAAGTAACTTTTTTTACTAACAAAAATTACCTACTTAATAAATTTGAGTAAACTAGAATGAAACATTACAAAAAAAAACCGAATATAATTATCCTACTTAAATGTAGCAATTTCATACGGAACACCATAAAGCCAATCAAATATTTTTTTTCGCACAACCCACGCGTTGCCACACCACAATCAAAATTTACCGCGCGCCACGGAACTTGAATATATTCGCATTTCGTTCGGCGAACGGGTTTCAAAGTCGATACGTGAAGAAAGGTGGTTAGACTAGTCTCGCTAGTGATGGGGTAATAAGCCGTTTTAAGCTTTGACAGCTAATGTCATATAAGCTTTTTTAAGCTTGGTGTAGATAGCTGTCAAATCTGAAAGATGGCGCTTTAGGATTCTGTCGAATTTGACACATATTATTTGCAAGATTTTAGAGGAGGCCTTTGTTGCCAGACAAGCTGTTCCACACAAACATCTAGTTGGCGATCATTCAAATACAATCTTAAATTAGATTATATCAATTTAGTTTTAGTAAGTAGGCACTTATTAATTGTAAGACTGGAACAGCAATAAAGGCTATTTTATTCTATTTTATTATTTGCAAGATTGCCACGCCAAATCTGCACGTAATGACAAAAAGTGTCAAAAATTAAAACACCTAGTTGAGAATAAGTGAATAGATTATATGCGTTCCCCAGCTTTAGTCACGCCTTAGCGATAATGCCGCCAGTCGTTGCACTAATTATGCTGCGTGAAGAACAAAAAATAAATATTAAATTCACTTTTGTTTAATACATAATTGTAATTGTTGTTTATTATTTATAAAAGTATCTACTTTGTTTATTGCTTTTATTTGTCGTTTGTATTTTTAATTGTATATTATGTGTTTCAAAATAAATTTGTGTCTTTCGCTTTCATAAAATTCATACTTCCTTTACTTAGTGTAGGATCGGAAAAACTAGCATTATTTTCCAAAATTCTTTTGGATGTTTTTGTTTATTTGCAAAACAGAATGCTCATACTTAAAGATTTGCAATAATGCAGACAACTTTTTCCTAAATAGCCTTATAGATACCCTCTTACTGCAGAGACGCCGACCTACCCTCAATCGAGGGTAATTGAGTCGTTATCCAACCACGCTGGCTCAATGCGGGTAGATGTCACATGTCTTTTGAATTATTCATTCTTTCCTAGACATTTTCCATTTAACATTTTTTCCTAGAACAAATTTATTTTTTATCTTTATGTCATGTCACACGGCCATCACTACTGAATGCAAATCGCACATTCGTGCAGAAAACACCGTAAACTGTTAAAATCAATTCTACGGGCCGTAACCACGCTAATTTCCACTAAAACAACTACAAAAGGTGTTTTGTGGCACTGTGTAAACATTTTAGCTCAAAAAAAAAACATCTGTCAAAAGGCTTTCAAAAAATACTTTTACATTCGCCTTTGTGCAGTATTTGTTAACTTGGACTTCTTGGAAATGCTTTAGAGAAATATTTTGGGGTACTTTGTGTTTTTACAAGCTTTTATTTAGCTCGTAATGTTCGTATGTGTTTAAGTGGTTCGTTTCAAAACTTCTGTGCCATTTTTCAACCACTTGTGTGGTGTTCGATTAAAGTAGAATTTGGCATACTTATAATGTCTTAGTACTTACCTATAGGTTTAGTGACAATGCAGTGTTATGGTAGCATAGAGCTAACCTGATCATGATGGTAACAATACAGTTAGTAAATACAGCATATTTTTTAAGCATCTTTTTTTCTCATGTAAAGGCGTTACATTTTTAAGATGCTGTTAGCATTGTTGTAGGTACGAGTACCTACCTACAAAAAGGTTTCTACAAAAATCAAAAAACTTCATAGAATTGCAGGTAAATTAAATTATTCTCAAAGCATCCAATAATAGTCTTTCACAACTAATATTATCCGGTTATTAAAATGCGAACGTAAATATATTCATATGTTTGTTTGTTACGGCTTCACGCTTTAACTATACAACCGATCATCATGAAATTTTGCAACACGTTGACAAGGGTACAGAAAAAGACATTATGATACCTTTCATTCCGAAAAACTTACATTTCCTGTGGGAATATAATAGAATAGAATATTTTTTAGCATAAAATAAATTCAGGACACTTCCACACACGGTCGCCTGACCCCAAACTAAGTAAAGTTTGTACTATGGCTGCCAGAGACTGATATACATGCTTAGATATTCTTAAACACATATTAACGCCCAGACATAGAACAAACACAAATGTTCATCACATAAATGTTTGCCCTAGGTGGGAATCGAACCCACGCCTCCTAGCTCAGAAGGCAGGTTCACTACCAACTGAGCCACCGAGTCAGTACATAATGTGTTCTTAATTTAGTGGTTCAGAGTTTCAACAGTTTGCCCTTTGCGGGCGTGCAATATGAAGTTCTTAAAAACTATGTTTATATTATTAAAGGGTTATTATTATGTTAGGTTTACATTTTAAATTTAAAAAAAAATTAACATTTTTTTTCTAGCTTAATCTTAATTTATAAGAGTATTTTTAAAATTTCTACTTCTTACACTGACGCAAGTGAAACTGCGGGGCTCAACTAGTTTAGTACAATTCGATGTTTCTTCGTCATACCTATTACAGTTTCTATCTAAAGTGTCAATCTGTTTATCGCTGTCAAATATTTTTTTGTCAAAGGCCCGTTTTAAGTGCAAAGTCGGCATTTTATACTGCCAAATTATAAAACCACTATAAAAGATAATATCCGGTGTGTGAGTCAACCGCCATAGACATACCAGAGCACCCACACGTTTCTTGGAGAAGCCTACAGACTAGGACACACAGATCTGCGGTTCAAAGCTAAAATGCTGTACTTTCAAAATCTTTAAAAACGATTTTGACTGCGGTATAGAGCAAACGTGTTTATGTTTGATTGCTCACAGAAAATTCTGTAAATTAAACTTAATAATAAATATTTTTGTTAGATTAATGACTTGCAATAAATAGATTTACTAGAAAATGTGTTTTTTTTATAATTAAGTACAAGATGCGCCCCGCAGTTTCACACGCGGTTAAAAAGTATCCTATGTGCTATTCTAGACTATAATCTATCTCTGTGCCAAATTTCATCAAGATCTGGTCAACCGTTCTGACGTGAAAGAGTAACAAACATCCATCCATCCATCCATTCTCACAAACTTTCGCGTTTATATAATTATAGGATAGGAAGTAAGATATTCTGCATGGTTTGCGACCGGAAAATTTTTGCCAAGTTGGTCACATTGTTGAGCATTTTTGAAATACTTCTACTAAGCATTTGTTAAAGCATAATTTCTGTCACATTCATTACAGGCATAGTGGTTTAGCCATCGTTTAAAATGCACTCTTGTATAAATAAAGTCACTTAGCCTATCTTCATCACAGAAGCGAATTTCGAAAAAAATCTGCAAACTAACCTAATATAATATGTCACAAACATATCACATATCTCTCTCCTGTCACACCTAAAAAATTTCGTTTTAGCAAAAAAATCCGCAACTCACTTATGTCAGTTTTCGTTATAGGGACAGTGAGACTATCAGATGTGAGTTTTTCCTCAAATCCGCTGTCCAATTATATGCCTATGCATGGAGAATACAAATAGGTAGAAAAGCTCTTTATTTAAAAGACGGAAATGACCGTGTATGAAATAAATAATATGTGAAAGAGATACTAAAACCCTATACTTAAGATTTTGTGAAACTACGTAAGTTAAGCAGTTATACAGTTAGCATATTCCAAATTGGAAAGTGTAATGAGCACTATAATTATAGTTATGTAGCAGTACTAAAACTAACTACTGCAGAGATATTTTACTGGGAAAGTACCTACAGGAGTAGATAATACGCCTATTTCTGTATTCTAGGTTAATACGGTACCTAACTATTGAGTAGGCAAGGTAAGTAGCTCAGCGCTTGCTGTGGTTATGTGTGGTTGGCTGCCAATCTAAAGGATCGAGGCTTAAATCTCAACGACAAGGATTCTTTTTGCTCAAGGATAAGATATAGAAATCTTGGTGGCAGCATTCGTCTTTTTATACAAAACATTAACAAGTAAGATTATTTTAAAGATAAACAAAAAACCCGGCTGCAAAATATCGTACCTTATGTCACTTCTACTATCAAGACGATTTAAATGACACCTCACATGTCGAATTCCATCAAGCTGTTTTTTTTTAAATTTTAACATAAATACAACTACAGCTTAAACTAAACATGCCCTTAAAACCAATGCGGTTTGTCTGGAACAAGCAGTTCTCATTCTTAATTAGCTTAAATATGCCATATTATGCCTAAATATAAATACTTAAAGAAACAATAATTATATAGATATCACACATCGCGCGCGCGCTCACCCAAAACAGCTGTTGTAGGTATCGGCTAGTGCCGCTCGTCATGTCTCACCAAGTTCAAGTGTAAGTACCTACTTGTGCAGCCGTCGCAGTGAGCGCGGTCGCGATACAATTGAGGATGCTCTCGTCTATTTATTGTTCTTTAGGCACACTCGAAATACATAACCCTCCTTCTTGCGCAGTCGGGTAAAAAAAACGTCAAAAAACTATTATGTGATGAAAGAATTGAGAAGCTCACAGTACAGGTGCTGGTTTTGGGTCTAGTAATACTTAAGAGGGCCGCGACGCTCTGAAATTTCCATACAAAGGCGCTTCTGAAATTTCTTGAAAACCATTTGTCAGAGTATGATGAAATTCAGCATGTACAATTAAATGAACTATATCTCTGCCCCTATGTTCTTGGTTTTTTTTTTAAAACGTTCTCAGGCGTAAATAGAGCTATGAAAAATATCCGCATTTTTAAGGGTCTTTTGACTGATTTATTCAATAGGTAACCAGAGCAAATCAAAAATTCCATTACATAGAGAGGTTGTCTAAAGTAGCTTTTAAATGCATCCATAATACAAAGGAAGTTCTTGGTTATTTAGGAATGATTACAGAAGTGCAAAAGTCATAAAAAAAATTGAAACTGCACTTTGTCGCTCTGTAGGTAACTTTAGGGGCTCGTCAGTATCATTACTTGCTCTCTTCGCTCGTAGTCTTCCTTATTTTTATTTTTTTTAATAAGTATTTATAAATGTTTCTATAGGACATTTTATTTAATTTCATAACAGTTTATTGACATAATTAATTTGCACACCTAATGTGAGGTAGTTATTGGCTGTTCAAACCTAAATTAAGATCATTGTTACCCATTGACGAGCGAATAAAGAAATTGAATTGAATAGACGAAAAAGCAATAGTCAAAACCTTAAGTCAATGCGAAGTTACTCTAAAGTGGTCGCCGGACTCTTAAGTAACTACATCCAAAACCAGTACCTTGTATACGACCAATAAGGTAATACAATACATTTCTGAACCATGTGCGAAGCTGTCAAAAATCCACCAAAATAAAATTATAATTCACCCATGAATCACGAACTCAACGAAATCTTTACTAAAACTGTCAAAACACCGGAAATGGCCGCGTTCTTCTGTCATAGTTTCGCGAGATAGCGCTATCGACAATTTTAAAATACGCTCCATAAAACCGTGCCATGCAATATTGGTATTTATAGCTTTACGTAACTACACAACTATCGATAAAAACCGATTGCTCGAACCGCAAAAAGTGTATCGTAAATTTTGTTTTATATTATGCTCTGGTAGGGTTCCGTGGCTGTTGTTGAGAAAAATGGAAACACTTTCAGCTGTTGTTTGTAGTTTAAAGTTTTATTTACTAGTTCTCAGTTTGTGGTGACGTGAGAATTTACGACTCCTACATTTCTAGAACCCTGTGACAAATTTAGCTCATATTTGAACATAAAAAACCTGCATTACTTGGCTGCTAAATTTAAAAAAAAGATTAGATTGATTGATTGATTGATACATAAACAATAAACATACATAGATTTATGTAATCTATTGTTTAGGCTGTATTTTTAAAATGATGGACATTTTCTAGAATATCACTGTACTGACTAACTTTTACCATGGGGTCAATGACCCTGCAACCAGGAAAAAAAATCGAATAAAAATTTATGAAACAGCTGTTTTTTTCTCGATTTCAGGGTTGAGCCCATAATAAAACTTGGTCTAAAGCTCAGAGGTTTAGCCGTAAAAAAGCCTACAAACAGACAGACAGAAAGAGTTCCTTTCGATTTTATAATTGGCAAGGATATGTATGAATTATGTAATTATTATGGTAATGAATTATGTAATTAGAAAATTGTTCCAAAAACTTACTCGTCAAAAAATAAATTGTGTTTATTGAAACTGCTCACAAAGTTTCACGAGAATCAGTTGAGAACTGCGACTGCGGTCTGTCCCCCTCTTCAGAAAGGGACAGACCGTTCACAAGGTCTCCAGCTGACAGAGCCACTAGTATTAACTATTTAACGGAACCCAACACTACGCGTGTCCAACACGCACTTGTTACTTTTTTTACATACGATGTATGTTACCCGAAATGGTTGGCAGTACGATAACTCACTTATATAGGCAATAAACGTCAAAGTAGTACTCGAAACTATCTGATGCGGTGGCGTATGTATATGCGTATCTATTTATTTTGTTATTCCATGGCATTTTTTGGCTTTTCATATTAAATTGGCAATTTGTCATTTGTAGGTTATGGGCCCAACACACAAACCTATTGATAGTGTCAAGGGAGATTATTTTTGCTAATGGCTTTGCTAGGATATGCAAGAGTGCTTACGGTTCGGTATGACTGCCTCAGTGGCTCAGTTGGTAGTGAACCTGCCTTCTGAGCTTGGGGGCGTGGGTTCGATTCCCACCTAGGGTAAACATTTATGTGATGAACATTAGTGTTTGTTCTATGTCTGGATGTAAATATATATTTATGTATGTATTTAAAAATATCTAAGTATGTATATCAGTCTCTGGCACCCATAGTACAAGCTTTGCTTAGTTTGGGGTCAGGCGACCGTGTGTGGAAGTGTCCCGAATTTATTTATTTATTTTAACCGACGAAACGGTGATGTATATTCTATTATTTTATTCTCTATTATGTAAATGTTCCTGTCCATTCAGGTTGCCTGGAAGAGATCGCTTTGAGCGATAATCCCCCCCATTAAAAACTTAGTTAAGCCTTATTTAAGTACTAGTGTAATTATTTTATGTTTTTAATAAAAAGTTGTTGTTGTTGTTTATAACCAGCATACGAAAATATTGTACAAACTACATAAGTTGGTATAAGAAGATTTTTATAATAATTAAGAAATATAAAAATGTTAACAAATGACTCTGACCAAATCAGAGAGGTTCGCGGGTCGGGCTGTAATATACAGCGTCCGGACATTAAAAAAAAACCGACAAAACGGAGAAGGTTTACAAGTCGACGCGTATCAACGCGTATAATTTTTTTTTAATGTATGATAGCGCATAATTTTTTACAGAGTAATCCGATTTTAATAATTCTTTACAGGACACCAATGTGAGAATCAGTCTTTGGACACAGAGTTGATTTTGAAGCCAATGTATCACACAGTAATAAGGTTCAATATTGGCCATTTAAAATTCTAGCCAAGCTTGGACCCAAGTTACACCAAAGTAGAATCGCAACATCGAGTATAAATTAAAAAAATTAAAAACCCCCGACACCGAATTTCATCAACACCGATTTTCATGAAGAACACTCACGACTAACTCACCTTTCAAACAAGACAAAAACAAAATCAAAATCGGTTCACCCGTTCGGGAGCTACGACGCCCCACACACACACACACACACGTCAAACGTATAACACCCCTACGATTTTACGTCGAGTGTTAAAAATATGAATTTACTCTATCTATTATGATTTATAACACGGGAATTACTCACGTACGATTCAGTCGATTATTCCGACTATATAGTTACTTTACTCTATCTACTTTATGAAATCAGTTCTATGAGTCAGAGTGGTAACAAACATTACAAAAAATACAATCAAATTGAGAACTTCGTCCTTCTTTGAAGTCGGTTAATAACTTCGAGCGTTAATTCAGTCCAAATTACCAATTCTAAATTTATAGGTATTCCAAATTTCAAAGTAAATCAATTCTTTAAACTTTACGACCCTTCCTTTGGCTAAAGATTTATTTTCAAGATAAATTTATAAGAGAGGAGATAAATTTAAGAACTGCGATGTATTCTGCTAAAGGGGTTAAAGGTGTTTTTAACGTTTAATGGGTAAGTTTGTGAAGAAAATATTGTTAAACGCAATGCTTTTGAAGAAATATTAATGCTATTAAGACACTATGAAGAATCTCTCTACACTTATGAATGTAGGTAGAGTCATAATCCAAAAAAACAAGGTCTAGCGTTCAGCAAACACGTAATGACGTCATCGTCATCCGTCCCTTTCGAACTTGTTGTACTTGACTTATTTCGGTCTTGCTTTAGCATCGATTGACGTCACTACGTGTTGCTGAATGCTATACCTGGCGGAGTATATTGTTATACCATGGGTAGAGTATAAGTATTTCTGCTAGACATCACTGTGTCGGGTATGAAATAGGACACACAAAGGTATGGACAAATAACACTTAGACTTAGAACAGATATTTAAATTAATCATTTGAAAAACTGCCCGACCGGAAATCGAACCTGGGTTTTCCTGTTAAGCAATCGAACTCATCAACTCAACTCATCGAAAGATTTTCACACTATTTTGCGCCTTTTTTGCATTTTTGAACCCCGATCCAAAATAGAGGGATTGTCTGTCTGTGGCATCGTAACCTATAAGGATAAACCGATACTGATTTAGTCACTTTTAACCCCCGACGCTAAGTGTGTGTGTGTGTGTGTGTGTGTCTGTGTGTATGTGGCATTGTAGCTACCGAACGGATGAACCGAATTTTGATTTTGATTTTTTTTTGTTTGAAAGATAAATTAGTCGGGAGTGTCCTTAGCTACGTTTGATGAAAATTGGTGTTGATAAAAATCAGTGTCGGGGTTTTTTTTAATTTTTAATTTATACCGGTTTTCTTAAATGTGACTTACTTGATCGAGAATGTTCTTAGTTAAAAATTTAGTTAGTTTTAAGACAACAGCATAATGATCTTTTTATCATTATTTCATAACAATTTTAAATTGATGAATAATTACGTTGAAATTGATCAAGAGTCAAAATAAAAGCTAATAAAACTCACATCAAGCCAAAATGCATTAAACTACTTATGTCTCGGTTACATGGAAAACCAGTTTAAATTTAAAGGCAAATTTAAATAAATTTCGAGAGAAATATTTGCGTGGGCAGAGTGAGAATAAATCTCTTGTGTCTACAATGCGTTAATTAATCAAATGGATTTAAGTACCAAATATGACGGATATTGTTTCTATAGGTAGGTACCTAAGTACTCTAGATAAATTGAAATAAATTATCATTTTAGTGTAAAGCAATGATAGCCTAGTTGGAGAAGGCCCAACAGCTAGAGAGAACGAGTTCAAACCCAACCGACGGCACGCACCAATTTGTTCATTGTGTGAACATATGTGCGTATTGTATGTCATCTTCTACATGACTGGAGCCCGGTGTATGACGACAGGCTCGCCCCCTGTCACATTTAGGACTGAATATCGTCCGGCAAAGTGTGGGTGTTCAGCTCTTTCAGAGAAAAGGCGTGACGATATGATACAAATGTTTTTCTCGTGTAAATCAGGTTTTAACACCTTGACGCAAAAACGACTGGGCGTTACAAGTTTGACGTGTGTATGTGTGTGTGTGTCTGACTAGGGAATGGTAGTTAAGAGGTTAAGATGCGCCAATGACATTTGGCATTCGACGCTCAGTTGGTTTTAGCGCCTCTAGTGATCAACGCTCGAAGCTTTTGAACATTGAGCTAGCATTTCTCAAAGACTAAACAAATTCAGACGAAACACCGTGAAAAAAATATTTTTGCCTAAAAATGAATGCCCTCTGTGATGTTATGCTTTATTGTAATGTTTTGTTACTAAATTATTTGAAGCCAACGGCGTTTTAAAGACTTGAGCCTTTTAAGCAACATGAGTGCGGTAGTTTGTTTATAAGTATAGGTAGATTAAGTATGTACTCACAAATATCCTGCATCTAAAGGTTTTGATTCCCTTTGGTCGTGCGTGTAAAATCTAAAAAAACAATCGTAGACCACGGACTCTCTGAAGTGTGAGATATTATCTTGGTCCTTCTCACTTTCATGATTTTTCAAACGAGAGAGACATTGACCAAAAAATATCTCGTGCGTAGGAATACGGGGAATAATATAATATCGTAAGAATAGCCCTGGAGGGCTATTCTTGACGCGTGAGATGTTTCTTGGTCACTCTCACTATGACTTTTAAAACGAGAGAGACATTGATCAGAAAATATCTTTCGTAAGAATAGGGCTCCTGATGGGCATCCTAAGAACTCCGGTACCAGGGATAAATCACTCAACCTATCCTAAACCAATGCTTACAACATTTCAAAAATCTCATAACAAAAAACATATTGACCAGGACTAGCAGAGCTGTTCAATCGACGGCCCGCTTTAAAAATGTATTCTACGAGTTGGTAGTACTAATCTGTTTTAGATAATCAGTAGGTAGTATAAAAATGACTAAAATTGAAAATATAGTGGACCTAGAACTTACAACCTCATTATTATCTCGATAGTTTCTTGCCTGATTTTGCTGAAATGTTCCTACTTGAAGTTAAAAACGCGTTTGTGTTTAATATCTTTTTCATCACTCTCGCTCGTAAAAAGGACTTTATTACATCAGTTTTAGCTCATAATCCGAGCTATTAAGCACGTGTGCTGTTACTTTACTATTATCGCACTAGTAACTCAACTAGACTTTTTTAAAAATAAATCAACAGAAGTTTTTTTTTTTACTTTTCTTAAATTCTTGACTTCAAGTATCATAACTACGTAATAACAGTAAATAAACATTATTTTTTTATCAAAATATTGACAATTAATTAGGTATGAAAATTTAAACAAAGTATTCGCTATTATTTTGCCTAGGATAAATAAATTTTGATAAGTGATATGAAAAAGGAAAAGCAGCAAAATGCGTATACATTTTCAGAAAAATGTATTGACTAATGCTAATGACTAATTTAATAATAAGTCTGTGTTTTTTCCCCTCGCAAGTGTGATGAAAAACGTCACATGAAACGCGTGTGCGTTAATAATTACACTATTGGCTCCATTAGTGGGCTCGCATACGGCCCACGCTATAATACCTCCTCGAGTGAATGAGACATACAAGAAACTAACGGAACGAGCTTTTTTTTATCTACGCGTACGAAATCGTGAGCAACAGCTAGTAGTTAATATAGAAAAAAAATCCTCTATAGCTGGACTAAAGGGGTCTTAGATTGCATATTGAAAAACCTTTTGTAGCTGAAATACATGTATAGTGCTTAGATTTTAGCAAACACCAAAAAAATAATCAAAATAAACCGAGATTCAAAAAATATCAATAAATCAAATGCTTTGAAGGCAGTAATCGCTCAGATTAGCACATCCTTAATCTAACACATGAAACTCAAATGTTGGTTTTATAGATGAAACATAAATTCGAGCGAAGCTTGTAGTTGGGAGTTTCCGAGCAAAGAGGTTAACATTGAATGAAAACTCAGAATAAGCACTGTAAGAAGAGTTTATTTGAAAATTGAACTAGCTACCAAGAAAAAAATACGAGCACGTGCTCCACGAGCTGCACGAAATTTAAAATAAAAGACTGTACCTTACTAGTACCTTTTTATTACTTATGAGAGAGTATAATATTAGACAGTATTTTAGAAGAGGATTCGCTAAAGTAGTGTTTTTGTCTTGGGCGGCTTGAAGCCCTCGCTGCCCTCAGGACTCATCTTCCCTTGCTGCATTCGGGAGTTAACTCTAGATTCCCTCGTTACGCTCAGGGTACAATAAGCCGCCCGCGACGTAAGGCACTGCTTTGTGCCCTCGGTACATAATCTACTATTGTTACTCTTTATTCACAAAAAGGTGAATTTAGAAGCAAGACCTGTTTGCTTTTCTCCAATCAAGTCTATCGATTGTTTGTCGCAACCAAATCCATTGTGTCTTGATATTTCCTTCAATTTTACGAAGAAGAAGCTAATGTTATAATACGCCAATAACTTTTGTCTTTCTGTTCTTGTTCTGCTTCTTCTTCGACGATGAGATTCGGCAATGAAGACTGATATTGTTGTTCCTAAAAACAATATTAAATGATAATTAATTTGCAACCATACTAAGTCCCAACGCTCGTATCAATAATTTATTTATGTACATTGTGTACACAAAAAAATAAAAAAAGATTACCAGTTTATTCGAAGGTGAAAAAGTCCCTGTTCCTCGGATGCTCTGATACCCTTCGGCTGATTTTGAACTAGGCATCTGTAGATAAAAATATAGGATAAGTTTTTAGTATTTTTATTAACTGAAACGGAAGTTCTTCACTCGCGCTTCGCGCTCGCTGAGTGAATGGTTGTACTGGCGTCACGCATGCCCATAGCAGTTCAGCGCCACTCTGATTACAAGTAGTGGCTCTATGAGCAACGTCTCACAAATTACATATCTCCGCTATTTTAAATAAAACCTAAATTTACAAAATATCACAAATATCGGTTGAGAAATGCGATCTGTAGAGGAAAACAATCGGACATCCGTGCAATCAGACGCTGGACGCTGGACATACGACAACTTCAGCAATAGCATTTTCATTTGGCATAGCTCTGACTATGCACTATGCTTGTCACCCTAATAATATAAGATGTTAAATGTCTTTTAACTCACCTTAGTTCAGTACTCGCATTTGTTGTTGGCTGAACGCTTGTGTTTAAAATTTGATAATTTCGTTGATCTCTGTTTCTGAAAAAATGAAATAGAGCAATTTAAAGATATTAATTACACAATATTCATATTACTCAAAGCGTCTCGTTTGTCTCTTTCCATGATACCATAAAATATAAAACAATTACCAATCTATAATCCCAGTTTAAAATATATTATTACTCGTAATCTAGTCTTCATGCAATAGAGACTAAGTTAAAATAACTATTAAGACTAGATGCAGGTTAGTATCAGTTACCAAAGAAATTGTTGTATATAATAAATATAAATAAATAACAATACATACAATAGTGACTCTGTGAGCTGGTGATCTCGTCAAAAAGGTTTTTTGAAAATTTTCCAATTATGCGGAGATATATATTTTTTTAAATCACATCTCTGCCATATTGAAAAATTTCCAATAGCCGCCTAGACATGAAAATTCTTTTTAAATATCGGACTTACTCACAAAGTTTCAAGAGAATAGGTTAAGAAATGCGACCTGTAGATTAAGACAGGTCTGGACAGAGATCCGGACAGAAATCCAGACGGAGTTCGGACATACGAAAGCATTTTCGTCGAATCTGAAGCATAGACGCTTCGCTCGCTAACGATCTCTCGCTCGGTTATTGTTGTAAGAAAATGTAATAACTTTTCTATCGAATTCAATGGCCATGACTCGGAACACTACTTTCTGAATGCAAATGCTTGACTTTTTGTATTAAATACTATTTTTTACTAAAAAATACTTTATTTTGATCAAAGTGACTGATCAGAGTGTTAGTAAGCATATTCTTTCAAATAAAAAATAAATGAGTAAATAACGAAGGTATGCTGCAACAAACATTTAGTAAAATTTATACAATGTAATTGAGTGCGTCCTAATTTTTGAAGTCGGTTAACAAACCAGGATAAGTTAGAAAAATATGCTCAATACACTGCTAAAAATAATAATGTATTGCGGACCGTGGTTGGTCAGCTATAACATAAAAATATGATTGTTTCTAGTTTAGGTAGTTTAGTTTAGGAAATGTGCTATACCAAAAACAAAAATTAGTATTAGTCATTTACACCGTTCGCACGCAACGACCGCTTTCCTATATTGACATCGTAAGTAGACATAATAATTATCATTTTTTATTTTTACCCGATTGTTCAAGAAGGATTATTTATTATTATTAACTATAGAATACTCCCCATTTCTATGTTATTAACTAGGTGTTGGGGCATCAGCAAGTATGCCACAGCTTCAATTTGAAATGGCTTATATTGACCTTAGTATAATTTTTGTGAATAATTGAATCAAATGAAATCAAGAGAAAAAAAACAGCTGTTTCATACAAAAAGCTCATCGATCGTCGACAAAATGTGGGCAGATGCTTTTTTCTCCGATTTAATTTACAAATAAAAAAGTTTAAAAAGTAATCGTTGTTTATAATGAAGAGTACAATGACCCCCGTTTGGCTTAGTACACCCTATACCGATAACCCTGTGCAATGTACAAATATGACACATAAAGGTACATTAATTGTACATAACAAAACAAAAACACAGTTCTGACAAGTCTTGCACTTGGATAATTATCATGAGCAACATGTACAATGGGGCCCGTGCCGTGGCGTGATGATTGTAGTACAGCACGACGCTACGCGACCGCGGCTCGTATCACAGCAAAATAAGGTTCATGGTCGCACAGCGTCGGCGGGTAAATCCAACAATCATCGCAATAAGGGTGTTGTGGACGGTGAAGCCCTGAGAGTTAACATAGGTCGGAGGACACGTCTGTAGTTTTCTATTATTTTTATCAGGAAAACAAACGTCAGACCGAATCATATGCCACTAAAAACTCAGACACTAGGGTTAGTCACTTCAGTCTACACAATAAGAACAAACGGGTAAAAATATTTATGTGGTAATTAAATATTAATAGGTAGGTAGGTACTTACCACTTAGCTAGTTGGAGTCCAATTTTTTTCTTACGTCTAGCTGCCTTGGTGACATCTCCCATTTTCATCGGATCAACCTTCTGTACCCTCTACTCACAACGCGATCAATTATTGTCCAAATAATTTCACTAGTAGTAAAGTCACTAAAAACTTATCAAATGTCTTGAAAAGCTACTTTTTTTGATTGTCTCTGGATAATTAAGCACTGTTTAATTGATGATTTACGTACAAATAGAAAAAAAATGCGAAAATATTTTTCGGCAAGGCGAGTACGTCCCTCCTTCGTGAGGCGCTGGCGCCGACTGGCCCGTCCCCCGCAAAGGAGCTCGCGGGTGTCAGTGGTCACGTGATCTGACGAAATACTTCAAAATAACACAAAATATTACTAAACTAACTCAATTTTAGCTCTAAAAATATGGTAAAAGGACGATCAATCATATTTTTAATTTCCTATCCGAAGGTGTAAAAATATATGGTAACGTAATCTCCGTAAGCACGGTATTGCACGCCATGAGAACGAAAACAACGTTCATTTAATATTTTTCTACTCGCAATCTAGTAAGTAATATAATATTTTAATCAGACTAATTAATAGGTAACAGAATGATCTTATTGGTGATATTTTTTTCATATCGGTAGGGTCCGTAGCTTCTTCACAACGACGAGTTGAATAGACGCATTTGGCGAATATTCAAGGCTTAACAAACGGATGAACCGACTTTTTTTTTTGTTTGAAAGGTGAATTTAGTAATAATAATAATACATTTATTTTAAAAAAATACAGCAAATTTTCAATAGATGTTTACAGAGAAGAACCCAGAAAAATATCGGTGGGCCCCAAACTAGGCTAGGCCTGTATCTTGGGCCCTGAGAACAGAGCATACATGATATTATTGATCTGCGCTGACAACGTGGAATTACCGTTAATGTGAATTAAATTAGTCGGTGTTCTTAGCTATGTTTGATGAAAATCAGTGTTGATGAAAACCGGTATCGGATGTTTTTTAAATTTTTAATTTATATTTGTATTCTCTAGGTAAGTAATAGACTTGTTTCTATTGTAAATGCCCGAGATTCAAAGCCCTTATAGGACACTAGCTCTTGCAGTAAATCAACTAGCAAAAGCTAGTGTTCTAGGCTACGCATTAAATAACTATTAACGTCATGAATATAATGGATGGTAATGTAAAACATGCTAAAGCTCTCTCCATTGTCATTTTTTCGCAATAAAAATGCCGAGAGCCTTAGGTCATGATAGAACATAATAAATTATTATTGCATAACAACTAGAGGTGTCTAGGTTTTATGGGATTCTTTGTTAGAAAGTGGGAAAAACCAAATTTGCACAATTTTGCAAAATAATTTCGTAGTGTGAGGTGTTACCAACGTAGATTACAAGCGGGTGAGTTGGTTAAATCCTACTCCTACTAATATTATAAGCGCGAAAGTTTGTAACAATGGATGGATGTTTGTTACTCTTTCACGCCAGAGCAGCTGAACATATCTGGTTGAAATTTTGCTCAGAGATAGATTATAGTCTAGAATAGCACATATGATACTTTTTTAACAGCTACTACCTAATCATAACTTCCTTCCTTAGTAATATTAATTATAAGTGCAAAAGTGAGTTTGTTTGTTTGTTACGCTTTCACGCATTTACTACTCAACCGATTTTCATGAAATTTTGCATACTCCTTGTCAGGGTTTTCGTAAAAGGACATAGGGTCCTGAAAGGGACTTTTTACAACAAAAAAAAAGTTCTGTGGGAGCGTGGATGAAACCACACACACAGCTAGGTACAAATAGTTATAATTTTACCCATAAAATTATGCAATAAAGAATCTATAGGTAATTTAGTAAGTATGTAAACACATGAAAAATTTATATATTTTTGATGACCATGGAAGATCATACCAATACCCTATATAGATTGAGACCCTAGATTATATACAGGAAAGGTATTGTCTACCGGCCGATTACTAAAAAGATTTTAGCCAGAAAGAAGGTACAAAAGAAAAAAAAAAACTTTGGTAGCAAAGCGTCTTATTCAAAAAGAACTCAAGTGGAAGGATCAGGGACGTTTAGATAAAATGTTCCTATACCTAATATCCAACAGTGTACCTATTTGGACTGATGATCATCATCTTTATTTTAGCTGGAAGACGTCTATGATCCCCAATCCCCCCATGATCCCCCAATGATCCCCCATGATCCCCCATGTTCCCCCAATGATCTCCACAACGACCAGTCCTGCGCTGCATCCAGCGTCTTTCTCAACCGCAACCAGAGCGTCAGTCCACCTTGTGGGAGGCCTTCCCACTGATGATAATAATGTTAAAAAATAACCCACCTAAGCAGAAAATACTACATCACCTAACAAATTGTTAGTAAAAATAAATTACAGGGTAAAATCACCGCGAAAGTTATTTTACCCCGAAACGGGTAATCACCTAATCACACCACTTTTCTATGGCTTTTCTAATAAAAACCACATCATTAGACGCACAGCACATCAATCTGCGCGTATTTACCCCGATTAAAGCTGGGTCAGTTGATAGGTCCAGTATTAATAGTAGCAGTAGATCAGTTGCAAACAAAGGATGGTTCGCACACAATCCAGTAAATCCGTTGCGTTGGGCATACGGTTCTGGCACTGTCCATAAATCTATAGTACTTAGTCTGCTTGTACAGCAGTACGGGAAGAGTAGATCAGCAGTATTTGTAGACTACTAGATTAATTGTAAACTAATGCTGAATACCCCAACTTCCACTGCAACGCAAAAGCCCTCTGCACTCCATACATTTTTCAATTTTAGAATAGAATAGAATAGAATAGAATTTATTTTCATACATATCCTCACGCCTTTCCCCCGAGAGGGCTAGCAGAGGTGTAATACAACACCCACACTTCGTCGGACGATATCCAGTCCCAAGGTGACAGGAGGCGAGCTTGTTGCCATACACCGGGCTCCAGTCATGTAGCAGATGACATACAATACGCACATATGTTCACACAAGGAACAAATTGGTGTGTGCAGTCGGCTGGGTTCGAACCCGCTCCGCTTAAGAGGCGGGCCTTCTTCAACTAGTCTATCATTGCTTCAATTTTCCCCTGCTCTTCATTTGCTCTGTCATCATCCAGTTCTTCACATGCGTAACGATGTCATCGCGAATACAGGGATAGTCATAGTTTTTTGTAGATAGTCGCTTGTTTTGAAGAATTGACATTATGACCCAAAATAAAATAAATATAGAACTCCAGGACTTTTCAGTATTCTTCGAAAGACCTTTGCTCTGGAATGGGAGAAGAGCAGAGCGTGCTCCATAAAATTACCAATCACAATGAACGAAGTGAAGAGTTCGGAAGGTTTCGAGCATTGCGATTGGTCGATTCATACACCGTCGAGCTCATCAAGCTCATTGACCTTATTCTAAGCAGACAACTAAAGATCTCTTACTGCAATCTTTCCATATTGCAACAAGTAAGTTAACCACGCCTTGCTCGTACTGAACATGGTAAAGTTATTAACCTAACACCTAGTCTACCTACTTTCTAGGTCCACGGCCATCGACGTAATTTCACCGCAATTGATTATAAATAATATATCCACCTAGTTACTTGGTGATTGAGGTGGGTAGCGTTTTGTTTTGACCATCGATCAAAATGGATCATCGATCTGGTCTGATGTGGTTTTGTAAAGTGTACTGTTGTTATACTGTTCTATTATAATGTCGATTAAAATGATAATTTTGCTGAACCTTTGTTATTCTTCTCAACACCTTACCGATTGCAATTTATCATTACAATCTGCAATGATTTTATACCTCCAAAAGAGTGCGAGCGAAATAGCTGCACAAATGCCAAGTTCTAAGCATATTTTTTTAATTTGCCTTTTCACCTTAATTTAAAAAAAATCGACTAAGATTCCGTGTTAGGAAATGCAATGGAACATACACAAAGACATGAACAGTTAACACCCAAACCCGGAAGAGACTTTTTGTATCCCCAAATAACTGTCTGTCTTGGAATGGAAACCAAGGCTTTCTATTTCCAAGGCAAACACTATGAACTAAGCTAGAAGAGTCTAGCAAGACGTCAAATCCAAGACACCGCTTAGTCCAAGTATAGCTGTGTTAAACCAGATGCCGTCAACATTTAGGCCAGAATCAAACAATGGCAAGCAATCCGCGTCCCATAACAAAGTTAGTTTTTATGAGCCCCATAAACAGTTTGCCATCTTAAACCCATTCTGAGCAATCAGTATTCTTCAAAGCATTGCGGAATAGACCGTTAGCGCAGTAGAAAACAGTTGTGAAGATTTGAAGAGTGGGGGAAATGGTTAATGAGGACGTTGATAAAGTAAGTTACCGAGATTTAGACTGACTAAGTCAAATAAGTCATTTTTAGGCAACTGCGTTCGTTTTTACAATAAAATCTTGAAAAATATAACAGGGCTCACTGAGAGAAAATTCAAATCACATGTAAAAACTACATTAATGAAAAGAGGATATTATAAAGTTAAGAATTATTTAGAAGACAAAGATGTCTGGAGCCTTCCACTTTCGCCAAGTAGCCACTAGTTGTATAGCTACCGATTACCTAGTTGTAAGCCAAATTTGTGAGACTGTAATTTATTTATTCTTTCAAAAAATAATACCCCTCAGTTTCTTGCCTGTTCTTCTGAGTAGAGGCTCTTTATCCGTACAAGGCGTCGAGTCTATTATAAAACTTTGACGTTCATAAGTGTATCTTTGATACCTTAATTGAATAAAAACATTTTGACTTTGACTTTAGCCGACCGACCGTCTCTGCTTCAGCTTCAACAATAATGCTTTCGTATGTCCGAATTCTGTCTGGATCACTTTATGGATCTCTGTCTGAATCTCTACCCGGATCTCTGTCCGGATCTCGTTCCGGATATCTCGTCCTCTACAGGTTGCATTTCTTAACTTTTTTTCCACTAGTGATCATGAATCAGTTTATAGTATAGTATACCTACAGTATTTAATGGAAAACAATTTAAATTTACAGTAATAGACCGTAACTGCTCAAAAACACCCCTTATGTTTTTACAGGTGGGATCGTAAGGCAGATTTGTTTTTTTTTTTTTTCGATATTAATTCATTGTTTATGTTTGGTCTTGATTCATCTCACATTATCCCCTTTTCTTAAAAACGTTGTCTTGCTTGAGATTAGGTAAAACAACAGTGTTTTGTCTTTTTTTTTATTATGAATTTTTAACGCGATCGAATAAGACAAAATAGTGTAAAACTATCACGAGGCTATACCTACAACTTATATTAGTAAAGATGGTGTATGCTTTGTATTCATGCAAGTAGTTAAAATGTTTTTTTGTTTGTATTTTGTGACTCAATCATCAGCACTTTTTTGCTCTCAGCCCCCAATTTTACTAACCAACTGTTTAAAATGGTTAACGAATGGCCTCAAATTGACACTTTAAAGCAGAAATGTCAAAATTGACAATTTCAAAACAATTGGTTAGTAGCATCGTGGTTGTTTTAGGGTTCCATAAAAACAACTACCATACAAAAATAACAACAACCATACAGTTAAATTGAGAATCTTCTCTTTTTTGTAGTCGGTTTAAAAGGTTTTATTTAGGTATAGTAGCTTAGGCCGGTGTAACCTCAGCTGCTGACAGCAAGGTATATAATAGTTATGAAGCAACGACTCGTCCGCCCACGCACCCCCTTTTTGAGGCCACAATTAGATTGAATTTCGTCTTGTTATACATTATGTATAACCTCTGTTGGGACTTGTTGTTATTTTTAATTTTCATTTTTGGCTTTGATAGTAATTTAGCGAACTAAGACAATGTGATAATACATAGTACAACGCTGAGCTTACTCCTATTGCCAAACACTTTCATCTGTTTAATATATTTTGTAAACTGTGTATAAGTTAATTCTGTTGTTTGTCAATAAATTATTTTTATTCTTATTCTTATTCGTATAATCTACGTCACTTGTTAACTAGCGGCTTCTGTATAATTATCGAATCTATTCACAAAATTTCAAGACAATCGGTTAAGGAATGCGACTTATATGAATATTTCCCTTAGAGAAGGACAGAGATTTGATTTGACCTTCCGCTGAATATAGGCCTCTCCTCTCTCTTGTGCCAGTGCATGATCCAAGAAAAACAAGGTTTAGCATTCCAGGAGCAAACACATATGACGTCACCCGTCATCGTCATCCGTCTCTTTCGCACTATTTGTAAATGACTTATTTACTTGTGTCGATGCATCGATTGACGTCACTGCGTGTTGCCCACGTGACCGCAATGCTATACCTGTGCGGAGTATGTTATTAAGCCATGCGCCAGTGCTTCCTACCTTAGACATCATGCAATCGTACCTAAGCGCTTACATTTTACAATCGCTAATTCTCAAACCGCAAGTGTCAGCTGCTGATTGGACAAAACACGGATACGTAAATGTCACGTGATCTAATTGTCAAATCGTCCAATTAGTAGCTACTAGCTAACTATCGAGTTTCAGGGATGTAGAAATATAATCGCTTGGAAGCGATTTCAACATGTTCAATGCTCCTGTTCAGCGCTAATCTCGTCTACTTAGGACCCGCGTTGGGTCTGATGTCGTCAACCTGTCTTGTCTAATGGGTATATTAAGATGACTAGCCATTTGTATGTATGTACCTTTGGTGTGAATACGAATCAAATCGGTAGAGAATTTGTGGAGATAATAATGATGAAGGTTGCAGTGTCTCAGAGGCGAGCTAGTAGTTATAAAATAAACATTTGAGCTTGCTAGTTATATTAAAATCTAGACCTATATTTATTTCAAAGCTATGATAGCCTAGTTGGAGAAGGCCCGCCTCTCAAGCCAGAGGGAGCGGGTTCGAACCCAGCCGACGGCACGCACCAAATTGTTCAATGTGTGAACATAAGTGCGTATTGCATGTCATCTGCTACATGACTGGAGCCCGGTGTATGGCGACAGGCTCGGCCCCTGTCACATTTGGGACTGAATATCGTCCGGCGAAGTGCGGGTATTGTATTACACCTCTGCCAGCTCCCTCGGGAGAAAGGCGTGACGATATGTTTTATTAATTTCGAAAAACGACGAAAATTGTTCGCTCGAAATGGGCAGGCTGTTGATACTTAATTTCTCCAACTTGAACATCATTTTGTATACAGTTATACAATAAAATATATTCTTATTCTTTGTTACTATCCTTCATTCAAATTTTAATCTTGTGACAGTCTTTTCAACTACTTCTATTACTGAACCATTTCTCGTTAAACTTTGCACACATTGAGTTCCAGTTACAATACAACTTTTTGATTTCCTTTTGTTTAAATAATAGTAATCATACTCGTACATACTTGTCGACCGAGCGAAAGTTATCGAGCGAAGCGTCTATGCTTCAGATTTGACAAAAATGCTTTGTATGTTCGATTTCTGTCTGGATCACCGTCCAGTGGCCCTATTCGGAGATTTGAGATTTTCATCTCACTTTTTTTCGTCCTTGTTGCTCTCGTTTAAAACGTCATAGGTGTGAGAGTGACCAAGATAAAATCTCATCTCATCTCACGAGCAGGAATAGCCCCCCAGATCCAGGGAGGCTATTCCTACGAGTGAGATGAGATGAGATTTTATCTTGGTCACTCTTACACCTAAAAAGTTTCAAACGAAAGCAACAAGGACGATAAATGATGAGATTGAATCTCATTTTATAAGAATACAGGGGGGCTGTTTCTACGAGTGAGATGAGATGAGATTTTATCTTCTTCGCTCTTACACCTATGACTATTCAAACGAGAGCAACAAGGACGAAAAATGATGAGATTGAATCTCATTTTATAAGAATACCCCTACAGGGGGGCTATTCCTACGAGTGAGATAAAATGAGATTTTATCTTGGTCACTCTCACACCTTTGAAGTTTCAAATTGGAGCAACAAGGACGATAAATGATGATTTTGAATCTCACTCCGAAAGAAAGCCCTCCAGATCTCTGTCCAGAAGGTTATTCCTACGCGTGAGATGAGATGAGATTTTATTTTGGTCACTCTCACACCTATGACGTTTCAAACTAGAGCAACAAAGACGAAAAAATGTGAGATGAAAATCTCAAATCTCCGAATAGGGCCACAGATCTCTGTTCGATCTGTGTTCCTCTACAGATGGCATTTCTTATCCGCTATAATACACACTAGGTGCGCCCCGCGGTTTCACCCGCGGTTAAAAAGTATCCTATGTGCAATTCTAGACTATAACTGTGCCAAATTTCATCCGAATCTGTTCAGCCGTTCTGGCGTGAAAGAGTAACAAACGTCCATCCATCCATCCATCCATCCATACATACAAACTTTCGCGTTTATAATATTAGTAGGATAGTACTCGTAAATAGTACAGCTATAATATTCCATCCTCATTTCTAGTCCTAACATCAATACAAGCTGAAGATGATGATGATGAATACCTAACCAGCCCTTTATCTCTGCTGTAGGTAATTTTTATAGCGATAACCGTACCTGTCCTCTCAACCTACGTCGCAGTTACAACCCACTACCCATAAACCTCCGGACGTTAAACTAGACTTTTTCCATTTTTCTAAGCTTTACGACTGTGCTCTTTCATGTTGATACGTTTTATTTTATAACGGTGAAGCGTTGTAAATAAAGTATTTAATTAATATGGTTAAGTGTAGGTCAATGTGGGGAAAGCTAGAGGTTTGACCTCAGCTTAAAGGATTACCTGGTATCAAGAACTAACGAGCAGTCGTCAGAGCTGGCTTGAAAATAAAAAAGGACAATACAATTATTGTCAAGGGGGTCGAAGGGCCGAAGGGCCGAAGGAAAGGGAAGGAGAGGGCCGAAGGGGCTGGCAAAGGTGTACAGCACCCACACTATGCCGGACGATATTCAGTTCCAAATGTGACCGAGCGAGCCTGAAGCCTGGTGTAAACTAAAACATTATAAACTAAAAATTACAACGTACAATATCATCTATTAAGTTATTTTTTATAACAATTCTTTTACCTAAAAGATGAGATAAGCAATCTCAGATTTCTATGAGAAAATGCTCAACATTTGACCTGTTATTCGAATGTATTGTTTATTCCCAACACGACAGAGTTTAGTTTCGATCGAGAACCGTCAAAAGCTTTCCGTGACCGATAAGTGGCAGCTCAAGTTGCACTTAATATAGTAATTTCGTGCGATAACCCATAATGCATAGTAAAGTGCAGAATTGTTTTCGCTCTACTGGATACAATGGAGAACGTTTTAGCGTAGGATCGGGGTTATCGTGCATTGTATTGTTTGGTCACGTTGACCAATCTGTTATGAGGAAGCTAAAAAAGCTAGAAACGTTGTACACCGTTCGATGTGTTGAGCTCTGTCTATTTTACACTGCAATTTGATCACGAACTCGTGCACTGCATTTTACGTAATTATGAACTTAGTTTATTTGGTCTGCGTTGAACCTAGTACTGAATTTACAATTACTTACACCTACGTAATAGAATTTAAGTGAAATCCAAGCTTTAAAGCTGAAAATAGTTTTGAACTTGGAGCTAAAAATAGTTGAAATTATTTACGTCTGACAAAAAACTGTTTTTGAGAATATCAATGGTAAATAACATTACATGTACCTAGCTGTAGGTGTCCGTCTACTTGACCAGCAAGTAGACCAGTGACCAAAGCGATCGGACCACCTAATGCGCGCCTACCACAAGAGATTCCTTGATTAATTGAAGTGACGAAAGGAAATAGCTAAGCAAGTTGTTATCTGATTCTTATAAGGAAATGAATGCGATCGTTAAATCTTTTGTGAAGTAACGAGGGCAGGCGTCCGACGGAAATGTATGAGACGCTTCAAAACTGTATGAGAGTAAGTGATATGTCGTCTGTGTCAGGATTTCCGTTGGATTAAACGGAAGTTTGACACTTCAAATAGGTAGTCAGTAAAACTGTTTATACAATACAATACAATACAATATAACTTTATTGCACACCAAAAACTACATGAAAAACTTAAAAACTATAACATACATGTTTCGGCAGTACAAGGGCGACCTTATCGCCTAAAGCGATTTCTTCCAGGTAACCTTTGGATGGACAGGAACTTATGGAACAACGAAAAGGGTAGGTGGTGTACATAAAACTAAATTAAAATAATAATAATAAAAATAAGTACTTAAATAAATAACCAAAAATAAGTATAATATAATATGAATAATCATAAATATTATAAATAAATATAATAATATATCAATACAAATATATAATTTACTATTATGCGTACCGAATTATTAAAGAACGAATTAATGATTATAAACGGGTTTTTTAAAAATGGGCAGTGATTGGGCCTGCCTGATGCCAACAGGCAGCTCATTCCACAGCTGGTTTATTGCATTACTCTTCATTTTTTTATGTCGGTACTGACTTATACAACGTGTTGTTTTGCATTCTCGCCAATTTTGCAGAGGTAGTTATACTCCACTATTGAGCACGAATTAACTGTGGGGCAACTTTGAAATAGAGAACACAGCTGTTCCATACAAAAACTTTGTTGATCGTCGACAAAATATATGGAAAAAAAAAAACAGATTTTGGTTTGTTTTAAGGTTGTCCCACAGTTTATTCGTGCTCTGCTAGTGGAGTTTACCTACCTCTTCAAATTTGGCAGCAATGCAAAGCAACACGTTGCAAATACTTGTTTTAAATTCAGAAAAAATAAAAGGTGGCTTGCAATCTCTTTCGTGAATTGAACCAAATCACGAAATGACTGCCTCGGTGAAATTTATACCACGGCAGTGATCCTGCCTTCTGAGCTTGGGGGTGTGGGTTCGATTCCCACCTAGGGCAAACATTTATGTGATGAACATTTGTGTTTGTTCTATGTCTGGGTGTTAAGTATTTATGTATGTATTTAAAAATATCTTAAGTATGTATATCAGTCTCTGGCAGCCATAGTACGAGCTTTGCCTAGTTTGGGGTCTGGCGACCGTGTGTGGAAGTGTCCCAAATTTATTATTATTACTATTATTATTATTATTAAATAATTAGATACTTTCACCTTATACCTACTGCTAGTCGTTCGCTACGAACAGTGACCGCACGCCACTAATATCATGACGTCATCTGCAAAGGTTCTTAAAGATCGAATGAATAGTAGTTATCACTAGACAAATAAATATAAAAATACTAGCTGCGCCCCGCGGTTTCACCCGCGGTCCCACTGGATCCGTTAATTTATTCGAGATAAAAAGTACCTGTCCTTTTCTGTACCCCTGACAACGTTTATGTAAAATTTCATGACGATCGGTTGAATAGTGAGGGCGTGATAGCCCTAATATAAAGGCGTTTGTTTATTTGTACAAACAAACAAATAAACAACTACAAAAAGTCAACTTTTCTTGTAAGAACTGCAGAGGTGTGGAACTCGTTGCCTGCGTCTGTCTTTCCACCTAAATACCATCCGGGGGTGTTTAAGAGTAAAGTGAATAGGTATCTCCTAGGCAAGCGTGTTACATCTTCGATGACGTCAACGCTTCCCATCAGGCGAGTCAGTGGTCAAACGCATGCCTAGTTTGTTGTAAAAAAAAAAACAACAAACAAACAAACTTACTTTCGCATATTAGTTTGGATTAGGATTAGGACACACATTGAAAAGCAGAACTATTCCCTCAGATTAGAGTCTCAGTTAGACCTGACTTCGCTGTCAGTAATGTTTTTGTCCAACCAATTCTCCCAGAAATGCCACAATCAAGCAACATCCGTTGAACTCAAAAAACCACTTTCAAAAAAATTGATACCCGTAACTGCTCTCGACCAAAAAAATCTAAAAGGACCAAAATAAAAGTGGGTTACCATAGGTTCTCACAAAAAAGGGAATTTGTCTTGCATTGGTCGCGCTACGAGTATGATGAATGTTGCATCTACTGGCATTAAAATAAAATTATGTGATGATAGCCTGGTTGGAGAAGGCCCGCCTCTTAAGCCAGAGGGAGCGGGTTCGATCTCAGCCGACGGCACGCACCAATTTGTTCATTGTGTGGACATATGTGCGTATTGTATGTCATCTGTTACACGGCTAGAGCCCGGTGAATGGCGACAGGCTCACCCCCTGTCACATTTGGGACTGAATATCGTATGGTGAAGTGTGAGTGCTATACATCCCTTTCAGCCCTTTCAGGGAAAAGGCGTGACTATATTCGTATGTTATGGTAAAAAAAAAGCAAACAAATGACAGATTTCGTCCTAACCATGAAGTTAAGTAAAAATAGTCATGGTAGGTCTGAAACAGTTGAGCAAATTTGTGTGAAATTTGATACGGTTGTAGCCTAAGGGCATACCTAGCTTATGTTCTGGATATTATATGGGTTACTTCAGCAAAGAAATTTGATAACGCGCGTGAAACCGCGAACGCAGCTTGTTTATTTAAATTTTAATCTTTCTTAATTTGTTACATATCCTTCAAAGTCAAAGTCAAAGTCAAAGTCAAAATGTTTTTATTCAATTTAGGTATCAAAGATACACTTATGAACGTCAAAGTTACTTATATAGACTCGACCGCCTTGTTCGGACAAAAAGCCTCTACTCAGAAGAACAGGCAAGAAACTGAGGGGCATTATTTTTTCAAATAATAAATAAATTACAGTCTCACAAATTTTGGCTTACAACTAGGTAATATCTATAAATACTAGTGGCTACTTGACGGAAGTGGAAGGCTCCAGACATCTTTGTCTTCTAAATAATTCTTAACCTTATAATATCCTCTTGAAAACTACACTGTGTACCAAGTATGTAACCAGACTAACGTATACAGGGGTATACAACATTTCACCACATTATGGAGTCCTAATGCCCACGCCCGCTATGAACCCCCGGCTCTTTGTCACGCGATGAGCCTCCTGACATTTTGACTGCTCCTATTAAATTTATTTTTATACCGCTCGTCACATTTACGTTTCAATCGCTAAGTGGAAACCGACGAGGTTGGATTATTTTACTTATTCTTGGGAAAAAAAAACTAGCTATATCTCGCGGTGTTGTCCCCTGTCAAAACGTAGCCTGAATGTAGGTTTCATACAGGGTGTATGAAACCAACATTTCTCGACGTAGTGCCTCGGTGGCTCTGTTGGTAATGAACCTGCCTTCTGAGCTTGGGAGCGTGGGTTCGATTCTTACCTAGGGCAAACATTTAATTGATGAATATTTGTGTTTGTTCTACGTCTGGGTGTTATTATCTATTTAAGTATGTATTTAAAAATATCTAAGTATGTATATCAGTCTCTGGCAGCTATAGTACAAGCTTTGCTTAGTTTGGGGTCAGGCGACCGTGTCCCAAGTCTATTATTTATTTATTTATTTACACGTGAGTTGGATAACTAAAGATAATAAATCGTCACGCCTTTCCCCGAGAGGGCTGGCAGAGGTGTAATACAACACCCACACTTCGCCGGACGGTATTCAGTCCCAAATGTGACAGGGGGCGAGCCTGTTGCCGTGCCATACACCGGGCTTTATTCATGTAGCAGATGACATACAATACGCACATATGTTCACCCAATGAACAAATTTGTGCGTGCCGTCAGGTGGGTTTGAACCCGTTCCCTCTGGCTTGAAAGGCAGGCCTTCTCCAACTAGCCTATCATCGTAACTAAAATAAAAATCCAAAAATAATAAAAATTTGGTTGCTAATTTGAAGATATTTCTCCTAGATTAGAAATATGCGCACTTATGCAAGAATCGTAAAATTCCATACCGTATCGAATTGCAGATTATAAAAAAAGGAAACAGATAACACAAATGACTTATTGTTCGTACGATTTGGACCGTCACTTCATCAGCCGTCAATGCAGAAAAAGGTTACTTTTTCAATAGAACAAATAGAAAAACTCGAATCACGTTTGACCGTCCGAGCGTGAACTTATCGAATGACCGTAGTACCTCCCTCAATAATTTAATCACAGTGTAAAACAGTTATTAAGCTAATGACACCAATTTTATTGAGCTGGTATGATTCAATTCAAAACAATACATGACAATATTGACAGTTGATGAACATTAGTATAAAATTAAAAATAATCACACTAATTATTATAAAGGCGAAAGTTTGTGAGTGTGTAAGTGTGTATGTTTGTTACTTCTTCACGCTCAAGTGGATGGACGGATTCTGATGAAATTTGGTATGGAGATAGCTTATACTTTGGATTGATACATAGGCTTTTTAACCGTAGATAAAACCGCCGGGCGCTGCTAGTTAAAAAAAACTAAAATGTCAAAAATGTCTTAAGGTTTTTCATATACTTTTCATATCATATTTAACGCTTTTGCTAGACCATTTTGTAACGTACATAATAAACAATACAATACACACAATTACTATTTTTTAATGTTAGTACTGTTTAGGCCAGATCAACTCCAAATCACTGTTTAATCTGGGTGTCTTCAAGTCTCGAGTGAATCGGTTTCTTCTAGGCAAGCGTGCTCCATCGTAGGCCGCATCACTGCTTATCATCAGGCATGTTGGCGGCCAAACGCAAGCCTATTATGTAATAAAAAAAAAAAAAAAAAAATACCGTAACCGACGAGCGTGTTTGAAGTAGACGAAGCGAAAGATGTGTGATGTGTACCAGGATCGTAGCAAGAGGAGAGAAGTGGTAGAGACCACTTCTCTCCTCTTGCTACGATCCTGGTACACGACTCTTTCCTGTAGGTAGAGTAGGCAGAGGCCTACTCTACCTACAGGAAAGAGTCGTGATTCTAAATGTGCATATAGAAAGTATAACATAACATAACATATCGTCACGCCTTTCCCCCGAGGGGGCTGGCAGAGGTGTAATACTAAACCCACATTTCGCCGGACGATATTCAGTCCCAAATGTGACAGGGGGCGAGCCTGTCGCCATACACCGGACTCCAGTCATGTATAATAAGTATAATGTTTGTAGATTCTCTCGACTATTTCTCTTCTACCAACTTGCTAACCTCTACCTTCTAACAACTCTTAGATATTTTTTTTTAAACTTAAAACTACAAAATGTTGAATCTCCCAAAACTGATCTCAAAAAATCCAATAATCTAAGGTACTCAATAAATCTCCACGGCATAACCTTTTTTTGTGGATCCCTTACCGATCCACCAGGCGTAATCGACCAACAGGTGCGTAGCTACTGTTGTTTATTTTCAAAAGCCAAGGACCCTGTATAAAAATAAAAATAAAAAACAATTTAGGTAATGATGGTCGAGGATTCTGGGTTCAATTTTTGGCTCGGAACTTTTATTTTAAAATAATTGTGGTATTTTTTTGGCAGGGCAGAATTGGAATCGGTCGTCGCTGTGTACAAAACAAGACAAGTATTATTACTCTTATTAACTTAAACAAACCAAGGAACATTATTACATACTAGATGCGCCCCACGGTTTCACCCGCGGTTAAAAAATATCCTATGTGCTATTCTAGACTATAACCTATCTCTGTGCCAAATTTCATCCAGTTCTGTCAGCCGTTCTGGCGTGAAAGAGTAACAAACATCCATCCATCCATCCATTCTTACAAACTTTCGCGTTTATAATATTAGTAGGATAGGACAAGAAAACCAACAAATAACTGCACAATGTTGTATTCTATGTCACTTCCACTATCAAGACGATTCAAATGACACCTCACATGTCGAAATCCATCAAGCTGTTTAGGCTGTGGGTCACGCCAAAGAAATCTCATACATCCACTCGAAAAAACCTAACCCTCCTTCTTGGGCAGTCGGGTAAAAACCAGTCGTATATCGACCGAGCGATTGTTTTATTCAATAAGCTCACTTGCAGAAGACACGGAGTTAAAAGTTCTTAAGCGCAGTGATAATTAACTCTGAATTAAAATGTTATCAATGTCACTCTAGTAGCTAACTCAATTAGCTTCTAACTCTGGGTGACGCAAGACGATTTATCAGTTTAACTTCTGATGAGTTAACTCCGAGTTAAAAGATAACCAGGGTGCCTACTATGACAACTTATTAGCATGATGGTTACGTTTTGATGTCGATGCTGTGCGACCGCGAATCGTATCGCCGCGGAATAAGGTCCATGGTCGCGCAGCGTTGAAAACAAAACGTAATTATAATGGTAGGCCCCACTGAGCTTCTGCAGTCTGCAGGTGACCCTAATAGCACAGATAATGTAATAGTTACTTCGTAACTTGCGTTGCTTCTCAGAAAAATAAAACTATAAAATCCTAACATGCTTTTCATACATATTTTTTACTAACTAGCTGTCTATTCCAATTTCCATAGTCTGTGCCGTTGGTTATACAAGCTGATTTCCTTTACCGTCTCGAAAAAAATAGGTATGATAACGAACGGAGCACTATGACATAATTATCAAAACAATTTGCAATAAACGTCAACGCAGATCAACGTGCTTTCATAAAATACAGTTTCGTAGGCGCCTGTGCTCTCGCTGTGTACTAAGCAAATATTCGCGTGCATGGCTCTTAATCCACTTACACACCACACCATAATTATTATTCTCGAGACCATAAAAATAATCAACCGGTACACTCCCATAGTTGGGTAGGTACAGCACAGTACAATGGAAATTACGCTCTTTGCCACTTCTCACTACAAAACGTTATACCTGCCTACTTACCGACAATTGTACTATACAGGAATGTTACAGTATGAGATACTGACACAAAGCATTTCTGAACTTATAATTTTAAAAAAAGTTTTTTTTTGCACTGGGATATCATTAACCAATAGGATAACTTGATTGTGGAAATGAAGTGTTCTTATTGGTGATTTTTTTCCTCGTGTACAGCTGGTCCAGCTTTGTCCAACAGCTCGGTATATGCCTCTCTCTTACGATGCCATCTACACTGATTTGACATAAGTTTCCCTTACTATTATGGAATCCGGGTGTTTACGTAGTTTTTTAAGAATCTCAAATAGAACGAATAAATAAAAAAAATAATGTCCTAGCTATTTTTTATTTTCGATATTTATTTAGCTTGAATGTTTGTTTGTTTTTTTTCTTGTTTCTTTCAAATCTTGTTACAGTTTTTTCAACTACTTCTACTAAAGCGATTTTTATGAAATTTTGCACACACATATGTAGTTCTCAGGACAAAACAATATTATACAATGCGGTTTGCCTAACAGAACGAACCTTGATTATGAACCTTGATTGACTGCTTATACAGTAAGTTTTATCTTTTGTAATTGGTTTGTTAGTTCGTTTGTTAATTTGGAAATCTTTGGAATAAACATCACAATGAAAAATCAATTTCTAATATTGCTAGTAAAATGTGAAATTTATTCGTGCCCTGGTGAGAAAAAAGCGTTTGTCAATTCACTGATCAAGGACAAGAGCATTTTGAAGCAAGTCTCCATAGTATCATGGAGATCTTTTCATGGTAAATATGAAGTTTGGCAAAACAAAAAATAGGTGTTACACTATTAGCTTGACATATTCGATACGCGAAAAAACCCTAAATAAATATGAAAAAATATTATTAAAACTGTTTAACTTTAAAGTTTTTGGTTAAGTGAAGCTTGTTTTTAATTTGAGTAAAGATCCCATACTGACTATACAAAGCATAACTATTAAAAGCTATTGTTATGCAAAAAAGTAGGTATAATAGTAAAAATTTACCATTAAAAATGCCTTGTTAGTCGCTAGCTTAAAAGCTACCTTAATTGCTTCTAAAGTACTTTCTTCGACTAAAAAAATGCTTTGAATTTTTTGCCTAGTAAAAAGTTTTGAAAGCTTTTGTTGGCTGACAAGTAGAATACTAGGTTAGGTTAGGTTAGAAAACCAGTCCCCCTTGATTTACTATACATTAACAGCCTTAGAAATAAAAAAATGCATAAACATCTGCTAAACCAATGTTCAGTTAGACATTGAGTAGTCAGTAAATAGCGCTACACAAACGTGTAACTATTGTTTGAGCAATAAAGTGTGAATCGGCATTGGGTATTTACACACATTCTTAACACTTTTTTCTTTTTCGTCTGGCAACTTTTGGTAAATCCGTTTAGAAACTTTTTCGTCCAAATAGTTTTTTAGTCATTATTTTTTAAGAAAGCTTCCTAATTTTTAATATTGCACGTACAATTTACGTTTTAGAAAAGGAATTTTAATAAACTATGTTGTTTTTTGGATCTCTTGTCCAAAATTCGTCGATATAAACTATTTTAGAGGAAAACATTTTCTTTTGGTTATAGTGGGAGACTAACAACAAATTTCTGAACGGAACAATCAATGTCAACACTACAATGTGTCTAATGTCACTACCAACTACAAACGTTTTTATTTTGACAATAGAAAAACATTACACAGTTTCTATCATAGTTACTGAGTCTAGATCAGCTGTTATAGTGAAATCCGCCATCTTGACCCCGTACACACGCGCTAAACAAGGGTACCCGGCCGTGTAACGAATGTTTATTTTCCTTTGATTTTGTTACATCTGTACACGAACTGTACACAATGTTTATGTCAAAAATATTTTTATTTTTCAGCTTTTGTGTTACACAATGTGTGTACACATGTTTTAAAACTTTATTTCTAAGGCTGTTAGGGTATAGTAAATCAAGGGGGACTTTACTCATGATCGTAAAAATATCTATGTAGACTGGTTTTTTTTAATTTGCTTATTTTCCTGCTATATAATTAGCGATAGCAGCCTAGTTGGGAGAAGGTCCGCCTCTCAAGCCAGAGGGAGCGGGTTCGAACCCAGCCGACGGCACGCACCAATTTGTTCATTGTGTGAATATATGTAAGTATTGTATGTCATCTGCTACATGACTGGAGCCCGGTGTATGGCGACAGGCTCGCCCCCTGTCACATTTGGGACTGAATATCGTCCGGCGAAATGTGGGTGTTGTATGACACCTCTGCCAGCCCCCTCGGGGAAAAGGCGTGACGATATGAAATGAAATGAAATGAAAAATGAAATGTAATTGTTTCTTTTCCAGATTTGCATCCATCAAATTATTTCGTTAATTATTAATAATTATTAAATGAATTACCTATCTAATGATTAAAATTAAAATACAATGGTCAGAAATAAAATATAAAACAAGAATTAAATTAAATTGAATGGATTGAATAAAATAAAATGATATGTACATATGACGATATGTATAGTTTTTTTTGTCGTTCCATGGTAAACAAAGGAGTTTTTATAATTTCGCTATGTTCGTCTGTATATCTCAGTAAAGTAGACGCTATTTTTGATCTGTTTAAAAAAACCGGCCAAGTGCGAGTCGGACTCGCGCACGAAGGATTCCGTACCATTATCGATAAACGGCAAACAAAACCACGTTTGTTGTATGGGAGCCTCCACAATATTTATTTTATTCTGTTTTCTAACATTTGTTGTTATAGCGGCTACAGAAGTACATTATCTGTGAAAAATGACAAATGTCTAGCTATCACGATTCATAAGATACAGCCTGGTGACAAACGGACAAATAGACGGACGGACAGCGGAATCTTACTAACAAGGTCCCGTTTCACCCTTTAGGTACGGAACCCTAAAAAGAAAAGTAAAAAACCATAAACACAGACTTGAAAAACGTAATTATAGCGCGCTAACGAACTTGATGAACTAATGGCGTTTTGAAAATATGAATTACTAGCTGCGCCCCGCGGTTTCACCTGCGGTTAAAAAGTATCCTATGTGCTATTCTAGACTATAATCTATCTCTGTGCCAAATTTCATCCAGATCTGTTCAGCCGTTCTGGCGTGAAAGAGTAACAAACATCCATCCATCCATTCTTACAAACTTTCGCGTTTATAATATTAGTAGGAAGTACTCTTATGTGTCAGTTAACAATAATTAGTAGGTATGTACGTTAGTAAATTTACTTCAAATTGTAATCTAAATGAATTATTGTACCTATTATTAACAAAACTGAAACTACGATCAATTAATATTTTTAATACGTCATTTGGTTCAAATTATTTGGCTTGCGCTATATCTCCTCTTTTTTAACCGACCTCAAACAAGGAGATTCTCAATTCGTATTCCTTTTTTTTTTAAATGATTCACGATTACTCTGCCGCTACTATGAATCGATTTTAATTTTTCTTTTTATGTTTTTTGTGTGAACATGTACGAGTATGTCATCTGCTACATGACTGGAGCCCGGTGTATGGCGACAGGCTCGCCTTCTGTCACATATGGGACTGAATATCGTCCGGCAAAATGCGGGTGTTGTATTACACCTCTGCCAGCCCCCTCGGGGGAAAGGCGTGACGATATGTTATGTTTCTTTTGTGTTTGGTATATCATTCTTTGGAGGTGGTTCGATATACATTTTACCGAAATCGGTCGAGCAGTTTTTAAAATAATAATATCAACAAAAGCTTACATGGATGACGGGAAGTCGGTTTTTCAAGCTTGGCTTTTTATGTTATAGGAGTCGGTGAAACAAACGTATCATCACGCCTTTCCCCTGAAGGGAGTGGCAGAGCTGTATTTAACACCCACACTTCGCCGGACGACATTCAGTCCCAAATGTGACACGGGGACTCCTGACGCCATACACCGAGCTTAAGTTACGCAGAAAAAAAAAGTCGCTGAATAAATTTGTCAATTTTGTCGCTCTCCAAACATAATTGACTGCCTCGGTGGCTCAGTTGGTAGTGAACCCGCCTTCTGAGCTGGAGGGCGTGGGTTCGATTCCCTGTAAAAACATTTATGTGATGAACATTTGTGTTTGTTCTATGTCTGGGTGCTAAGCACTATTTAAGCACGTATTTAAAAAACAATATGTATGGATATCAGTTTCTGGCCGCCATAGCACAAGCTTTGCTTAGTTTGGGGTCAGACGACAGTGTGTACAAGTGTCCCGAATATTATTTATTTATTTTTTGTCCTAAATATGAACCTATACCAAAACATTAACAGCCCTATCAAAAGGCTATCTCTCCCCGCAGAATCTTGTTCACATAATAATATTTAGCATAATAATTATAACACAACAATCTCATTATCATAATCACAGCCCTCAAATGTCGTCTCAAAACATGCTAGGGAATGTACCAAGACTGGGGGTTATAACATTGTTTTTGCTATATTTTTACCAGACAAATCAAAAAGGTGTCAAAAGACAAATCAATTACGTTATCTAATCTAATCTAACTAATATTATAAATACGAAAAGGAGTTTGTTTACTTGTTTGTTTGTAACGCTTTCACGCCTTATCTAATCAACCAATCATCATGAAATTTTGCATAAACGTTGTCTGGGGTGTAGAAAAGGATATAGGGTACTTTTTATCCCGAAAAAAAAAATAACTTATCCTGTGGGACGTGTGGTAGTTATTTTATAACTAGCTGCGCCCCGCGGTTTCACCCGCGGTTAAAAAGTATCCTATGTGCTATTCTGACTATAATGTATCTCTGTACCAAATTTCATCCAGATCTGTACAGCCGTTCTGGCGTGAAAGAGTAACAAACATCCATCCATCCATTCATTCTTACAAACTTTCGCGTTTATAATATTAGTAGGATACGGGAATTACTCACGTACGATTAAGTCGAGTCAAGATTATGTTTTTGACCAGTATATAGGTACTTATGTATTTTTCTGTGCCCCGCGTTTTTCTAGCGGATAAAAAGTAGCCTATGTTTAACTTTAGGATATAAGCCACCTCCATACCAAATATCATCGAAATCTGTCTATCTGTTTGAGCGTGAAGAAGTAACAAAAACACACAAATTTTCGCCTTCATGATTAAAAAGTAGAGCTATGATTATAATTTGGCGTACGGTTTTTTTTTCCTTGTTTTAGACACCAAAACTGTTATAAATTTGCCCACACTCGTGCACGTTACCGAACCGGTAGAGGTTAATCCACAATTATTACACTTTAACACTCGAAGAATCACAAGTTTTAGAAAATAATACAAAATCACGACACCATCTTTTCGGTTCCCGCCAACAAACCCCCCGGGGACCGTGACCTTTGTTAACATAAATCTGAAATTATTATTTAAGAGAAATACAGATAGAGGGGGGTTAGTTATTAAAAAAAAAAAGTTTCTGTTGGTGTCTTTAAATATATAATATATAAACTCGGGACATTGTCACACACGGTCGCCTGACCCCAAACTAAGCAAAGCTTGTACTATGGCTGCCAGAGACTGATATACATACTTAGATATTTTTTTAAATACATACTTAAATAGATAATAACACCCAGACATAGAACAAACACAAATGTTCACCAAATAAATGTTTGCCCTAGGTGGGAAACGAACCCACGCCCCCATGCTCAGAAGGCAGGTTCACTACCAGCTGAGCCACCGAGGCAGTCGAAATACTTACCTAAGTAACCCTAATATTAGGGTGCTGTTTGCACCCTGCGAGCAAACCCTAAACAATCTCCATATATAAAAATGAATCACTATTTCCCTTGGTCATCGCATCACGCGTGAACAGATGCAACATTTTCGCTAAATTTTTTTCATGTGTTTATTTTTGCCTGGAGAAGGATCTTTTGAAAGAATAGAATTAAGATATTATCCCATTAGATATTAGATATCCTATAAGATATTATTTATTATATAACGGTTCCTTTGAGACGCGCCTGAAACCACGGGGCATAGCTAGTAGTAAATAAATAGTAATGACTCTTTTTCCAAACAAGGTGTAGAGTCATTTTACAACTTAGACGTTCACAAGTGTATCTTTGATACCCTATTGAAAAAAGAACATTTGATTTTATTTTTACATTTATTAATTATTAACCGTAAGTATTATTGCTAAGCTAATCATTTGCTAAATTTTAACAAAATAAATTTAACCGAACTCAGTTTTATAACTAACAAACGAGTAGATTAAAATTTACATCCGTAAATATTTAGAGAAATATTACGAATCCAAAATACTACTAAATGAAACTTTCTATGTTTGGATGTTTGTTACGGAATCACGACAAAACTGCTAAATAGATTTGTATAAAATTTGGTATGGAGATAGACTATACTCTTTATAATCATATAGGTTACTTGTTATCTCGAAAAACATAACAGTTTTTGCAGGATATCGGCTGAAACCGCACGGCGCAACTGCTTGAACAAAAGCTCGTAGAAATACAGTTCATTATGTTTTTCCAGAAGCTTTAAGATACTATATATGTAGCTAGTTATGCTATTAGGGTAAGTAGCTACCTAGACGCCTACTCAAAATACTCAGTACCAACCTTCAAACAGTCACGAAACCGACTCAATCCGTCACTCAGACATGCCACTAAAATCCAAACGTCAAAACACACCACTTAAAATTCAAACACTACCAGTTCCATTCAAACACAGTTCCTTCACGAAAAAGCGTTCTGTTTTTATTTTTTTATTTGTCACCAGTACACGCACTGCAGGTTTATTTTTTTAATAATTGACGTTCGAAATTCGAATGCCGCGTGATTGGGACGGCGGTTGGCGCGGACGCGATGGCGGTCGGGGCCCGTACACGACTGAGGGTGTTCGTAAGCTCGCTTGCCCTGGCCAAGCTGAGAGGCAAAGAGTGTGAGACGGTACAGAGCGACGATAGAAGTGCCTAATGTTTCTATTCTGTCGCGAATGGCATCTCGTGAAGATTAGATTTTGTAAGCTAATTTGTTAGTAATAGAAATTATAAATGTTATTTAAGCGCATGTAATCGGTAATTTGTCGTTTTGGCCTCTACAAAAACGACGCTTAATAACGAATCTCGATTTAAAACTTTTTTTATGTGTGGTAAGAACAGTTTTAAATGGAGATTCGAGACTGAGAGTCGTTTTAGCATGCTGGCTCTACCTGTGCATGGTTCGATTAAAAATTGGGTTATACCGAAAAACCATTTCCGTTTAACTTATAATTATATAATGTATTGTACTTTAAGTCATTTTATGGAGTAAAAAGAAGTGTTAATAAAATAGTACTTATCAAAAACCCTAAGTACTCGTAAGAACTACCTAGGTAAATATTTTAAGCTTAAAACACAAAAGAATTACATAAAAAATGTTTTTGCGCATTTAAATACATAGTAAAGTAATTTCCACGATCTAGTCTTTTTCTTTAAATTTACATTCTAACATTGTCTACCGGTGGCGGTACTAGATCTAGAAGTTCAAAAACAAATCTGATGGAATACTCTCTTAATTATGCTTATAAAAATATATTTGCCTCACCGAGTATTACGGGCACAAAACAATTCAATTGAACCTAATTAGCCATCTGCAAATTTCCCAGCCTATCTACTCTTTGACTCGACAACGACCTTAATCTGAAATCCCTTTTCAACTCCTCGTGCCTCTCATTATTGATCTCTTTCACTCCTCACTACCGGTGCAATAATATCTCCGTCCTACTCTCTTACGCGATAAACGCGTCGCTACATCTCCCTCCCGCATCACTGCAGAGCCTCAAAACGAGGTAGAGCCTCCGTAGTTTCAAAGTGTGCGTGCGGAATAAGAAATTTTTCCCTTACACAGGCCACAGACTAGCAAAATTCGCTTCGATTGCTTTAGTACACCGAACGTTTTTCTTGTGAGCTGTTCGTATTTAATTTGCATGTGTCTATTTGTAACAAAATGAGAGGCAAGTGTGAGCAAATGGATGACTTATAAATTTCTTTTGAGACGGAAAACATTTGAAAAAGGACGGAAGCGTGTTATTTTTTAGTAACAAATTTTAGTATTCTTGTTCGCTTCTGGGAACTAGGGTTGAATAATACATAGGATACAGTTAAAGAAAATATTTTTAAAAAGATCAGTGGTTGTATGCTAAATCCGTTGCTGTACAAAGTGTACCATTCGCTTTATTTGCACGGGCGTAATGAAGGTGTATCAAATGGGCCACTTCCCCCTCATTGAAGCCGTCAAGCACAATATACAATGCTGCCTTGTTAAGAGGAGCCGTTATGATTTATGCAAGCGTTTCTAACATTGGGATCATTGAGTGAGAAAATTAGCTTAATCGCGCGAACTTTTTTGTTTAAAGAAAGGGATGTTCTTCTTTTGGTAGACATAATCGTGGACGCTTGTTTATTATAATGATAACTAGGACTGAGTATTTGTGAGTATTGTATTTATTAAAAACTAATAAAGATATTGGAATATAATGAAGATTATGTTAAATTTACTAAATTATTACTAATTACGTCTAGAATATTTAGTGTGAATTATTTAAACCATACTTAAGACCGTATTCAGAACGCTAAATTGTTAAATCTAAACTAGCGAAATATACCTGCCTTTGTTTGTAGATTAGCAATATTTAGCGTTCTGAATAAAACATATTGTCACGCCTTTCCCTCTGTAGGGTGGCAAATATTATAACACCACACTTTGGCGGATGATACTCAATCCCAAATCTAAAAGGAGGCGAGCCTGTCACATAGGACCAAATCACACTAATATGATAAATGCAACAGTTTTGAAGTTTAGAGGTATGGATGTAAGGATGTTTGTTACTCAATAACGCCAGAACAGCGGAACGGATCTCGATAAAATTTGGCACAGAGATAGATTATATTCTGAAAAAGCTGATAGGGTATTTTTTAAACCGTTATCACCGTTGCTTGCAGCTAATGTAGCAATAAAAGACATACCCCGCCCCTCTAAAAAGTCGCCCTTACTCCGTACCTGCTTATTTCACCGACATTAGTCTAACAATCACTTATGCTAGCGCGCTCTTTGTCTCAGATTTAGTTATTTACTTGTATAGTGTTGAACTGATTAATTGGTAAATTGCTTGGTTTCCCTTTGTATTTATAGTGGTTAGTTATTGATTGATGCTCATTTATGGAATGGATGGCTTGAAATATGTATTCTATTTTGCTAGATTTTACTAACAATTAATTTCTTAAGGGTTCTGCGACGCTCTGAAATTTCCGCTTGTCAAATTTCTTGAAAACCATATTTTAGTTTATGATAAAATTTAGCGTGTACAATTAAATGAACTATATCTCCGCCCCTAGGTTCGTGTTTTTTATAAACGTCTTTAAGAGAAAATAGAGCAGTGGAAAATATTTGTATTTGTAAGGGGTCAGTTTTGACTCATTTATTTCATAAATAGACTAAGTAAATCAAAAATCCCCTTACATCGGGAGGTTGTCTACATCATCAGCTTCTAAATTAATCCATAACACAACATAAATTTTCAGGTATTTAGGAATAATTGGAGAAGTGCAAAAGTTGTAAACAAATAATTGAATTGCACTTTGTCGCTCTGTAGATAACTTTAAAAGCTTGGCTCGTACTCTTCTTTCTTCGTTCTTCTAGACGAAAGTGCAATAGAAAAGCTAACCAATGCGGAGTTATTCTAAAGTGGTTGCTGGACCCTGATATCAAAGGGTTGTTTTCACCTCACAAGCTCGGAAAGGCTTATCATTAGAAATCTGAGTGCAAAAGTGCATTTTATCCGCTAGTGTGGAAAGAGTTTTTCAGATTAGAATGTTAGAATAATCGCACTGGCCAGCACGGCTGCATGAAAAAATTAAAAATAAACCGGCCAATTCCGAGTTGGATTCGCGCACGAAGGGTTCCGTATCATTATGTATAAAAACGGAAAAAAAGAAGTTTGTTGTTAGGGAGCTCCATAAAATATTTATTTTACTCTGTTTTTTTAGTTTTTGTTGTTATAGCGGCAACAGAAATAAATCATCTGCGAAAATTTCAACTGTCTAACTAACACGGTTCATGAGATACAGCCTGGTGACAGACGAACTTACAGACAGACGGACGGACAGCGATAGCTTACTATTACGGTTTCGTTTTACATTTTGTGTACGGAACCCTTAAAACATAATTTTCCTCGCTGTAGTGAGATGAAAAGTTATGCGTTTCTCTCGGCAGCAAAGTTATTCGGCTTCTCGTACTTTTGATATCCTCGCTACGTTCATGATTTGATATTTGAACCACTCGATTTGTTCTTGGTCCATCGCTTGCTCAGGTTTTAATAAAAGTACTCGCGCCAAAAACACACACACACACACACACACACGCACACATACACACACACACACACACACACACTCACAAACACACACGCGCGCGCGCGCTCGCACAGACACACACGCTGACATTTATTTTGTCCACTCATCCTACTAATTATAAGCGCGAAAATTATAAGAATGGATGGATGGATGTTTGTTAATTTTTCACGCCAGAACGGCTGAACAGATCTGGATGAAATTTGGCCCAGATATAGATAGCGCAGCTAGTACATTATGTTTTTTCTTATCGTTTTTGTTTTAAATTGTTGTTCTGTCTACCTAAAAGTGTAACGTAAGTAAGTGTAAGTGTAACTTTGCACCGAGCCCTAAGATACAGACCGAGAGCTTAGTTTGGGACTCACTGTCAACCTTTAGTTGGTACTAGCTGATTTAGTTAATTCTATTTTAAGTCAACCTGTCTGCATGTACTTTTCTTTTTTAATAAATAAATTTGAATTTTAAATTGAACGACTGAAATAACTACACTAAAGTTTCCGCAAGGAGTATTTGTTTTTAATATTAAAAATCGAATGGGCATAATATCCGTTGATGAAGGGGTCCGAACGATCCCGAAACTAAAGAGTGTACACTCACAATTCGTCACACGATAATCAGTCCCAAATGTGACAGGGGGCGAGCTTGTCGCCATGCACCGGGCTCCAATCATACGAGTATAGCAGATGACATCTTATCTCTTTAAATGAGCAATTCTTGTATATATATATATATATAATTGGAATCTCGGAATCGGCTCCAACGATTTTCATACAATTTAGTATATAGGGGGTTTCGGGGGCGATAAATCGATCTAGCTAGGAATCATTTTTAGAAAATGTCATTTTATTCGTGTTTTATCGATAATCAACTTAAACATAAACTTGGAAGAAAAATAACAAAAAGGAGGCGTTTGAGTAGTCTCAACTGAAAAATATGACTCTTCCTGACATCTATTGGCGAATAATAATACAATTTTTTGTGAGTAACTAATTGCTTTAACGACACAACAGCAGATGGTGTTGTTAAGTAACACGAAGTCAATGAGTGTTTGCTTTGAGGTTAGACTAAAATAATTAAATAATAACAATTTAAAAAAATATATATATTGAGCAAAGCTCGGTCATCCAGGTACTATATCTTTAAATGAGCAATTCTTGTATTTATATAATTGGAATCTCGGAATCGGCTCCAACAATTTTCATACAATTTAGTATATAGGGGGTTTCGGGGGCGATAAATCGATCTAGCTAGGAATCATTTTTAGAAAATGTCATTTTATTCGTGCTTTATTCTAATTTTCCTCGCATACCTCCAGTGGATACCCAGCCTTAAGTAATACACAGTGACTAGTGTGAGTTCTGTGGCGTTGCCTGTATTCTAAAGTAATTTTATCGTAATTTTAGTATGACAGCCCTGCAGCGATATCGTTCTGTGGAACAGTTACAGAGCTCCCAATGAGGGTATTTGGGTATTTTTGCCTCCAGAGACAGCCGAGTAAACTTCAGGTCTGAAGAGAACTGTCAAAAGTGTCAAATTGTACTCACTGCATTCTGTGGATTTTTATTATAATTATAATGTACTTAATGTTAAAAAAATACTATTAAATGTTACCAACGACTTCGATCGGGTTTATTATCTAAATTATAATACTATTATCTAAAACCTTCCGTGATATAAGTACTGTAACTAATTATCAAATCTCATCAAGATCCCTTCAGCCGTTTAGCCGTGATAAACCCACAAACAGACAGATTTTTTTTACATTTATAATATTGGTATAGTTATAAAAGTATAAATAGAATATTTTGACACTGACAGTTGATTGGACCTCATATCATTGCTCTCATCAAATTTTTGGGTTTTAATAGAATTAAAAACGAACATTATAATGACTAGTTTAATTCATTCGAATATAGACACAAGACGATTTTTGAAGGAAAATAAAGGAGGATAAAAGTTACTTATTTTCATAAAACCATAAGTAATTTAGATCAATAACTGACTGAAGAAATAGTGTGCTACCAGTTTCCGCTGCGCCTTTTATCTCTTTCACCCTTCTCTGAATGTATTATCTCCGTCTCTTTCTATCGGCACGCTTATATGCATCTTCTTCATTCAGGTTGGAAACCTGATTGAAAGCTAGTTTTTTGCTCTTTTAAAAATAAACTCTGGAAGCTATACGATGAAAAATTATCTTAGCTGCAATACAATACAATAAACAAGTAACTTTATTAAAAGAAAAACAAATTCTCGGCTTCAAAATGTTGTACCCTATGTCACTTCCACTGTCAAGACGAATCAAATGACATCTCACATGTCGAAATCTATCAAGCTGTTTCGGCTGTAGGGTGTGCTAGAGAAACCTTAAACACACATAAATGCCTACATACATACATACATACTTCCATACATACGCTAGAAAAACAAAATCGACTTCCCGTCATCCATGTAACCAATTTTCACACTTTTGTTAATATTTTAAAAACTGCTAGACCGATTTCGATAAAGTTTATATGAGAACAACTCTACAGTATGATCTACCAAACAAAAAATAATCATAAAATCGATTCTTAATTGACGCAATTATCACATACATACAAAAAAAAACAGACGAAAACCTCCTCCTTTTTTGAAGTCGGTTAATGAGCTACCGTGACTAGTTTACTAAAACTTGTAAAACCCGGTTGTTGATTATGTAACGTCTCATCCGATTCACGCCATCGCCCGCGGTCACCCATCCGAATACTGACCGTGTCGTCCGTTGCTTAACATCGGTGATCGGTTACGAATACCGGTCCGGTTTAACTATAAGCGTAAGACTAATAAATAACCATATCTAGCAGATAAAGTGCAACAACCTTCACCTGTATTCCGCGAGCCGTGAGAATGGAAGCGCACACCCACCTTCATACAGTTCATACAACCTTTATACAGTTACAAGCTGCGCCCCGCGGTTTCACTCGCGGTTAAAAAGTATCCTATGTGCTTTTTTTTTTTATGTACAATAGGTCAGTGTTTGACCACCAACTCGCCTGATGTTAAGTGACGTTGTGGTCTAAGATGGAGCACGACGACCTATAAGGTACTTATTCACTCTAGCCTTGAAGTTTTGTAGAGTGAAGAAGTACAAAGACGGCAGTTGAGTGAGGCGCTACAAGTGCGCTACTGCTCAGACCCGTCTTCGGAACGGTTACACCGGACTACATCCCGAAACACGACTAGGTCATTTCACGGCATGGCTTGGTCCGGTGGGTGGTAACTAGTCACGGCCGAAGCCACCCACCAGAGAAATTTTCTAGACTATAATCTATCTCTGTGCCAAATTTCATCTAGATCTGTTCAGCCGTTCTGGCGTGAAAGAGTAACAAACATCCATCCATCCATCCATCCATTCTTACAAACTTTCGCGTTTAAAATATTATTAGTAGGATTTTATATGTATGTATACTGAACTGGTACAATGGCCTCTGTGGGGCAATTGCGTCTTTCGAGAATTACTGACAAATTAGGCGACTGACGCCATCTAGTACAGATTATTGTAACTAAAGATAGAAAAAAGATGTAGTTGGCGCCTAATTTGTAAAGGGTCTTGTCAGTAATCTCGAAAGACGCAATTGCCCTACAGACGCATTTGCACCAGTTGACCCTACTGTGATAATTAGTACTCTAATATACTGTACGATAAACATAACATGACATATCGTCACGCCTTATCTTTGAATGGGCTGGCAGAAGTGTAATACAACACCCACACTTCGCCGGACGATATTCAGTCCCAAATGTGACAGTTGGAGAAGACCCGTCTCTCAAGCCAGAGGGAGAAGGTTCAAACCCAGCGGCACGCACCAATTCGTTCATTGTGTTAAGTGTGCATATTATGTGCGTATTGTGTGACATCTGCTACATGACTGGAGCCCAGTGCATGGCGGCAGGCTCGCCCCCTGGCGAGCAACACATTTGGGACTGAATATCGTCCGACGAAGTGTGGGTGTTGTATTACAACTCTGCCAGCCTCCTTGGGGGAAAGGCGTGACGATATGTTAATTTGTTATTGTGATCTTAAAGTTTACTTTTGACGAATAGAGCAAAACCTCCTTTCAAGTATTTCTACACCCTATACCATTTTCTAATACTAGATTCTAGAGGTATAACTAGAACAAATAAAACTGATTTATCTACTCATTTGTATAAATAAGTACTTACTCGTATGTAACCTTCTTAGTGAACCTCGACCACAGATTTGAATCGAAGCTTCCAGAAACGTCTGGCAAATGTAGTCGTATCTACAGATCTCTTTGAATGTCCGTACAGTGTAGTGCCTTGAATTGCATATCTAGAGGCGCCTTGATAATAACGCTGTATACAGTCGCTGTGTACACTGCGGGACATGAAAAGTACACATCTGTACCTCAGGTCAACCTAGAGGAAAAGATGGAACACTGCGTTATATCTCGCAGAAGTCACTTCTTTTTAAACTTTGTGTGCATGGCAATGTTGCTATGAAAAACATTTACAACTGCACGAAAACTAATGTTAATTCCCAAACTCTACGTTAGCCATTTCCGTTCCAATATACAACCTTAGTAGATTTAATATTCTAAAACTGCACATATTTGTAAGAGTTTAATGTTACGGCTTTTTCAAAATTGACTTGTAAAAAAACTGCACAATTTTTAAAAAGAAATGTGTATACATATTTATGTACACGAAATTACACCATAAACCAATGCACATAATGTCGAGGTAAGAATGACCAAGCGAGTGGCGTAGTTTTTTTGCGTCAAAAGGTGCGTATTGTGTATATTATATTCGACAGTAGCGTAGTTTTTAGATGGTTTTTGGCTTAACCTGAATCATACGCCGTGCGCCATCTTATTCTCTAGGCTGATCCGAAATCTGTACTAATATAATAAAATCGCAAGCAACTATGTCTATGTCAGTTTGTAGGCTTTTGGCGGCTGAACGGGTCTTGATAATTGTTTTTTTTTTACAGTAAACATCACGAAGAAGGTTTTTTGGATAGATATTATTTTCTGAATAAACTTTACAACTAACAATTCTACTGACTGTAATGTGATCTTTGTTTCTCGGCAAAGAATTTGTATGGATGCAGTACAAAAGATGCTGGCGGCCTTATCACTAAAAGCGATCTCTTCCAGGCAACCTTAGGATGGAGAGGATACGATAAATGAGTATGAGACAGGGTGTGCAAAAATAACTAAAATAAACATAAGATTGATACAAAGAAACAACAAAACATCGAGTATTTTACCTTTACACCTGCATAAACTATTTACATAAAACTTACATAAAAGTACATGATACTAATATCATATAATACATTCTAGTACTTAAAATACCTATAGTTAATAAAATATGCTAATTATTACATACATACATCACTATATACATATAATTCTTACACACATGCAACACTGATAAATAAAACAATCAAGGCAATTTTGATAAATACAGCTTTTTTACGACAGACAGAATTACTTTCGATTTTATAGTATCATCAGTAGGTTAGTGTATATTATTATTGTAGATCTTCAATCATATTTAAGGTGCGGTACTAAAACTTTATCATGGACCACATAATTATTAGGTGCATGTACACAATTCACTGTAGTCACAAACAAACGCACTAAGTCTCAAAAGTGATGTTTATTGTTGTCTCGTCCTCGGTACAGTATTTTGTACATTTGTCATTTGATACACGTAACATAAAATTGCCAACTGAGCTGTCAAGTCTGTTTGCTTCTTATTGTGTTTGGTCCACGTGCTGTGTACTTGAAATTAGACTCGTACCCCTTCTTCCCTAGATTATTTCGATGTTGCAGATTAATAATGACGTTTATTACAATTTAACGTTTACTACTGTTTGACGTTTACTATTCAATAAATAATTACGTTCATTATTATCAGTCTCTGACAGCCATAGTACAAGCTTTACTTTGCTTTGGGGTCAGGCGACCGTGTGTGGTAGTGTCCCGAATTTATTATTATTATTATTTTTATTATTACAAGAATGTCCGAAAAATGTCCTGCACTGTATGCAGGTTAGTTTGCAACTTGCATCACACTCGGGACAAAGCGGACTGTCAAAGGAAACGGAATGAGAGGCGAGGCCCTAAGAATGTACCCTTCACTTAGAAGGGATCCCATTTTAGAACAACTCGCCTGTGTGCTGGATTCATTTTGATAGATACAGAGATAGATAGATCGATAAATGTCGCTCTTTATTGGATCACACTAATATTTATTTAGCACACTAATATCATAAAATTTATAATTATACGAAAGTATGGATGGATGGGTGTATAGATGTTTGTTGCTCAATCACGCCAGAACGGCTGAACCGATCTGGATGAAATTTTTCACAGAGATAGATTATAGTTGGAAATGGCATAGAGCACTTTTAAATGCGGGTGAAACGGCGGGGCCCAGCTAGTTCAAAATAAATAAATATTTGGAAGAATTTGAACAAACCGTCCTCTGACCCCAGACTAAGCAAAGCTTGTACTAGACAGCACAGCCAGTAGCAGTGACAGAGATTTATGTACTTACACCTAATTTATATGTTTTCTAAATAAATATACAACCCAATTAAATAATAAACACAAATGGTCATCACATGAATGTTTACCCTAGGTGGAAATCGAACCTACGCTACCAAATTCAGAAAGCAGGGATCGCTACCATCTGAGACGCCGAGGCAATCATTGTAAATGTAGAGTTGTCTTAGTAGATTCAAACACCTTGATAACTAGTTACTAGTAACTTAGATACATCAAATTCAATCAAAAGAAACGATTAGAAAATAACAATAAAAATAAACTCTCAAAATCCGAATCAGTCGTAAATTTACCGCAAAATCTCATGAAAAAGAAAATGGCCTCCAGCTGTCATCGCGTACGCAATAATCCGCCATTTTGTAAATTCCACGCGTGCACAAAATGGCCGCATGTTAGGGATACGTGTTTTAGGAAAAACAGAAACCGTATGGATGTCGAGGTAATATGCATTAAAATGTAGAATTAATAAAAATTTGAGCTTTATCAAATTATTTACGAATTGATGAAACTGATGATATTAATTAGTTACTTAAATATATTAGTACTTAAGTATAACAATATTACTATAAATGCAAATACCTAATTGTGAAATATTTTCGGTCTCTCTCAATCTGGTGGCTTTTTCAACGGGTAAGACAGTGACCGAAATAATACCACATGCACCAACTTAGGGTTTTTTGATGATCTTTAAAAATAAATAAAGTATTTTTTTCCTTATTTACCCGATTTATTTCTGTTGCCTTTACACAGGGCTCCAGCTACGTAGCAAATGACATACAATACGCACATAATGTTCACACAATGCACAAATTGGTGCGTGTCGTCGGCTGGATTTGAACCCGCTCCCTCTGGCTTGAGAGGCGGGCCTTCTCCAAATAGGCTATCATCGCTTTCTGAATGAAATATGTGTCAATGTAATGCCCTTACTGTGTGTCGTTTCAGTTATTATTCTTCTAAATGCGACAATAAATGTCAAACGGCAATCGTTACTTGTAAAAATAATGGGACTTTTTGCTGTATATACGTGTTCCGAAAAGTAATTAGGGGTCACTCGTTGTTGGCTTCAGGGTTCCGTACGTTTAGTAACGTTAAAACTATGTTAAATGCGAGTAATTGACGGTAAAACTATGGTTCGATTGCAAATTTATTAATTCTGAATCAACTTGAACGTGTTAAAAAGTAACATTTTACATATATTTTTAAATAGGTAGGTAAGAACTCACTATAAGTTTTTTTTTACTAATTATTTCTCATCCATAATTATAAGGTAAAGAACAATCTTACACCTTCCTTATCGCCTAGTCATTGTAGGTACGGAACCCATTAAAAACCGATCAGGCTCACGCTTCAGATCGTTTTTTACCAATCGTGGCTTCTCTAGAGAATCCAGGTTAATTACTCACAGTTCAGAAGTTAGGTTTGCTTTAGTCCTATTTTTGTTTAAATGTCTCCCTAAGTAGGATAGAAAAGAAGGAAAGGAGAAGACCCGTGGTGGCCTAGTGGGATGGATCGCGCCTTCCCATCCGGAGGTCGTGGGTTTGATCCTAGCCGTGCACTAATGAACTTTTCTCCCGTAGAAAAGCATTAAAATTTGACGTGATATAGCGATGATAGCCGAGTTGGAGAAGGCCCGCCTCTCGAGCCAGAGGGAGCGGATTCGAACCCAGCTGACGGCATGCACATAATTATGTGCATATTGTACGTCATCTGCTACATGAATGGAGCCCGGTGTATGGCGACAGGCTCGCCCCCTGTCACATTTGGGGCTGAATATCGTCTGGCGAAGTGTGGATGTTGTATTACACCTCTGGCAGCTCCTTCGGGGGAAAGGCGTGACGATATGTATGTGATATCCACCAGCCCACACTGAGCCAGCGTGGTGGATAACGGCTCAATCTCCCTCGACGTAGGGTAGGTCGGTGTCCCTGGAGTGGAACGTAAAGGACTGTTAGAGGTAATCATGAAGAGGGACGGAACTCCCCTAAAGAGGACGTCGCGACGGCGAGCCTTCGAGGCCGAAGGAGGCAATTAGTCAACTGCCAAACTGTTAAATATGATGCAGCCAACTAACTTAATTCGCCGTTCAATTAACAGCCTAGCCTTTTTTACTAAACGGCGCCGTTCAACTAGCTAGCCCAGTCATTTAAGTAGATTAGTTATTATAACTTCGCTTGTTCTTGTAAAATAAGGTAGAATAATGAACTGCGATGAATAGATGCTTACTCGTGTAGATATAAATATAAATAAATTAGTACCTAATAATTAGTTTACCTAGGGTCAATAATTTATAGAAGGTAGTAGTTGTAAGGTTAGGAAATTTTTTTTTTAAGGTAGTTTAGTTTGCACTAAGAATTGTAGCGTGTAGCGATAAGGGTATTGATACAAACTATTAAGTTTTTCAATACTTTGTGTCTTAAAATGTATATATTTTACGAAATAAATAAATAATAAAAAAAAAAACTAATCTGTAACAGTTAACCTAAATTAGTCATTTAGGTTTTGGGTTGTTATAAATAAAAATAACCACTTCTAACCTAACCAATCTAAGTCAGATTTGAGCTGATAGATGAGTCGGTCAGAAGAGGTTTTAAGTTATTATAATATCACTAGCTGCGCTCCGCGGTTTCACACGCGGTTAAAAAGTATCCTATCTCTCAAGTTGGATCGAACTGCACATGGTGTGCGAATTTTATTATAATCGGTTAAGTGGTTTAGGAGTTCATTGAGGACAAACATTGTGACACGAGATTTATATATATTAAAGATGTCTATCAGAATTGCGTTTCGATTCACGGATTTTCGGATTTAATTTAATCATAATTACCTAATTCAAAACAAATGAAATTTCGTCGGACCAAAATAGTATTTTTGACATTTAACCACCCTATTGTATGAATGGCCTGAGCATCAGCCAGCCCGTTTACTAAATGGTGCAATAGACACTATCATTGGTTGACCATCGTGGCTGATATCATTCAGGAAGCTATGTAGTTGAACGGCGCCGTTTAATAAAATGACTAGGCTGTTAATTGAATGGCTGATGAAACAAGTTGGCTGCGACATGTACAAACATACACTGAGAAAAAAATGATACGTATACGTAGCTCTCCGTAAGCCCATTACCACGTAGCTTGCAATTTTACACGTACTACGTGAACTGCATAGGTTATTTAGTTGTTGCATATTTACTAAAGAAGATACATACTGATGCGCAAGTAAGAGTCATACATCTCGAGAACGGTCACTCAGTGAAGCTCGTACAAGGATGCCGCATCATTCTTAATGGTGTTCCTACAGGAATTTACGTATCCGGCTTGATAACCTCGTACACAAGTACGCGGCTACATTTTAAACATAATAAGCGTTAATCGCTTAGGTATTATGTTTAAAATGTAAATTCACTATGTGCTTACAAGATAGCGTCTCCTGTTACTCATGACTGGATTATACATATTGGTCGGACGTAACTAGATAAAATAATCCGTAATCAATAACGTTTGGATTTTGCATAGAATACGCCTAGTTCATAATTATATAAAAGCGATGATAGCCTAGCCGGAGAAGGCCCGCCTCTCAAGCCAGAGGGAGCGGGTTCGGACCCAGCCAAAGGCACGCACCAATTTGTTCATTGTGTGAACATATGCGTACTATATGCGTATATGTCATCTGCTACACGACTGGAGCCCGGTGTATGGCGACAGGCTCGCCCCCAGTCACATTTGGGACTGAATATCGTCCGGCGAAGTGTGGGTGTTGTACACCTCTGCCAGCCTCCTCGAGAGAAAGGCGTGAAGATATGTCATAATTCTATACACCACACACACACACACACACACACACACACACACACACACACACACACACATTTTAACACCTATATCATTATATTTTGTATGGGACAACATACTGTACGTAAGCTGCTACATTAGACGTATTTGGCGTACTGCCCTTGTGTGGGACTACTTATAGGGCGTAAACAGCTACACCGTAAGTACCCGGTGTATCGTTTTTGCATAAGATTACAAAATGTACGGACGCGGCCGCATTTATACATAACCACGATACTGTTCCTGTACTGCAATACATAGTACATAAGCGGCGACATTATAAGTATTCGGTATACTGCCCTTGTGTGGTATTACTTATTGTAAGTATGCGGTAGCATACATACTACGCAGTCCCGATATTGTTAAAGTCGATGTTCGATTTACAATGGCGACGACACATTTAACATTAAAAAAAGTATTTTAAGGGATTCTAATGGGTTCTGGGTTCCATTAAAGAATTGATATTTTTGAGTCGTCGATGAAGCTGATGGCAACCAAATGTCTTGTTCTGGTCCACTCCATTGGATAGAATTTGGGTTTGTACCTACACAGCTATCATTACAATATTTTATCTTTAGTTTCAGTAAAGTATCTTTTCGAAAAAGTTACAGTCATTATTATAAGCATTGACAGTTTAAAGGTTCCTTAAGATGATTTCAACCAGCTTGTAATGGCCATGGGGAATAAGAATTGTAAGACCTGCGGGAAATCTTTCATAACTCCTAAAAACTGCCTCAACAGAAACACTAAATACTCGTAATTATCGAACGTACTCCCACTATGTCATGAGAATCGCTTAAAAAATGTGACCGGTACTACTGGAAGACAAAGATCCGGACATAAATCGGACATACGAAAGTATTTTTGTCGAAGCTGAAGCAGAGACGCTTTGCTCGCTTACGCTCGCTCGGCACATTAACAAAAGAAATAGGTAGGTCATATGAAAATATTGTTAAGTACCTATGCCTCAACTTTTTCTGTTGGGATGGTTGTGTTTGTGGTGCTATAACAGTAGGTAGGTATAGGTATCTATGTCGGAGTCTAAATTTATATTTTTGTGTTCTCCCATCTACATCATTACAGATGATCTTCTGTCCGAGGCTTTGTCCTCGTGGCCTACACGAAACAAATGACATATTTACCTACCTATTTTTCTTTAGAAAGAAACATTGTAAGTGCTCTCACTACCTCTCAATTGAATATGCAAACTGATAATAGGTAGGTAGGTACCTATTCCAAGCAAAGCAATAAGTAAGTAAGTACTCGGTAAAACTCGAGTTCTCGGTAAAACTAAAATAGCCTCTGTTAATAATTGCAAATATTAGTTCATAATTATTATCAGATAAGAACATAAATCACAGATGCACCACAACCTCAGACAAATCCCTAATACCTAGGTAAACAGTCCCGTGCCTCATTCCCGCGCTCCACCGCACGCTCTGCCGTGTAGGATTTTCGGAGCCCAAATTATACTCTGTTTGGTGTATTTATTTACACGTTAACGGGGACTTTCAATAAAATCTGCATACTCTGATTGATAAATACTCAGGTCTAAGCATCTAAAAGTGCGGCAACCTCGCAACTCGTGGCCATGTCAGCAGAAACGGGACCTTTTTGCGTCGTGGTAGGTATTGATTTTGTTTGTGAGTTATCCTTGTTTGCGACTACGTACATAAATATGCGCTTGCATTTTGTACGTAGGAGGAGTAAGTCTTGTTTGGCGGGAGCCTGTTTTATCACGTTTGCGGTGTTGCCAATTTGGCTTTTTTTTGGCAGTTTTTGGCAATTTTTTAGATTATTTAGCTATCAGCTAGATATCTCAATGATTCTGAATGCATAAAATTTGTTTGCCATTACTGAAAAATAAAAAAATGATGAAGGTAAATTAAAAAAAATGGTGACACGGTAATGTATTGCACGACGTGAAATTCTCAAGCTCATCGTTGGGAGTCGAAGTTTGAACCCACGTCATACTGATCATAAACCAGCTGAACGCTTTATCCATTGAGATATCATCGCTGCGTGGGAAAATAATTAAAATAAATTTTATTGGCAAATGAACAAGGCGTGCAACGACAAAATCTTTTCAGAGGAAAAACACATTTTACGTACTTATTAGGTACTAGTAAGACAGCCGGTAGTAACATGGCCTATAAACGGTCTCAGTAGATTCTGAGATCTCGCTTTGCTTGGTCAATAATTCGTCTTTAGTCATGCAATATCATGAAAAAAAAATTGCGACATTAGCTAAATTTGCATATTTTTGGCGACTTCTTTTTGTCTGAGCGGCAAAACTGATCTGTTCCTTCTCGACTCCAGGGTATGTGTAATCTAGCCCTTTTCAAGCGATACGAAATTTTACCTTATTCTTACAATTTTTTTTTTTACAAAATTTGAAAAAAATAAATAAAACTAAGTTTAAATAAACTATGTTTAACCCTATGATTTGTGATTATATTTTTAACCCTTTCTAGCACCCCTTTATATGGTAAAATTTGCTAAATCTAGCTCTTTCTAGCTTGTCCGACTGCCTCTTTTCAAAAACCAAGGTGGCAACACTAGTCTTGTGTAGTGAACGAGTCGTGAACGGTCAAACAAATAACTACGAGTGAGAGTTTAGAGTGTTTTCCTGTGGTAAATTAATGACATGATATGTTTAGATAATGTTGTGAGTGTTGTCAATTTGTGTCGGATTAAATTAATTTACGAATTAACTTTGAAACGAATTAGAAAAGCAGCTAGGTACCTACTCGTATCGTTCCTGCATTGTGTCTTTACAACTTCATGTTTTAAAAAACTGCCAGACGCAGGCGCAGACACGGACAGTAGCAGGAGTTTTAAAATGCGTGGGATGCGACAATCTTGTAACAGTATTTAAAGGTAAGTTTATTTATTAAATCAAGCGTGTACGTACCTACGTAAAAATCTTTGTAGTACTATGAAAACGACGTTAGTGTGCGATCTACGATCACAGCCTACAGCCTAGCTAGCCTATTGCCTTGGTACCTACCTATCACATATGTGTTGAATTGATAACCACTTTTTTAGAGTCTCTTAAATTGTCAGTTTTAGAATACAAAAAAGAACCACATACAGTACCATATGAACTCTTAATAATTATGTTAAAGTGGTGTTTGATAAAGAGTGTAGCTTAAAAACATTAGTAGTGTACAATTTTACTGTGCACGTTACACACGGTTGACTAGTTTTATTACATTTCAGGCAAACTACGATGGTCTTCTGGAGAGCAATTTTACGTGAAAACTGACGAGGACACAAAAGCTACTGACGGAAGTGTTACAGAAGAAACTTAGTCGGCTAATAACCTAACAATCATATGGAAAAATCCGGGAAATCCGAGGAATTCTATCGCCTGGCTTCACACATCTGCTTCTTGTAGCTTTTCCCACCTTGTAAGCATATTTCTGTTATTCATATTTATGTTACTCAGGAATAGTGTAGCTTTGTATTGGTGAAAGAATATTTTAAGTTTTGAATCGGACCAGTAGTTCTGGATATTAACCCACAACAAACAAAGTCAAAATCTTTACTTCTTTGTGATATGACTGAAGATGTATTTATTTTTTACTTCTTTTTAACCGACTGCCAAAAAGGCTGTATGATTTTGTGTGTATGTTACGTGATTACTCTGCCAATTAGGAATCGATTTAGGTGATTCTTTTTTTTTTGTTAATTTTACTACAGGTGGCCCCATATATATTTTATCGGAATTGGGTTGCGGTTTTTATAAAATCAACAAATACCTATCTAAAAATTGTTTACAAAATGCAATTGGGATGACGGGAAGTCGGTTTTTTAATTTAAGACATTAAAGGTAATTAATGTAAAATAAACCACCATAACAGACCAACATGTTCTTTATTTACAGCTGTTGCAAGAGTTTCGTCGTATGCACCCGAACAGTGACGACAGCCTATTTTCGACTATAACCCTGAAAAAACAAGATGTCTTGACTACCAGAGATTCGCAGTCGCAGATGGTACGTTAATACATGATTTATAATTAAACATATGTACTGTAATTTGCAGTCAGACCAAATAAAGTTTTAATTATATTACTATTTAAAAATGTATAATGGTATATCTGACAGTAAAAAGTGATGATAGCCTAGTTGGAGAACGCTTGCCTCTCAATCCAGCGGGACCGTATTCGACTTAATGTCAACTGCTATATAAATTGAGCCCGATGTATGTTACTGGCTCGCCCCCTGTCAATTTTGGAACTGAATATTGTCCAGCAAAGTGTAGATGTTGTAATACACCTCTACGAGTCCCTTCGGGAAAAGGTGAGACGACAATATTTAAATATTAGGTACTATTGATCGATTATGTAAATACATGGGCTAAATTGATGTTATTCAAATTTTACAGATTGATGCTGCTGCCATTTGTCATCAATATACCACCAGCACGCAACCTCAAGGACCAGCCAGCTTAGAAACCCTCGGGTGCTGAGATCTGTGATGGCTTTCTATGAATAAATCCTTTAATAATATAATTTTATTTTTATTTCTATTATTGCCAGATAATTAGGCTTACAAGTGCTTAATAATTCCAGTAAGTGTGATGTTACTTGGTTTGGCTGTGTATAAAAGTACTACTTGTTCGTACCTATCTAACTGTTTATAAACGAGTTTATTTTAATGTTACAGACTAAATCACGATGCTATTTAAATGAAATTTTCTTTTGTGTTTCAGATACTTATCATTATGTCACAGATACATGACAGCTTTGCTACGTTTGATACTGGTGTTTCGTACGTACACCTTGGTGTTTGAAACGTAACGTAATGCTTTATTACAGTTTGACACCCCATGCTAATATACTGGTTTCTCATACGCAACCAAATACCTAGGATTGCAACATTACAACTAGGCACGGCGCACGTATACCGTGTGTTCATGTTGATGATATATTCTGGGATATTATTGTACTCATCATTTACAACATTTACTATGGGGCCCACCCTGAAATCTCGAAAAAAATCTGCTGTTCCTTAGAAAAATTCATTGACTTTGGACAAAATGTATGAAACAGTATTTTTTTTTCTTTGGAATGTTAGGGTTGGTTCTTTAGTAAAACTTTTTCAAATGATAAGTACTATGATATCCTAGAATATGTCTGTCGTCTAGATGAACAACGAGTATATGTATGGCGTGCTAAGTTGTAATGTAGCAATCGTATTAGGTTGCGTAAGAGCCACCAGTACATTCGTATGGAGTATCAAACTGTAATAAAGCAGTACCATTACGTTATGTATCAAACACCAAGGTGTACGTACGAAACACTAATATCGAACGCATGAAGTTCCAAGCTGTCATGTACCCGCGTCATTTCAATAAGTATCTGACATCAACCCGCATATACGAGACACCAGTAAAGTACGTATGAGGTTCTTAGCTCTAATGTAACCGAGTATTTATGATAAGTATCAAACACCAATCCAAACGTACACGACACCAGTAGAATACTTATGTAGTTCCAAAATGTATAGTACCCGCGTCATTACGTTACGTATCAAACACCGATTCATACGTACAAGACGCCAGTATAATACGTATGTGGTTCCAAGCTCTAATGTAGCCGCTCCATTACGATAAATATCAAAAACAAGTTCATACGTACGAGGAACCATTATAACACCTATGCGGTTCCAAGCTCTAATGTAACCGCGTCATTACAATAAGTATGAAACATAATGCCGTGTGTATTAGACACCCGTATCATACGTATGCGGTTCCAAGCTGTATTGTACCCACATCGTTACAATAACTACCAAACATAAATCTATATGTACTAGACACCCGTATCATACGTATGCGGTTCCAAGCTGTAATGTACCCCGTCAATACGATAAGTATGGAACATCAATCCATACGTACTAGACACCCGTATCATACGTATGCGGTTCCAAGCTGTAATGTACCCCCGTCAATACGATAAGTATGGAACATCAATCCATACGTATGCGGTTCCAAGCTGTAATGTACCTGCGTCAATACGATAAGTATGGAACACCAATTCGCATCATGACAGTTGTCATGAAGCGGGCTACGTAATGCTTGTTACGTACGCAACATGAAGGCGCTTACAAGCTTACGAGTGGTATGTTTTTGTCCAGACGTACGCAGCGCGTCTCATGATTTACGTAGCATTTTTTTCTCAGTGTACAAATACATGAAAGGCAAACACGATACGTTACGACAAAATACTAACAGTCAGTCTCCGCCTTAAGATAGCGTGTGAAACCGTAGGGCGCAGGCGCAGCTAACGTCAAATAGATTTATGATGGTCAACGGTGAAGGGAACAAGTGTATAGTCTAGTTTAGGTCCTAAAGTTCTGTTTAAAAGGTCACTCTAGTCGTGCGCTTACGCAACGAAGACCTAAATGGGCCGTTATAATTGACTAACAGCTCAAAAGTAAGACAGTACGCTAACCAGTTGACTGCCTCGGTGGCTCAATTGGTAGTGAACCTGTCTTCTGAGCTTGGGGACGTGGGTTCGATTCCCACCTAGGGCAAACATTTATGGGATGAACATTTGTGTTTGTTCTATGTCTGGGTGTTAATATGTATTTAAGTATGTATTTAAAAATATCTAAGTATGTATATCAGTCTCTGGCAGCCATAGTACAAGCTCTGCTTAGTTTGGGGTCAGGCGACCGTGTGTGGAAGTGTCCCGAATTTATTTATTTATTACTCGCTGCGCCCCGCGGTTTCACCTGCGGTTAAAAAGTATCCTATGTGCTATTCTAGACTATAATCTATCTCTGTGCCAAATTTCATCCAGATCTGTTCAGCCGTTCTGGCGTGAAAGAGTAACAAACATCCATCCATCCATCCATTCTTACAAACTTTCGCGTTTATAATATTAGTAGGATCTACGTGAGCGACAAACGCGACAGTGCGACACGATGCGATGTAGAAACATCCAGCATTACTTAGCTGTATTTTCGCGTTTGTCGTTCACCTATTAAGGCCCGGTCGTACCACGACTTTCCAACCGCACTAGCGTTTACTTAAGTCGCTTCTTTATGAGTTAAAAATCGTAGATAATATGTATTTGATAGTAAAATGAGATTGGTGCCTAGAATTACATTTTTTAGTCGTTTTTATTGGTATTTATTGTAATAAAAACACATAAATTGTAATAAGAGTTACTCTGGCTATTTAATCATCAAAAAAATGTGTTGTAATCGCTGTAAATTTAAAGAACCACGCTCAAACAATTTTTTTAAGAAGATCCTACTTTTTGGTATTATTTTTTTCAATATCAGAATTTTTTTCAAACTTCTACTCGTACTTACTACTCTACGTTTTTGGTTGTTTTTTCTACCAGCTGTATTTTTTTGCACATGATCATCACATTTTTTCATATCAAACTAGGCGCAAACAAAATACCTGTTTTCGTTGATTTCGTGTTAATACTGGACCTTAAGTACACAGGGTTAACGCGGTGTCGTGTCTAAGCGAACGAAGTCGCAGGCAACAGCTCATAAAGCAATAAAATAGTGTATAATTATTAATATCAAATAATTATATCTGAGGGCTTCCTGTGAAGTAACAGTGGCGGAAATGATAAAATACGAAGCTCGATACGATTTAAACGAGGGATTTTAAACTATAACACAAGGCATAAAGGTGCTATTTAGCATAAAAAATTTACAGATAGAGATTTAGACTAGCTAATGTGAACTGTAACTCCTTGTAATAAAGTTGTTATTATGTAAAAATATAAGCAGAAAGTGCTAGTACTAGAATAAAATGAAGATAAAATAATTGCTCCGATCATGTAGATGGGAAAAATCAAGCTAAAAATATAGAGAGAGATATATTACTAGTTGAGTACTTTAAAATACCTTCAGAATTTACTTCAATACGTACTGGTACTGCGAGGACAAAGCTTGCCTTATTTTGATTGTGTGCCAAGATCATAGCAGGTGTAGAGAAATGGTCTCTGCCTGCTCCTATACAACGTGTTGCTTTGCATTCCCACCGAATTTGTAGAGGTGATACTCCACTAGCAGACCACATAATTATAAACTATGGAGCAACCTTGAAATGAAGAAAAAAAAATGGCTGTTCCATACAAAAAAATCGTTCAACGTCGACAAAATTTATAGAACAGCTAATTTTTTCTTTCAATTTCAAGGATATTCGTGCTCTGCTAGTGCAGTAGATATAACTACCTCTTCAAATTTGGCAAGAATGCAAAGCAACACATTATATATAAAAAATGAGGCCTGATTATAATTAATTATGTGAATGGCTGGTAATCGGAATCTTATCCTAATTCTAACTTCTAAACTATAATTAAAAATTATTTTATGTCCCAACGACCCTCACTGGTGACTCATCAGACTACACCAGAGGTATTAAACCTCTGGCAGCCCCCTCGGGGGAAAGGCGTGACGATATGTATGTGTGTTGAATGAGATCGTGGAGACGAAAAGTGGGGGATAAGAGGAACAACCCGGTTTTTTATGAAATGTATTTTTTTTTTTTTTTATGTAGTAGGTCGGCGTTTGACCTCCAACTCGCCTGATGTTAAGCGACGTTGTTGTCTAAGATGAAGCACGACGACCTATAAGGTACTTATTCACTCTAGCCTTGAAGTTTACTAGAGTGAAGAAGTACAAAGACGGCAGTTGAGTGAGGCGATACAAGTGCGCTACTGCTCAGACCCGTCTTCGGAACGGTTACACCGGACTACATCCCGAAACACGACTAGGTCATTTCACGGCATGGCTTGGTCCGGTGGGTGGTAACTAGCCACGGCCGAAGCCTCCCACCAGAGTTTGCTACCCGGTTAGCACTACCCGGGGACCACGTGTAAGGAATCAAAATAGAGTACACTCCTACGGACGTGGGTAGCTCAGCCCCACTGTTTTCATTTGACAACATTGTGGTCACGCCTTTCCCCAGACTGGTTTTCCGCCTGTGTATGTAACAGTTATGTGTGTATTGGATTATTTAGTTTGGCAGCTTCAATAACAGAAATTGGAATTTTAATCATTATTAATACTGACTCACTTAACAATAATATACGTGCGTTATTTTAAACAACAACAAGTGGACAGTAAACAAATAACCTGTTTAATATACATGTATAATTCAATATGTATAACTGCGTTCAATGTTTTTAATTTAGTCAAGCGTTAAGTCAGTCTACGTGGAGAAAATTATGTGAGTTGATCTGCTTTTTTTTAACCCAACGATAGGCTTGTGTTTGACCGCGGCTTTGCTTATTGTTAAGGCGAGAATGGACGTCAGCTGTCTTTTTTGTGCATTTACCACTTTTGAAAATGTAAAATCACTGAGTGAGAATTAAATAGCAGCCAAAGATGGTTAAAAATCATATTATTGTTGTCTCTGCCAGAGTGTGTGTTCCCTGACTCTTATAATCAGGGTGTCTTCAAGTCTCGAGTGAATCGGTTTCTTCTAGGCAAGCGTGCTCGATCGTAGGCCGCATCACTGCTTATCATCATATTATTATGTTGGCGGCCTAACGCAAGTCTATTATGTAATAAAAAAAAATGCAAGCAATTATCGCAATGACTATGAAACCTGGTTTATCTATGAATTATCGTTATGTTATTAAATTTTTTATTAGTTTTTTTGTATTTTTTTTGTTTTGCTAGCCTAATCTAACGTGAGAGTTATAAGAACACTAATCTTATTACTGTTTTTTTCGAAACAACTGATAAATTACGTTATTTAATGATAATGAAGAAAACTGAACTAAGTACCTAAAACAATCTATAAATAAAAAGAGAGTCTGGCACATCACTACAATAGGGGTGCTGCTGAAACGAGCCTTCGCCTACGAGGTAAAGAAACGCGAGGGTATGGCTTCAAAGGGAATCGAGGTGAGAAGGTCTTCGGTCACAGAGTAATAGTTACTACCCTCGATCTACTATAATAGTTGTCCCCAACATAATGTCTGTTTGGCCGCTTTTAACAGCTGTTACACATAATTAAGTACAATCTTTAAAAAAAATTAATTTTAGGCTAGCCCTGCTCATCTACATCATCGCTGTGCAGTACATCTGCCTTATAACCAGAGGAGACGACGACGATCAGAGGCCTCGCTGGGTCGACTGGCTGGGTCCGAAAGATAGAGACATGGACATTTTCTTTGATAGACTGGTCATTATTAAATATAAGGGAGGTTACCTAGCACCAGGAATTATATTTACCAACGTGAGGGTACTGACATCCTTTAACCCGTTTAGAAGTCTGAAATCTGGAGATTTTAAAAACGTGAACATTGTGCTTGCACGTAATAGGACAATCTGGGGCTGGAGAAATGTTACGTACGGCCTGGACCAAATATCGCTGACTTGCGCTCGTGAAGTCTTACCTTTAGAAAAGGTACTTGTACTTAAAGGTATTTTCTGAATCTATGTATACAATCCATGTTTCGAGGACTTTTCTGCCCCAACGGCCGTCAGTTCTGCGGCAATGGGGTGCCAATGCAACTTCAGTTATGCAGTGGGCAGAACCAAAAAAGTGGGAAAGAGAAGTTCTCAAGCGGCGATCACGACCTGGAAGACTCAGGGTAGGAAGATCTCCCACAAGGTGAACGGACGATCTGGTGAGGGTCATGGGAAGCCGCAGGATGCGGGCAGCGCAAAACCAGTCGTTATGGAGATCATTGAAGAAGACCTTAGTCCAGCTGTGGTGTTTGAGCGGATCAAGTCAAAAACCGCTACTTTGGCAGAATTATGATTATCATTTAGAAAAACTCTTCCTCAATTAATACTTTTATTTTAATAATTTATACTTGTCTACAGAAACCGGCACATTGGCATGATAAAAGTTCTAACATCCATAGCCCGATGCACGATTTAATGGTATTGAGAGCAACCCAAATATGGCGTCCCGATGAAGCATATCAAAATTCGTCATATTACGGTAACTATACTTTTAATCACTACCCAAAAGGGAATGCCAATACCACACGTTCAATGGCGCCATTAACTACTTTCTATGCTAATATGTCAATGACTTTGGGGAAGAACCTGAAATTTGCCTCACTGGCATTTAAAGACGACCAACACATCGAAGACTCACGTTTCTTACGTTCAGTCCAGTTTAAAGCTGAAGATAACGTGCTCGTTGACTGCGACGAATGGCTACCCAAGGAGTGGGGTTATTTCATATGCCTGAGGAATATAAAAAAATTCAAAGCCATAGGTTCTGGCGCCATGCTGTTTCACCAAGACATTCTTTTTGGTGTGGGGTCATTTTATTTGCAGAAGGGAGGTCAAAGCATATTGGTATTCACAGACGTTAGACCGTACCACGAGTTAATTGATGGGGCATGTAGTGATAATGACGATTAGGTTAGAAAAAAAACAGCCAAGTGCGAGTTGGACTCGCGTACGAAAGGTTCCGTACCTTTATTTATAAAACGAAAAAAATCACGTTCGTTGTATGGGAGCCCCCTTAAATAATTTATGTTATTACGCTTTTTTAGTATCTGTTGATAAAGCATAACATATCGTCACGCCTTTCCCCCGAGGTGGCTGGCAGAGGTGTAATACAACACCCACACTTCGCCGGACGATTTTTAGTCCCAAATATGACAGGGGGCGAGCCTGTCGCCATATACCGAGCTCCAGTCATGTAGCAGATGACATACAAAGATGATAAAGCAGCAACAGAATTACATCAACAGTGAAAATTTCAACTGTCTAACTATCACGGTTCGTGATACAGCCGGTTGACAGACGGATGGACTTCGGAGTCTTAGTAATAGGGTTCCGTTTTATCTTTTGGGTATAGAACCCCAAAAAGGAACTAAGGTGTTTTATTTTAATAGGTGAAAGATTAATTGGTGACAATTAGTACGATAGGTAGACACATGATCCCGTATGACGTCACTCGTCATCGTCATCCGTCTCTTTCGTACTGTTTGTAAATTACTTATTTTGGTCTTGCTTAAGCATCGATTGACGTCACTACGTATTGCCCACGTGACCGGAATGTTATACCTGGCGGAGTATATTATTATACCATGGGTAAACCTATCTTCCATGTCTAAAATCGCTAACGTTCCAGCGTTAGCTGCTTATTGGACGAGGTGACAGTAAAACATAGGTAACCTTAGACTAAGGGCTGTATTCAAAAATGATGCTCTCGCGATGATTTTCGATTTGAAACTGTAGGTAACTAGAATTGTAACACGTCACGACACTAACAACACCAACCAACTTTAATACTTAGTTTTAAGCAATATTGTCCATTTATTTTGTAAGTTCTGGTCAATAAAGAGTATGTAATTTATGCCTATGATACGTTTCTATAATTTTTAAACCCCTATCTCCCTCAATAAACGCTAAAATATCCTCGGAATAGTTGGACAGTGTTTAATCTTTTTCGAGCGAGTTAAAAATTTATAAAAGAAAAAAAACAAAAGACTGTTAGTACTTATAACAATTTCAAGGATTTCCAACGTTTATTAGGAAAGAGGTTAATCTTTAAGCCTACTATACACGATGAAGCCAAATTGAAACGACAAGCTGCGTCAGTCAGACTGAACGGATTGCAACACAAAGCCTGCCAAGCAAGCTTTCAGACCGTTTCATCCATACATACAGGTTTACGTCCGGTCAAGCGAGCTGAAGGTAAAACTTCTTGTGTATGGTAGCCTTTAAATCATTCTTCCTGAGCTGTAGGTATAGCCCCTTAAATTCACTTCCTCTTCTCAAACTTCTCTTCTATATTTCCTCTTGGTAGGTAAACCCCGAACGCAACCCGACTCTGATTGTCTCGTATTCCATCTAATGAACCCATTTATTCGATAAACGCTGCGTGTGTGATCGACACACTGACGCGATGGATGGAAAACCACTGAACTTTTTTCATTGTACCTAAGATGTGTGGGTGACATTAGGTAAATCGAACCTTTTAACTCTTAAAAGTTACCGCTATTTACAAATTATGACTTAAAATTTAGTAGTATATAAACTATAAAACGCAGAATCATCAATAATTTTAGTGAACTCAGCAATAAACAAATTTTGTCACGCCTTTCCCCCGAGGAGGCTGACAGAGGTGTAATACAACGCACATTCTTCGCCGGACGATATTTAGTCCCAAATGTCACAGGAGGCAAGCCTGTTTCCATACACCGGGCTCCAGTCATGTAGCTGATGACATACAAAACGCATTTATGTTCTCACAATGAAGAAATTGGAGCGTGCCGTCGACTGGGTTCGAACCCGCTGCTTCTGGCTTGCAAGGCGGGCTTTGTCCAAATAGGCTGTCATCGCATTTTTAATAAACACGGTTTTAAAAAAAAGCAGCGGTCATCCGCACCGTGCTACAGTAAATGCTATCGTTGCTGTTTTCAAAGTGGGAGACTTATATTGCGTTTTTCAGAGCAAGAAGCTGCCGTCGGCGCCGGCGCCTTGGCGGCTCCTTTTTTGCAAATTATCTCATCTCCTCATCCTATCCTAATCCTAACTTCCTTACTAATATTACAGATGCAAAATCGAGTTTGTGTGTTTATTTGTTTGTAACGCACGCTCTAACTACTCAACTGATCATCATTAAATTTCGCAAGCGTTGTCAGGGGTACAGAAAAGGACATAGGGTATCTTTCATCGCTAAAACTAACTGATCATTAAATTTGGAATACACGGTGTAAGGGGTACAGAAAAGGACATAGGGTATTTCATCCCTAAAACTTAATTTCTTGATTCCTGTAGAATCGTAGGTGAGAGGGTGCAGCTGGTTGGTTGTAATTTTTTTTTTTATGTAGAATAGGTCGGCGTTTCACCACCAACTCGCCTGATGTTAAGCGACGTTGTGGTCTAAGATGGAGCACGACGAGCTATAAGGTACTTATTCAAGTTTTGTAGAGTGAAGAAGTACAACGACGGCAGTTGAGTGAGGCGCTACAAGTGCGCTACTGCTCAGACCCGTCTTCGGAATGGTTACACCGGAAAATAGAGGAATCGGTAGATATCCTACCTACTAAGTACAATACAAGCGAAGCCCAGAGGGCCTACCATGACATCGAATTGTCATGATGGTTAAGTTTTGGTGTCGACGCTGTGTGACCAATAATCTTATCGCCGCGCAATGAGGTCCATGGTCGCGCAGCGTCAAAAACAAAACGTGACCATCATGGCAATAATTATAAATTCATCATGGCAATAATTATTTAATTATAAATTCGATCTAGATCTAAAAGATTAAGAAATAATGTTCTTGTTCTAGCTCTAGCTCTGTGATTGTTTGATGTAAATGGATACGTCTAGCTTTCGTTTACACTAAAAGATTACGAAAGAATGCTCTTGTTCTAGCTCTAGCTCTTTGTTCGTTTGATGTAAATCGACCTTTAGACAAAAACACATCATTTCCTACTTCCCCTTCCCAATCTCGCTGTCCTTGTCAGCCGTGTGTCTCTTCAATTTCAAGGAATTGCCGTTTCAATCGACTCTGAGGTTTTATTTTTATTTCGCCACTCATTACGAGTGAGTCGAGACGGTCTCTCATTGTCAGCTCTGTTGATGATGCAGAAAGTGACATTTTACTTTCAATTAAGGCTCGATTCATTTTACACACATTCTCGCACATTCTACACTTTTTAACCGACTTTATGAAAGGAAGAAGTTTTCAATTCGATTGGTTTAATGCTGATCCGTTATTTATGAATCGATTTTGAATGTTTTTTAACCGACTTTGAAGTCGGTTAAAAAACAACAGTCGAATTTTGAATTGAGAACCTACTCCTTTTTCAAAAAAGGAGTAGGTTCTCAATTCGACTGTATGTTTTTTTTTTACGTTTGTTGCCTCATAGGAGTATGCCTGTTGACTGGGTGAATCGATTTTGATGATTCATTTTTCGTTTGAGAGATCATACTTTAGAGGTGGTTCTATATGAATTTAATCAAAATGGGTCTAGCAGTTTTTAAAATATCAACAAAAGTCTAAAAATTGTTTACATGTAACGAATTACAGGATGGGGAGTCGGTTTTTTTAGGCTTTGCTTTTTAAATTATTAAAGGATTGGTAACTGAAAAGTAAGTAATAATAATAATACTGATTACATAATACATACTGATTGTATACTTATTATTATTACAGATTGGTCCCAATTCACTGCCTCGGTGGCTCAGTTGGTAGTGAACCTGCCTTCTGAGCTAGGGGGCGTGGGTTCGATACCCACATATGGCAAACATTCATGTGATGAACATTTGTGTTTGTTCTATATCTGGGTGTTAATTATCTATGTATGTATTTATTTAAAAATATTTAAGTATGTATATCAGTCTCTGTCAACCATAGTACAAGCTTTGCTTAGTTTGGGGGTCAGGCGACTGTGTGTGCAAGTGTCCCGAATTTATTTATTTTTATAAATACCAATTCGAGTGACGGGAGGTCAGTTTATTTCAATTTTAATAAGTGATTAGAGCGATTTGCGAGCGATATCAAAGAGATGCGATTACGCGGCGTGATCGCCGCGAACTCGTAACGAGCGTGCGGCGATGACGTCTTGATGGATGACACCGCGATGTTGCCGCAAGTTTATAAGATGCTGCGATGCAGCAACCTGTGGCTTCGCACTTATCGCTTCGCTTTGAAATCGCTTGCAAATCGCTTGTATAATATTATAGATCTCTTACTGATTTTAACAGTAAACACTGTATATAACATTGATTATTGAACAATGAAGAGGTGAAAACCGTACAAGATATTGTCTGTATTATTACTAAGAATCTGTAATTTTAGAAACTGCGTAGGGTTTTAATATCCTCTTTAATAGGAAATCCTCTTCAAAAGGAGGTTTTGCGAAACCCACTTTTGAAATAAAGTCTGTTTCATGAAAATATAGCATTTTCTTGGTATCACAAAACAAAACCTATTGAAATTAGAAACGGTGCCCAAATTAGATAAATCTCTATGCTTGAAGCTCGGTAATACCACGATTTTTACCCACACATATGTTTACTTGAGCTGCTTCATTTAGAGTTGAAAATCGTATATCATAATTATTAGATGGTGAAATGAGATCAGCGCCTAAAATTATATTTTCGTGCCGCTTTTATTGGTATTAATCGTAATAAGAACACAAAGAAGAATAAGTTACTCTGTTAAACTTTAGAGAACTAAAATCTGACTTTTTTTTTTATGTACAATAGGTCGGCGTTTGACCACCAACTCGCCTGATGTTAAGCGACGTTGTGTTCTAAGATGGAGCACGACGACCTATAAGGTACTTATTCACTCTAGCCTTGAAGTTTTGTAAAGTGAAGAAGTACAAAGACGGCAGTTGAGTGAGACGCTACAAGTGCGCTAATGCTCAGACCCGTCTTCGGAACGGACTATATTTAATCATTTAAGAAAAAAGTGTTTTTTCGCTGAAAATTTAGAAAACCACGCTTAAACAGTTTTTTTAAGAAGATACTTATTGTGATTATCCAAAATCAGAATGGTTTTCAAAATTCTACTCCAGTAAAACTGTTTTAGGTTGTTTTTTCTACCAGCTGTACTTTTTTGCAGCTGATCATCACAACTCTTCATTTCAAACTAGGCGCAAACAAAATACTCGTTTTTATTGATTCTATAAGAACTGCCAAGGAGTGGAACGCACTTCCTGCCTCGGTGTTCCCCAGCAATAGATATAACCTGGGTCTTTTCAAGACAATAGTGAATAGGCACCTCATGGGCAAGCGTGCTCCATCGTGGACCGCATCGTCACTTTCATCTGGTGTGTTGTGGCCAAACGTGGCCCGTGGGCCAAATTTTTATGATTAAATAATCATAAAAAAAAAATTGTGATAATGTGAACTTAGAGTCCCGCGACGCTCTGAAATTTTCATAAAAACGCACTTGTCAATTTTCTTGGAAACCATTTGTCAGATTATAATGAAATTTAGCATGTACAATTAAATTAACTATATCTCCGCCCCTATCCCTCCGCCCCGCCTTTCTTGGTTTTTTTAAAAAAACGTCCACAAGAGAAAATAGAGCTATGAGCTACTAAAATACATCAAATGTGAGATAAGTTCGTCCACGAGTTGTGATAATAAAAGGATCGCGACATCCAGGGTATAAGCTAGCTCCATGCCAAATTTCATTCAAATCCGTTGCCGTCGACTGGGTTCGAACCCGTTTACAATGTTTCTGCACTACCGATTACATGCGCCAAAATCACACAAATAATTATGATAAACAAGTAAGAAGTAAGAAATATAAACAGTCATTAATAGGATAATCTCATGCTCTGCCCTTTAAAGCCAGAGGGAGCGGGTTCGAACCCAGCCGACGGCACGCACCAATTTGTTCATTGTGTAAACATATGTGCGTATTGTATGTCATCTGCTACATGACTAGAGGCCGGTGTATGGCGACAGGCTCTCCCCTTGTCACATTTGGGACTGAATATCGTCCGGCGAAATGTGGGTGTTGTATTACACCTCTGCCAGCCCCCTCGGGGAAAGGCGTGACGATAAGTTATGTTATGCTGCCCTTTAATATTTCTAAGGCGCTGACCAGACAGAAAAGATGTGAGACGAAGACGAGAATCTAGACACGGACAGAGCTAAAAACTGACACCTTTATAGACAAGTATAAATTAAATATTAAAAAAACCCTTGACACTGATTTTCATTAACACCAATTTTCATCATACATTAGGTGGGAACATTCCCGACACACACACTTATAATACCCCGTCGTATTTGCGTTGGGGGTTAAAAGCGAGAATCGTCGCGTACGCGCCCCGTCCGCGCTCCATCTCCTCTGTGTGTGTATTGCGTCGCATCTTTTCTGTCCATTTTTAACAGACTTCAAAATTCGATTGTTTTTTATTTAACCTCGTGATTTATGCACTACAAATACACAACTCCGTGAAAAAAATCGTTTTTTTGTTTGTTAGGATAGAATATACCGATTGGATTAGTGATTTGGTGGATAGAATATAATTATATAGGATTGGTCCGATTTTCCACATAATCCAATTCGGATGGCAGGAAGTCGTTTTATTCTTAACCGACTTCAAAAAAGAGGAGGTTCACAAACCGACTTTATGTTTTTTTAAAGTGTTTTAGGCGTCATTCCACCAATTATGAAACTATTTTGATGATTCATTTTTCTGTTTGGTAAGTAGATAATTAGTTTAAAAGATTACGTATGAAGAAACGTCTCGTCTCGTCTCGTCCTTGTCTTACGTCTTTTCTGTCTGACTTGCCGCTAACCGAAGCAATGGTCAACCGCAGAAATACCGACGACTGCTCGGTAAGTCAACTGATATTGTTGAGGCTCCAGCGACATGGAAATCTTAAACATTCCTGCCTCCAGGGCCGCGGGCCAACTTGGTGCTTGAACTGTCATCTGTTTAACGCTGGTATTGCGCCACGAAATTGTGACCCTAAATTGACCAAAATTGCTCATGTTCGAATTAAAAAATTACATTGCAGAACTAGTTAGTTGCCTGCAAAATTTCATGCTGATCAGATCAACATTCGTGACTATGTAAGTAACTGGGCCTGGATTTCACTGAACCATTTTTTTTTTTTAGACCATAGGTTTTAACATATCGTCGTCACGCCTTTCCCCGAAGGGGCTGGCAGAGGTGTAATACAACACCCACACTTCGCTGGACGATATTCAGTCCCTAATGTGACAGGGGGCGAGCCTGTCGCCATACGCCGGGCTCCAATCATGTAGCAGATGACACGCACATATGCTTACACAATGATCAAACTGGTGCGTGTCGGCTGGGTTCGAACCCGCTCCCTATGGCTTGAGAGGCGGACCTTCTCTCAACTAGGCTGCCATCGCTTTTCATTAAAAACACTTCTTATTAACAGGTTATTAACAACACTTGGTAACGTCACATTTTACGATAGGTTATAAAAATACAATTTGAATTAGTAGCGGCTACAATGCCTTGTCTATTTGAAGAAGCTGTAAAGGGGCCTTGTCACAAAAATGAATTAAAATATTGCTTATTTCTAAAAATTAAATTAAAGAATTATTTAAATGTATAAAAAGTAAATAATAATTAATTAACAGTAATAAAAATCATATAAAAAGTTTAGAGGCCACTACAGCTCTTTCCCATTCTCATCTTTTTAAATTGTTAAAGACCTTATCTGCCTACATGCTACATAACTTTTGACACTTAAAAAAAAAGGTCAATTTTAGGCAAGTCACAAATGTAATACAACTGGATGCCTCGGTGGCTCAGTTGGTAGTGAACCTGCCTTCTGAGCTTGGGGGCGTGGGTTGGATTCCTGCCTAGGGCAAACATTCATGTGATGAATATTTGTGTTTGTTCTATGTCTGGGTGTTAATATCTATTTAAGTATGTATTTAAAAGTATATATGTATGTGTGTATTAATATCTGTCTGAATTTCGGGATTGAGGACGCGAGGTTGTCGCTATACACACTGGACAAAAGTTAGGGGCCCAGCGAAGGGAGATCCCAGACTCTGCTGGTGCATCTCTTCATTTGTTTGTTTACGATATCTTGAGTAAAGTATGAAAATTGGATCAACGAATCCAATTTTCATGAAATATAAGCAAAATTGGAAAAGAAATTAAGAAGATATGAGAAATCGCGTTCGAACTACCAGCAGGTGACATAGAAGCCTAGTACGTACTAAACATAATGTTGACAAATGAACAAACTTTTCCGTGTCTTTAGCTGGAATCGAATCTGCACCCTCTGCCTTGAGAGGCGAGCCTTCTCCAACTAGGCTAGGCTATTAAACTTACTATGTAAGGTAAATCGAGATTTTCCCCCGAATTATTACCCCACCTAATTACCCCGAAACATAAACGCGGCAAACTTTCACCCCAAGTTCACAGAAATCCTGATCGCCGATACGGGAGCGGTAATTTGTGAAATTACTCTTTTCCTGTACGCTGCGTGTTACGTGACCTTTTTGTTTGTCACCGTGCTCTGTGGTTTTCTCGCCTTAAGCCTTTACGCACAGGAAGCGACTGAGAATCGACCGACTGATGAAATGGTTTTGGGTTGACACCAAGCGTGAGTTTTGAACTTTGAAAAATGTTTGTCTTTTTTTATAATTCACCCATTTCTGCCTGAAATGGGTGAATTTCAAGGTAAAGTGTGTGTAAGAGTACACCCGTATACTTATACATATACAGATATATAGAGTATACGTACCTATTGCATTCAATAGCTAGTAATTTATTGACCAAGCGAAGCGAGCTGTCAGAGTGTAATGGGACAACTCTGCATTTATGTGTCCGACACTAACTTGAGTATAGAGTATAGAGTAGAGGTATAAATGATTCGAAATTCATGACATTTTGCAGACATGCAGTTTATCTCAATAGAATTGTAAAGTTTGTTCAAGACCAAAATTGAACACAGAGTTGTGATGATAAGGACAATTACAAGTCAATATTAAATGGGTAAAAAACTGGTTGTTGAGAAAATTTGCAACTAGCTGTAATTTTGTTTTAGTTCGAAACGAATGAAACTAGATGGCGTTTTTTATAATTAAGTCGAAACTCAGAACAGGAGAACTATTCCTACGTGTGAGATGAGATGAGATTTTGCCTTGGTCACTCTCACACCTACGACGTTTCAAACGAGAGCAACAAAGACTAAATAAGATGGGATGAAAATCTCAAATCTCCGAATAGGGCCCCAGGTCGCGGACGCGTGCGGTTTTACCAACTCGTATCACTAAAATCTTATTTATCTTACTAAATACATACTTTTTTTTTTACTTATAAAATCGGTAAGTTTCAAAGTAACCTCAAACATTGAAACATGACACTACCGAGGACAAAAAATCGGATCAGCAAATAAAAAATCGAACGCTGTGAGTAACTGCCCCTTTGAAGGTCGGACCAAAACGTCGGGTAATCATGGATGTAGGCGACTTTGGTAACTTCGCGCGGGTTTGCTCAATTAGCGGCAGGTAATGTTCCTTCGTGGTCACGTAAAGTGGCCTATGGTGAAAACTCGACCACTGTGCGAAAGTTCGCTGATGTGTTTTTGTTTTGTCTGCCTGACAGTTAGTCTTGATGAGGCTTTGACAAACTAAAAAGGTCAAAATGAGGTAAAAAGTCCTCATGTGTCTGTGATGTTGATTAAAATGTGAAATAGTAATTTTGCACATCTGTCTGCGTGTTAATATCTATTTAAGTTTGCGACTTATGTAAGTATGCATATATCAGTCTCTGGCATAATACAAGCTTTGCTTAGTTTGGGGTCAGGCGACCCTGTGTGAAAAATATCCCGATTTTTTTATTTACTAATCGACCGAACGAGCGACAGCGAGCGTGTCGATCGAAGCTTCAGCTTTGACAAAAACGCTTTCGTCACATTTGGGACGGAATATCGCCCGGCGAAGTGTGGGTGTTGTATTACACCTCTGCCAGCGCCCTCGGGAGAAAAGGCGTGACGATTTGTTACATGTTTGACCGATTTGTATCCGGATCTTTGTCTTTCTCTACAGGCTGCATTTCTTAACCGATTCTCTTGATATTTTATGAGCAGGTTCGACTAAAACTGACTCGGCAAAAATATCTGAATAATTATAGAACTTGCTCACAAAATTTCGCGAGAATCTGTTAGGAAATGCGACCTGTAGGAAGACAAACGTCAGCCGCGACACACTCACACTTTTTTTTAATTTATCCATTAACGGTCAATAGAGAATACTCGTAGAAGTCTGCATCACTTTTCCTTTATTATCGGCGACTCGCTATGCCAAAGTCCGAGCCTAGGTATTGAACCCATACATATAAAGTGAAAGCACACACCAGCAAACGCTTTAAGCCATGCAAACTATAGTTTGAATAAATCAAGCTAGATATGCAATAGCATCCATATTTTACTAAAAATTTAAAAAAAAACTCCGACACCAATTTTTGTCAAACAGCTAAGAATTTTCCCGACCAATTCACCTTTTAAACAAAACAAAAAAAAAATCAAAATCGGTTCATCCGTTCGGGAGCTACGATGCCACAGACAGACACACACACACACACACACACGCACTGAAACACACGTCAAACTTAAAACACTTCATCGTTTTTGTAGTTTTTGACACGAAGATTAAAAATCGGCTCGGTCGTCGGTCTGTTTGTAGACCTTTCAATGCTAAACAGCAGCATGAATCTTCATTAAATTTGATAATTAGTTACAGTATTTCACGAGGTAGATTTTTGATACCATTTTCTGGATAAACGTGAACGAAGTCTCGGGAACAGCTAGTAGGTACATTTTTTATTACTTGTTTCCCACAGCTGCGCAATGGTAGTACACATTGTCTAAATACCAATCAAAAAATATGTAGTTTGAAAAAACTAATTATAAATACTTTTTTTACATATTCTTACCTTTATAAAAATACTAGCTGCGCTCCGCGGTTTCACACGCGGTTAAAAAGTATCCTATCTCTCAAGTTGGATCGAACTGCACATGGTGTGCGAATTTTATTATAATCGCATGAGTGGTTTAGGAGTTCATTGAGGACAAACATTGTGACACGAGATTTATATATATTAAGATATGTAATCAGATCAGCTCCAAAATACCAAATTATAGTTCTGTCATTCCGAGTATATTTTACACATTTACTCCCTTACTAATAAAGTTTGGATAGCCTCTATATAACTACACAGTCTTTTGTCTCTTTCGAAAAGTGCAAAAAGTTTAAAGAAAGAAAAAGACAAAAGACGCTAAGGGAGTCTGATTCAAAACGATGGCATGACTAATTATTTTTTTAGTTTCAATCAACTTCTAACAATTAACTATCATTAATCTAATCAATAATAAGGTCGATCACAAGCCACAAAAAGCTTTACTTGCTATTTACCGGTAATAAAAACAATAGAAATTCTAACAAACTTACTTCAGCAGATGAACAAACGATTAAAATATCCATTCGACCTTATCTTGACTAAGGTAGAGATCACAATAAAGAGGAACACAAAAAGCGAACCGAAAAACGTAAATTTGTAGAACGTTGATACAAAACAAAAGATGCCATTAGATAACATCGCCTCACTTAATAAATCAATGTTAAAAATTATATTGATTCCAACACAGAGTCACAGCTTAAAAAAATACCAACAGCAAAATTTCAAGCTGTTCTTTTCTTAAATTTTCTGAATACCTGTTTTTAGCCTGTGGAAAAATTTATAGCAGATCATAAATATAGAGACATTTAATTAAAAAGATAAAAGGGATTGTTATGTGCCTTAGGTCGTAAGGTAGCAAGAAAGGTATCATTTGTAATGTGATAATAGTTAGGTAGCTTATTCTCACGCAGAGGAACTTGAAAGCAACAATCATTGTTAAAGTTATTTTTGATGACCACCAATTTGTGATTGCAATGTTTGATAACGAAGATGAAATTATCAGAATTTTGTTGTACTAGCCTTTTGTCTTCGGCTTCATTCGCATTTCATAGTTTATGACACTCAGGGATAATGTAGCTTTCAAGTATTGTATTTTTTTTTTAAATCGGTTCAGAAGAGTCTGAGATTACCCCGACGAACAACAAACTTAAAAACTCTTACCAAACAAACTTACAAACTTATGTTACCTCTTTATGGACCGAGCGAGCGTTAGCTAGAGAAGCGTCTCTGCTTTGGCTTCGACGTAAATGCTTTCGTATTTCCAAATTATGTCCGGAACTCAGTCCGGATATATGTCTTCCTCAACAGATCGCATTTCTAAACCATAACTTAACATATCGTCACGCCTTTCCCCCGAGGGGGCTGGCAGAGGTGTAATACAACACCCACACTTCGCCGGACGATATTCAGTCCCAAATGTGACAGAGGGCGAGCCTGTCGCCATACACCGGGCTCCAGTCATGTAGCAGATGACACACAATACGCACATATGTTTACACAAAATTGGTGCGTGCCGTCGACTGGGTTTGAACTCGCTCCCTCTGGCTTGAGAGGCAGGCCTTCTCCAACTAGGCCATCATCGCTAAACCGATTCTCTAGAAATTTTGTGAGTAGGTTCAATAATAGGGAATTTGCATCAAAATATTAATAACAAATTAGGTCGTTAATTCAATAAAGAATTTAGTAAAATGTACTACAGTGTCATGGCTCATGAAAAACTATTATTTCCTTACAAAATGTTTTTATTAAAAACTAGCTGCGCCCCGCGGTTTCACCCGCGGTTAAAAAGTAACCTACGTGCTATTTTAGACTATAATCTATCTCTGTGCCAAACTTCATCCAGATCTGTTAAGCCATTCTGGCGTGAAAGAGTAACAAACATCCATCCATCCATTCTAACAAACTTTCGCGTTAATAATAATAGTAGGATTACGTAAAATGGAACGTAATTTCAACCACCAGCTCGTAGTGACGTCACTCCATACGATAAGGGCCAGCACTCACCGACGGTGTGGCATGGCACGCTACGGTAAGCCGAAGGATCCTGTGCTGCTTGATACCAGCTTGATACCTGCACACGTTCCTTAGAATAAGGGTCTCAACAGACAGTCAGACGGACAACAAAGTGATCCGTACCTCAAAAGGAAAAACCGGAACTCTAAACAGGTCGTAGAGTTCAGCAATGACGCTGAAAATTTCATGACAAGTTACGATGAAGTAACAAATGAAAGTCTTAAATTTAAGACGCAAACCAAGCTCTGAATAAAGAAATCTTTGCGCCACATTTTTCAGCGCAATAAACCACAATAAGCATATTTTCAGTCATTTAATTCTGAGATTAAAGCCGCAAACGGCGCGAGCACCCTTAAATCACGAGTTATTCAGTGTTAGGGGCATTCATTCCCATATCTTTTCATAATAATACTTGCTTCAGATATGAAAAGAACCTCGTGCTACGATGTTTCTTGCTTTAACCTTTTTTTTGGCTTAAAACAACTAGGGTCAACTGGGGTAAATGTGTCTGTGGGGCAATTGCGTATTTTGAGAATTACTGATAAATCCTACACAAATTAAACGCCAACAACATCTTTTTTTATCTTTAGTTTCAATAATCTGTACAAGATGGCGTTGGTTGTCTAATTTGTGAAGGGTTTGAAGACGCATTTGCCCCACACACTATTGGTAACCACAATAATACTTACTTAACACATTCAAATTCAAATTCAAATTCAAATTATCTTTATTTCAGGCCTTTTACCCATAAACATTGTAATATAGAATATATGTAATTAAATTGAATAAATTGAAAAAAAAAAAAATTAAAATTAAAATGAGCTATTAACAATTAAATTAAAATGAACATGAAATTAAAAAATGTCAAAAAAAATAAAATAAAAATAAATGAAAATAAAATAATAATAGTGCAATGTCACAACACAAAATGTCACAACACAACATCACATTAGTAGCCTCTCACCGGCACGGGCACGGAGACATGTCTCTCGCAACAATGCCGGAGAAAAGGGCAGTCAAGCCTGGACGCGATCATCTTTAGGATGATATTGGAGCTGGCCCGCACTCTGTGCACCAAGGACGCGGCTCGTGTGCGCATGACCGTGTGGAAGCATGCTGTGTGCGCGTCCGCAAACATGCCAGATGCGCTGCAGAACCGGGGCAGCCCCAACAACATCCTAAATGCGTTATTGTACAGGACTCGCAGATCACTGTACTTCCTCTTGGTGTAGTCAGCCCACAGACTGCATGTGTAGAGGGTTGTACAGTACGCTCTGAAGAGCGTAACTTTCACCTCAGCCGAGCAACGCGCAAATCTGCGGGCTATCATGTTAGCTCTTATCGACAGTGCTCTCCGTTCCCGTTCAACATCAGCATCGTCTCTGAGGTCGGTAGTTATTATATGACCCAGGTACTTAAATTGTTTGACAAAAACAAGGGGCACTCCGTTGAGTGGAACTGGAGGGACGTTCTCAAGATTCTTACTACCAACCTCAAAGACCATGCATTGGCTTTTCGTTTCATTGTACTTTAGACCATGGCCAGCGGCATACTTCTCACAAATATGTAGTAGCTTTCTCAATCCACATATCGAGGCACTCAGCAGCACCATGTCGTCTGCGTAACTCAAATTATTAACACAAATTCCATCAATGTGGCAGCCGACATGCCGGCTGCTGAGCGCAACGATCATTTCATTAATGTACAGGTTGAACAGTGTTGGAGATGTTAATCCACCTTGCCGAACACCACATTCAAGGCGGTATGGATCTGACACTGCCCCCGCCCACCGTACACTATTAACCTGATTCGCGTACCAATATTGGAGTATATTGACAAGTACTTCCGGTAGATTAGTACTCTTCAACTTCTCCCACAACAGATCATACGAAACGAGGTCAAATGCTTTAGATAGGTCAAGGAAGCACGCATACACAGGCGTCTTACGAGATGTGTAGTATTTAACGGTATGCTTAAGACACAGTACAGCACTTTCCGTCGATAACCGCGGCCGAAATCCGAACTGGTTCTCATGTAAAGAAACATACTTGCTTAACTGTGTATTAAGCAAACCGTCAAAAACCTTAGCTATCACCGTGGCAAGAGAAATAGGCCTGTAATTATTTTTGTCGGAAGGATCACCCGTTTTATTCTTAACGACAGGTACTACCACAGTCTTCATAACATCATCAGGTAAGTAGGAATGACTCACGCACAGTGAATAAAACATAGCCAAGACTCGAAAGATATGTGGTCCAGCGCACTGAAGGTGCTCAATGCTGAGTCCGTCGTGGCCCGGGGACCTACCTCTAGACATTTCTTTGATGACTTTCGATACATCTTTTGCAAGAAATGAAATCCCCACCACCTGACCGCTCACGCCAGCATTGTGCATCTTCCCCGTCGGACGTAGCCGAGAACTCACAGAAAACTGACTTTTGAACATGTTCGCAATGGCCCTGGGTTCGTTCAGTCCCTCGACACTCACCGGAAGGTCAGATCTGGCATTTGCTTTAGCGGTGTCCCGCCAAAAGCCACGAAAATTACCTTTAGCGTGTTTTTCTGCAAGAGCGTCCATTTTTATTTGGTCCTGATGATTCTGGCACCATTTTAACCGAGACTTGAACGCTCTCCTGCTTTCGAACATATCTTGGTAAACACACCCAGATTTTGGTCTTCCACACATAATCCACTCTTTGAACCTAGACCTAGCCGTCAGATGAGCCTCGCGGACGTGTTTGTTCCATCCTACTATGCGCGCGCCACCCCTTCCTTTTCTCGTGCTCCCCCGACCAGTCACCGCTGAGTCTCGAAGGGCGGTAACAATATCCGAGTAAAGCTTATCTAAAGCCTGCCTGTGGCCATGGTCACAACAAAAACAGTCTGCACAATTTACACAGTCCATAGGAAAGTCAATTAATTTTAACCTCTCGTGGCACTCCTTTGTGTACATAACCACCTGTTGCTCATTCCTTTCGCTCCAAACTACATCTTTATTTACATCGGCAATTTTAGTCGACGATTTCGCGGCAAGTACTTTAAGATTACACTGAACAACAAGTGGATAGTGATCAGACCATCGAGTATCATACTGTACGTTCACATCGACAACAGACTGCTTGGCCGCATGAGTTGCTATACAATGATCCAACCAGCTACACGACCCGTGTACATCACTAATAAAAGTGAAAGTATCCGAGTCCCGGCCTAACATTTCTACGTCAACACATATCCAACGTTGCTCGTCACACATTTTTATAAGCTCATTGTAAAACAACTCACCCGGATCCGCATTGAAATCACCCAAAACGTACACCGATTCAACACAATTTTCTCTCGCGCTCACTGAGCTCAGACAATTAGTAAACTCTTCTAGGTTATTACACGAATTAGTAGGCATATAGACACTCAGGATTATCACTGGCCTATCACATGTAACAATTTTAACACCACAGATACGATTACTATTGCACTTTAACACAGAAACCTGTTTGAACGCACTGTACCGCCATAACAGCGCCACCCCTCCGTGACTGCGCCCGCGCAGAATGCCCGCCGATGTGTCCACCGCTGACGTCGCTGTATAACCGAAGCTACTATCGATTGTACCGACAAAAGGGATGTCATGAGGCAACAGCCACGTCTCCTGGAGACACACTACGTCACACGTCCGGCACAGTTCTCTGACGTCATCAATCGATCGTTTCACATTCTTACAATTAAAGCTTGCAAAACGATAAAGGCTACTATCCATCACGGAGTTGATTAAGGCCGTTCTTAACCCGAGGGCTATTCAGTGTCTTCCTTTTGTAATTAACAAAGCGTCTAAATATAATTCCAGCAGGCCATAACTTCTCGTCCAAGTATAATGACATGTTACATTCTGAAGTTAGGAATTTAAAGGCTTTGTGTCCTCTTTCTATTTTCATATTATTTTTTTCCAGAACTACGGTTTCTTTCGTCTTGCTTCGAATATAATTAGTTATATCGCTATCTGTCGTGTCATGGTGCACATTCGTTATAAAAATAGGAATTTTCTTATCCGCCGCTCTGAAATTGCCTTCAGTGTCTCTGGCTACGCCCGACTTGCCTACGAAACGATACTTTGTCTGTTTCTTTCGATGTACCGTATGCCATCCCTCGTCATTGCATTCCTTACTATTCGGTAATACTTGAAGGGCACACCTTGTGTCATCGAACACTCGCCGCTCAGTTACATCGTCGCCGACCTTATCAGTCAGCTGATCCGCTGGCGGCAGCGCCGAGCCCCGCTGTGACATCCCCGCCCCCCGAGTACCAGAACCGGTTCGACCGCTCGCCGCCTGACTCACGGTAGGCAACCGCGCCCCCACCGCGCAACCCGCACCCGCATCCGTCTGCTCGAGCTCCGCTGACTGTTGCTTATCAGACGAAACGAACTCGGCTTGATTTTGTGCGTCTACCCTCATTTCTCTATAGTTAGTTAATGTCGATATGATGTTAACTGACTCGATATTATTGCATGTTTCAGGCTCGTTCATAGATGAGAAATGACTACCGTGCGACAGCCCCTCAGGTCCACTGTCCATCCAGGCTCCTCGTTTCGCGTTTACCTTGAATGCAGATGTCGGTGGCAGAGAATCATTACAAATCTTCAGCACTTCTTTTTTCAGCTCATTCACACACTCATTTGTAGCGTAGGTAGCCTTTATTTCGTCCATTTCGCTTTTAATTATCAGTAAGTCTTTTAAAAGCTTGGAACAATCTAGATGGTCGAATGTAATCGGTGGTAGTTTGTCCAGATCCTTTGCCACGAAAATCGGGATAACATCTGGCTCAGTCGATTTAAATATGTTAGCAATATCAGCCAAGTCACGCTCCTCTTTTCCTTTATTTTTGCGAACTATTTTCCGTTTATCTGTCGGAATCGATTCGAACAACAGCGACTTCGCATCTTTTATCTCACTAGCAGAAAAGGTCGATGAACATATACGCACTAGCGTTTCTTCGTCTATTATAGACACTTTATTTTGCACATACGACAAAAGTTCGTTAATAACAATCCGACACTGATTGCACTGTATTATTTTCGTCATTTTCGCGCGCGAGTTTTGTTACGCGTCAATAACACGCTCGCTCCTGACGGATGCGCGCGCGCGACTGAATCGATATTATAAAATACGAAAATTTGGATGGATGGATGTTTATGATTTAAGATACGGGAATTACCCACGTACTGACTGTCTCGGTGGCTCAGTCGGTAGTGAACCTGCCTTCTGAGATAGAGGGCGTGGGTTCGATTCACACTTAAGGCAAACATTCATGTGGTGAACATTTGTGTTTGTTCTATGTCTAGGTCTTAATTATCTATTTAAGTATGTATTTAAAAAATATATATCTATGTATCAGACTCTGGCCGCCATAGTACAAGCTTTGCTTAGTTTGGGGTCAGGCGACCGTTTGTGCAAGTGTCCCAAATATTGTTATTATTATTACTAAAACTAGACTTACTTTATCGCCGATTATTCCGACTATAGTTTCCACCGCATTCGGAAACCTTTAACAAGGAGTATTACAATCTTACAACATATTGTAAGATACTTTTATTCAAAACCAAAAATTATTTATCTAGTTTCTATAACATAGCAGTTAAAACCGCAAGGCGCAGCTAGTTAGGCACTTGTAAAAAGATAAATTTTTGTAAATGTGTATGTTTGTAGGTAATCTCTACAACTGGAACTGGCTATGAAATGCAAGCGAAGCCGCGGGCAGATGAGATAGTTGCACTATAAATCAATATGCTCCAGTCTAGTCTAGTTCTGGACAGACTTCATGGGCACTTCCACTTTCCTCCACCAGATTTCCCCCTTGGTGGGGCGTAAGATTTTTTTGCAATTTCGCAAGTGACTATGACCAATCTCTTTAAGTGAGGCAAGGTATTCAAAATTATACTTTCATTGATCAAGCGTGCGTGAAGTGTCTCCGTTTCAGGTTGGGCAAAAATTATGCTTTCGTATGTCCGGTTGTGCGGATGTCCGACTTTTCTGCTCTACAGGTTATATTTTTCTACCAGTAAATTTTGTGAGTTTTTTTCGATAAATGTGTTATGGATTGTTTTTGTGTCGAGTTTTCTATTTCAAAATGACTGAGATATTAGAGAGATTAGCTCGTGAGGTCTTCAACTCACAAAGCCACTAGCTTATTGAAAAAAACACTTCTTTTTGTATTTGAAGCCAGTCCAAGTCAAATAAGATAAACAAAGACTTTTAACAAGTGTAATTTGCGCCACCGAAAGGATCAGTGGGGAAAAGTCGCCTATATTTTTTTTATTTCTACTACTTATACCCCACCAGAGTTACTATTTTGGCAGTGAAAAAGTGAAAGTACCAGTTTTACTTTCCACTACTCATTTTATGCCCCACCAGGATTACCATTTTGGTAGGGGAAAAGTGTAAGCACCAGATTGCATACATACTTTGGCGTCTTCTGACAGAATGACCATCATTAAGAGCACACAATTATTTTTTTACATGGAGTAATGGACTTGTAATCTATGCAACTCAGTCGAGTGTCATTAAACTAGATTCAAGAAAATAGGCAGCGAGGCGTCGGTCGCAGCGAGTAAGATCCCCAAAAAATATACATAACACCATCGCGCCATTCCCCCGAAAGGGCTGGCAAAGGTGTAATACAACACCACACTTCTCCGGACGATATGCAGTACCAAATACGATAGGAGCGAGCCTGTCGCCATACACCGGTCTCTAGTCGCAGATGACTTACAATACGCACATATCGCTCATTTGCTACAAGGTCGACATATCTCAAAATTTGTGATTTATTACTTAATAATACAGTTAAGTAGAAAAAATTGCGCTTAGTTTACTGTAAAAACGTCATTTCTCTAAGCTCTATAATAAGAGAGAGACAGCAAATATTCACAGTTGTGCCGTTATAGTATTGTCTCTTTCGTTTTGGTGACTCGCGGCAACAACGACATTATTTAGTTGCGATGTAACAGTGCGAGCGGTAGTTTGTGTTTGTGCTCTTGAAGAACGACATTTTTTATGTAAAAACGCTCTTACAGGTAAGTTAAGTACACTTTACTTTAAAAACTTTTAAGAATAACGTGTTTAGTCTAAATGTGTCGTTAAAGCTGATAAGTAATATTTGAATAAATCAGTATCCTCATATTTCGTGTTATGGCGATATTGCTGAGAACATTATGAACCATTATAGTATTATTACGAATTATGACGTTGTTGTTAACAAAGAAAACAATGAGTTAATTATTACAAAAAAAATATCTAGACTTATGTCATTACACTTAAAAATATTATGCGTTATTTAAGGTAAAATATTACAACATTTTGTGATGAACCGTTTTAGACAATAATTCAAGGCACGTTTTCTTATTTATGTCTTTTTCATATTCTTATTTTTTTGCATTTTTAGGTGAAAATGGTGCTTCCACTTACCTCAAGAGGCAAAAAACTTGTAGCATTGATTGACAAGGATAATAATTTGCTCAATAAAGAGGTTGTTGAGCCTAACGAAAGCAGTATGTACTTGCGTTTTCTTTTGTAATTATATTTTTTTCTTAGCATATCTGTTTAAATCTAACCTATACACTAACTTTTCAGGCAATGAAAGAGGTAACCAAACATCAAATGAGACGAGATCTTTATCAAATGAGAGTAGTTCTTCTTCCAGTTCATCATCAGATTTGGATTCATCAGATGACTCGTTTATAGAAGGTTAGTTGTTTTGTTATTGTAGTAAATCGAACTCGCATCAAATTTGCTTTAGAAAATCTTAAATTAAATATTACGTTTACATTTATTTTGCAGATAGTGACGATTCTGTCAAAGATCCGATTTATATTCCACCTGAGCTACTTGTTCAAAAGAATTGTACTGATTTAATAGAGACAATTGAGTATCCAATTCCATTACCATCAGCTTCTACGGCAGATAGAATCATAACAATTTCTGAACCCTCTCCTCTGCAGCGCAGTTCTGAGTTGCCAGCTGAACAGACAAATGAGAATTCTATTGCAACTAACAATTCAGAAAGCATAATTCCATTGACTACGTGGCAATTTAACAGAAAAATAATTTGGGTTTCGGCAATTATGTCCTTTTTTACAAAATATTTAGTCAAGAATATAACATATCTTTTTTTACTCCAAAAAGGATATGTGTGACGTGTGTGCTGTCTTTAATAACTCTGATAATAAAGAAAACCTAAAAGAAGAACATGAGAAACATTTGAAGGAAAAATAATTATGTCGGGCAGAGAAGGCAAAAGACAAAGAAGATGAAAATATTGTAACAGCGGTCTATGATCTCCAGGCAGTATTTTAATGCCCCAAAGGCGATGTATCAGTATTTTATTATAAGTGTAAGTTGAATGTATTGAATTTTACAGTTTGCGATTTAAAAACAAACAAAGTAGAATGTTTTGTTTGGGACGAGTCCAACGCCAACAGAGGTGTAAATGACTTGGGAACTTGCGTGTACAAGTATATAGAACAGCTTACGTTACTTAATAATGATAAGAGTCTTGACATTGTGTTTTACTTTGACAATTGCCCAGGCCAGCAAAAAAACAAGACAATGATTGCAATATATTTATTCACATTACAAAAGTTCCCTAACCTCCAAACGATTACTCATAAATATCTCGTAAAAGGGCATACCCAAAATGAGGGTGATGCAGCTCATTCACTGATAGAAAGACAAGTAAAAAAAATGCTTAAAGCTAGACCAATGTACTCGCCATAAGCCTTTATCGGTGCTATAAAAATGGCTAGAAAAAAACCTGAACCATTTCATGTGAATAAAATGTGTACAGAGGATTTTGTTGATTGGAAAGATGCATGTACCCCAAATGGGAATCAATTTGACGAAGGATGAAGAAGGAAATTCAGTCAAGATTGGAGATATAAAGTTTTAAAGGTAGAAAAAGATAAGCCACACGTATTATTTTACAAGAACTCTTATGGAGAAGAAGAATTTAAAAAAGCAGAAATTATCAGAAAGAAGAAAAAGATACATGTAAACGTCAAGAAAGCTTTTGATTGTAAACCAGGCATATCGGACAGAAAGAAGGCAGATTTGTTGGACTTGTTAAACAAAAACTTAATTTCACAGTTCTATACTCAGTTTTACAATTCCTTGTAAGGTTTTTTCTACAATGAATATAAATAAGTAATAATAGGATTCCGATAGAATTTATGAACATTGTTTTGAACTTTAAAGTAGGTATATTTTGCGTTAGAGACTAAAATTTTATTATACTTGTAATGTGATAATATTATTATGATAATTTTAGTACTTAGTTGTCAAAAGTACATATTATAATATGTGAGAACATAATAACTGAAGCTGATTTTGATTGTTATTCTATGACGATAACTTTAAGTAATGTAGGAGAGTTGATTTATAAGGCTGACGGTGTGCCATTTATAACTTAGATATAAGCGCAATACATACTTTTGATTTTATAATTTTGTAAGGATGTTAATGTGACTATGTTGTAGTTAACTTTTGATTCTTAAATTAATAAAAAGTTTATTCAATGCCGACATATTTTGTTATTTTTACTTTAAGTTTAGCTCAAATTAAAAATAATTATTGAGTGTAACGTCATAAATCAAAATACTACAAAAATATTTTTACATTTATCAACAAAAATGTCATAAGTGTATTCTTTCTGCGAAAAAAATAGCATAGTATGGCGTGTGTGCTTTATACGTAAGATTTAACATCTTAACAGAATTCTATACTAATCATGCTACATTTTAGTCTAAATAAGTTAACTAAATAATCAATGATTATGGTATAATATTAACTTGAAACTTTAAAATCGCTCTCCTTTAAAATGATATTTTTTGAGAAATGTCGACCTTGTCGCAAATGAGCGATATGAACACACAATAAACCAATTGGTGACAGAGAACCAATAGTTACTGAGAACTAACCAAATAGTTGAGGAGTTAAAATTGTGAAATTCAGACTATCTCTTTTTTTTTTTCACCAAGGATTTGCTTAAAGAAAGCTGTAGATTGCGTACGTAACTTTTTGAGACGTAGTGTTACTTTACACCACCGTACATTTTCAATGTACATATGTATGACGTGTAAATCGTTTTTGTAAAATTTTCAAGCCCTTTTTCCTACAAAGAAAAGGGTATTTGTCGCAAAAATAAGATACCATATTCATATAAGTACTATAATAAATACCTTATAGGTCGTCGTGCTCCATCTTAGACCACAACGTCGCTTAACATCAGGCGAGTTGGTGGTCAAACGCCGACCTATTCTACATAAAAAATATATAAATGTATATACTTAATGTTTAACAAAGCATTATAAAGCAGCGTCCTGCGACTTCACGCATTCAAAACTACCTTATGCCCTTTTAAGTACCCCTGACTATGTGTTTGCAAAATTTCATTATTACTGGTCGATTAATTAAGGCGTGAAAGGTTAACAAACAAACGAATTTGCACTTGAGAAAACTCACTTTATTATTTTAGACTTGAGACATATAGATAGATAAATGAACACTTTATTGTTCACACCAATACAAAACAAAAAAAAAACAGAAAAAACTTAAACTGTAGTGTAACAACTGGCAGCCTTATAACTAAGAGCGATCTCTTCCAGCCTAAGGTTGCCTGGAAGTTGCGCTCTTAGTTAGATATTAGTTATTATTGGTTAGAATTAGGATTGACAAATAATGACCTATTTAACCTTACCTAGAGTCATTAAACTACACTAAACTGTTTACTAACAGTTGTTTGACCTTACAAAAACTAACCGCTGCCTCTCACATCATTTCATTTGCAAATAGAAAAAACCGTAATACCTTAATCTTTGCCGCGGAGAAGAGCCAGATCCAGTAAATGTAGTATGGAGATGTAATTTCGTAAAAACTGTGCTAGATCTTTAAAAAAATAGTAAGATATTATGTGTTAATGAAGACAAGATCGTTTTTTGCTAAGAAACATACACGATACACTAATGCTTTCTTTACTCCATAGACATATTTGTTTATACATCGTACTGATTTTGGCGTAGTTATGATCCAAAAACACAATGTCTAGCACTCAGCAAACACGTAATGACGTCATCGTCATCTGTCTCTTTCGAACTTGTTGCTAATGGCTTATTTCGGTCTTGCGCTTGAGCAAGACCAATTGTGTGACCAAGTGATTGACGTCACTACGTGTTGCTGAATGCTATACCTGGCGGAGTATATTAGTATACCATGGGTGAAGTAATCTTAAGGGTGTTGTGCGACTCGTCGAAGTAAACAACTTTTAGAACAAAAGTTCTAAAATTCGAAAAGAAAATAATTGAGTCTCCTTACAAAATAACTAGTCACGTGATTTAGCTAGTCACTATTTTGGATGAAGACTTGATTTTTTTTTTAATTCTCGAATTTTGCATACTTTTGTTCCAAAAGATATTCACTTTGACGGGTAAAGTGACACCCAAAACCATGTCGTATTAATAAGAGACATAACATGAAGATGTTACATTGTATTCGGTGGCTAGTTAGTAGTGAACCTGCCTTCTGAGCTTGGGGGAGTGGGTTTATAGGAGAAATATTAAAACGTGAAGAACATTAGTACCTACTAGCTGCGCCCGCGGTTAAAAAGTATCATATTTGCTATTCCAGACTATAATCTATCTCTGTGTCAAATTTCATCCAGATCTGTTCAGCCGTTCTGGCGTGAAAGAGTAACAAACATCCATCCATCCATTCTTACAAATTTTCGCGTTTATAATATTATAGTAGGATTTACTAGACACTTCTGTAGTGAAGTGTCATCACCGAGTCCTAGCCAATAAATCTAAAGGATGTCTAAAGGCGATATTTTGCTCACTCTCCAACCCTGTCAATGGCTGCGCCAGGAGCGTTTGAAAACACGAAATTCCAATGAAAACTTTTCAAATAACGGCTTTAAACAAACGCTGTTAGCGAGTTCCGGTGATCTTAGCAGATCGACGGCTTTCGATGAGGTACGGACTAAGGATAGATATAAAAAGAAAGGGGGAGAGAAACAATTATCATCATCATTATGATTTATGAAACGGGAATTACTCATGTACGATTTAGTCGATTATTCCGAGTGCGAGACGCAGCCGCGCGCGCGCATTCACCTTGATGAAGACCGCCGAATGCGGTTGAAACTACATATAGTTGGAATAATCGACTAAATCGTACGTGAGTAATTCCCGTTTCATAAATCATAATGAGTGAAAACCAAGTCAGTTTCCATAATAAAACATATCATCGATTTTAGCTATGTATTTATGCTAGTGTGTGACCGTACTGTATGTGTTTTAGTTATGCTAGTATTTGTGTGTTTGTTAGTAACTTCACGATCAAATGGATGGACGGATTTTGATGAAATTTAGTATGCAGGTAGTTTATACTCTACTTTTTGAGTGTGGGTCAAACCGCGGAGTGATATTAAAACAACTGTATCAACAGAACACACGAAAACTAAATTGGGAAATTAATCAAGGATAGAAAATTATGCCTATCATGACATTTTTATGCTATGGTGACCTTTTGTTTTTGACGCTGTGCGACTTCGAGTCGTATTGCGGCGCAATAAGATCCATTATAGCGCGGCGTCTAAAACAAAACGTAACCATCATGGCTGTAAGAAATCATGGTAGCCCCTAGGTAACTGTTGTTGAAATGTATTTCAAAATAAAACAGTTTAAGTGATAGGTTATGTTCTATATTCGTATTTGGTTTATAAAATGTTTACATGCTTAACTATGTAAAATTATATCATGGTCAAAATTTATATATAAAATAAATAAAAATAAAACAAGTAAAAATTACAAATCTAAGAACACTCCCGACTTATTCACCTTTCAAACAAACAAATAAAATCAAAATCGGTTCATCCGTTCGGGAGCCACGATGCCACTGACAGACACACACACATACACACACACTTGTAACAAACACCCCGTCGTTATTACGTCAGGGCTTAAAAATATTTATCACCTAACCTTAGATATGTTGATAACAATTATATTAACAATTTAACTACACATAACACGCAGTGACTAAAAAAAACATAAACAAAAACAACTTTAACCTCACTTAGGTTAAGAAGTTACACTTCGTTGCACCCTTTCGGGAATCAACTAGGAAGTCACAGAGCCATGCAAAACAAACGTCTATGTGTTAGCACCAGAACATTGTCGACTTGAACGCAAACTTTACCCCATTTGAAACTTCCCTCACTTTAAAGTCCGCCCCTGTGCTCGCAGAAATTCGAGCCTCTAAAAGAAAACTTAGATTGGACTTTTGTGAGGCTTTCCCGTTTTAGGTCGGGAGCTAATGAATGGGATGGTTACGAGTGTTGAAATTTTCAAAATTGGGAAAAGTTTTTTTATGATACCTTTTAGGTTTTAGCAACCTGTTGTTGCTGTTGGTCTTATTCAGATAGGTCCAATTGACTTACTTTACATACAACTAGCTGCGCCCCGCGGTTTCACCCACGGTTTAAAAATCCTATGTGCCATTCTAGACTATAATCTATCTCTGTGCCAAATTTTATCCAGATCTGTCCAGCCGTTCTGGCGTGAAAGAGTAACAAACATTCATCCATACATCCATTCTTACAAACTTTCGCGTTTATAATATTAGTAGGATTAGTAGGATAGTATTGGTTTTGGATTCGTGCGTGACATTTTTTATTACCAAAAAGGAAGTTAACAAAACATTGTTTAGCATAAATTTGCTGAGATATAGCGTAACAAGAAACCAAACAAGATGGCGACATTAAAATTAGTTTTATTATAGTACAACAAAAACAATTACACTAATATCTACATACTAGCCTTGAAGCCAGTTCAAGAACTATATGGAGCGAGTTACCTATTATTTTAATTTTCTTTATTAATTTTATTATCATTACTAAGCGATAGACACAATAGGCATTCAAACTTACATATTTCCATCATCCATCCATCAGCCATAGGACGTCCACTGCTGGACATAGGCCTCCCCCATAGACCTCCAATAAGACCGGTTGGTAGCGGCCTGCATCCAGCGCGATCCTGCGGTCTTGATAAGGTCATCTGTCCACCTTGTGGGTGGACGTCCTACGCTGCGCTTGCCGGAACGTGGTCTCCATTCGAGGACCTTTCGACCCCATCGGTCATCAGTCCTTCGTGCTATGTGCCCTGCCCACTGCCATTTCAACTTGCCAATCCGCTGGGCTATGTCGGTAACTTTGGTTCGTCTACGGATCTCCTCATTCCTGATTCGATCTCGCAGAGAGACTCCGAGCATAGCCCTCTCCATAGCTCGTTGGGCTACTAGGAGCTTATTAATAAGGCCCATAGTAAGAGACCACGTTTCAGTGCCATAAGTCATCACTGGTAACACACACTGGTCGAACACTTTCGACTTGAGGCACTGAGGTATGTCGGACGAGAAGATGCTACGCAATTTTCCGAAAGCTGCCCAGCCGAGTTGGATTCGGCGATTGACCTCTTTCTTGAAGTTGGACCTACCTAACTGGACTACTTGTCCTAGGTAGACGTACGAGTCAACAACTTCAAGAACCGAGCTTTCAACAGAAATTGGAGTGGGTATAACAAGGGAATTACACATGACCTTCGTCTTGTCCATGTTCATCCTCAGACCCACATGTTGAGAAACTCGATTTAGGTCTCCGAGCATCGTGCTGAGCTCTTCCATCGATTTTGCCATGACTACGATATCGTCAGCAAACCGAAGGTGAGTGATGTATTCGCCATTGATGTTGATGCCGAATCCTTTCCATTCCAAGAGCTTGAAGGTGTTCTCCAAGGTGGCAGTAAACAGTTTCGGAGATATTACGTCTCCCTGTCTTACGCCTCTTTTTAAAGGGATCGCCTTGGAGCTCTCTTCCTGTACTCGGACCGACATAGTGGCGTTATTATACAAGCACTTCAACACTTCGATGTACCGATAATCAATACGGCATCGTTGGAGAGACTCCAGCACAGCCCATGTCTCGACTGAATCAAAGGCTTTCTCATAGTCCACAAACGCTAAGCAAAATGGCAAGTTATACTCTTCTGTCTTCTGTATAACTTGCCGCAGCGTATGGATGTGGTCTACGGTGCTGTAGCCTTTTCGGAAACCGGCTTGTTCGGAAGGCTGGAACTCATCAAGCCTGCGTTCGAGACGGTTCGTAATGACCCTTGAAAACAGCTTATAAACATGGCTCAGGAGCGAGATGGGTCTGGTCTTACATATTTAGTTTGAACGTATTTCCTACACATTTTTATAAGGGTCACAGATAAGCGATAGAAGGCCCGCCTCTCAAGCCAAAGGGAGCGTGTTCAAATCCCAGCCGACGGCACGCACCAATTTGTTCATTGTGTGAACATATCTGCGTAGTGTATGTCGTCTGCTACATGACTGGAGCCCGGTGTATGGAGACAGGCTCGCCCTTTGTCACATTTGGGACTAAATATCGTCCGGCGCAGTGTGGGTGTTGTACACCTCTGCGAGCCCCCTCGGATGAAAGGCTACTAAGCTAATGCGATATGCTAAATGTCATAGGTAATTTTTTAAACCGTTGTCTCTCGGTCTATCTCAATTTTGTTGTTTAGGCAACGTCGCGTCGTCGAAATTAGATTTTCTAGCAGACCTAGTTAGTTTAATAGAATAATTGTGCCTCTTACAGCAACAGTTTATTCTGGTTACGCTTAGCAGAGGTTGCTTATAAATTTATAATCTGTGGAGATAATTAGAAATTATATAATTGGATTCACGAAAAGCTTTAGTTTTATTACAAGATTTTATTTAACTTGCCGTCCGTGTATAATATTATGTACTAGCTGTTACTCCTGACTTTGTTCGCGTTTGTTCAGAAAATAGTATCTTAAAACCTACCTCGTGAAATACTGTAACTAATTATCAGAAATCAGAAATCAGAAATATTTATTGACCTTAATAAACATTCAATGTCACTGGCAAGTCATTTTTACAAAAAATCTTAAAATTAGGTAAACAGTTAAAAATAAAAAGTAAAAAGTAACATACTAGTAATTGTTCGTAAAAGAAGAAAGTTAATAAATTATTATGTCAAAATTTGCTCCGTTTGATTTCGGTACAAAAATGAGGATTCCGAGAACTCAAATGACATATATTCACTTAAATTGTAAAACGGGTTGCTTTCAAAGAAATGTTTTAGCGTCTGTCTAATCTTATACCTTTAAATGAGCAATTCTTGTATATATATATATATATAATTGGAATCTCGGAATCGGCTCCAACGATTTTCATACAAATTAGTATATAGGGGGTTTCGGGGGCGATAAATCGATCTAGCTAGGAATCATTTTTAGAAAATATCATTTTATTCGTGTTTTATCGATAATCAATCTCAACTGAAAAATATGACTCTTCCTGACATCTATTGGCGAATAATAATACTACTATTTTTTGTGAGCAACTAATTGCTTTAACTACACAACAGCAGATGGCGTTGTTAAGTAACACGAAGTCAATGAGTGTTTGCTTTGAGGTTAGACTAAAATCAATTGTTTATTATCCAAAAAACACAATTAAAAAATAAAAAAAAATACCGAGCAAAGCTCGGCCATCCAGGTACTATTCACTTAAATTGTAAAACGGGTTGCTTTCAAAGAAATGTTTTAGCGTCTGTCTAAATTGGTTATTATCTAGTTCGGTTATACGATTTGGTAATTTATTGTACATTAAAATTTTAGCATGGCGGCCCTGCTTCTTAACTTTAACTAACCTAGTCCACGGTACAATTAGCTTATCTTTATTTCTTATGTTGTGTGGACATTAAAGATATTTAATTATCAAGATCCGTTCAGCCGTTTAACCGTGAAAAACCTACAAACAGACAGACGGACAGAGTTACTTTCGATTTTATTATATTAAACTATGGACTATACTATGGACTACTGAATTATACTATGGATAATTGGATTTACGAAAAGCTTTTTTTTTTACTTGGTGTGTTAGTATGTAATGTATATTTGTGTGGGTCAGATCTTGGTCGTGGAGCTAAAGTAAGAAACACTTCCTGATGTTCGATTGGACTCTTTGAAATAGGTACTTGCGTTTCTTCGGTGACAATGCAATAATAATGGTTTTAATTGTACAATACTCTGCCTGAGTAGATGCTCCTCTTAGATCAGTTAACGATGTTTGTCTTATTTGTCTGATCTGAGGTCTTCCTTGAAAGTTATTATCTGGGTGCCTTCAAGTCTCCAGTGAATCGGTTTCTTTTAGGCAAGCGTGCTCTATCGTACGAGTACGTCATTGTTTAACATCGCGCGTATGTATCTAATGTTAATAAGTATTTACTTACTTCTTAAGCCCATTCACAAAAAAATAAAATATATTTATTATTCCAGGCTTTTGGTAGTTTTTGTTTTTACCTGGCTGCGCAAAAAGGAGGGTTAGGTATGTTTTTCGAGTGTATGCATGTATGTATGTGGGTATGTATCTATGCATGTATGAGGTTTTATTTGCACGCCCTCCAGCCTAAAGTGCTTGATGGATTTCGACATGTAAGGTGTCATTTGAATCGTCTTGATAGTCGAAGTGACATAGGGTACAACATTTTACAGTCGGGTTTTTCGTTTTTCTTTTAATAATATTACTTTATGACCTTTTTAATTTAATTATTTACCTACTATTTCCTAATTTTTGCACACTTCATAGGGTCTGAATATAGTAAGACTCTTATAAAAGACCAACTATCGTGTTTGTACCTACATATATTTCTTCAAATAAAAGATTTTGTATTTTGAATTTCAATTTCAAATTTTTAACTTTTAAAAAGTTTCTGGTTCTTGAAAATTATTTTAGGAAGGTATTAGTTAAAGTTTTCATGTTTGTTTTTCTCTTTTGTTCTCGGCTCAATAGGCGATCGTCAAGCCAATGCTTGACGAAGGCGGTTCGCGCGATTGCACTCATCCCACAGGACCAGTCAGCTAAACCATTTTTTATGTCGTTTAAAATACTCACTTTGCCGTCAATACTTATTATGCAAGTTGCCACATATATGCGCATGAACCTCAGCATGTACACAGTGCTGGGCGAATCGTTGCGGGAATCTCAGCAGCGCACTACTCGCCATAAGCACAGACTCCTACCTTTAAAACGAACACTTGCAAAATCCACTAAATTGACTCATATCATGGGCACTACAAAACTACAATAGACTCTCCGTAGACATTATTGAGGCGTCCAACCTAACTTTATTTAAGACTAAACTGATACCTTTAAAAACGAACACTTGCAAAATCCACTAAATTGACTCATATCATGGGCACTACAAAACTACAATAGACTCTCCGTAGACATTATTGAGGCGTCCAACCTAACTTTATTTAAGACTAAACTGATACCTTTAAAAACGAACACTTGCAAAATCCACTAAATTGACTCATATCATGGGCACTAGTATTTACAATAGACTCTCCGTAGACATTATTGAGGCGTCCAACTTAACTTTATTTAAGACTAAACTGAAAAGCTGGCTGATTAGTCAAGCGTTCTATGACATTGAAAAAGAATTCTTACTCGTAACACGAAAAATTATATCCTAGGATACCTAATTTATTAAATTGAATATTATTATTATTTTATGACATTTACTATATGAATTCAATTATTATTTTTTTTATTACGATTGTAAATTGATTGATTTTTAGCCTTTGACGTATACTAATCGTATTAATTAATGAGTATGAGTATGGGTATTTTCGTGAATTCCGCTGTATAATATACATTATTTTAATTGCAAAACATTTAGTCCAGTACCATAATAATAAAACCGAAACAGTTGTCATTCTCTACCGAAATTCGAAATAATTTGAATCGAATAAAACCGTACATTGTTTGAAATATGAATGAGTTAACTCGGACCCATTATTTTATCAAATTAATTAAGTTTACGTCATTATTTAATTATGACAGCGCGTGGTGTGAATTAACTATGTTAAAGTGTCAGTCGGGTGAAATTTGAATTGGTATTATAATATTGTATGCTATTTTACTGGAGTAGTTAAATTCAGTAAATATTTGAGCATTTGAAAGGAGTTCTAACATTCTACTATGGAGTCTGGTATATCTCGCTTATCAATTAAGAAAATCGTAGGCACTGCATAAATAGATCGGATTTAATGGCTATGATATCTACATAGGCCCGCCTCTCAAACCAGAGGGAGCGGGTTTGAACCCAGCCGACGGCACGCACCAATTTGTTCATTGTGTGAGCATACATATGTGCGTATTGTATATCATATGCTACATGTCTGGAGCCCGGTGTATAGCGACAGGCTCGCCCCCTGTCACGTTTGGGACTGAATATCGGCCGGCAAAGTGTGGGTGTGGTATTACACCTCTGCCAGCCCCCTCGGGGGAAACGCGTGACGATATATTATATTATCTATGTACATTCTACACTATTAATTTTGTAAAGATTAAAGACTTGTATTTTTGTATGTTTGTAACGAATAAACTCAAAAATTACTGTATCGATATCAAAAATTATTTCACCATTAGTAAGCTACATTAGCCCTGAGTGAGAGCCTTTGAAACGCGAATGTAAATGAAATGTAAATGAATATTATCTGGGTAGGTACGAGTATATTATAGGGTCCGCCACGTAACTTTTTATTTTTGAAAATGCTATAAAAAAAAAACTACTGAATATTTTCTCAAATTTCTTTTTTTATTTGAAAGTACAATCTTTCCGGTTAATAAAGCCGAAGCTACACATGATAATGCGATCTTCAAAAACAGGGCGCAAAACATCGAGTGTAGGTAGCTTCGGCTGTGTGGCATGTAGCGCCGTCCTGTTCGTGTGTCCCTCATCGTGTAGGCTACTGCATGGCCAGCCGAGGCAGTCATTTGAATGAAATTATTTTTCAATTAATATTAACCGGAAGGATGGTACTTTCAAATAAAAAAAGAAATTTGAGAAAATATTCAGTAGTTTTTTTTTTATAGCATTTTCAAAAATAAAAAGTTATGTGGCGGACCCTATATAATCAAAATGATAAAAATATTTTATACCGATTACAGTGCAACTATAAAATATTGTATCATATTTTATTATTAGTTTATTAATAAAATATTGGAGCTCAAAGGACCTACCATGATGGTTACGTTTTGCTGTCAACGCTGATCGACCGCGAATCGTATCGCCGCGCAATAAGGTCCATGGTCGCGCAGCGTCGAAAACAAAACTTGACAATCATGACAATAAGATGCCATAATAAGCCCCAAGAAACTTTTCTTCAAAAACAAAAATGTAATCCTACTAATATTATAAACGTGAAAGTTTGTATGTATGGATGGATGGATGTTTGTTACTCTTTCACGCCTGAACGGCTGAACAGATCTGGATGAAATTTGGCACAGAGATAGATTATAGTCTAGAATAGCACATAGGATACTTTATAACCGCGGGTGAAACCGCGAGGCGCACCTAGTAAATAATAATAATAATAAATTCGGGACACTTTCACACACGGTCGCCTGACCCCAAACTAAGCAAAGCTTGTTAATAATGTTGTAATGTTAGTACTTACATCTACGAGTTACGAAAAAACATAGTACCTACTTTCGCGCTAATTCATACACATCCTAACTAATAATATTATAAATGAGAAAGTGAGTTTGTTTGTTGGTAACGCTTTCACGTCTTAACTACTCAACCGATCGTCTTGAAATTTTGCATACACGTTGTCTGGGGTACAGAAAAGGACATAGGGTACTTTTTATCCCGAAAAAATAAACGGTTCCTGTGGGACCGCGGGTGAAACCGCAAAGCGCAGCTAGTAAATCTATAAAACAAAACTTTATCCCAAAAACTTCTCTCCAATTACCGGAGCCTGTCAAACGATTTTCGGCCCCATTATGACCGAAGCCGAATTGCCCGTCCACCCAGTTAAGGTGCATAAACTTGCAAAATAACAAGGTGTAAGAGCAATCGACCTTATAATAGAGAGCGTGGTAGAATACTGGAACTAATTTCGGGCTTAAAAATGTTCACAGAATTTTCGGCTACACTTCTTGCACTGAACTATGGTGCGAGTAGAGGTGGTCGTTGATTCAACAAACTGTTTTTTATAATAGCTTTTTAGCCGTCAATGAAAAAGCAGCTTTTTGTCAATACGTAAACCAGCTGAAATCCAAAACCTAATATTTGGTCAATGGCGTCTACGCTCAATGTAAAATGCAAACCTGTGCGTTGGTGTTGCGCGACATAAGAACACTTACGAATACTCCCGAGTCCCGAGTAGTCCCGAGTACTCTCCGCTCACTCCACTATATGGGCAAGCGAGAGACAACTCGTTACAAATAATTACGCAAAATGTGTACTTATTACATGAGCAATAGAGATCATGTATCAACAATGCTATGGTCCTTTTTAACCTTATTCATATCATATCTTATTCTTATCATTAAGGACCCGCATTAAAGAAAAAGCTAATAATTAAATTAACTGTTTTTTCAACCTGTTGACCATTGACATGAAGCTGTTAAATTACATTGACGGAGAAACCGTTATTGACCAACCTCTAGGTGCGAGAGACATTAGAGAGTCGACAGTCGAGGCAGTACAGACAGAGAGAGTCGAGAGTCTGACATTACCAAAGTCAGCGACTCGCTGACACAACCCAGTGGATTGATGTAGTCAACTGTATTTCTTGATCATACATGACTGTCTGAACGTTTTGTTGGCTTTGACTTGTTTGTTGGAGACTTGATTTCTGTCGCCGGGGACTCGGTGGGTCGCCACTACTACGAGTAGACTGTACTAAACATTTTATTATTTTCTTAGAGACTTGCCGCGATTTACAATTATAACTTTAAAAAAAAGCAATGGCACCCTTAACATAACTACACTAAATAATGTAACATAGAATCATGAATAATTGTACACATAACATATCGTCACGCCTTTTCCCCAAAAGAGCTGGCAGAGGTGTACAACACCCACCCTTCGCCAACCGATATTCAGTCCCAAATGTGTCAGGGGGCGAGCCTGTCGCCATACACCGGGCTCCAGTATTTAGCAGATGACATTAAATACGCACATATGTATGTTCACACAATGGACAAATTGGTGCGTGCTTTTGGCTGGGTATTCGCTCCCTCTGGTTTGAGAGGCGAGTCTTCTCCGACTAGGCTATCATCGCTTACTGTAGCAAATTAAACAACAAACCAAATAAATTCGGGTATCGTCTGCACCATGTTACAGCGCGAAAACTGTAGTACTTCACTGTAAAATTAAATGTCTTATTTTACGTAATAAAACTAGGATTCGGGAGGCATGTCATTATCTGATAGTAGAATAATAAATAATATCGTCAGTTAAAGGAGTTAGATGTAAGATACAAAAAAAAGTAGAATAAATGGTGACCATCATAAAAAGCGTCATCTAGTTTTATTCGTTTGACATTAAAACATAGCTCACTGATTAGACTCTACCTGGGCACTAAGATAGAATTTTTGAAAACGTATTCCTTAAAGGGGGTCAAAACAGAAAAAAATGTGACCGGTAGCACCACGATTGAAGTGCCTGGCATAAGCTAGTAAGTTTTTACAATCTAGTAAATGTCATGAAAATATACATACTTAAATAATAGTTACGACTCTTTTCCATAGGGGTAGGCAGAAACTATTTCTCTCCACTTGCTATCAGGATTTTTATTCTGATAGCAAGTGGAGTAGATACATCTTTCGCTTCTTTCAGGTAATTCCATGAGTCTTTTCATACACGCTCGTCAGTTACGGGTACTCCTAACCTGGCCTTTCTGTAATACGTCTTCAATTTGGGCGAGATACGTTCGCCTAGGTCGACCCTTACCAACTTGACCGTTCACATGAAATATACCCATAATCCTAACTACAAAATACAAAAATTTACCTCCCGAGAATTTTGAAACATACTTTTTAATAGAGCACAGATTATTTATCTAACACGTAAATATAGTGTTTTCGAGCCGTGGTGTTCGTAAGATTGCTAGCTCCAGAACCGAGAATTCCACACAGCTTCCGTCCCGGTGTGGGGTAAGATTGTATGGAGTAGGCTTTATAGCTCTGTTGTAGCTCGTTGGGCGCATCATTTCCTTAATTTCGCGTGATGGCCGAAAAAATCAAATTCAAATTGTTTAATGGCATAAAAACGGACACATCCACTAACATCTATATCAATAATATTCAAAATGTAATAAATTAAATTACATTAAAAATACAATACATAAAATGTCATCACAAAAAAATATAATTAAAAATATTAAATAGTAAAAAATATTATTAAACTCTTTCACATTTTAATCAACATCACAGACCCTACCATGACATCTGATTGCCATGATTGTTACGTTTTGTTTTCGGCGCTGTGTGAACGTGAGTCGTATTGTGGCACAATAAGGTCCATGATAGCGCGACATTGAAAGCAAAACGTAACCATCGTGGCTATTAGCAGCACGGTAGCTTTTTTATGGAAAAAATAAAGTTAACTACCTTATATCCAATGAGAGATTTTTAACTAAGGTGCTACAGGATCTTATTTTGTGTCCGCCAAAATATTTTTTTTTTGTATTATAAAAAGTTTAGTTTCGTTTATTTTACTAGCTGTTACCCGCGACTTTGACCGCGTTTGTTCAGCAAATACGAGTAGTACCCAAATACCTTTCTCGTGACATATTGTTTGATAACTAATTATCAAATCCTTTCAGCTGTTTAGCCGTGAAAAGCCCACAAACAGACAGACAGACAGAATTACTTCGGATTTTATAATATTAGGTATGGATGGATGGATTAATTGCCTCGACCAATGTCAAGTCATTCGACAAAAACATTTTTTTTTCATATTAGGTTAATATTACCTATTGTAAACTTTATAATTACTACGAGTATTTTTATTGTATTTAATACTGAAGAGGCTGGCTGTAACGGCTAAATCCACAAAATGCTTAAAATAAAATTCAAAAAAAGTGTAAATGATGATCAGCCCACTCGGCCTGTACGAGCTTGCTTGCTTGCTTTTTTTTATTGACTTTTTGACACTTTTTTGATGCCATCTTAGAAAATAAATATCGCCATTTATTTATTTATCCAACACACATAGTACAGGTATAATGTATATCTAAATATAGAGGTTCAACTAAAAGGAGAAAATATAACTAGAGTACCCTAGATTTCGCACCGGGCGGACCTGTGTCGCGAAATCTATTCTCTTTCTTTCATGTCCATTATATAATTATGTAGCACAATAACGGTGTAACTCATACGGTACACAAAGATAAACAAGTAACATTATTAATAAGCAATTGAAGTATTTATCCACTGTTTGTCTGATTTTTATAGGTTTTTACGCATGTGGTGTGTGTGCGCACGTGTGTGTGTGTGTGTATATGTTTGTGTCATTTATGATAATGTATGAGTTAGTGTATGCTTATGTATTGTAATGTTTAGTTTCAACTGCAGATACTTTAGACTCTAAAGTATCTTTGGAACTAAACATCTAAAGTTTAGAGCAACTAGCCCACTTGCTGTTAGACAATCTATAGGGCTATAGGATGAAAGGAATGGCTTTATTATGCTGGGTTTAAGTCATCGTAATAATTTCTAACATACCTATCAACATCAACCAGGTATACATAGAATCAAAGACATCAACACATGTTGTTGTCAATTTCATAATTAAACTACCACATAACATTAAAACAAAGCGATGATAGCCTAGTTGGAAATGGCCCGCCTCTCAAGCCAGAGGAAGCGGGTTCAAACTCAGCCGATGGCACGCACCAATTCGTTCATTGTGTGAACATACGAGTATGTGAGTATTGTATGTCATCTGCTACATGACTGGAGCTCGGTGTATGGCGACAGGCTCGCCCCCTATCACATTTGGGACTGAATATCGTCCTGCGAAGTGTTAGTGTTGTATTACATCTCTGCCAGACCCTCGGGGGAAAAGCGTGACGATATGATATAACATTAAAATTAAAAAGCCTTCTCCATACCATCCTACGCAATCTACACGTAACCAACGGTTCAGATATCACCAAAAAAAATAACGAGCGGCATGAAATGAAAGGCTTCGATATCAGGTTAGCGTATCATATTTATTACTAGGTACCTATTTTAAACAACCTTGAGACTGTTCCTTAAGCTAAAATAATGCGCGGGTTCCGTTGAAAATTACGAAATTTAAGAATCGGTTCGAAACGAACGGAAATATGCTCGACCAAATTTTGACGCCATTGAGCAATGAACCATAATAACACTATAGCATACAATACAAAATCGTTTAATACTATAATGAGAGAAGAGAAGTCAGAACCGCATTTTTGTAGAAGCTGAAACAGATATTCTTCGCGTCGCTTTCGCGTGCTAACGCTCGCTCGGTTGACTAATTACCGGTGTTGATGTTGATGATGATGATAAACGTTTTGATTATTTGCTCACTTCTTTATTCCCTACGGTGTCTTTTAAAAACTGCTCAAAATAGAGTTATGACGTCACTATGACTAGTCAATTCTTTGTACATATTTTGGGTTGTCCGTCCTTCTACAAGCTCAGAGCCCGACCGCCTCGCAATGGTAGTCATAAAAAATAATTTAATTAGAATGGAAACTGGCGTGGTTTTCACACATTATGAATTTATGAGACAGGAATTACTCATGTACGATTTAGTCGATTATTCCGACTACAATTTCAACTGCATTCGGTGGTCTTTATCAAGGCGAGTGAACGCGCGCGGCTGCGCCTCAAACAGCACTGCGGGCCACCGCGCACTGGAGCTCTTCCTCACTACCATCTGCTTGTGTGTCGGGAATATCCCAGCACAAGGAGCTCACTAAGTGTAGCTGGTTAATTCGTCGCTCGACGATTTTTCGGGAGAATTATCGCCCACGTCAACTTTGCAGAAAGGCGACCAGTTGACAGCTAATGAATAGAATATTTTATTTTTTATTGTCATTAAGTAACAGTTCCTTCACAATTTTAGCTAAAAAATGAATTAAGGATACTTCTATCATGGACTCGTCAAAAGGTAATTACAAAAAATTACAAAAGCATTTGGTCATATTATTAAAGTCATGTCTCCCTTCAAAAAAAGGACAACGACAATATTGCGCGGATATCCAGACTAGGTATTCCAACTATGTTAGAACTTAAAAATAAATTCAAATAAATCGAATTCTAAGTCAGCTGTATAGCAAATAAAAATAATAATAAATGTAATACTAAAATTGTATAGGTATAGACTTTCACTTCTATAGAAATAAATTAGTTCTAAGACATCGTTATTAAAATTACATAAAAAACAAAATAATAAATCACAATACAATAAATTCAAAATATATTACCTACTCATAAGTCTCTATTAATTGGTGGTCATGTAGTCATTACAGAGAAATTCCGATATTTTAAATATGGATTTAGACAGAAGCAGCTTCTTAACATTGGCACGAAACTTGCCTCCGTTCTCTATTAGTTGTACGTTTTCAGGTAGTTTATTTTACAGTTTTTGTCCCATCAGTTTCGGCAATTTACTTGTCATTTTTAATCTGTGCCTGATTGGTACGTAGCAGGAAGTACTTTTCTTTTCGTAATGTAGACAAGAACAGCGCCAATAACCAGTAACGATGATTTTAGCGCGACAACGCGACGCGAATGATCGCGCGCGATCGGGCGCAGGTGGACGGACACCTTTACAGGCTACGCTAAATGTAGAAACCTCTAAAATGCATGACTTTACGAATTTCTTTTCAACTTTCTACAGAAAGACGAACAAGGTTCCGTTCAACGTAAAAGCCTTGAAAAATTAAGTTGGTTAAGTGAGTTATATTTGATGTCAGTGGATTCCGTACTATAAAATCAATTTTAATTTTCTCGGTGACTTGGTTGGTAGTGAACCTGCTTTCTGAGCTTGAGGGCGTGGGTTCGATTCCCGCCTAGGGTAAAGATTTATGTGATGAACATTTGTGTTTGTTCTATTCTATGTCTGGGTGTTAATATCTATATTAGTATGTATTTAAACGTATATAATGTATGTATGTTTCTCAGTCTCTGGCAGCCATAGTACAAGCTTTGCTTAGTTTGGGGTCAGACAACCGTGTGTGCAAGTGACAAAAAAATAAATTATAAAATAAATAAATGAACAATGTAGGTACCTACTCAACATTGCTGTAGTGACAAGCCAAAAAAGGTAGACAAACTAAAACCGCACGAAATTGAGATCCAAATAACTCGAGTTCATTAATACCTAATTCAGCGATTGTCAGATATAAATTGGTACCTACCTAATTTATTAATGTGTCGATGTTGTATTAATATTACATTACATACTTACTTGATAAGTTCAAGTAAGAATATACATAGTAAGTACTTAAGTATATGACCAGCCAATTAACACAAAAAGGGCTCTGTTTCACCGTCAAACCCACGGAATCCTAAAAAGCTTGCTAAAAAAACCTTTTAAAACATTTCAGAACACCTTCCAACCTACATTATGTTAAAATCAAGAATCCAAAGAAATCAGAAATCAGAATTCATTGACAACTCCAATAGTTACACGTCACAGTTCAATAAATGTCAAACAATATAACAGTGTAAAAATGTCAAAACAGTAGAGTTACTATGTCAAAAAACAAATAATGAATGTTAACAAAATAAATAGCACACTTATTAATAATATACATAACTATCATTATGTAAAATAATAATAATTTAAAAGTCTCATATTTTAAACATGTATTTCAAGGTATCAATCTAGTATCAATAGTAAGGTTATCAATCTAGTAAATTTTATCCAAACCTGTTGAACCATTTCTGCATGAAAAAGGAAAATAAACACACCTATAACTTTTGTACTTTTTTAAAAACTAGTAGTATGTCTCGAACTGTGACCTCATCAAGGTAACCGACCCAAGACAAAAGTACTGAGCATATGTGCACATTGTATGTCATCTGCTACATGATTGAAGCCCGGTGTATGGCGACAGGCTCGCCCCTTGTCACATTTGGGACTGAATATCGTCCGGCGAAGTGTGAGCGTTGTATTACACCTCTGCCAGCCCCTTCGGGGAAAAGGCGTGACGATATGATAAAAGTACTGCCACATTAAGGCACACGAACGAAGTCTTGCTCTACTATGCCTAATAGCATCACTTTTTGTCGTGTGAGAACGTGACAAGGCTATGTGTAAACATACGTCTGTCTCGATAAAAAGAGTCGCAATACAGTTGTCGCGTTGCGTATTAGACACGCATAGCAGAGACTGGTCGCCGTAGCCAAGATTGGCAAGGATCCTTGGTTATCATAATTTCTAATCTTATGAAGAGAAAAGTGAGTTAGTTGTTTATTCACGCCTTACGCTTTAACTAATCAACCGATCATCATAATTTTTTTTTGCATACACGCTGTCACGTTGCTAATTGTAATAAAATAGCTGTCAAAATATTGATAACTAGCTGCGCTCCGCGGTTTCACCCGCGGTTAAAAAGTATCCTATATGTTATTCTAGACTATAATCTATCTCTGTGCCAAATCTCATCCAGATCTGTTCAGTCGTTCTGGCGTGAAAGAGTAACAAACATCCATCCATCCATTCATACAAACTATCGCGTTTATAACATTAGTAGGATAATCAGATAAGCCTAAAAGCAACTTCTTGGTAACTCGGATCAACCTTGAGAATAAGATGGCGCACGGCGATGATCTAGGTGAAGCCAAAAACTATTCAAAAACTACGCTACTGTCGTATATGTACACAACACGCACACATTGACGCAAAAAAACTACGCTACTCGCTTGGTCATTCTTACCTCGACATTATGGGCATTGGTTTATGGTAAAATCTCGTATACATAATTTTACATATTGATAAAAGTGTGGCTCTAGGACTGCATTTTTAGAATCTTTTTAAGACTCTGCAGTATTTTTACAAGTCAATTTAAAAAAAGCATTAAACTCTAACAATTATGTGCAGTTTTAGAATATTAAATCTACTAAGGTTGTTTATTGGAACGGAAATGACCAACGTAGAGTCTGGGAATTAATATTAGTTTTCGTGCAATTGTAAATGTTTTTCATGGCAACATTACCACGCACACAAGTTTAATAAAGAAGTGGCTTCAGCGAGAAATAATGCAGTGTTCCATCTGTTCCACTAGGTTGATCTGAGCTTGGTAAGTACATATTTGTATTTTCGCTCGGTAATATACGCTATTTTATCAAACACATTATTTCGTAGTCAGGCGTACTTAAAAGGAAATATGATATTTTAATTATACCGAAAAATTTAAACTGTGAATGAAACCGCAGGATGCGGCCAGTAAAATAACTCGATAGTACTAAGAGAAAAGGTCTTTTCACACCGCCCACACAACCCAAAAAAGTTGCTAATAAAAACCTTCAAAAACATACCTGAATCGTTCCCCAAAGCTGCCTTAGAAGGTAAATAATTATTATTTAGTACACGAATCACGTCTACAAAGCCTTGCGAAAGGCGAACCCACGTGTGAATATCTACTGAATATAAATGATGTTTTCTCATGTAGCTACGTTTTTTTGGTGACGAAAATTTGCACAGATTTTTCTTTATGATTTTTTTTCTCCTTTTTTTAGTGTAGTACAGACCGCATGTAGTATAGGAAATGCATAGCAATGCATAGGAAATTATGAAGCTTCTTTAGGTGGCCTAGAAATGTTGACATCGGACCTAGCCAGTCGTCTATACTAACTTGCTTGCTAGCTATGAGAAAAAGTGCGTCACATTTGGTGTCTTATTTTCTAAAATGTTCATAAGCTGCGCTGTGCTACGCTGTGCTGTGCTGTGCTGTGCTGCGCTGTCCTGCGCTGTGCTGAGCTGCGCTGCGATGTGCTGTGCGGCGCTGCGCTGCGCTGTGCTGCATGTATGGCTTATACCACTCTTAAAATAGCAACTCTGCGTTTAGTGCTCCCTCCACTCCACACACCTCTTGTATCAGAGTTGTCCAACAGTTTTTGTTTACGCTAGCGTCTCTATCCACTAGTGGATATGTGAGCTGAATACCTCGAAAAAAATATATGTAATTATCTACGCCATTTAAAATAAAACCCAAAAACTGAGTAGACAAATCATTCTTTGTCTAACCTGCTCACAAAATTTCACGAGAACTGGTTAAGAAATTTGACCTGGAGAGGAGAACAGTCGGACATACATACGAAAGCATATCGCCCAAGCTGAAACAAAAACGCTTCGCGCTCACTCGGTCACTTATCTCTAAAGGAGCGTACACACTAAAGTTGCCGACCTGCCGACACAAGCCGCCGACATGAAGTGTGCGCCGTGATCATCTATCATTTAGATAATTTATTAGATAATTATTTTATCATCATTTATTAGATAATAATAGTCATAAAACAAAGCTAGTTATTATAATAAACCAACGGCACGCACCAATTTGTTCATTACGTGAACAAATGTGCGTATTTTATGTCATCTGCTACATGACTCGTTTTAGATGGTTGACAGAGTCATGCCGAGATCCAACCATATTAATTATTTATCATCATCATAATATAATAGCGATGATAGCCTAGGCTATCATCGATAGCGGACCTCCTCCGACTAGTCGGAGGAGGTCCGCCTCACACGCCAGAGGGAGCGGGATCCCAGACGAAGGCACGCACCAATTTGTTCATAGTGTAAACATATGTGAGTACTGTGTGTCATCTGCTACATGACTGGAGCCCGGTGAATGGCAACAGGCTCGCCCCCTGTCACATTTGGGACTGAATGTCGTCCGGCGAAGTGTTGTATTACACTTCTGCCAGCCCCTTCTAGAGAAAGGCCTGTCGATATGTTACGTTATGTTAAAACAATAATTCAATTGAGTGTAAAAATAATGATCAAACTTTTAGATTGTTAAACAATAGGAAATGCGTACAGAACTAAAAGCACGGCCATTAAACGCTGTTTTAAATAGATATTTTGTTGTCACCTAATTACGTTCGACTTTTGAGTTATCTTTAATTTCAATCTCCAACCAAAACTGTTTCGTCTAAATGTGCTCTAAGCGGATTATATGACATTTTCTTCAAATTTTAGTTAAGGCGATGCTGTTTTAAGAGCGTCTAATTTTATTTTTAAATTTCTCTTTGTTTGTTTATTTTTCTCGACTCGAAGGCAAAGTAGGAGGGTTGTGTGTATGTGTGTACCTGTAAGTGTCCGTCTCTATGTTTCTTCGTAACTACTAAACGGCTAAACCGATTTTGATAAATAATAAATGTCGTTGGATTTGTCATAATTGCGTGATTGTCGTGACATTGGCTCTATTTTACAGTCGGGTTTACAAAATAATTTCTTTAATTCTTAAGCCTACTCAGTGAGGTTTTAATTAAACAAAATTAAATGTTTAAGTGCAAAAGATGAAGTGTTGGTTAAGATTTTGACCGGAGTTGAGACAGATTGTTTTTTTTTGTTTTGCGACTTTTCTATTGTCAAAAAGAACACATTTAAAAACATTCAAAGATAGATCAGATTACATGATAAAAAATAATTAAATAATAATTTTCATCACACGATTTTTTTAAATCAATTAATATCTGACTTAAAATGGACTTATGGTCTGAATTAAATAATAATTATTAATATATTAAAGGTTTTTCCGAAACTGAAAACCTCACTCCTAAATAATTCGATTTACACAGTTCAATTATTAATCGCCTGGTCGAGGTAACTATAAAGGAAACGCGTTTGTTCAGAAGTGACAAAAAAAGAAAGTTATTTGTCAACTTCATTGGGTGACGCGACTAAAACACTCTTATATTGGCGTGTACTATAAAATATTATAAAGTAAACGATTCAGAATGTACACAATACAAAAGAACAAATATAGTCACATCGAATAGCGACTCTAGCGCCTTGTAATTAGAGATTATAATGATAAGAAATGTAGCTATGAGTAAGTAGGTACTGGGGGCTTGGCTGTAGGTACTAATGTTACGTTTCGTTTTTGACGCTCCGCGACTGCTAATCGTATCGCCACGCAATAAGGTCTAGAGTCGCGCAGCGTTGAAAACAAAACGTAACCATCATGGCAATAAGATGTCATGGCGAGCCCTCAGGGCTGAGGGCTCGCCATGACATCTTATTCCGGGATATTTATTTATATTTATAAAATATAAAATAAAATTACTATTACCTATTTACTTTTTTTTTTATAAGGATGGAGGACACACATGTGCGTCCCCTTAACACTCGTGTCAGCATACAAGTTGGCCGCTACGGGCGCCGCATCAGATCGATCTGGAGTTTAATACGCGTTAACGGTCTATGTTCGGTGATACCATCAGTACGAGAACCAAAAATAATGGATGCGATCATTAAACTATGAACAGTTAATATTTTAAAACAGTCCATACAAGTCAGGCTAAGCTAGCCAAGGCCTTGGTGTAGAAATTCCAAGCTAAGCTAAAATTCCTCTTAGAAAGTTATGAGACAAGTGATCTAGATCAAGCCAAAGCCTGGAGAGTCGTTTCCAGAATTGTCGTCGTCTTTTCTTGGGTCAAGGAAAAAGTGTCGCTGCCTCCACAATATTTGATACAAAAAATGTTCAACTTTCAGAAAAAGTGACCAATTAGGTAGCCTATTTTACCCGACTGCTGTAGAAGATAATGTTTTTAGAGCGCACATGTTTATCCCTATGTATAGTTATTGGGACCTGTAGCCTACGGCTTGACTGGTTTTGGATAGCAAAGTGTCGTCAGAATCGTCTTTGTATCCGGAATATCATTTATAATGCAACTAGCTGTGCCCCGTGGTGTTACTCGCACTTTATAAGTAGCTTATGTGTTAATCCCGAGTATAAGCTACCTCCATACCAATTTTCATCAAAATCCGTTTATCCGTTTGAGTGTGAAGATGTAACAAACATATACACTAACACAATCACAAACTTTCGCCTTTGTAATATTATAGTGTGATTAATTAATACATATTTGCAATCCAGGTTTTTTGTTTTTCTTGTTGAAGCGAGCAAGTCTACTGGGACATCTTGGGTTTTGTTTGTTTAGCAATATCTTGCGAATCGTTGATCTAATATACATACAATTTTGCATGCAAGTAGTTCTAGCAAATAATTTTTTTTAATGAACAAAATCGGTCGAGAAGCCGTGAAGATATACTAGGTCTCCGTTCGAGGCGAACTACTTAGTAATAATCGTGCTTGTTACCTAAGATTTACCATTTCGTACCAGTTCGATGCAACAAACTAATTTGTTCAAAAACACCAGACATGCCTTCTCCATAAGTTACATACACATTCCACACTCCATGTTGCCGGTCGGGTAGCCTACTCATTGGACAACTTGACAAATTGTTTTTTATTTTCGAAGTCCCTCATTTGTGGTCGGTGGGATATTCGAGAACATTTGACGTTGCTTCATCAGGATGCTGTCAGATTGTATGCTGTAATGACTGAACGAAGCGAGATCTATGAGTCCAAAGACGGAACTCGGAAACTTGTTAGTACTTCTTTATCCTAATACCACAGAATATGCTCTATTACATAGGTCCAGAAGGATAGTCTTCATACAAAACACGATTTCGAAACGTGTCAAATTTATTTTGGTACCCTAATAAAACCTTTTTTTCTATACGTGATGAACTTGCCATTAAAAGAGGTTACCCGATTTAGTTGGGTAAATTATATAACGATCAGAGTTTAAAGAAATCACAAGACCGGAAACAAAGTATTATATTAGGCCAGCTTAGGCCAGAGCTAAACTACACACAAAGTCTTACCCAGATCCATTCATGACACTATTCTACAAACTAATATTATAGATTGTATGTAAACCTTAACTAAAATCAGAGTCGGTAAAAGGTAAAAATTTAAGTAAAAATCAAAAGTACGAATTTGAGTTAAAATCAATAGTAAAGGGATTACTATTGATTTTATCTTATTTACACATAAATTTACACATTATCATTATTTACATCATACATTTAAGTTATTTTTTCGGCAATAAAATAACATTACATTTAAGTACATAAAAATAAAACTGACGCCTGCTTGTCACGATATTTCACTGTTACGTATATTTCTTTCTTGCGAAGGTGCACAGAGCAAATTCTTATAGGGGCGACGAAGTTTTCACTAATTTTCATTTTTACTTTGTCGAATTATTTTTGTCCACTGATCGGCTAAACTGGATCCTTAAGAAACCTAAAGATAATTAAAGGGAAAATATAAAAATACCTTGTGGCAACACTTTTTTCAGCAACTTTTCGCTCTGTTGACATTAAGAATTAACTACAATTATTAGCTTTATAAAGCACATAAAAATATATTTAAGACTTACGGATGATATGTGACGTTGCCTTTTTTTACTGTTTTGGATATTCTGAAATTTCGGCATGAGTGGACTACACAGTTCACCATATTTATTGGTTAGTGGGGAGACGTAACCGCTACTGGATGACATCGAAGACTGACTAGTGAATTGGTTGACTTTCAATGGTTTGGTTTACTTTTTTTGGAATCATTATTTTTGACCGATTAGGGGTCTTTACTCTATGTCTATGCCTAATACCTAATCCTAATTCGTTCGTTTTTACAATAAAATCCCGAAAAATATAACAGGGCTCAGTGAGGGAAAATTCAAATCACATGGTAAAAACTATATTAATGAAAAGAGGTATTATAAGGTTAAGAATTATTTAGAAGATAAAGATGTCTGGAGCCTTCCACTTCCGCCAAGTAGCCACTAGTTGTAAGCCAAAATTTGTGAGACTGTAGTTTATTTATTACTAGAAAAAATAATGCCCCTCAGTTTCTTGCCTGTTCTTCTGAGTACAGGCTCTTTATCCGAACAAGGCGGTCGAGTCTATTTAAATAACTTTGACGTTCATAAGTGTATCTTTGATACCTAAATTGAATAAAAACATTTAGACTTTGACTTTGAATTAAATTTTTTATGTGCAAATGGGATTTGTTCGTTCGTTTGTTTGATAGCATTCAGCCTCAACTACTCAAATAACTTGTTATCTAACTAACTGCTTGTGTTATTTGTGTTAATTGCAATAATTTAAATAAATGATTACGAATTGTAATTTTTTGACATTTTAACATGTGACATTTTGTTATTAATAAATTATGTACTATGACTATGACAACCGGTCGTCATGAAATTTTGCATACACGTTGTCATGGGTACAGAAAAGGATATAGGGTAAGGTTCATTGCAAAAAAAAAAAACGGTCTCTGTTGAACCGCGGGGCGCAGTTAGTGTTGGTATATTTTGTCCAACCACGGACGGACCATAACTAAGGTACGTTATTGATCCGATTTGAAAATTTAGCGGGCAGTAGTCCACTTCAATACAACCAGTTAGTCAATAAGTACATTTCTCGTATTTGTAATGTAACTAGCTAACCTGCCCGTGGCATTGCTCGAGTATGTACAGTGATTATGTATAAATAATGTTTTTTTTTTAATCATTTAATTCCGGAGATTTCTTACCTTACTACACATACACTGTAAACAGCATACAACAAACTTTACTTGGGAATAGTTGAGCAATGTTTTGTCTTTTTCATTCTTTTTTTAATTTTTTAACTCGATCGAAAACGACAAAACACTGTATAACTATTCTGAGGCTATTCAACGTTTATTGCTACGAGAGACAAGCTTTACCTTTTTTATAATTATATTGGTATACATTAAACAATGATTAATTACCCTATAAACTAATTTCAGGGCAGTCGAGTTGAGTGCCTGCATTATGTTTCTTGGCTGTTTTTTAGAAACCAAAACCTAAAGGTTTTTTAACAACCATTTTATTAAAATAGCATTAATCAAATCATTAATCTTAGAATATACCTTTTTTTTGTGATAATTAAAAGATACTTAAAAAGTTTTGTTTAACCTCCAATTATTGTGTCAACACCATTTTCTGCGAAACCTTGTAATGCACTGCATTTAAAGCTAGGCAGCGCGATAGCAATATTTTTCGAAAGTTATGGTATAATAATATGCTTCGACACGTACGGCATTCCGGGCCAAAAATAGTCACTCGGCCAACTACATACGTGTTACACGTAGTGACGTCAATAGATGCTTAAGCAAGACCGAAGTAAGTCATTAACAACAAGTTCGACAGAGACGATGACGAGTGACGTCATCAAGTGTTGGCTCCCGGTACGCTGTCACTAACCTTGTTTTTTTGGATCATGGTAGCCAATAACTACGACAAGAAAACTGTAACTCATAAGTTAGGTTATTCGTAGAGTACCCACTAGTTGCGCTCAGAGAAGAAACCTTTATTTTTTTCTGAATGCTAGGGACATTTTCTATACTCTGTGCATCTAAGTAAATTTCACGATAATCGGTGGAGTAGTTAAGCTCTGAAAGCGAAACAAACAAACTCACTTCCGCATTTAAAATCATGTTAAGAACTTAAGCACTAATTACACTTAGTTAAATTTAGTCACCTAGAAGTTGAGAAGCTTCTAAATGATTCAGTCAGTCACAAGCCATCCTTGCTTCTGAATTTAGCATGCTATCTTCCTGAACGCGATTATACTGGACTAAATTCAGTAACAACTGAATTAAGATTACTAAATTCAGCCAAGCGCATGCAATAAAGCTTTAGCCACAGTTTTTAGCAGGCCTAGCGTACGTAACAGTAACAGTACGTCATAAAGAGGAAGCAGGAAGAGATTATGACTTGGCTTCGCTTTCTATTCTCTTGCACTGTGACACAGCCTCAACAGCCAACAGCCTGAGGGAGAGCACGTGTTACATATTTGTTTTTTGTATAAAGATAACTCAATTTCCAAGTAAGTAGTACCGTGTTGTAATACCACTTTGAATATTAACAGAAATGTCGTGACGGCATGAAAGAAATGTAAATAGGTAGGAATACTTACTTTATGTCGTAAGACATTGACATTGCTTTCATTTGATGTAAGATACATTAGCTTAATAAGTCATCATCATCACACCAACATATTATAATACTATGATAAAAAACAAGGCTTAGCATTCCGGGAGCAAATACGTAATGACGTCACTCGTCATCGTCATCCGTCATCTTTCGAACTATTTGTAAATGACTTAATTCGGTCTTGCTTAAGTACCCATTGACGTCACTATGTGTTAACCACGTGACCGGAATGCTGTACCTGGCGTAGTATATTATTATACCATTCGTCATACATACATTCACAAAATTAAATCCTAACTAATATTATAAGTGCGAAAAGTGAGTTTGTTCGTTTGTTTGTTTGTAACGCTTTCACGCCCTAACTAATCAACCGATCATCATGATATTTTGCATACACGTTGTTTGGGGTACAGAAAAGGACATAGGGTACTTATTATCCCGAAAAAATAAGCGGTTCCTGTGAGACCGAAGGTGAAACCGCGGAGCGCTGCTGGTGAACTAAAATTGGTGAGCGAGTTCGGTTGGGATCGAACACGCATTTTCTGGTTTGAGAGCCGAGTCTTTTGCCAAGTAGGCTATCATATGATGATTACCTTTAACGTAGTTACGTACGTTTAGACAAAATTTAAACCAGCAACTTTATGCGAGTTTACGTTGACCAGGATTTCGTGAGAAACACCCATAAACTCAAACTAGCGCAGTGTAAAACTCGAAAGTTGAAGTTGGTGCTCTGAGTATTTGTTGGTTTACTAACAAACGCGGCTTGCTGTCACACCATAGCGAGCAAAGTTTACCGAATCATGCACATAGAATGCAGATTTTGACACGTAAGGCCTTAGAGCAAGCCCCTTCTGGGCTGCCAGGGCAATTCGACGCCCCTCCCTCGGCGTCAACCCAAGCCGAGGCCGTACCTTAGAAGTTAGAGGTGCCCTTGCGCTCGTAGTCTTAAGCGTTTTTGAGGCCCTGCGCCATCTGCGCTTGCCTAATGCCCGGTACGCTGTCGAGACCTCAGTGGCCAACAGCATATCAACAACACGTAAGGACAACAAGGTCTAGCATTTAGCAATCACGTAACGACGTCTTCGTCATCCGTCTCTTTCGAACTTGTTGTAAATGACTTATTACCGTCTTGCTTCAGCGCAGATTGACGTCACTACGTGTTGCTGAATGCTATACCTGATGGAGTATACTGTTATACTATGGGCAAGGCTAAATTTACACGGCATGGTACTGCACGTTACGGTCGGAGAAAAATACAGCGGTGTACGTTTTTTGCAGTACAAAAGACGTGTCAAACGCTTTCTTTTTTTTTTAATGACTCTATGCTGTTGGCAACTGAGGCCTCGACAGCGTACCGGGCATTAGGCAAGCGCAGATGGCGCAGGGCCACAAAAACGCTTAAGACTATGGGCGACGAGCGCAAGGGCACCTCTGAAGTACGGCCTCGGCTTGGGCTGTCACCGAGAGAGGGGTGTCAAATTGCCCTGGCAGCCCAGAAGGGGCTTGCACTAGGTCCCAATTCGACAAGCGCCTTTGAATGGAAAATTCAGAGCGTCGCGAACCTTTAAAGTGTGAAACGCAGCCGGATAATTCGCTCTGACAAAAGTTGCTGTGAAGCAGACTTATTTACTGTGTTGCGGTTAAATAAACGCAGTTCGCAAATTACACCGCTGATGGTACTCTAAAGCTTTCACAGTACATGAACTTTTTGGTTATTTAGAGACGAATCGATAATTTTATTAAGAACGGGATTTACTCACATACGATTTAGTCGATCACTCGCGATCGATTTAGTGCTATGCAAGAAGTATCCGAGCGCGCACTCGCCTTGATAAAGGTCGCCGAATGCGTTTGAAGTTATGATCGGAGTGATCGACTAAATCGTACGTAAAGTCATGTTGTTTGAAAGTCACGTCAGTTTCCTTTAGAAGCGTTAATAGCCAAGTTGGAGAAGGCCCACCTCTCAAGCTAGAGGGAGCGGGTTTGGACCCAGCCGAAAGCATGCACCAATTTGTTCATCATGTAAACATAATTATGTGCGTATTTTATGTCATATGCTACATAACTGGAGCCCGGTGTTCAGCGACAGGCTCGTACCCTGTCACATTTGGGGCTAAATATCGTACGGCGAAGTTTGGGTGTTGTATAACACCCCTGCCAGCCTTCTCGGGGGAAGGCGTTTCAATATGTTATGTATCGTATTGCATTTCATTGCATTGCATTGCACTGCATTGCATTACACTGCGTTGCACTTCATTGCATTGCATAGCACTGCATTGCATTTCATTGCATTGCATTGTATTGTAATTTATTGTAGGTACTCACATCAAACTTGAAACTGCTTTGCACTGCATGGCGTTTAATTAAGTTCGTTACAGCTTAATTGTAACTAGAATGTATTCTGTTGTGAAGGGATAGACCAATTACTAGTACGATTATGCCCCTCATTAAAAATGGACGAATGGGGGGAAGATCGGAAGGGGGGGGGGGCGTATCGTTTACGGAGGCCTTTAATTTAGCTAACGACAAAAGGTTAGCGGGGGATAAAGGAAAAGGTGTGTAAAATAAAAGGTTTTTGCTAAAAATAGCTTTGAAATTGGTATGTCTTAAGCATCGATCATATTTAAGGAAGATCCGATACGACAACCTAAATATGGACTTCATAAATTAGGTGCTGCACACAATTCACCGTAGTCACAAACAAACGCAATCAGTCGCTACAGTTTTCATTTTTGTTGTCTCGTTCTCACTATAGTCTCTTGTACGTCTCTCTATCTTTGTTATTGATACACGTAACATAATACTGTCAACGGAGCTGTGTAGTGTCCGTTTGCTTGTAGTTACTCGTATATTGGGTCCACGCGCTGTGTACTAGAAATTAGACGCGTGTCGCTTCTTCCTTGCATTATATCGATGATCTTAAGTACTACTTTGTTTTCAATGTGCAACGTCTTCATGCTGCATTTAATTTTGCTGAAGTTTTATTTAGGTGAAATTTTACTGTTGACAGGCTAGGCGATTGCCCACAGATTGTTAAGCCATTTTTGTGTGTATGAGTAACTAACACCCAAACATACTAACTTTCACATGTATGTAAATACATTGACAGATATTTGTACTAGAGCCGTGTTGGTCTAGTGGGGTGGACTGCGCCTTCCGATCCGCAGGTCGTGGGATCGATCCTGGCCGTGCACCAATAAACGTTTCTCGCATAGAAAAGTTTTTCTTGCATAGAATTTAAATTTGATACATGCTCTTCGTGAGGAAACCCATATGTCCTAAAAGAATAATTCTCGGACAATCTGACATAAACCAACCCGCACTGAGCCAGCGTGGTGGATAACGGCTCAATCACACTCAACCTAGGGTAGGTCGGTGTCCCTGCAGTGGGAATGGGACGTAAAGGGCTGTAATGATGATTACATATCGTCACGCCTATCCCCCGAAGGGACTGGCAGAGGTGTATTTAGCACCCACACTTCGCCGAACGATATTCAGCACCAAGTATGACAGGGGGCGAGCCTGTCGCCATACACCGGGCTCCAGTTAGTAGCAGGGGACAATTCATATTCACTTACGTTCACATAAAGAGCAAATTGGTGCATGCCTTTGGCTGGCATCGAACCCGCTCCCTCTGGCTTGAGAGGCGAGCCTTCTCTGACTAGGCTATGATGATGATGATGATGAATAATTATAATAGGAAGATCTCGCTGGACATAACTCAGTCGACCATTTAAAACAATCCAAAACTTACTATGACAAGGTCCCGTAAACAATTGATTTAGACGTTTGTCCAAACTTCCCGTCGCTAATGTGAAAATCGTGACTTCAGATACCATCACTGTTTTTGACTTTTTTTTTCGTTTCCATTACTCGGAAACTTAGCAACTCCCTGCGGATTTTCTCGTTGTTTAGAACACTAATTAGAAATAATGTTAAATGGTACTAAATACTTAGGTAATTTTCAAATCTAGATTTGGGCTTTTCCCTCGTGCAGTAGTGTGCAGCCTTTTCTCGTCTAGTGAAAAAAAACATGTTTTTTTTTACAAGAATAAGTCGACGTTTGATTTTACAACGACTTTTTTGACGAAACGAGGAAAAAAACAGTCGTTTTATAGTATATTATACTTGTTGTAGTATCCTACTAATATTTGACTGCCTCGGTGGCTCAGTTGGTAGTGAACCTGCCTTCTGAGCTTGGGGGCGTGGGTTCGATTCCCACCTAGGGCAAACATTTATGTGATGAACATTAGTGTTTGTTCTATGTCTGGGTGTAAATATCTATTTATGTATGTATTTAAAAATATCTAAGTATGTATATCAGTCTCTGGCACCCATAGTACAAGCTTTGCTTAGTTTGGGGTCAGGCGACCGTGTGTGGAAGTGTCCCGAATTTATTTATTTATTTATTTATTTATTTAATATTATAAACGCGAAAGTTTGTAAGAATGGATGGATGGATCGATGTTTGTTACTCTTTCACGCCAGAACGGCTGAATAGAACTGGATGAAATTTGGCACAGAGATAGATTATAGTCTAGAATAGCACATAGGATACTTTTTAACCGCGGGTGAAACCGCGGGTGCAGCTAGAATCTTTCTAGCTGCAAAAGTTTCTGTGAGTGTGTGTTTGTTACTTCTTCTCGGTCAAAAGGTTAGACGAATGTTGATGAAATTTAGTACGAAAGTAGGTTGTATTCCGGATTAAAACATAGGCTACTTTGTAACCACGGGAAACACCGCGGGGCGCAGCTAGTAGATTAATAAAATTAAAAATACCGAAGGGCTTATCATGAGTTTTGTTAGTTACGAAAACATTTTTGTTTTCGTTTGGCTTCATATATTATATTTAAATAAAGCGCCCCTGGCGGAAACGTTAAGGAACTAGGTTAAATGTATGGAGCCGAACGAAAACGAAAAAGTTTTCGTTGTCTAGTTAAAACTCGCAGTAAGCCTCCAGTACACCCCCTGTAGAAATATACTGTTTTTTTTGCTGTTACTTGTGTTTACGACATTATTTTTAACCCTCGACGCAGAAACGACGGGATGAACCGATTTTGATTTTGTTTTTTTTTTTTGAAAGGTGGATTAGTTGGGAGAGTTCTTAACTTGTCGGGGGTTGTATAATTTATTAATTTATTTAGTAATTATCTAACATTGATTTGTAATAATTATGCATTTGGTGGAGTAACGACTATAGCATTTGTGTTTGTATTTACGTATAGATTAAAAAAACAAACTAACAAACGTACACATTTAATATTGATGTGAAATTATAGGTGCGCGTGAGTCGATTTAAATAAAACATACTTTGTTGAGATTAGAATTTAATTATTAAGATATGCGTTTTTTATTTTAATTGATAGATAAGTATCATGATAAGATAACAATCTTGCTTCCGTAGAAAAAAGTAAATGCTTTTTGAATCAATGAAACGGTAGTGTTGACTGCTATATTGTAAGTATAGTAGTACTAAAAAAACTGTATTTTTTTGGTACAAAACCAATAAAACTGTTAATTTTTTACGCGCCATGAGCGAGACGTATCACCTTAACTGGAATCGACATTAATGTCGAAAAAACAGCTCATATTTTTTTTAATTTGTCCCATGACACGACACGCGATGCAACGCATTCCAGACCGTCTAACTGTGCCCACAATGAGTCCCACGGAAACCGGAGCGGGGTGTTTAAACACGTTTTTTGACGCGTGGGATGGCGTGTGATGGCGTGGATGTGGCAGTTAGGTACACATTTTTAACGGTTTTATTTAGCTTTACTCGTATGTTTGTTTCGAATCTTGGGGCATTTTTTTCCGTTTAACCGGTTCTTTTGAAACTTTGCTAACACTTTTAGTTCGTGACAACACAACAATGAAATAAAACTGTTACTTTAGTGATACTTATTTCGATTCAATGTATGATGCTAACTTTTTGAAAAAACATAATTTTGAAATTTTTGAAATAGTTTACGACATCTTTCTCTGTCTTCTATGGTATGCGATGCATCCATACGTTGAAGTATGTACATTCGAGTGCAACATCTGATAAATTGATAATATGTAGGATGCAAAAAAACACGATTTACACTGTAAATACAGTTAAGGGTTAAGGAGATTTCGAATTATTTAATCTTATAAAACTGAATTTGAAATCATCTGCTATATTTTGACAAAAGAAAAATGGTGTTTACCTGCATAGAACACTACTCACGTTACATTTTGTATGTGTTAAACATGAGCTTACCTAGACATGGGAGTACCTTTTTTAGGTGTAGAGCAGATGTAAATGTACCTACTTCTTTATTGATTTTTCAATATTACTTGTTTATCAATAAAAAAAACATAAATTTTGAGCTTAAGAACCAGGGTGGGGCAGATGCCTTAAAATTGACCCATCGTGACATACCCACATTGTGTTAGATGTGAGATGTAGTGTGTGTGATAGAGTAATGTGCCACCTCCATTTATGTTCGTCTCAGCTCTCTGTGGTTATGTTTAAACAATTGTATGGCCGTTTATAAAATGCAGTTCGTTTGACCTTGCATTGTACCGAGTAATAGCTATCGTCAGCTACCTACCTACTAACTGTAACTCAATGTGTGACTAAGCTGGGTGCAGTTGGAACTTTTCTTCGATAACTTTTGTGTATCGAAATGTATTTTGCACTCAAACTACTTAGTAAGTTTTTAGTTTAAATTTTAAGGTTATTCGACTGCTTCGGTGGCTCAGTTGGTAGTGAACCTGCCTTCTGAGCTTGAGGGCGTGGGTTCGATTCCCACCTAGGGCAAACATTTATGCGATGAACATTTGTGTTTGTTCTATGTCTGGATGTAAATATGTATTTATGTATGTATTTAAAAAAATGTATTTTTATCAGTCTCTGGCCGCCATAGTACAAGCTTTGCTTAGTTTGGGGTCAGACGACCGTGTGTGTAAGTGTCCTGATATTTATTTATTTATTTATTCCAGTTTTCAGTTAATAATTTAAGATTTATTTGATTTTCTGTTTTTTAAGTTGTAAACATATAAATTACCTTAGTTCTAAATACGAGTACCTTAGTGTAAATAAGTTTAAATTATTTAAAACTGGTATATTTTGGACAATTTCTTCCTTACAAATAAACGTTTTATAGCCTCGGACTAAATATACTTAGAAAGATTTGTCATTTTCGTTCGAGTTAAAAAAAAAAAGACAATTTATTTTTATTTATTTAATTTATTAATTATTTTATTAATTTATTTATAAAACAATTTATAACTACTTATTCCCTGGCTATACAACGTTTATTAATAGAGGTTCTTGTAAGTTATTAAAAAAATAATTAAACCGACTCCGAAATATAGCATATAACACTCTCACAATAAATACTACTATGATACTCGTAGCGATAAATCTAACGACAAAATGATTCATCAAAACCGGTTCAGCCATTTAGTAGCTACGAAGGTGCAGAAGAATAGTTCGTAAGGACTAACATGCATACATACAACTAAAAAATAACATATAGTCACGCCTTTTCACCCAGGTGGCTGGCAGAGGTGTAACACAACACTCTCACTTCTCCAGACGATATTCAGTCCCAAATGCGACAGGGGGCGAGCCTGTCGCCATACACCGGGCTCCAGTCATGTAGCAGATGACATACAATGCGCACATATGCTCACACAATGAACAAATTGGTGCGTGCCGTCGGTTGGGTTTGAACCCGCTTCCTCTATCTTGAGAGGCGGGCTTTCTCCAACTAGTATATCATCTTCAACAGGTAAAACATACTTCTTTATTTAACTTTTTTATTCTTTAGGTTTCACTGTAGTCTGGTAAAAAAATAGGAGAATTTTTTACATACATACATACATATCGTCACGCCTTCGTCACCTGGCAAGGTGTACAACACCCACACTTCGCCGGACGATATTCAGTCCCTAATGTGACAGTGGGCAAGCGTGTCGCCATACACCAAGCTCCAGTCATGTAGCAGGAGAATAATATAAGTAGTATAAGTTTTTGGGGGACGACCCACGTCCGTAGGAGTGTACTCTATATTCTGATTCCCTACACGTGGTCCCCGGGTAGTGCCGGGTAGTGCTACCCGGGTAGCAAACTCTGGTGGGAGGCTTCGGCCGTGGCTAGTTACCACCCACCGGACCAAGCAATGCCGTGAAATGACCTAGTCGTGTTTCGGGATGTAGTCCGGTGTAACCGTTCCGAAGACGGGTCTGAGCAGTAGCGCACTTGTAGCGCCTCACTCAACTGCCGTCTTTGTACTTCTTAACTCTACAAAACTTCAAGGCTAGAGTGAATAAGTACCTTATAGGTCGTCGTGCTCCATTTTAGACCACAACGTCGCTTAACATCAGGCGAGTTGGTGGTCAAACGTCGACCTACTCTACATTAAAAAAAGTTGAAAATTATTCGATGCCATGGTCCCCCCTGCAAAACCGGGGCGGTTTGCTAGCGATAAGTAAGTCTATTGTCTAAGCTAAGATTTCAAAAAAAATTAAAATAAACATCAAGAAAAGAAAACAGGTAAAAAATATTTAAAAGTGAAGAGGCTTTAACTGAGTGGGTAATTAAATTGCCTGAAAATGTTTTTATAATCAGGGATTGGCTTGAGATTTTCTTTTAGTTCACGTAAAATCCCCACAAATGATGTCTATTTTAAAAGCGTGGTGGATTAACTTTAGCGTGTCTTGTTCTCGCTGGTGGCACAATTTGATGGTACACAATCTTTGAAGATAGTTATGAATAGCGATGATAGCCTTGTTGGAGAAGGCTCGCCTTACAAGCCAGAGCAGACGGGAGCGGGTGTGATCCCAGCCGAAGGCACGCGCCAATTTGTTAATTGTGTGAACATAATTAATTTTGTGTGAATTTACGGTCATGTGCTACATAACTGGGGCCCTATTCGGAGATTTGAGATTTTCATCTCACCCTTTTTGGTCCTTGTTGCTCTCGTTTGAATAGTCATAGGGGTGAGAGTGACCAAGATAAAATCTCATCTCATCTCACGAGTAGGAATAGCCCCCCTTGGAGCTCTTTATGTCTCGACAGGCCTCCCATTGTCACATTTATGTCTGAACTAGCTGCGCCCCGCGGTTTCACCCACGGTCCCACAGGAACCGTTTATTTTTCCGGGATAAAAAGTACCCTATGTCCTTTTCTGTACCTCAGACAATATGTATGCAAAATTTCAAGACGATTGGTTGAGTAGTTGAGACGTGAAAGCGTTACAAACAAACGATCTATCTCACTTTTTCGCATTTATAATATTAGTCAGGATATCGTCCGGCGAAGTGTGGGCGTTGTAATACACCTCCGTCCGGGGGAAAGTCGTGATGATATGCGATATAATAATAAAAAATCGCTAACAGTTTAGTGGCTATTCAAACTTATTATAAAACTGTACGTAATTAAAAATATAGTAAGTAACAACTAACGAGCAAAATAGTAGACTTATCTATCATTTTACGTGATTTCTTCCGTGGTATAAAAATATACTAACTACGCCAGCTTTAGCATTCAGCAACACATAGTGACGTCAACCAAAGCTTAAGCAAGACCGAAATAAGTCATTTACACCAAGTTAGAAAGAGACGGATGACGATGACGTCACTAAGTGTTTGCTATTTGCTAGATCTTGTTTTTTTGGATCATGATTTGTTCCATATCGACCCAAATGGAACCCACAGTCGCTGATGAGATGGTCCGTTGCTTGAACTTATTGTATTACCAGTAGACGATAAAGAAACGTAACTGTCAGATGATGGAGTAACTAGGTGACATGCATGAACTAGCTGCGTCCCATGGTTCACTCGCGGTCTGAAATGTTATTTTTTGTAAGGCGTCAAAGCATAACAAACAAACAAACGACCAAACTCAATTTCGTTATGGAACAAACAGCACAAGGTATTACAAATTTACCGATCGATGACACCAGCAGAAGTGTAAAACTGAGTCACAGATGTCAACGCCCTCGTCCGAAATATGAGTTTGGATTAGGATGTTTTCCTGGAAATAGAAAAAATAGGTTATGACTAAAGAATTTTACGATCTGAAAGAGTTTTTTTAATGATAAGAATGTGCGTACCTATTTAAAATCATCTACTACAAAGCTGGAGCCTGGCGTATGGTGACAGGCTTGCCCTCTGTCTCATTTGGGTCTGAAAATCGTCCATTGAAGTGTGGGTGATATAATACACATCTGTCAGCCCTCTAGGGGAAAAGGCGTGACGTGTCTCTTTTGAACATTTCTTCTCTAGCATACCCTTTGATGCCACCAAAACGCTTAACTCGTCTCCAGATGATGCAGGTGCTTTTCTAAAAGAACACTTCTCGCGGGATATACCAGACTTTCGGTTCAGATACACTTCCATCTCTGAAATTATCAAAACTTTCAAAAGCTTAAGAGTTAAATCTAGTGAAGATTTATGGGGATTATCAGTAAAAGTGTTAGAGTCTTTAATAGAAACTTTTGCACCACACCTCATGGTCATATTTAACATGTGTATTGACAGAGGCACATTTCCCGATTTAATGAAAAACAGCAAAATTACCCCTATCTTCAAATCGGGTAGTAAGTCAGATCCCTCGAATTACAGACCCATCTCTGTGCTTCCGGCTTTGAGTAAAATATTTGAAAAGATTATACTTAATCAACTGTTGTGTCATTTTAACATACACAGTATATTAAACGAAAATCAGTTCGGTTTCACGAAAAGTAGATCAACAACAGATGCGGGAGTTCGATTAGTTACGCATGTGATGGAAGCTTGGGAGAGTTCACAGGATGCCATCGGTGTCTTTTGTGATCTTTCCAAAGCGTTTGATTGTGTAGAACACCGCACCTTGATCCGTAAATTACACCACTACGGAATTCGCGGAATCGCTCTAGATCTTGTCGAGTCATATTTAACTGATAGACAACAAAAAGTGGGAATTAATGGCGTCACATCTTCCGGATCTTTAGTTACAATGGGAGTACCACAAGGTTCTATCTTAGGCCCGTTCTTATTTTTGGCGTATATAAATGATTTGCCGTATATGGTTAAGGACCTTACAGACATAGTTCTATTTGCTGATGATACATCTCTTATTTTTAGAACAGATAGGAAAGATAGTGAACTTGTGCATGTGAACAACGTACTGACTATTATTTCGAGATGGTTCGCTGCGAACAATTTGTTACTAAATGCAAAAAAAACTAAGTGTTTAAAGTTTTCCATGCCTAATGTTAGATATATAGAACCAAACGTAATGCTTGAGGGCGATAAACTTAACATAGACAAGGCGACGGTGTTCCTGGGTATAAGCATTGATTCCAAACTGCAATGGGGTCCACATATTAGTGCTCTGTCTGGGAGACTTAGTTCTGCTGCTTATGCGGTTCGCAAGATTAGGCAACTGACGGATATAGCTACAGCTCGGATGGTTTACTTTGCTTACTTCCACAGCATAATGTCATATGGCATTTTGCTGTGGGGATCAGCTGCTGAAGTGGAGGCCATTTTTATTTTGCAAAAGCGAGCGGTCCGCGCTATCTACGGAATGGGTCCCCGTGAATCATTGAGAGATTTATTTAAAGAAATAAATATATTAACTTTACCTTCTTTATATATCTTTGAAAATATTATGCACGTTCGCAAAAATCTACATAAATTTAAATTGAACAGTGACTATCACAATTATAACACTAGAAATAAGGATAGGATAGCTGTACAGAGATTTAGACTGACTAAGTCAAGAAAGTCATTTTTAGGCAACTGCGTTCGTTTTTACAATAAAATCCCGAAAAATATAACAGGGCTCACCGAGGGAAAATTCAAATCACATGTAAAAACTACATTAATGAAAAGAGGATATTATAAGGTTAAGAATTATTTAGAAGATAAAGATGTCTGGAGCCTTCCACTTCCGCCAAGTAGCCACTAATATTTATAGATATTACCTAGTTGTAAGCCAAAATTTGTGAGACTAATTTATTTATTATTTGAAAAAATAATGCCCCTCAGTTTCTTGCCTGTTCTTCTGAGTAGAGGCTTTTTATCCGAACAAGGCGGTCGAGTCTATTTAAATAACTTTGACGTTCATAAGTGTATCTTTGATACCTAAATTGAATAAAAACATTTTGACTTGACTTGACTTGACTTGATATGTTATGCTACATAGCTGGAGCCCGATGTATGACGACAGGCTCGCCCTCTGTCACATTTTGGACTGAAAACCGTCTCGTGAAGTGTGGGTGTTGTAATACACCTCTGCCAGCCCCTTCGGGGGATAGGCGTGACGATATGTTATATATAATGTTAGTATACCTCTAGAAGTAGATAAAGTAGATAAATGATGATCATTTAGCGCTGTCTCGAGGCTTATTTTCAGAACAACTACATTTCCCCCAAATTTTCCTGACCCGAGAAACTTTTCTACCTAACTCCAATTAATTAAACGAATAATGAGCGGGTTCCGCAGAACTCCGTACGTGATTCGACGGTTAACGTTTCTCTTTTCAAAATTGTAACTGGTTTTAACCAGTTACAAGCAGATTTTTGGCATTCATTTGAATTTGGTTTCGGTTGGGTAGTATTTCAAGAGTTAGGGAAAATAATGCTTTAAACGGTTGTTCTGTGATTTTCGATTTATTTTTATAAGAATAAGGAAGAGTTTTCTTAATATAAATGTTCTCTTCGGTCCTCTCTTTCATTTTCATTTCCTCTTTATTGTAACTCTTATAATCACTTATCATATAATCATATATCACTTATAATCTGGGTGTCTTCAAGTCTCGAGTGAATCGGTTTCTTCTAGGCAAGCGTGCTCCATCGTAGGCCGCATCACTGCTTATCATCAGGCATGTTGGCGGCCAAACGCAAGCCTATTATGTAATAAAAAAAAATCTATTGGCGTAATCGATTACTGATGATAAGCAACGGATGTCGCGGTCAGTTTTCGGATGGGAGACCGGAAGTGACATTTACAAGTGTTTTTTTCTGGTCCAGGTGTTGCTCGGCCTGCCCTACGAGCTATTTCACCTCAGACGAAGTCGGAGGCCTTTCTACTCTATTCTTTTGTTTCAGTTCTCTTTTTGACCCCCAACGCAAGAACGACGGGGTTATTTTGACTTGTCTGTGCGTGTGAATGAACCGATTTTAATTTTGATGTTTTTTTTAGAAAGGTGTAAGTACTCGTATTAGTCGGGAGTGGTTTTTGATAACTATTTTGATAAAAATCAGTGCTGATAAAAATCTGTGTCGGTTTATTTTAATTTTTTAATTTATACTGGTTCATAGCCATTTATTGCCAGTTACTCAATTTTCATTTGTGGGGTGTCTAATGCTATCTATTTCCTTTTTAAATCAAATGAAATCAAATGTCTTTATTCAACTGGGGAACGAATGTACACTTATGAACGACAAAAGTCAAAAAATGACTAACCACCTAGTTCGGAAAAGAACTACTACCCAGAAGAACAGGGACCCAATGTAACTACAAGCAAACGGACACTACACAACTCCGTTGACAGTATAGTTGGCGTGTATCAATAACAAAGATAGAGAGACGTACAAGAGAGTATAGCGAGAACAAGACAACACCAATTATCACTGGATAATTGGTGTTGTCTCGTTCTCGCTATACACACAATTCACCGTAGCCACAAACAAACGCAATTGTGTGCAGCCCCTAATATATGCGGCTCATTTTTAGGTTCACATACCGAATCTACTTGTTTTTTGATCGAATGTATTTTAACCCCCGACGCAAAAACGACGGGATGTGTCTGTGTGTGTGTTTGTGTGTGTGTGTGTGTCTGTCTGTGGTATAGTAGCTCCCAAACGGATGAACCGATTTTAGTTTATTTATTTATTTGTTTGAAAGGTGAATTAGTCGGGAGTGTTCTTAGCTATATGCTTGATGAAAAACAGTGTTGATGAAAATCGGTGTCGGGGTTTTTTCCATTTTAAATTTTCTTATTCACTTTACTGCATTTAATTAATTTTTTTACGATTGAGCGCTATTTGGGTCACTGCACAAATAAATTTAGTAAGATCATTGATAGATAGTTAGTAAACATTGTACTTGTACAATCCGTATGTTAAAGTCTGTTGTGCAATCCGTCAAGTTGTGTGTCAGTGCGTACGACCCAAATTTTCACACCTACGCATATTATACAAGGTTATTGTGAGTTTTGTTTACAAGTTTGTTGGTTTAGTGTGGATATACCTACTTAGTGCTGAGACATTTTGATAAGATTAATTATTATCATTTTAAGCATTTTTAGTATGAGAATAGATCCGTTCGGAACGCAAAATCGCTAAATCTAAAGAAAGTAAGAATATAACCTGATTTTGTTCTTGCTACGCACTAGACAAGGACATCAAGAAATGTATCTAAAAATTAGCAATTCAGCGTTCAATTTGTCGCTAAGCAACTAATACATAATTTAACTACGCTAATAGCATCTTGACTTGCATTCACAAAATTTTACTGCAAAATAAATAATTACACCAACACCATATGAGATATTAATTAAACCCAATTAGAGGCTTCATCAGTTTAACTAACGAAGCAAAAGTTGCTCAAATTGACTAAGGCAAGACACCACAGAGAAAGTGGAAGTAAGAGACATTAGCGATAAGTTCATAGGCTCGGAGCGATGGTTTTGATCTCTTCTTTGATATCGAAGTAGGTATATGATATTAATTAGTTTCTTAATGACTTTGACGTTCATAAGTGTATCTTTGAAACCTAAATTGAATAAAAACATTTTGACTTTGACTTTTGACTTTGAATGATATTCCCGCAGGCACTTTGGCATTCATCATCTTTACCCTGTAAGACGTCCACGGCTTGACAACGGCCTCCAAATGATGTTCACAACGACCGGTCTTACGGAAGTTGCAGCTCGCATCCAGCGGTTTCCACGACCTTAACCAACTTTGGCATCTTGACTACTTTGGTATAATTCTAAAACAACGAATAATAAATAAATAATAAATAAAATAAATTCGGGACACTTCCACACACGGTCGCCTGACCCCAAACTGAGCAAAGCTTGTACTATGGCTGTCAGAGACTGATATACATACTTAGATATTTTTAAATACATACTTAAATACATATTAACACCCAGACATTGAACAAACACAAATGTTCATCACATAAATGTTTGCCCTAGGTGGGGATCGAACCCACGCCACCAAGCCCAAAAGGCAGGTTCACTACCTGGCTCAGTCGGTAGTGAACCTGCCCTCTTATCTAGGGGGCGTGGGTTCGATTCCCACCTAGGGCAAACATTCATATGATGAATATTTGTGTTTGTTCTATGTCTGGGTGTTAATATCTATTTATGTATGTATTTAAAAGTATATAAGTATATATATCAGTCTCTGGCCGCCATAGTACAAGCTTTGCTTAGTTTGGGGTCAGACGACCGTGAGTTCAAGTGTCCCGAATATTTATTTATTTATTATTTATTTTACTACCAACTGAGCCACAGAGGCAGTCAATGTCCTATCCACACTACGCTTTCTCTCAAGCTTGCTCTGTCTTTGCTAGCTAATCTGCCGGCGCGGCGCCACCTCGAACTCTTGCGCAAGTCAGTTACCAAATTTGATAAATCGAACAATTTAGTGACTCTAAAAAACCTAATATGGTTTGTTAGTGTGCTATTGTTTAGTGAGTCAACTTTTCGGGGTACCGTGAATTTGTGTGAAAACCTTAGACGTAATTTCTCAAGTCGCAAACTGGTGGTTATTAAAGTTTTTCTCATTATCACATTTGCTAAGCCTTGTGAGAGGTCTTTGAGCGGCCTAAACACTGTGAGGCCTAGGTTAGCCACGCCTAAACTTACATACCTACCTTACCTTGTACTGTCAAATGATGTTTTATTTTTTCTTAAAGTTTGTTTTTATTCCGTACTAGCTGTTACCCGTGACTTCGTTTCCATTTATTCGGAAAATAGTATCCAAAAACCTTCCCCGTAATAATTACTGTAACTAATTATCAAATTTCATCAAGATCCGCTCAGCCATTTAGCCATGAACATATCGTCACGCCTTTTCCCCGAGGGGGCTGGCAGAGGTGTAATACAACACCCACACTTCGCCGGACGATATTCAGTCCCAAATGTGACAGGGGGCGAGCCTGTCGCCATACACCGGGCTCCAGTCATGTAGCAGATGACATACAATACACACATATGTTCACACAATGAACAAATTGGTGCGTGCCGTCGGTTGGGTTCGAACCCGCTCCCTCTGGCTTGAGAGGCGGACCTTCTCCCAACTAGGCTGCCATCGCTTTAGCCGTGAAAAGCCTACAAATAGACAGATTGACAGAGTTAATTTCGATTTTTTAAATTAACTAGCTGCGCCCCGCGGTTTCACCCGCGGTCCCTCAGGAACCGGTATTTTTTCGGGATAAAAAGTAGACATATACCACCCACGATTTTTAGTACCCACGATAACAAAAAAAGTGCGGCAAAAAAGATCGCCAACAAAAAACAAAAACAATTTCTAAAAACAACGCTTGTTACACTTTTCTCTTGTTTTATGTAGATAATATTTAAAGTAGATATGTACCTACTTAAACTAAATTATTTTTAAACTACGGAACCCCACTAAAATATGCCACCTTAATCATTTATGATAGTTATAAAAAATTAGACAGAACGAGATTAATTCTCTTCAATATTTTATTGTTTCGGCTAAAGTTTCTACGATTATTATAATGGGGCCACCCACTTTATTGCTAAATCCGGAACATTGTGGAAACCGGATTATGAAGTAAGTTAAAAAACAAGTAACATTATTTTAAGAAAAACGAAAAACCCGGCTGTATAATGTTGTACCCCATGTCACTTCCACTATCAAGACGATTCAAATGACACCTCACATGTCGATATCCTTCTTGCTGTTTAGATTGTAGAGCGTGCCAAAGAAACCTCATACATACATACATACATACACTCGAAAAACATAACCCTCCTTCTTGCGCATTCGGGTAAAAACCGGATTATGAAGTAGGTAAAGTAAAAAAAAAAACGAAGCTTAAAAAACCAACTTGCAATCAATTTTTAGACTTGTTGTTGTTTTAAAAACTGCTTGACCGATGTCGATAAAATTTATAAGGGACCACCTCTAAAATAATGATCTACTAAACAAACGTACATTACAATTAAAATTAAAGCTTGTAAAAAATAATCATTAAAATGGATTCTTATCTGGCGGAGTAACCGAGTAACATACATACAGACGAATTGAGAACCTCCTGCTTTTTTTAAGTCGGTTAAAAATAGGTGCCTATAACAGGGTTATTAGGAAAGGGTAGACTTAGTCGAAAAGGGGTCATTTTAACGCATAACTATGAACAACTTTTACTAAAAGGAAATTCCTGAAATGACGAAAAGTTCCATATTAGAAGTATAACGATCATCGATATGTATGTGATGTATGTGAATCTGTACAAATTGTTGCCATACTCTAACAAGTACTATGTCTTACTTACAAATTACATGTTTATAAGACCTGGGGCCCTATTCGGAGATTTAAGATTTTCATCTCACCTTTTTTCGTCCTTGTTGCTCTCGTTTGAAACGTCATAGGTGTGAGAGTGACCAAGATAAAATCTCATCTCATCTCACGCGCAGGAATAGCCTCCTTGCACGACTACATAATAAAAATGAGCAATACACATTTGAGTATTAAGTATGGAACAGCTGTAGGTATTAATGTTTTCCATAGACTCACAAAACGGCTGGAGCAATTTTGATGAAGTTTTCAGCTAATCTTCAGATTACCATAGCGGGTGTCCTGTCAAGTTTGGTAGCGATCAGATAAATAGATCGGGCGCAGCTAGTCAAAAATTAAAATTCCAAAAATACTTTACAGTATCCACCGAGCAACTAACCCAAAGAGGTGCGATGACACTTCAGTTTTTTCCAAATCGATTGTACAAATTCCAGTTGAGAGATGACGCGCTTGAGCCACGGGCACGTGTTGATTCTTCAAGACTGGGGCCCTATTCGGAGATTTGAGATTGTCATCTCACTTGTTTTTGTTCTTTTTGCTCTCGTTTGAAACGTCATAGGTGTGAGAGTGAACAAGATAAAATCTCATCTCATCTCACGCGTAGGAATAGCCCTCCAGAAGTGATGCGATATATCAAAGCAAAAATGATATAGACATCGAATTACTTACTAATTATAAAATCAAAAATAACTATGTCTGTCTGTTTGTAGGCTTTTCACGGCTGAACGGATCTTGATAAAATTTAATCATTAGTTACAGTATGCTATCGCGAGTAGTGAACAGCTAGTGATCAACAGGTAATTTTTACATTACATATCATCACGCCTTCCCCCGAGGGGGCTGGCAGTGGTGTAATATAACACCCACACTTCGCCGGACGATATTCAGTCCCAAATGTGACAGGGGCCGAGCCAGTCGCCATACACCGGGCTCCAGTCATGTAGCAGATGACATACAATACGCACTTATGTTCACACATTGAAAGAAATTGGTGCGTGCCGTCGGCTGGGTTCGAAACCTGGCTTGAGAGGCGGATCTTCTCCAACTAGGCTATCATCACTCGATAATGTTTACAGTTTGGCAAAAAGTGTTTTTGAATGCGTTAAATTAAATAAATGTACGTGTATGGAAAATCAATTAGCTTGCTGCGCAATCGGACGCACTAGCGTTTCCTCTCTAAGGGTTAATAGTCTTCTATAGTAGTTCTCCTAGGGTCAGGGTCTTTTCAAACACTACTAATGCAAACTCTTTTAGTACCCAATTGGCGATTTTCCACTTGGCGGCACGGTACGGCCCGGCACGGCGTTAATGAGATCAGAAGCCGCTGTGCTGGTGCCTTCGCCGGTAAGTAATATTAATCTAATAATAATAATATACAAAAGGCAGTGATCCTAGACACGTGCCGTCAGACGTCAGGAGGTTCCTCACTCTGCAGCCCTAACACCGGTACACCTGCACCGGTAGCTTGGGCCTCGCCCCGCTGACGGCAGCACCCTAGTTCTTAAGTTTTTTATAGTATTTGTTTTCATATTCATTTATTGTAAAAAACTTAAAATTAAGAAGTAAAACAAATATATTGGAATCACAATATTCAGGACACTTGCACACACGGTCGTCTGACCCCAAACTAAGCAAAGCTTGTGCCATGGTGGCCAATACATACATAAATAATATTTACAAACGTAAATAGATACGAGTAATTAACACCCAGACATAGAACAAACACTCATCACATGAAATGTTTGTCCTAGGTGGGAATCGAACCCACGCCCTCTGGCTCAGAAGGCAGGTTCACTACCAACTGAGCCACCGAGGCAGTCAAGTAAGTGGAAAAGTGTGCCATAGGACTAAGAACAAAAATAAGTATTCTCGGTACATTTTCTTAGTTTTACTCGTATGTGTCTCCTGCTGTCGTGCCGTACCGTGCCGGACCGTGCCGTGCCGGACCGGACCGTACTGGCAAGTGGAAAACGCCTATTCACCCCAGCAGAGGGCTCTGCGGTCGGCGCTGGCAATAATTTTTCATCACGTATAATTAGACAGTTCAAAAGAGTCGTAAACGCCATTACAGCGCCGGTTTCCGGCTTCTGAGTAATAAAAACCTGCTTTTATACCTTCTTAGGCTTTCGTTAGTTATTTTTATTTCTGTAATTAATAGTCTAGACAAGATTAAGGTCTAGTTAATGAAGGCTAGATACGTAAATAGCCTTTTGTTTTGTAATTGAAAGCCTCGGTGGCTCAGTTTGTAGTGAACTTTGCTTGTGAGCTTAAGGGTGTGGGTTCGATTTCCAACTAGGGCAAAAATTGTGTTAGCTCTATGTATGAGTGTAAATAATATCTATTTAGTAGGTATGTATTAAATAGTAGATTATGCACCGAGGGAGTTAGGCAGTGTCTTACGTTACGGGCGGCTTATTGAACCTCGAGCGTAACGAGGGACTCTAGAGTTAACTCCCGAGCGCAGCCAGGAAGTGAATTTTGTGAGCTCTGTGTATGAGTGTTAATAATATCTATTAAGTAGGTATGTGTTTCATAGTAGTTTATGCACCGAGGGAGTTAAGCAGTGTCTTACGTCTAGGGCGGCATACTGAACCCCGAGCGTAACGAGGGACTCTAGAGTTAACTCCCGAGCGCAGCTAGGGAGTTATGTTGAGTCCTGAGTGAAGCTAGGGATTCAAGCCGCCTAAGACGAAGACACTGATTTATCCCAGAGGTGAATACTCTACTTTTCACACCTTCTACGAGGCAATAAAAAGGAACCAAGAAAAGAATTACGTTTTACACCAAACACCGTTTTTTAGAATTTTGGCTGGAAACCAAATAGGAGGCGTGGTGGCTTTGTAGGTACCTCTTATTTTTAAAAACCTTGTGATTCTTTGAGTGTTAAAGTGCAATAATGTTGGATAATTAACTTTTTTTTTTATTAACTGCTTCAGCTACGACAATAATGCTTTCGTTTGTCTGAATTCTGTCTGGACTGTCTGTCTGGAATACGGTCCGAATAATTTTCGAATTTTCAACCAAAATAATTTCCAAAAACTGACTCTACAAATGAAGACAAACGTCAGCCGCAAGGCCTACAGCTCACACAGTTGCTAGTTATTCATATAGCACAAGCTCCTGCAAATCCTACTAATATTATAAAGGCGAAAGTTTGTAAGAATGGATGTATGGATGTTTGTTACTCTTTCACGCAAGAACGGCTGAACAGATCTGGATGAAATTTGGCACAGAGATAGATTACAGTCTAGAATAGCACATAGGATACTTTTTAACCGCGGTTGAAATCGCGGGGCGCAGCTAGTGTATTATACAAATTATCAAAAACGCAACATCCGAAACCTAATCTACAAGGAAGCAATACACTCAAAAGGCCAATACGCGGTTCTACGTTCAAAAATTCAATTTCTTTGGAAAGGAGGGTAGAGCAAAATATTGAATTGACAATTTTCATATTGAATTTTTCGCGAGCGCCAGAGCTATAGATTCCGATACCAAGTTTCTTTTGGAAGTCGTTCGTACAAATTTGTATTTTGAATACCTGAATATACGACAAGAGCTGTATTATGATACGTAAGTAAGTACATATATTATTAATCTGAGTGGTTGAGGAGTGAAGATCAAAATAACTATATTGTAAACAGACTAATGACTAAGGAATTCTAAATAGCGAAAAGAAACGCACAAGGAATATAAATCACTAGCTGCGCCCTACGGTTTCACCCGCGGATAATAAGTATAATTGTATAAAAAGTATAAATCTCTGTGCCAAATTTCATCCAGATCTGTTCAGCCGTTCTGGCGTGAAAGAGTAACAAACATCCATCCATCCATCCATTCTTACAAACTTGCGCGTTTATAATATTAGTAGAATAGTTCTAAAATCAGAAAAACAAATTTTGACGAAATATTGCCTAATAATATTTATCTCACTTAAAAAATGCACAAAGGCCGTTTCATACAACCAGCAAAAACAGGAGCACGCACGCACAATATATGTATGTATACACAGAAACACAGAGAAATACCTATAGCTTACTTCTTGGAAAATATGCTACCTCCGCACATTCTTATGAAATTAAAATTAAATCGCTCTACAAATCTTCATTTCCTGTTCCAACTAAGAAACTTAAGAAAATTAAACAGCAATGTTAACCAACTCGGCTTTGTACAAAGTAATAGTAATAATTATTACGAAATCCGACGTGAACCGATTCTAGACTTTGCTTCGTTAAAATTCCCTTTAAACTTAGGTATTGAGCTAATTAACTACTAAAGAAATACGAGTAAGTAATTTACTTTGTAAGAAATGGATTTAGGAATTACAGTTACAATATCCTACTTATAACCCCCTAAGGTGAAAATTATACAGGCCAGACGGAAGGCAAGGAAACTGTGCGGAAATGGTTTAGACGCGGACCGCTTATAATATGTATGAAAGCGACGTGTTTTTAATTATAGACAGGTGACAGTGACAGGCCTACCATAAAATCTTATTGCCATGATAAGTAGGTATTGTTTTCGAAGCTGCACGACCATGGACCCGGATACCATGCAGCCCGGCGTGCAGCCCGGCTTGTAGCCAGGCGTGCAGCCCTGCGTGCAGCACGGCGTGTAGCCCAACGTGTAGCCCGGCGTGCAGCCCGGCATGCAGCCTGGCGTGCGCAGTGCTCAAAGCAAGCTGTTCACACGCACTAGGGCTTGCCAGTAGTGCAAGCCATTGCAAGCTCTCCGCGAGCGACCGAGGGCGTGACCAGACACACGAGCGCATGCACATTCATCCTTTGAAATGTGTCGAAGAACCGACAGTCGGCCCAATCTGCAGCATTCAAAGTGCTGCGAGCACAAGCAGCATGTTCACATGCTTGCGCCCGTTAAATGCCGCTTTGAACGCGAGCGTCTGAACGCAGCATCAAAGGCGAAGGACTTATTCATAATCCTTATTTCGCTTTATTTAAAAGTAACAACTCATAAATAATTTAAAACTGTAGTTACACAAATAAAACATTAGTTAATTAGCAAGAAATCCTTGCGCGAATAAATTAACAAAGTTCTCGGGGTGCGCGTAAACATCAAAAAGTTTAAAAGTTGCCAGCGAATTAGGGGCGAATTGGGAATTAGGGGTGAAATGAGAGTTAGGGGTGAAATAGGAATTCAGTGTAGAGTAAAGTAGTTAAGTTTTAAGGGGATTCACGCAGTTTTTGTGTGGTCACGTAACCTGGGGGGCAATTCCGCTAACCTTAGCCGATGCTTAACTTAACGTTAATATTGCGTTTGTCATTCAAAATGGACGAGGAACGGTTCGCTAGCATTAGCGTTTCATTACTCAATAATTTATTGCTAAAATTATGGTACATGTAGTTTTTTTTTGTAAAACACATAAAATGGTAACAAGTAATGACCCAGATGGGGTATGGCAACATTGTGAGCGGACTGGATTTACTCTATGAACACGCAAACGCGTCAGTGGTCCAGCTGGTACGTTTGTATGACATTAGTGATTCTGAGCCGTTCTCCGTCCGATTTTTGACGTGACAACGTCTAATAAATCGATGAACGCCGGCTGCACGCACGAAAAAGGATGACTCATTGTCCCGTTACGCTCGGTCGATCGGAGCGAGCTACACGAGCGAGCGATAGGCACGATCGGCTTGAACGTTCAGCTTGCGCCGCAAGCTCTCTGCAAGCCGCCAAGCCGCAAATATCTCTCTTCCACTTGATTGGCCTATGCGTCTGAGGAGAAGATTTCATGAATGTTCTGTTATGACGTTGTCAGGTTAAACTATCGCCCGTAACCGACTTTACAGGCAAACAATTAAGCATCAGCTAAGGTTATCTGAATTACCCCTGTAGAGCTGACTACTTGACTACTCTTTTTCTACAACTGACTAGGCATGCGCTTGTCCACTGACTCACTTAATGGGAAGCGACGATGTAATTGAAGGTGTAACACACTTGACTAGGAGATACCTATTCACTTTCCTCTTGAACACCACCTTGGGTGGAAAAAATAGACGCAGGCAACGAGTTCCACATTTCTTCACATACCTATCATGACAATAACACATGAAATAAGCATAGGATAGCTGTACCTAGATTCAGACTGATTAAATCAAAAAAGTCTTTTTTAGGCAATTGCGTTCGTGATTTTAATAAAATTTCCAAAAATGTAACAGAACTCACTAAAGGAAAATTCAAATCCCATGTAAAAACTGCATTAATGAAAAGAGGATATTATTAACAGTTATTTAGAATACAAAGAGGTCTGGAGCTTTCCATTTCCGTTAAGTAGCCACTAGTACATACGAGTAGATATAATACGATATTACCTACTTATAAGCCAAAATTTGTCAGACTATTCTATATTTATTATTTAAAAAAAATGACCCTCATTTTCTTCTGTGTAGTGGCTCTTGTTCCGAACAAGGCTTTCGAGTCTATTTTACAAATTTTGACGTTCATAATTATATCTTTGATACCCAATTGAATAAAAACATTTTGACTTTGACTTTGGCTGCAGTTCTTGTAACCAAAGTGGATTGGCAACACTTGGTGCGCTTAAAAGAAAATTCCACTATAAGTTTTTTTTTTTATGATTAAATGGGCCCACGTTTGACCACAACACACCGACTTGAAAGTGACGATGCGGTCTAAGATGGAGCACGCTTACTCATGAGGTACCTATTCACTCTTGTCTTGAAGAGACCCAGGTTATATCTCTTGCTGGGGAACACCGAGGCAGGAAGTGCGTTCCACTCCTTGGCAGTTCTGTTTTTTTTTTTATTATTATTGAATGGGCCCACGTTTGACCATAACACACCGACTTGAAAGTGACGATGTGGTCTAAGATGGAGCACGCTTGCCCACGAGGTGCCTATTCACTCTTGTCTTGAAGAGACCCCTGTTGTATCTATTGCTGGGGAATACCGAGGCAGGAAGTGCGTTCCACTCCTTCTCAGTTCTTATTAGGAAGGAGTTTTGAAAGCGTTTCGTGCGGGCTTTATTAAAGCTGACGACATATTGATGGAATGTCTGCCTCGATGACCTGTGGTGGATGAGTGTCTTTGTCTAGTTCACCTGGTACAATTGTAGAAGAATGATGACGGCTGAATTAGGTCGTACAGTAGTTGTACATACTGTAGGTATATATACGTCCTACTCCTACTAATCCTTACTAATATTATAAATGTGAAAGCCTGGATGTTTGTTACGCTTTCACGCAAAAACTACTGAGGAATCACCATGAAACTTTGTACACATATTCTGGGAGTTACTGGAAGTAACATAGGGTACTTTTTATTAAAAATATATGTATATTTTTTACGGTTCCTGTGGGACCGCGGGTGCAACCGCGGGGCGCAGCTAGTAATATTATAAACGCGAAAGTTTGTAAGAATGGATGGATGGATGTTTGTTACTCTTTCACGCCAGAATGGCTAAATAGATCTGGATGAAATTTGACACGGAGATAGATTATAGTCTAGAATAGCACATAGGATACTTTTTAACCGCGGGTGAAACCGCGGGGCGCAGCTTGTAGATAATAAAAAACTCTAATATACATTCTAAATACGCTTTACATAGAACTGCATACATGCTACACTCCATACGCAATAAAAAGGTCTCGCTCAAAGGGACAACCTACCAACTTTCCTAACTCTCTGGCTAAAAATAAAACCCTCAAAATTTAGTTCATTACGGCTAGCATGGACGTATAAATGGAGGCTAGCTAGGACGACGAGTTTTTATGCGATACATAATTGGTACGAACCAGGGGCTCTACACAAGTTTAATTCGCTTTCAAGAGATTCTACGTATGTTCACAATCGCTGCTGATTGGACGAAATAAGAGCTATCCTTACTAATTATAAAATCTATAGTAACTTTAAATACAAATACAAAAATATATCTTAACCTTATCTTCAGATCAACCTAGAAAATAAGATGGCGCACGGCGTATGAAGCCAAAAACCTTCCAAAAACTACGCTACTGTCGTATATGTACACAACACGCACACATTGACGCAAAAAAACTACGCTACTAGCTTGGTCATTCTTACCTCGACAATATGTGCATTGGCTTAAGGTATAATTTCGTGTACATAAATATACATAGTGAATTATAAAAGTGTGGCCAGGACTACATTTTGAGGTTCTTTTTAAAAACTGTACAGTTTTTTTACAAGTCAATTTTGAAAAAGCTGTAACATTAAACTCTAACAAATATGTGCAGTTTTAGAATATTAAATCTACTAAGTATATATATATATTAATTGTATATTGGAACGGAAATGGCTAACGTAGAGTTTGGGAATAAATCTTAGTTTCTATGTAAATTGTAATTTTTTTTAATGGCAACGCAAACGTTTAAAAAGTAGTGGCTTCAGCGAAATATAATATAAATAAAGATAATATATAGTATAAAGAGATCAGTGTCCAACGTGGTAAACATCGTCCACGACGATGGTTTTTCACGCCCCGTCCGGCCTCGTCAGGTCCGAGATCCCGTCGCGTATATTTTACTACTGTACTTTAATTAGGATGTAACGATGTTTAAAAATTGACCCGTTCCATCCGGGCCGAGTAATATCCCGTCACGTCCGCGGCGACTTTTAATTCACTCCTTCAGAGCAAGGTCACACCGGCTTTACACTATTGCCACGAATTCCAGCGAATCCTCGCGAATGCCCGCGCATGCCTGTGAATGCCCTCGAATACCCCCGAAAGCACCGGTTTGCCGTTTTTATTGGTCAAAAAGCAGTTTTCAACGAATAGAAACACATTCGCGAGCGTTCGCAGAAAAACTAAGGACCACAAACACAATAAAATATACCTACACATCCAAAATAAAGCTACATTCACATTGAATTTGGTCTACAACCAAACACACCTATCTCTAGAAATATTACCCCAATCCTACAATCAAATGAAAAATAGCTTAATCTACCAAAAATGTATCAAATAGATAATGGTGTGGCTAAAAACATAAAGAACGAATGCGTGTCGACACGAAATTTCGTCACATTTTTTATGCAAATTTATGTGCTTAACTTTCCATTGAAGATTTTGCATGTCTATTACCTGAAAGTTCAGTTAGAAGCCGTCGATGTATTAGAAAGAAGTAGTATAATTCAAAACAAATGTCAACGGAGTAGGTACTTCGCGTTGTAATGTCTGGAAGGCACGCAAAGCTGGATTTGTCACTCTGATTTTTGCGCCAATGAAAATGGAAATAGGTAAGAGATACTTTGGAACTTCTATTTGATTGAGTAGGTTTTTTTCGTAATTGGTAACTGGTAACTGAGTACAGTAACCAGACACCACTAGCAGTTGTTTCACGAAAGATACAGTTCACAATTACAGCATTATTGGCAGTATACAGCAGCAGTATCACGAGCGATAACACTTACCTAGATTTAATTAACACTTGGTAGCGTCAAATACACAGCATGAAATCTGTTCTGATTTTCTAGTTGTACGTTGTAATTTATTTTTACCCGACTGCGCAATAAGGATGGTTACGTTATTCAAGCGTATGCATGTATGATGTATGTACCTACCTATACGGTTTACCAATTTTGAATTGCAAGGTGGTAGAGATTCGTCTCTCTTTGCAAAGTGATACCGTCTCGTTTTTTTTTTTAAGGAATAACAGACAGCCGTATACTAGCTGCACCCCGCGGTTTCACCCGTTGTTAAAAGTATCTTATGTGCTACTACCGACTATAATCTATCTCTGTGCTTAATTTCATCTACATATGTTCAGCCGTTCTAGCGTGAAAGAGTAACAAACATCCATCCATCCATTCTTACAAACTTTCGCGTTTATAATATTAGTAGGATTTAAAAAAAATAGAGTGGATACTTATACTTATTAATAATACAGCCCACAACGCTATTCACAGATTACCTACTAAATAAATTACCTAAATTTCGCCAGAAGTTGCTAACTTAAATTGAGTTTATTAAATAAAATATACTTAATAAAAAAAAAACAACCATTTTGAGATTTTTTTTTTGCACAATATCCTTAGGCCTTCCGAAAAATTATCTAACTGATGGTGATAACCGCATCAAAATCCGTTGCGTGGTTCAGGAGTTAGAGGACAATATACAGACAGACAGAGGGACTTACTAAATGCGGAGAGTGACTTTGTTTTATATTATGTAGAGATGGCGTTTGTTTTATTAAACGGTTTTATTTAGCTTTCCCTGTTTATTTGTTTGGGTCAAATTTAGTAATTGGAATTTTACCCCCTTCCTGACGACAGTTGAACTGATATTTGGTACACACTCTTAATCTTGATGATTTGATACAATAATTATAATACTTACTTACATTCTTTATGATTGCAAATCCAAGATGGCCGCCGCCACAAAATGGCGGATTACATTTATGATTCACAATATTTAAGTATGTATTTAAAAATATTTAAGTATGTATATCAGTCCCTGGCAGCCATAGTACAAGCTTTGCTTAGTTTGGGGTCAGGCGACCGTGTGTGGAAGTGTCCAAGAAAAAAAACAAAAACTACCTCAATATGGGTATCAAATGAAAGGTATCAAATGATTAGTAGAATAGAGCTAATTCTGAAAAACAATCAAACTAAAAACTTTTAAAAAAATTATGTCCAATAAAAATGTAAAACTGTTAAACGGTAAAATTTATGTAGGTTATGTACTAAAAGCTGAAAAAATAATTCAGTAAGTCCTAGCTACCAGATCCCACCAATCTTCTCATCAATCTGGGGTATTGATCAGGCAAGTATAGCAGCTAGCCAGGAAGTGCGTTCAACTCCTTGACAGTACTTGTATTTGTTTTATACTAGGTACTTAGTTATGCATCCCCTTGCCCCTAAGACTTGTATAGACTACTAGTTTTATTTTAGTTTTTAAAAAACATATTAAGTGCTCCCGAAATTTAACTACTTACTGTACTACTTGTTTATGTTTTTATTACTGACGGAAAGATTGACCTTAGCGATGGTAGGTAGTAGAGAAGTTACTAAAGGCAGCAACACGCCTTACGAATTTGGACAATGTTCATAGCTAGATTGCCGCGATGTATGGCTAGGCGTTAGTGTTTGTTGTAATTTTTGACTCGGAAAACGGGAATGGATAAATAGAATCGGGAACCTTCTCTATTTTTGAAGAAGGTTATAAATACAACATACGCCCTATTACATAATTATAGAAGGGACCAACCTGAAAAATATTGTAGTTGTTAAATTCTTCATGAAGAGAATTCACAAAAATCCCAAATCGTTAAGTACCTACTTACATTAATGTCAAAGTTAAGAGATGCCAAATATTTTATAAAAAACCGGCCAAGTGCGAGTCGGACTCCCGCACCGAGGGTTTCGTGCCAACTTGTATATAATATTATATAAGTAAAAGTTTTAAAGGCCGGTTTTTTAAAAACATTTTAATTACATCATGTAACTAAAACTTTAGGCTTTTCGCAATGTTTTCCTTTATATGTGCTGTAAGACAATGCTTCGTATTAAATTTCAAGATGAGTTCACGGGTAGTATCCTGTAGGTTTTGATTCCCTTGCGAGTGTCGAAAATTTGCAGCATAAACGGCTGTATCTTCTGATTACGTTGGCTTAGAAGTTTGATTCTTTCACAGCTTCAAGGGATAGTAGACTTGAGTATTTACTATGAATTTCATCTTGATACCACCACGCGTTTTAACAAAAATGGTCTTGACAGACAGACGGACAACAAAGTGATCCAATATGGGTTCCATTTTTTCCTTTGAGGTACGGAACCCCAAAAATTCAAGCGAAGTGACGCTCGTCTTTTTTTAAGGCGGTTAAAACAGGCTTCGTGTATCTCGTCTACTATTTTCTGTTTCCAACCGTCGACTCGACCAAAATCGAAATCGCGCTCCATCACAAAAATGAAAGCTCAAAATAACCTGCGCAAAATTTTAATTACATTCCATTCATGGCATTGTTTACGAAGCAACTCGTATTTATTCTGTGCTATTGTTTATTGTAAGGGCGGTGGCACACTGCAGTATGTTAGGGAGTCTATTTACTTAAGTCGCCGACATGTGACCGGCGGCTGTTTCTTGATGTCGACGAACTTAATTGTCATTGTATTTGACTGCCTCGGTGGCTCAGTTGGTAGTGAACCTGTCTTCTGAGCTTGGGGGCGTGGGTTCAATTCCCACTTAGGGCAAACATTTACGTGATGAATATTTGTGTTTGTTCTATGTCTGGGTGTTGATATGTATTTGAGTATGTATTTAAAAATATCTAAGTATGTATATCAGTCTCTGGCAGCCATAGTACGAGCTTTGCTTAGTTTGGGGTCAGGCGAACGTGTGTGGAAGTGTCCCGAATTTATTTATTTATTTCGTTTTGTATTATAGTTTATTGGATGTTATAATATTATAATTAAATTAATCGGACGCGAGGTCTACAGCTCACATATTGTAAGCTGTAGACCTCGCGTCCGATGTTTTTCTTCCTCATTAGGTCGCATTCCTCAAACGATTCTCGTGAAATTTTGTGAGCAGTTTCGATAATTATACAGATTTTTGGCCGAGTCAGTTTTTGGAAATTTTTCAAAATGGCAGATTTATAATTAAAAAAAAGCACATATCCGCCATTTAAAAAAAAATAATCCAAAAATTGCCTCGACAAAAAAAAACTATAATATAATAATGATCAAACCTATTCACAAAATATTAAGAGAATTGGTAAAGAAATGGGACCTGTAGAAGAAGACAAAGACCCGGACAGAGATCCAGACAGAATTTTGACGTACGAAAGCATTTTGTCAAAGCTAAAGCAGAGACGCTTCGTTCGCTAGCGCTCGCTCTGTCCTTTTTTTTAATTATTATTTTGTAGTGTGTACTGTATATGTGCTTGTACCTTGACGTCACCAAACGGCTCCAACGGAAGACCAGCGCTGGTTAACAGCCGGCATTATACTCAGACAACATATCATACTCATATCATATCATACTCAGACACACACGGACACACACACGCACACACACACACGCGCACACACACACACACACACACACACATCTCTCTCACTACTAGGTAATGTTAACGACGAAGCACAAAAACCCATTTTGTCTCGCACCCGAGCCCCAAGTTACAAGCCTCGAGCTTAGTTTGGGGCTCACCGTCTCAGCAATTTCATGTCTTACACAATTATTATAACTTGGTATAGTATTATATTTAAGTTCATGTGTTCTTTGGTTAGTAAATTATCTTATCTTATCTTATTATGCTGAGTTGGGGCCGATTTGTGACCTTAAGTAGTAATTGTGTAAAGTAATTTTAACATCATATATCTCTTCATCATTTTCATATATCACACGTCATCTCAGCGACCCGCCGACTTTGTTGTATACCTAAGACTCTCTTTGACTTTGGACTCTTTTATTATATTCCCTAAATGTACTATACATTTATTGTAGGGGAATATAATAAAAGTAATGAACTATCCATGCAAATATTATAGGGTGTGTTCAGGGGTGTTAAAAAAAAAACAGATATCTTTTATGCAATCGTGTTACACCTTCGATCACGTCGTCGCTTCCCATCAGAGGAGATAGTGGTCAAACGATTGCCTAGTCCTAACTTATATTATAAATACGAAAGTTTGTTTGTTCGTTTGTTTGTTACGCTTTCACGTATTAACTACTCAACCAATCGTCTTGAAATTTTGCATACATGTTGTCTGGAGTACAGAAAAGGACAAAGACTACTTTTTAGGTTACCTAAAAATAAACGGTCCCTGTGGGACCGCGGGTGAAACTGCAGGGCGCAGCTAGTCTAATATAAATAAAACATATTGTACTGAGACAATGACCATAGACAGAAGACGTGGGACGAGTCCGTGGGACGAGTTGACAACAACAACAACAAAAACAACTCTTTATTAAAAACATAAAATAATTACAATAGTACAATAGTACTAGTAGTAGTGTAAATAAGGCTTAAATAAGTTTTTAATGGGCGGCCTTATCGCTCAAAGCGATAGCGTCCCGTCTTCTCTGTTATATATGTGTTGCGTCGCGTCTCTTTTTGTTTTGTAAGTTTTATTATATATTTTGTACAGAAGTGTTAGTAACATTATAGCATTATAGCCCATTAAAGTTTATAATAGGCTGTCATATTTTGGGACTGAATATCGTCCGGCAAAACGCGGATGTTGTATTACACCTCTGCTAGCCCTCTCGGGGAAAGGCGTAACGATATGTTATAAGGGTCACTGTACCCTGCACTACAATACTGTATGTGAGTACATTGAAGCGACGCCGCGTCTGCGTCCTATTTAGGTATTTCTCATTCTCGTCTTACGTCTTTTCTCTCTGGCTTACCGCTAATAGAAAGCTACAGAATCACTGAATACCCTAAGCTATCAAACGCTAGCAAAGCTAGAGGTGGTTATCCAGTATTAGCATCCGCAAAATGTGTCAAACCCAGTCAGTTTCTGACATGAAATTGACGGCTTTCATCCATCTAACATAATCTTAATCCTAACTAATAGTATTAATGCAAATGTGTGTTTGTTTTCTTTGTTAAGCTTTGAACCGATGATAGCCTAGTTGGAGAGAGCCCGCCTCACAAGCCAGACGGAGCGGGTTCAAACCCAGCTGACGGCACGCACCAATTTGTTCATTGTGTGAACGTCTGTATGTATTGTATGTCATCTGCTACATGACTGGAGCCCGATGTATGGGGACAGGCTCGTCCCCTGTCACATGGTCATATGACTATACCGAGAACTTCTCGGCCACGAGCTCGGAGAGTCAACACGTCCTGAGAATGCCTCGTGTATAGACGAAGCACGTGTCGACGAAGTGCTCGAAGAATAGGATTTTTTTACATGACATTATTTTTGTTAAATTTCTAATTAAATTAGCTTCATACATCAAATTGTATAAAGTTTATAGATTTCATTAAATCTATAAATAAAATAGGTCTGTTAAATTCGTTAGTTTAAATATCATCAGATTGTATAACGTTTAAAATTGATAATATCAATTTGTATAAAGTTTATAGTAAATTTCATTAAATTAATTTATAATTTTCCAAATTAAAAATAGAATTAAGAGTTTATGTTCTTTGATGTACTTAGGAAATACACTACATACACTACATACATACATTAGTTCAAGTAACAATTTTGAAGATGAACTTCCGCAAATTAACGCCTGATTCAATCAACTAAACATTTATGTGATGAACATTTTGTGTTTGCTCTATATCTGGATGTTAATATCTATTTAAGTATGCATTTAAAAATAAAGATGTGTGTATATCAGTCTCTGGCAGCCAAAGTAAAAGCTTTGCTTAGTTCGGGGTCAAGTGTGAAAATGTCTCGATTTTTTAATTTATAATTTACAAACATATACATTTTTATATACTCACCTACTTAAAAAGATTTTAACACCCAGACACAGAACAAACACAAATGTTCATCACACAAATATTTGCCCTAGATGGGAATCGAATCCACGCCGCCAAGCTCAGAAGGCAGGTGCACTACCAACTGAGCGATTAAGTCAATCTTTGTTGGTATTAATCGCATTAAAATCCGTTGCTAAGCTTAAGAGTTCGCGGTTAGACAGAGAGACAGGCAGATGCAGAAAGTGACTTTGTTAAACTATGTAGCGATAGACAAGATATAGGAGAGTATCCGAGCCTGAAGGCGGGGCGTTTGATTAGAGCACGTTACCTAATTGAATAGACGTTGGTATTTAGTTAGCTCCAGGGGCCTACCATGATATTACATTGCCATGATATTTAGATATACATTATGTGTTATTATGAGTGTTAAATAAATAATTGATGCTTACCATGGTATAACAATACACTCCGCGCCAGGTATAGCATTCAGGAACACGTAGTGACGTCAATCAATGCTTGAACGAGACCGAAATTAGTCATTTACAATAAGTTCGAAAGAGACAGATGATGATGACGTCACTATCTGTTGGCTGAATGCTAGATTTTTTTGGATCATGATGGTTTCGTTTTATTGTCAACGCTGCGCGAAAGCGAATCGTATTACAACATAACATGTCGTCATGCCTTTCCCCTGAAAGGGCTGGCAGAGGTGTATAACATCTACACTTCGCCGGACGATATTTAGTCTCAAATGTGTCCTTTCGCCATGCATCGGGCTCCGGTTATGTGGCAGATGACATTAAATACGCACATATGTTCACACAATGAACAAATTGGTACGTGCCGTCGGCTGGGTCCGAACCTGTTCTCTCTAGCTTGAGAGGCGAGCTACTCCGACTAGGCTATCATCGCTTTTCGGTCAATCTTATCGCCGCGCAATAAGGTTCATGGCGCAGCGTCGGTGGCAAAACGTAACCATCATAGCCATTCAATGTCATGGTAGGCTCCTAGTTCAAGTCGAGAGACAGCATGTCTACAAGCCTTTTGTGAACTGAACCAGAGATGGCACGACCGATACATTTTTAACTGACTGTCAAAGGAGGGTAAAGTATTGAAGCGTATAAATCACCTGTTTCAAAGAAAAAAATGTCATCGACACTAAACTTCAAGGATGAATGTATGAAAAATGAAAATGAATGGAACAGCTGTTTTTTTTTCGCGACTGTCAGTCTCTATCGTTTAAAAAATACCTATTCAGAAAAGATTACTCACACCTGTTTTTGGAATCCAGTGTGTATATTGTGTGGAATGAACAAGATTTACGTTCTTTAGCACTCTCGAAAAAATTTTGACCGACGACAGCTGAAAGAGCGTATTTTTACCCGACTGCACAAGATCAAGGGTTATGTTTGTCGAGTGTATGTATGTGGGTATGTATGTATGAGGTTTCTTTGGCACGCCTTACAGCCTAAACAGCTTGATGGATTTCGACATGTGAGGTGTCATTTGAATCGTCTTGATAGTGGAAGTGACCTAAGGAACAACATTTTGCAGCCAAGTTTTAGTTTTTCTTTTAAAAATGTTACTTGTTTTATTTGTGTGAATGTATGTATGTATAATAAAATTATATTTTGCATGCTCTACCTAGAGTCTCGTCTTTATCGATTTTATATCGCAAAGTGTTGATATTTGGCTTTGCCTCTAGAATATCATGTTTTTTTTTTCAGTCAGTTTTTTAAATGAATGTTACTTGTTATAACATTATACTATACACGTGTCACTGTAATGGTGTATTAGAATGGCTTAATACAATTTTACTCTCGCCGCATATTTAGTAAAAAAATATAATAACCTTTAATGGATTTTGCACTAGATTAAGAATTGCCTAAGCTATATAGTTTAATCTATTCCTAGCTTCTACCACAGAACATATAATATAATCGGTGTAACCGTTCCGAAGACGGGTCTGAGCAGTAGCGTACTTGTAGCACCTCACTCAACTGCCGTCTTTGTACTTCTTCACTCTAGCCTTGAAGTTTTATAGAGACAAAACTTCAAGGCTAGAGTGAATAAGTACCTCATAGGTCGTCGTGCTCTATCTTAGACCACAACGTCGCTTAACATCAGGCGAGTTGGTGGTCAAACGGCAACCTATTCTAAATAAAAAATAAATAAAAATATATAGTAATACTAGGTATTCCTACCTAATTTTTTTACCCGAACCTTAAGCCATTTCTTAGAAGAATCCTAACTTTATGTGCCCAATAAGCAAATATTTCGGTAGGAGTAGTTTAAAACTAGTTATGCAAGGCCCTAAGCAATGCTTAAATGTAGTGCAAGTAGCCATTAGCCTTTTCAGGGTTCCGTACCAAAATGGTAAAATGGAACCCTTATGGCAAGACTCCGATGTCTATCTGTCTGTATGTCAGTTCAAAATACATTTTGTATTTTTTTTTTCATTATCCAAATAAACAAGTTTTGTAATGCACATAAAACCCCAGTATTAAATCACACTTGCATTACAAACGCAGCTGTCATGAGCACGATTTTTGCGCATCTAGAACACGCTGGAATATTCGCGAACATTTGTTTTTGTTTGCGTATTTGTTCTGTCAACTGTAATGTTCGTTGCAAACAATGTTGTGTAAACAGAATCAGTGTAGTTGAATGTAAAACAGGTTTCCTCACGTAGGGTCAACGATAGACTAGTCCAGAGACTCCCACTGCCACACTGACGAGCGCTTTTAGTTAACACATTAGTTCAAAAGTTTCTGATAAAATTAAACGCGACTCACCACTGTTGGCTCGTCATTACCGTCAGTGTCTAATCCAAAACTAATCAGCGTTCAATAAGTATAAGACGTAGGCACCCACATAATTATGTATTGTACTAATTAAATGTAATATGTAAGTATATTAATATTATGTTTTTTTCCAATTTACACATTCTTAAACATACCGACCGAGACCGGAACGCCTGTCGACCTATTTCTACATAGTAGGTATTAAGAGTCCGGCGACCACTTTAGACTAACTTCGCATTGGCTTAAGGTATTCTATAGCCATTTCGCCTAGATGAAGAAGACGAGCTAAGACAGCGAGTAATGATACTGACGAGCCTCTAAAGTTACCTACAGAGTTACAAAGTGCAATTTCTATTTTTCTTATGACTTTTGCACTTCTGTAATCATTCTTAAATAACTAAGAATTTCCTTTCAAAGTCAAAGTCAAAGTCAAAGTCAAAATGTTTTTATTCAATTTAGGTATCAAAGATACACTTATGAACGTCAAAGTTATTTAAATAGACTCGACCGCCTTGTTCGGATAAAAAGCCTCTACTCAGAAGAACAGGCAAGAAACTGAGGGGCATTATTTTTTCAAATAATAAATAAATTAGTCTCACAAATTTTGGCTTACAACTAGGTAATATCTATAAATATTAGTGGCTACTTGGCGGAAGTGGAAGGCTCCAGACATCTTTATCTTCTAAATAATTCTTAACCTTATAATATCCTCTTTTCATTAATGTAGTTTTTACATGTGATTTGAATTTTCCCTCGGTGAGCCCTGTTATATTTTTCGGGATTTTATTGTAAAAACTAACGCAGTTGCCTAAAAATGACTTTCTTGACTTAGTCAGTCTAAATCTCTGTACAGCTATCCTATCCTTATTTCTAGTGTTATAATTGTGATAGTCACTGTTCAATTTAAATTTATGTAGATTTTTGCGAACGTGCATAATATTTTCAAAGATATATAAAGAAGGTAAAGTTAAAATATTTATTTCTTTAAATAAATCTCTCAATGATTCACGGGGACCCATTCCGTAGATAGCGCGGACCGCTCGCTTTTGCAAAATAAAAATGGCCTCCACTTCAGCAGCTGATCCCCACAGCAAAATGCCATATGACATTATGCTGTGGAAGTAAGCAAAGTAAACCATCCGAGCTGTAGCTATATCCGTCAGTTGCCTAATCTTGCGAACCGCATAAGCAGCAGAACTAAGTCTCCCAGACAGAGCACTAATATGTGGACCCCACTGCAGTTTGGAATCAATGCTTATACCCAGGAACACCGTCGCCTTGTCTATGTTAAGTTTATCGCCCTCAAGCATTACGTTTGGTTCTATATATCTAACATTAGGCATGGAAAACTTTAAACACTTAGTTTTTTTTGCATTTAGTAACAAATTGTTCGCAGCGAACCATCTCGAAATAATAGTCAGTACGTTGTTCACATGCACAAGTTCACTATCTTTCCTATCTGTTCTAAAAATAAGAGATGTATCATCAGCAAATAGAACTATGTCTGTAAGGTCCTTAACCATATACGGCAAATCATTTATATACGCCAAAAATAAGAACGGGCCTAAGATAGAACCTTGTGGTACTCCCATTGTAACTAAAGATCCGGAAGATGTGACGCCATTAATTCCCACTTTTTGTTGTCTATCAGTTAAATATGACTCGACAAGATCTAGAGCGATTCCACGAATTCCGTAGTGGTGTAATTTACGGATCAAGGTGCTGTGTTCTACACAATCAAACGCTTTGGAAAGATCACAAAAGACACCGATGGCATCCTGTGAACTCTCCCAAGCTTCCATCACATGCGTAACTAATCGAACTCCCGCATCTGTTGTTGATCTACTTTTCGTGAAACCGAACTGATTTTCGTTTAATATACTGTGTATGTTAAAGTGACACAACAGTTGATTAAGTATAATCTTTTCAAATATTTTACTCAAAGCCGGAAGCACAGAGATGGGTCTGTAATTCGAGGGATCTGACTTACTACCCGATTTGAAGATAGGGGTAATTTTGCTGTTTTTCATTAAATCGGGAAATGTGCCTCTGTCAATACACATGTTAAATATGACCATGAGGTGTGGTGCAATAGTTTCTATTAAAGACTCTAACACTTTTACTGATAATCCCCATAAATCTTCACTAGATTTAACTCTTAAGCTTTTGAAAGTTTTGATAATTTCAGATATGGAAGTGTATCTGAACCGAAAGTCTGGTATATCCCGCGAGAAGTGTTCTTTTAGAAAAGCACCTGCATCATCTGGAGACGAGTTAAGCGTTTTGGTGGCATCAAAGGGTATGCTAGAGAAGAAATGTTCAAAAGAGTTGGCTACCGATTTTGCATCAGAAACCGGCTGATTCTCAACTACCAGCGTAAATTCTGAATCCCTCGACTTACTTTTTCCCGTCTCTGTGTTGATGGTCTTCCAGACAGCTTTTATTTTATTATCGGATTTTTGAATTTTATCTTTTATAAACAAAGCTTTAGCGCGAATGCAAACCGACTTAAAAGTTTTCGAGTATTTTCTAACATAGTCATGAAAATCCTTACTAGATGTCAGAGATTTCTTGTTATATAAATCATACATAACATCTCTACTTTTTCGTATACCTCTGGTCGCCCAGTCACTAAACTGTATTTTTTGGTTGAATTGAATCTTCTTCTTTGGACAAATTTCATTAAATTCATTGCTAACTATTTTAAATAATTTTTCATAACTGTCATTAGGGTTATTGACAGAAAAATCAGTTAAAATAAGTTTCGACTCTATGCAATTATTTAGTCGTTTTAACCTACCTTTCGTTAATGGTCTACACTCAACTAAAGATGGTTTCTTTATTTTATCAATTTCAAATTTAATTGCAAGGCCCTTGTGATCTGACCTGACTCCGTTAAAAAGTGATAAATCTTTTGTTTTACAACTTGAGAAAATATTGTCTATGCAAGTAGATGAGGTCTCCGTTACTCTAGTTGGCTCGCAGAAAAGATAGTTTAAATTAAATGCTTTAAATAAAGAAATTAGATTAATTTTATCCGTAGAATTGACTAAAATATCTATATTGAAGTCTCCGCAAACCAAAATAGATCTATTTGATTTAGAAAGTTTCTTTAGTACGCACTCCATTGTTGACATAAAATGATTGAAGTTAGATGCTGGTGGTCGATAAACACATAATATTATGTGCCTGTCCATTTCCGCACAAGCAATTTCACAGACACGTTCAACAGAATAGCCCCTTATGTCAGAGCGCTCCTTATATTTCATGTTATTTTTAAAAAGAATAATACAGCCTCCTCCTTCAGCGGATACTCTGTTAAACGCACTGGCCACCTGAAAATTTGTAACATTAAATAGCATTTTATTTGATTTTAACCAAGTTTCAGTGAAACATAAAATATCAAAATTATACTTATCTAATAAAAGTTCTATTTCTAAAATTTTGCCAGAGAAGCGGTTTATGTTTTGATAAAAAAGTGAAATGTCCACACACTTCTCTGTTGTCTCACTTAAAAGTTTAAACTATTGGTCACAGTTATGTTATTAGTACATTTACTAAAAACTGTGACCTTATCTTTGTACTTCGTTATATTTCCTATAACTGAATCAATATTGTAGGCTAACAATGTAGCAATCAAGTGTCTGCATTTCTTAGGACAATACATGCTGTCCTGTGTTAACTTAAAATTATAAATAAATTGATTACTATCAAAAAATAGCAGCTTATCACTATGACGGGAAACTATGTTAAACATTAATGCATTCAAAGAATGGATGTGGTTATTTTGACTTCTAGTCAAAGAGTCTGAGTATGGAAATGCACATAACATTACTTTGAATGCATTTAATTTCAACAGACAAGTTATTCTTGCAATCACTTCTTTCCTGTCTGTACCTAAACTTTGCCCCAGGTAAACCACAACAATTGTACTACTATCTATTTTACAGCTTAATATTTTCTTTTCAATTTGAGCATATGATGCTCCTGGCATGCAGTGGTTTACCACAGAACAACTAACACTGTTGCTCAATAAGGAACCCAAGCCTACACCTATTCTGTCTGAAAAAACTAAGATTTGGTTAATACACTGTACCTCACTCTGCTCCGCCTCTAGGATTAATTTAGGTGAACTAGTAGAACTAGTAGTAAGGGTTGAGGTATCTTTTTGAGGGTGGTTAGAACCCGTCATGAGGTTGTTCTCAGAGTGTAGGGTCACACTCTCTACATTACTATTAACCAGGTCTACTAGCTCAATTGCAGTCTTGTAGTGCTCGCTTAGATGAATTTGAGCAGACTTGTATCCAGAAAAGATATCTTGTAATGTATTTTCTTTCTGGAGCAGGTCAGAGCGAAGTTGCAGTGTATCATTATCATATAATCGCCTAGTAATGTCTAGTTCTTCCATACAGTTTTTTACTTAATTAAATCTACATTTTTACTAAAATAACACCTTTTTTTCAGTTGTTTTTGACATTTTTTTATGATTTTCTTAACTTTAATATATTTTTTAATTTTGTTGTGACTTTTTAAATGGGTGGTAGTATTATTCATACATTTTTCCTTAGTATGGTCAATGTTTACTATAGGTTTTAAATTCATGCCACCACCTACCAGCTCATCGAATAGGTTCAGTGTGTCGGCTACCTGTTCATCACTTTTTCTGGATTTTAGCACTAATAATTCATTATTACATTTGCTCAACTCTAACTCAAGGTCTTTAATGCGGCTTAAGGCCAATTCATAGGTCTCACCACACTCTCTGAATGATATTATAACATGCTGGAGGTGGTCGCATTGTTCACATGATTCTATATATTTTAGGTGTAGGTCGGATAATTCACTTTTGAGTTCAGTGTTTTTTAAAATTAGTTTGCTCATTTCTACTTCACTATCTTCCCTTTCTTGCAGTAGCTGGGTGTTCAGGTCTCTACAGGCCTTCAAATCAAGGATTGCTGTTTTGAGTTTGTGCTCCATGTCCTTTGCTTTGGCCTGACGGGTCATCATTGTCTTGTCCGTTGGTCCGGAAAAAGAAAAGAAAAGGAAAAATATATATATAAACTCGGGCACAGGCAGCTCTCGTAGTTGTAGTTATAATGTGGTGAATAGTGTTTAGTGTATAGTTGTGTGGTTGTGTCTGCGACAAAGAGTTATGACATCAACTTTGCTTCCACAATATACGTCAAGCAAAGGGAGAAATAACGGACGTCGTCGTTTTGTTAGGGACGTTTGTCACAAAAGTGAGCAATGGGTAGGGTTGTGTTGTGAATTGTGTTGTTTTAATAATGTAAATTAACACAAATACTCCCAGGGTTTTTGCACAGAAACTCCAATTTGTTCACTTGTCCGGTCAGTTTGAATCCGCCCGTTGTGAGAAAAGACGTCAGATTCACGAGTCTTTTTTCAATAAAAACTCTAGTGCATCACATTACCAACAACTTCACTTGGTATTTACACATTTATTACTTTATTTACAGTCTTAAAGTAGTAGATTATTCACATAGTACAATTATTTTATTAAAATTAAATACGGAGCACAAAATATTGACACTTGTCCCTAGTGTTGCCCGAAGCGAAAAAAAAAAAGTATTATGGATTCATTTAACAGCTAATAATGTAGACAAACTCCCTATGTAATGGTATTTTTGATTTGCTTTGTCTACCTATTGAATAATTCAGTCAAAAGTGACCCCTTAAAAATGAGGATTTTTTTCATAGCTCTATTTTAGCTTGAGAACGTTTTTTAATAAAAAACCAAGAACATAGGGGCGGAGATATTGTTAATTTAATTGTACATGCTAAATTTCATCATAATATTATTAAAATGGTTTTCAAGAAATTTGAGTAGCGCGTTTGTATGGAAATTTCAGAGCGTCGTCGCGGCTCTCTTAATACAAATTTAGCTATCCGCTTCTGTCTGTCTCTCCGTTTGTTTAACCACTAACTCCTCCTAAACAACGCTTCAGAGTTTGATGCCGTTTTCATTGTCAGTTAGATAGTATTTTTCACGAAAAATATATAGTCGTATTTATATCGTGCGAAGCTGGGGCGGGCAGCTAGTTCTATTCATAATCTAAATAGTACATTTAACGTGGTTTTAAAACTCTTTAAAATCGCTGCTTGTCATTTTTCCTTACACAGTTTTCTTTTACAGTACGATCTGATGTCTATAGCTTAACAAGTCGTTGCATAAAATGTTGTGCTTATTTTATTTTGTTGAAATTTCGATTTTCTAGTGCCGGAGCGTCTTCCAAGTTACAATGTTTACACTTCCTTGTGGACGGACGATGAAAAGTGTTGAGAATACAATGGCACCGATTTTGTTGCGCTGTTTTGTGAACTAAACTAAAGACAGCTTTTAAATTATTGACATCGTTTTTAACCTTCGACGCAAGAACGAAAAGGTGTTACAAGTTTGAGGTTGCTGTGTGTGTTTATGAAAATCGGTATTGGAGGGTTTTTACCTTTCATTCACATATTGTGATGAAAAAAGAGGATAACTATTTCATATTCTATACTATACTATCCTATCCTATTTTATATTCATTTAATAAGATGACGCACGACGGATGACACCCACAAAACACACAAAACCATCCAAAAACTACGCTACTGTCGTATATTATAAACAACACGCACACATTGACGCACACTCGCTTGGTCATATTCTTACCTCGACATTATGTGCATTGGTTTATGGTATAACTAGCTGCGCCCCGCGGTTTCACCCGCGGTCCCACAGGAACTGTTTATTTTTTCGGGAAATAAAGTATGTCCCTATGTCCTTTTCTGTACCCCAGACAACATGTATGCAAAATTTCAAGACGATTGATTAGTTGAGACGTGAAAGCGTTACAAACATACAAACAAACGAATAAACTCACTTTCGCATTATAATATTAGTTAGGATGTCAGGCGCTCACCGGTCGAGCAAGGTAGATGATGATTACGATGTGTCTGGTGTTCGACACAGGCGAGGAAGAACTCGGGGAGGTGCCCAAAGGGGCTAGCGCTGCGGGGGCCGTGGTCGTCTATGACAGCGTTCCCGTAACTCCGATATTTTGCGCCGAGGTGGAATACCCTAGGGTTTTTAAGGTTTTTAGGGGTTTTAGCGGGTATGTTGCCTCTGGCGGGCTACCCACATATCTACCCTGCCTGCCCCCGGGGTCGGTAGGTAAAAGGTATTCCCTAGAAAAACTTGCGTGACAGATCACCACGTTCAATTCGCGTGCGGTTTTACACAGCTCAAACGACACCGCAGCTTGCATTTACTTCACGGATGCTTTTGGTTTGCCGGGCTAGACGAAGCTGAAGGTAATAGAAGGTATCAGGCTAGGTAAACAAAAAAATTACCATTTAAAACGGAAATTTTGACTATTGTAGAGTGTGAATTATAGCCTATGTCCAGGACGTAAGCTATATCTGTGCCAAATGTTATCCAGATCCGTTCAGCCATTCTGGCGTGATTGAGTAACAAATTAATATATTTAGATTTCTTGCTGAAGAGCTGACGATCCCGTGGGATGCCACGGGAACACTACATTTTTACGGGATAAAAAGTAGCCTATGTACTAATCCAGGATGTCAGCTATTTCCACACTAAGTTTCATTAAAATTGATCCAGCCGTTTGAGCGTGAAGAAGTAACAAACACACATACTCACAAACTTTCGCCTTTATAGTAATTTATACTATTGTACTTTATAGTAATTAATTAATATATGTGTTTCCTTGCTCATCCCGCGGGAACACTATATTTTTAGGAAATAATAAGAAATTGTAGGGACCTATTTAGAAAAAGTGCGTTCAAAACGTCAAATTAAATCTACTTTAAAAAAGCTTATATGAGTAAAATTTTTTTTTAACTCCTTCTTGCTCATCCCACGGGAACACTATATTTTTAAGGGATCAAAAAATGTGTATAAAAACAAAAATGCGTCCAAAACGTGTAAATCTATAGTGGTTTATACGTTTTAGACGCATTTTTTAGCCCACGCGAACAGTTAAATTTTCCGGGATAAAAAGTAGCCTATGTTCTAATCAAGGGTGTCAGCTACTTCTATACTGAATTTTGTCAAAATTGGTCCAGCAGTTTGAGCGCGAAGATGAACGATCACAAACTTTCTCCTTTTTAATATTAGTGTGATCACTATTTTGGCTATAATGGCTTACGCATAAGATATAGATATATACCGCGGCGGACTTTTTTGTAGGCCTATTTAAGATGAATATTTCCATCATACATTACACATGTGTACTCGTAACTCTAGCGGTTTTTCCAGCGCACGCCAGAATAGCTCGCTGATGGTAGATTTTTTCCTACTTACTTGACTCTAATCGTCATATTTTGGACAATTCACACAATATCTTTATAAATTGTAGCCTAAGTGTTATTCTGATGTATGAGCTATATTATTGTAAAGTTTAATTAAAATCATCTCCAAAGGTTTTGACAGAGTTTGGCATGACAGTCTTATCAGCAAGCTCACGTCGTTTGGATTGACCGCTAGCTATCCACGCAACCCTTGTTGCGTGGATTTCGGATTTTCTGAGGGGCTGATCCATTCGAGTTGTCGTTGACGGTTGCTCGTCTGATCGAATGGATATAAATGCCGGGGTTCCTCAGGGGTCCGTGCTCTCTGCGACACTCTTCCTGGTGCACATTAATGATCTGCTTAAGCCCGGTATCTTTGGGCATGCAGATGACAGCACTGTTGTGGAAAGCAATAAGTCTAGCGCACAGTCTAGTGGGTCTCAAATCCGGTCTCTAAGGGCTGACATGGTCGAGCGCTTGAACTTGTCCCTCCAGGCAGTCTCCAGTTGGGGTGATGCCAACCTGGTCAAGTTCAACGCGGCTAAAACCCAGGCGTGTCTGTTTTCCGCAAAAAGGAGGCCATTCGAACTGGGTCCTACTTTCCGAGGTGTTTCCATCCCGATTAATAACAGCCTGGAGCTTTTAGGCGTTTCTTTGACTTCGACCCTCAACTTGGGCTCCTATATTGAGTCTAAGGCTTAATTAGCTGCTAAAAAGCTGGGTATCCTCTCGAAGGAGCGACGGTACTTCACGCCGGAACAGTTGCTGTCATTATATAAGGCACAGGTTCGGTCGTGCATGGAGTACTGTTCGCACCTTTGATTAGTAGGATTATTATTGCTGCTGTGTTATTATGTCATCTGCTACATGACTGGAGCCCGGTGTATGGCGACAGGCTCGCCCCCTGTCACATTTGGGACTGAATATCGTCCGGCGAAGTGTGGGTGTTGTACACTTCTACCAGCCCCCTCGGGAGAAAGGCGTGACGATGTGTTTATTTACATTATTATAAATGAACCAAAACAACTAAAAAAGGACCAATTACTTACCTACCTAAAACCTATCTAATGTAATTTAAGTAAAAACGAAGAAATTCTTCATACTCGTAATTAACAGGTAAGTAACCTATCTATGATAATAAAAATAAAAATGATTTATATTATTGTACGTGCTCCACCCCAAACTCCTCACAAAAAAATATCCTGCCAATATTTAACTTTGGGTCTATATTACTTTAAATACAATGCGTTTTTAACAAATTGCTAGTGCCTTGAAAATTCGTAAAACAGACAACCGTCAACAACGTCTGCCCCCACGCGTCTGCCCGCGTTCGGGTCGCGCGCAGCGATGAGTGACTTCTTCCCCCTCCTCACCTGCCGTGCGTCGGACCGCCCTTTACTTGAAACTTTTCGTTATATTTTGGTCAATTCACACAGTATCTTTATAAATTGTAGCCTATGTGTTATTCTGATGTATAAGCTATATTATTGTAAAGTTTCATTAAAATCCATTCAGTAGTTTTTACGTGAAAGAGTAACAAGCATCCATACATCCATACATACAAACATTCGCGTTTATAATATTAGTAGGATAGGATTTCGTGTACATAAATATCCATAGTGCATTATAAAAGTGTGGCCAGGACTACATTTTGAAGTTCTTTTTAAAAACTGTGCAGTTATTTTACAAGTCAATTTTGAAAAAGCCGTAACATTAAACTCTTACAAATATGTGCAGTTTTAGTATATTAAATCTACTAAGGCAGTATATTGGAACGGAAACGGATAACGTAGAGTTTAGGAATTAATATTAGTTTTGTATTTAAATGTTTTTCATGGCAACATTACCTCGCACACAAGTTTAAAAAAGAAGTGACTTCAGCGAGATATAACGCAGTGTTCCATCTTTTCCTTTAAGTTGATCTGTGTACCTACTAGGCTATAAAACGAGAGCAAGCCCGCAAAAAAAAAAGTATCAAAAATATGCCAAGATTTATTCAAGTTAAACGTCACTCAAATCTTGATCTTTGACAGTAAAAGCTTTTCTCGAAAGCTTCAAATCAAACAGGATACAAGCCATCAAAGCTTTTTACCCCTTTCAAGTTATTAGGCCTTCCAGAATAATCTTCCCACTGTCATTATATCATCAATAAAACGACGCCAAATCGCTACACAGAAACCAACTTATCTTGCAAACTTGACTAAGTCGAGCAACTAAAAAAAATTGTACTGAAAACTCATAGTCTGTTAGGAAGATACGATGACAGCGCCCTCATTCAACATCACCCATAACTTGGTCGCCAATATGAAACGGTACAAATGTTCCTTTCACGAATTCATCTGTCATGCTCCCCGATCAGATTATAGGAAAACCACCTGTAAGACACTGAATTTAAGCAGCTTTTTGCGTTTACAGCGTAACGATTTCAGGAACCGATTTAAGTGGGTAGATTTAAATTTCAAATAACTGCTTATCCGAATAGAGGTTGTCGATGGATGGGGCAATTCTCTGCCTCCGTTTCTTACGAGTAATGATGGGTTTTAGAACGATATTAGTTAGATGAGTAGAATTTCATACCTACACAATACTAGCCGGGCTCCGCGAATTCCAAGGATTTAGAAAAGGTTTATCGTACTTCCATACTAATTTTCATCCAAATCTGCTTAGCCATCTTTGCGTGATTGGACAATAAACATCCGTGCACATCAACTTTTACGTCACGCTGCTTTTTGCTTAACTGCAGTTTTACAAAGTTAGAAACTTACTAAAAAAAATGACAATGAAAGTAAACACGTCATTCAAAAAAATAATCTAAGCAAAGCTACGCTAATCATGTCTTCTCACTCGCACAAGCGTATAATATTGCTAGCGAGAACGAGAAGACATTATTAGCACCGCTTCCGTTTAGATTAGTTTCTTTGACGCAGATCATCCAACTAAAGTGACATGTCGAGTAAGTTAATTATGTAAGTTTTTTTTTAATTTCTCGCCTGATGGTAAGCGCCTTGCCTATAAATACCTACCTAGCTCTGCAGTCTACAGTTCAGTGCCACAAATAATGCACACTCAACTGACTCCATTATTTGAACCCGCGAAAAACTGGCATCAATTACAATGAAAAGTCGGTCTTAACGACTTGGGACATAATTATTCATAATTCATAATAATTGTTCTTACAATGCGGCGGTTTTTGAGCACCTTTTGTTAGTAAAGTTAAGGGTGGTTTACATCAGGTGAGTTTTGATGAAGAATGGTAGTTATTTTTATGACAATTGACTTTTTTATTTTATTTTACGATACGCTCGCGTTTGCCTTCTCAACCGATGTTCAGCGTCTCCGAGGCAAACGGGGCCTGTGGTAGCAGCCAATGTGCCGCCAGTGGCCGCCAATGCAAAAATTCATTGGCCGCCACCGTAGCCCGCGTCTGTCTGGGAGAGAGTCCGGCAACCACTTCACTTTTCAGCGTCCACTTTAGACCAACTAGGCATTGGCTTAAGGTATTCTATAGCCATTTCGTCTAGAAGAAGACTACGAGCGAAGAGAGCAAGTAATGATACTGACAAGCCTCTTAAAGTTACCTACAGAGTGACAAAGTACAATATCAGTTTTTTTTATGACTCTTGCACTTCTGTAATCATTCTTAAATAACTAAGAATTTCCATTGTCAGCTTTGGAACCACCCTTTGCTCTTACAACAGCTCGACAGCATTCAAAGGGATACTCTCACCGCCATTTTAAATACACCTTTTGACGAACGTACTTGGCGCCAGGCCTCCCTGCCTGTAAGGTTTGGAGGTCTCGGCATACGTAAAATATCCAGCGTTTCTTTGCCAGCTTTTCTGTCATCAGCCTTCAGCACACAACACCTAGTTCAGGATATCTTACTGTCATCACTCCCAAAAATTGAAATTAGTTTCCTTTCTGACGCTTTGGAAAGTTGGAAATCAGCCTGCCCAAACGAATCTTTGCCCAAGACCCCCTCCTCTCAGCGGCAATGGGACGGGCCGCTCTGTGTTTTAGAGTATAAAAATCTTTTACACTCTTCAACTTCATCCGCAGAGCGCGCTCGCCTTCTGGCTGTTGCCCGTTGGGAGTCGGGGCTTTGGTTACACGCTCTACCTTCCAAAAACATTGGAAATTTATTAGATAAAAATACGTTCTGTTTAGCCGTATCCCTGAGAATTGGCGCAGCTTGCCAGGTGCCCCACCGCTGCAATTGCGGTGATAAAGAAAACTTAAACTATTAACTAAAAACTAGAAATTAAAATAACTAAATAAATCACAAAAAATTAAAGTAAAAGACCATTAGTGGAAGGAAAGGTCCCCAGAATGCTGGCGGCATTGCCACGTTGAATGGCAATGCTCAGCTTCTGTGCAAAGTAAAAGCCAGCATTCCAGCAAAGCCAGTGGGGGCTGAGCTACCCACGTCCGTAGGAGTGTACTCTATTCTGATTCCCTACACGTGGTCCCCGGGTAGTGCTAACCGGGTAGCAAACTCTGGTGGGAGGCTTCGGCCGTGGCTAGTTACCACCCACCGGACCAAACCATGCCGTGAAATGACCTAGTCGTGTTTCGGGATGTAGTCCAGTGTAACCGTTCCGAAGACGGGTCTGGGCAGTAGCGCACTTGTAGCTCCTCACTCAAATGCCGTCTTTGTACTTTCTCCACTCTAGTAAACTTCAAGGCTAGAGTGAATAAGTACCTTATAGGTCGTCGTGCTCCATCTTAGACCACAACGTCGCTTAACATCAGGCGAGTTTGTGGTCAAACGCCGACCTATTGTACATAAAACAAAAAGTCCTTCTATTTTTTCATTTTACTTATTTTAAATTTTGTCAGTTTACTGGGCGTCTGGACCTGACCGTGATCCAAAAACCAAGGGCCAGCATTCCGGGAGCAAATACTTAATGACGTCACTCGCTATCGTCATCTGTCTCTTTCTAATTTATTTGTAAATCAATTATTTCGGTCTTGCTTATGCATCGATTGACATCACTACGTCACTTTTGGGGCCTGATCTACCCACGTCTAGGAGTGTACTCTATTTTGATTCCCTACACGTGGTCCCCGAGTAGTGCTAACCGGGTAGCAAACTCTGGTGGAAGGCTTCGGCCGTGGCTAGTTACCACCCACCGGACCAAGCCATGCCGTGAAATGACCTAGTCGTGTTTCGGGATGTAGTCCGGTGTAACCGTTCCGAAGACGGGTCTGAGCAGTAGCGCACTTGGAGCGTCTCACTCAACTGCCGTCTTTGTACTTCTTCAATCTAGTAAACTTCAAGGCTAGAGGGAATAAGTACCTTATAGGTCGTCGTGCTCCATCTTAGACCACAACGTTGCTTATCATCAGGCGAGTTGGTGGTCAAATGCCGACCTATTCTACATAAAAAAAATTAAAAAAAACTACGTGTTGCCCACGTGACCGGAATGTTATACCTGCAGGCTTAGCATGCGCAACGCGACAACGATGTGTCGACTCTATTTATCGAGACAGACATATGTTTACACATAGCCTTGTCACGTTCTCACACGATAAAAAGTGACAAGAAGAATTTTGTCGCGTGCGCATACCAGGCCTGCTGGCGCAGTATATTATTACACCATGAGCCTGACGTTTCAGTGCTTCCACCTATTAAAAAACCTTTAAGCTGTTATAAAAACGCGATAGAAAAAAAACTATTGACTGCCTCGGTGGCTCAGTTGGTAGTGAACCTGCCTTCTGAGCTTGGGGGCGTGGGTTCGATTCCCACCTAGGGCAAACATTTATGTGGTGAACATTTGTATTTGTTCTATGTCTGGGTGTTATTCTCTATTTAGTATGTATTTAAAAATATCTAAGTATGTATATCAGTCTCTGGCAGCCATAGTACAAGCTTTACTTAGTTTGGGGTCAGGCGACCGTATGTGTCAATGTCGAATTTATTTATTTATTAGAACTATTTCAAAAGATACCAAAAAACACCTATTTATAAACTGTTGTTACTCCAATAATTTTTCACGCTCAATCATGATTTCATTCGCTGTAAAACATTCAAACAAACCACCCCTCATACCGAAGTGAAAAATTTATGAATTAAGTAGCCCCCGCCTTAAGACGTGTTATAAAAAAAGGAAAAGCCTTTGTCAAGACAACGAGCGGAAAGTCAAAAGGTTCTGCTTCCGCTTATTTTAGCGTAAAATCGATTAATTTTGTATCCTTTTGTGTGGGACAAAGTAAGTTGTCAGTTTTATTGGGTCAAGGCGACTATTTATTTCAGGCACGTTTTTTGTTTTGCAAAATGAAGGATTGGACCTTTTTCTTTGTTGCAGGAATGTGATTTGGGTGATAAGACTCGATTTTTGCTTTTTCCGCTCGGTCTCTTTAGCCGATTTTGATGTATCTAAAAGAAAAATGTTTTGTATTCTGCTGTTCTTGGCTACAGATTACATCTTGGAGATAACGAATCTTGGGTCGGTAAAATATCCTACTCCTACTAATATTATAAACGCGAAAGTTTGTAAGAATGGATGGATGTTTGTTATTGTTTCACGCCAGGACGGCTGAACAGATCTATATAAAATTTGGCACAGAGATAGATTATAGTCTAAAATAGCACATAGGATACTTTTAAACTGCGGGTGAAACCACGGGGCGCAGCAAGTAAGTAATAAAATTAACTAGTTACGCCCGCTGTTAAAGTCTCTTAAGTGCTATTTCACTATTTCAGACTATAATCTATCTCTGTGCCAAGTTTCATTTAGATCTGTTCAGCCGTTCTGGCGTGGTTGAGTAGCAAACATACTCAAAGTGTAGCATAATGTTGTGTGTGTATAATGTTCGATTAAGGTGAGTACCTACACTATCCAATACTAAATTTCACCCAAATTCGTTTGTCTGTTTAAACGTGAACGAAAGAACGTTTTACCCCGAGGGGGCTGGCAGAGGTGTAATACAACACCCACACTTCGCCGGACGATATTCAGTCCAAAATGTGACCGCGGTCGAGCCGGTTACCATACACCGGGCTCCAGTCATGTAGCATATGACATACATTACGCAAATATTTTCACACAATGAACAAACCGCGGCCGACGCCAACGGCACGCACCAAGTGCCGTTGGCGTCGGCCGGGTATGAACCCGCTCCCTCAGGCTTCAGAGGCGGGCCTTTTCCAACTAAGCTATCATTGCCACTAATACACAAATACAACCTTACAAACTTTTGCTTCTGTAATATTACTGGGATAATGCTTCTCACTCAGAGCTAGTCCTTAGTATCCACTGTGTCGGAGATGCTATGATAATTACATGATTAAACGAACTTACCTAAGTGAAGTTCTATCATAATAATATGAAGTTTTTCGGTCCATTAAAATTCCCAAAAACCCTCCCTCTAATACGCTACGTATTATCCCGTTGTGGGATAAAGCCAAAAGCTAAAAAAAACACGGTTTAATGGACCGAAAAACTTCATATTATTATGATTTATTATATTATTAATTATCATATTATTTTGGCTTAGAACCAGATTAGTGTACTGACGCAGCGCAACGCTTGCTGCTGCTAGTAAATTTCATGGACTGAAAAACGAATATTATATGATAATACACACCAAGAAACAAACAACTCACACTCAAACACTAAAAAGGTAAGTATTCCCAACGACTCAACCCTCTCAAAATCCTATTCTCTCAACACGAAGACCAGTAAAACGTTAGAAAAGCCAGTTTAACTCAACATTAGTTCTAACTTCGCCCATAACCGGAGTAAACCGGTGCGAGCCGGTGAGAACTAGTGTGAACCAGTTCGCGCCAGATGTCGCGTGACAAATAGCAATGCGGTCTCGGATCATTTCCGAAGTTTAACGTGGCAATAGTTAGAACTGCTTGTTTATTTGAGTGCTGGCTTAATGTTGCTTAATGTAACTATATTTAAATCGATAATATACATAGGTAGGTGAATGAATATTTAAGCTAATAATATAACATATCCTCACGTCTTTCCCCCGAGGGGGCTGGCAGAGGTGTAATACAACACCCACACTTCGTCGGACGATATTCAGTCCCAAATGTGACAGGGGGCGAGCTTGTCGCCATACACCGGGCTCCATTCATGTAGCATACAATATACAATACACAATACGCACATTTGTTCACACAATGAACAAAGTGGTGCGTGCCTTCGGCACTTATTCGTACTCTACGTTGTTTCTAATCCTATAACCATCAAGTCATATCAGAGGCCTTCGGGCGGTCTAGGAACTCTGACATCAGGGCCAGCCTAACGGCCTATTCCAACACGCTTGCCAATATGAACTTACTTACTGAATAATAAGTTGTTGGAAAAACAACTGATAGAGTCAACTGGTAGAAATGCGTCTGTGGGGCAATTACGTCTTTCGAGAATTACTGACAAACCCTTCACAAATAAGGCAACTATCGCCATCTAGTACAGATAGTAGTAACAATAATCTGTACTAGATGGCGTTAGTTGCCTAATTTGTGAAGGGTTTGTTAGTAAAAAAGCGATGATAGCCTAGTTGGAGAAGGCCTGCCTCTCAAGCCAGTTGGAGCGGGTTCAAACCCAGCCGAAGGCAAGCACCAATTTGTTCATCGTGTGAACAAATGTGCGTTAAATCATACACCATGATGTATGATGATAGACTCGCCCCCAGTCATATTTGGGATTGAATATCGTCCGACGAAGATTGGGTGTTGTTTTACACCTTTGCCAGTCCTCTCGGCGGAAAGGTGTGACGATATGATTTGTGATGTTGTTTGTTAGTAATTCTCGAAAGACGCAATTGCCCCACAGACCCATTTTTACCAGTAACCCTATTACCTTCGTATAAAAACTTTATCTTTTACATAGTTTCAATGTCATACAATTTCTCGTCCGCAATTCGCAAATAAATAAAAAAATAAAACAAGGAATACGGAAATCCGCCGCGATGCCGATATGAATCGTTCTGAATTTAAATGTACAGTCAGCGACGCGATTTTTTGTCAACAATAAAATAGTTTTTAAGGTAAAGAGAAAAAGGGGGCTCTAATACCAAGACTACGCCTACGCTGTCCGTCCGTCTGTATGTCGGTATGTCACTAGGCTGTATCTCATGAACCGTGATAGTTGGACTGTTGAATTTTTTACAGATGATGTATTTCAGTTGCCGAACTATAACTACAAACTTTAATACTAAAAATCAAAATAAAATAAATATTTAAGGGGGCTCCCATAGGCAACAACAAACGTGTACGGAACCCTTCGTTCACAAGGCCGACTCGCACTAGGTCGTTTTTTTTTATTAATATTAGTCTTGCGTTTTCCCATTAATTTTCCTGATATTTGATTGGCTTACGATGGAACACGCTTGCCTAGAAGAAATTATACTAATAAATACATTATACCTATTCAGTCGTGATTTTAATATACCCTGAGTATCCTACTTCCTAGGCTTACCAAACTGATTCATACTCCAAACTAATAAATTAAAATGGAAATAATTATGTCTGCCTGTCTGTCTGTTTGTAGGCTTTTCACGGCTAAACAGCCGAACGGCTTTTGATGAAATTTGATAATTAGATACAGTACAGTTACGAAGAAGGTTTTTGGATACATTTTTTTTAATAAAGACGAACAAAGTCGCGGGTAACAGCTAGTAACAATTAGAAATGTGAAAGTTTGTCAGTACGTGTTTGTAGCTACTTCACGCTCTAGCGAATGGGCTCTAGCGATTTAGCGAAAACATAATACACAACATAGTAATTATAATCACACATTTTCCCCCGAAAGACAATAGACAACAGACAAAATATAATTATTTATCTATTAGATATGTATAACAACACCCACACTTTACCAGACGATATTCAGTCCTAAATGTGGAAAGAAGCGAGCCTGCCATACACCGGGCTGCAGTTATGTAGCAGATGAACTACGTCACAAGCTTTTAAATTAATCTATAACACAAGGGAAATTTTATTTATGTAGGAATGATTAGAGAAGTGCTTAAAAAAATATTGCAATTGCATTTTTTGCACTCTATAGATAACTTTAGAGGCTCGTCAGTATCTTTACTCGCTCTCTTCGCTCGTCGTCTTCTTCTAGACGAAATGGCTATAGAAAACCTTTAGCCAATGCGAAGTTAGTCTAAAGTGCTGGACCCTCAAGAATACCGTAAGGAGCAACTAGCACAGTGAAATAGAATGACAGAAAAATATTACAATTTTAGATTACTACAGCCGACTGTACCCACTACTTGTGGGGTCTTATGATTTAAAAAGGAAACCCCTTTGATGTCAACTTTGAGTGACGTGCGTTCGAGTGAAAGAGAATGAAGTTTTGAAAGTTAAATTTTGAATAAATCGGAATATCAATCCGAATAATGAATTTTGTGTGATTTTATAAATAATCCATATTTTTACATTACTAGCTGCGCCCCGCGGTTTTACCCGCGGTTAAAAAGTATCCTATGTGCTATTGTAGATTATAATCTATCTCTGTACCAAATTTCATTTAGTTCTGTTCAGCCGTTCTGGCGTAAAAGAGTAACAAACATCCATGATGAGCTTTCGCGTTTATATTATTAGTAGGATACTATTTCTCATTAATCTGAAAACTAATTACGAACTCATAAACTAAGATCAACACAGGACACTACGTACTCGTATAGCTATATAAGTATGTACTGCCATAATAAAACAGTAATATCTTTCACGCTGGGGTAGCCTTTCTTCAGTCTTTCAACGAGCTGTATTGATCCTAATTTTAAAGTCAAAGTCAAAATGTTTTTATTCAATTTAGGTATCAAAGATACACTTATGAACGTCAAAGTTATTTAAATAGACTCGACTGCCTTTTTCGGATAAAGAGCCTCTACTCAGAAGAACAGGCAAGAAACTGAGGGGCATTATTTTTTCAACTTATAAAAAAATTACAGTTTCACAAATGTTGGCTTACAACTAGGTAATATCTATAAATACTAGTGGCTACTTGGCGGAAGTGGAAGGCTCCAGACATCTTTGTCTTCGAAATAATTCATAACCTTATTTACCCCTCTTTTCATTAATGTAGTTTTTACATGTGATTTGAATTTTCCCTCAGTGAGACTTGTTATATTTTTCGGGAATTTATTGTAAAAACGAACACAGTTGCCTAAAAATTACTTAGTACATACGCAGGAAGAAAAGGAGACCCTCAAAAGTCAAGGGTATGGGGGAGGCGCAGGGTCACGCATCCTAACCATCCACGAAGCTCAGGGGCTAACGTACGAGTCGGTTATCGCCATAAAGACCAAGCCCAAAATGAAGCTGCATGAGAGCGTGTCCCACGCAGTCGTCGCAATATCACGGCACACCGGGACTTTCACCTACTACGCCGATGACATCGAAGACGATGCCATCAGCCGGTTTTTACGGCGAGCATCGGCTGCATCACCGAAGACCATCAAGGAATATAACCTGCAGATGGCCATCAGAGATCGGAACGCGGTAGTGATGGAGGCTCTGAGTCGGGAGGAGGCCATGATGTTATAAAAATATTAATTGTTATAAAAATTGTAATCATTTCTGTTCTCGTTATAGTTTTTATTTTGTTATCGTTTTATATAAATTGTGGGTCCATCTCGAGCATTCATGCTCACTATCGAAGGCACCTTCTTGCGGCGGCGTCGTGTGTCGGGTCGTTCTCTTCCCTCAAATATGGTTGAGGAGAGCGATGGCTGGCACATGCGTCATACTCGTGATCGGGTGCTGCTTGCGGGTCGCTGGTCTGCTCATGGTGTACTCACAATGCATTAAGTAAATCTGAAAACCTTTAACCTAACCTTAGATTAAGACTTAATAACTAACCCCCCTCTACCTGTATTTCCTTTAAATAATAATTTAAGATTTTTGTTAAAAAAAGTCACGGTCCCCGGAGTCCGTGGAGTGTAATTTTTTAAATAAAAAAAAAAAAAAAAAAAATTACTTATTTGACTTAGTCAGTCTAAATCTCGGTACAGCTATCCTATCCTTATTTCTTTTAAGTTCAATGAATAAATAAAAAGTTATTATAATAAAATAAAATTATTCTTGTCGTTCAGTATTATCTAAAAATACATATTGAAGTTACTACATATGACTATACTTGTAGCTTCTATTAGACCTTATTTTTTTCCTTTTTTTTTTAGTGGCATCGCATTAACAGCACCGCTAGCGTTGCAGGTACTCGTAAATATCCATAGGCGGCGATTACCAATTACCGTCAGGCGAAACGTCTCCTTGCTTGCAACTCCGGGTAGTGCTAACCGGGTAGCAAACTTCGGCCGTGGCTAGTTACCACCCACCGGACCAAGCCATGCCGTGAAATAACCTAGTCGTGTTTCGGGATGTAGTCCGGTGTAACCGTTCCGAGACGGGTCTGAGCAGTAGCGCACTAGTAGCGCCTCACTCAACTGCCGTCTTTGTACTTCTTCATTCTACAAAACTTCAAGGCTAGAGTGAATAAGTACCTTACAGGTCGTCGTGCTCCATCTTAGACCACAACGTCGCTTAACATCAGGCGAGTTGGTGGTCAAACGCCGACCTATTTATTCTACATAAAAAAAAAAACTCTTTAAAAATATTTAGTGAAAATAGATTTGTACTAAGTTAAGAAAACTCAAAAAAAAAATACTAATACTAAAATTACTGGCACTAGAGTCAGCCGCTCGGCCTGTTAGGCTGTTTTATTATATGGGAGAGAAGAGAACTATTCGTACTTAGTTTTTAAACCCCAACGCAAAAACGGCGGGGTGTTTAAAGTTGAACGTGTGTCTGTGGCATAGTAGCTCCCGAACGGATGAACCGATTTTGATTTTGTTTTTGTTTGAAAGGTGAATTAGTGGGGAGTTTTCTTAGTTAAGTTTGATGAAAACCAGTGAGGTGGTTTTTTAGTTTTTTAATAAATACTTGTTGTTTATTTTTATCCGAGTTTTTGTTAGCGTCATGGCTCCCCCACACTGACACACTCAGCATATTCACTGCGTGCACTCCCTTGCGAATAATAAAACACTACACACCACCGACCTGTTCATATTTTAACTTTTTTTAATGTGAATCCTTTTATTTGAAATAGTGTGGGTAGTTTTAAAATGTTGGGTTTTTCGATGAGTGCTTTACATAAATTGTTACAGTGAGTACATTTTATTTAAAGATATATAATATTTTGATTGCGTGACTTCTTGAAGACGTATACTTTTTAAACGGTTTAAATGGATATGTTTTTTTTTTTAATAATAATAATGTACGGTCGACATTCCCGGATGCCACCGTCCTGGAGAGTCACTCAGGCATATCATTTCCGGTTGTTCGCATCTTGCTAACGGCGAGTACTTGCACAGGCACAACCAAGTAGCCAGTAGGTATCATCCACCAGCAACATGCCCTTCAATACGGTCAAATATTTTTAAATAAACAAAATATTTTTAATTTTATTTTCTTTTAATAGGGTTTATTTCGAAAAAAAAAACATCACGGAAGGAGATTTACTCGTATCTCATTTGATTTCACATACCAAGTCCCATAAAAAATCTAATAAAATATAGTTTCCGAGGCTTTTGTCAAGCGCGTTTGCATGAAAACAATAGAGATCCGTGCGCTTCTTAAGGGTTCCGCGACGCTCTGAATTTTCCATACAAACGCACTTGTCAAATTTCTTGGAAACCATTTGTCAGATTATGATGAAATTTGGAATTACAATTAAATGAACTGTATCTCTGCCCCTATGTTCTTGGTATTTTTTTTAAAAAAACGTCCTCAAACGAAAATTGAGCTATGAAAAATATCCGTATTTGTAAGGGGTCACTTTTGATTGATTTTATTAGTAGATAGACAAAACAAAACAAAAATCCCTTTACATAGGGAGGTTGTCTATATCATGAGCTTTTAAAATAATCCTAATCCTAACTAATTTTATAAATGTGAAAGTGAGTTTGTTCGTATGTTTGTAACGCTTTCACGCCCTAACTAAGGTAAGTGCAGCTATCAGCGATCCATTGAAAATCTGCAGGTTTTACCGATCCATGAAGTTGATTCGCAGTTTTGACGGCTCTGGGATAATTTAGCTACTTAGTATTGGAGTAGATACGCATATGTGTTCATTGAGTATCGTACTCACTTATGTTTGTATGTGTAGCTGACTAGGAAAGTAATAAAAAACAGCAGTATCTTTGCCGACTGCGAGGAAACTGGCCGTGTCGTACTGGCGCTTGTTCCGTCAGGTAAGTACATAACAATATTTGCATAAGACTTTTTATCGATTTTAATTGTATGTTCTGTTATTTTTAGTGATAGTATTTATTCATTTTAGCATTAATCGTTGATTTCGCATCGCATTTCTTCAAATTTCAGTAAATTTTACGGGTAAAACATGAAATTTAGATAGAGCGGTATTAGGTTCACTGATTTTACTAGTGGCAGCTTTCACCGACCCATGGGTCGGTAATGGCCGAAATGCTATAATTAGTTATTTTATATTTCTTGTTGATCCATATCAATAAAAACAAATATTTCGTATACCATATTAATCTGCAACAATTAACCTTTTCAGAAATCTATTAGCGATATATTCTATTTCGGCTGGTTTACTTCTTAATTGGTTGTATCTTTCATTTTATTATTAAATGATTCAGAGATCGTTGTTGAAAATGAAACATTATTAAATTACCTTTTTTTGTGTAATGATGTACATTGATCTGATAATAGTTTTTGTTAAATCAACCAATTGCAGTATCTGTTATGGTATGGGAAGATAATTGAACAAATATCGCCTACTTTTTGAGAGTCGGTAAAACATCTTTAAACTTTGCAAGCAATACTTTATTACCGACCCATATAAGTCGGCAATAGCAACAATGTGAACCTATCACCGACTCTACTAAAATTGTGTAAATAAATCACTTATTTTTAGGGTTCCATAGACACTTAAGAAATTTTTAGTTTGTTTATGAGAACAATCGGATCTGGGTTCGTGAAGTTATAGGCGGGTAGTATGTATATATATAGGAGGCTTATAGGAGGTCTCAGTATGGGACAGATGACTACTTAGTAAATAATAGTTTTTTGTCAATGGTTCTATTGTTTCTTACCGCCGCCGCCGATTAATAAACTCACAAACCATTGAATGAAACAATTTAATTCTCATTCAAAAACCCTAAAATTCTATGAACCGTTATATTAGTACTAATGAAAGCGCTCCGCGGTTTCAACCGCTGTCCTACAGGAACCATTTCTTCTTTCGGGATTAAAAGTAACCCTATGTGTAACCAGCTACCTCCATACCAAATCTTATCCAATAGGCCAGTAAAAATAGAAATTATTCTTGCACTAAATTACCGAACCAATTTTTGTTTTTTATAAGATTTAGGGTCACGTACTGAGCATAAAATCACAAAATGCTCACAGATCCAGGTAGAGCTTCAAGCGCCGTCTTGAAAAAAAATTTTTGACTGATATCTCGGAACCATGGACTTCAGGGCAAAAGTTGTTGAGACTATTATTGTAGAAAATGAAATTTCGCATCTTTTATTTCTCGTGAATTTTTTTGTTAAACTTATCGGCTACGTTTTATCTCCCATTAAATTAACCGGTTTTTCTCTCTTAATAAGAGTTATTGGCCGAGATAGAAAAACCGGTTCATTAAATGGATCATAAATAGTAAACGGTAATTTAAAAAAAAAAATTGAAGAAAAAAAATGCAAAATTGTATTTTCTACACTAACGATCTCAATAACTTTTGCCCTAAAGTGCATAGTTTTCGGGATATCGGCCAACATTTTTTTTTCAAGATGGCGCGTGATGCTCCTCCTAGATCTGTCAGCATTTTGTGATTTTACGCTCAGTACGTAACTGCAAATTGTGGTGGATAGGATAAAGACTACGGAATGAGATGTAAACTTTTACTTTAGGGTAAATAAATTATATACTTACTCGACAATCAATTTAAAATATTGTTGTTTTCAGGTTAAATTAACACTTTTTTTATTCAGGTTGAATCAATTTTCAATTACAAATTATTTTTTGTAAAATTTCACAGTAAAGTCTAAACGGAACCCTTAACAAAAATAATTGATTTCTTTATTCTTAATTTTTTATTTGTCGCCGGAACGGGTACAAAAATAGTTTAAGATTAGTCATTTAAAATCAACATAATTAAAAAAAAACTAAATTAAGAGTTATTTCTGTATTAAATTAAAATATTCCATACGTAACCTGGATTAAAATTACCTAGGTAAGGTACAGTCGGTAATGGCTTCCTAAAAATCGGTATTAGCATCATAGCCTTCGCAATGGGTCGGTAATAGAAACAATTGACTTTGTTACTTTGTTACTTGTTTTTTATAAGATACTCTTCTATTTGGAAGCATACACGACAGTAAAAATAAAGAATGAATACTATTCATTGATTTTGAATGAAAAAAATAAGTATATTAACAACCACTAGGTTAAATAATAGCCATCGGTTCAAAAACTCTCTTAACAGGGTCGGTGATAGCTGCACTTACCTTACTCAATCGATCGTCAGGAAATTTTGCATACGCGTTATCTGGGGTACAGAAAAAGACATAGGGTACTTTTTATCCTGAAAAAAATAACGGTTCCTGTAGGACTGTGGGTGAAACCGCTGGGCGCAGCTAATCTATAATAAAAGGGGCATTTTTAGTTATTTATGAATGATTAGAGAAATGCAAAAGTAATAAAAAATATTGAAATTGCACTTTGTCTCTCTGTAGATAACATAAGAGGCTCATCAGTATCATTACTTGCATTCTTCACTCGTCGTCTTCTTTTAGACGAAATGGCAATAGAAAACCTTCAGCCAATGCAAAGTTAGTCTAAAGCGGTCGCTGGACCCTTAAGTGCCATCCCAAACACGGTAGACTCCAAAAAATACCGAATCTTAAACTACTAAAAATCCAATGACCACGAGTTGGTACGACTGTTTGAAAAAACCGTTAAAAACGTTTCAAAATAACGGCCTAAGCACTTTTCAGAAACAACGCAACAAAGACCAATTCAAAGAACAATTCAAAATGCACTCGCCCAGCTAAAACTGGCATTTATCTCTGAAAGCACACCTTGTTACGAGAATTTAACGTCTTAACGACTTTACTTCCTTAAAAAATGAGGAATGTAAAAATGGAAAGTTTTTAAAATGTCTTTTCTGCCTTTATCCTTTGGGAGAAATTTTGTTTTACTTGAGCTTTCCAAAGCTGCCGTACATTGGGCGACTGGTGGTGGCCACTGCAGTCACTAGTGTTTAAAGCTTCCCGCATGTTAGGCCACCGTTTGTGGTCAGTAAGAGCGACTAGTGGTTAGGACAGCCGGACGTTATGCCACCTTGGTTGAAAGTCAAATTAAAGTCAAAATGTCTTTAATAAATTGCGTTTAGAAGATACACATATGAACGTCAAAGTTTTAAAACGACTCTACCGCATTTGTTCTGAAAAAGTGGCATAACTCTTAATGATAGGCAAGAAACTGAGTGGCTAATTATGTTTTTTTCCACACGTTGAGCCACCACTGGTTAAGGCCACCACATGCGGCCACAAGTAACGAGTTAAGGCCCTGTTCCATCTACGCTTACCTAATGCCCGGTACACTGTCGAGGTCTCAGTGGCCAACAGTAATTAAAAAAATAGAACAGTAGCCAGCGCTGTGGCCTGTGACGTTGAAACGGCCTCTCAAACACTTAATGTGCGTAGACAAAACAACAAGGGGTCGAAAGCAAATCGTCCCATTCGCAACTCGTCACACATTCAAAACTCGTCCCATTCACAGCTTGTCCCATTCTCAGCTCGTTCCATTCGCTGCTGCAAGATCTATGAAAACTTTCGTCAACAGCTTGCCACTAGAGGTTTCAGTGCCCCAATGTACGGCTGTTCTTAAAGTTGAAATGATGAAAGCCAAATGTGGATAATGTATTCCTTTGTTTTTTTGGCCATCTAACACACACAATAAAATATCCTTCCTTCCTAATTATAAAATCGAAAGTCGCGCTGTCTGTCTGTCTGTTTGTAGGCTTTTCACAGCTAAACGGCTGAACGTATCATGATGAAATTTGATAAAAAGTTGCAGTATGTCACAAGGAAGGTTTTTGAATACTTTTTTCTGTAAAAATAAACCTTTTTGTCATGAAATTCTGTAAATTAATAAAAAAGAACGCGCCGTTTACCAAATGCGTCAGACAACATCACAGAATAGTACGTAGTCGGTACTAAAATAACAACTGACAACTAAAATTAAGACTCCGCTCAAAACCAGCCAGTATTTTTTTTTTAATGTTGGACTCTGATCTCTTTAGTAACGGATTATCCTACTAATATTATAAACGCGAAAGTTTGTAAGAATGGATGGATGTTTGTTACTCTTTCACGCCAGAACGACTGAACAGATCTGGGTGAAATTTGGCACAGAGATAGATTATAGTCTAGAATAGCATATAGGATACTTTTTAACCGCGGGTGAAACCGCGGGGCGCAGCTAGTTATTCATAATTTGATAATTGGTTACAGTATATCACGAGGAGGGTTCATGGATACTATTTTCTTAATAAACGCGAACGAAGTTGTGGGCAACAGCTAGTATAATATCAATAATATAATAGTGCACTGATGAATGATATACACAGTGTAAGTATAGTATGATTTATTGGCTAGGATACTAGTAAAATTTACTTTGATTAAAATATAAATGGCTATCGTATTTCATAATTAAATTTATTAACCTAATTGTCCGCGGTTAGGCGAGCGTTTCGGTGGCGTAGGTATTATACTAGTAATGGTAGTTTTATATCGAGCTTATTTTACAACGTGTTGTTTTGCATTCCCGCGGAATTTGTAGAGGTAGCTATACTACACTAGCAGAGCACGAATAAACTATAGGGGTAACCTTAAAATTGAAACAAAAAGCAGCTGTGCTGTAAAAAAATTATTACTACAAATTACTTAGTTGATATTTCCAAATCAGAAATTCATTAATGGACTAAATCGAAAAAAAAACAATCGTATTTTGTAAACTTTGCTACGGAACTCTCATAGTGCTAGTCCGACTTACACTTGACCTGTTTTCAGAGTTCCGTAGTTGACTAAAAATCTTCATAATTTCATAACGTAAGTGTTTTTATTATAACTTTCATTGTGTGTTTATTCTCGTGTTGCAAAACTCGCGAGATATCTCTTATTTCATCATGGTATACTCGAAGTTGTTCAATATGTCACTTGTGACGTTTGCAATGTCACTTGACATCAGATTGACTTCAGAGCATGCAACAATTAGCTAAATATATGCAAACGACTGCAGCGCGACGTTGACTAGAATTTGCGGATGTTAACGTTTTAGCGGACAGATAATGGTATAGAGTAGGGAGGTATTTTTTAAATTGTTTATTTATTTATTATTATTTATTTGTCCATCAACATTGTGTACACTAAAACATTATTAAATTCAATAAAATATTACTTAAAATAACTAAATGTCACAATAATTATAAATGGAGACGGCATGCATAGGACTTAAGAGCGAAAAATATTATTAATTAAAAATATATAAATAATAAAATTGAATTTAAATAAAATAATGAAAAATTACAAAATAGGCGTCAAATTATCCTCACAGGTTGTTCCCTATAATTATAATCTCCCATGGGGATGACTTTTTTAAAGACTTTTTTAAATTCCTGTATCCCTCTTGTTGCATTCGTTGCATGATTCACACGCGGCGCTATTGAACAACAAAACCGCTGCGAATAATTTTTCTACATCCATACAAATGTAGCAACTAAGTTTTTTAGAAATGTTAAGTAACGTAAAATAAGTAAGATAATGCTAGTTACAAGGGATCTATGGAGCAATGCACCCAAATGAACCAGAACACTAGGAATGGTCAAAAATTAACAGTACAATAATAAATTCTAGGAATAATCTAGTTAAAATTCTAACACTTATTTTGTCAATCAGTAACTAGCATTTTCTGTTATTTAACGTTTCTAAAAAAACCAAGTTACTACATTTGTATGGACGTAGCAAAATTATACCTATGTCAAAACCAGCAGCTCCCATTACTTCTAAAAGACTGCGCCATCAAACAGCTGTAAAAAATCGCAAACAATTTTCGTGGTCAGCAGCAGTAATACAAGCACAAGCTGAAAGGACACCCAATTGTCCTAGCGACCCAGTTGCTAACACTCAGCTACACACCAAGTCTGAGAAGGAAACCCCCCTTGCCGCTTCAAGAGGGAACAGTGCGAAATGATACCTTTCTGATACGAACCGCTAAGGAATGGAACACCTTGCCATCGTCTGTATTCCTGACTAACTACAACCTGGGTATCTTCAAGGCTGGAGTGAATAAGTACCTTCTAGGTCGTCGTGCTCCATCTTAGACTACAACGTCGCTTAACATCAGGCGAGTTGGTGGACAAACGTCGACAAAATCTACATTTAAAAAAAATATGGGCAAGCGTCCTCAATGAAGAATGCGCTCGACTAATTTAATAAAAACTTAAAATCTGCTAAAAGTTTATACTGATGTGGACAATGATCGCAGATTCACAAACAAAAAACAAAATTTCGTGGTCATCTCCACGCTTTTCGCTGTCATTCCACAAAGTAAGACGCAAAATTCACAAACGCGCACTCCCGTCGCTCGTCCCCGTAATTACGCGTGAAGTTCGCTACTCTCTACTACTCACTACAGATCAGTGCCGGATTAACCACGTAGCAAGAGTAGCAAAAGCTACGGGCCCCGCGCGAAAAGGGGCCCCGCATATTTAAACCCACTCATTTGCCTCTGCCTGAGCGTCACTTTCTGAGTGAAACTTATTAAGATGAGGTATTAGCCACATAGCAGGACGCAGCAAATGCTACGGGCCCCGCTCGAAAAACAAAAACTAAAAAGCCCTACACCTAATAACTATTCTCAAAGTAGACGTGCTACGTAAAATTTTTAAACATAGGGTAAAAAAGCGCTGACTATACTAGGCAATACTATAATACTTTCAGAGAAAATGGGGTGATTTGGTGGGTAAACAACTACTCAAGGGCCCCTTCACATTTGCTACGGGCCCCGCGCTCGCTTAATCCGGCACTGCTACAGATATGACTGTGGACTCAGTTTAGAAGCTTTTGGGAAGTTATATTGCTCTAGCGTTTAATAGAGCTCTGAAAAACGTAGCGATCGTTTTTGAAAAGCTTGCGTGAGTCACACTGCAAGCGAAGCTAGGTTTTGCAAGGTTAAGCACATCTTACTTCGTCGCCGATAAAAAAAAATTACATACTATGTATATCGGTGCACTTTTGACTTAAGATTATATTTATATGAGAAAGTTTGGATGGATGTATGAATGTTTATTAGTCAATCATGGCAAAACGGCTGAACGGATCTGTATGAAATTTGTCTATAGAAATGTTATGAAGCGATGATAGCTTAGTTGGAGAAAGCCAGAGGGAGCGGGTTCAAACCCAGCCGTCAAATCAAATGTGCGTATTGTACGTAATTTGCTACATGACTGAAGCCCGGTGAATGGCGACAGACTCGCCCCCTGTCACATTTGGGACTGAATATCGTCCGGTAAAGTGTGGGTGTTGTATTACACCTCTGCCAGCCCCCTCGGGGGAAAGGCGTGACGATATGTTATGTTATGAAGATCATGGTATAATAATATACTCCGCCAGGTATGTCATCCCGGTCACGTGGGCAACACATATTGACGTTAATCGATGCTTAAGCCAGAACGAAAAAAATCATTTACAACAAGTTCGAAAGAGACGGATGACGATGACGAGTGACGTCATACGTGTATGCTCCTGGAATACTAGACCTTGTTTTTTTGGATCCTGATGTTGATAAAATTATTATAGTCAGGAATAGCATACAGGTCATAGTCTGCTAGGTCGCTATACCTGGCGGACAAAAAGGTACGTACACTTACGCAGGGCACCACAAGCCATTAAATAACAAGTAAATTTATTAAAAGAAAAAAAAACCCGACTGCAGAATTTTGTACTCTATGTCACTTCCACTATCGAGACGATTTAAATGAAACCCTCACATGTCGAAATTCATCAATCTGTTTAGGCTGTAGGCCGTGCCAAACAAACCTCATATATTCAAACATACCCACATATATACATACATACATACATACATATACACATACATACATACACACATACAAATATACATACGCTCGAAAAACATAACCCTCCTCCTCTCGCAGTCGGGTAAAAAGCTAACATTTCATTTTCATCCTAGCTCCAAATTGCTTCCCTCAAATATGGTTGAGGAGAGCGATGGCTGGCACATGCGTCATACTCGTGATCGGGTGCTGCTTGCGGGTCGCTGGTCTGCTCGTGGTGTACTCACAATGCAATAAGTGAAAACCGTTAACCTAACCTTAGATTAAGACTTAATAACTAACCCCCCTCTACCTGTATTCCCCTTAAATAATAATTTAAGATTTATGTTAAGAAAAGTCACGGTCCCCGGAGTCCGTGGAGTGTAATTTTTAAATAAAAAAAAAAAAAAATCCTAGCTCCAAAAATTTTTGACAAGCACTAGTTGACACAGTTGTTTATATTAACAGACAATGATGTATTTCCCGCGCTATCCACTTTACAAGGCAAAGCTATTCCAAAGTTAGTTCAGAGTACCTAGCAGTGGACGAGTTAGCTGGTACTCACACATGGTTGCCTGTTTCACGGCACACAGAACTCTGTACAGCGACCACTGCAAACTAGGGGCTGGCTTACTTTAACTTACAAGTCTTCTAGAGAGGGAGCGGGTTTGATCCCAGCCGAAGGCACGCACCAACTTGTTCGTTGTGCGGACAATGTGCGTTTAATGTCATCTGCTACATAACTGGAGCCCGTCGTATGGTGACAAGCTCGCCCCCTGTCACTTTTGAGACTGAATATCGTACGGCTAAGTGAGGGTGTTGTAATCCACCTCTGACAGCCCTTCGGGGGAAAGGCGTGACGATATGTTATGTTATGTATAAGTCTTCTTAGGCTTCGTCCTGATTCAGCAAAAGCGGCAGGCTGTGTGACTCTAAGTTGCGTATTGGGCTATTGGGTAAACTGAATGTTGACCAAGTGGCGAACTGTAGCAAGCAAAATGCGAATCAGTCGCTCGTCAGCAAGCGTTACGCTGCAGACTGAGTACGAGCTACGAGTATATTTAAACTATGTACAAGTATAATATTAACAACTATAACTTTTCTTGTAAGAACTAAAGAGGTGTGGAACTCGTTGCCTGCGTCTGTCTTTCCACCTAAACACAATCCGGGGGTGTTTAAGAGTAAAGTGAATAGGTATCTCCTAGGCAAGTGTGTTACACCTTCGATCACGTCAACGCTTCCCAGCAGGCGAGTCAATGGTCAAACGCATGCCTAGTCTGTTGTAAAAAAAAAAAAAAATACAAAAACCCCCCCACACCGTTTTTCATCACACATAGTTAAGAATACTCAAGCCTTATTCATCTTTGAAACAAAAAAAAAACAAAATTAAAAATCGGTTCATCCGTTTGGGAGCTACGATGCTACAGACACACCCACACACACACCCACACACACGAACACGTCAAACTAACCCCCGACGCATTTAAGACGCGGTGTAATAGCACACGGGCTTAAATATGTGGCGAACTACAGGTAAACAGTCACCCGCTCACAGAAGTAACTTGCCCGAAGGAAGAAGCCTTATTTTTTGGTCGCAAAACGCTCTATGAACCGCAAAACGCCGCAAAAAAAGCCGCAAAACATGACAACGCTTCTCCACACGGTAGATTTGATCGACGTCCCCTGCACCGATACGATACGCGATGCGGAGCAATGGAAAAACTTTAAATAAGGCTTTAAATAATAACTTTAAAGACCGCCAGCGATGAGCAAATAGCTAGAAACTAGAAATGAGTTGGCGAGTACGCTGCTCCTAAGCGAGGAGCGAGTGTACAGTTCCTATGTATAGATTTCTCGGTGAGAAATAGTGAGCCGAGAGAGCACTGTGACAAACTAGTCAAGCGAGTTCTCGCCGGCGCGGCCGCACCGGTGTGAACAGCCAGCGACCAATCATCAATAAACCGGATGTAAGCTGAAACGGCGTTATAATACTCCCTACACATAGTCCGAATTTATTAACTGTCGGCTATACTTGTTATTTTACAGTTTTAGAATTTTGAAAACCAGCAATGTATAACGAAGGTTTTTAGGTTGGCGCGGCCGTGCGCGGTGCGTTGACCTCTAGCAGCTGAGTAATTTGCATTTCATTGCGCGTTGAAAGGAAAATATGTTTTTTATTAGTATTATCATAGTAATGTATATAAAGATAAATATACGAACTATTGTAGGTAAATTGCTTGTGTTTGTAAAAAAAAAACAAATGTTGAACGTTAAACAAATATAAAAAGCGCGTTTTTTTTTTAAATTATTACTTTAGTAATCACCAACACTAAAATATTAACAGTTTTCGTTTTCGAGAGCGATTATCTTACACCCGGTGTCTTTTTTATGTACTTGGGATTGTTGGGATCTACGAGTATATCTATTGTATGTTTCTTGAGCAAGAAAATAGTCGATAATTACTCGGTCACTCGCAAGCGGTCGGAGAATTGTCTGAAGTCACTTGTGTAAGGCTTTGTGACATTCGTAAAATAGGTCCTCTTCAACCTGATGCGGTTAATTTGAGGGGAATGGTACTAGAAACAATGGGACAATGTTGTCGCTGAAAGTTGTAGTTTATGATACACGTCCAAGTTGAGTTGAACTCTGGCCCTAGTGTAGACCGAGCGAGGTTATCTCCGTCTCTGTTGTTCTAGTTTGAAAAGTCATGGGAGTAAGAGTGATGGAGGTAGATTTGCATGCGTCAGAATAAAGTCGATGTAGAGCATACGTTTTCATTTCCATGTCAAGCAATGGCGTCGATTTTGTTATTATATCGAGTGATAAGCCTAAAATAATTCGAGAGCGCTAAAGATCAGTGGCGGATCCAGGGAGAGGGGGGGGGGGAGGTGCGTTAAGGGGCTCAATCCCAATCTTTAAATTTATTCAAATAAGAAAGCAAACCTTGTAACAAACTGTGTTTGCCTATTTATAATTATTATTGGCGCATGTATGAGCATGGAACCATGAAAATACATAGGTACTTATAGCAAATTTTCTTGCCATTTTATTGGTGTTAATCGTAATAAGAACAAAAACAAGAATAAGTTAACGGTTCAACTTTAGAGAACTGCCGGGCTATTTAATAATCGAAAAAAAAAAATGGTTTTTTAAACGCTGAAAATTTAGACAACCACGCTGAAAGTTTTTCAAAGAAAATAATTTGTGATTTTTTTTCTAAAATCAGAATGGTTTTTAAAATTCTAAATTTCTAATCCGGTTTGATTTTTGTTTATTGTTGTTTTAAATTTGTTTAATTGTTGTTTTTTGTACCAGCTGTATTTTTTGCACCTGATCATTACAATTTTCCTCATATCAATCTAGATATGACGAAAATTGTGCTAAGCGATGATAGCCTAGTTGGAGAAGGCCTGCCTCTCAAGCCAGAGGGAGCGGGTTGGCACCCAGCCGACGGCACGCACCAATTTGTTCATTTTGTGAACTTATGTGCGTATTGTATGTCGTCTGCTACAAAATTGGAGCCCCCTGTCACATTTTGGGACTGAATATCATCCGGCGAAGTGTGGGTGTTGTATACCTCTGCCAGTCCTCTCAGTCTCTCGTGACGATATGTATGTTATGTTATGTTATCGAACTAGACAAACAAAATACTTGTTTTCTTTGATTTCGTGTTAATAGAGGCCTTAAGTGAATACATTCTAACAAAATGGATTAACAGTTAAACAAATAGCTTAAGTTAATTAATAATTAATTCTCAAGACCTATTTTCTTCTTATTTGCAGCATCGCCGGTGTATTTAAATTAGTAGCTAAAATAATTACTTCATGTTTCCTCTAAGCATTTTCTTCAAAGCTTTCATTTGCAGCTATGGGAACCTAATTAACTTTTCACAAAAGGGTTTGTTTATAATTAACTTTAAATTTCTATGCGATGGCAGCCTAGTTGGGAGGAGGACCGCCTCTCAAGCCAGAGGGAGCGGGTTCGAACCCAGCCGACGGCATGCACCAATTTGTTCATTCTGTGAGCATATATTATTATGTGTGTCTTGTATGTAATCTGCTACATGATTGGAGTCCGGTGTATGGTGACAGGCTCGCTCCCTGTCACATTTAGCACTGAATATCGTCGGGCGAAGTGTGGGTGTTGTATAACACCTCTGCCAGCCCCCTCTGCCTGCCAAAAGCAGAAATGCTTCGTCTGCTAACGTTCAACCGGTCAGTAAAAAGCAACTACTCCCAATATCCAGCCAATTGAACTCGAATGCTGCAGTAATGATCTGCCACAGAGCTCCATCAGCATTTTTCAGATATTCCCAGATTCCTCAGACATAACTCCTCATTAGCATTCGACAGGTAGAGTCAAAAGTTAGGGAATCGCTCCACCGGTCCAGAACGTATTTCGAGCACGTACCGGACCGCGTCATGCCGCATGGCTGAATTATTTTTGATGGGGAGCGCGGTGCAGTGGTTATTGTGCTTAACTCACATGTAGATGAAGAGAGTTAAGCATGTCACGTTGCGTGTTTAAAAAAGATGTGAAATTTACGAGTTCTTTTTTTGGTGGGTTAATAGATTTTTTACGTGTTTTTTTTTTGTGTAAAACATAAGTCATAAATGACTTATGGTGACGCCAATGATTAAAACAAACTAAATGTAAAATGAAATGAAAACAGTAAAGTTTAACTTTTCTTCTATAATCGATTCTTAAAAAAATATTTTATTAGTTTTAAATTTAAGCTGGTGTTCTGTGTGTGTGGTTGCTTAAACTGTTATCTAAACTCGGATCAACCTAGAGAATAACATGGCGCACGGCGTATGATTTAAGTGAAGCCAAAAACCATCCAAAAACTACGCTACTGTCGTACATGTACACAACACGCACACATTGACGCAAAAAAAACTACGCTACTCGCTTGGTCATTCTTACCTCAACATTACGTGCATTGGTTTATGGTATAATTTCGTGTACATAAATATTCATAGTGCATTATAAAAGTGTGGCCAGGACTACACATTTAAGGCTCTTTTTAAAAACTGCGCAGTTTTTTAACTTGACTTGTAAAAAAACTAAACTCTTACAAATATGTGCAGTTTTAGAATATTAAATCTACTATTGGAACGGAAATGACTAACGTAGAGTTTGGGAATGAATATTAGTTTTCGAGCAATAGTAAATGTTTTTCATGGCAGCATTACCACGCACACAATTTAAAAAAGAAGTGGCTTCAGCGAGATATAACGCAGTGTTCCATCTTTTCCTCTAGGTTGATCTGAGCTAAAAACTAAACGCTTAGACCGAACGAAGCGAGTTCTCAGAGTGTACTGGGACATCTCAGCATTATATTTATTTTCAATTATTTATTTCGTAAAAAATATACATTTTAAAAACACAAAGCATTGAAAAACTTAACGGTTTGTATCAATACCCTTATCGCTACACGCTACAATTTTTTATGCAAACTAAACTACCTTAAAAACTTACCAACCTTACAACTACTACCATCTATAAATTATTGACCATATAAAAATATAATCAATCTTCATAAAATTTAGCAAGCAAACAGTTCATGCTAATACAATTTTTAAGTAAAAATATATTTTTTTTTTAATTTAGTTTTTTATCCTAATCTTATTTTTATTCGGACGATAAGTTAAGGATATATGCGAGGTCTCCGTTCGAAGCAAACTACTAGCTGGTTTTTATTTTATTTTTATTTATTTCAACAAAATCCACAGCTCCCAATAAAGCATAAAATAAACTTACAGATTAACTTACAGCGAATTACGGACTTAAATCCTATCCTATCCTAATATCCTACTTAATATTATAACCGCGAAAGTTTGTAAGAATGGATGGATGGATGGATGGATGGATGAATGGATTGGGTGAACACACTGATATTATAAAATACGAAAATTTGGATGGATGGATGTATGTATATGATTTAAGATACGGGAATTACCTACGTACTAAAACTAAACGTACTAACTTTATCAGTCGATTACTCCGACTATAGTTTTAACCGCTTTCGACAATCTTTATCAAGGAGAGTACTCGCGAGCGGCTGCGTCTCGCATAGCACTCAATGAAACAGGATGGATGTTTGTTACTCTTTCACGCCAGAACGGCTGAACAGATCTGGATGAAATTTGGCACAGATATAGATTACAGTTGAGAATATCACATAGGATACTTTTTAACCGCGGGTGAAACCGCGAGGCTAGTTTTCTTATATTCCAAATCTGAAGATTTTTTCTGTGGTTTACTTCAACAATACATGTGCACAAAGACAATAGAAAATATATCCCAAAACAAAGTAAACGAAATCATTGTCATGTTACTCAAACAATTCGTCTATTTATAATCCTGCTTCCCTTCCGCATGAGACCCACCCAAGTGAATTTTTCCGTCGATTGGCAAATTAGAGCGTATGCGAACGGTCTGCAGATATCGTTCCCGATTCAACTTCATTCGCGGAACGGATCGGAACGGGCCGAGTTGTTAGCGGAAGCGGGAGAACCTTTCTAATTTTTTATTTTATTATTTTATTTGTTAAACAAAATCCACAGCCGTTAGTTAAATACAATAATTCTTAAAAATATGACTTAACGGCCAATTACGGATTTACATTATTTAAGTTTTTGGTAAAACATACAGTCGCTCATGTGAATAATAGCAACATGACATAATTATTTAAGTGTGTGTGTGTATGTGTGTGTGTAATACCTAACCTTAAACTTGAATTTTTAAAACTGACAAAAACACAAACACACAGAAACTAAATACACACATATCGTCACGCCGTTCTCCTGAAGGGGCTTGTAGAGGTGTTTATAACACCCACACTTCGCCGGATAATACACAGTCCCAAATGACAGGGGGCGAGCCTGACGCCATACACCGGGCTCGGATGACATGCGTGCCGTCTGGTGGGCTTGAACCCGCTCCCTCTGGCTTGAGATACGGGCCTTCTCCAACTAGGCTATCATCGCTATGATAATCTAGATAAAAAACTTAATTATACAGCCAAAAACACTTTTACTTAAGTCATCGTTAAAACGAAAAATTTACTAAATCAAAATCGATTCTTCCGTTTCAGAACTGCAATATACACAGGCAAATAAACAGATTGAAATACGATTAACTTATGACGTCCTTATGTTTGTGACGAAGAGAAAATCTTAATGCTTAATCAAAATGTTTTTATTCCATCCAAAGGTTGTCTAGAAAAGATCGCTCTTAAGCGCCCATTGCGCCCTTATTTTTGAGTGCTTAGCTTATATTTATTTGTATTTGGTGTCAATTAAGTTTAATATATTAAGGTTTTTGTATTGTATTGTAAAAATCTTAATTATATTTTATGGAAGCTACCACTTCTAATATTAAAAGGTATCCAAATAATATCGTTCCCGATTCAACTTCATTCGCGTAAGGGATTGGAAAGGTCCAAGTTGTTAGCGGGAGCGGGAGAAATAAAAATGCTACCTCATTTTGCAAACGGCTACCTGTTCCTAAATCAGAAGGTAAATAGTAGTAAAATATTTTGTTCAAAATTCAAATTCTCAGAAAATTATGTTTTGAGGATTAAATTTTAAGCGAAAGCGGGGTGGCTTTTTACTAATAATAATAATAATTTAAGTTAGGTACAGGTTATTATAAAACCAGTTTCCTAGAATTCCAACTGTCCATTTATTACGCCCGATGTCCACCTCTACAGGTCGCTTTTCTCAACTGATTCTCGTGAAATTTTGTGAGCAATTTTGATAATTTTAATTTACAGATTGTTTTTGCCTAGTTTTTGTTTTTTAAATGAAGAGATATGTTTTTTTTTTACAAAACACCTGCTCGCAAAATTTAACGAAAATCGGTTCAGAAGACAAAGATCCAGACAGAGATCGGGACAGAATTCGGATCTACGAAAGCATTTTTGTCGAAGCTGAAGCAGAGACACATTGCTCGCTAATGCTCGCTCGGCATAAAATTAAATTAATCTATTGCGGTTGGTATATCCTGGATGTGTCACTTCCCAATAGCGCTGGAACACCAGCCCAGAAATCAGGGAAAAGGAGCGATCTCTCAGCGTGCTTCGCAAGCTTCTTTTTTAATTAAGAACTAGCTGCGCCCCGCGGTTTCATTCGCAGTTAAAAACTATCCTATTTGCTATTCTAGACTATAATCTATCTCTGTGCCAAATTTCATCCAGATCTGTTCAGCCGTTCTGGCGTGAAGGAGTAACAAACATCCACCCATCCATCCATTCTTACAAACTTTCGCGTTTACAATATTAAGTAGGATGAAGTGAGGAAGGAACAACCCTATCATTAGTACTTATTAGGAATTCTCAAAATAAAAACAAAAATATACTTAATTTTGTAATCTTCTAATCTCTTTTTTCTCTACGAACTTTAAATAGGTACAATTAAAAGAGAAAAATCAATATTAAGTGAGCGAATTCAAAATATTTCATAGTTTGTTTTTCTTTGCCTATTTTTCAAGTCTCACAAACCTCTACCAAAATTGTCTATGAAAAATATACCAAAGATAACAAAAGACCATTGACTACCTATTCAGGCTCCGTGCACTATGTAGAGGGTTCTTCAAACACTTCGCCTTTGTCTGTACCTGTATTGTCTTATAACAAAAGCTGTATAGGTAATTATGTCGAGGTCTGGAGGAAATTTTGCTAGCAGTATTTTCACCTCAGGTTATTTTCACCTGAGGTGAAAATACTGACACATTCGGGTCATTTCCACACACTGTCGCCTGACCCCAAACTAAGCAAAGCTTGTACTATGGCTGCCAGAGACTGAGATACATCCTACTAATATTATAAACGCGAAAGTTTGTAAGAATGGATGGATGTTTGTTGCTCTTTCAGACAACAGATCTGGATGAAATTTGGCACAGAGATAGATTATAGTCTAGAATAGGACATAGGATACTTTTTATCTGCGGGTGTAACCGCGGGGCGCAGCTAGTACTTAGATATTTTTAAATACATACTTAAATACATACTCGTAATTACGACCCAGACATAGAACAAACACAAATATTCATCACATAAATGTTTTCCCTAGGTGGGAATCGAACCCACGCCCCCAAGCTCAGAAGGCAGGTTCACTACCAACTGAGCCACCGAAGCAGTCACCTGAGCTGTCAATTGCGTTGTTCTTTTGTAAAAAAAATCTTTTTAAAAACGTTTGATAGCTTTGTTTTTGCATTGTAATTCTGGGTACACACCAAGCCAACGAAAGCCAGATAATGCGTTGCGTCCCATTTCGTTTCAATAAACTAAAACGAGACGCAGCATATTATTCAGAGATTTGAGATTTTCATCTCACCTTTTTTCGTCTTTGTTGCTCTCGTTTGAAACGACATAGGTGTGAGAGTGACCAACATAGAATCTCATTTCATCTCACGCGTAGAAAACACACAAACTTTCTTATTTATAAAGTTGCAAGTATGATTTTATTACTATTAAGAACATGTCGTAAACTTTAAAAAACAAGTTACATTATTAAAAGAAAAACAAAAACCCGACTGCAAAATGTTGTAGACCAGGGTAGATAATTTTTGAAACCAAAAAAAATTACAGTAGGATGAAACCCATTAGAAAAGGAGGGGAATATGATCAAAATGAAAGGAAAAATAAATTACGGTCGATCCGAGTTCGGGAAGTGGGAGGGGGTGAGTTTTTAAGGGTAAAAAATGGTTTATCTTGATTTCCAGCAAAACTACAAGTCCTATGGAAAAAAGTTAAATGGCAAAGTTGTAGGCAATAAAAAGATCTACAACTTTTATATATGCAGATTTTTCACATAACCTCAAAATTTAGGTGAAAAATTCAAAAAACCAAGTTTTTGGTTTTTTATTTATATCTTATTCAAAAAAATTTTTTTTTCTACGAAATTTGGTGAAAACTTGCCTTATTATGTCCCAAATACACTGTAATTTATTTGATTAAAAATATTTATTTTTTCGCTTCATTTTAATTTAATATCAAAAAAGCACCCTAATTTTCAATCGAAAATTCTGACGTCAAAATATCAGCTTTTTTCAAAAAGTTTGGGGGCTTTTTGTTCGTTGAAATATCTACTTTCTGATGGTGTAAAGAAAAATATACATTACCATAGGAAATATTCTTAGAAAATGCAAAAAATTGAATCTAATTCGAAATTTTTTTTTAATCATTATGTACAATTTCATCAAAAAAATGTGATTGCTGCAATTTTTTTAGTTAAAAAGTTTATTTATTTTACTCGAATTACATTAATGTCATAGAAAATCTCATAAAAAATAAATATACATGTAAATCGTACTATTGAATTTAGAAACTTAATTCTGATTACGCTATTCATTAATTTTTTTTTAAAAAACGTTAATCTTATTATTTATAAATACGTTATTTGAAATTCTAATCAGTTACTCATTCGTTTTTGTCGTTTTTTTCTACAACTTTTTCAAAATATTGTAGATGTCTTATTAAATATTAACTTTCTTAACTTATTTGTTTGTTAAATATAGAAGTATATTTTAATTTGTAATTTTTTCGTTTATCAATAAAACATGAAATCTTACGTTTTTTGAGTAATTAAAGTGTAAATTTTAATAAATACCTCAAAATTGTACACAATGATTAAAAAAAAAATTTCGAGTTTGAGGTTTTTTCAATTTTTTGCATTTTCTAAGAATATTTCCTATGGTAATGTATATTTTTCTTTACACCATCAGATAGTAGATATTTCAACGAACAAAAAGCCCCCAAACTTTTTGAAAAAAGCTGATATTTTGACGTCAGAATTTTCGATTGAAAATTAGGGTGCTTTTTTGATATTAAATTAAAATGAAGCGAAAAAATAAATATTTTTAATCAAATAAATTACAGTGTATTTGGGACATAATAAGGTAAGTTTTCACCAAATTTCGTAGAAAAAAAATTTTTTTTGAAAAAGATATAAATAAAAAACCAAAACCTTGGATTTTTGAATTTTTCACCTAAATTTTGAGGTTATGTGAAAAATCTGCATATATAAAAGTTGTAGATCTTTTTATTGCCTACAACTTTGCCATTTAACTTTTTTCCATAGGACTTGTAGTTTTGCTGGAAATCAAGATAAACCATTTTTTACCCTTAAAAACTCACCCCCTCCCACTTCCCGAACTCGGATCGACCGTAATTTATTTTTCCTTTCATTTTGATCATATTCCCCTCCTTTTCTAATGGGTTTCATCCTACTGTAATTTTTTTTCATTTTTTACCATTTTTGTAGGCTTTGACCCTGGTCTATTGTACCCTATGTCACTTTCACTATCAAGACGATTCAAATGAAACCTCACATGTCGAAATACATCAAGCTGTTTAGGCTGTAGGCCGTGCCAAAGAAATCTCATACATACACTAGAAAAACATAACCCTCCTTTTGCGCAGTAGGATAAAAATTTAACTATGCATTTTTTTTTTAATATTTGATAATTTATTAACTTGACTATGCAGTGACAACATACAGAGAATGAAATATGCGTGAAATACAAAATATGCCTAACATTACTCTGAAGAAAATGTGTTTATTTATAATCGTAAAGCTCGGTTCACATGAAGAAGAGAAAGAGTATATGGAAGTGAATGGGGTTTGAGGAATTAGTCCATTTCATCCTACTAATATTATAAACACGAAAGTTTGTAAGAATGGATGGATTGATGGATGTTTGTTACTCTTTCACGCCAGAACGGCTGAACAGATCTGGATGAAATTTGGCACAGAGATAGATTATAGTCTAGAATAGCACATAGGATAGTTTTTAACCGCGGGTGAAACCGGGGGCGCGACTAGTCTTTAGTAAAAACTTAAAATTTGACAATGGACCATTTTCAATTTAATAGCTAAAACAAAGCACAAATAAGTGTTCTAAGTATATATATATATTTTTTTTTTGAAATTATAAGATATTTGCATTTATAACAATATACTAGCCTTCAACCGTTCTGCCGTGATTTTTTTGGAAGCTGAGCTACCCACGTCCGTAGGAGTGTACTCTATTTTGATTCCCTACACGTAGTCCCTGGGTAGTGCTAACCGGGTAGCAAACTCTGGTGTAAGGCTTCGTCCGTGGCTAGTTACCACCCACAGGACCAAGCCATGCCGTGAAATGACCTAGTCGTGTTTCAGGATGTAGTCCGGTGTAACCGTTCCGAAGACGGGTCTGAGCAGTAGCGCTCTTGTAGCGCCTCACTCAACTGCCGTCTTTGTACTTCTTCACTCTAGTAAACTTCAAGGCTAGAGTGAATAAGTACCTTATAGGTCGTCGTGCTCCATCTTAGACCACAACGTCGCTTAACATCAGGCGAGTTGGTGGTCAAACCCCGACCTATTCTATTTAAAAATAAAATAAAATAAATAAACAACGATTTTCACCAACACTGGTTTTAATCAAACATGCCACGTCAACAACAAAGCTAAGAAGACTCCCGACTAATTCACCTTTCAAACAAATTCAAAATCGGTTCATCCGTTCGGGGGCTACGATGCCACAGACAGACAGACAGACACACAGACACGTCAAACTTATAACACCCCGTCGTTTTTGCCTCGGGGGTTAAAAAAAGGTTTAGCCAACACGTTATGACGTCACTCATCATCGTCATCCATCTCTTTCGAACTATTTGTAAATGACTTATTTCGGTCTTGCTTAAGCATCGATGACGTCACCAAGTGCTGCCCACGTGACCATTTTGGACTCGGAATGCTATACCTGGCGAAGTATAGCTTAAGGACATGCGTGACGTCAGCGCAGAACTTGAACTGAACTACGTACATACAGACATACATAGGTACATAAAAAACATGTATGATATTAGTATGAAGTAGGATTATTACTTTTCTCTAAAAGTGAGTTCGGAGCCTTACAACCCAAACATATAAAATTCACATTCGCACCCTCAAAACAAGGGTTGTACATTACCTGAGTGAACAATAAATTATTCACCTAATGAAGTACCTACCCCATGACAGCGAGGAAATTGAGTTCATTCAACCCCCCAAATTAATGTTTTTTAAAGGGTTACTGGCGGGGATTGTCAAAGAAGTTGGAAGGGGTATGTGTCTCAAAATTGTGGTGCTGGAAGTATGAGCAAACATTTTCGCTTTTTACAATACAGGTTTCAGTTTAAACTGTGAGCTTATGGGTGATGTATCGTGTGGTGTGGTATTAATTGTTGTTCGTGTGGTTAAATTATGTTACCGTGGGTTAAATGACACGTTCAATTTTTGATTCTGATTGTAGTAGTCATAACGAAAACTATCAAGCTATTTTGGCCCTTCGAAGGCAGATATCAGTAATTTGGCCACAGAATTGACCATATTGAGCCCATGCTAACTTTAAATTTATTAAATCAGTCAAATAGACTAGAGTGCGTTTTTTGTTGTTGTTGTTTTAGAGCTGATATAAAATTAATTATTATTTTTTGCACATAACAAGCAACAGTGACATTTTACTGATGCAAATATGATCTAATTGTTTATCAGACAATTTTTTTGTATAAAATAGACCTAAATAATATCCAACCAGGTTTAAAGGACGTAGCTCACTTTTCAACTCGGAAACGGATCGTCAATGTACTCGTATCAACTGGAGTCGTACGTTTTCTTTGTATGAAACTCCTCACTCTCCCTACCACTTAATCGGAATCGTAACGTAATCGCTTTGCCTTGGTGAGGTAAGGCGATACGGTGGCGATCTCTCTCCGAGTTGATATGTGTGCTACGACCTTAAGGCGCCGTCATAGCACGATTTTTCATCCACACACGTTTACTTAAGCCGCTTCATTTAGAGTTGAAAATCGTAAATCATATTTGATGGTATAATGAGATCGGCGCTTAGAAATACATTTTTGCTGTTTTTATTGCTCGTAATAAGAACACAAATAAGAATAAGTTGCTCGGTTAAACTTTAGAGAACTAATCTGGGTATTTAATAATCGAAAAAAATGTGTTGTAATCGCTGAAAATTTAGAGAACTACGTTCCAATACTTTTTTTAAGAAGATACTTTTTGCCATTTATTTTTCCAAAATGAGAATGATTTTCAAAATTGTTCTGCGGTTAAACTTTAGATCGTTGTTTCCTCTACCAGCTGTATTTTTTTTTGCACCTGATCATCAAAATTTTTCATAACAAACTAGGCGTAAAAAAACACTTATTTTTGGTGATTTCGTGTAAGACGGGGCCTTAAACGGGAATCGAGTTTTAGTAACTACGCATTATGTTAATATACCCTTTCTTTCTGGTTTTAATGATCCGGGGTAGCAAAGGGTTGGAGATCGACGAGGCGGTTGAAATGTCAGGGTAATAAAGAAAAAGTTTGAGACAATTATACCTACTCCTGCCAGGCAACCTTTGGAACTTTTGCCAAGTTTTCTTAATCTTTGCTTTCCTTCTTTTTTTTCGTGATTTTATCTTTAGCAAACATCAAGCAATATATTCTTAAGAAAAATAAGTAGGTATACTTTTACATATACTCATAGGTATACTTGTTTAAGTTATTTTTGTATAACTTACGTACGTATAACTTTTAATAATAAGTTATGATAGCCTAGCTGGAGAAGGCCCACCTCTCAAGCCAGAGGGAGCGGGTTCGAATTGTGTGAACATAATAATTATATGCGTATTGTATGCCATCTGCTACATGACTGGAGCCCGGTGTATAATGACAGACTAGCCCCCTGTCACATTTGGGACTGAATATTGTCCGGTAAAGTGTGGGTGTTGTATCACACCTCTGCCAGCCCCTTCGGCGGAAAGGCGTGACTATATATTGTGTTATGTTTAATAATAATAGTCTTGATTATAAAAATTACTATTATTGAAGATTTGCTTAATTTTTAATGCAAATAGTCTCATTAAATTTAGATAATTAATCCACTAATAAACACAATCTAATTATAATAGCGTTTTAGACATTATTAGGGTCTATATGAAATTAGCTCGAATTTTGCTCAGACCACTGGCTGTCAATCTATAGGTCCACAGCCCTTTTTGAGTGACATCCTAGTCGTAGTCAAAAGTTTTTTAAAACAAGAAATATGGAAAAAATCAAGGGAGGTTCATACTAGACTACATTTTTTTTTGTAGTTGCTGCTTAGTTTAACTTCATTGAAAAAAAATCTCAGAAAATTAAAAATGTGTGTGACGAGTGACGAGTGTCAAAGTGCCTCCAATACCCTAAATCATGCATTGAGTGTTTTTATTCTATCAAATTTTTATTTATACATAAATGACAAATTTTTTAAAGGTTTCAGGACCAAGATGACGCCATTTTTGGTATATTATCTATTATGTTCAAGACTTTTGGACCGCTTTGGTCGTTTGGTGACTATTTGTGAACCTTACAGGCCTTAAATCTTACAGGCTCAGTTTCTCCAAAAAAATGAAGCCGTTTTCTGAGTCCTAAAACATTTCGGTTTAAGACTTTTCGAGCTCTTTTTTAATTCGATATAAGTTATATTATATGAAAAACCAGAGGACTATGCCCCGGCGGGTTCAGTTTCTCAAATAAAATACCAGTTTTTTTGAGCATTGCCTGTGTGTCTAATTTATGATTTAAGATTTTGAGGCCCCTTTTTCATGTGATCAAAGCTCAATTTGAGAGCCCGTGGCCAAGACCCTCATCACGCTGTCAGTGCCACGTTGCGCTACAACTCTTAGGTATGGGAACACCTGTATTTGTCATTTCTCTGTTTGATAATTTATTGTTGCCATTTCGGTGTTTTGCTAATAAACAAGGTCGCTGTTAACAGAATTGCTGAAATGTTTACGGAATTTAAAAAAAAGTGTTTTTAAACATGCACAGATTGTGTACTATATTATCATGCCACCTGGCAGCAGCGACTTCCCTCTGAAGTTGTTCCGGTCTGCTCTGAGGCGAGGCGTCTCGTGGTACTTGTCCACTGACTGCGCTGGCGCCGACTGGACGGTACACAGCTTCAAGTACACGCAGATCTCCTGCGGGGAAGCCAACGAGTCATGATTCATCTAATGTTCAATGAGAACGACTCTTTAGGGGTTATTCAAAGAACGGTCAAGCCATAGCAATTTTATTTATACAGGGCTATTTTTGATTAACGTAAAATCAACCTTTTTTATTTAAACGTGTTTAGATCGTGTTTTGTTTATCAAGAGAACGAAACATATGCCATAGCAAATTTTATTTATACAGGGCTATTTTTGATTAACGTAAAACCTTTAACTGGTAACTTCCCTACGTCAGTCTTGATGACTTCAGTTCAATGACTAAAAAAACGCATAAACTATTTCTCTCTCTCTTAAAACAAAAAATAATTAATGCTTTTGCTTAAAATAATTAATGTTCTATTCATTCTAACTGACTATAACTTGTTAAAGTATTTGAACAAAACGTTTTGTTAAGTATAATGCTGGGAAACTGCCTGCAAAAACAATATGTTAGTAAGAAAATTAAAAATAGCCCTGTATGATTAATTTGTAGCTGTAAAAAAAATGTGAATTAGTCCGTAAGCTATCTGCAGATAGCCTATCCTAACATACCGCCAATTTGAAATCGAGAATCTTAGAAGAAATTTAGGGAACCTTTCTCCGCTTCAAGAGCTACGAGTAGACCCATTGTAGATGGCAATGTGTCGACGTTTTGGATGCATGTTTATTTTGCAGTGTCCCTGAATTTTTTTTGTGTATCTTGTAATGTATAGCTATGGCAGCCTAGTTGGAAGAAGGCCCGCCTCTCAAGCCAGAGGGAGCGGGTTCGAACCCAGCCGACGGCATGCACCAGTTTGGTCATTCTGTGAACATTTGTGCGTATTGTGTGTCATCTGCTACATGACTGGAGCCCAGTGCATGGCGACAGGGTCGCCCCCTGTAACATTTCGGACTGAATATCGTCCGACGAATTGTGGGTGTTGTATTACACCTCTGCCAGCCCCCTCGGGGGAAATGCGTGACGATATGTTATGTTATCTTGTAATACTAATTATTGACATGACACACTGTTCTTCTAAAGATTAGAATTGTCAAAACATAATTTCCATTTCCAATGAATTTCCATTATGGAATCGCCACATTTCATCCTACGAAATCCTTTTATCAATAAATTTAAACTTCGAGCCCATATAACCCCTATAAGCCCATACTAAACTAATTTGTTGGTTAATGTACGGTTTATATACAGGATGCGTAATTATTGTTTGAAGGCACTAGTCACGATTTCACATATTTCAATACCAGTTGCGCCCCCCGGTTTCGCTTGCAGATATAAAGTATCAAAGTCAAAGTCAAAGACAAAATGTTTTTATTCAATTTAGGTATCAAAGATACACTTATGAACGTCAAAGTTATTTAGATAGACTCGACCGCCTTGTTCGGATAAAGAGCCTCTACTCAGAGGAACAGGCAAGAAACCGAGGGGCATTATTTTTTCAAATAATAAATAAATTACAGTCTCACATATTTTGGCTTACAACTAGGTTATCTATAAATACTAGTGGCTACTTGGCGGAAGTGGAAGTATCCCATGTGCTATTCCAGACTACAATCTATCTTTGTGCAGAATTTCATCCAAATACGTTCAACCGTTTTGGCTTGATTGATTAGCAAACATCCATTCATACAAACATTCGTATTTACAATATTACTATTGCATACGCGATGAAAAAGATATTAAATTAATTTGGACGCGAAAAAATGGCACACATCATAAGAAAGGATCGGAAGGAAGGGGACTCACTGTTATCTCCTCTTCGTCCGTCGGCATTCCTGCAGGATCCACTCTTCCACCAAAGAGCCTGTTCTTCTGAGTAGAGGCTCTTTGTCCGAACAAGGCGGTCGAGTCTATTTAAATAACTTTGACGTTCATAAGTGTATCTTTGATACCTAAATTGAATAAAAACATTTTGACTTTGACTTAGAGCACTGGGGAACACTTTACAATAGTCAAAGTTCACGAGAGGTCGATAAAACCAATATTTTCGATTTAATTAGCGGGAGCACAACCGTGTTATATTGAACTACCTCTGATTGAAAAATATCCTGACACGTGTGATATGATCTCTGTCACACTCACTCCCATAAATTTCTAACGAGGGAAACAGAGACCACGATAAATAGGCACCAGAATAAATAAGACCAGAATCACTTTTTGATTTTCCTTCTTTAAGAGATAAAGCATTATTTACATACGTTGTGGTAGCATTCCCCAGTGATTCATAATTAGGTATATTTTATTTATTTAAACATACATATTCATCCTACCCTAACTAATATTATAAATGCGGTAATGAGTTTGTTCTTTCACGCCTTAGCTGCTTAACCGATTATCATGGAACAGGAAACAGACAGATAAGGTCACAGGGTAAATCATTATCCCGTAAAAGTTAACGGTTTCTGGGGTCCCCCGGGTGACACAAGGGAGTGCATATAGTAATATTTAATTTAAGAATTCATGTACCTATGTATTATGTAAGTATGAAGGTATACATTTTATGTACCTATGCCTGTCTGTCTGTACGTAGTATGTTTCTTAGAAAAAATAGAGAAGACAAGTTCTGCGCTGACGTCGCGCATGGTCTGGAGCATCCTACTAATATTATAAACGCGAAAGTTTGTATGTATGGATGGATGGATGGATGTATGTTTATTACTCTTTCACGCCAGAACGGTTGAACAGATCTGGATGAAATTTGGCAGAGAGATAGATTATAGTCTAGAATAGCTCATACACTGAGAGAAATTAATTGTTGGGTCAACAAAACTCTAACAAATATTACATGTCGAAATAGGGATAACTGAGAATTTTGTTATAGCGACAGACTTCAATTTGTTAATGCATCATTTAAAAGTTGTTACAGCAACAAATAAATTGATGAAATAAACAGTTTTATCGTTGTAATCACAATTTTTTTTGCGGAGAACAACAAATTCAGATTAGTTCCGATGACCTATTCTTATTTTGTAGAAATGGCTTTGGTTACTGTAACAAAATCGTATCTTGTTATATTAAATGTTTCCTATTTGTTTAATTTTACAATGAATAATCGGTTAAATTACTGGTTAGAAATACTAGGAAAGCTGTTTGTTATAACCATTATTGTGTGTTGAAGTAGTAACGCTAAAGTTAAGGTGTACTAATGATATATGTCGGATTTATTACGGATTTCTGTTAAAACCACTCATAAATCGGTTAAACTACTCGTTAGAAATACTAGGAAAGTTGTTAGTAATTACTATTTTTGTATGTTGAAGTAGCAACGCTCAAGGTGATGTGTACTAGTAATATTTGTTAGATTTATGACGGGGTTTCTGTTAAAACAACTTATTAATCGGTTAAATTACTGGTTAGAAGTACCAGGAAAGCTGTTTGTTATTACTATTATTGTATGTTGAAGTATCAACGCTAAAGCTTAGGTCTACTAATAATATTTGTTGGATTTATTACGGGGTTTCTGTTAAAACCACTCATTAATCGGTTAAATTACTGGTTAGAAGTACCAGAAAAGCTGTTTGTTATTACTATTATTGTATGTTGAAGTATCAACGCTAAAGGTTAGGTCTACTAATAATATTTGTTGGATTTATTATGTCGTTTCTGTTGAAATAACTCATAAATCGGTTATATTACTGGTTAGAAATACTAGGAAAGCTATTTATTATAACCACTATTGTATGTTGAAGTAACAACGCTAAAAGTAAGTTGTACTTGTAATATTTGTTGTATTTATGACGGGGTTTCTGTTAATACCACTCATAAATCAGTTAAATTTCTGGTTAGAAATACTAGGAAAGCTGTTTGTTGTTACTATTATTGTATGTAGAAGTAGCAACGCTAAACGTTAGGTCTACTTATAATATTTGTTGGATTTATTACGGGGTTTCTGTTAAAACCACTCATAAATCGGTTAAATTACTGGTTAAAAATACTAGGAAAGCTGTTTGTTGTTACTATTATTGTATGTAGAAGTAGCAACGCTAAAGGTAAGGTGTACTAACAATATTTGTTGGATTTATTATGTGGTTTCTGTTGAAATAACTCATAAATCGGTTATATTACTGGTTAGAAATACTAGGAAAGCTATTTATTATAACCACTATTGTATGTTGAAGTAACAACGCTAAAAGTAAGGTGTACTTGTAATATTTGTTGGATTTATGACGAGATTTCTGTTAAAACCACTTGTGAAACGGTTAAATTACTAGTTTAAAAATACTAGGGAAACTGTTTATTATAATCAGTATTTTCTGTTGTTACTTCAACAGAAAATACTGATACTGAACAGTTTCCCTAGTATTTTTAAGCAGTAATTTAACCGTTTTACAAGTGGTTTTAACAGAAACCCCGTCATAAACCGAACGCGTATCTCCAGCACAACACGTCTAAAGCGTTGTCACTTCAATAGACAATATTAGTTAGACAAAATAGTTTCTACAAAAACTAGGTAGGTACGAAAACATAACAAAAAAGAACTTATTGTTAAATATTTCCATTTAACTATTTATGTTGATAATACAATGATCTCTGTTTTAAAAGTGACAATAGTAACGTTAATAAATAATAATAGTTAATAAATCCAACAAATATCGTTATATGACTACCCAGTAAGCTGATTTTACCAATAAACGAACAAATAAAAACCAATTTATTATTATTAATCATGTATAGTTGTGGTATCAGGAGACAAGGTATACTAACTAGGTAGTCTTTTGACTATTTTAAAATTAATGAGTATAAAATGATAGAATGAATTCACAATTAAGTAATTTTATTTTCTAAAAAAAACTAAATAGGTATTATGAAAATCACATAATTATACAAATCATATTTAGTGAACCCCATTTATTTATATCTAGTCTAAATCATAATGTATGGAATTCTAAGAAAGACGTCACTTTCGTGCACCTTTTGCAGAACTTCATACATTTCAACTGCATAGAGTGTATTTTTGAACGGTGGACGTATTCTAGGATACCATCATTCTTTCGGGTACGCAATATTCAAAACCGTAAAACATTTAAAGCAAATGTCAATTACTTTTGTTGATGAAGTACTTCATGTCGACCACCATAATATGGATTGCTTCAAGCTCTGTAAGTGTACCAACACTTAAACTCATAGGCTGGCAAGTCAATCTTTTTTTGTTGTACGACTTATGTCTATTCTTCAATTATTATTCTTCTTCTATGTCAGCATAATTCTAAAACAAAATAAAACTTTAATAAATAATAATGCCAATAAATAAATATTTGAGACATTATAACACACACGGTCGCGGTCGTCCGACCCCAAATTAAGCAAAGCTTGTATTATGGCTGCTAGAGACTAATGAACATACATTACATACATTATTCTTCATATATTTTCGGAAACATGTTTAAACAGATACCTAACAACCAGATATAAAACAAACGAAAATGTTTATCACATGAATGTTTGTCCTAGGGGGAATCGGTTCCACACTCCTAAGCGCAAAAGACAGGTTTACCACCAACTGAGCTATCGAGACCGTCGTAGTTCAATATCAATATTACACTTTTAAACAATATTACAAGAGTTTCAGACCAATAAACTACGTAATTGATATTCAAATATCAACTTACTTCGACATGTGTTATAAAAGCTTGTCTAGACGGCAATAGGCACCTTATTGTATTTTTTCTAGTCAGCAGTCAATATTTGTGATGTTCATTTTGCATGCTAAAGTACTGCAAACATCAAAGTCTCGAATATCTGAAAACAAATTACAAACAATATTTTAATGATTGGTACAGGACCAGGATGAGTGGCATACGAGATAAGAGGTCTATGCTCAGCAGTAGGCGATTACGGGCTGATGATGATGATGATTATAAAACGATATTGCGCTTTTGGTTATATTTCTCTTGCTGTTGTAACGCCTTCAAATAGTCTGCAAGGGCTCACTAAAAATAGTACAATAGAAATACATCCAACTTCTTTTCTACCTATTTAAGTTTAATAAAATAATAAATGGAAATTAGCAGAGGTATTGGTTGAAGTTAGGTTGTCAACCTTCAATATATAAATTGCCCACTAGCTAACAATAGAATTTTATATTTTCATTTCATGGTTAGTTAAGTAGGTACAGACATTCGGACCATATCACATTATCAATTGGCCTTATGGGAAAAATGTTCTTAGTTCAAATGAGTACTTACTCTCACTATGTTATTTGAACTGCAACTTAAAATTGTCTTCATTTGTAGTCCCATCATCCAGCATCTCACTTTTCAAACAACTTCAAATTTTTGTCTTCATTTATATTACAAAAGTCAATTTCAATCTGGAAGTAAAAAAAACATTAAAAGAGGCTATTACTTGCATCACAGTTTTGTATTATTTAAAGTTACAACACAATTTTAGTAAACTAAACCTAAAGTATTTGTTACGATAACAAAATGTTATAATTTCAAACAATCATTTTGGTTTTGGTTACCAATCATCATCATTATAGTCTTTTACGCCCACTGCAGGGACATTGCAGGGCTATACACCACGCTTGCTCAAGTAGTTCATGCGAATACAATTTTAAGTGCGAATATGTGCCATGGAAAAATATCGAATTTTAATTTTTATAATTTTTTTATAAACTTCTCAACCGATTTTGATAAAATTTTATTGGGACCACTTGGAAACTTTGAAATAAAAAAAGAATTTTCTAAATCGGTTCAAGCGTCTTCGAGGAATCGGAACATACCTACAAAAAAAGATAACGACGAATTGAGAACTTCCTCCTCTTATGAAGTCTGTTAAAAAAGGTTATTACTAATTAGGTACTTACTGAATGCATCGTCTGTATTTCTTCGATGCTATTTTTTATGTCCTAATTTTAATTTTATTCGGCCCCTCAGATTTTAAGTACTACATCACTCAGGCCGTCCAGCCAAGATGTTTTTGTAGTGTTTTCTGAAAAATTTGAAGATTAATTAATTTAAAATCATACAAGAAACCATCTGACGCTCAGCCAAAACGGACAACGAAGTCTCACTTTACGTCACAATTTCAGCTTACCACTATCAACTTTGGAAAAACTTTCTGCTATTGATAAATGGTATATAGGTGCAATTATCTAAGTTTTGAATTATTTTAAAGTAACCTATTAATAAACTGCTACTAAAAAAACTCAATTCAAAACTACTTACCGCAGAATATTTTTAATGCGTCTTTCTACGCCCAGGTTTGTAGATCTTCAATTTTTTGACTTTATTAACGGCTGTTATAGTACTTCACTTAAAACATATTAAATCATATGAAATCGAAGTGTGGACGCGATCGTTGCCTCTAATAGCACTTTTTTACTTCACTTCACGTACAAAATAGTTCAATTTAACACAAACTTTAATATTCGAAATATAAGTGCGGACACGTTGTTGCCTCAGTGCGGTTTTTCACGAAATGAGGAAGCGGGCGGATGTGGATGGCAATCGGTAAACCAAACCACCGTAGCGCACCCGATGATACTCGTAGTTGCTGAACCAGTGTTACCAGCAGTAGTCAAAGAAGATAAAGTCCGAAACTAAATCAGAAATTACAAGAAATTACCTGAGCAAATAAAACCATTTTTGAGTTAATTAATGTAAATTATAAATTAATATAAAAAATGAAAACTTGATATCAAAGTTATTTTTATTTACCTTTTAGACAAAAAAAATATGCTAAAACGCTTAACTGCTAGTTTTGATTAGTAAATTAGATCTTGTAACAAGTGTATCTGATATTGCAATAATTTTACTAGTTAACCTTGTATTTTCATATTTTTTAGCCAATATGCAGTATTCTGATGTTAGTATTCTAATTAATTTTAATACATTACTTATGTATTAGTTATATATTATTAAACCAGTTAGAGCCCACACCCAACAACACCGATTATTGAACGAGCGAAGCAACGGTCCACGAGCCCACTGGGACAAATGGGCGTTGTGTGTGTGTTTGTATGTTTGTTCGAATACCGTTGACCAGATCGGCATGAAATTTTGTAGGCAATTAGTTCACGCCAGTCGGTCAATTAAGTTACCAACCTACTTACTTATTTAACTAATCGAAAGCTCAACGGTTCAACCTGAAATTTAAATTTAAAAAAGGAAAGACGATGTCGAGGTCGTTTAAAAACTTTGCCCTTCCGCGTAACGTGCACAATTTAGCACACACACAATTATAACGATACCATGGCTCGACATTTTTCTTTCTTTTCCACTTGCGCCACTACTTTTCATCGACAGATCGATACCGTACGTTATAAATTTATTTAAATTGGTAACGTTATATTTGTTATTTTGGTTTAATTTGAATTATTATGGTTTCACCGGCCCACGCACCCATGCTTAACGGCCTCACTCCACTGTTCGCAGAGCTCTGTGTTTACTCTTTATTTGGTTTGAGGGTGCAACATACAAAATCACTATTTTATCGTGATTTATCAACAATTTTACAATCGAGAAATTAAGTTTTCAAGCCTTAGTAAATTTACCCGACGTTTTAAGCAACACTATGAAATTGGCAACACCGGCACATAAGCGAGCAACTGACTAAACAAAACTCTCGGCGCGTGACGGCCGCGGCGTAAACAGGTTTCAACCTGTCCATAGCGTACAAAATTATTTTGTTATTTTAACAAAATTTCCTTAGTAGTTAACCAACATAATTGTATTATGCGTACCTATTTATTTAGGATCTGAATGTAATTTGTAATGTTATTATTATTTTGTAGTACCATAGCATAGCATAGCAATACCATAATAATATACCTACATATTATTATGGTATTTCTTAGTAGGGTAAAACACTATGATCAGACCTGCACCAGTACTAAGCCTTCAAACATTTTATTTCCTTCTAAATACTAAGTGATAAAATGCACTAACGTCAACGGATACTTTTAATAAATTCTGTAAACGTAGGTATAGGTATACCTATTTTTTTTTACGCGCGGTTGCCTGACCCTGAACTATGCAAAGCTTGTACTATGGCTTCTAGAGACTGATATACATACATTTATATATTTAAATAAATATTAACACCCAGACATGGAACAAACACAAATGTTTGTCACATTAATGTTTGCCCTAGGTGCGAATCGAACCCATGCCCCTAAGCTCAGAAGGCAAGTTGAGCCAACTGAGCCACCGAGGTAGTCGAAAGCCGAAACATAATAAAAATTACAAGTCAACGCGTATTAACTTATATAAATATTTTTGATATACTTCTTACCTACATACCTGAGTAATGAACATAATTTAATGATATTTTTTTACTTGTAGGCAATTCAATATAGCTTTAAATTGTTTACCTCATTTAAAAGATTTTTGTATGTAGGGAAGAAGTTATTGTTTCTTACTATGTTTGAATTAAAAGTAATTCGTGAAAAGTAAATTATTATTTTTATTTAAATATTTCAAATTTGTGATATACGTTTACCTATACGTATAACTATAGTGATCGACTGAAAAACTTTGTATCCACTAGCTACGCCCCGCGGTGCTACCTGCGGTCAAAAAAGTAGCCAAAAAGTATTCCAGACTAAAATCTACCTTTGTGACAAATTTCATTCAGATCCGTTCAGCCGTTTTGGCTTGAGTAATAAACATCTATGCATCTTAACTTTTGCACCTATAATATTAGGTTCGACTGAGACAGAACAGAAAACTCCTCGCGCATTTCTGACGTCATTGACAAATGAACCATACTGAAGACGGGTCTGAGCAGTAGCGCACTTGTAGCGCGTCACTCAATTGCCGTCTTTGTACTTCTTCACTCTAGTAAACTTCAAGGCTAGAGTGAATAAGTACCTTATAGGTCGTCGTGCTCCATCTTAGACCACAACGTCGCTTAACATCAGGCGAGTTGGTGGTCAAACGCCGACCTATTCTACATAAAAAAAAAAAAAAAAAATACTACCACCACCACCATAAGAGTTAGATGTGATAATTATGTAACCAATAAACTTAGCTATCCATCACGTTAAAAGTTGGCCTGTTTATTACCCGAATATGGCAAAGTAATATATGTGGTTATATTTTTGATCGATATGTATGTTTTCTTAGACCCCTAACCAAAAGTCTAAGTATGTAAAGTACGTTCATCTATTACCTCGTAACTTTTAAACTACTCATCATAATTTGACAAATGAGACATCGTTGCAAGCGTCTTAATTGTCCACTGGTTATATTTTAACTAAGTATGTAACGTCATATTAACTTATATGACTACTTTGACTATACTCTATAGTTGATCTTAACGACGTGTTTGGTTTCTTTTAATTTATTTTAGTTTGTATGTTTAATTGAACTAAAGTGTCTTTATTATTTTAAAACTAGAAATAACTGTTGAATTTAGTCTGTACCTGGCAAATTTAACAAGGATATTAGAAACCAAGATTAGTGTTGTTTCAAACTGTAACGTTTTGTTACTTCTAAGATATATGTTTGCTTCAATTTATTAAAGTTGCATTGTTGATTTTATCCAGTTGATTTCTTAACTTCGACTATATTCTATAGTTGATCAAAACGATATGTTTGGTTTCTTTTACTAAGCTTGTATGTTTATGTGAACTAAAGTGTCTTTGTTATTTTAAAGAAGAAATTACTGTTGAATTTAATCTGCATCTGGCAAATTTAACCAAGATATTGGCAACCAAAATAAGTGTTGTTTTAAACTGTAATGTTTCGATCCTTCTAACAAATATGTTAGGTTCAGTTTAATAAAGTTGTATTGTTGTTTTCATCAAAGTGATTTCTTAACTTTGACCATACTCTATAGTTGATCTAAACGATTTGTTTGGTTTTTCTTACCAAGTTTGAATGATTATTTGAACTAAAGTGTCTTTGTGATTTTAAAGAAGTTTAAAGAAGTTTTATACTGTTGAATTTAGTCTGAATACGGCAAATTTAACCGAGATTTTGGCAACCAAAATAAGTGTTGTTTCAAACTGTAACGTTTCGTTCCTTCTAACAAATGTGTTCGCTTCGGTTTATTACATGTGTATTGTTGATTTCATCAAAGTGATTTCTTAACTTCGACTATACTCTATAGTTGATCTAAATAATTTGTTTAGTTTCTTATACTTAGTTTGTATGTTTAATTGAACCAAAGTTTCTTTGTTATTTTAATAAGAAATAACTGTTGAATTTAGTCTCTACTTGGCAAATTTAACAAGGATATTGGCAAACAAAATTAGTGTTGTTTCAAACTGTGACGTTTTGTTCCTGCTAACAAATGTGTTAGGTTCAGTTTAATAAAGTTGTATAGTTGATTTCACCACAAATATTTCTTAATTTTGAGGATATTCTATGGTTGATCTAAACGGTGTTTTTGGTTTCTTTTACTAAGGTTACATGTTTAATGGAACTAAAAAGTTTTTGTTACTTTAATGAAGGAAAAAAAGTTGAATTCAGCTTACATCCGGTAAATTTAACCTAGATATTAGTACCAAAAACATTGTTGTTTCAAACTGTAACGTTTTGTTACTACTGACAAATATGTTCGCTTCGGTTTATGAAAGTTGTATAGTTGATTTTATCAAAATTATTTCTTAATTTTGACTATACTCTATAGTTACTCTAACTATGTTTTTAGTTATTTTAACTAAATCTATTTGTTTGGTTAAACTAAAAATAATTTTGATAATTTTTACTAAGAAAAATAGTTTTATTAACAAAAGAAAAATTAAACAATTTAGTTTTGTTACTTCAACATGTATTTTTTTTTTATTGTAACCACTACGGAATAGTAAGAATAACAAAATGAGATTTGTTAGTTTGAACACGTATGTTTTAGTAAGCTTTTGTAAAATGAACAATTTCCTTGTAAATTTAAACGAAAAAAATTCAACCGAAATAATTTTGGCAAAATTAACCGATCTGTTTTTTCAGTGTAGGATACTTTTTAACCGAGGGTGAAACCACGGGGCGCAGCTAGTGGTATAATAATATACTCCGCCAGTTATAGCATTCCGCGTCAAAAATTGTCACGTGGGCAGCACGTGGTGACGTCATCGATGCTTAAGCAAGACAGAAATAAGTCATTTCCAAATAGTTCGAATGAGACGGATGACGATAACGAGTGACGTCATCGCGTGTCTTACAGACCTTATTTTTAGATCTTGGTTTGAATAAAATTAATAGTATACAGTATGGTAGTTGACACAGTCGACGGGAAAAGATCAGGCAGACGCTCACCTACCCGTTGGTCAGACCTAGTAAGAATGCTCACGAGCCTGGCAATACCTAAAGCTATTAAGAGTCCGGCGACCACTTTAGACTAACTTCGCATTGGCTTAAGGTATTCTATAGCCATTTCGTCTAGAAGAAGACTACGAGCGAAGAGAGAGAGTAATGATACTGTCGAGCCTCTAAAGTTACCTACAGAGTGTCAAAGTACAATATCAGTGTTTATAATTACTTTTGCATTTCTGTAATCATTCTAAAATAACTAAGAATTTCCCTTGTAGGTATTATGGATTCATTTAAAAGCTGATGATGTAGAAAAGCTCCCTATGTAAAGGGATTTTTGATTTGCTTTGTCTGTCTATTGAATAAATCAGTCAAAAGTGACCTCTTAAAAATGTGGATATTTTTCATAGCTCTATTTTCTCTTAAGGACGTTTTTTTAAAAAAACAAGTACATTGGGGCGGAATTATAGTTCATTTACATGCTAAATCATCATAATCTGACAAATAGTTTCCAAGAAATTTGACAAGCGCGTTTGTATGGAAATTTCAGAGCGTCGCGGGACTCTTAAGACCATCGAAGACAGATACACGTGGAAGAGCATAATGCATCGTGTGATCACCACTAATTCAAACTAGGCACGACCTTTAGCAATGAAGACGCCGACTATGAAGAAGAATAGTGTACAGTAGCCCTTCGTTCTTAAAACCACCCTGTATAAGCCTATACGAAACTAATTTCGTCGAATATCTATCTATATTGGAGTAGTTAAAGGCTGACAAATGATTGTGTATGGCTTACAAGTTTACTAACTTCAGGCCTGCAAATCGGCAGATAGGAGAAAATTGAACTCTAAATTACGATAACATGATTTATTTTTAAACAAATCAAACGCAATTGGAATTTACATTTTCTCTACATGTTTTGTTGCTTTGTTTCTTTGTTTGGAGTGATTTTTAACATTTTAAAACTAGTTGTTTGCCCGAATTGTGATCATGACCACTTCAAGTAATATTAAAAACTTCTTTACCGATTTTTCTAATTTTACAAACTCAACAATAAAATTGATAATTGAACTACTTGCTTGTAAATTTTTACATAGATATCGTCAAGCCTTTCCCCCGAGGGGGCTGGCAGAGGTGTAATACAACACCCACACTTCGCCGGACGATATTCAGTCCCAAATGTGACATGGGGCGAGCCTGTCGCCATACACCGGGCTCCAGTCATGTAGCAGATGACATACAATACGCACATAATACATGTTCACACAATGAACGAATTGGTGCGTGCCGTAATAATAATAGTAATAGTAGGTAATGAGTATAAATTATAATTTTAAAAACCACCGACACCGTTTTTCATCAACACCGATTTTCATCAAACATAGCTTAGAACACTCTCGACTAATTCGCCTTTCAAACAAAAAAAAAAACAAAATCAGAATCGGTTCATCCGTTCGGGAACTACGATGACACACACACACATAGTCACACTAACACACACTCACACACGTCAAACTTATAACAACCCATCGTTTTTGCGTCAGAGGTTAAAGAAATGCGCTCCCACGCACCGTCGCGTAATGCGGTACGTGTGAGAAACGCCTTAGCAAGCTGAAGGAACCGGAAGTCATCGCGCCGCTCCTTATTCCGGTACGACAGAGTGGAAATGACGACTCTTCCCGTTTAGTATTCTGGCGGATGTTGCCGTCGTGATTGCAAATTTTATATTTAAGGGCTTAACTCAGCGCTTGGATTTTATATAACTTTGAAGGTAGTGGAACAGACTAGCGTAGGGTTGGAAAGAATGGCGTGCTAAAGAGAATACCTAAACACTGCTGTACTAGAAATGGTCGATGATGAATTTTGACAGGGTTACTGAGGGAAAATTCAAATCACATGTAAAAACTACATTAATGAAAAGAGGGTATTATAAGGTTAAGAATTATTTAGAAGACAAAGATGTCTGGAGCCTTCCACTTCCGCCAAGTAGACACTAGTATTTATAGATATTACCCAGTTGTAAGCCAAATTTTGTGAGACTGTAATTTATTTATTATTTGAAAAAATAATGTTTTATGCCTGTTCTATTGAGTAAAGGCTCTTTATCCGAACAAGGCGGTCGAGTCTATTTAAATAACTTTGACGTTCATAAGTGTATCTTTGATACCTAAATTGAATAAAAACATTTTGACTTTGACTTTGACGTTCATAAGTGTATCTGTGATACTCAAATTGAATAAAAACATTTTGACTTTGACTTTGATGATAATAATTTATGATGATTTTGACTGGACTGTATGATGAATCAGGTTCGGACCCAGCCGACGGCACGCACATATTGTTCATTGTGTGAACGTAATGTGCGTTTTTGATTTATCATCACTTCGCCAGACCCTAATGTCCCATATTCAGCCATATTCAGTCCCTAATGTGACGTGTAGTGTCATGTACGAGTAGCAATGAGTGGAGCCCGGTGTATGGCGACTGGCTCGCCCCCCAACACATTAGGGACTGAATATGGCTGAATATGGGATATAAGGGTCTGGCGAAGTATGGGTGTTGTACACCTCTGCCAGCCCCGTCAGGGGAATATATGTTTTTTTTTTATTTTATGTAGAATAGGTCGGCGTTTGACCACCAACTCGCCGGATGTTAAACGACGTTGTGGTCTAAGATGGAGCACGACGACCTATAAGGTACTTATTCACTCTAGCCTTGAAGTTTTGTAGAGTGGAGAAGTACAAAGACGGCAGTTGAGTGAGGCGCTACAAGTGCGCTGCTGCTCAGACCCGTCTTCGGAACGGTTACACCGGACTACATCTCGAAACACGACTAGGTCATTTCACGGCATGGCTTGGTCCGGTGGGTGGTAACTAGCCACGGCCGAAGCCTCCCACCAGAGTTTGCTACCCGGTTAGCACTACCCGGGGACCACGTGTAGGGAATCAGAATAGAGTACACTCCTACGGACGTGGGTAGCTCAGCCCCCAAAATGTATGTTATGTTATACTTAATTCACCAGTAAATTGACTCTTATTTACATTAAGAATTTACGAGTGTCGAACAGGCGTTATTACTTTTTCGCTCACACCATTCAGCCTTTTTAAATATAAAAAATGATTACGTGAGCAATTGAAAATCGTTAAAGCATAACTATTTGGTTATTAAGTTCACACAACGAACAAATTGGTGCGTGCCTTCGCGGCTGGGTCCGAACCTGCTCCCTCTGGCTTGAGAAGCGGGCCTTCTCCTGCTAGGCTATCATCGCTACGCGAAAATGTCGCGTAGCGATGATCACCTGAGTTTAATCACCTGGGTGCATTAAGTGCACTTTTTTTTTATGTAGAATAGGTCGGCGTTTGACCACTGACTCGCCTGATGTTAAGCGACGTTGTGGTCTAAGATGGAGCACGACGACCTATAAGGTACTTATTAACTCTAGCCTTGAAGTTTTGTAGAGTGAAGAAGTACAAAGACGACAGTTGAGTAAGGCGCTACAAGTGCGCTACTGCTCAGACCCGTCTTCGGAACTTTTAGTAAACTTTGTTCACCCGGATCAACCAGGTGATAAAGGGTGCATTAAGTATACTAGAAAAGTGTATTTAATGTTATAAATGTTACTCTAATATCGTGTTAACTAAAGACTAGCTGCTCACTCTTGATGGCGCAAGACGAATCAATTGAATTTCAAAAGTTCTTTATTACACGATAATAAATACAGTTAAATACTTAGCTAGTGTACACAAAATCTTAGCAGTACAAGACGGTACGATAAATATGTTTTGCAAACATTAGCTCATAAAAAACTGTTTACATCGAATTTATAAACGAAAATGTAATAAATTTTAGTAAGTATAACGGTACATAGAAAAGGCGCAAGACGATTGATAAGTCCTGTAATGAGTTAAAAAGATAACCCGAGCTTGGCTCCTAGAAACCTAACATCTTATTTACAGCTAGATACTTTAAATTAAAATGTGTTTTGTGTCGCTTGATTTAAAGATCGTTTTGTTAAGATTATAATTCAAAGTCAAAGTCAAAGTCAAAATGTTTTTATTCAATTTGGGTATCAAAGATACACTTTTGAACGTCAAAGTTTTTTTTTAAATAGACTCGCGCGCTTTGTTCAGATAAAGAGCCTCTACTCAGAAGAACAGGCAAGAAACTGAGAGGCATTATTTTTTCAAAGAATAAATAAATTACTGTCTCACAAATTTTGGCTTACAACTAGGTAATATCTATAAATAATAAATAAATTCGGGATACTTCCACACACGGTCGCCTGACACCAACCTAAGCAAGGCTTGTACTATGGCTGCCAGAGACTGATATACATACTTAGATATTTTTAAATACATACTTAAATAGATATTAACACCCAGACATAGAACAAACACTAATGTTCATCACATGAATGTTCGCCCTAGGTGGGAATCGAACCCACGCCCCCACGCTCAGAAGGCAGGTTCACTACCAACTGAGCCACCGAGGCAGTCAATGCATACCAGTGACTACTTGGCGGAAGTGGAAGGCTCCAGACATCTTTGTCTTCTAAATAAGTCTTAACCTTAATTCATTATTGCAGCTTTTACATGTGATTTGAATTTTCCTTCAGTGAGCCCTGTTATATTTTTCGGGATTTTATTGTAAAAACGAACGCAGTTGCTTAAAAATGACTTACTTGAATTAGTCAGTCTAAATCTCGGTACAGCTATCCTATCCTTAAAATGTATTTTGTGTCGCTAGATTTGAAGATGGTTTTGTTAAGATTATAATTACTTATTAATAAAGCGTTGCTCAGAACAGGTAAGGCCGCAAAATAAACCTATAAACCCATTACCTCTACCATAATCCTCTTAGTTAAAGTAACCCTGATTCATAAACTACAGATTATGAACCCAAACGACAGCTATAAGCACAACCGAAAACGATTAAATTCTAAAAGTTTATCGATTAAATCATTCGAGTTAATTCGATTATTCGCGACGTGAGAGCTGAGACTGGTATTTAGTAGTGAACGTTAATTTATAATTGTGGCGTCGATAAAATTGATCGATTGTTGGAGTCGAATATTTGTAGTGGTTTTGTTCGATTTGAGATTGAGAGTAAAAGTTGATAAGTACCTGTCTTAATGCTAAGTTTACGCCAAATAAGGCAATTCGCATACTTTCTACGTGACGGTGACGGACAAGCTGCATCTCCCGCGCAGAAACTCATTGTCAGTGTGTTTAGCAAGTTTTTACCCGACTCCGCAAGAAAGAAGGTTATATTTTTCGAGTATATGTATGTATAAATGTATGAGGTTTCTTTAGTACGCCTTCAGCCTAAACAGCTTGACAGAATTCGAATTGTGAGGTGTCATTTGAATCGTCTTTATAGTGGAAGAGACACAGTACACATTTTTTTTTGGTTTTGGTGTTAACGTAGTATTTTCTGTTTTGTTTTGTTCTTTAAAAACTCGCTTCCACGCAGGGTGCATGGATCGGAGTTGTATACGAATTCAACTCTTTCCATAAAAAAATACTTTCACACATAAACATAGGAAACCAATCTCGTAGTAACTATAGAGAGAACTATAGAGAGTATAGAGACACCCTCTTATGGTGGAAATTCCGCTAAAACGCACTAAGCGTTTCAAGTCAAGTCAAAAAAGGCAAGTTTTTTTATAAGAACTGCAGAGGTGTGGAACTCGTTGCCTGCGTCTGTCTTTCCACCTTAATACAATCCGGGGGTGTTTAAGAGTAAAGTGAATAGGTATCTCCTAGGCAAGCGTGTGACGCCTTCGATCACGTCGACGCTTCCCATCAGGCGAGTCAGTGGTCAAACGCATGCCTAGTCTGTTGTAAAAAAAAACAAAAACTCTTTCCCTCACTTCCTAATCGCGTGCTTACCCCCATTTTTTTTTGTCGGAACAAATGCTGTCAATACAATATCTGTTAGTGCATTGTAAGGGTCAATAAGTGACAACCTGAGGTAATTTCAAACATTTAATAAACCATTGTATTAACTAGTGACTATGTGAGCTGCACCTCGCATCCGACTTCTATTTCCTCTACAGGTGGAATTCCTCCAAATTTGCGGAGAAATGTTTATTTAAGAGGACCGCGACGTTCTTAAATTTCCATACAAACGCACTACTCAAATTTCTTGAAATCCGTTTGTCAGATTATGATGAAATTTAGCATGTACTATTAAATTAACAATATCTTCGCCCCTATGTTTTTGTTTTTTTTTTTTAAAAACGTTCTCAAGCGAAAATAGAGCTATGAAAAATATTCGCATTTTAAGGGGTCACTTTTGACTGATTTATTCAATAGGTAGACAAAGCAAATCAAAAATTCCATTACATAGGGAGGTTGTCTACATCATTAGCTGTTAAATGAATCTATAATACAAGGGAAATTCTTAGTTACTTAAGAATGATTACAGTAGTGCAGAAGTCATAAAAAAAATGCACTTTGTCACTCTGTAGGTAAGTTTAGAGGCTCGTCAGTATCATTACTCGCTCTCTTCACTCGTCTTCTTCTTCTAGACGAAATGGCGATAGAATACCTTAAGCCAATGCGAAGTTAGTCTAGGTCGCCTAGGTCGAAATTAGTTAGGTCGCCGGACTCTTAAGTACCCGCCATATTGAAAATTTTCAAAAATTGCCTCTACAAAAATAATAGATATTTATTAATTATCAAACCTGCTCACAAAAATTCACGAGAATCGGTTTAGAAATGCGACCTGTAAACGAAGACAGAGAGACATATGAAAGCATGAAACGCTCGCTCGGTCGACTATTAATATCATACACCTGAAAAACATTACCCTTTTTCCAAGGCAGTCGGGTAAACATAAAGGTAAACTACAGGTTGCAGCTAGTATTTTATTACAGTATTTACTTTACACTGCACGCCCACAAAAATGGACGCTTTAAATCACGATCATGTAATTAAGTCTGCGTCAAGCCTTTTCCGAAATGTCGATAGGCAATCAACCAATTTAATGGTTGGCTGATAAACCGTTTGAGTTTTGCTCGTAAGTGAGTTTCTGTAGCAAAAGCCAGCAAAAGTGGAAGTGATTGTATTTTTGTAAAGATGAACTGTTTAAATCGACTTTTTGGGACTTGGTTTTGGTTGGTATTGGTATTGCAGTTGTTTTTTTTTTTAACCACAGAAACGAAGGAGGTTTGCAAGTCGACGCGTATAGACATATTTTTAAATATATCATTTTTAAATAAAATATGATCACGCATAACTTTTACAGATTAATCCGATTTTGGTTATTCTTTATCTTAACTGAGATAAAAATGTATTTAATTTACGTTATATTTACAGGGTTATATGTTTTGAATATAATAAGCCAAAAAATTGGAATTATGTATTACTAGCTGCTCCCCGCGGTTTCACCCGCGTTTAAAAAGTATCATATGTGCTATTCTAGACTATACAATCAATCAATCACTGTGCCAAATTTCATCCAGATTTGTTCAGCCGTTCTGGCGTGAAAGAGTAACAAACATCCATCCATCCATCGATCCATCCATACATACAAACTTTCGCGTTTATAATATTAGTAGGATGAATTATATATGTCTTGAAACTGCAGGTAAAATAACTATCAGACATTATTCCCGCTAATCATTCCTTCCATCCTTGCCATCTGGTGCACCTAAGTCACACTTTTCACCGAAAATCGCCCGCTGCGGACGCGTGCGCATCCACAATCCGCTTTGACAGTCCCTTCGCAAATACATCGATATAATTACGAAGATCCTCAATCTCCGTGGCTGTGGAGAACACGAAGACAGACAGCACGACACCAGCATCAGCTCCACAAGTGCACTATGAACAAGTAGAGTCTGCCTGTGCCTGTTTCATTCTGTAGGCGCATCGGTGCAACTAACAGTAATAAAGATTCAATAACTCACGGGTTAAATTATATTTTTATGGGTGGTCACGGCCGCGATGGCGCGTTGTACGTACAACGCGCTTGGTAGTTTTAGTGCGAGTGGAATGTTCTTCGGGAGAGCCGCGGGCGCCGGCGGTCCCTGCCTCCCGCGCGTCTCCCCCTCTTCTCTTCCATTATGTAGGTATGTTGTAAATATTTAGGTAGGTAGATTTATGTGCACGTATGCAAGCGTGCATAGATTCCATTTGTCTTTTCTTATTACCCAATCTCACATCTCATTTTATTAAAATATCGCTAGTCCTTCAAATCGTATAATGTAACTACTTGCTTGGGGTTTATTCGCTTTCAAATCACTTTCAAATGTGGATGCAGCGACAACGATAACCTCAAAAATAAGCTGTTGCCGCGCGAGTTAAGCGATTAAGTAAGTAAATGCTTACTCTTTTTAAAAAATCTTTCTTTACTAGTGCTTTTCCAAGTTGCGTAAATAAATTTCATTCAGGTTTAACTCTGGAAACTTTTTTGTGTACTAGATGACTAGACCCAACTTCCATACGTTCTAATCATCGTCAAAAAAAAATTGGTGGTTCTAATCTAGTTTGCGCTACACTTTATTTTGTCCCCAACTACACCGTAGCACTACGTCATCGCACGCCTTAGTTATCCGAGCACGTGCCATATTTATGCGCACTATTTATATTATTGGGTTTCAAGGCCCTACCACTATGCCTGCGCTGTAGTGATACCACAGTTTGGCTTAAAAGTAAGTAAACTTTTTTTTAATTCGTTAGCAGGCTGGCGTTATCTCTTTTTTTATGTACAACTAGCTGTTACCCGCGACTTCATTCGCGTTATATTTAGTTATATTGCGGCTATAAATTGAGATGTGAGCTATTCTATCTGTTAAGTTAGATCGAACTGCACACGGTGTGCAAATTTGATTGAAATCGGTTAAGTAGTTTAGGAGTTTATAGCTGACAAACAACGTGACACGTAATTTATATACGAGTACTAGCTGCGCTCCGCGGTTTCACACGCGGTTAAAAAGTATCCTATCTCTCAAGTTGGATCGAACTGCACATGGTGTGCGAATTTTATTATAATCGGTTAAGTGGTTTAGGAGTTCATTGAGGACAAACATTGTGACACGAGATTTATATATATTAAGATAAGTCGGCGTTTGACCACAAACTCGCCTGATGTTATGTGACGTTGTGATCTATGATGGAGCACGACGACCTAGGTACTTATTCACTCTAGCCTTGAAGTTTTGTAAAGTGAAGAAGTACAAAGACGGCAGTTGAGTGAGGCGCTACCAGTGCGCTACTGCTCAGACCCGTCTTCGGAACGGTTACACCGGACTACATCCCGAAACACGACCAGGACTCCAACCAACAACTAGATCTAGACGTAGGGTATAGGTCAATGTGTCTGCGTTTGTCTGAATTTGTTCATCTATTTAAACTAAAGTCATCTCGTTAGTTAAACTAGTCCTCCTGTCAGTTTATTTGCTGTGGCCCTCTAAGACTCGCGCTCGATAGCCATAAAGGCGCTTATTGTTATCGACTATCAGATCTCTTTCCTAGAATTCCAACTGTCTATTTACTACGCCCGAAATAAGGAAAATATAATAGCTATTGGTAGAATAAAGAATAATTATTGTTGGCCTAAAACAACGAAATTAATTCTTATGCTGGAAGTGACATCTAAAAGTAAAATTATCGAACGCGTATGTAGGACAAAGTTATAATAATAATAACTAGTGTCTCGTAAATTTTTGTGAGCAGGTTCGATAATTATACACAATTTTTAGTCGGGTAAGTTTTTGGAGATTTTTCAAAATGGTGAAGTATGTTTTTGGAAAAAAAACCTGCAATTTTAAGAGAATCCTACTATTATTATAAACGCGAAAGTTTGTAAGAATGGATGGATGTATGTTTGTTACTCTTTCACGCCAGAACGGCTGAACAGATCTGGATGAAATTTGGCACAGAGATAGATTATAGTCTAGAATAACACATATGATACTTTTTAACCGCGGGTGAAACCGCGGGGCGCAGCTTGTTGGTTAATAAATGCTGCCTGTAGAGGAAGACAGAGATCCGGACAGAATTTGGACACACGGCATCATTTTTGTCGAAGATGAAGCGTAGACTACGCTTATCTTGCTAGCGCTCGCTCGGTCGATAAAGTTAGTACAAAAGAGTAAGTAAATCCTTACTAATATTATAAATGTGAAAGCTTAGATGTTTGTTACGCTTTCACGCAAAAACTACTTGACGAATCATCATGAAACTTTGTACACATATTCTGGGAGGTACTAGAAGTAACATAGGGTACTTTTTATTTAAAAAAAAAATTACGGTTCCTGTAGGACCGCAGGTGAAACCGCGGGGCGCAGCTAGTATTAAATAAATAAGTTCGGGACACTCCCAAACACGGTCGCCTGACACCAAACTAAGCAAAGCTTGTACCATGGCTGTCAGAGACTGTTATACAAGTGCACTTCGTGAATCGTAAGCTCGAATACCTCCTCCTAAATTCCTAAAATGTTATTAAAAAAATGTTTGAGATGCCAGATCTAGTGATAACATTAATTTCGTTTCGTTGCGTAGGCTAAAGAACAATTATTGTTGGTTCAAGATGGTATAAGTCAAGAAGAAAAATAATTTCCGTTAATAATGATAAAAGTGGGTACATAGTTGAAGAACTACTTTGTCTTCGTTTGGATGTTTTTTTATCGAACTAATATGATAGGAAACAGAGTAAAAGCATTTAAGAGTCCGGCGACCTAACTAATTTCGACCTAGGCGACCTAGACTAACTTCGCATTGGCATAAGATATTCTATCGCCATTTCGTCTAGAAGAAGAAGACGAGTGAAGAGAGCGAGTAATGATACTGACGAGCCTCTAAACTTACCTACAGAGTGACAAAGTGCAATTTCAATTTTTTTATGACTTTTGCACTACTGTAATCATTCTTAAGTAACTAAGAATTTCCCTTGTATTATTGATTCATTTAACAGCTAATGATGTAGACAACCTCCTTATGTAATGGAATTTTTGATTTGCTTTGTCTACCTATTGAATAAATCAGTGTGACCCCTTAAAATGCGGATATTTTTCATAGCTCTATTTTCGCTTGAGAACGTTTTTAAAAAAAACCAAGAACATAGGGGCGAAGATATTGTTAATTTAATTGTACATGCTAAATTTCATCGTAATCTGACAAACGGTTTTCAAGAAATTTGAGTAGTGCGTTTGTATGGAAATTTCAGAACGTCGCGGCCCTCTTAAAAAACATTGATACTACACTTACCTATGGTAGTGATTGTTGGGTCTGGCATAAGAAGTATGAAAACAAAATGAATGCAATGGAAATAAGAAGTCTAAGAAGCATGGTTAGTGCTCAGATCAATCTAGAAGATAAGATGGAACACTGCGTTATATCTCGCTGAAGACACTACTTTTTAAACTTGTGTGCGTGGTAATATTGCCATGAAAAACATTTACTATTGCACGAAAACTAAAAATAATTCCCAAACTCTACGTTAGCCATTTCCGTTCCAATGTACAACCTTAATAGATTTAATATTCTAAAACTGCACAGATTTGTAAGAGTTTAATGTTACGGCTTTTCTAAAATTGACTTGTAAACAGTTTTTAAAAATAACCCCAAAATGTAGTCTAGGGGGGCTATTCCTGCTCGTGAGATGAGATGAGATTTAATCTAAGACACTCTCACACCTATGACGTTTCAATAAGCAACGTTGACGCTGACGCTGACGTTAGCAATAAGGACGAAAAAAAGTTAGATGAAAATCTCAAATCTCCGAATAGGGCCTCTGGCCACACTTTTACAATGCACTGTGTATTTACATATGTACACGAAATTATACCATAAACGAATGCACATAATGTCGAGGTAAGAATGACCAAGCGAGTGTGCGTCAATGTGTGCGTGTTGTTTATAATATACGACAGTAGCGTAGTTTTCTGCGTCAATGTGTGCGTGTTGTGTACATATACGACAGTAGCGTAGGTTTTGGATGGTTTTTGGCTTCACCTAAATCATACGCCGTGCGCCTTCTGAGCTAGAGGGCGTGGATTCGATTTCCACCTAGGGCAAACACTTAGAGTGATAAACACTTGTGTTTGTTCTATGTCTAGGTGTTAATTATCTATATAGTATGTATTTAAAATATATGTGTGTATATCAGTCTCTGGCAGCCATAGTACAAGCTTTGCTTAGTTTGGAGTCAGACGACCGTGTGTGCAAGTGTCCCGAATATTATTATTACCAGCTGCGCCCCGTAGTTTTACCCGCGGTTAAAAAGTATCGTATGTGCTATTTTAGACTATAATTTAACTCTGTGCCAAATTTCATCCAGATCTGTTCAGCCGTTCTGACGTGAAAGACTAAACAAACATCAATCCATTCATCCATTTTTATAAACTTACGTAATCGTCAAGCCTTCCCCCGAAGGGGCTGGCAGAGGTGTAATACGACACCCACACTTCACCGCACGATATTCAGTCCCAAATGTGACAGGGGGCGAGCCTGTCGCCATACATCGGGCTCCAGTCATGTAGCAGATGACATACAATACGCTTATATATTCACACAACGAACAAATTGGTGCGTGCCGTCGACTGGGTTCGAACCCGCTCCCTCTGTCTTGAGAGGCGGGCTTTCTCCCAACTAGGCTGCCATCGCTTTTTCTTTTATTATAAACTTTCACGCTTATAATATTAGTAGGAAGGATTATTATTATATTAGTGAGACAGATAGACGCCGAAAGCGACTATGTTTAATGCTGTGTAGAGATTTTCACTAAATCACAAAATTATTGTTCTAAAATCAGATACAAACAGCCAAATATTTAATAAATAATAGGCGGATACCGTGTCTTTAAATAGTTTAAATATCGCAGTCTGCAGTTGAGCTAGCTTACTACGTACTAGAGTTGACATCGCAGTACATTGTCGATGTACATTTATTCCATTAATTCATTACATGAATTACGACATAACATACATAAAAAATCGTCACACTTATTCACTCTATCCTTGAAGATACCCAGGTATGTATGTATATGGACTTGTATTCCGAAATAAACGAATTGAATTGAATGTACTGAGAAAAGTCGCATTTAGCACTATTTACTTACTTGAGTATTACTCGTATCCTACTTCCTACTAATATTATAAACGCGAAAGTTTGTAAGAATGGATGGATGGATGTTTGTTACTCTTTCACGCCAGAACAGCTGAACAGATCTGGATGAAATTTGGCACAGAGATAGATTATAGTCTAAAATAGCTCATAGGATATTTTTAACCGCGTGTGAAACCGCGGGGCGCATCTTGTTTGTAAATATTTACGGAAGTGAGTGTCTGCGTGAAGTTAAGTAAGGTCACCGCCGCGCCGGCATTAATCGAGATGCGATGCAAAGCGTGGCGTCATCTCTAGTACGCTTTACATAGTACCTCAATGTGCCAGTTTGTATTTCATTCCACCACAAATGCTTGCGGTTTTCCGATTCACCCAGCAATAATGGTATTTCACCGTTCATTTTAATTGCTAAAGTAATTTCAAATCCTTTGATGCTTTATATGCAAATAATAAATGGTCTTGCTTTTAACGTCTACACATCTAAGTATAATTATTATGTCAATACTTTATTTCTTTATTAGTTACTAGCTGCGCCCCACGGATTAACCCGCGGTTAAAAAGTATCCTATGTGCTTTTCTAGACTATAATATATCTCTGTGCCAAATTTCATCCAGAACTGTTCAGCCGTTCTGGCGTGAAAGAGTAACAAACATCCATCCATCCATTCTTACAAACTTTCGCGTTTATAATATTATAGTAGGAAGTAGGATTTAAAAAAAGCTATATACAAAATGTATGGCTTTTTTTTCGGTCTAAACGTTATCTGAAAGAGATCGTTTATAAGCGATAAGAACGCCCATTGCGCCTATATTCGAGTGTTTAATTTAGTTCTATATTTGGTGTCAATAGGTATTTTTGTATTGTTTTGTAACAATGACAATGGTTACACAGAACGGTTGTACTAAGCCGAAAGGGGCTCATTATAATGATCACTAGGACTAGCTCACCTGCCCACAGCTCAAATTTTGTAGCTTGGTAGGAGCACCCCCCGGTTGCGCTGGAGCACGGAAGAGGACGGATCTCGATTTGTTTTTCTTTGGCGTCTTTCTGTAGTATTGGTCTGGGTGTCCATTTGATTCATACTGAAATTACCCACATATTGTATATGGTTTTGATTTTATTAGAAGTATTAGTGGCTTACATTTACATTAAGGTGGTTTTAAATACCGTCCCTTCAGAAATAGTTTACATTCGTTAGTCTGTTTGTTTACTTCGGATTAGGAAATTAGGATAAAGAAATTAGGATTAGGAAGTAAGAATAGGATTAGGAAGGATTAGGATTCTTATGACAATAATAAAGTGTGAAATGATATAAAAAAAGCGATGATAGCCTAGCCGAGAGAGCGGGTTCGGCCCCAGCCGAAGGCTCGCACCAATTTGTTCATTGTGTGAACATATGTGCGTGTATGTCATCTGCTACATGACTGGAGCCCGGTGTATGGCGACAGGCTCGCCCCTGTCGCATTTGGGACTGAATATCGACCGGCAAAGTGTGGGTGTTGTACACTTCTGCCAGCCCCCTCGGGGGTAAGGCGTGACGATATGATATGAATACCTAAATACCTACCATACATTATGATCGCTAGCAGCTCACGTTTAATCTTCACTAATATTATAAGTGCGAAAAAGTGAGATTGATCGTTTGTTTGTTTGTAACGCTTTCACGTCTCAACTACTCATCCGATCGTCTTGAAATTTTGCATACATGTTGTCTGAGGTACAAAAAAAGACATAGTGTACTTTATATCCCGAAAAAACTAACGGTTCCTGTGGGACCGCGGGTGAAACCGCGGGGCGCAACTAGTAATGTACGAGTATAAATACATCCATCCAACATTCTAACCAATCACTTTCCTAATATCCTTGCATCATCCATCATTAATCCTTAGCTTCCCATCGTTTTTCATCGGTGCTCGACTTAAGTAACGAAATCGCTTACCGCTGGTAATTTGGGTGATTTTTCATTGGCTACGTCAATATGGTTCAGCTGTGCGTCATCACCTTAATACGGACATTTTCTTAATGACAGTTTTGGATAGAGCAAGGTGTTATTTAAAAAGAATTAGGAGTGTTAAACGGGCGTTACTTCTTTCTGGCATTTAATTAAAAGAAAACCAAAAAATCCGGCTGCAAAATTTTAGACCCTGTGTCACTTCCACTATCAAGATGATTCAAATGACACTTCACATGTCGAAATCCATCTAGCTGTTTTAGCTGTAGGGCGTGCCAATGAAACCTTATACATACATACAAAAAAATTAACGGTGGTTTAAAAGTAATTTTAGTTTTCTCTTGGACGGAGAAAAAGATCATCAAGAATTTGAAAACTTTATGATATTTTACTCCGTCTAAGAAAAAAGTATGAAAACTGAAATTAGTTTAAAATAACCCTTATAATATATTATTAGCCGAATAATAGTTAAAATATTATGATTTTCAATTGCCAATCCAATCATTTCTAATTTTAAAAACGCTGAATTTTTATGTGAGCGAGAAGGCAATAACGCCCGTTTCATGCTCTTAAGATAAAAAATTGTGAGTTCTATGAGATATTTATTTTCTTCTACAATGACGACTAACATAAAATTACATGTCATAATCGTAACGCCTTACCCCCGAAGGGACTGGCACAAGTGTTCTACAACATATACACTTTGCTTGATGATATTCAGTTCCAAATGTGACAGGGGGCGAGCCTGTCGCCATACACCGGGTACCATTCATGTAGTAGATGACATTAAATACGCACACATGTTTACATAACGAACAAATTGGTGCGTACCTTCGGCTGGGATCGGACCCGCTCCCTCTGGCTTGAAAGGCGAGCCTTCTCCAACTAGGCTACCATCACCTAAGGCTAAGAACACTATGACAATAAAAAATCAGTCAATGCAGTAAGATCACTTAAAATCATAAAATAAAATAAAAAAATAATAACTTTTAAAAGATCGTAACTTAGGTCCCAAAAAAACCCCCACAAAACTGCAGTTGGCAATATTTTTTTTTAAATCTATCTGTTTACCTAAATTGTTTAAACTACGTAATATTTAGCCATTTTATCATCTAACAACAATAATTGTAGAATTGTTGAAAACAATAATTCTATGAATTATTCATAGATTGTATTCCTGGCAGATTATTATTAGCAATTCCGCTTATTTACGTAAAATAGTCAACGAGTTTGGTGAATCATACCCAATTCAATTCATAATTGGAAATTATTGGTTTATTGGCAGCGAAATGAATCGCAATTAGACCATAAAATCATTTGGAAAAGTAGCAGTTTTAGGTGTGAATTATACAAGCCGGACGTAAAGACGGCACGGTTCGGGGGGGTTACTCCTACGCGTGAGATGAGATGAGATTTTATCTTGGTCACTCTCACACCTATGACTATTCAAATGAGAGCAACAAGGACGAATAATGGTGAAATTGAATCTCACTCCGTAAGAATAGGCCTCCAGCCCGTATTCTGACACGTGACATGTTATCTTGGTAAATTTAATTCCTATGACTTTTCAAACGAGAGAGAAACGCTGCCACCTGTGGATCGCGTATCGCTCTCCATAGCTTCTACTACCTCCTTAAATTAAAAAAAATATATATGTATATAAAATTTTGTTGGTAGCCACGATTGGCTAATTATTTGAATACTTAAGATTTAATATTTCGTAAATGCAATGCTATCACTAAAGCATGCATAATTATTTATTATATTTTTCTATGTATCGTTATACTTAAATTTATTCCTTTTTTCCTTTGCAAAATCGATGTAAACAGTTTTGTATGAGCGAATGTGTGCAAAACATATTTATTGTACCGTCTTGTACTGTTAGGATTTTATGTACACTAGCTAAAAGTATTTAACTGTATTTATTAACTTACTTGACTCTAATCGTCATGTTTTGGACAATTCACACAATATCATTATAAATTGTAGCCTATGTGTTATTCTGATGTATAAGCTATATTATTGTAAAGTTTCATTAAAATCCATTCAGTAGTTTTTACGTGAAAGAGTAACAAACAGCCATACATCCATCCATCCATCCATCCATACATGCAAACATTCGCGTTTATAATATTAGTATGAAGGATAGTGTAATAAAGAACTTTTGAAATAGAATTGAATGAAGCGCCCCTGGCGGAAACATCATGAAGCTAGGCTAAATGTATGGAGTCAAATGAAAACGATGAAAGTTTTCGTTAACTATGAAAACTCGTGGTAGGCACCCTGATGTCATTTCCTACGAGTATAATAGAATAGGACCTCATGCGCAAAAACTGTGATTGTCGCTTGTGTATACAAAATTCAAAAGTCTTAGCTTTCATACATCCACACTAAATGAAAAGTAACTTTGTCTGTCTGTCTGTTTGTAGGCTTTTCACGGCTAAACGTCTAAATCTTAACAAATTTGATAATTACTAACAGTATATCACATAACATATCGTCACGCCTTTCCCCCAAGGGGGCTGGGAGAGGTGTAATACAACACCCACACTTCGCCGGACGATATTGAGTCCCAAATGTGACAGGGGGCGAGCCTGTCGCCATACACCGGGCTCCAGTCATATAGCAGATGATATACTATACGCACATATGATCACACAATTAACAAATTGGTGCGTGCCGTCGGCTGGGTTCGAACCCGCTTCCTCTAGCCTGAGAGGCGGTCCTTCTCTATCTAGGCTATCAGCGCTTAATTTTTATGCTGCAGCGCTTATTTGGTTTATAGGATACTAGGACTAAGATAAATACCTATATGTACATACTATTAGGATACTATTTTCTGAATAAACGCGAACGAAGTCTTTGAAAACATCTAGTTTTATATAAACCAGTTTTGAAGCAGACCGTGTCTGAACCTTGCCGTCCGCCACGTCCACGGCTTACGTCTGGTCTGTATAATTCACGCCTTAGATCTGCAGAAGAGTTCATGCTGCCATCTCGGCTCTTCTCCCAAATTTGCAACCATAAGTTGGTTAATAATAAATAACCTCGTCAAAACAGCTCAATCAAGGCAGCCATATTGAATATTTTATTGCGTAGTTAGGAATCATTCTTATTGGGTCGTAGCGTGTCCGATTTCCAAATGGAAAAAAAAAATAGGAAAAAGATCCAGTAAGTTATACATTACTAGCCGTTACCCGCGCCTTGGTTCGCGTTTATTCAGAAAATAGTATCCAAAAACCTTCCTCGTGATATACTGTAACTAATTATCAAATGTTATCAAGATCCGTTCAGCCGTTTAGCCGTAAAAAGCCTACAAACAGACAGACAGACAGAGTTACTTCCGGTTTTATAAAAAGTGATGAGGAATAAAAGCAAGTTAGTATAGGCCGATTGCCTAGTCCTAATGTTTGAGTTACTAGGCCGCCCGAAGGCCTCTGTGAGGAATGAAAAGGATAGTTAAATAAATAAATAAATTCGGGACATTTCCACACACGGTCGCCTAACCCCGAACTAAGCAAAGCTTGTAGTATGGCTGCCAGAGACTGATATACATCCTTAGATATTTTAAATACAAATTAACACCCAGACGTAGCACAAGCGTAACACAAAATATGTTCATCACATAAATGTTTGCCCTAAGTGAGAATCGAACCCACGCCCCCAAGCTCAGAAGACAGGTTCACTACCAACTGAGCCACCGGAGCAGTTAAGTTATAAGCTAGGGAGTTGTTTCTATAATTATTTATTTGAACGGGCGAAAAGAAGTCTAAAGCTGAGTGGTTATAGATATTACCTAGTTGTAAGCCAAAATTTGTGAGACTGTAATTTATTTATTATTTGAAAAAATAATGCCCCTCAGTTTCTTGCCTGTTCTTCTGAGTAGAGGCTCTTAATCCGAACAAGGCGGTCGAGTCTATTTAAATAACTTTGACGTTCATAAGTGTATCTTTGATACCTAAATTGAATAAAAACATTTTGACTTTGACACTAACTTTAACGATAACCAAAAAATCTAAAACCGCTGGTTACGCTTTGGTTGTGTTTTTAGGATAACCAAAGCGTAACCAAGCAGGTTTTAGGTTTTTGGTTTTCAAAAAAATATTTTTTTATTTTTATTTATTATCATAATATCATGACTGACATGTTATATTACAATTCAATGTTGAATTATTGTTATTGATTATTGAGACTTATGACTATTGACTTGTTGTGATATTCACTTATTTTAAATTAACTAATGTAATTCGCATGTTGCCGTTTTAGTTTTTAAACAATTAAACAATAAAAGTTAGTTGGTACAACTCAAGCTTAGGAGTCTATACTCAGACATGTTGGCATCCTAATCCTAACTAATATTATAAATGCGAAAGTGAGTTTGTTTGTTTCGAACGCTTTGACGTTTCAACTAATCATCAATGATCTTGAAATTTTGCATACACGTTGTCGGGGGTACGGAGAATAGGGTACTTTTTATCCCGTAAAAAATCAGGGTTCCTGTGGGACCGTTGGTGAAACCGCGTGGTGCAGCTAGTCCATAATAAAATATGTATGACTTGTTGCGCCCCGCGGTTTTAGCCGCGGTTCCGCAAAAACCGGTAATTTTCTCCGGATGGAAGGTACCTTATGTCTTTGTTGGTACCCCTGACAACGTGTATGCAAAATTTTATGATGATTGGTTGAGTAGTTAAGGCGTGAAAACCTAACGAATCCACCAACTCACGTTGCTTTCATAGTCAAGATTAAGATTAGAATTTCCACACCTTTAGGAACTATAATTTATATCAATTTATATCGTACCTTCAGTACTTTCTTGTACTATTATTTAATCTGTGTCACTACATTCGTAACCATGTATTGTAGGGTATTTCCAGTTTGCCCTACCAACTATTCCCCCTAACAATAATTAAAATATGCCATAATAATCTTAATGTTGTGGAGTGTTGAAAATTTTGTTTACTATTTTGCCCTGCTTATACATTTAAATGAAACTTCACAATTATTAAAAACACATCTTACAAAAAGTAAGGTTACGACCATAATCTTTGGGTTGAATTAATCAAGATTTTATATGAGTGTAGTTTACGCCACCTAAATAGATTAGGAAGGCGAAGTCGTCTATAATATTTTCAACATTCCACCATACTCTACCAGAGTCTGATACTTGAGCGCGACCGAATGTGAGTACGAATAACGCTAATGTGACATAATTAAACTGTAGTACACCGAAATTCGACTGCATACTCGCGCTAGAGCGACACACTAAAGGTTTACATCACTTTAATGCTTGTTACACACCAAGCCAACTAAAGCCAAAGAAAGCGCTGCGTCCCGTTTCGTTTCAATAAAATAAAACGAGACGCAGCATATCATTGGCCTTCGTTGGTTTTGGTCTGTACACAGCGGAGACACTGAAGACTCAAAATTTAGACTTATGGTGATCACTGACTAATTTTGAAAGATAATAAATTGCTAGTATATGTAGATATGTTTTTTTAAGAAGTCCGAACTAGTTCGAATTACCATTTTATTTGTCACACTCGTGTAATGAATTTGCCCCACCAGTGAGACACTTGGTGGGGTAAACTGGAAGCTCCTGAATCGTAGGCCGGTGCCGTCACGGCCAGTATGAAACCTTCCTTATAAAGGTCACCTTCTGTCCTACATCTAAAGGTCATTTGTCACCATTGTCCGATATTGGGCCCTCGAGTGTCTCTGCAAGGGACAAAGATGGCGATGTTTTCTGTGCGAATGGATTCAAAATGAATAATGACAAAATGGAATCAAATCAATTTTGATACCTAATTAATAACGTAACATATCGTCACGTCTTTCCCCCAAGGGGACTGGCAGAGGTGTAATACAACACCCACATTTCGCCGGACGATATTCAGTCCCAAATCTGACAGGGGGCGAGCATGTCGCCATACACCGGGCTCCTGTTATGTAACAAATGACATATAATACGCACATATGATCACACAATGAACAAATTGATGCGTGCCGTCGGCTGGGTTCGAACCCGCTCCCTCTGGCTTGAGAGGCGGACCTTCTCCCAACTAGGCTGCCATCGCTAATAAGTAACAAAAAATGTTTAAAAATGTGTGTGTATGTGTATGTGTGTGTGTGTGTGGGGGGTGTGTGTGTGTCTGTGGCATCGTAGCTTTGTAGTTTTTTTTTTGTTTGAAAGGCGAATTAAAATCGGTGTTGATAAAAATCTGTGTTGGGTTTTTTTTAATTTTTTTGTGTTGAAAATAAAATTTTAAGAAATGATGCTAAATATAACACTGTAATATAAAGAATGCAACCACAACGTGCAGCTAGTCACACTGATATTCTAAATGCGAAATTTTTGAATAGATGGATGGATGGATGGATGGACTCAATTACACGTTACTCAATCACGTCAGAACGGCTGGTTGAAATATGACACAGATACAGTTTGTAGTCTGGAATAGGCTATATTTTAACGGCGGGCAACACCACGGAGCGCAGCTGGTGGTAAAAAACAAGTAGAAATTGAACTTTTAAAAACCCTCGACACCGATTCTTATGAATTATAGCTAAGAACACTCTATACTAATTCACCTTACAAACAAAAAAAAAAATCGCTTCATCCTTTTGGGAGATACGATGCCACAGATACACACACATACAGACACGTCAAACTTATAACAGCCCATCGTTTTTGTGTTGGGGGTTAAAACATCTAAGCACAAAGAAAAATCCTAGCTTGACTTTCCAACTAATATTATGACTGCCTCGGTGTCTTTTGGAAGTGAACCTGCCTTCTGAGCAGTGCAGTGCAGTGCAGGGCGTGGGTTCGATTCGTTCCATCTAGGACAAACATTTATGTAGTGAGCATTTTGTATTTGTTCTATGTTTGGGTGTTAACATCTATTTAAGTTTGTATGTATTTATTTAGTCTCTGGCAGCCATAGAAAAAGCTTTGCTTAGTTTGGGGTCAGGCGATCGTGTGTGAAAAATGTCCCGAGTTGATTCATTTATTTTAAATTTGTCAGTTATTTGTTTGTTATGCTCTCACGCCTTTGTAAACACGTTGCCAGGTGCACAAAAAAAGGGCATAGAGTGCCTTTTATCCTGAAAACTAACGGTTTCTGTGGAAATGTGGGTGCAACCGCGCAACACAGCTAGTACTAAAATCCTACTTGTCAAGTATCGTAAAGGCGAAAGTTTGTGTGTGTGTGTAATTGTTACTTCTTCACGCTCAAACAGATGGACAGATTTTGATTAAATTTGGCATGGAGGTATTGGAGGTAGCTTATATACTGGAGTGACACATGCACTTTTTGACTGCGGGTGACACCGTGAGTCACAACTAGTATTAAAATAAAATCATCTGAACTCAAAGAAAAATATAATTAATAAATAAATTCGGGACACTTGCACACACGGTTGCTTGACCCCAAACTAAGCAAAGCTTGTACTATGGCTGCCAGAGACTGATATACACACTTAGATATTTTTAAATACGAGTACATATTAACACTCAAGACATAGAACAAACACAAATGTTCATCACATTATTGTTTGTCCTAGGTGGGAATCGAACCCACGCCCCGTAGCTCAGAAGGCAGGGCACCAACTGAGCCATCGAGGCAGTCATTAGATTTCAAACTCTATTATTTTCGCTAAATAATTATTAAGACGACACCTATTTGCACCAGCTCTACAATTAAAGGACGGCAGGGTTAATTATTATCTTCATATTTACGATTATTTATTCACGTAGCATCACGTAGATTTAATTTATTTAACTACGTGATGCAATTATAAAGATTAAAGCTCCGGCCACACTGACACGACTGCGGCGGCTGTCGAGACTATACATTGTCATATTATTATTTTTACTGTAGGAATGTAATTCAAAGTGGACAGAAAACGGGCTCTTCATTTGCATAAAAAAAAGGTAGACAAACCTAACTGTACAATACAATAAACATGATTGTACACATAAAATTAAATGAATAAAAGGACAACTAATAATTATTTGACAGCACAAAACTGTAATTGGTCGTAAGATTAGAATGAAAATGCGAATTAGAATTCCTTATTCTTCATTATCCTTACTTATAATCTGTCTCTGTCTGTTAGTATGTAGACTTTTCACGGCTAAACGGCTGAACGGATCTTGGTGAAATTTGATACTTGGTTACAGTATTTCACGTGGAAGGTTTTTGGATACTATTTATTAAATAATCGCGTACGAAGTCGCGGATAACAGCTAGTTCAAAATATTCCTTGAACCATGGTGACACCCTATGCATATTTAATTTTCGAATAAGGTGGTCAAAGCATCATGGCAAAAATAAAATGGATTATAATGCGAAAATAGGTTAACTTGTTAATTTAATATTAACGCGGAAATTGATTGAGTTGATTTTGCTATAATTTTTTAATGGTGAGAATAATATTTCAAATTTAATTGTGATTTGTATGTTTTCTAGGACACACACACACACACACACACACACACACAAGGTCAACATCAACACAGTCCCGATAAATTCTCAGTCTGACGCAGCCGTATCGCTGCGTAGGTATGACCGAATAATTATTTGAAAAGACCGTGGCGTAGCGTCCGTCGTAGCTATTTGCTACGGTGATGTCTACGTTGCTACGGCGATTTTATTCCAAAATGTTACTCGGTCACAATATGCATTTTAATGACGTAGTTTAGTATAACTTATCAAATTAAAACCAACCAAATTTTATAATTAATGGGTTTTAAATTAAACTTGCCAATAACCGATTCTTTGTTTTAAACTAAATAATGGTTTTAAGATAAAAATCTATAAATCAAAAGGCCTTATTAAACTTTTTAGTACTTTTTTTTAATTTGTGACGTTGAAAATTTTGTAATGTAGTTACTAATATAAAATATATCGTCACGCCTTTCCCCCGAGGGGGCTGGCAAAGGTGTAATACTACACTTCGCCGGACGATATTCAGTCCCAAATGTAGGGGCGAACCGGGCTCCAGTCATGTAGCAGATGACATACAATACGCACATATGTTCACACAATTAACAGATTGGTGCGTGCCGTCGGCTGGGTTCGAACCCGCTCCCTCTGGCTTGAGAGGCAGGCCTTCTCTAACTAGGCTGTCATCGCTTTAACACCAATATAACAACATAAAACTAACATTAAAGTTTTATCGAAATCTGTTCAGACCTTACTAATTTGATTTACTCAAACATTCTCATGTATAATTCACATTTACCGTGACACCTGCTTCCGGTTTTCTCAATTTCTAAATGAATAAACAATGAAATCCTGACTGACTGCAAAGACCGGTAAATAAATTAATGCTGTGTCCAAAATGAGCAAACTTTTCGTATTCTTCAGTTCTCCCGAGACGTTATCGTGGATTTCTGAATCCTACCAATAAAATTAGTCCCCTCTGAATAAACTTTAGTGATGGCGCCCCGGGAAAACATGTTTGCAGTTTGAAAAAAAAAACGATAAAAATACTCGATATTGATATTTTTTTATAAATGTTATGTACGACGGCCACACATTGGCAATTTTTTAACCAATCTAGGGCCTGAGGTTAAGATACTAATGTCTGTATTAGCTGTGAAATGATACCACAAAGGTGATATTGAAGCCAATGTGTCACGCAGGAATAGGGTTTAATGTTGTTCATTTCAAATTGCAGCCAAGCTTGGACTCAAAGTTATGCCAATGTGAAGCCGCGGCATTATCTTTAGCATTTAATATTTAAAAGTAAGTTTTTATGTTTTGATTTTTTCTATCCTTTTGGACTTATTTTAAAAAACACTTTTTCGAATCTATAGCATTTTCTGAATTTTCAGCCAATTCATCGATTGGAATTTTCATCAGCTATCTTCAGCGATTTAATACCTGTAAAAATGTTGTAATTTCCAAGCGAGTTAGTGACATGTCAGTGTCAAGCTGGCTCTTAAGCCAGCTTGACTCTGACATTTCACTACTTATGTGTACTTAGAATATACTCGATAAGACAGTGTCATTGACGTCCCGCATGGGATATATTGTGTATTTCCTATTTCCTGTCCGTGACAACCCTTCATGAAATATCATAGCAAGGCTCTGAGCTGAAACGATTCTTCTAGTAACTTAGATGTCTCGAAGGTAAAAATATTTTTTACATTTTAGCAGACACAGCGAGAACCATTAAAATTAGTTGCGCTATTAAATTAATTTATTTTTGACATTTATCTACCCTAACTATCAATGCATTAACAATGTATTATATATATGGGTCTAACTATGTAGTCTAAAGTAAAGTAATTTAAATTTATTAGATTTTTTTAAATTAATCGACATCGATAAAAATAACGTAAAATGTCAAGCTGTGTCCCATCACTACATCTTTATCTGGCAGCAGCCAATCGGCGTAACGTACTCCTTGACGTATTACAGTACATTTTTCTAGCTTTCTAGCTGGTACCTATATATTTTGTGGCAAATCTACTGGATTTAGTATTCAGGGGGTGTCGTTGGTTACTTTGTTGGTTTTTTGGGAGTTTTCTGTTTTTGTACGCCAAATATTATGTTTGGGATTGTAGCATAGTTGTAGAGTACAGAATTTGTGGTTTGGTTTTTTCTTTTCTTACATTTTGTTCGATGTGATATTTTCATGAGATTGATTTTTTTAGGGATGGTAGGTGGCAGAAAAAAGTTTTCGGCTTAGTACCACTGTTCTCTGTAACCTTGACCCTACATCCAAAACTAGGTAGATGTACAAGCTTATCAGGATAGGGTGTACTAAGCCAAAAGGGGGTCATTGTACTCATCACTAAGAACAACTTCTACTATGGGGTCAACCCCAAAAACCGCCAAAAAGTTGTTCCATACATTTTGTCGATGATCAATGAACTTTTTGTGTGGAATAACTGCTTTTTTCTCTCGCTATCAGGGTTGACCTCGCAGTCAAAGTTGGTCATGGTGATGAGTACAATATCATTTAATATGTCTATAGTTATGTCCACGCCCTATTTAGAAGTTTGTCGTAATGTTGAGTAAACAATGATATCCTAGAATAAGTCCTTTGTTTAAAAATATGTCGCAGTCAACTTGCTTAATCAACCGTTTAGTAAATTAGCTAGACTGTTAATTGAACGGTGAATTAAGCTGCGACAGATACACGGTTCATAGTAGTGTGTTTGATAGTGACCACTACCGCCTCTATAATTGCCAACGCCAACACTCAAACACCCACAGCGGAATCTCAACCTCAAGACATATAATATATTTACACAGGGCACCATCAAATATTCACACCGCCCTTCGGCGCGGATGGCTGCGGTTTTTCTTCCCCTGTGCCTGGCTGAGGTCAAACCCTTTACCGCCTTCACGAGAATTTGACACAGTGAACAATGTACCAGATTATGGAATGTTACCGTCTGCCCCCGCGGCCTGCCCCCACGCGATGGCAGACGGTAACACTTATGGCTATCTGACGAATATGAAAAACGGGGGCAGGCGGTAATATAACTATAACCGTTTGCCACTGCGTCACTGTCGCGGTGGCAGACGGTAACTATGACCGAGCGAAACGAAGCTCTAGATCTAATGAGACAACTTGGCATTTGTAAATACGTTATGTTATCTCTTGCTGTGTTGCGTGTTTTTATGTTGTGTATTGCTATGTTATGTATTGTTTTTATTAGGTATACTTTATTGTTGACTATTGTATTTGTGTATGCCATCGACCGTTTGTCATATATCGTTCTGTCCTGTCCATCCAAAGATTGCCTGGGAGAAATCGCTTAAGGCGATAAAGTCGCCCTTGTACTGCCGAATTTTATATATTTTCTTCTTTATGTTTATTTTACTTTGTATTTTTAGTGTGCAATAAAGATGTATTGTATTGTTATGTTACGTGTTGTTTCGATCATCATTTGATCTCCTTAAAATGTTTGCAGACTACTGCAGTTTGCAGTTTTCACATTCTTACATGAACCGGTAGCCATGTTGTTATTTAGGATATATGCTAACTCCATAAAAAGTCATAAAAATCAGTCTATACGTTTGAGCGTGAAGAGTAACAAAGAATTTCGCTTTTATAATTATTATTTAGAAAGTAGAGTTTTTAATGTTTGTAGCATTACAAAAACTTCGGACCCTTTTAGAAATAAACATTGTACAGCTTCAGAATAGTCTTATAGTGTTTTGTTGTTTTCGAACGAGTTCAAATATTTTATAGATTAAAAAGACAAAACAAAGAAAAAGACAAACTGACTGTTTAACTTATAAATAAGTAAAATAAATAAAAATAAAAAAGCCTTATATTTCTTGTTAATAAATAAAATATATCTTTAACAATAAAAGTGTTTTCTTAATTTTAACTTACTAGCTATATATAAAATCTTAACTAATTTAACTTATATTCAACGTTTATTGGTAAGAGGGTTAGGGTACAGCTGACATATTTTTTTTTTTTGTTATTTTATTTTGATTTTCATATCTAGTGGCTCTGTGAGCTGGAGATCTCGTGACCGGCATTTGTCCTCCTCCTTACTCACACAGCTTCAAGAAAAACGTAAGAAATGCGTCCTGTTGACGAAGAGAGAGATTCGGACAGAAATTCGAAAATACGAAAGACATTTTGGCCAAACTGAAGAAAAGACGCTTCGCTCGCTAACTTTCGCTCGGTCAAACATTGTCATTTAATTCATCAAATGATAGTTTTAAACCTATTTTAAACTCAGCTATCAAAACAGCGAGAGCCAAATCACTGTTCCTCTCATATTGTACAGTTCAGTCCGTTCGTAGCGCATCAAAATTTAATTTTAGTATAAATTAATAGCCAAACTTGGTTCCTGAAAGCGAAGCTCTTTGTTACAAAGCTGTAAAAGACCACATAGTCAATGTTTCAGGTCAAATTTTAGTTCGATCGCAATCAGTTTTTCATTGCAAAACTGCAGTAAGTTTATTTATTTTTCAAAAGAAGCCTTTATACAGTCATTTGACTAAACAAGACGATAGACTTCAATACAATACAATACAATACAATACATCTTTATTGCACACCAAAAATACAAAGTAAAACAAACATAAAGAGAATATTAAAAATAAAATATCATTCGGCAGTACAAGGGCGGCCTTATCGCCTAAAGCGATTTCTTCCAGGCAACCTTTGGATGGACAGGACAGAACGAAATATGACAAACGGTCGGTGGCATACATAAATACTAAATAATATATAAGTATATATAATAGCATAAATAAGCATAAATAATAGTAAACAAATAAAACATACTTACTTAGTAAAAAAATAAATAAAAAAAAATATCTACACAAATACCTTAGACACATATAATACATAAATTAATATATAATTTGTACACAAATATAAATAATAAATAAATACATATGTATGTACCAATTAACAAAGAGAAAGATAATGTTTAAAAATAAGATTTTTGAAAATGGGCAATGATTCAGCCTGTCTGATGGCTACAGGCAACTCATTCCACAGCCGGACAGCTTGCACAGTGAAACCCTTACTGTATGCTAAATTGATGTGGGAGCAGGTATGGAGTTGTAACTTACGGGCACGCGAGGTTCTCAATGAACCGGAGTGACCTTGAGCAAATTCAAAGCGCTCCTTAAGATAGTGTGGAGTAGAGGGAACAAACAAAATTTTAAAAAGAAAGGAAAGGATGTGAGTTTTACGGCGAAGTCGGATAGGTAACCATTTGAGCTTTTGGCGGAATTCAGAAACATGATCATATTTCCTTAAACCGAAAATGAAACGAATGCAGTAATTTTGAAGACGTTCAAGTTTGTCAAGTTGCTCTTCGGTTAAATCCAGGTAGCAGGCGTCGGCGTAGTCCAATATCGGGAGGAGCAGAGATTTTACAAGCGCAGTTTTGGTAGTGATAGGAAGAAAATTCCGCAGTCTCCTGAGTGAAGCTGCTGTACCAAAGATTTTACGACTGACTTCCGCTAATTGTGAGCTCCAAGAAAATTGTTTATCTATTATTATTCCAAGATTTTTAACCGTTTCACTAATAGGAATAGGGATTCCTTCAAAGATCACTTGAGGTAAATTGAACCAGTCTATTTTAGAGATCATACGTGAACTCCCAATAATAATCGTCTTCGTTTTGGCAGGATTTACCGAAAGACCGTATGATCTGCTCCAGTCACTTATCCGTCTTAACCCTTAACTGGTATCGTGGGGGTGGCGCGGCCCCCACGCGTGATATTTTTTTGAATTCCTTTAAAACTTTGCATCGTGCGTGGGCGCCATTTTGCGTAATCTCATTACGTCGCGACTCGCGGCGGGTGCCAGACGTTCGGCATTGCAGCTTTTACCAGAGCGGAGGTACGTGCATTATGGGGTGCGCTCGGCCCCCACAATACCAGTTACGTAAGTTTTTAGTAAATTTATTATTTCATATATTCGTGTATTTTACAGTTATATTGTCAAGATGGCGAGGCCATTAAGTGATCAAGCTGAGTATTCAAAGTATCCACGAGAACTGAGAAAAAAGATTGATCGCTTTGTAGCGTCTATTACCGTATTTGCAACAAATTCTACGTCTGAAGATGCTGGCAGCTCAAGGCAAAATGTGCTAAAAAGAGGGCGCTGTCACTTATGTGATAGAAAAAAAGACGGAACATTTGCTACAAAATGTAACAATTGCATGCATTTCATTTGCAAGTTGCATAGTAGCACAAAAACACTATGTACCAATTGTCAAGATTGAACTTAGTTCATCTATAATGTTCCTAAGTCCATGGGATTATAATCCTGTTGTTTTTTTTTCTAAACGTTGATTAGAAGATTATTTCTTTTTATTTCCAAAGTTTATTGTATTAGAAATAAGAAAACATAAATAACTTAGCTTAAGACTCCCAAAGTAATAGCTTTTTTTTTGTTTGTATAATGTAAGAAAAAAAATTACCAAAAAGTTGCCATTTTTATATGATCTCTTGTAGTAATTAAGTAAAAAGAATTACATTAATAAAAAATTATTGTATCTATAAAACAAGGTTGTTATTTTTTCTTTTTATATAAAACTAAACTGAAATTGTGCACATTTGCATCCTAGTAGCAATTTTGTAATGGGGGCCGCGCGACCCCCACAAAACCAGTTACGTTAGTCAATTTTACGATACCAGTTAAGGGTTAAATCAGCGTTAGTAGACTCAATCGCCTCAGGCAGTTAGACTTCATGATGAAGTTAGCAGCGGAACCGTGAACTAATCAAAATGGACCCAAACACGGCCAGTTCTACCATAATAATGTTCAGGACACCTTATACTTACGGTCGTCTGACCAAACTAAGCATAGCTTGTACTATGGCGGCCAGAGACTGGTATACATACATTTTATTTTTAAACACATACTTAAATAGATAATTAACACCCAGAGATAGAACAAACACAATGCTCATCACATAACTGTTTGCCCTAGGTGGGAATCGAACCCACGCCCCCTAGCTCAGAAGACAGGTTCACTAACAACTGAGCCACCGAGGCAGTCAACTATTAACTAGTAGTAGAACTGGCCGTGTTTGGGTTCATTTTGATCGAAGAATTCCTATACATTCCGACTCCATCATCAGACCAGCCCCCCGATTGTACCAACCGATTTGTGAAAACCAAATTGTGAAAACCGAGGCAGGAAGTGCGTCCCACTCCTTGGCAGTTCTTTTGCAGCTTCCAAGATTAAGCTCATACTAACACGATAAGTTTAATTAAAGCTTCTAAAAAACAATAGTATTTTGTGTATGCAAACATTGACAAGACAACCCATATAATTTAGGCAACCCTCCTAGCCTAATCAGTAGCGCGACTGCTTTAATAGCAGCAGGTCCAATTTGTTCATTGTGTGAACATATGTGCGTATTGTATGTCATCTGCTACATGATTGTAGCCCCGTGTATGGCGACAGGCTCGCTCCCTGTGACATTTGGGACTGAATATCGTCCGGCGAAATGTGGGTGTTGTATTACACCTCTGCCAGCCCCCTCGGGGGAAAGGCGTGACGATATGTTATGTTTATGTAAATAGCTGTGTTGTGTTTAAGTGTTACTTGTCAGTATTTGTGTGCATTCCTAACATCTCCCACACAGAAACCTATGAATGTGAAAAATTTCATTTTGAATTTTATTTTTAAAAAGGAAACCTTAGTACTCGTTTGAAGCGTTGTTTATTTACATTACGTATAAAAAAATCACCTCCATTAACCCTAAAACCGCCGCGCTACCAAAACAGCAACATTTTAAAAAGCAAACCGACCGATAAACCTTAACCCTATGGGCGCACATTACGTCTATTAATGGTCCTCATTTAGACGTAGTGCGTCCCGGACGGGTCGTTTCGACCGTCAAATCTACGGTCAAATCTCGCAGTGGATTATGCTGTAGGTCGAAGGAAAAACTGGTCACTTCATGATATGCCCAGCTGTTGTATCATTGAGCTAATAAAACTTATGCGAATTTTCAAGTGTAGGCTCGTCCCTTGTCACATTTGGGATTGAATATCGGCCGGTGAAGTATGGGTGTTGCAGTTCACCTCTGCCAGTCCCTGCGGGGGAAGGCGTGACAATATGTAAAGTATTCTTAAATCTTATACAATTTTATAACCTTACTTACTACGCCTAACCCTTACTTCAATGATGTCTGAAGGTGATAAATTTGTTGATGTTGAAATTGACTAGCTTTAAATTTAGTTTAAATCTGAATACTGTTTGAAGTCGTCTTATTAATGACGGTTATGTATTATTAGCTGTGCATAATATAACTTTTATGGTTAGGTACATAAGATTAAAGATTTAACGACATCTTTCAAAGTGCCTTTTTTGTTTTGCAGTTTTTAGAAAACTGTTAGATTTCAAAATTGCATTAACCATCAAGCGACTCACTTTCACTTGTCACTTGCCTAGTTACAAGAAAAGAAATATCATAAAAAAATATATTTGCCTTTAACATTTATATTTAAAACTATCTAGGCTCTGCGGTTTTACCCGCGGTTAAAAAGTAGCTTATGTGTTAATCTAGAGTATAAGCTACCTCCATACCAAATTTTATCAAAATCCGTCTATCAGTTTGAGCGTGAAGAAGTAACAAGCATTCACACTTACACACACACTCACAAACTTTCGCCTTTATAGTTACTAGCTGCGCCCCGCGGTTTCACCCTCGGTTCCACAGGAACGTTTTATTTTTACGGGATAATAAGTACCCTATGTTCTTTTCTGTACCCCAGACAACATGTATGCAAAATTTCAAGACGATTGGTTGAGTAGTAGAGACGAGAAAGCGTTACAAACAAACAAACTCACCTTCGCACTTATAATAGAGGTATTAGTTAGAATTAGGATTAATGTGATGTGATGTAATTCTTAGCATGATATTTAGATTTTTGGTCATATCATGATATGCTCAGTTCCACAGTCGACCCGCGGCAGATACACTCGCGATGTATGGTCCACCTGATTGATTGGAGTCCACCAGTCGCCAAACTCCAACTGGGAAAATATTGGGGCCATTTATTACTGGTGTGGTGTAAGTTGGAGTGCTTTTTGAGAAATAAGATGAAAATTTAAAAATTGTTACTTTTTTGGAAGAAAAATTGGCACATGTGAAATTGTTGATAGTACTTACCTACGTATGTTAAATGAGAACATACATAACACAAATAACACATTATTAAGAGAAAAACGGCAAACCCCGGCTGCAAAATGTTGTACCCTATGTCACTTCCACTATCAAGACGATTCAAATGACACCTCACATGTCGAAATACATCAAGCTGTTTAGGCTGTAGGGCGTGCCAAAGAAACCTCACACGTACATACTCGTACCCACATAGATACATACATACACTCGAAAAACAAAATCCTCCTTCTTGCGCATTCGGGTAATATCATATTGTCACGCCTTTCCCACGAAGGAGCTGGCAATACCCACACTTCGCGAAACGATATTCAGTCTGAAACGTGATATAGAGCGAGCCTGTCGCCATAAACCTGGTTCCAGTTATGTTGCTGATGACATTTAATGACAAAAAAGTTAATAATTAAGTCATTATCATTAATAACGTAAATTTTAAGGATTCGGACGATACACAGACTCCTGAAGATCTCCTCAAATGCGACCTGTACACGAAGGTAGAGATCCGCACATACGATAGCGTTTTTATGATTTAAAACACGGGAATTACTCACGTACGATTCAGTCGATTATTCCGACTATAGTTTCAACCGCATTCGGCGGTCTTCATCAGGGCGAGTGCGCGCGCGCGGCTGCGTCTGAGTGCTGTGCGAGACTTGCACGCATACGTGAGTAATTCCCGTGTTCTAAATCATAATGTGTGAAAACCACGTCAGTTTCCATAATAAGATAGCGTTTTTGTCGAAGCTGAAGCAAAGACGCTTCGCTCACTAACGCTCGCTCGACCGACAAGATAAAAAGAAATTCCGCTCCTAACTTCGACCACAAAAAGGGTTCGAAGTAATCTCACAAGGTCGAGCGGTGTATTTTATTCGATCACTTGTCACTTCGGGATTATGGTATATGTTTTACAAATATTGGGCGTACGTCAAAATGACGTAGGGTGAGAGTCGGGTCCGCGTACGCTGAGAAATGATTTTTGAAGGTCTTTTGTGATTTTTATGTGAGATCGAGTAGTTACAATTGTATTTCTTGTTTACTTGTAAGGCTTTGATTTTTTTTATGACCAGGATTTAAATTACATTATCTGGTGTCGGAAGTCAATTTATGACCCAAATTGGGTTGCTGCGCAAAAAATAGTGCCTTGTCTGGCCATTTGCTCTAAATTTACAAGAACTGCTTAAGTTAGGCTAATAATAAGGGTTAACTAGTTTTAAACTACTCATAGTTGATACACTTGTCAGCTATGGGCCAAGTACACACGCAAAACGTGTCATACCATAAGGGTGCAATACAATGATGCTTTTCGCATCCTCATGAAGAAACCGCGTTATTGCAGCGCGTCGAGCATGTTCGCTGATACACGGGTTCCGGATTTCTTTGCCGTCATCAGATCTAGAGTGGCATCCTTCTGGGCTGGGTTGAGATGTTCGAAGAACGGCATACTGCAATGCCTGGGGGACTACCTCGGTAGCCCGATTTTTAAATCTTGGATGACAGTCCACCAGAGCGCGAACCGGAAATAAGACTGTGATGTATATTTTATATGGCACAAATTTATTTTTGAATTTTTGAATTATAATAATAATAATAATAATCCATTTATTTCAGGCAATATAACTTGCATACAATGCAAGTTAGAGAGGCCCATAGAAAATAAATACCTTACAGACTAACATACATATAAATAATATAAAATCAAAATTGTTTACACAATTTACTTTTGTACTTTTATAAATTACGTTTAGATGTTTAATGAATGGGTTATTGGTTATATTATCGGACACATAAAGTTAGGATTCTCTTATGGAAAGGCTTAGGGGTTCGTGTTATAAAATTGAGGTAGGAGCTCCTACGAATAAACTAGCTAAACAAAGATTTAGGCAGTTATCATATTTAGTGCAAGTTACCAGTAGTGTCGTAGTTTAAAATAAATGATTATTATAATCGTTTTTTTTTGCAAAAGCTACGTTGCTGTTTAATAAAACCAGAAAGACATTTACATATTTTTATTATTTAAGTAGTAAACGTTTCACAATTTGTTACGCCAGTAGCAACCGATGAAGAAACTATACGCTAATCTGTGTAGATGTTTACTACTACCAATAGGTAACGCAGATTAGGCAGTAGTAGTCCCTCGAGTCGCGCGTCCCATTGTTAAAATCCGGTACAAAAGAGATCTTTCATTTCATATATTTTTTAAAACATACATAAAAAGATTTTAACACCCAGACATAGAACAAACGCAAATGTTCATCACATGAACGTTTGCCCCAAGTGGGAATCAAACCCACGCCCGCAGCTCAAAAGACAGGTTCTCTATCAACTGAGCCACCGAGGCAGTCAAACATACAATACATACATAAGTACATAATTACTCATACATCCACACACATAATTATTATAGGCACTCCTATTTCCCATAGGGGTCGGCAGAGACCACTTCTCCCCCTTGTTTGCTAGTTAATTACTTATCAGAGGTTAAACTGATAAAGTTGTGTTGCGCATTAAGAATTCCTCCCTTAGCAATAAACGTTGTATAGTCTCGCAATACTTATGCTGTCTTTTGTCTTTTTCGATCAAGGTCAAAAATATTAAAGAAAGAAAAAGACAAAACACTACATAACTACTCGTATTTCGCATCGGTCTTTGCTAAGAGGTTTAGAAGCTAACCTTGAGTTAATAAACTATCAGAGTGATATTTACCCTCCTTCCACTTGGATCCAAGGATAATTTTAAATCCACCGGTGGATTCATGGATACTTCTTTTTCCTAATTTACATAATGGAATCAGCTGTTTTTGTTAAAAACAATCCTGATCTATTTCCGACGCTTGCTGACTCAATGATTAGAAATCGGAGAGACAATAACCGGCTACGAAATTTTCCATCTAAAACATCTCTAATGAGAAAAAGTATTGTGTGTATGGGACCGGTGATATTTAATAAACTGCCGAAACCTATAAGAATTTTAAAATGTGATCCATTTAAAGCAAAATTAAGAAAAATTCTGATTGAAAGAAGCTATTACAATATTAATGACTTCCTAAATGACATGACAATATGATTAATTTATATTTTATGTTATTGACATTTTCTTTTTTATTTATTTGACATATATTTTTGTAACATTGTGACATTGTGAATTATTATTATTTAATTTTATTAATTATGATGACATTCAAGTAACTAGAAATTTTATATAAATGTAACAGTAAAGTTGCCATCTCCATAATTTTGCACGCCTCTTCAGGCATAACATTGCAGGACATATCTCAAATTGTATACCACCAAACGCATGCTATACCATTGTTATTGCAAATAAAAATATCTTTATCTTTATCTTTATCTTTATCTTTATCCTCTTCGATCCACCAGGTGGATCCGAGCGTTATAACATTCTAACTCTGAGTTAGATAACCCTGCATTTAAGAATTTAACTCTGTATCTTTTGCAAGTGGCCCAAAACAAAACAGCTATTCTCATTCATATAATAGATGTACGGAACACAAAACCATTTTTACTCGTGTATTTATCCCTTTGCAAGCGACAGAACGCAGTTTGAAATATCAATGCATCCGATATTGATCCGGAGTCCATGAAATTTTAAACAGAAAAATTGAAACAGCAAAACTGTGTTTTAACAAAATCTCTAGTGTTATCTGCTTCAACGTCGCGATAAGTACACTTAGGAATATGTATTTCAATTAAGATTGATTAAACTATTATATTATACCTTGATTAATTAATCTTAATTGATTTAAGGTTTTGAAAAGCTATAATAGCGCTTCTCCAGCCAGCCGACGCACCAATTTGTAGTGTATGTCATCTGCTACATGACTAGTGCCCGGTGTATGACGACAGTGTCAGAAACCGGCGAAGTGTACAGTAGGCGTTGTATGACATCTCTGCCAGCCCTCTCAGTATTAAGGTGATATGTATGTTGAGAAGCAAATACTAAATCCTTGTATCTTATAAACGGAACGCAGCGCTTTCTTTAGCATTCGTTGGCTAGGTGTGTACCCAGCGTTAATTTGTAACTTGTTTTTATTTATTTGTTTATATTTAGGGGGCTGAGCTACCCACGTCCATAGGAGTGTACTCTATTCTGATTCCATACACGTGGTCCCCGGGTAGTGCTAACCGGGTAGCAAACTCTGGTGGGAGGCTTCGGCCGTGGCTAGTTACCACTCACCGGACCAAGCCATGCCGTGAAATGACCTAGTCGTGTTTCGGGATGTAGTCCGGTGTAACCGTTCCGAAGACGGGTCTGAGCAATGGTGCACTTGTAGCGCCTCACTCAACTGCCGTCTTTGTACTTGTTCACTCTACAAAACTTCAAGGCTAGAGTGAATAAGTACCTTATAGGCCGTCGTGTTCAATCTTAGACCACAACGTCGCTTAACATCAGGCGAGTTGGTGGTCAAACGCCGACTTATTGTCCATAAAAAAAAACTCCTTTTTTTAATTGAAAAAAAAAGTAAAACCGCGTCATAACATATGTTTACACCACTCCTCTACATTCTTAATCAAACCTTCCCTATATCGGTTCTCCTTAATTGGTCACGCGCACTCACTCGTCCTGAGACCCTTACGGGGCCATAAGAGGCAGTAAGGGGCCTAAGGGGCCATCGACGGAACAAATGTTTTGATCTACGACGGGCCCCTGATTGGATGCGGGAGCATATAATGCTTCTTGAGTCAAATTCTTGGGGTAGGATGGGATTGGGGCATCTTCCGGTTTGTTTGGGTATGCTGGTGTCGTTTTGTGAATAGTTTTTATGTAGCCAGCATGGCTGTTAGTGGCTGATATAGAAATTTATGTGGGTATGTATTTTGTATAGGATTTTTTAACTCGTAATTTATAGGACTAATAAGAGCTGTATTTAAAAATGACGCTGAGGATTTAAAACTATTTTAAACCCCCGATGAAAAACTACGTGGTGTTATAAGTTTGACGTCTGTGTGTGTGGGTGTGTATCTTGTGGCATTGTAGCTCGCGAATGGATGAACCAATCTTGTTTTTGTTTTTTTTTTTTATTGAAAGGTGAATTGAATTAGTCGAGAGTGTTTGCTATGTTTGATGAAAATCGGTGTTGGGGGTTTTAAACGTTTTTAATGTTTGTTGTTATGTATTGTGAAACGAGGATTAAATTGAAATTGAAGGCTAAACGACGTTTTAGCATGCGGGGATTATTTAATGGAAAACTACTAAAAACAAGTATCCCTTAGAAAATAAGTTTAACTGTTTTTTAATAATAAACTGTTGTTGTCGTCAATTTCTGTATTTTGTATTTTTTGTCACGGGACCTAAACGTGGGTAAGTTTACATAAAAATCGGTTCAGCGAAAGTAGTCGAATATCCGTCTCACGATTTGAAATAAACAAACATACGAATGGAGTTAATGTATTGTAATAGTTGTTGTTAATATGTATTGTACTCAATTTTATATTCTCAATGTAATTTCATTGTTCTATTTTTTATATTAATGAAATTGTACTCACCGATTATTATTTTTAGATGAATTATTATTGGAATTGTAAATGAAATTTAAGTTATTAATGTTAAAGTACCTGACGTGTAACTACATTAGTTATGAAAATAGAGTTATGAGTCAAATAAAACCGTTTACACAATTTTTATTAGGGTTTTAATAGGGATTCGTTTGCTTACTCAACTTAACTGTATCATCCTAGAAATTGCTTTAGTTATTTTCCTGCTACAAAATGAATTTAAAATTTACACATTACACATGCGGACAGCGTAAATGACCTCATTGCATGCATGCGCGACTTTTACATTCTCTGAAATACTTGATTATCCCTCGTATTTGTAAAATAGTTCAAACTATGAGGCATTTATTGTGAGCTCAACCGCATACACAAATTTAATGCCACGATCTCACATTGGCTTAACTGTGGGTCCAAGCTTGGCTTCAATTTGAAATGTCCTATATTGAACCTTGTAACAGCGCGACACATTGGCTTCTATACCAACATTACGTCACACATTTGTGTCTTGACCCCAAGACCTAGATTGATACAAATATGACCAACGTGTGGCGCAGCATGAACGCATATGACCTCACACACATTAAGTTGGTCTATAATTTTGTCGCGCCATTCATTTACTATCTGAGCAAGTATACACTCACGCCTAGTCTAGACTAGTCCATGATCTAAAAAAACAATCCAAAAAAACAAGCATTCCGGGAGCTAACACGTAATGACGTCACTCATCATCGTCTTCGTCTCTTTCGAAATAATTAAAATATAAAATAAGCAAGACCAACAAATAGTTCATCCCTATTTGTTGGTCTTGCTTAAGCATCGATTAATGTCACTACGGCCCGCATGTTAAAATGACGTTCGGTCATAAATCTCAGTTTTATTTTTAGTAAAACTACTTTTAAATCGAGATTCATCACTGAGTATCGTTTCATGGACGACCCTACGTGTTGCCCACATGTCCATTTTTGAAAGAGTGGAGTATACTTATACCATGGTCTAGCCTCGATTCAACCCCCCCCCCCCCCGGCCCCCAAGTGAGCAGAATTGGGGGGGAGGGGGCACTTCTTCCCACTTTATGAATAGGTTCAGATTCGAGTCGTCAGTACTCAGGTACATCGTCTACATAAAGCTCTAATATCACGTCACGTCACGCGCTGTTGTAATAGGGCGGCAAGAGTTCTTCAATCGACGCTACTTACAACCCTGCTGAATGATGAACGGATGGGGTGGTACAAGTTGTAAGATTGAGTATTTAGATAAAAGAAACGTGACTCACCGGTCTGATTCAAGCTTTACTGGATTATCAACATCGACGGTTAAAAAATGGTTTAAATTTAATAGATATTGATCAATGTTCTAGTGTGCGTAACGCGACAACGGTATGTTGACTCTTTTTACCGAGACAGACGTATGTTTACACATAGCCTTGTCACGTTCTCACACGGACTAAGGTGATGAGAAGAATTTTGTCTCGCGCGCATGCTAGGTTTGCAGGTCTATCACTATTCTTGTCATGAGCCGAGCTGATTTGAGTCAAAACGCTACTAATGTGTATTTCAGTGTGTACTAGCTGTTACTCGCGACTTCGTTCGCATTTTTTCATAATATGTCGAAATGTGTAATAACCACATCAGTTTTTATGAAATTTAAAAAAGCTTCCAACTTCCTTTTGTGAATACAGAACAGAATACATACCATATCGTCACGCCTGTCCCCCGAGGGGGCTGGCAGAGGTGTATTACAACACCCATACTTCGCCGGACGTTATACAGTCCCAAATTTGACAGGGGGCGAGCCTATACACCGAGCTCCAGTCATGTAGCAGATGACATACAATACACACATAAAATGTTCACACAATGGTGCACAACAAATTGGTGCGTGCCGTCGGCTGGTTCAAACCCGGTCCCCCTGGCTTGAGAAGCGGGCTATCTCCAACTAGACTATCATCGCTTGAATAAAGAATTGAATGCAGAATGTATCTAAATCTGAAAAATCCAGAAGTTTAATATTTTTTTGCAAACGCTTTCGCTTATTAACTTGGGTCGGTTGGCTCATAAAAATCTGGGTAGTATTGTACCGAGATTTGTTTGCGATTCAGTCGCTTTGATGACTGATTAGTAGGGGACGGGGATTTTGAAGACCACTCTAAAGGTTAGGCCACACTTGGACGCACGGAACGCGCAACTCGACGACGGACGCATGTGACTGAGTATCCTAACTTACCCTAGTATTATTTAGTAGTTATTAGTAATCCTAACAGTTTTTTTTTTATCCGACTGCGCTAGAAAGAGGGTTCCGTTTTTCGAGTGTTTGTAAGTTTTGTTGTTCAGCTTTGGTAATAAAACAAATTCCTTATTAAATGTCCAAGTTTCAGTTTGACTCAGGAATGTGGGTTCTGTAGAAATAAATTGAGTTTTTTCTTCACAGCTATGCCAAAAGTGACACTGTTGGGGCAACAATCTTGCAGTTTAAAAATTTGGTCTCATCAGACTTTTTTACCCGACTGCGCAAGAAGGAGCGTTATGTTTTTCAAATATATGTATGTATGTGTGAGTGTAGGCACGGCCTACAGCCTAAACAGCTTGATGGTTTTCGACATGTGAGGTGTCATTTGAATCGTCTTGATAGCGGAAGTGACTTTTTCTTTTCCTTTCAATAATTATACCTTTTTATTATCTGGTTATTTATAATTTCAGTTTAATTTAACCGTTTCAACCACCATCACAAAATACATCAAATATTAGGCTTAGTAATGACTAAAACCATGCACGGTAGAAGCTACGAGTTTTTGGCACAGCCAGATGTAGCAGTTTCAGCGCGCCGTAAAGCCAATGTAACAAGCGGCTAAAAGCTAAGCATACATACAAATATATAGTTGTTTTTCCCCTGGAGAGATTGTCAGAGGTGTACAACACCCACACTTCACCGGAAGATATTCAATCCCAAGTGTGATAAGGGCAAGCCTGTCGCCATACACCGGGCTCCAGTTACGTAGCAGATGATATACGATACGCAGATATGTTCACACAATGAACGAATTGGTGCGTGTCGTCGGCTGGATTTGAGCACGCTCCCTCTGGCTTGAGAGGCGAGTCTTCTCCGACTAGGCTATCATCGCAGAACGCTAAACCCCTTACTCACAAACGTTGTATAGCCTTGGAATAGTATTACAATGTTTTCTTTATTATTTATTTTACATTTTTAACTAGATCGAAAAAGATATTGAGACAATTTTTATTGATAAGGGGGTGTGAGTCAAAACAGTTTTTCGCTCTGCGCTATTCTAGGCAACCTAGTGTGGCCAGACCCTAAAATGTATTTCTCGCCGTGAAGGATTGCGGGGTTATAGAGGGGCTATTGCGCGAATTCGGGGCTCTTTTCGTTTTTTGGATAAAAAAAGGTTTTGAATTTATTTCAGGTTTTATAGGGCCAGCATTGACTGAATGCGTAACTTAAAGTCAAAGTCAAAATGTTTTTATTCAATTTGGGTATCAAAGATACACTTATGAACGTCAAAGTTTTTAAGACTTGATCGCCTTGTTCGGATAAAGAGCCTCTACTCAGAAGAACAGGCAAGAAACTCAAGACATTTTTTCAAAAAATAAATCAATTACATTCTCACAAATTTTGACTTACAACTAGGTAATATCTATACATACTAGTGGCTACTTGGCGGAAGTGGAAGGCTTCTCCCTATGTTTGGTTGCAATAACCTGTAATGGAAGGCGTTAGTTAATTTGTGAAGGGTTTGTCAGTAATTCTCGAAAGACGCAATTGCCCTACAGACGCATTTGCCCCAGTTGACCCTAACAGGAAGTATTCTGTAACGTCATCGCGTGTACACTTAAAACCAATACAAACTCGTTTGTTTATTCAGAATGAAAAATAAACCAAACGTGTTCGTCTATGTTTGTATTCAAATATAATTTTGTGATGCTTCTGCAATACAATACAATACAATACAAAAACTCTTTATTGACATCAAATACAAATAAATCTAAACTAAACACTCAAAAATAAAGGCGCAATGGGCGGTCTTATCGCTTCTGCTTTCTATATTAGTTGAGAAGTTAGATGCGGCTCAGTATTCTAAGTATATAAGTTAGGTATATAAGTACGGAGACACTATCCCATTTCCGTCAGACATGTGTAGCAATCAGTGCCACAGAGCTGACACTTCCTAACATCGCTCCAGAACTAATATCGAACTTTATTACCTATTCCGCGCCGGCACGGATGTAAGGCGGGCTATTCCGGTATCGACGTACGGATCTTCCAAGCTAAAACTGCGCGCCACTATATAATGCAGCGGAATTTTAGATGTTATGTCAAGAAGGTCCACCGACCTGTCGCGACGCTGCTAAGATATGTGTTATCGTGTATTTTTGCCTTATTAATGTACTAGCTGCGCCTGCTTTTTGAAAACTGTGTTAATTAAGTTTGGAAATAAATTTCATCTTATAAATGTTATTATTAAGTTTTACTATATGACCTAGATCCTATAGTAAAACTTAATAAACACACTATAATTTTAGTTTTTGAGCCAAAAGGTTAACTTACACAACTTAAAAAAAAAAAAAAAATACAGAAAATTAAAGAAATCTTAAATTATTACCTAAAAACTATATATTTTAAGTAGGTATTATAAATTCGGAAATTCATGAGAGAGATGGCGATGGATATTTTAATTTACTTCTTCAAAATAAATCGGATTAACGGATTTGGTGAAATCTGGGACAGTAGCTCATTCCCTGGATAAAATCATTTATAAGATGAAATTTATTTCCAAAATAATTAAAACAGTTTTCAAAAAGCAGGCGCAGCTAGTACATTAATAAGGCAAAACTAAACGTTAGCACATATCTTAGCAGCATCGCGTCAGGTCGGTGGACCTTCTTGGCATAGTATTCACTAGAAACACAATAAAATAACTGAGTAGAAACAAATTGTGTAAGAGTAATGGCAATAGTTACCGCGTCCTGCTTACGCTAGCTTACTCACGCCATACGTGCGAGTGGGAGGCACCATGGCCATCACAATAAGACTCGCAGCAAAAGTTGCTCCTAAAGTAAGTATCGTAAGTACCTCAGTCCCGTGTCGTCGTGTTTCATTGGTAACTTGTCAAGCGTCCGCTTTGTCGCTCCGTGAATGGGCAGCTCAAAGGATCAAGTGTGTATCAACAACTAGGTCACCATATTGTGTAGTGATTGAAATTTAATGCCTCAGTTGGCAGTTTGTTCTAAAAACTTTTCTGTACCGTACTACGGGCATTGACTTATGAAACCACTTTGAAAGGACAGGGCGAATGATTATATTTAAATCCCCAGCACAATGTGCGACTGAGTGTGTGTGTGACTGTGTGTGTGTTAACCGATTTTTATTTTGTTTTAATTTTGTTTGAAAGGTGAATTAGTCGGGAGTGTACTTAGTTATGTTTGAAGAAAATCGGTCAAGAGTTTTTTAATTTTTAATTTATTACTTGTAACTTGAGATGGATTTGGCATAGATTTTCGAGCTGATTTCACTTAGGAAGAAGTTAACATTGTTTGCTATAATTATGTATGTAGCGCAAATCTTTGTTAGATAAATGTATCAAACGCCTCTTCCAGGAAGACGCTAGGCGTTGAGCGGTGCGTGCAGAGTCGCGTTGCATGGCTCAAAAACCAAAACAAAACATGTAACAATATTAAAAGACACACAAAAACTTTGCTGCAAAACGTGGTCACCTATCACTTCCACTATCACGACAGTTCAAATGACACCTCACATGTCGAAATGCATCAAGCTGTTTAGGCTGTAGGCCGTGCCAAAGAAACCTTTTACATACATACTCACATACTGTACATATACATACCTACATATACTCGAAAAACATAATCCTCCTAACTGCGCAGACGGGTAAAAATAGTGTATGGCAGCAGGTATACTGTTGAAGATGCTGTTGAAATTATTTAAGGTCTTTCTAACACACACAGTTTAACAAAAAAAGTTTCTGATGCAAAATCCGATTCACTGTTATGATCGCCGCCTCTACATATTCACCTCAATGCCCACGGGTAGATTTAGTACCAACATAAGTATTAACTTGCAAAACTTTGAAAGTGGGGTCTAAGTTCAGTGGAATGACCTCGGTTTTACCTTTGGATTTTAGTTGTACTTAGTAAACTTGCTAACTTACGCACTTAGTTTAATAAGGTTGCTAGGGGCTTTGTAGAAATTGTGCTTTGAAAGTCAAATAAGATTAGAGTGGTAGGCGGTGTTTTTTTTAGTTTTTGTTACTGAAATGGCTTGAGGTTTGTTGGTTGAAATTTAAGTTGGAAAGTGAAAATGTGAGGGCTTGAATTTGTTTGCGATGTTTTTTTGCAACTTAGTTACGTTTATGTTGAAACATTTTTTTGGAATAGTTTTTGTGGTTTGTGTTTTTTATTAGGCTATAAGTAGGATAAAAGTGTAAACTATTTCTGAATGGAAGGTAAACAAAACAACCTTAATGTAAATGTATACAACTAAACAACTAATACTTCTAATATTCCAACTCATGTACAATATGTGGGTAATTTCAGTTTGAATAATTCAAACTGAAATTACAATCAATCAATAAAATCGATCAATCGATCAATAAAATAAGATCAATACGGCATAAAGACGCCAAAGAAAAACAATACGAGATCCGTCCTCTTCCGTGCTCCAGTGAAAAGTGCCGGTTGGCGGGGCGGGGACTCAGGCGCTACTCCACTGACATTCCTTTGACAGTTCGTTTGGAAAACGTCACACAGCAGAGCATAGACTGCATTTTTTAGTATGTGTTGCTAATAAAAGTTCGACAACATTTAAAAAAAACAGAACAATATACCTCATCACACAAAAATCGTCAATAAAAACATTTAATCGCCCGGCAGATTTAATATACCAAATTTCCCCACAAACGGCCCGTTCTCAAATCCTATTAAGTACAAGAATAGGCTCGTACAAGCGATTTAAATTTTGATACTCGAATAACTCCATCGTTATTCAGATCGGGCGGAAATTGCAAACAGATTTGCGGTATAACGGAGATTCATTATTAAGCGCTGGCTTTAGTTAATTGATGTTTTTGAGTATAAAAATATTGTAAATTATCTCTAAGTACATAAAAATCTAGAAGAAATTGCTTTATGCGATAAGGTCACTCTTGCAATGCCATGAATCTCGATTTAAAACTGTTTTATGTTTGGTAAAACCAGTTATTAATCGAGATTCAAGACAGCGTGGTTTTAGCATGCGTGTGAAACTGCAAGTATTTTTGCTTCTACGTTTTCGCGGCGATCTGTTAAAACTTATAATTTTAATAACTCAGTACTTACTGAGTTATTAAAATATATGTTATGTTTTTTAACTATTAAAGCCTCTAATATAAAAATGTTCCTGTCCTTTCAGGTGGCCTGGAAGAGATCGCTTTGAGCGATAAGGCCGCCCATTAAAAATTTAATTAAGCCTTAAGGTACTTAAACCTTTGTAATTATTTTATGTTTTTAATAAAGAGTTGTTGTTGTTGTTGTAAGTACAGAAAATAATAGACCTAGATGTATTTGGATATGTAGCAGCCAGACTAGTCGAAGTTTGACGCTTTACGTTTGACGTTTCTTGAACCAGGAGGTCTATTCCTGCGCGTGAGATGAGATGATATTTTATCTTGTTCACTCTCACACCTATGACGTTTCAAACGAGAGCAACAAGGACGAACAAAGGTGAGATGAAAATCTCAGATCTCCGAATAGGGCTACAGGACGTTTAGGGTTCGATTTCCGTCCGAGCAGATATTTGAATGATGAATTTTTAAATTTGTTCTGAGGTCTGTTAAATTTTAGTTGACCATGATTTTGTGTGTGTTACATGGCATCTCCGATACAGGGAATCCTTGTAAGGACCTGTGAGTGTAAAACGTTATTTATTTAATTAACCTGGCTTATTCAGCTGTTCAATTAACAGGCGAGCTAGCCTTTTTTACTAAACAACACCGTTGAACTAGCGTTCTGTTGATTGAACGTAAATACATGGTAGAACATCTCTAAAATATATTCAAACGCACTCATAAACCACTGATCAATATAATACCCTTTTAGTGATATTATATGTAACAATTAGTATATTTTATTATCTATAGGTATTTTAAGCATTAGAATGTATTATATTATTATGACCTGTATGTTTATGTAAGTATAATTCAAATAGTTTATATAGGTGTATCAACACTCTTATTTTTGTTAATTTTTGCACACCTACTCGTATGTCCCATACTCTTTCATAAGTATCCTCTCCATCCTAAGGTTGCCTGGTAGAGATCGCTCTTAGTGATAAGGCCGCCAGTTGTTATACTACAGTTTAAGATTTTTCTGTTCTTTTGTTTTTGTTATTTCTGGTATGAACAATAAAGTGTTTATCTATCTATCTATCTAACTTTTCGTCACCCAACTGGCGGCAGTTGGGACAAGAACTAAAACTTTGTCCTAACCGCCACCACACGTGGTCGTTTTGGTGGTGATCGTTGGAATTAAGCTATACTCACCCCGACCCACACTCTCATAGCACTCTCACAGCGGAGTAGCTCAACAGCTCTTGGCTATAGACTCTACTCGTAATATTTCCTCTAAGCTCAACTTGCTCATGTTAGTTACGATCATCATAAGCTAGAGCAGCATTTCTCAAAGTTTGGGTCGCGTATGACCCACTGCACTAGTGGGTCGCAAGGTGGGCCCTTAAAAATCTTCGTTGCATCATTCTTGCATCCTTGTCGTTTAAGAATAGCACATCTTGTCCTACAAATATTATAAACGCGAAAGTTTGTATGTTTGGACCGATGGATGTTTGTTACTCTTTCACGCCAGAACGGCTAAACAGATCTGGATGAAATTTGGCACAGAGATAGATTATAGTCTAGAATAGCAAATAAGATACTTTTTAATCGCGGGTGAAACGGCGGGGCGCAGCTAGTACTTAAACACTTTTTTGAACTTTCTCATTTGAACCGTCATTTATTCATAATTATACTACTGACACGCGCTGGCTTCGCACGGTACCTATAATCCTTTAGTGAAAAATTATCTATCTCAGAGTGAAAATAGCATTAAAATCTGTCGCGTGGCTTAGGAATTATTAGTTAGTAAGTATACAGGCAGATAAACGCGAAAACAACTTTTATACTATGTAGAGACAGGAGAACTTCTCTTCTAGCTATCTCTTTTCGGCCTAGCGATTGGAAGCGAGCGAAGAGTCTACGCTTCAGCTTTGACAAAAATGCTTTCGTATGTCTAATTTTTATCCGAATCTCCGTCTGGATTTCTGTCCAGATCTCTATCTGGATCTTTGTCTTTCTCTACAAGGCGCATTTCTCAACTCATTCTCTTGAAATTTTGTGAGTAGGTTCGATTATTAGATAGAATTTTGAGATGAGATTTTAAAAATGTCTAAAAACTGACTCGGCAAAAAAAAATTCTATAATTATTGAAGCTGCTCACAAAATTTAACGACAATCGGTTCGGGAATGCTACCTATAAAGGAAGACAAACGTCAACCGCGAGCTCACAGAGAAACTAGTTTATTCGTGACAACCAAGACACAAATGACAAATTTGAAAGCTTTTGTTAGTCGAATCGCGGTCCAATCAACTTTGGAAACCACTGGCTAGAAGCATTAATGTTTGACCTAACAGCAGTTATCCAAAACACGACTACTGAATAGTCGAGCACCGTCGCAGTATCCCGATCAGAGTTGTATCCGCTGAATTATTGAGCGGCTACGATGCACCGTAAATAACCGGGCTGTTACCGCCTGCGGTGGTTTCAAGAGAGAACATCCTAAATAACAGAGATGGCTTTTATAATCTTGAAGCTCTTTTGAACCGCATCTGCACTTTATGCTGGGTACAGACCAAGTCAAAGAACGCTGCGTCCCGTTTCGATTTATTAAAATAAAAAGAGATGCAGCATAATTATCGTTGGCCTTCGTTTGCTTTGGTCTGACTGACACTGACTGGACTGCAGCACTGACTGAGAGCAAAACAACACAAATCAAATGAAATGTTTTTATTTAATTGAGAATCCACTATTCAAGATACACTTAAGTACGTCAAAGTTATAAAAATGACTATCTTGTACGGAACAAGAGCCACTCTCAGGAAAACAGGCAAGAAACTAAGGGGCATATTAAAAAAAAAAACAATTTCGCAGGTGAGCGGAGTGGAGCTCAGAGGTGAGTGGATTGACCAATCACAAACGGACAACAACTTTGTTGAGTATTGTGAATATTGTGATTGATCAATTCATGCACCGCTGAGCTCCACTCCGCTCAGCTCCGCGTCATTGGAAACGCATCCTTATTCTAACTGACTAGTGATTAGAATCGGTTTCTTTTTGAAACTCGAGCTGCATAGGTGCATAAATTGACCAATCACTATATTCTCAATGCTCAGCAAGGTCGTTGGTCGTTTGTGATTGGTCAATCCACTCACCGCTGAGCTCCACTCCGCTCAGCTCCTAGTCAGTGGAAACGTATCCATCATGGCAAAAAGATGTCATGGTAGGCTTCCAGATCTCATCTCGGGGTCAGAAATAGGGGGCATGGTAGGATCATGGGTAAATATTTTTCCCATGGACCACTTAGAGGTACCCTGTCCTGCCTCTGCGTCCTAAGCTCGGGACATATAGACAACGGAGTAAGACGTCGTAAAGAAATGCCAGGTCCAGAGTACCCGTGACCAACGAGCGTGTATGAAAAGACTCATGGAAGTGGAAAAAGCGAAAAATGTATGCCAGGATTGCCGCAAGTGGAGAGAAGTGGTATCTGCCTATCAATATGGGAAAGAGGCGTGATCATATGTATGTGTGTAAGCTACTTTGTCTTAACTTAATTCCATAGAAAAAAACCGTTCCTTTGGGAGTGCAGCTAGTAAATAATAAAAATAAAATATGAATAACTAGCTGCGCCCCGCGGTTTCACCCGCGGTCCCACAGGATCCGTAATTTTTTAGGGATAAAAAGTACCCTATGTCCTTTTCTGTTCTCCAGACAACATGTATGCAAAATTTCATGATGATAGATTGATTAGATAGGGTGTTAAAGCGTTACAAACAAACAAACTCACTTTCGCATTTATAATATTAGTTAGGATAGGATGTAATTAAAAATAATATATTGTTCAGTAAATTTCAGCGTTTATATTCCATTCTCTCTAAACGTAATTCAACGTAAAGCTTCAACGCAATACAATGGTCGTTTTAACTAGAACCCATATCGGGTTTCGAACTATTGTCATCGATATTGTCCCAAGCGATTCTGCGGTCTGTTTTGGAAATTAGTGACTGACTGATTTGCAGTGGTATTAAATGAAAAACGAAATTATACTGTGTGGCATAAAGCCCATCCAAAAACCGCTGCTGCTGCTGCCGTCAACTCCTCACTCAACTGCCGTCTTTGTACTTCTTCACTCTACAAAATTTCAAGGCTAGAGTGAATAAGTACCATATAGATCGTGCTCCATCTTAGACCACAACGTCGCTTAACATCAAGCGAGTTGGTGGTCAAACGCCGACCTATTCTACATTTAAAAAAAACTAGAGCCTATGCTAAATGCTAGCTAAGTAATAAAATAATGTACGTGTGCGTAGCTCGTACATCCTTAGTACATCAGTACCTACTGTTTGACCATGTCTCTGGGTAACAATACCAGCCAGTGCTGGTATTGTGGTATGGTTATGCTGGTACAGTGGCTTTACGTAAAATGATTTCAAATTTACGCCTTCTTCAACAATAACAAAACACCATTAAAATAACTTGTTTTTCTCGCGCCAAATTTCTAAGTAAACACGGCCATCTTGTCTAACTTTTGACAGCTGTCATTATCATATTATCAAAATGGCGTCGTGATAAGGCAGCCGTCACACCGACAGCGTGGCACATAATCCATCACCCCGGCCTAAAGAATTTCCTGTTTCAATTCATTATGAAGGGATGGCGTGTAAAACGCTGCAATTTCTCAAAGATATGGCGATAATAGAAGACGTTTTAGGGTTCCGTGAAAAGAGGATAAGTACGAAATTGTGTTTTTTATGAAGTAAATGTTGTGAGGTTATACAATATACAGTCTATTAGTCTATTGAATATTTTGTGAGTGACAAAGGAATATACTTACTAAAAACTTTAGTGTGATTGTATTTAAATGATAGGTATAGGTAGGTTTAACGATAGGTTTAATGATAGGTTTAGGGTCTGAAATTTCCAAACGAACGCGCTTGTCAAATTTCTTGGAAACAAAAGATTATGATGAAATTTAGCAAGTACAATTAAATGAACAATATCTCCGCACCTATGTTCTTGTTATTTTTAAAAAAAAACGTCCTCAAGCAAAAATAGAGCTAAAAATAACAGTATTTGTAAGGGGTCACTTTTGACTGATCTATTTACATTTATTATTTATTTATTTATTTATAGACAAAACAAATCAAAAATCCCTTTACATAGGGAGGTTGTCTACATCATTAGATTTTACATGAATCCATAAAACACGGAAAATTCTTATTTATTTAAGAATGATTAGAGAAGTGCAGAAGTCATAAAAAAAATTGCACTTTGTCACTCTGGAGGTAACTTAAAAGGCTCATCAGTATCTTTAATTGCTCTATTCGTTCGTCGTCTTCTTCTAGACGAAATGGCTATAGCAAACCATAAGCCTATGCGAAGTTAGTCTAAAGTTGTAAACGGACTCTTAAGTGCAACTTTTTTTTTATTTGTAAAACTTTTCGAAATACAAAAGCACCACATTAATGGCTTTTAATTTTCTCATAACACAATCAAAATAATCTTGCAATAAATTAAAAATTTGAAAAAGGCCCGACATCGATTTTTGTCAACACAGATTTTTATCAAACCTAGCTAAGAATAATCCTGCCTTTCAAACAAAATCAAAATCGGTTCATCCGTTCGGGAGGTACGATGCCACAGACAGACACACTCAGACACGAACACACAGACATGTCAAACTTGTAACAACCCGTCGTTTTGTGTCACTTTTTTTATTTTTATTTATTTAATATACATAGTACAAATAAAATATAATGTATTTCTAAATATAAAGGTTCAAGTAAAAGGAGACAATATGACTAAAGTACCCTAGATTTCGCACTAGGCAATCCTGCGTCGCGAAATCTAGTCTCTTTCTTCCGTGTCGGGGTTCAGAAAAGGCTGATTAGACCAAAATTGTAAGCAGCAAGAATTGTTGCTCCAACAGTATCACTTTTTTTTTTTTTATGTATAATAGGTCGGCGTTTGACCACCAACTCGCCTGATGTTAAGCGACGTTGTGGTCTAAGATGGAGCACGACGACCTAGAAGGTACTTATTCACTCTAGCCTTAAAGTTTACTAGAGTGAAGAAGTACAAAGACGGCAGTTGAGTGAGGCGCTACAAGTGCGCCACTGCTCAGACCCCTCTTCGGAACGTTTGGCGGATCTGTCAAAAAAATCTCAAATTGCTTCTACAGAACCCATAGTCCTAAGTCAGACCCAAGCTTTGCCATTTAAAAAGGAATTTCTTTTATTACCAATGCTGAACAATAGCGCAGTGGACCAAGCGACAGAATCGTTTGATTGTGCTCGAAATCGACAATTTGGAAATTAGTAATTTATGTCTCTTTTTTGTGTAAGATTTTTATTGAAATTGGAAGCTGAGTTTTCTGATTTCCTCGACAGATGCTCTTTGAACATTGGTTTAATTTTATTAGTATTGCATTTTTAATGTACAAGTAAGCAAATTTTTTTGCTGCGTCTCGGAAAATGTTTTAGTCGTTTCATAGTGCAATTGAAATAAACGTGTAATAAACTAACAATTTGAGAGACGGTTTTTAACCGACTCCAAAAAAAGGAGGAGGTTCTCCATCCGTCTATATGTTTTTTTCTTCTATGTTAAGCGATTACTCTACCAAATAAGAAGCGATTTTGAAAATTCTTTTTTTTAGTGGTAAACATACTTTAGAAGTGGTCCCGTTTACATTTTATCGAAATTGGTCAAGCACTTTTCAAAATATCAACAAAAGTCCAAAACTTGTTAACATGGAATGACGAATTTTCGCGTGTTTATAAGTATGTAAATGGGTGTGTATGTGTGAGGTTTCTGTGTCACGCCCTACAGCCTAAACAGCTTGATGTATTTCGACATGTGAGGTGTCATTTGAATCGTCTTGATAGTGGAAGTGACATAGGGTACAACATTTTGCAGCCGGGTTTTTCTTATTATTTTAATAATGTTACTTGTTAATTCAATAACATGATTAACGTTACGAACGTGATGTATATCTATATCTTAAACGCGATAGATGGATGGATGTTATTACTCAATCACGCCAGAACGGCTGCACCAATCTGGATGAAATTTGGCACAGTGATAGATTATAGTCTGGAATAGCACAAAACATGGGCTACTTTTCAACAGCGGATAACAATTTAGGGCGAAATAAATTAACATACAATCGTTAAAATTAGACAGCGCACTAAAAGTGATTTAATAGTAGTTCCTTAAAAACAAATATCTTATACAGGACAATTTTTAATTCAATAACCGATGCCAAATACAATGCTAAAATGACAAAAAAAATTCTTTGTACAATGTTGCAAAGCTACGAGATTTTTAGCTGAATCAAAAATAACCCGAAAAGCGATGGAAGCCTAGTTGAGAGAAGGCCCACTTCTCACGCCAGAGGGACCGGGTTCGAACCCAGCCGACGGCGCGCACCAATTTATTCATTGTGTGAGCATATATGTGCGTATTGTATGTCATCTGCTACATGACTGGAGCCCAGTGTATTGCGACAGGCTCACCCCTGTCACATTTGGGATTAAAAATCGTCCGGCGAAGCGTGGGTGTTGTATTACACCTCTGCCAGACTCGGGGGAAAAGCGTGACGATATGTTACATAACGATATGTTAGTAACCTGTTAATGTACAGGGTTATTTTTATATATAAATATTCAATATAATAATAAATATTCGGGACAGTTGAACACACGGTCGTCTGACCCCAAACTAAGCAACGCTTATACTATGGTAGCTAGAGACTGATATACATACTTATATACTTTTAAATACATACTTAAATAGATATGAACATCCAAACATAGAGCAAACACAAATTTTCATCACATAAATGTTGGCCCTAGGTCGAAATCGAACCCACACCACCTAGCTCAGAAGGCAGGTTCACTACCGACTGAGCCACCGAGGCAGTCAAGCCTCGGTCAAGGCTCAAGTCAAGCAATATCAAAAATAAGCCTGTACAGCACTGCACTGCACTGCTGTATCTAAATTGTCAAAACATCACTGTATTCTAAAAGCCGCATTTATATGTTCTCAGTACATTTTCATGCAAAACACGTTGCAGCGCCACAAAGCGCTTTTGTACCGTCGACAAGGCGATTGACGTAGTTTTCCGACTAGTTTGAATTTTAGTTTTATGTGCAAGCTATTCAGGTGGTGGCGCCACTTGTCTACGGGGAGTGTTTCTAATTTTGACACAGACTGGCTCTGATTTCGTTCAAAATTGTTACTTGAACTAATATCTAGTGTAATTCCGCTTTAACGTCGCATTAAGTACATCAAGGAATATGAATTTTCTATTCTATTCTTAATTTAGAATTTTAAAAAATAATTATTGACATTTACTAGAAAACTTCATACAAATTGATATTTGAATCTAATTTAAACGCTACACAATTTGATATTTCAACTAACGAATTTAACAGACCTTATTTAATGAAATCTACAAAAAAACTTTTTACAATTTGATATACGAAGCTAATTCAATAAGAAAATTAACAGAAATAATGTTATGAAATTTACAACAATTTTTTTTCAGTTTTCAATTCAAAATAAAATTATTTAGCAGTTCCTAAGCTTTACGTAATCCTAACTTTAACTTTAAAACGAATTTTCTATACAAACGCGCTTGTCGAATTTCTTAGAAACGATTCGTCAGATTGTGATTAAATGTAGCATGCGGACAGACAAAATATGAACTATAACTTCTTTCCTATTTTTTTTTCTTATGTCCTCAAGAGAAATAAAGCTATGAACAATATTCGCATTTGTAAGGAGTCACTTTTGACTGATTTATTTAATAGATAGGAAATTTCTGGTGGGAGGCATCGGCCGTGGCTAGTTACCACCCACCGGACCAAGCCATGCCGTGAAATGACCTAGTCGTGTTTCGGGATGTAGTCCGGTGTAACCGTTCCGAAGACAGGTCTGAGCAGTAGCGCACTTGTAGCGCCTCACTCAACTGCCGTCTTTGTGCTTCTTCACTCTACAAAACTTCAAGGCTAGAGTGAATAAGTACCGTCTAGGTCGTCATGCTCCATCTTAGACCACAACGTCGCATAACATCAGGCGAGTTGGTGATCAAACGCCGACCTAACCTACATAAAAAAAGAGCAAATCAAAAATTACTTTGCATAGTGTGGTTGTCTGTATCTTTAGCTTTTAAGTAAATCCATAATGCAAAGGGATTTTTTTTAGTTATTTAAGAGTGATTAAAGAAGTGCGAAATAAAAAAAAATGAAATTGCAATTTGTTACTCTGTAGATAACTTTAGAGGCTCGTCAGTATCTTTATTTGCTCTCTTCTCTCGTCATTTCCTTCTAGACGGAATGGCAATAGAAAACCTTAAGCCAGTGCAAAGTTAGTCTGAAGTGGTTGCCGGACCCTTAAACGCTTAACACGGAAAAGGCCCACCTCTGAAGCCAGAGGGAGCGGGTTCGAACCCAGCCGACAGCACGCGCCAATTTGTTCATTGTGTGAACATCTGTGCGTATTGTATGTCATCTGCTACATGACAGGAGCCCGGTGTATGTCGACAGGCTCACCCCCTGTCACATTTGGGACTGAATATCGTTAGGCGAAGTGTGGGTGTTGTATTACACCTCTGCTAGCACCCTTGAGGGAAAGGCGTGACGCAAGTATGTTAACTTTTAAACGCGATGTATGAAATACTGAAATACCACAGTTACAGCTTAACTAAAAGCTTACTGAAATAATTACTGAGAACTTGCCGACCTACATTTGAATTGGTCTGTAATTTTAGCCGGCGAAAACTGTAATGTGTTTTATATTTTCCTTTTAAACGGTCTCTGTGTTTATGATACGTGCATTTTGTTTACTTTGATACAAACGTTTTTGGTTTAAGCACAGAGCTAGCAACATTTCAGGGAAGTATTTTGTTTAAGTATACTTACATTTTTTTTTTTAGAAATAACTAAATTCATTTTAGAAGATTTACAATCATTTTTCATTAATCATCATTTCATTTTTGAAGATAGAAAGTAACTGAAGATGGTCATGACAAATCGCAATCGGTTATATTCTGAAAACCAGGTTTTTGAAAATAAATGGTTTTATTCACTTTATTTGAAAAACTTTCAAAAATTTACTCGCCAAAAAAAAGCAACTCTACATGGTTATTTGCAACTTACCAGAAAGCTCTTAAGGGTTCATTGTACTCATCAATATGAACAACTTTTACTATGGGGCGAACTACGAAATCGCGAAAAAAAATCAACTGTTCCATACATTTTGTCAAAGGTGATTGAACTTTGTGTATGGAACAGCTGTTTTTTTTCGCAATTTCGGAGTTCGCCCCATAGTAAAAGTTGTTCGTACTGATGAGTACAATGAACCCTTAAGAAGTTTTTGATTAGGTACAAACAACCCTGTATATAATTATCGAACCTCCTCACAGAGTTTTGAAGGAATGCGATCTGTAGAGGAGGAAAACGTCGACTACGAGATATACAACTCATAGAGCTACTAGTATTATAAAAGCAAAAAAGAGTTTGGTTGTTTGTTATGCGTTCACGCCTTACTAGCTCCTTAAGCAATCATCATTTGAAATTTCACATACACGTTGTCAGGGGACAGCATTTCATCGAAAACGCGGGATGCAGCATATATCTTAAAACACAGCTGAAGTTAATTAAGAATAGTAAACAGGGTTATCAGGAAAGGGCTTACTAAGCCGAAAGGGTGTCATTGTACTCATCATTACGAACAACTTTTACTATAGGGTCAACCCGGAAATCGAGAAAAAATAACAATCAACGAACATTTTGAATGGAACAGCTGCTGTTTTTTTTACGAGATTTTAGGTTGGCTCCATAGTAAAAGTTGTTCAAAATGGTGAGTAGCAACAAATGAAAATAATACAAGACGCAAAACAACCCATTAACTAAATCCTATTACATCGAACAGATAGTACAGTCGTCCACAAAACGTTTATTGCAAAATGGAGAACAAAGGGTTTTTCATTTCGCTGCAGCGGCCGGGGCCTAGTTAGATAGCGATGCAAATTAAATTGTTTAACTAAGTAGGAGAACAGCGAAACGAAGGTTCTATCGTTTCTTATTATGGTAATAGGTATCTATAGCTTTGTCTGTAGGGATCTTTAATAGGTTGTTATGTACAATACAACTGTTGCGAAAGGGTGTAGTAACACATAAGGGTTTCGCGACGCTCTGAATTTTCCATGCGCTTTTCAAATTTCTCGGAAACCATCTGTCAGATTATGATGAAACTAGCTGCGCCCCGCGGTTTCACCCGCGGTTAAAAAGTACCCTATGTGCTATTCTAGACTATAATCTATCTCTGTACCAAATTTCATCCAGATCTGTTCAGTCGTTCTGGCGTGAAAGAGTAACAAACATCAATCCATTCATCCATCCATCCATTCTTACAAACTTTCGCGTTTATAATATTAGTAGGATTTGGCATGTACAATTAAATGAACTATATCTCCACCCGTGTTTTTTTTAAAGAAACGTCCTGAAGAGAAAATAGAGCTGTGAAAAATTCCCGCATTTGTATGGGGACACTTTTGACTTATTTATTTAAGACAAGCTGCGCCTCGCGGTTTCACCCGCGGTTAAAAAGTATCAGTGCTATTCTACACTATAATCTATCTCTGTGCCAAATTTCATTTAAATCCGTTCTGGCGCGAAAGAGTAACAAACATTTTTTTTTTATGTAGAAAAGGTCGTCGTTTTACCACCAACTCGCCTGATGTTAAGCGACGTTGTGGTCTAAGATGGAGCACGACGACCTATAAGGTACTTATTCACTCTAGCCTTGAAGTTTTGTAGAGTGAAGAAATACAAAGACGGCAGTTGAGTGAGGCGCTACAAGTGCGCTACTGCTCAGACCCGTCTTCGGAACGGAACATCCATCCATTCATCCATCCATCCATACATACAAACTTTCGTGTTTATGGTATTAGTAGGATAGATACAGCAAATTAATCATCAAGATCAGCGGTCGGCAACCTGCGGCCCGCGGGCCACATGCGACCTCCTTGCGGCCCGCAAGTGTTTTGTAAATAAAAAAAATCGAGACATTCTGCTCCCATGGTCGTCTGGCCTAAGCTTTAACTATAGCTGCCAGAGACAGATAAACATTGATTTTTAGAGGTCAGATAATACCTACTCAATACCTAATCAGAAATTGCAAATAACATTGATTAAAGTGACCAACAATGATTTGGTAATCCATTTAAAGTTAAACGGATTTTAGTGCTCTGTTTTAATATTGTACCAATTATCTACAGCTTAAAACATTTAGGTAAACATTTACAACGCGCGGCATGTTTCCTGCTCGATTAACAATAGTTTTTCAATTAACTGTTTCGGTTACACAAAACTTTACCAATGGTCATTTTAAGCTAGCGCTTATCGCTTATTAATCAAAAAATTAATTTAACAATGGTTAACTGGTTTTTAAACTAAATATTGATTAAACCTTTAATTGTGTTTTGCAGTTAGAGAAATCGTAAATCATAACACGGCTTTTTACATTTATAATAATAATCAATTATTTCAGACCATGCCCATATTAAGAATTCATTTACACAAAAATCACAAATTAAATAATTTCAAAATTAAAGTTATAAAAGTTATCTGGAATTGGTTCATGTCAATGTTAGATTTAGTAGATGTCAAATGACAATAAAGAAAAAAAAAAAAATTGCTTATTAATGTGAAAATGTCAATTTATATAATTAAATATTATGGTTTTCAAGAAATGTAGCTCGTTTATATGGAAATTTCTAAACGTTTATGGAAATTTCTCAAATCGTTGACGTAGAAGTATTCGAAACCACTCTTACAACAATTCTTCCCCTTCTTTTTTTGTTCTGCTTTTTACAGCAGAACAAGTCTGAAAACACATCCCTACTTAGTCGACATTCCACCAACTCGTACTAAACGGTTTGCCTCCACCTTTCTGATACGACCCGCTAGGGAATGGAACACCTTGTCATCATCTGTATTCCCGACTAACTACAACCTGGGTATCTTCAAGGCTAGAGTGAATAAGTACCTTCTAGGTCGTCGTGCTCCATTTTAGACCACACCGTCGCTTAACATCAGGCGAGTTGGTGATCAAACGTCGACTTAATCTACTTTAAAAAAAAAAAACATAAAGAGCAACAAAATAACGGTTGACCAGTGTAATTATTAGCTACCTTCTATAATCAACAGCTTCAAAGCATATTCAATTACCGATCTTAAGCGAAAGTTACACAAATTAAACAAAACTAACTTCGTTTTAGCGCTCGTGAATTTGTGAACATCGTCGATACGCTTCGTGAACAGCGAATTTGCGCGAAAATTCGCAGTCGTGTGTCGGAGATGAGCGAGGCAAATGGGACACAGCGTACGTGGAAACAGTCTAACAATAGGTTAACTTTTACTGAACAGTGAAGTAGTCTTATTGGTGGATTCCTTAACCCACGACGCAAAAACGACGGGGTGTTCTTAAGTTAACACATAGCCTACTTATATTCCCAAAAAAATAATCATTGATATCTGATAGCAAGTGATACCACTGGCGCAGCTGGTTTTAATAATTTTCTTACAAGAAATCAAGAAGTACATTAAATGTACAACATGTGTACATTTAAAATTAAAAAAATCTCCAACACCGATTTTCATCAAACATACAACAAACTAAGAACACTTCCTAATTCACCTTTCAACAAAAAAAAAAAAATCAAAGTCGGTTCATTCGTTCGGGAGCTACGATGCCACAGACAGATACACACACACACACACACACACACACACAGAGAGAGAGAGAGAGAGAGAGAGAGAGTCACCAATCAAACAAAAAAACAAATCGGTTCATCCGTTCAAGAGCTACGATAGCACAGACAGATACACACATACATACACACAGGCTCACACACACACACACAGAGAGAGAGAGAGAGAGACGGCAAACTTATAATACCCCGACATTTTTGCGTGGAGGGTTAAAAACTAGTTAAAATTAGTTTAAAACAACTGTTATTATAATTATTAGCTAAATCGGGTTATTAAAGAAATTTATTTCTCGACAAGAAATTAACATAAATTTCACTTATGCGAGAACTTAACTAAAGTACATTAATTCGACATTTATTTTACAGTCTATAAATGTAAACTAATTATATTACTTTATGTATGTCAAATATGTATCTTCTAATATTTAAATGTACTTACTTATAATTATTGTTTACATTTGCGCGCAGTCAGTAAACTTGCCGGCCGGCTAGTACGGCCAGCGGGCGGCTGCGCGCGAAATAGTTATCCTTTAACAATTTTCAATTGCACACCCAATCATTTTTCATTATTAAAAACGCTGAAGTGTGTGAGCGAGAAAGCAATGACGCCGGCTAAAGGCTCTTACCATCAATTTTGTTCTAATAAACACATTTTATCCCATAGCTCTCTAAATTGGTTCTTAATTGCGACACCGACTCAAACCTAATATAAATGTGAATAAACTAAATTAAAACTGAACAGAGCTTCCTAATTAGCTATGCAAGTCGACTGTGAAATTGCATTCTTTCCGGCAGATGCTCTACGTGTGTATAATTGTTTATCTTTTAATTCTCGCACTGGATACGAAATAAAATATTGCAGGTATTATCATCTTATTGTCATACAGAATGTTGCAAAAACTCTGCATTTAAAGGTCACACAGTTTTATGTATTCGTGCAAAAATACATAAAAAAATGCACGATACAAATAGCAAGATTTATAAGGTTTAAGAACGCAAGAAAAAATTGAAATTTTACAAAAATGCAAACATAATTATCTGTATCATAAATGTTGGCGGCTTTTATTCTAAGAAAGTAGCGGAACGACGCGAGTAGTTTACAAATAAAACTGACGCGATTAGTGGCTGAGTTCGCGCTTTTAGGAGGGCGGAGCGCGATGTGCGTTCAAATTTTTATGAGTCAAGATTTATTTTTAAACTAGCATAATTGCATCCTCCAGTCGATACTGGAAGCGCACCTCGCGGATGTAACAGAGTTTTTGTCACACTCTGTCATGGTGTAATAATATACTCCGCCAGGTATAGCATATCGGTCACGTGGGCAACACGTAGTGACGTCAATCGATGCCTAAGCAAGACCGAATTATGTCATGTAAAACAAGTTTGAAAGAGACGATAACGATGACGAGTGACGTCATTACGTGTTTGCTCCCGGAATGCTATTTCTTATTTTTTTGGATCATGCACTCTATATAGAGGGGTACTGGTAAAATCAATTATGAATAAGAATAAGAATAATTTATTGCAGAACTGTGTACAAAGGTCTTAATTTAAATATTAGTACCTGGATGGCCGAGCTTTGCTCGGTATTTTTTTTTTTTTTTTAATTGTGTTTTTTGGATAATAAACAATTGATTTTAGTCTAACCTCAAAGCAAACACTCATTGACTTCGTGTTACTTAACAACGCCATCTGCTGTTGTGTCGTTAAAGCAATTAGTTGCTCACAAAAAATAGTATTATTATTCGCCAATAGATGTCAGGAAGAGTCATATTTTTCAGTTGAGATTGATTATCGATAAAACACGAATAAAATGACATTTTCTAAAAATGATTCCTAGCTAGATCGATTTATCGCCCCCGAAACCCCCTATATACTAAATTGTATGAAAATCGTTGGAGCCGATTCCGAGATTCCAATTATATATATATATATATGCAAGAATTGCTCATTTAAAGGTATAAGATAGTCTCAACAGAAGACCCAAGTCGGATGTGCAATGTGATGTACATATATGATTAGCATCCTTTTAAGGGCATATTCTGTACATAAAAACAAACATCTTTTATTCTACTTTAAAAAAATCGTATTTATTTTCATCAATACAAAATAAAAAATTAAATAATTGTCCTGTCTAAATATACGAGTAGTTAAATCAATGTGAAAAGCGCACGGGCTCTTTGAGAAGTGTTCTGATAAGCCGACAAGCGGGCGGCGCGCGGCGACTCGGATGCTAGAAAGAGTTAGGAAGTGTTAGAGAGAACAACAAAACTAGCTTAATACGAGTATAAATAGCTTAATAGCTTTTACACATTACACATTTATAACACTCATTACTTGTGTAGCAATTTATTTTGTAATTGAATTTTAAAAATCGAACCAGTAGTTTCGGGAATTTCCCCCTAGAATTTTAGGATAACAAACCTCACCTCTCTGTATAATTACTAATATAGAAGAATCATAACATAGCAATCAAAGAAAGAAAGCAAAAATAGAAGAATAATATAGCAATCACCATCGTCTCTTTGTAAAATTATTTTAAATATTATTAAACCACATAAAATCTTCGAAGTCTGTTATTATTTCATCACTAACAGAGCCCCACAGAGCTATTCGCAGTTAAAAAGTAGAGCGCAGTCAGCGCTCGGTTGTCAAAACGACCGCACGCACCTAGCACTGTACTTAGCAATCGTCGACCGGTCGCGCGTAAATAGTGATGGGCTAAGGTGCTATCGACAAACTGTCGATAGTTTTCACCTTAGTCCATTATGGAAAAGTATCTAACAAGATCATTGTCCAATTCGAGCCTCTCAAATAAGAGACCAGCAGAGGATCCAGTGTCCCCAAACCAATGGAGAAAACCCAAAAAGTTCGTCGCAAACCCCATGGAAGGCGCCAAGGGCAAGGAAACAACTACTACTAACAACAGTTTCAAAGATCTTCCTCTCGACGCCGACGAAGGGAACTTGGAGTATTTCAATAAGGCCAGTAAGAAGAAGACGGCTAATAATACCCCACCGATCATTATAGAGGTACAAGGTGACTGGACTTTTCAAGCAATTAGAGACGTGTTGATGAAGTATAACAAAGACTTCCATCTACAGTACAGAGGACAGAAGCTAGTGAGAGTACAGTGTTACTCCGCTAAAACTCATCAAATGCTCAAAGATGGCCTGCTTAGTGAAAACATAGCATTCCACACATTCACTCGAAAAGACGAGAAGCGCCCAAAAGCAGTTCTTAAAGGACTGCCTAAGTTTCTTCATAGCGACATCACTGCCGAATTGAAGTCGTTAGGATTCACAGGAGCCACCGCTACAGAACTCAAGACCATGCACCCCACAGAGTGTCCCCCTGTCCTCGTCCAACTATCAAGTGGAACAAACATGGTGAAATTTAAGAACATAAAATATATGCTCAACTGTGTCGTGAACATAGAGCGATACAAACCAACCAAGAAGCCAGGAACCCAATGTTTTCGATGCCAGGGTTTTGGACACGCATCGAGAAACTGCAACAGGCCTGCTCGTTGTGTCAAGTGCGCACAAAATCACCCGACCTGGGAATGTCCCAAAAAAGATAGAAGCGAGCCTGCTTTGTGCTGCAATTGTCAAAAAGAACACCCAGCCAACTACTCACATTGTGATGAACGCCTGAAATATTTAGGGCGAATCGAGTCAAAGCGTGAAACTTTGCGTAAAGCTATAGCGTCCAAGGTTACCCGCGAATCATTGGCCAGCCAGAATAACTGGGCGCGTATTGTCACCTCCAAAAGGAATGAATCTCAAAAATCACGAGTACCAAAACTTCAACATACAGCTCCAGCACGCCCAGAGGTAGTCATCCACCCGAAACCAGTATGGACTTCTACCAAACCGCAATCTACTAGCACCCTCGCAGACGCTACACATACCAAACCAATTCCAGTCTCAGAAGCTGCCGATAGAATAAACCTACATGACTTTGAAACTGCTGAAATGTTGGAGATTCTCACCACCATACAGTCAATCAAGCAAGAATTTACAAAATGCAAAACTTTTATGGAAAAGGTTATCTTAATTCTAAACTATCTCGGTCACCATGTTTAGTTGTAGCGAACTACGTATACTATACTGGAACGCTGATGGCGTTCACGGGAAGCAGCGAGAACTATCTGAACTTGCGGTAAGTAAACTAAAAGCCGACATCATCGCAATCTGTGAAACCAGACTAACCAAGCGTCTTACGCTTAACATTCCGGGCTACGCATGCTATCGTATGGACAAGCACAGCAATGGCATAGGCCAGGGTGTTGCTATACTTGTTCGTTCGGACCTAGTTCATAGCCTAATTCCTAGTCCACGCACTCAAAGTCTCGAAGTTATTGGTATCTCACTAAGGCTCTCGAATAATAATGTCAATATTTACTCAGTATACCAATCTCCGAATATTCCCCTTTGCACTAGCGATATTGATCATCTGATGTCATCTGGGAGCATGGTCCTGGCTATGGGTGACTTAAATTCTAGATATTGCCTGTGGTCACCTGGGACTGCTAATCCGCATGGTAAAAAGTTATTTGACCTCATGCTTAATAGTGACTTCGTAATCCATGCTCCTCGCGACTGTACTCTAGTTCATTATTGTGCTAGGTACGGTCCATCTATTCCTGATCTGCTTCTATCGAAGAACTTTCATACGCTTAACGATATAGTAACTATTCCAGCTCTGTCCTCGAATCACTTTCCGGTGCTCGTAAAATTCATTACTAAATTTCAACGAAATCACATTCAAAAACATAATTATGCTAAAGCAGACTGGGCTTTATTCCGCAACCAACTTAACACTAATACCCATCTATCTCCAAAAACGTATGACTCTCCTAAGGAAATTGATAGGGCAATTATCGACTTACAATACACTATACTTAAGAGTAGAGATTTAAGTGTCCCTATCTCAACGTTGACTCCATGGAACTCTACGACTTTGCCAAGACGCATAAAACGACTTATTCGATACAAAAATCGTCTGCGTAGGTATTTACTTCAAGAATCCGACATCTTAGTTCGTACTATTCTTAGTAAGCGCTTTAACCAACTTAAACATGAAGTCAATGTCGCAATAAAAGGTCACAATGATAATGAATGGAACCTAAAGTTAAAGAGGGTCGATAATCCTAGCGCTGACATTTGGCGTCTCGTCAAAGGTTTGCGCCCACTCTCCACGGTTACCATACCATCTCTTAAACTTGAAAACGGCTCTTTAAGCACATCCCAACAAGAGCAATGCGACATGCTGGCCAGGAGTTTCCTTCAGAATATGTTGTTAACGAGTCAATGGTCCAGCGACGAAGCCATGTTAATAGATAGATCTCTAACCAAGCTGGAAGGACAATCATCCTCAGAATATGCTACACTAGCTCGGCCCACCGAAGTTAAAAGGTGCATTAGAAAGCTGAAACCTCGCAAAGCACCCGGTTCTGACAATATCCCTAACATTTTAATTAAAAATATGCCCTTTAAATGTATCGTACTTTTGACTAAAATATTCAATGCCTGCCTGATGCTCAATTACTTCCCATCTGTTTGGAAATCAGCGAAGGTCATTGCTATACATAAACCTGGCAAGGATCCTTCTGATCCAGTTTCGTACAGACCCATTAGCCTACTTCCATGTCTAGGGAAATTATTTGAGAAAATCCTGTATACTCGTTTACTGCGTGTCTCAAGTAATCTCCTGATAGACGAGCAGTTCGGGTTTCGACACGAGCACTCAACAGTCCAACAGCTCGCGAGGGTGGCAGAAACTGTGTCGCAAAACCTGAATCTAAAACAATCCACTGGTATGTTTCTTTTAGATATCGAAAAAGCCTTCGACACAGTTTGGCACCATGCTCTTCTACACAAGCTCATCATGCTTGGATTGCCACTTTCACTTACAAAAATGATTAAATCTTACCTATCTGATCGTAGCTTTAAAGTGCAGATAAAAGATCACTCGTCTACATCAGTACCTGTACCCGCAGGTGTCCCGCAGGGTTCAATCTTAGGCCCGTACCTATTTCTCTTATATTTAAACGATATACCGGTTCAGACTAGAACTAACTTAGCCTGTTTTGCAGACGATACTGCATGCTTTACTTCTGCCATAGATATAGACTTAATTATTGGCCGCCTTCAACTATCAATTGACTTATTACTAGAATACTTCAATAAGTGGAAACTAAAGATTAATGCGTCCAAAACTGAAGCCATCTTATTTACTAGAAAGCGCACTTTACCAGCACGTAGACTCAAAGTGGGTGATTTCTACATCCCTTGGAGCCGTTCAGTTAAATATCTTGGCACTGTTCTTGACAGCAAACTTAATTGGACGGATAACACGTATAAACTACAACTCAAGGGCTTTAAAGCCCTAAACGCCCTATCGCCTGTCTTAAATAGAAGATCGAACCTTAGTAGTTACACTAAATTACGTATTTACAACACCCTGGTCCGCCCCTGCATCACCTATGCATGTCCCGTGTGGAGCAGCACCTGCCAAACTAACGTGAATAAACTCCAGATAATTCAAAACAAAGCTCTTAAATATGCCTATAATACTCCTTTTCGTACTAATCTACAAAAACTACATCTTCAAATAGGTCTACCTAGAATAGACATTTATATTTATAAACTTTCTGAGAAATTTTACATACACAAAAACCCCACTAATAAAAACCAATTAATAAAAAACATATGCAAAACACGTAAAAATAATATTCCGTTTATCGATACTTACAACCGATACAAGTTGCCCCATCACTTGTTCCTAGATTGCGATGAATAGTCTACGACGCGCGTGTGAGTGCGACCGGGCCGCTGGGCGCCGCCGCGCGCGCCAATCTCACCCGTGTTACCTGCGGTATCGGGTGGGAGTGGCGCGCGCGGCCGCGGCGGCGGCCACGGCGCGCTCGTGTGCGCTTACTCACATTGGTTCTCGCTGTCACCTGTGGATCGTGGATCGCTCTCGGTAGCTTCTACTACCTCCTTTTATTAAAAAAAAAAAAAAAAAAAAATTGTTGATTGCCACGATTGGCTAATTATTTACATACTTAGTTTTTAATATTTCGTAAATGCAAAGCTATCACTAAAGCATGCATAATTATTTATAATATTTTTCTATGTATCGTTATACTTACTTAAATTTATTTCTTTTTCTTTTGTACCTAAATTCGATGTAAATAGTTTTGAATAAGCTAACGTTTGCAAAACATATTTAATGTATCATCTTGTACTGCTAGGATTTTATGTACACTAGCTAAGTATTTAACTGTATTTATTATCGTGTAATAAAGAACTTATGAAATTGAAAATTGAATTGAAGTTAAAAAGTAGATTCTGTGCTATTCCAGACTATAATCTGTCTCTGCGCCAAATTTTATCGAGATCTGATCAGCCGTTCTTGCGTAATTGAGTGACAAGCATTCGATCATCCAAACTTCCGCATTTCTAATTTTAGTATGATTAGTGTTATAAAAGTAGCAACCAAAAAAAGTAACGAATTAAAAAAAAAAAACAAAAAAACCAGCTGCAAAATATAGTGTCACTTCCACTGTCAAGACGATTCAAATGACACCTCACATGTCGAAATCCATCAAGCTGTTTAGGTTGTAGGCCATGCTAAAGAAACCTTATACAAACATTCATACCCACATACTTACATATATTCTTACATACATACATACACTCGAAAAACCCTCTTTCTTGCGCAGTCGGGTAAAAAAAACAAGCACAGGAAGGCAGTTTAATTTATCTAAGCACCCTTTTTTAAAACAACCCTGTACACCCATCCGTTTGTAGAAATCACGAAACACATGAAGAAACCACCGCAGCAATAACTCCTGATTCCCAAGAATGTACGAACAATTTCCCAAAGCCATAAAGGCGGGAATCCCTTGCGTATCATCTAATTGTTTCATCAAATTGAACACCGCGAGTCTGTACCGAATTCACGCGAAATAGCGCTTTATGGCACATAAGCTTGTCCATTACGTGAATTTTATAGGGTTATGCACTGTAGAGAGTATAATGCAAATTAATGCGCCGTGTGAGACGGTACGTTGTGCTTAGGGTTGGCACGCGGGAGTTTTGGATTCTTATTCTCGTGGTTGAGAATTTAGTGGTTATTTTATGTTGGCACTTAAAGTATAGCTTGACTAGGAGCAAAGTGAACTAAAAGTGACAGTTTACTGAGAGAAATCAGAGTTTGTATGTTTGTTTAATGTGTCAATGTCAAAGGAGCTTAAAATTAAGAACTGACTGGTCGACTGTTACTAAAGTTCTTGGGACACATCTCCAGCAAGTAACATTATTAAAAGAAAAACAAAAAACCCGGCTGCATAATTTTGGACCTTATGTCACTTCCACTATCAAAACGATTCAAATTACGCCTCACATGTCGAAATACATCAAGCTGTATAGGCTGTAGGCCGTGCCAAAGTAACCTCATACATACTTACATACACTCGAAAAGCATAACCCGCCTTCTTGCGCAGTCAGGTAAAAACGAGGATTCAGTTGAAAGACTGGTAGTCTAAGGTCAGGTAGCAGGAAAGTGAGCTAGAGGCAGATGTCCAACGCGCTGGATGGATCTCATCAAGACAGACACTAGGGGTTCCATGACGGAGTTCTCTCTTTATGCGAAGAACCAGCAAAAATGGAGAAGCATTGCGAGAGCAGTAGACCGTCGAGAAGACTAATGACGATGAAGACCCACTATGTATCGTCATCTTATCAACCAGGACCACAGGACAGAACAGAACACAGGCCAAGAGTGCCCGAATAAGAAGAAATGTATGTTTAAACGTAAAGTTTGGCGTTTTTAAGAAAGGCCTGTTCAAAAGTACCTATTGATTGAATCAGGCGTTACTTTGCAGAAGTCCATCTTCAAAACTGTGTTTTACACCTGACATACCTCAGTCAAATATTCATTATCCCTACTTGTAAAAATTTAAATAGAATTCAATGAAATTAATTAATTTATTTATTTGTCTATTCAATGTGTACACTAGATCATCATTATATTCAATAAAACAGTCTATATACGGCATGCATTTAAGAGCAGACGAAGATGGACTTATGAGCGAAAAAAAATGGTATTAATTTAAAATATACAAATAATAAAATTGAATTTCAGTGCAATATAAAAATAAAAAGAATTCAATTACATTATCCTCACAAGTCAATTTAGAAGACTACCTATGATAAAAAAACTCATGGAAGTAGAAGAAGCAAAATATATGTATGTACCAGGATCGTAGCAAGTGGAGAGAAGTGCCTGCCTATCCATACGGGAAACAGGCGTGCTTATGTGTGTGTGTATATTTATAAGTTGTCTGACGTAACTTGTATACCAATGATCCGATCCTCTTGAAATTTTAAAACACAAGTAGTTTGTCATATTTCGTTCTGTCCTGTCCATCCAAAGGTTGCCTGGAAGAAATCGCTTTAGGCGATAAGGCCGCCCTTGTACTGCCGAATGATATTTTATTTTTAATATTCTCTTTATGTTTGTTTTACTTTGTATTTTTGGTGTGCAATAAAGATGTATTGTATTGTATTGTATTGTAGTTTATTTCAATGCAACTTTCATATTTTTAATATGAGCTAAAACAGAGAAAGAAGATATGGAGGTGACGGGATTTACTTTTCATATTTAAGGTATACTTTAAAGGGACGTTTACACCGCAAACAGAAAGAACATACATATCGTCACGCTTTTTCCCCAAAAGGGGCTGGCAGAGGCTGAATATTATTAGTGTACAACACCCACACTTCGCCGGACAATATTCAGTCCCCAAATGTGACAGGGGCGAGCCTGTCGCCATACACCGGGCTCCAGTCATGTAGCAGATGACATACATACGCACATATGTTCACACAATGAACAAATTGGTCCTTCGGCTGGGTCTGTCCCCGCTCCCTCTAGCTTGAGAGGCGGGCCTTCTCCGGCTAGGCTATCATCGCTAAGAGACAGAAAGAGAATAAAATAAAATATACTTCAATCAAGAAAGATATATACCTATATTATATTAGTAACATATACTACGAGAATATGAAACTACACTATTTATCTACTAAATGGTAGAAAGCTTGCTGTTAGTAATTAAACGGAATTTATAATGGGTCCTCTCCACTCTCAGTGGATACTCCTATATAGTATTGATTTTATCGGAAAAAGAGATTTTGAATGTGGCAACCCTAAATCGAGCTAGAGCTTTAAGCCCCCTGTGTATCACTACCCCACGCGAACCAATTAATAGGCAACACCAGACTGTGCAGATATTATTTTACGTTTGCTAGTTTTGTTACAATAATAATTTGCAAAAGCAAATTTTATTTATTCTTCGCCAATATTCATGTTGCATTTCTTTGTATTGGAGATATTTTTTCTAATAATACACTATATTTTTTTTTAAATGCCAAAGTTCGGATGGATGTGTGGATGTTATTACTCAATCACGACAGAAAAGCTGAACGGATCTGGATCAAATTTGGCACAGAGATAGATTATAGTCTGGAATAGTACATAGGCTACTTTTAAACTGCGGGTGTAACCGTGGCTAGTCAGCCTATTTTTAGCAAATGCTAAAGTTAGTGTGTGTGTGTGTATGTGCTTGTAACTTCTTCACGCTCAAACGGGTGGACGACCTACTTTTTAACCGCAGGTAAAACCGCGGGAGAACAAGAAATAATAGTAATAATAAAAAACAATAGAGGGTAAGATAGTCTTACAAATTTTTAAAATTTTCCTTGCGATTTTTTTTTTGTTCATATTTTTATGTATCACTAGCTGCGTCCCGCGGTGTTACGTTTAAAAAGTAGCTAAAGTGTCAATCCAGAAAATAAGCCCAATACCAAATTTTATCAAAATCCGTTCAGCCGTATGAGCGTAAAGAAGCAATCAACAAACACACACACAAACATTCGCCTATTTAATACTAGCTGCGCCCCGCAGTTTCACCCGCGGTTAAAAAGCATCCTATGTGCTATTCTAGACTATAACCTATCTCTGTGCTAAATTTCATCCAGATCTGTTCAGCCGTTCTGGCGTGAAAGAGTAACAAGCATCCATCCATCCATACATCCATTCTTGCAAACTTTCGCGTTTATAATATTAGTAGCATAGGATAAGTAGGATAATAATACTTTTTATAGCAGGACCTTTTTAAAGCGTGGCAACCCTAATTCGAGCTAGTGCTTTAAGCCCCAGCCCCCAGTGTATCACTACCCTACGCGATCCAATTAAGGCTACACCAGACTATGCTAATACTAACGCTTTACTTTCGTTAGGACTGCGTTTGATAGCGCCGTTATAGAATTTGGTTTGGAAGTTTCTTGCAAGCTTCTAGTTGCTATAGAACTTAGCCGAATTGTCTGAGTGAAACTCAGAATCTACTGAGATATTTCTGCATTTGTTTCTTCAAAAATAACTTTAGCGGCAACCTCGCGCCCTGTCATATTTGGGACTGAATATCGTCCGGCGAAGTGTGGGTGTTGTATTACACCTCTGCCAGCCCCTTCAGGGGTAAGGCGTGACGATATGTTATGTTATATATGTAGATAACTTGAGTATAGGTTTTTTTTTTTCATAAAAATGACCTGAATTACTCACTTACGATTTAATCGATTATTTCGACTATAAAGGTAGTTTCAACCGCATTTGGCGGTCTTTTTCAAGGAGAGTGCGCGCACACGGCTGCGTTTCGCATAGCACTCATCCCGTTCATAATCATATAATCATGGGTCGAGGTCATTTTTTAGTATGGAAACTGACGTGGTTTCCGTCAGTCAGTTAACGTCAGTTTCCATACTAAAAAATTACCTCGTTTTCTGTTCTGTTCATATAAAACTGTCTACGTGTAGGCATTTCGTAGACACTCTACGCAAACGCTACGACTACGCTACGACGCTATTTCAACTCACCAAAACCGTTCTCATTATGACGTGTCGTTAGAAGTTTTTCTTCGAATTTAAAACATACCATAATTTTCACCCACGGTCCCACAAGAGCTGTTATATTTTCGGGATGAAAAGCATCCTACGTCCTTTTCTGTACCCCTGGTAACGGGTATGCAAAATTTCACAATGATCAGTTCAGTAGTTAAGGCGTGAAAGCATAGCAAACAAACAAATAAAAAAACTTGAAATCGCGTTAATAATGTTACTTGCTCTGCTTCGCGGCTTCACCCTCGGCTTTACAGGAGCTGTTAATTTTTTGTAGATGAAAATCAGAGTCGTTTTTTTTTAATTTATATTTACTCGAATTTATAATATTAGTTAGGATTCGAACATCGTATTTATAGCTCAACAATGTAAACTGGAAAACATAGAAAATGCTTTCAACTAAACTCTTCAGCGATGTTCCATCAAAGGAAACTGTATTTTATTTTCTTTTCGCTAAAAGAGATTTTCTTTTGTATTTTCAGTGTATCTGTGACGTACAATCGAACCATTGTAAAAGCATGGTTGTTATTGTACAAAATAACAGGGAGGTCTCTTTAGAAAATATTGAATAGATGTACTTATGTATGAAGGTATTGTAGGTAGGTAGGTATAGGTAGAGAATAGGGATCGGTGTTGGGTTGAATGCTCAGAATGACGAGACTTTGAACGCTTAAAATACTTGTTTTGCAAATTGTTAAGCCGAAAATTAGAGAAAAGGATAGCATTGTATTTTACTTCCTACATATTATCGTCACGCCTTTCCTCCGAAAGGGCTGGCAGAGGAGTAGAGCACCCGCACTTCGGCGGATGATATTCAGTCCCAAATGTAACAGGGGGCGAGCCTGTCGCCACACACCGGTCATGTAGCAGATGACATAAGATACGCATATTTGTTTACAAAAATAACAAATTGGTGCATGTCTCTTGGCTGGGATCGAACCCGCTCCCTCTGGCTTGAGAGGCAGGCCTCTGGCATGACCTATAATGATTAATTTTAATTACTAAAACACTTGGACACCTTATTAGGTAGAATATTTGATACTATTATTACTGTACTAGACCTTATAATAATAATAATTATTTAATAATAATAAATTATTTATTTTCCACACAAGTTTACAACGTTTACAATATATAGGTACATTTCACATGATACTAAATACATCAAATAATACTATGCAGTAGCCCCTGCACTAGGCAAGCCTGTATCGCAGGGACCACCTACGAATCATTACTGGGTGCGGATTGGTGCGGTACGGAAGGAATGGAACGGAATAATAATTTACTAGATTTGACTAAGGATTCGGGGATTACAATTTCTATACTAATATTTTAAATTACATAAAAAGTGGGTGAATAAGGTGTGTATGTAAGTGCGTGTGTAATTCTGTGGGTGTGTGTAAAGAGTGTGTGAGTGTGTCTATTTTACTATGTGTAGTAAGTTCTCCGTTTCGTCATATGATAGCGCATGCAGAAATTTAAAAACTGTTACTTTGCATTCCCTCACAGTTTTATCACGTATGGAACATCGATTACTTATTTTATTATAAATGAACGGAAACATAAAATTTGGAAGACGCCGAGCGAAAGCTGTTCTAGTGCGGGGTTCTGGAGCACGAGGTGGTCTTCTCTTAGTTAAAGTTGATTCGAAGATGGAATCTGTCGCGACGATTCTTCTATAAATCTTTCGATGCACAATCAGAGTCACTTTGTGTAGATAAAGTTGTCGCACGCGCAGTACACCCGCTACGGCATACAGGTCGTCTGTGGGGTATCGGTAAGGTAGTTTGTGCATTACCTTGAGCACTGCACGTTGAGCCCTTTCCACTTCCAGAATTGCCGTGACGCCGGCGCCTCCCCACGCTGTTATGCAGTATGACAAGATTGATTCACATAAAGCCACATACACAAGGCGAAGGACTTTGGTACTAGCCGAGTTACGTAACGCAGACATTACGTGAATCAGTTTTCGTACCCTTTTCCCTAAGGTTGTTATGTGGGGTTTAAACGACAACTGCTCATCGATTGTGACCCCTAAATATTTTATTGAAGTTGCCCGTGATATGGTTTTACAGTTGCAGCGTATTCGAGTGCAAGAGGTATGAATTTTCAAGTCCAATCGATCCGGCTCCGATGCCTTAGTTTTGTGGAAGCACAAATAACTCGTTTTGATAAGGTTCAGAGTTAGCAAATTCCTATCTAGCCATTGTTTTATTAGTGCCATCCCCGATTCTGCCTTATTAAACGCTGACTTCCATGTTTTTCCATGGAACAGGGCAACTGTATCGTCCGCATAGCAGATAAGTTCTGCATCTGTAGAAAATTTTGCGTGGATGTCGTTTATATACAGAATGAAAAAAGTTGGGCCAAGTACGCTACCTTGTGGTACTCCAAAATTAGTAGGGAGTGTTTCGCTCGTTTCGTCGCCAATTCTTACATACTGGCGTCTTTGACCAAGGTAACTCCGAAACCAATCCAGTGGCAATCCTCTGATCCCAAGACGTTCTAATTTTTTTATTAGTATTGGCACTGAGACAGTGTCAAAAGCCTTGGTCAAAAGCTTGTCTAGAAACACACCGATAGTTTTTTGGCCTTTGTCCAAACTAGTCGCTATTGTGTTCGTCAACAATTCTACTGCACCTTCTGTTGACTGGCCTCGTCTAAAACCAAATTGATTACCTGAGATAAGGTTTAATTTCTCTACATATGTTACTAGGCGTTGGTTTGCAATCTTTTCTAGCAGTTTGGAGAACGAAGTTAACAGCGAAATAGGTCTGTAATTTTCAGGTTGATTCTTGGGGCCGTTTTTAAAGATCGGGATCACGCTTGCCATTTTCCATTGTTGTGGAAAGATACCTGTGGAGATACTAATGTTGAAAATATGAGTTAATGGTCTTAATATCTCGGTCTTTATGGCCTTGATCAAAGATGACTTAATTCCATCTGGCCCCGGAGCACTGTCATTTTTCAACTTGTCGATAAGTTTGCCTACCTCAAATTCGTCTGTAGGTTGAAAGAAGAAGGAGTTAGAGGACAATGCGTTTTCACAGTATGTTTCAGCTGCCAATTGTTCTTCAGTTCTATTAAGTGCTTTTAGTGATTGGCTGGCAAGTTGAGACCCCACGTTTGTGTAATATTCGTTGCAATGATTTAGCGACTGTAGATTGGAGGGTTTGCATTCAAGTAGCTCTTTAGCTGGCGATTGTTTGTTCGGTTGGTCAGTAATAGTCTTGATAGACTTCCACAATCTTTTTGGGTTGTTCTTATTAGCTTCTAGCTCACTACTCTCATATTCACGCTTCAATTTACGCAGAAGATTGTTGGTGAAGTTCCTATACCGGTGATAAACTAGTTTTCGCGTGGGATCTTCCGGATATTTCTTGCGATCTAGATTTAGCTTATCACGGTGTTTCATACAGCGTATGAGACCCGGAGTAATCCACGGCTTTAGTGCGAACTGAGATCTGCTTATTTGCTTGGCCCCGGTATGCTTATTTATTGCTAATGTTACAATGTTTTGAAATAGTTCAACCGCTTTATCGACATTTGCTTCGTCCAGTATGTTAGTCCAATCCGTCTGTTGTAGCTCGCTGGCCACAGCCTTGTAATTGGTTTTCATAATTATTCTGTGCTTCTGTATTTTATCCCGAGAGTGTGTGGTCATCCCTAGAAATACCATGTCATGATCGGTGATGGTAGATTTGCTAATAACTCCTAAGAGATCACGAGATTTACTTTTTACAAAAATGTGATCCAGGCATGCGTTGTCTCTGGTTGAGTTTGTGATTGCTGGTTCTAGACTAAGTTCTGACATCATGCAAAGGTATTCGCTGCCGGTTTCATCTAGTGGACTCAAAATGTTAACATTTATATCTCCAGTCACGACAACGGGTACACCACTTTTAAGTTTTCGTATTGTGCTGCTCAGTGAGTCACAAAATGTGTCTACATTTTTAAACGATGGTGACCGGTATATACCGTAGATTAAGGTTGTTTTCGGAATATCAATTTTAAGGCATTCAGCTTCTTCAATTAGTGGCTCACTAACTGTAGCATTCCAACAATTTTTCACGTAGGCCACAACTCCTCCAGCTTTATTATGAATGTGATACGTCCTGTAACTATCATAGCCGGGGATTTGGCCAATTATCGGATCGCTTCCGAGCCAACATTCTGTTAAAACCACAATGTCTATTTCAATATTAAGTCGTTGAAATGCTACTAAAAACGTGTCGAAATTTTTTTTGATACTTCGTATATTTAGTGTTAGAAGTCTGAAGCTGTATTTATCAGTAAGAAGTTCTCTGACATTTTCCAATACGTCGCAAGTCTGACAATCAATGAGGCACGAGTTATCAATTTCGTTTACAGTATCTAAATCAGTATTTACCATCTTATAAAGCTATCATAGAATTTGAGGACGTGGCGATTGTCAGACGTACATACTATTGTAGTAAACATTGGAGAAATACAATAATAGTTTTTGCGTTTTTCCAGTTCATTAACGATTATGAGACATATATGATGATGATGATGGGCTAATGTAAGAAAACTGTGATGTATTCCTAGAAACATTTTGTTTTTCGTTGAGTGTGCGGGATTGTGTAGTATTGAAGAGTGATGGGGTGTAATGTGGGAGAAGGTATTGTTACCGTTATTAAGCACCATATTGTTCCTCTTAGCTATGTGATATTTGTACTTAAATCTTGGTGATAACATAAAAATGAAATGTAATATAAAAACATATAAGCTTAAAAGTTTCGTCTTAGCAGCTGGTTTAAGGCATGGGAGTTTCTTCTGGTGCAGCGGTGTGGGAGGATCCCAGAAACTGATCGAGGTCGGAGAAAGATCGTAATAGTAGAGCCGGTTTCTGTTCAGATTGTCGGACATATATAGATCCATTTCGCACCCAACAGAAACGAAAATTATGTTGCTGGGAGCGCAGTCTCGCTTCTTTAAACAGGATCCGATTGGCCTTAGTTAGTCTCTCATTTACAAAGAGCTTCTTAGAGGTACCTTGGACGACAATCTCCGAGGTAAGATTGCGTCGAGATTTTGCTGCTTGTAGGATCTCGTCTCTTTTCGAACGACGCAGAAGTTTTACAACAATAGGCCTGGGCATCCAGTCTTTATTCACGATGCCTTGGGGACGCTTAGAGCCAACTCTCATGACGAAGTCAATGTCGGCAGCCGAAAGTTCAACACCCAGGCGTGAGGTCGTGACTTGAACTATGTGGTGAAGGCTCTCATTATCAGATTCAGGGACTCCAGCAATCTCTAATTCGTTCCGTAGATGGCCCTGTTCTTGCACATTCGTTATTGTTTGCAAATTGTGAAGAGCCCTTTTAAGATCAGCAATTTCAGCGTCTTGAGCGGAGATTTTTTTTTCATATGCGTCCAGGCTGGATGCGATGGACAATGGTACGGCAGAAAGTTGTTCCTTCAGAGACTGGACGTCCTGTCTCAACAAGGAGAGTTCCTTATTTTGTTCCCTAATCTCCAGCATCTCTTCTCTAAGTTGTCTAATTTCTGATAGGAGCTCAGAGAATTCAGAGTCTGCGCCACTGAAAGGGGTTGGGGTCGACATCCGTCTTCGAGTTCCGCGCAGTTGGTTGACACGGTCCAAGGTAGTGTTCGCACGATCTAGGGTGTTGTACGTACTATTCATCGGGCCAGCAGGGCTTCTTATCGGAGTATCCGCGTTGTTTCCTTTTGGCCGAGAGCTGGTACACAATGGGCAAATCCATTTATCCTTAGCTTCTTGACTCATCCTACTGAATGTTTCTGTATCCATAGCCAAGCAAAGTAAGTCATACGTTTCTTGACAAGTGCTGCACTCTAAGAAATCCAATGAATGGATTAATTTACCGCAGCCACTACACTTGGATGACATTTTACAGAAATAATTGAGTTCAAAAATAAGTGCGTCAACTCGAATCCGAACCCAGTTGCGTCGTATCGCTGACCCGAGAGCTTAACGCCTGAGCCAAGCGGCAGTTACGTAGATCGTCGAAATTACGCTACAAGTTCATACAGTAGCTGATTCGTATTGCTCAAAGTAGTTTTTTGAAGAATAGGGTAGATATAATTATGCCACTTGCCAAAACAGGTTCGATTTATTCGCGATATTTCTACTTTTATCTCTTGAATCAGGCACTTTTGAGGTTTAATAAACACTATTATGAGTAAAGTCACTTCATGTAAATATTTGAAACTAACTTTTAACTAGGTGAAGCCGTTTTTTCACAAGTAAATGAATTTAAATGGAGGACGAGTCACAAGACGTGTTTACTAGAAACCGTACCGCCGTAGAAAAAAAAGACACTATGACACTATTCTTCCAAATAAAATTATTTTGATTTTGATTTCATTTTGATTTGACTTTGAATAGCAACAAAAGCACATAATCTCATATTAATATGGACTACTCAATAAAATAAATCATAATTCTGAAATGGCTGCACACGTCAGCATATTTGGGCAGGCAAGTTTTTCCAACGACAGAGAGTCAAAAGATACCGCCCACCGATATGTCAGTCAAAAGTCTGCCTTCAGATGGCCTTCAGTCACATGGGGTTGCTAGCTACCCCGAGGTAATTTCGTATGGTGTTGCCAGTTACCCCTAGGCGAAGGAGTAAATTGTGTAGATTTATCATCTGTTATTTGTCATGTCAAGTGTGTCAGTTTGGAAAAAGATAGATTTATATCATAGACATCGTTATAACGTGCTAAAAATACATGCGAAACGAACGCTGAAAAGAAGATCTATGCTAAGCTGTGGGTAAAAATGGTAAATGGGAACCTACAGTTTAACGTATCATCCGAGCTACGGTAGCACTCAGTTGTAAATGCCACCCCCGGTTAGGCACCCATCCGAAGACCGTCAGTGTGTCTGTTGATGAAATTGATTGTTAATACATAACATACAACTTGTATTTTCAATAAAACAAAAAGTAGGTTATGGGCCCAGTTAAAAAAGAAAAAAAAAGAAGGCGTTTGAAAAAAGCTTGAAAAATTAACGTCTAAAGTATGATCTACTAAACAAAAAAAGAATCTTTAAAATCCAATCACAATTGGCGGAGTTATAGCGTAAAATACAAAAAAAAACACACACAGTCCTCCTTCTTGGAAGGCGGTTAAAAAACAGGATGCACTTTCATGTTCTATTTACTTACTACTACTTACTTTTAGTATGCTTTTGTGTATACTAGAACGCCAGCGACTCTGACAGCTATATGTATTGAACACGCCCTAAAACGCAGTTTTTTTTCAGTTTTTAACAAAATTCACATCAGGCTGATTAGCTCTCAAATTATATAATCCAAAGATTCCGAGTACCGGTCGATTTTTT